>CM076270.1:3950000-6350000 GCA_038380795.1 Pyrocephalus nanus | reverse complement strand
AGCCTTGAGTAATGACTTAGAAATAAATTACCCTGCAAGACTAAGGCCCTTATTCTATGAAATACAAATGCACGTGCATACGTGTAACTTTGGGTGTAGGAGTAGTTGTTTTGAGATATAAATAAGGAGCACTCACATGCATAAAGCTAACCAAGCTTGAAAGCACTTTGAACAGTAGGGCCTAAAAGTGCCCATAAAATTTATTGTTGAGGCTGTTGGTTGTACAGTTTATGGAGTGCAGCTTTAAAAGGGGGGGAAAAAAATACATTTCTAGCAGTTTCTAAAATAAGTGACAACATGAAATTTTGGACTGTTCTGCTCCTTCTGAAATCAGTGGATGCTGTTACCAGTGAAGGAATGTGAAGTGCAATGTATTTTGTCTGATAATTTGTTATGGCTGAAAAATTATATTTCAGAATGTTCATACATCAGTTCTGTTTATTTGATCAGCATGAATTAGTTGATCTAGTGGTTTATGTGTGGAAGAGGAAATGCTAATAATGTGATACAAAAGAAAGAGGAAATGCTAATAATGTGATACAAAAGAAAAATTGTGTTGTATGGTAGGGTGCATAGTGTGATAAGCATTAAAATTTGTATGTACATTGTATTCTGAACTATTTTTTGAAGGGTTTTTGAATTGTCTGTTTCTTTACTGAAAGCAAGTTAAACACATTAGCAAGATCCCTTTCTAATTCAGAAGGAAAACACCCCTTTTCTCCTTTTTCTGCTATTAAAGTTCATCATGGAATGAGTCAACTAAACCCGAAATGAACGTCCTTAAAAAATTAAGAAGCGGTGGCTCCATTTTGAAGTAACATTTGTCAGAGAACTTTCTCTCCTGGTTCTCTAAGCATTTTACAGTTCAGAAGTAAGCTTTGACTAAGAATTCTTGGCAGAATCATAAATATATAATTATCTAAGCAGCCGGGATTATTTAGCCCCTGGCAGGTGCCCAGTGCCGTGCAAGAGCAAAGGGAACTGGGCCAGTATCTCAAGCTCTATGGAACATCTCAGATAGGATAAGGGCCATTGCTGTTCCTTGTCTACTGCCATTCATACATTTTAAATCTTAAATGTACCTGAAAACAGGCCTCTGCTGCTGCAATGAGTTGTGTTCTCTTACAGCTGGCTTACTCTGTTTTTTTCCTTGTTGTCTTCCTCCTGCTTCATGTTTCCTGCCTTGGGTTTTTTCTGTCTTTACTGCTTTATACTGGTTTTGTTCAATAGATAATGGCAGCAATAGTAGTGCAGTAAGCATTAGATTATATCTTTCTTGATCAGTGTGCCATCTGCTTTAGAGGAGAGGGAGATTTTATGTTTCTGCTCTGGGTTCACTGCCATATGCCCGTGGTGAAGTCGTGTAACCTGAAATGACCCTTTTCCTGCTCTATTATATGAAAGAATTAGAAACAGAGTGTAAAATCTTCTCGACTTGACTAGGTTTGTTGTGTAGTTACAAAATTAGACTGGATATTAGGTGTGCATGAAGTAGGATGTTGTAGAGAAAACCCAAGGACAGGCTCTTTTGTGTCCCAGCATGAGTGTTGCCATCTGAAGAAGAGCAAGACTTGATTCACAGAAGGCTGTGTTGATGTGTCACTTGTACCATCAGGCCTTGATCCTGGTTTCCTTCTTGTCAACAGAAAGTTGATGTAAGTTCAAGTTAACAAAGGCAGAAGCTGCCCTTAGTCTCAGCAGTGCTGATGCTGGGAGATAATGGATATTGCTGCAGAACAACAGCAAGTCTGTAGGCTGGGGGGAATGACATTAGTGATACTGACTTTTATTTACTTAGGAGAAGCTGAGACCCTTGCTGATCTGGCCACTAAAGACCAGGGACCCCATGTCTTCAGGGCCATCAGCAGGGATGGCAGGTCTAGAAGCTGTACTTGGATGCCAATTTCACCAAATGAACAGAAACAGAAATTGTAATCAGTGGGTTAGTGCACCCATGTTTGTAAATAAAGGTCGTGTGTGCTGTTCTTACTGTAATTTAGTGAACAAATATGAGAAACTATTCAAGACAAGGGATCTGAATAATTGGGAGGGTGATACTGAGCATACGTATGTAGGATCTGCATCCATGAATTTAATACTCACACAAATGGAAGGTATTGGTGTCAAATGTGAGCCATGCTTGGAATCTTTGTCCTCATTAATGATATTCATGAAATCTTCCCTTTCACTTAATTTCTTTTGGCTGTAGGTGGACCATATTTTATGAAGATTTGCTTGTGTTTTAATGTTTTATGATGTCTTCAGGTGTTTGACAGCTATATAAAAAAAAAAAAAAGCCCAGTAATGTGGGTAGAAGTCCCATCATAACAATATGAAAGGGAGAGGATTTCAATAAAGTAATAAACTGGCAAATAAGCTTTTACAAAATCAGCCATTTCACTCTCTTGTAACTTGTTTTCTCTATTAGCTTAGTTGACATATTTTGTGAAAACAGCCATGCACCTCTGGTAAAGAGCATACAGTAAGTCAGATAACATATATATATGATGGACTGTGAAGAAATGATTTTAAGTGTGTGCTTATTAATGAGAGTCCAAAATGAAGTCAGTGGTGGTTAAAGTGAACAGAGGGCAGATCAGCAATCAGAGCAGATTCTTTTTTCATGAATAAAAGAAACAAATTTAAAACTATCAGGTACATAACACACAAATTAAGGGAAAAAATAGATGGTCAAAGGTTAAAGAGGGAATGAAAACACAAGTTTTATGGTCACAAGATCAAATGAGGCATTAGTTAATTTTCCTTTTTTTGGTGCAGTTCAGCGGGAGTTCAAGTAATTCAACCGAGTGATTGAACTGGAACAGAAGAGAGTGCCAGAAAAACTGGTTGCTAATAACATAAACAGAAAAAATAATCAAATGAACTTAAGACTGGATGTCAGCATTTCACATTAAAATGCATTTGGAAAGCCTAGAATTCCATCCTAGTTCATGGAACCTGATTTACATAGAAAACAAATTTGTAACAGCTATTCTTGCAACAGCTGATAAATTATTCTACTAATGAGCCGTCAGAATGGATTTAACCAACAAGTGGCTGAGCCTCAGAAGGTATTTTCTGGAGACTGACCATCTGGGAAATGGGAAGTAACCTGAGGAGTAGGTGAGGTTATTTGAGCCCTTACCTTTGAATTGTGAGTTGGTGACTTAATTACGTAAATTGCAAATGGAAACCACATTAGGGATGCCGGGGTTTTGTTCTAAATAAAAGATAAAATACAATGTATTATTTCCTACCATTGGCACCCCTGAGGTGATGTTCTGCTCTTTAGCCAAGATCATTGCTGCCTCTTCTCATACACATTTCATTCTTTTTATGAGAAGCATGTAACCAGTACGTTTTTGAGTTCGTGACTGTGAATGCAGCTTAGAAGAGATTGTTGGCATACCTTTCCACTGGCCTAATTCCTAGCTCCTTTTATATTTAACTTCTTCTAAAAACAAAATCCTTTTGTGCTGAACGGTTCAATTTTGGTTATCACGAAGATATTCCCTATGCTGTTGCAGTTCATGAGATTCCTGGTTGAAAGTCCACCCCAGTGGGTGGGCAGACTCTGGCGTGTCCTCATTGTTGGCTCAAGCTGGGAGCCCTGGTGAATAGGCTGTTGTGGAGCAAAGTTGCTTTCAGTGACCCATCCAGTTTTGTTTTACCATTCTCTTTGCTGAAACCAACAGAAGTTTCTCAGCATATCGGCCTCCTCGTAGCCTACAGGAACAAACATTCCTTCTTTTTTTGGTGGTGTTTTGTTTTTTTTTTTAAGGGTGGGTTTTTTTGTTGTTGTTTTTTTTTTGTTTGGTTGGGTTTTTGAATTCACACATGCTGTGATTGTCTCCGTGGTGGTCCATGTGTTTCAGCTGAATTTCCTTTTCATCATAACACAAAGTAAATAAAATCCCAGTTTTTGTCTTGCAGTGTGCCCTTGTCAAGGCAGTTGCAGGGATTACCCCCAGTGATGTTGACTTGGACTCGAACTGCCCCTGTTAAAGCTTCTCTTTTTCATCAGGCAGTCATCCACAGTCAGATGTGGGTTGTAGCATATTTGGAAGAAGATCAAGTGTTACATGGCATGGCATAACCATGATCCTCTGAAATACCTTAGTCTTGATGTCCCAGTGTCTGGAGTTCTTGGGAGCTCTGGCGTTGGGTCGTGAGGGAACTGGGAACGTGGGACAAAAACTGTCACCTGGGAGAAAACAGTGTAATTAATGTGAACGTTTTACTTCAGCAAATTCAGAAGCACGTAAGTCTTGGACTCATTTTTTGTCTGATTTGGAAAGCAGTTTCATCTGTTATGTAAATCTTTAAATTTATGCTTTGAAAAGGGGTGTTACATGCGTAAATTCCAAAGCATTTCAAGGAGAACTTGCGACATCTATACATAGCAAACCTATGGAAAAAAACCCTCATTTTTGGGGTTCCTAAGGTTCTGTTGTTACCCCAAGATAGATGTGGGACTTCTTGCATAATGCATGAGCGGAGAAACATAGGGAAAGGCAAAGCTTGAGCAGAGTTTTATTAGAAGCGCCAAGTTACAGCTGTGGTGGGTGACATCAACTTAAAAAGATGTCAACTATGCAGGACTCATATGTTAGGAACCTCTGTGCTTGCTTTTGAAGAAAAGGCATTGCAGCTTAAGCAAAGTCAATTGTTCCCACATATTTTTGTGACTTGTAACTCATCCGGTGGAAAATCCACAGTGGTTTGTAGGCACAGTGCTCTGGGTAGGGAAAGGAGCTTGGGGATTCCACAAGGAGATTTAGGTCACAGAGCAACATACTTGCTTCCTTATTTTCTTGCCCTGGCAGCACGTTATTTGTGTTCTAAATAGTGCTGTATCCACAGGAATCTTCCACTGGAAAATTAATGTGTGTCAGAGAAGTCGTATATTTAAAAATAAAATAAATGTAGCCTTGCCTCACACGTCTCTTCTGGCTACAGTCCTGAAAGTTGCCTGGAGGTTGGCTGAAAGGGCCTGTTTGGGATGTGGATGAATTCACAGCCCTTCCTTGGGTGGTTTGTGGGAGCTGAGTATAACTTAAGACCATTTGGAAGATAATGCTGTGGCTTGTTTACACAAGCAACTCGCTGCACAGGGTATCAGAGTTGAGACAGTACAGTGTGATCTTCCCATGAGCATGGTTTTAGAGGGCCTGGAGAGCAGTTTTGTGGCCATCTCAACTTTAAATTTAGTGTGCTATACAGCCCCTCTGCCAGCATATGTTGAAATCCTGTGATAAGAGTGCTATAATTAGGAAGCTCAGTTGGAGAACTGGGTGAAGGAAACACTTGCATTCCTTAAGTACAGTGGATTTGTCAAAAGGAAAAGTGTGCCGTGATTCACTGTGTATTCCAGAGAAGAATTTCATGATACATGTCTTGAATTAAATGAAGAGAGCAGGAATATATTAAAAGGGGGAGGAGGACAATTCTGTTTTAAGAGGTGATTGCCAAAAAATCCTCCAAAATCAAAGCATTTTGAGGAAGGATTTTTGCTTCTTTTTGTCTTTCTGTCATTGCATCTTAGTACAGGAGACTATAGGATCTGTAAAGTGTGGACTTCACTGTAGGAAATGCATCTGTTTATCACTTATAACCAACTCTAAGCGAGCTGTATGGATTTTTTTAGTAACACCTAGAAAAAAGAACTAGTTTTGGGAGTCTTTAATCTGCTAAATATTTGCTGAGTGAAGAAAGAATCCTAACCAGGCAGAAGTGCATATGTAACACTTTGCCTCACACCCAGATAATGGCTGCAAATTTCTGGAGCTTCAGCTGTTTAATAAGGCATTCCTTAACTCAGCCCAAGAGCCAAGAACAGAAAAAGTGACTGTTCCTGTGATGCTTTTTCCTTTCCTCTCTCAGCCTATTTCCACAAAACACTTCCCTGCCTGCTCGGCTCTAGTCTTGCTTGGTGCCTGTGTTTCTGCTGGTTTTACTGGGACTGAGCAAGACCTGGCTGTTGCTTTGTTTTAATATATATTCCCTTAGACCAGGGAAAATACATATATATCTTTTTTTTTTCCTGTTTGCTATATGGTTAGAAAATAAGAAAAATCACATTCTCTCACTGTATAGAGAGAGAATTTTTTTTCTAAACACAGACTTGACTTTGTTACCTAGTTCTTTATCTAGTTTTTTTGCACATAAACTGAGGGCTGGCATTTAATCCTCGTTCAATACTACAAATATTTCATTCCGCTGGCCAGAGAAGGAAGTTACTGAATTTAATAAAGATGGCAATATTCAACATTGTATTTATCCTAAGTCAGAAACAACTGGCACTTTCACAAATGTCTAGAAAAGCTATGTTACATCTCAACACTTCCATTATCTTTGAAGACTCTTCAGTGTATTTTGTCTCCCACAGAAGAGGATTCTCTTTTCTGGTTTGGTTTTTTTTCTTTTTTTTTTTAATGGGTGTTCTAGGAGGACAGTCAGCAGTGATACTCTCTGGAGGACCTTGGTCCATAAGAGAGAGTAGCAGATGGTCTAAGGGCATATATATTAAAACAAAACAAAAGTCCTGAAAAGGAAACTTTGTAGTTGACTTTTGATGTTGTTTATTGACCTTGTCTAGTTAAATTACGATCTCTTCAGCACAGGAATGAAATCCTACGTGTTTATGCAACATTAACACAGTGGGGCCCCCATCCTAAAAAAGGGTCTTTTGGATGATGCTGTTATTCAAACAAATGGTGGTAATGATGTTCATTACATCTGGTTTTAGTTGTGTTGAAGGCTCCTTGAGCAAAAGAGATGAGCCTGAAATAAAGCAGCAACATTTTTAAGTGAAATGAGTAAAGGGCCCATGATCCATTGCATGTGTTGCTTTTTAATTGTCTGTTTTGTAGATGTTTTTGTACCGCTCCATTTTATCTCAGTGTGTGTAAAACCACATCAGAGTTTTTACAAGGGTTTGTATCAGTGCATGTTGTGATTTATACTCAATAGTAAAGATGATGACTACCAGAGGTTTTTTGGTTTTATATAATCCTGGCTTTGCAGCCTTGTAATTCACTTGCTGTCTGTTTTGGAGTGCAAAGCAGTGATATAAATTCTGCCTGTAGACTTATTTGACTTTTCCTTCTCTACAAGTCACAGAAGCACAGCTGTGGGGGTGGCAATCCCTCCCCTGCTCCTGTACCTGCTTGTTTTCCTCCCAGGCACTGATTTCTGGTAGCCTTGGGGTTTTTTTCCCCTCAGGTTTCAGTGTTACGGATGGAATTGAGGGACAGGGTAAACAGAGATAAATTTGGCTACATATGGCTGTGCTGTGAAAAATGCAGGTCGTTTGTGTCTAGAAATTGGGTCAGGTTTTAATTGCATTGTCAAGGGTAGTTAATGCTTAAATAGTTTGCTTCTCAATATAAAAGGGGACAAAAATGGATCTGCTATTAACTTTTTCTAACACTTCTTAAATTACAGTATGTATGTGTAAATCTAAAGTACAACAGGTCTAGAAAGCCCTACAATCCTTTAACTACTTGCAAGTGCTCTCGGTTTTCTTCCTGACAAAACAAGCTATTTTTATTTTTCTATAATACATCCTGTGGCATATCTACAATGTGCCACTTCTCATCCAAATGTTGATTCTCTGGACAAACAGACCTGTTGGCTTCACCTGAGGCAGAAACCAACATTTTCGGTGTATTTTGAGTAACATTTCTAGCAGATTTGGGAGCCGAAGTTCAAGTCCATGATCCCCTGACAGTGCTGCTTCATCCCTCTCTGCCTCTGCCTGCCTTCCACGGCCTGAATCACACATTTGCCCTCGGTGTGTCCACAGAGGTTGTGTAAGTGAATAACTCTGTCTGCCTTCCTTGCTGTGCTGCACGGGGCCATCGGGTGCTGCTCTTTTCCTAAACTGCAGTACAGGTGAAGAATGTGATGGCAAAGGACTTATTGTTTCTGTGGTTATATAACAGGATATTCAGTTACAATAATTTCAGTTAATTAGGTTAAATTCAGCAGAAAGGCAGCTTCCCTGGCATCTTTGAGGGGGAATCCTCTTGCCAGGAGGGTCCACATAGACTGCCCATGAAGTCTGTGGTTTGTCTGGTTCTCCCTGCAGTGGCAGGGTACATGTGGGATATGGAATAATAGTCTGAAAACACAGAACTTACAAAAGGATGTTCATCTGTCAGCAACAGGGGCTAAGTGTTCACTATTTGCTTGGGGTTTTTTCCATGAAGAAGTTTTTGGTGTGGATTTTTTGGGGTGATCTGTATGAGGCAGGACTTCCTAGAAAACCACTTGTCTTCATCTCCATAGCATACCCAAACCTCTGAATTCTATCCCTGTTTCTATTAAGATTAATAAACTGTAAAAAATAATGTCAAATGCCCCTCCCTCTCTAAAGCCAGCTTTGCCTGGGGGAAGTGTAACTAAAAAAAAAAAAAAATTAAAATAATATTTTCCTTCTGCTGGTAGTGTTTGCATGTTTTAAGGTAAGTGGTGGAGCAATTTGATTTGGAATAGGAGAAAAATCAGAAAATATGAATTGGATCTTGATGTGGTGCTGGTTTTATATAAAGCAGCTGGTGTGAGGTTGATTGTGGTGGTACAGCTATACAGGGGCAAAATATTATCAACAGCTGGACTCCAGTTTTTATCCTCAGCTGTAAGACATGGATTCCTAAAACCTTTGCTTGAATGAAAATTTGCTGATAGTGAAGACTTTCACTTAGCTGGTCAAGGCCACCCTAATCCTGAAAATTTTTAAATGATCTTCTTAAGGTTTAAATGCTTTCAGTATACATAAAGGAAAAGCCCATCAAGGGATGGATGGAACCACATTCATCTTTTCTTTATTGCCTCCTTTTCAAGTACCTTGCAGCTTTTCTGCTTACAGGTGTGACAGTTATTAGAAAAAATAAATTGTACAATGGATATAAAAATATCCCATGTGATGAAAGTGGCTTTGGATCTCAAATAGCTTTGTGTTTTCTTTCTTCTTGCAGCTCTTATTTCTTTTTCTCAATTTTGACTCCTGTAGTTTTTTAATGTTTATAAAGTTATAGTGAATTTTATGATAAAAGGAAAATTTAGGAAATGGAAAAACATAGACAATCCTGTTCCCAGAAAGCAAATTATGCTCTTAATAATTCAGGATTCTCTTCACTCCCCTTGGATTTAAAGGTGAATTGGCAACGTGCAAAATTAGTTACAGCTACAATTGATTTCTTTGTGCAAGTACTTTGGTATGCATAAATACATGAGAAATTAAACAGCTGGCACAGGGCCCCTGGTTTTGTGTAAATCTTAAGGCTAGGATGATGATTTTTTTTTTTATTTTTTACAAGATTGAAAGAGCTAGCTGTAGAAGGAAGTAAAAGGCATTATTAGGAGGAATGTGCTCCTGCAAACTGATGGAAAGTGATGTGCTTTTATGCCAAGGGGAAAGCTGAGCAGCAGTGATTACCGTGTTTCTCTTCAAGTCTAATCTTTCAAACATTTCTGAGCATTCCAGATTAATCTGCTATAAAACTGTAAAAATAGATTATTATCCACTGAAACATGAGCACAGGTCACCTCTTGTTGAGGAGATGGTGTTCCTTAGGCTTAAGTTTGTGTAGAGAACTGTTTCTATGTAATTCTGTCTCCATTTCTGTTTCCTCTCCATGTCAGATGTACCTGAAACAATTGAGTCCTGCTTCTCTCTCAGCAGAAGGCTTGAGGCAATTCTGTGTGCGTTGGCAGGGTTTCTCCTGCCAGCTCTCCATCTTCAGTGAGCCTCTGCAGGATGTTCTTTTTTTCCACTTTTCAGCAGGTAGTGTCAGGCATCTGGAGAGAGAAAGGGAGAACTCTTTTCAGGGCAAATCACAAAACAGAAGAAAACGGTGGCCATAATCTTAAAAAAATGTTATTCACTTCTTCTGAAGCCTGTGCTCTAGCTTTGCTGGAGAAGTCCTCAGTTGCATCATTGACAAAAGCTGCAGAGAAGGGGTGTTCCATGTTGATTTTCCATGATAGAAAAGAAGAAACAGGAGAGGCCTTAGCGGGACCTCAGTGTGTCAGCAATGGAATGTGTCGTTCTCTTGGTGAGCTGGTACTTGGTCTGGACTCAGTGTGGTTTTGTATGGTGTCTGATGCAGGTGCAGACACTTCCCCCCACTGATTGATAAGATATATTGTTAGAGAGATGGTTTCTGCTTTGTTGGTAACTCTTCCATTTAAATACAATCTAAAGATGGAGTCGTACATTATATTGCATCTCACAGTGCACTGCTTGTAGTGCTAGCAGTCAGAGCTAGTTTGTGGATGGGAAGTAATAAAATCAGGTCCAAAAATCTCTCACTACCATTTCCTGGACACTTGCTTCTCCCAGCATCACCGTGTCCAGGGTCCGATCCTTTTCCTTTTTCTTTATGTAGACTTCTAGATGGAAAAATGTTTGCACCAGCTTATGTGATGTAGTAAAGGCTGTTAAAATGTGACATGGCTTTTGGTATAGTTGCTGCTGATGAAGGTTAGGTGTTAATTTGGGAAGGCACACAATAGGGGTATTGTAATTGAGCAGTGGCTGACATGTCGCTCAAAACTCAAAGTAGGTTGTACTATAAATATAGTCTCTTGTTTTGCAATTGACATTTTGCTAGTGGGTGGCTAATTTGAAAGGAAATAGACCAGTGATCTAATATTAATAACTAATTAATAGTTATGTGGATATTTTAAGTCTATTTTTCTGCTTATTTATAGGCATATATTATTCATCTATGCTGTGTATCCTTCTTTGTATGTTTAATTCTGAAACTTTTGCTTCGGTAATATTCAGGCTTATGTGCCCTTGCAATCTAAAGCTTGAAAGGAAAGTTGGTGTGTTCTTCAAAAGCACTTTTTGAGGATGACAGTTTCAAAGTAATGACACTTCAGCTACTGAGGGAAGTCTCCCTCTTGAAGCAAGGCCTAATAGGAAAGCCTATGTCTCACCTTCACCTGCGAGTCCTAAATCAGCATCAGTACTGCATGTATTCCTGTGTATAAAGTAGAACATAGGGGCAGGTTTTAGGCCTCCATTGAAAGTGTGTAGTTCATAGACAAACTGAAGAGGAATAAAGTAAGAAGAGGCGTCTCAGAGAAAGCTTTATTCTGTGGGATCAGAGTAAAACATAAGATTCACGTGCACGTAGCTTCTCATACAGCATATGTGCTATTTATTATACCAAAGAGATGTCACGCTCTTCTTTGCTCTGATGGGGCAAACTTCTGTGCAGGTTTGTGTCTCTTCTACCTATTCCCCTTGCCTCCTGTCTTTTCTCTTACATTTGCAATCATCTGTAAATTAATAAGTGTGCAATACTTGTCTTTTTAATGAATTCTTAATTGAATTGATAATAAAGCAGGAAGACTGTGTGAGAGATGTGTTATACTTTGTATATGCTTGATATTTTTAGATCTGTTTTGTCACATATCCAAACATTTTTAAATGGATTCCACTAAACTCTGTAGAACAGTGCTGTGATACCCCAGGCTGTTACTGCTGGCTGCAGAATTTGTGTGTGTTGCCTTTATATCTTGTCCCTCTTGTATAACTTTGCTGTGAGCACTCAACTCACAGGGAACAAAAAATGTTTCCCCACTATCTAAAGAGTTTACATTACTCATTTAGCTGCCGTCCTCGGAGGTTTAAGCTGTGTCCTAGAAAGAAGTTGCTATTGTTGGATTAAAACCCGGCTTCTGTCACTTGTGGAAGTACCATGGTCCCTTTGACCACATGCTGCACCTTCTGCATGAAGGTCTTCTCAGCATTTGCTGCAAGTGTGAGGAAAAGCCCACATTAGTACCAGATGTCTAAAAACAAGCAGATGTAGTGTTTTGCCTTTCAATACCCTGCTCTTTGGAGGGTGGGGGTTTGCGTGCAGCTGTTTGCGTGCTGGAAGGCACGGTTATTGATGATGGAGGAAGCACAGTGTGGGACTTGGAGCTTTCATAGCCAAATTGACAACTGCCAGGGCCCTTCTGAAGGTGTTGAGCTTTTGTGTTTGGTCTCCACAAGGCTGTGTCTCTGCGTGTGTTTCAGTGTAGCTCACAGAGTCATTGTTGTGAAACGAACAGTTCCAGATAGACCAACTCCTTGAAGGAAGGCTTCTTGCTTCCCATTTTCTTGCAGATATCCAAGGATTTCAATTTCAGAGTGGGTTGGTTTGTTTGTTAGGGTTTTTTTGGGGGTTCTTTTCCCTGGCTCTTATGTACTGTGCTCTACACAGGACATCTCTGGGCAGAGAACCAACCCAAAACAACTCATGTCAGTGGTCCAGTGAGATTCAGCTGGAGATGGTGTTTTGGGCATCGCTGGGGACCCAGGCCATTTCAGGAAGTGCTTGAGGTTCAGCTGTCCATTGATAAAATGCAGCTGGTAGTGTTTGTCCAGTTCATGGTGGTCTGAGGAAGAGCTGACACACTCGCCAGCACTGGTGGTGAGTTGCGTATGAGGGCAGATAACGAGGCCCATGTTTAAACTCAGCAGAACACATGAAGTATGATTTCTGTAATTTGTTTCATGGTTAGTTTGAGACATGTTGGAAGTGACTATCAGGGGATTGGTTTGAAGTTTTTGTCCCTATATGCTTTTCAGTCTCTTTTTACGTGACAGGTCATGTTTTTATTTTCAGTTCCCTGTGACTCAGGGAATCTTTTGTCTATGCACATGCTTATTGCAAGTAGCCCTGTGTGTAATACAGTCCCATTGATTCTCTTGTACTAAGGAGAACCCATCACAAGATTCATTCTTAATCTGCCAAGGTTTTTAGACAAATTTCAGGATTCTCTAGTAATAAAAAAAAAAAAAAAAATCCCTTATTACATTGAAAATTTACAGAAATTTGCTTGTATTTCAAGTGTTGACATTGCGGTGTTGGGTCACAGATTGGACTCTGATCTCAGAGGTCATTTCCAACCTAAGTGATTCTGTGATTCTGTAGCAACTTCGGTGCTTTTTCCTCTGCTAAGAGGAGCAATCCTGCTTGTCCTTACAATATTTACTTGCTAATCTTTTGTATCAAAAATAAGAAACCGTATTTGTCAAAGTTGTAATATAGCAGGTCAGAACACTTTATGCATCTTAAAAATTACCTGTATGCCAAAACACAGGAAGTGTCTGTCAAACACTGGAAATGTGAAGCAATGATTCCTGTACCAAGTTGTTGTGTCTTCAGATGCTGCTGATCTGCCAATTTCAAGGGACTTCAGCTGCCCTGTGAAGGGTTAAGGGCAAGGGCAGTAGACAGTTCATGTGTTGGAAGTTCATGGATTGCTTTCACACCTACATGAGTTTTGAAATACAGAACTTTTTTAATGGCTGGGATCCTTGTTTGTTTTGGATGTCTAGACGTGGAATATATTATCTTCCAGCTGAATGGATTTTTGACCTTTTATGTTCAAGTTTGTCGTGTGTTCCATAGGTATTTCTGTATGTGCCACCCTGGTAGTTACAGGTCTTGAGACAATGTTTTACTACTCAGACACGTAACTTTCTGAGTAGCACCACAAATTAGTGTCCTTTTGCAAACATACTTTATTTTCTCTCTCATATTATTAAAGGCCCATTGAGTCTGAAAATTAAGTAATGTAACTTTCCGCAAACATGCATATTTTTCAGCATAATTGGAAGATGTTTTGGATTACTGTCTCCAGGCCTGTGCAGCCAAGAACCCAATTATAGGCATGGTTAGAACGCGATGGCGTGCGTTACTCAGATTATAACAAGATTCCAATAATGTAAAATTGCTGCACGACAAATTAGTTTGTATAGATTTTGACAGTTGTTGCCTTTAACAAACTAAATTATTAAGCAATACACAGCTGCAAGGCTTCTAAAATTGAAGAAAAATAGACTCTTATTTCCTTGTCAAAGTCTTTGCCGTAGAGCAGGACCAAGGGCATGAGTAAGTCTGGTTTGAGTTGTTCAGTTGACTTTGTGAATCCATCTCTCCCAAGATGAATTTGTCTCTGTAAGCAGATGATAGGCAGATTACAAGAGCTATGTTAAAGAATTTGTCAGGCGCTTTCTTTTTGCCATTAGTCCTGACAGACTCACTCATAATCTTTTGGGCTGCCAAAACTAAGTTTTGGGAGGTTTTATTGTAATTTATGAATAAATGGTGACTAGATTAATGCTGCCTGTTTATTTTCACTACAAACCTGAGACAAGAATTTACCTCCAGTCTCCTGGGAGAGTGCAAGAGCTGTTGGTGTGGTAACTCCATATACTGATTGAATTGCATTTCTGAAATCCAAGAACCTCTCGTTCCCTCTAGTAAGGTGTTACTACAACACTATAAAATAAAGCAAAATCTACTACATTCCAGCAATCAGGTTATTCAGTTAGTAGCATTATTACACTTTCCTGTCCTGAGCTGTGTTCCAGCTGCAGGTTTGAGAACCACCGTGGCTGCCAAGTGACGTTTGTATCTACATTGGCGAGCCTCTGTTTTAGTGATACGGACTTTAATTAGATATGACATAATTATGATAAAAATCTGCTTTCAGTCCAATTTAGGACCAAGCCCTACTATTTTTACATACATTTCCAAGCAAATTAAAGCCCAATTTTGGGGGTGTGCTCAATCCCAGAAGTGCAACTTGATACCTGTTCAAAGAAACTGAGACTCCAAGAAAACACCATCACTGCCCAGCAGTTTGGCTCTTTCCTCCTCTCAGTTCAAGAGAGCAAGGGCAGACCTGATTTCTGAGTGTCCTTGGCTGCTGTCGCTTGTGGTGTTTTAGCTCTTGTACTTTTCTCCTGGGAGAACATGATGGCACTGACTTAATGGGGGTAAATGGAAAGATGAAGGCTGCTCGTTTTCTGCACGTGGAGAGGGGTGAACCTCTGGTCATGAATTCAGAGGCAGGAATGAACTATGCAGCAGCCTTCTGCTCTGGGAATGGTGACAGTGATTCTGGTTGATGGCACAAAATAAGCTGCTAGAGATTGTGTAGAATGGTGGGGGGATGGGATAATAAAAATATATTAATTTGTCAAATTCCAAAATGGTAAAATAGAGGGGTTTCAAGAATGAGAAAATGACAGACCAGCTGTACAATGCTTTTGAGTGGCTTACACTTTGAAGACTGCTTTTTAAGAAAAAAGAGATGCAAGCTCCAGAGATCATTTTTAATGAGTATGTGAAGTAGTGTCTGTAGTATTTGCATCACCAGTCATGAAACAGTACTAGAGGAGACAACCTTTAGAAAATGAAATGCTTCTGCCTTCCAGTTTGGTAAAAATGATTCCTGTGTTTGATTTGCTGCTTTTTTTTTTTTTTTTTTTTTTTTTTTTTTTTTTTTTTTTTTTTTTTTTTTTAGTGAGCATATACTTACAACACTTAAATGCTTTAAGCCAAGTAGTGTGAATTATGATCAGGACAAAGCGTTGGAATATCTGTCTCTAAAACAGAAAGATTGAGAATTTCAGCATCTTGTTTCCAAAATAGTTGCTCATACTTCTTGCTTCCTTGATGTGCCCTTGGCAGTCAGTCAACTATAAGACTTTTTGAGCTCCATTGATGTACTCTGAAAATATCCTCTGCACTTAAATCGTTAAGAGGATGAATTATGGAAATGACAGGGGATAAGGAAGAGAAGAATAGATGCACATTCACTTGGGGCCTTGCCTTGAGGCTGGTGTCATTTGTTGGTTGGATGGTCTTTGAAATAGAGGCATTAGAGGGAATGAGTTGTAGCAAGCAGATCAAATATCTCATCTATAGTCATCATACAGAAAGGAAACAAAATCAAATACTCTTAACAGGTGGTCTGGTGGGGAAGACAGCAGTAAACAATACTTCCTAAAAGTAGATAATTTCTCCCTGTGTGATGGGCCATATTCCATTTATAAAATGCCCATCAGTACTGTTTATGACCACGTTATTTACTTTTTTTGTATTGTTTTCCCTGACTATACATGGTTTAAAATCAAAACAAGCAAAAACCCTAGACAATCATTAAAAAAAAGGTATTTGTTTGTTTGTTGAAAACCAAATTTGGGTTTTTTTTGTGGTTTTTTTTGGTGTTTAATTTAAAAATAGGGGCCTTAAGGATTCCCCATGTAATGGCAATAAGGATTTCAGTTACAAGAAGTGGAAGAGAAGAATATCTAATAGAAGTTTGCTGCCCAAAGCTTGGGAGGATTGAAAACAAACACTATAGGATATTAAGTCAGTCTAGTTTGGATAGCTATATTCCTTTAATTTAGAGGAGTACTGGACACATTTCCCCTGTATTTCTTTCTGTCAGCAAAATGAAAAAGGTTGTGGAAAAAACCCCACCCATGAAATGGGTGAATGGGCTCTGTGCCGATCGAGGAGCACGCTCTAGTGGCAGGTTAGTCCAGCGTGGCCTTCTCAGGTGCCCATCCTCCACCCTCACTCATATTAATCAGCTACTTCAGGAAAGAGAGAGGGACATTTTCACAGGACCCTTTAAATTTTGCCATTTGCATTGCTGTCCTTTGCCAAAACAAGTGCAGCGTGTTTACATGCAGCATCATCACATGTATTGGTGGTAGTGAGATGAAACTCTTGCTCTCTAATTAATTTTGCAGTGGGGAAGTAATGTCTATTTTTGCATATGGCTTTTAAATGCGTAGATATTTTAAGCTGCAGAGGGAAAGATTTCATGCTCACGATGCACAAATTCTTATGGAGTGTGAGCATTTTAGTAACAGATACAGTTGTTAAGCTTGCCTGTTAGCATCACAGAAAATGTTGGGTTCTCAAAATCGTGCACGTTTTTGCAGTGTTTTCTGTTCTTGTCCTCCCCCCAGGGCTGGTAAATCTCTTAGGCCTTTCCCTCCTGCTCAATTCTTTTTTTTTTTTTTTTTTCATTTTTTAAACTATGATGAGACTGTAGGTTTGCAGTTTGATTCTCATCAGATTCTCTAAAATACGTATAGATAGTCATCTTGGAAGAAAAAAGTAAAAGACTGAGCATGTAACAATGAAGCAATTCACATCTGAAGAGTGAGGATATAGTAAGGGAAATTATGCCCTGTGATTATAGGTGAGCACCCTGGAATGTGCTTCATTTCATCACATCACTTGGTAGGAATATAATTAAACTCAAAGTTTTAATCCTACATCTTTCACTATATGTGAAGTGGGTTTTTTTTGCTACAAATTCTGTTCATGGTCACTAACATAGATTTAAAAAAAAAAATCCATCCCGTGGCAAATGAGTTAACAGTGAGCAGCTTTTCAGCTGTTGTTGGGAGGTTAGTGCAATGGTGAATTTCTGGTGTTCTGTGTAGTGTTTTTTTGCATGCTCTGTGGGGAATTGTGGAGAGGAAAGGAATTCCTCTTAAAGCACCTTCTGTTGAAGGGTGTGGTGGTACCCTGCCCTCCTTTAGGGCCTCTGAGTTCTTTCCTTTTGTTTGGCATCATTTTGGGGGTAATTTTAGTTATTTACTTGAAACAAAGTTTCTTCCAAATAAATGAAAAATACTTAATGTAAAAATAAAGTGTACAAAGTTCAAACCATAGAAGTGTTGAAACTTACTGCTTCATCTTGTTTGTTCAGCCAGCAGGATCAACATCCCCTTTTAATGACCTCTTGCACTTAGAGTTAAAATTTCATAAGTGTTTTAAACTTTGCTTCTGATTATTTTTTTTCCAAATTAAATTTTCGCAGTGCAGTTGGTATATACAGTTTGGTTCATAGAAATGATCAAAGCAGTACATGATAGCCTAACAGAGGATTAAAATTACATTAATATGGGGTCGGGACATTTTCACTTATCTTGTGAACTACTGTCAGTAAGCGTTGCAGAGAGGACCAGGACACTTTTCCAGTCCAGGGTGGTGGTACTGAAATGTTTTTCTCAGAGATGTAGTGATGAATAAACTGACTTCATTATAAGTCCACTGGTGATCTCACAGTGATGCTTTGTAGCATTTATTTCTCTCTCCTCTACAACATTGTGTTTATGTCTTCTTGTTCTGAAAAGTAGAACTGTTAATATGTAGATGTTAATTAAATATTAATTAAATGCTGCCATCCCCTATACATGGAAAAGTGGAGTGCCATCAGTGCATGTGGCATTCTCCCATCTCTCACCCAGGGCTCTTCCCATGGTTTTGGTGACAAATGTCCATTTGGCTGTTGGAGGTTTTGCCAGGAGGGAGGGAGAAGAAGTTTACTTGAATCTCTTGGGAATCTAAACATGGAAAATGATTGCAGACCAAAATACTCTGTGATTCCTCAATCAAAAAAGGAAAGAACATTTTCAAGTGTTATTCAGCTTAGCAACAGACTAAATAGCTGAGGGTTTCTTAGAGGTCAGTGGTTACTTTTAGGATGATGGAAAGTCTGAAATGCTGCATCCTGTTTAAGGCATGTGTTGCCTTCCTTGGTTTTAATCCTTGTTTTAAGGAGGTGTTTGGGAAGTTTCAGTGTTATTTGTAATGTATTTCATTGGCCTTTGTAGCTAGAGTTCAGTATTTCAGTTGCTTTTCAGATCCTCTTCCATTTGGGGCAGAGTTTTTTCTGTTTTACTATTGAGTATGTCCTGCTTCAAACAGCATTTTTATTTGACATGTGAATTCTTTTCTTGTGGTGCCCAGACAATGTTCCTATGCTTCTGCCTTCAAACCTTTTCTTGTTAATCCCTTAGTTTACACAAGATCCCTCTCTAATGATTTAATCTGTAATGAGAATTGGTGGTGGGAATTACTATGTTACACAAATATAGGATCAGTAATTATTCAGATCAAAGGTGCATAATGCACCTCTAGTGAGTGTTTTAAGTTTTGAAGTTGCCTGTAGAAATTAACTTCATGAGGGTATTTTAAGAATTATTTAATACAATGTGCTCTTTTTACTTTATTGGTGTTAAATTCAGCTCAAAAATGATGACTTTTGAAAACAATTTTTTTTTGTTTGTTTGATCATGTTTCCTAATTTTGATCTTGCTATTGAATCATTTTAGTTGTATGCATTGGCTAACACTGCAGTAAGATACTGCATCAGTACTTACCCATTTGAAACTTTAATCTGGATTCTCATAAAGTTCCCCTTTGTCAGTGTGGGCAGACAAAAAGAACAGAAGTTCCTTTGAAGCTAATGCTCTGTTCTGAGGTGGGGTTTTGCTTTCAACCAAAACAGTGAGAAGAGGATAGAGTTGAAACCGTGCCTGTAATTTGTTTTTTTAAATAAATTCCATGTAAATAATCAAAAGACGGTCTTTTAATTTTTGTTTGTTTATTTTCTTAACTAAGCATATATTGTTATCAGTAGGAAACTGAATGTTGTTTTAATTCTTTCAGTAAAAAGACTGGTAGAAAAATAGCTTTTATCCTTTTTTCATCCTTTAAAATAAATATTGATAGAAACTATCATAATATGGTTTGTGTTACAGGTGGTGTAATACCAAGGGCTGTACTGCTGCCACATCACAATTTTGTGGGGTTTCAGAGAGTAGTTCTGGTAAGGACACTCAATGATTTATCTATTTATTTGTCATACAAGTGGACTGATAGTTTGGTACAATTTAGTATTACGTTCATTTACAGTATTTGTTAGGTATTGGTTTCTACAGTTCACTAAATCCTTACATTAAGTGTTCTTTTATTCAATGGTCTTTAATAACAGCTCCTTTTGGAGCTGTTAGTGTCTCATGTGTAAATCCATATTAATTTTGTTGAGAGTTGTTATGATATAACACATCAATTCACAGCATGGAAATATTACCAAATAGAGCGCTTTTATTGAAACACATCATAAAAACTGTTTTGTCTCCTGGAAATGTGGAGTCACTATTGCTTTGGTGTGTATCAGTTTTTTAAAAAGGGTGGAAAGTTACTGTATTTTGGTTATAGTATGTTTTTTTTCAAGTGCTAAAGTCTTGTCACCCTAAAGGAAAAAATACAAGTATGTGGTTCAGAGGGCAAATATTCAGACCATGTTGTATTACTTGTCTCTTCTTAAATGTAATGCACAGTCACAATTTTGCAATCGTTTTCTTTAAATGCATGTAACTACACTCCCTCTATCATTTCTTTTGATTTTGGAGGCTTTCTTTAAACATATTTTCTTATCTCTTCTCCATGGCTGGAGTTACAAGTGAGATGAGATTACATTTTCTTAGAAAGGGAAAATTCATTCTGCACCAGTCCACCATCAGCCATGCTCAAGTATTGTGCAAGAGCACAACTGAGCATTTGTTCTTTCAGCAGGAGATAACTGATACCACATTTGTATCTGTAGAATTTTTAATATCTGCTGTAATTTAACAAATGTCTTGTGGGTGTAGCAGATGTCTTTTCTCCCCCCCTCTCTTGCCTACCCCCTCCCCTTTTTGATTTTAATTCACGTTCCCTTAAAGTTTTTGGCAAGCTCTCTTTGTGTGCTGTCTTAGAGGGCACTCAGAGGGAATTTGTTTTTAAAAAACCTTATCTAGCAAGTAGACCCCACAAGGTAGAGAAAAGGATATTGCTGATGTCCTCTGTGGCCTTGCAAGGGTATTGTTGTACTGGCTCTGCTCCAGCACGTCACTTAAGCAATTGCAGTCAATGGGACCAGAATATGTTGAAATATTCTTCTGTACTGATCTGCATCTATGTATACTTTCTAAAGATGAGGTGGGGTACCATGAGGACTTCTCAATGGGATTCTGTGGTCAAGCTAAGAAACAAGCAGCAGGTCTCTCTGTGTTGGAGCTATTGGGGAGGGGGGTGGGCCTTGCTTGAGAAATCTCTAGATGTTGGTGAATTAAGGAAGCAAAAGGGTGCTGGAAGTTGTGAGTGAGTAGGTGTAAAGACTTGAAGCCATTTCCCCTTCTGTCATTGCCTTAGATTGGTTTACCTAAAATAATTGGGCATGGTGCTGTTCACACTGTGTGATTTCCAGCCCTGTAAGTGCATAATGCCTTGAGCATGCACTGTTCATGCCTGTAGGCTTACATTAGAGTTTCTAAGTCTTGGAGTGGAAGAAAATGGGCTTTCAGATTTATGTGGGAGAAATGGCATTAGGAAGTTTTGAGTAGCATCACTCAAGAATGTTAAATGGCAATTCTGCAAAGTAAAAACATCACAGCTTTATAAATATTTTAAGAAAAGAAAGATGATGGGAGCTCCTTGGAGTCTGAGAAATACTGAAAATTTTTCAAAATGTTGTGAGCAATTTGTGCAGTACTTATTAAAGTATAATGTCATCTGGAGAAGTCATGAACTTCTTCCTCTCTGTCATCTCTTTATTTTCAAGTAATGCTCCCATTGCTGGAAATGAGTGAGCAGAATTTTTCCATGCATAGAATCTCTTATTCCAGTGTCTGAGGTAAGGTAAAGATAACCAAAGACAGTGGCTTTCTTTTTCTGAAAGGCTGTCCTATCTAATTTGTTTAACTCTGAACTAGCAGAAGTAGTTACTGTGATTGTTTAATTCTGCAAAAGACAGAGTAGAGGTCACTTGTGGGACAAGCTGAAGATCATTTCAGTGCAGCTGCCTGTTTAATAGTGGCCTGCAGTTACAAGACGTGGTGTGTTTCCATTTCTGCTGATGTTTTAGCTTGACTAAGCAAAACGGCTCTCTCTGCACAAAGCTGTGATTGTGTTTTCCAACGGAATCAGTAGAGGAGTCAGTTTAATTCAAAATAGCACCTTCTAATGGAGAGAGGTCCTTATTGGACAGATGATATATCGTCAGGATTTGAATAGTTTGCTGCAGAGGGGAGTAATTAAAAAATTAGTGAGAACAGATGTCTAATGTTGGCCTAAGCAGTCAGAGAGAAAAGGAAATGTCCTGGGTTTGAACTTTTTATCTTAATTGGATCCCTTGTGACTTTCAGCCCATTTGATAGGAGTTTCTTCAGTAGACTCTCCTGCTTCTACTGTACAAAGCCAACAGCTTTAAATTTAAAAGATTTTATGTGTGGGTATAAGCACTCACACAAGCCTTTACATACAGTTTGGAAGGATGATTCCTTCACAAAATAAAAACTTTATATACCACAGGCTGCTTTGGTATAGCTTTATCTCCCATGTGCTATACAGAAAAGCAAAATACTGTTCTTTTAAACTGCATTTTGGTATGTTTTTTGAATATTTTTACATATTCTTCTACAGGTGTGTTGAGGCTCCTTTTATTAGTCAGACCCTCTGTAAAGTGCCAAATTAGCAAGAGGAACATTTGGTACACTGCTTTAATCTTAAATATCAACAATGCAATTGCTTCTAGAGATACAGGTGAGTTTGCAGTGTGTAGGAGCCGTCTGGGGCTGTGTTATGGCAGGCATGTTCACGGAATCTCTGGGAATTTTTCCTTTACAGCAATATAAATATGCCTCTAGACTTGAGCACTGATGAAGTACCGGAACTTGGCATTCATTCAAAGTTGTCCTTGGTCTAGGATAATTTGAGTTAGGTAAAATATTCCATTTTCCACAGGCAAGGAAAGAAGCTTGTTTTTATTTTTTAGGGCATACTGTAAAAGAAAAAAACTGCTCTTGATGATTCAGATATTGGAATAGTTCCCAGTTAAAAAAAAAAAAAGTATACTTCAGGGTATGGAAAATCTAGTCGAGGATGATGACAGTATTGCATGTCTTTTCCATGTATTCTAGGCATATCACCTCAGCATATATGCTATTCTTAACATTCTGCCAAAAGACCCTTGATACAGCTTCATTTAGAGAAAAAAAATAAGCAGATGTTGAAGGCAGAAGGGGGACCAGCTTAATGTCTAGACAACCTTTGGAGGCATGAGTGAGTTATTCATCAAATACATATGCTTGAAGGGAAAAACCAAAACTATTTCTCATTGAACTTTGGGTGTAGCTGATATAGATGGAGACATTCTCTGCCAAAATACATAGCACTACTGCCTAGACAGTATAGTTTTTTGCTCATGACAACTTCCACAGTCAGATTTGGGGTGTGGTACAGAGTAGGATGTAGAGATGAAGAGATTGAATGCCTGCATTGAAGGTGGTTACTGTAGGAGAAACTGAAAATTGTGTAAATTAAGGAAAGATACTCTTAGGCTTGGAAAACAATCTGGCCCGTGTTGCGGAGTTATTGTGGCAGGGTGTTTTTCTTGGTTTCCTGATGAGTGTCTCGTGGCTGCAGCTCAACGTGTTGTGTGGTTGAGTGTCCAGTCTCACCGGGGGCTCTGGGCTGAGCAAGTGACTGCACTGCCTCTCTCTTGTTCTTTGTCACCTCGCTGTCTCCTGTCACTGTACTGCCTCTCTCATTCTTTGTTTGTCACCTCACCGTCTCCTCTCACGGCACTGCCTCTCTCTCGATCTTTGGTTATCACCTTGCTGCCCTCCGGGACCTCATGTGGGAGGCAGTGACAGCCCTGAGAGACCAAGGATGATGGAATGGTGGCCCAGGAATGCCCAGAGTTTTATTTCATAACAATAAAACAGTACTCTGCCCTCCTGACCTGCCCCAAGAGCCCTTATCACCCACCTCGGGGCTGCCTCAGGCACACACTCCTCCTTCCCGGCTGCCTGGGCTGGTGCCACAGCTCCGAGATGGTGCTTGGGCAGCTCTTGCTTTATTTCTCTATTACTTCATGGTAGATCACACCTGCACTGGGGGTTAGTATGCAGTGCAGTGAAAGAGAAATGGGAGTTTTACGTTGGTCTCACGTTTCTGTTGCTTTAGGTTGTAAATAGAAAATAGGATAAGTGCGGTGATGGTGCTGTGTCACTGCCCAAGACGAGGGAATCACTGCGTGTTCTTTGCAGCTGCTCTCGGTCCTGCTCATGAGTGGCCATGCCCAGCGTCCATAGCAGGGCTGAGATCGTGGGTATTAAACTCCTACTGTAATATTTGATTTAAGTTTCACAGATAAGAGCAGCTTTGCCTCTTTGAATACCAAAAATAACGATTGTCAGACAGTGTTGTTTGTTTCTTAATTTATTTCGTGTTTTTTTAAGAGATGTGTCTTGGTGTTAGGAAGCCAGAAAAGGCAAGTACTTCACATCCTGCTCTTCATTAGAAATAATTCTGATAAGACTTCTAAGTGATCCAAGTGCTTCTGGAAAATTTAGCTACCTAATTTCAAAGCTCACCTGAAATTAAATCTGAGGTGCCAAAGTAAATATAGTTGGTTTCTGATCCATTTCAGTGGTCCTTTTTCTAAAATGAATCTGTAAGCGTTAAATTAATTTTAATTAGTACTTCCTTTTTTTTGGTGAGGAATCCCTGATTTAATATATTTTGCTGCTAAATAATCTTTAATTAAACAAATAAAGCCTAGGTGAAGATGGTTTCATACTGAACTTTTGCACTTGTTTACATCAATGATTGATTTATGTCATTTGCTCTCAGACACTGCAGTGCTGTAGTTTTAAAATGGCTTTTTTTAAAGACCCAGAGCTGTGGTTTGCACTTTTCAATACTGGTGTTGCATTTGGTTTTATTTAGGAGTAAGATAAAGTGGTGTTGTAGGTGGCATTGGTGGAGTGGTATGAGGAAAGGAGGCTGCTTTTTTTTTTTTTTCCCCCAAATTTGCAACCTAGTAGGGCAGGGATAGTGGAGGAGTGTGGGAGTAGAAATACCTAAAGTAGATTCACACGTGTTGTTCTGTTTTTACACACATATGACCAATTGCAGAAGCAAGTTATCTGTAACTTTTGGGTTTTTCTGAAAAGTGGGGATTTTTTCTTTTTTCTCTTTTTTGAGATCCTCAACTCATAATGGTTATTTACCTGCAGATTCCCACAGGCTCGTTTCAGGCTGCTTTAGTGAACAGGGCTGGATGTGAAAATGCTTGGGTAAAGACAAGAGTTGAGTTTTTAATCTGAGGGTAAACTTTCTTAAGCTTTCTTTAAAACTCTCCATTCATGCATAATGCTGCAGTCAGTCGTGAGTTACACGTTGTTAAATCTTTTGAGGTAACATCTTGGGGCTAGAAAGAACCTGTCAGTTTACATTTAATTTATTCCAGGCTTTAGGATATGTTTCATGGCTGTAGAAAACTTTGAACATTAAATATGATGAATGTTAGCACATATTTTCAATACCAAATTCTGCAGTCCAAGTCTAGTTAGATTCTCAACATGTTTAATATCTGGATTAATGGGGAAAAACTTGTCTAAAGCACCGTGTATTTCTACTGTTAATGCTCATAAATACCAATCTACCTGTTTGCCATCAATCCATAGCTCATGAATAGTACTGGCCTTTTTCCAAGTAGTCAGAAGTATTCAAGGTTTTTTATTTAAAAAAAAAAACAACACAGCAAGCCTCTGAATTGTTGATATAATCAATTCATTGTTTTCCCTGTCCAGAGGGCACTCTTTGCTTTTTCTTCATCCCAAATTTAAAAATAAATAAATAATTCTGGCCTCCTCTTTGGTAAGTAGCAGGTTCTGACCTAGCTGCTCTTAAATAATGCTGGAAATTTTACCTTTCCTTGTTAACAGTTTATATTTTCCTGACTTGAAAGTTTAATAAATTGTAACTGAAGGATCTTTTCTGTGTCCTGTGAGGTTGTTAGGTTGGGGGGTTTTTTCCACTTTTTTTTCCACCCCCCTTGTGGTATTTTCTCAGAAGGGTTTTGCATTTCATCCTTCATCTTTCAGAAACACAGGGCTCGGAACTGTTGCTATTCAACAAGACATCTGCCTCAGGAAAAGAATTGGCAGCTTTCATGCACTCACAAAGGAATTTCAGAAAAATTACTTGTTATTCCCAAACTAGATGCTGCCAGAGTACATAATTCCAACTCTTCTTTTCTCATGGGAAAGGCATAAAAGATCAAGCTTAACAATGGAGAAATAAGCTGAGTTTATTTGCGTTTGGAATAGATCAAAGCCTCTTCACCTGTTCTGTTACTGTCTCTTTTTTTTTTTCCACATGTTTATATCCCCAACACTGCAGAAGTTATGTGCTGTGCCTGATGATCCTTGATCTTTTCTAAAATACTGTAGGACTTGGGGAAGATGCTCAGACACACACAGAGTATCTTTCTCTGGGTCTTCCACTGCAGGAAATGCTTCTCTTGCTCCGTTTATGTGGTCAGTATTATTTATAGAGTAGTTCTGTCAAATTCTATGGTGAAAATAACACCTGCACTTGAAAATAGCTTTGTAGGTGCTGTAAAAGCTGTGGTGAGAGTGTTCAGGCTCATACATAAAGGGCAGGGCAAATGAGTGAATCCTTTGTTGGAAAAGGTCACATTCATGGAGCTGTCTGAGCCCAGGACAATGTAAGTGTGTTTAGTTTTTAGGTTTTCTTTAGTTGTCCGCTAGGAAACACGAACCAGTCCCCAAAGACCTGCAGAAATTTAGGACAATTACCTGAGTAATGATATCAACCTTAACAAAACCTAAAAATCTAGTGTTTCACGAAAAAAAGCCTATTGCAAAACCATAAGGCAATGATGGCCACTATTTCAAAACTTGGACTCTAACAAAATTCGTTGATGTGCATCTGGATGCTCTCTGAACACCGGGGCAAGGCTGCTTGGGTCCCTGCAGGCTCAGCCTCGCAGGTACCCAGTGACACCACAGAGCAAGATTTGGAGTCTTTTTGTTTTGCTTTTGGTTATCCAGAAATTCTAGATGTGCAGCATGCAAGGAGATGCATGATGTTGTTCTAAATTATAGATGTTGACCTGGTGCAGAGGGGTCCCGGGAGAAGATGCTGGTTGCCTCTGGCAGACATGCTCTGGTCCCAGTTTCTGCACTGGTCCAGGTGCTGCTAATTTTGGAGGGTTCTGTGCTAGTTCCTGTGTGCAGGTCTAAACTCCAAATCAACTCAATTTGTTGTTGTTATGGCAGAATTAAAAACACTTCCTTATCAAGAATGAGGGAACCCACTGTGGTAAATACACTGACCTGAGTCAGACAAAGGCCTTTCTCCTTCAGGCACTTCAGGACATGACTCAGGGCACAAGGACAAATAAAATGAACAGGGTTTAGCTGGACTAGAAAACACTGTTGTTGAAGATGAAGTGAGATTTTTTTTTTTTTTTCAACCAGCAGAATTTATTTGTGAGAAATGTTAGCAACTCATATTTTGTAATGGAAAAGTAGTGAAAGAAGAATGTAGAAAAAGAAATGACTGAAGGAGGTACAGATACAGTCATCACTCTCTTGATGGGGAGGTGGATTCAGGAGTGTAGAGTATGTGTAGGCAGCGCACGGTGAGGAGGTGAAAACCGGGGCAAATGCGTGACCACAGGCTCGAGATCGTATGTCAGATCACGAGATGAAAGCTGGAAGATGGATCACCAGCTTGGGAGAGATAGCAAGTGCAGCGGATGGAAATTGCACAAGGGTGACACTGCAGGAAAAGGGGAGTCCGTGCAGCTGTATGAAAAAATTCCTAGTGAAGAAAGGGCTGCTGTGCAGAGATGCCTTTCCACAGATGCCTCTGAGAACTACATCTGCTCTTTTGGTACCATCAGGTAGCAATGTAAATATTTTAATTGTAAAAAATAGAATCCATTCCAGGCTACACGGTCACTAATCACTGCTTCACAATAAGATTTACAGAACACACAAAAATCCTCAAACCACAGTTGAAAACTGACTAATTACAAAAGTCTGCTCAGATTTCAGTAGTTTTCCATGGACAAATAGATAGCATTAGTTTGAGCTCAG
This sequence comes from Pyrocephalus nanus, assembly GCA_038380795.1. Lineage (NCBI taxonomy): Eukaryota > Metazoa > Chordata > Aves > Passeriformes > Tyrannidae > Pyrocephalus > Pyrocephalus nanus. The sequence continues at coordinate 6,322,429 of CM076270.1, read as the reverse complement.
AATGAATCTTATTTTGCAAGCCATCAGCATCCCGGGCAGCAGTGTAGTGAAAAACTGTGCCACTGTTAGTGCACCAATATCCATCAGCTCAAGCAATTGATGTAGATGTAATCACTGTCTCTAATAGAAATAAAGTCGGGGTAATGGAACACTGTCACAGGATCAATGTCTCCTGTTTTGAAAATAAACCCCCTCAGCTTTGCTTTTGCATTTATGTACCAGCAGGAGACCACATCATTCAATTCAATTGACACGGTCCCTTAGAGCCCTGAATGATCTATTGTGGGAACATCAGGAACAGCGTATTGGAAAAAAAGTGGAATGTTCCTGATCAGCCTTACAGGCCACATTATTTGGTGGGTTTTCCAGCAGTGAAAATGAGAATAAATCAGCCGAGAGCAGAAACTTAGCACGGTATGGAGATCTTTAACCCTGTTTGACTGTTTTAATTTCTACAGGTTCTTGATCAAAAAGCTTGAACCACAGTACTTGAGTTTATTTTGGGTGGTGCATGTTCACAAATAGAAGAACCTTTCTGAGTGTTGCCCCTCCCCACCTCAGCCTCAGCAGAAGCTCTTGATAAGGATTGTTTTAACTGACTTAAGGACTCTTCTCAATCCGTTATTTTCTCAGAAGTTTTTACACAGTTTGATCCAAGTGAGGATTAATGGGTGTGCTCCCACATTCATCCATAATTAAATTTTTTTGCAAAGGCTTTAATGAAGCAGAGGAGATTAGTAGTTGTACAGTTGCATGGTTAAAACTGGGTACATGCCGAAGAGGCGTATATGGGATTTTAAACAACATTGCAGATAAGGCCTCTTCCATTTTCCACCTTTCTTGCACTTGATTCCAGCAGCTGTTCTGTGTCTAGATCCAGAGAGTATTAGCAGGCTGCTATTTTAGTGCTTAGTGCTTTAAGCCACTGAGCAATTTCACAAAGCCTTCTTGAGACAGGGTCTAAAAGTTTGATTGCAAAAGTCTTTATTTATTGAAATTCGGTATTGCTGAAGGACTGTAACTCTGTTTAAAGGGACATTCTTTTAACAGCCCAAGAATGGAAGCTCCATAGCTTCCTTGACATTATCTCTGCTCCTGAGATGGCCCCTCCAATAAGAAAATTTTTCCCTTTTGAGGGACAGATGGACAGGTGTCTCTTCTGGAGTATTGCCAAGCATTTGTCTGGTGGTTCCCTCTCCATTAAAGGGTTAGATGTATTTAGCATACAGAGCCTGGAAGTTGGACTTTACAGGTCAGCCTGAAGGAATCCTTACTGGACAAACCTACACTGCAGCTTCTCCTGGTGACTTTGCTAATTCTGGTCATCAATCAGGAGCTATCACTTTCTGATCAGTTTTAGAAATGCCACATTTCCAGTTTTGCTGCCATAAGCATCTGTCTAGCCTGTGTACAGGTAGGACACTCTAACCCTGAAGGTCATCCCATCAAAATGCCTTTGGTCTGATTTAGATGCTTGAGAATTGCATAATGTTATATTTCCTGGGGTGTTCTGAAAAAATTATTAAAGTATTGAAAGAGGATGATGGTTTTATTTTTGAACTTCAATGTCTGGAGAGTTTTCATTTAAGCCTAGTTTGTCTGCATCAGCAGACTTGAGCTCTGTGATTAAAAGCCTTCTCCAAACATGATGTGTGGCCTTGGGATCTTGTGGAGTCAGGGAGGGATGGCTTTCATGAGGTAATCAAAATTGAGGCAGGACTTACTGCTGGTGGTTTTACTGCATATTTGGTACATATTCTGAGCAGCTGAGTTTGGCTTTCAAGTTTTAAAGGAATAACATATTTGCATCTGCAGAAGGGTGTATCAGAACTATCCATTTCAACAGGGTTGTAATTGTCATGCAGGAGAGTTGTGCCTGAAAAGAGATGTCATAGAATCACAGAATGGTTGGGGTTGGAAGGGACCTCTGGAGCTCATTTAGTCCATCTATGTCTATTTTCACTGTTACCCAGAGAGTTGAAAAGCCTTTAAAATACTAATATATAATACCTCTTTGCTATTCTGTTACAGGAAATAAGGAGAGTCTTCCTCAAATGCATAATTTCTTCTGGTGTTGCAATGTAATAATGTAAAAAAGAAAAAAAAAAGGTTTTGAACCTAAAGAGGGTCAAATAAAGTGTCAGTACCCAAAATACCCCTGTTTTCTTAGTCAGCCTAGGGATTTACAAAAAAATGACTGCCAAGAATCGCTGTAAGATGCCCTATAGCTGTCCAGAAAGATGTATTTTTAACTCTGGAAAGTATAGAAATGTGCAGCATTGTAGCCATAGCCCTGGAAACATGATACTGAATCTGTTGTCGCTCACGTCTCTGCTGTAACATCCGGAATCCCGGCCTCCTGGGTCACTCAACATATGACTTTGGGGAGGAGATTTGGAGTTCAGTAATTAAATACTACTTTGCTCTAGGCAAAACCAACAAATGGGCTTCATCTGCAGCATATTTTGTAACAGTACTCAGGGCTGGGATCATTGTTTCTGGGGCCTGAATACTCAGATAAGTAGACAGTAACTTATTTTTAGCCAAGGTTTTGGGTGCATTTTTTTTTGTTTTGTTTTGTTGTGGGTTTGGGGTTTTTTTGCTCCTCTTCCCTTTCAGGGTTGTAATTCTTTCTCTTCAGAAAATTTCAGTCTGGCTTTGTCATCTTCTATGCTTCATACTCTCAAATTGGCATGAAAAGAGAGAGACTGTTGCCATAAATTAGGTCACTAAAGCTGAAGTACAGAATACAAATATTTGTCGCCTGAGCTAAGGAAGACAATTCAGATGAGGAAAGGAAAAGTTTTTTTTTTTTTTTGTATTTGGAAATTAAGCTGTATTCTTGGTTAAAAGCAAAGCAGCACAGTTAAAAGCTGAGCATGAGAAGCATCTCTTGGTTTAAATTGCTAGAAGGAAAACCAGCAAAGTCTGCTCATATGAGAAATCATTAAGAAGGTTTGTAAGATAGAATTAGAGATGTTTTTTTATGCAGGCTCATATTTGACATATACTATTGACCCTTAAAAAAAAAGGGCACATTTAAATAATAGCAATTTAGAGACACAGGTAAAAATGCAGAAAATGAGAACTTTATTTTGAAATACTGCAAAAAACCACGCATCTAACTTAAAAAAAAATTATCTTTAAATTCAGAAGGTTAGAAAGAATTCCCACCTGCAGATCATCAGATGGGAGAACTTTACTGAGGGGTGATTTGAATTCTGCCCAGTAGAGTTTTGACCCCCATCTCTCAAGTGACAATCAGGGTGAAAGAAGAAATAGGAGTGCTTAAAGCAAGTAGTTAATATAATTAAAGAAAACTCAGCTTTTTTTTTTACTTTTTAAAATATGAGCAAATGTTAATTTTTATTAGAATTGGTGTCTAATAAATTCTTACACAGAAGGACATGGGTCATACACTGCATGCTTGAACCTCTAATTTATTTTATGAATTTTCCTTTATAAAGTGTTTCTAAAGGGTTCTACTTTGGATATAGTCTTAGGAAGTTCAGCAGCCATTTGAGGCAGACCCACCATGTCTCAGGGAAGAGCCTTTGGAGAATGCTTTAGTAGAACAACAGGCAGAGCATTTTGTGGGGCCCTGGGTTAAAACTCTGGTTACTCAAGCTACTCACATGATGGCCTTGGTACCTGAACGAAGTCCTGCTCAAACCTCACACGTCCAGGAGTTTGCCTGGCCGGAGTGGTTGGATTGAAATAGCACCTTTTGCACTTTATCCAGCACTTACAAGTTGATAAATCACAGCAGGCTTGGGGCATTGGTGCCTCACTGTCGCAATCAACCCGGATGCACTTGGGAAGTGGTGGAGTTTAGTGTATCAGCACTTTCCTGGGCTACAGGGATTGTCTGTCACCTGAGTCACTGTGACAGTGATCACAGAGCTGTCGAGGGCAGCAGGTTCGCCTGGCTGAGGGACTTCCAATGTTTGTGATCAAGCATAACAAGGAGGAGTTGTGTCTCACATGCAGTACTGAAGTATTATTTTTATGACAACTGATAAAAATGTAAAGTGAAATGGTAATAAAACCTTCCAAAGGACTTGTAGGCATATTCAGGGTTTTTGAGTTGAATTAAAAAAAATTCACGTTCCCAGGTGGAGTCACATAATTTGCCTTTTTTTTTTCTTTTTTTTTTTTCCTTTTTTTTTTTCTTTTTTTTTTTTCTTTTTTTTTTAATCATCATGGTCATTAAAATAAGGAAGATTCTTTAACAACAATTAATAAAATGGTGTCACTGTCTATGTGCACACATGCCAGCAAAATATCTGTCTGGATTTCTTGCAAAACAGCAAAAAATAAAAGCTCTAATGGCCATATTTCTGTTTTAGAGGATTTATTGTTTCTGTAGCCAGACTTCTGTTTTCCATGGATAAATGTAGCAGTCTGTCTGTATCTGAACATTAAGCATTTTTCAGAGCTACCCAGAGCAGTAGCTGCTCCCTTTAACGTATCATATCTGATCTCAAACTAATGATTGGTCTGTTTTGGAGAATTATTATTCACAGCAACCTGCCAGGATTTCCTGTTATCCTACCTAATGAGGATGTGTTAGAGCCCACCTACAACTGCAGAAATACCACTTTCTTAGGCTGTTATTTGATGATACAATAACTCTAATTGTAGTGTAAATCTAGTGTACATTATCAAATGGTGATTAAAAGATACAGAGTGCTAATCTCATGTATAAACTTTCTCTGCCAGTTCAGGTTTGTCTGAAAAAAAACCCCAGCCCAGAACAACAAAAAAACCCCTATTAGGCCAGGAGCCATATCGGGCAGCATCTGTTCTCCAGCATTTGGCATGAACCTGGAAGAGGAGTACAAAGCTATAATAAACATGCAGCGTGGAATAATGATTTGTCAGAAATACAATCAGATTTTCACTGTTGGGAACCCATTAGCCTGCAGATCTGGTGTTGGCGAGAGTAGAATTTGATCTCCTTATTAGTGGATTTTACTTGTAAATTTTACCCAAAGTATGAAGTGTGTGAATTGTTCTCATGGGATGGAGTTGCTGGGCTGAGACCTGCCCTGTCTGATTTGGGCTAGGCAGGTACTGAAACACAGGCACAGTTTTGTGTTTAGGGAGCAAAGTCAGAGCTGATGTGCTGTCTTGGGGGAAAACCCCCCTCATTTCCTTTTTAAAAAAGTAGCTTCTGAAAGAGTTTTTAAGTGGTTCTTGACATGGAACGAGTGGGTCAGTTTGTGTAAAGTGCAAGGAGTGTGTCTGGTCTGTTCCTGACCTGTGGTTTTAAGTAAATCTTAAGGCCAGCATCTGTATAAAGTGATACATGTAATGCCTGATAAATTTGGGAGTTCAGGTGATTTCTATAGCAACATTAAAAGTTACCTGGGATACCTGGATACTATGCAGATTCTATTTGAACAGCAGTGTTACAAACCACAGGAGCATCCTCTGGGAAGAGGATCCCACAGATAACCAGTGTCTGTGGCTTGGTGTTTTCGGATGGTCGAGGGAGAACAGGGTGACGAGTCACCCACACTGTAATCCAGTCTCCTTGGCACTGTGTCACTGCTGAGCACTGCAGGGATGTGTGGGTTGTGAGCCTGAGAAGGTGTGTGCTGAAGAGGACTTGGTTTTGAGTAGTGAATATTGACCTTGGTGTGGTCTCAGGGACTGGAAGCCCATGAGCTACTTGGGCATGGTTTTTTAAGCCCCAGTACACATCCTTTTTTTGACATGTCATAGGAGATTTTATTTCTTTAATCCTAATTTTACCAGTAAGGAGTCTCATTCGCATGCCTTGCGCCTGCTCCCATGTGCAAAACAAAAGTAGAGGCAAGTGGGAGAGATTCCCTTTAAAAGCAGACTTGGATCTAAAACAGCAGTGTGGGTGCATCATGCTTTGCCATGTAATTCCACAGAATGTTTTGAGGAAGACTTGGAATTTTTTTCAAGGGCTGGAAAAAAAGGGCCTCAAGGATCTTGTTACATTTTCGAAAAGGATTTGGAACTTACAGCTGCAAATATTTTAAGATATTTTTAATCGTCCCTTTGCAAATCAGGCAAAAAATATAAGACTGGTTGGAGTTATGCGTAACTTCTACTTATTTTTGCCTCATTTTTCTGTGTCTCTTTGGTGACTTAATTCCTGTATCTAAAATAAAGAGCAGTATTAATATCTATTAAGTGCCCAAAATAAGTAGTTGATTGCGCATAGAAATAGTGGATTCAGGGGAAATAAGCCAGCATTAATGAGTTGGATTTATTATTATGTGGGATACATGTGTACAGGCGTGGGTGGATACACAGAGATAAATTTATTTTTTTTTCTCCTGTAATTTTCTTGTTTTCAGCCTTTCCTCCTCTATTTTTGTTTCCATTTACATGACGCCACTTCTAAGAAATCTCTTCTGTCACCTCCCAAACAAGCCCTGTGGCCGTGTTGGGGCACCAGGGAAATTGGAGTTCATAGGTTATTTTCTTTGCCATTACTGTCTTTCTTCAGCAGACACCCTTAGTTGTAGCTCCTCGAAGTGAGGGGGTGGTTGTGGGTGGTGAGCACTGAGAGCAGCATGACCAGCGTGTCCCCTCTCCATCCCACCTCTGCTCCTTTTCACCCTCATCCCATCACTGCTGCCAGCTCGGGTCATTCCCACTGAGTGCTTCCCAAGGAAGCTGTGAGTGAGAAGGAGGGGAGGAAGCACAGTTCCTTGGGGAGGAAACAACAGCTGTTTGAGAGTTGGCAGCTTAAGCCTGGCAACCAGAATCCATCCCTTTATCAACTCAGAACTTGCGAAAGGGAAATAATCATTGTGTCATCTCCTATCTGTGCTTCTGCTGTATTTCCTCTATAATGGGACATTTTATCTTGGGGTAGGTTTGGTGTTGCTTGTTTTTCTCACAGTTCCTTGCATCCCTTGTCTGTGGACACTTGTCCCCGGGCACTGCCTGAGCCCCTGGGCCTGGGCTGGGGGAAACACAGCAGCGAGCTTTCAGAAAGTGTAAATAGGCACAGGAAAAAATGGATAAAGCTGTATCTTGGTAAAACACTGGAACCTTTGGCACCCTTTTCAGTTTCACGTCCTCATCAGGCAGGCAGTGTATTTATTGAAGGCATTTCTGTGTTTTTTCTGGTTGTCAGGGTCCCACAGCCAGTGCTGCACTGCCACCTCCTGATAGCCGGGTGGCAGCTCCTGCCTTGCCAGAGTCTTGTGGAAAACACTTGGAAGCAGCCCTGAAAAACATGAGGCTTGTTTGATTTGAGCAGGGTGAGGAACACTTTTGACAGACAAGAAAAATGTTAGGTTTTTTTTTTTTTTTTTTCTTCTGGTGAATTTATGGGGGATCTCCACGGTTCTGCTTTGAGTGGGGAGCCCTCTTTATATTAATAATTCAGGACTTCTCTGTGTGGCAAATACTGCTTTCATCTGATTTCTGCCTTTTGATCTGTCTTTTTTGGTGATGCAGCAAGGTCTTAAAAATCAGTGACAGACCCATGAAACAAATACTGCCATTTGTGCATGTGTGCCTAATGTAAAAAGGCTTCTTTATGAGTCTCTTAAAAGTTAATTACCTTTTTTCTCTGAAGGAAAATATTATTCTTCTTCCTACATAATTTCCCTCTAACAAACAATCTTAAAGAAAGACAATTTGTGCTACGTGTGGCAACAAAACACAGCTGAATAAATTAGTGTTTGGTCCTGCACATGGTGAAATTGGTTGCTAAGGCATGAAATAGCTAAAAATGCCATTCATTTGACATACTGCTCAGTAAATAAGCCCTGAAATTATATTGAAATTCGACAGGTGTGCCTTGTACCCCAGGCATGGCTGGTGGCTGTGCAGAGGTGGGGTAGGGTTGGTATCAGTGGTCCTTTCTTTACCAGTCCTGTTGCGCCCCATAGAATTTATTGTACTGGAGCAATTATGGTGGTGGGTGGCTGGGTGAAAACCCGGGAAGGATTGCTGATGAAAAGTGCTGGACAGATAGTAGGTACAGGAGATGGACATTGTTTCATAATGTGTTCTGGAAGCTGATGTTTTTACTTGTTTACTTGGAAAGGTCAGGGTTTTCAGACATTCAGAAGTCATGAGTGTTCTTAAAAATGAGACTAGGAGTTAGGAAAAAAATACTGTGTTCTGTCTCTTCTTGTTTTAAAGACTCTTTGTTGCTTCAGGTTTTCAAAGTTTGTCATCAAAAGTATACGTAGTCAGATGCATTATTTGTCTTGTTAAATGTTTACCATTTATAAAATCAAGGGAAAATTGTATGTATGTGTATCTATCAGTATTTTTAAAGTGTTGAATGAAAGCCTAGAGAAATGTTACTAAAAGTGGTCTGTTTAAAGCTTGTCTCTAATGTCAAGAATTCCTTTTGCAAAGCTGAAGTTTATGGCTGAAATGTTTTCTAATTTTTAGTGGAAATAACTGGGCTTTCTTTGAACAGACACCATATTGTGGCCCATATTGCACCTTTTTACTAGAGAAGGGATACCTGAAAATAAGAGGAAATTAGAAAGTAAAAGTGAGAACTTGCTTGGATACCAACGTGAAACCAAGTTCTTGGTTAGCCAGGGAGAGAAAAAGCCACGTTTTAAAAGTGTTCCACGTTGAATAGGTGAAACTCACTTGATTATTTTTTAAAACCTATGAAGGGAGGCCTTTTTAGTACTGATATTAAACAACATAGTTCCCCAGTCCATACCGATTTGTATTGTTTGAAAATCTGGCCCTTCCATATTTAATTTACTGACCTTTATGTTGTGGTGAGACAAATGCCTTTTTAATGACTCCAGTAGACTTATTTGCATCATAAAATAAAACTATTGTCTGTGCTGCCAGGGAGGTACTTAGTTTATAAATATAGCTTTTGTTGGGAAATACCTATTAGGTACTAAAAATATTTAATTGACCTACTTTTCTTTTTATTTGCAGGGTTGTGTCCTTTGTTGTGACCTCATGGTTTAACTGGGAATAAAGATGAGTATAAGCAGTGATGAGGTTAACTTCCTGGTATATAGATACTTGCAAGAGTCAGGTGAGTTTTTGCAATTCTGGTTATTAAACAATGCATAATTTATTTGGTCTTCATCTGCAACCGGCTTTAGCAGACACAGGCTCATTTAATTATTTTGCCAGTAGGCAAGTGCTTCTGTCTGAACTGTTTCTTGGTATTTCTTCTCAACAAGAGAACGAATCCCTGCCAAGTTACCTTCTGTAACTTAATCAGATTTAGTCATTTGGAGTCTTCAGATGGCAGTCAACCAGCCAAGGACTCACTCAATTGCTAGAAATGCATTTTCCTGGAGATCACTTTCTCTGCAGGGTGACTGTGGCACTTTGCACCATTTTCTTTGGAGCTACTTGAAGAAGAAAACAGAATGATCGGCAAAATACTGTTTTTTCCTGTGCTCTTGGAGCAATGGTGCTCCTGGAAGCTGGTCTTGTGTCGCTGAATTCCTTGCCTGAATGCGACTCGGGGAGGGCAGATGTTGCTGTGCTTCAAAGGAAGAAGTGGCAACTGTGACTGCATGACTTGTATCACTTGAATCTAAATAGAGATGAACAGATTTTTTTTACAGTCTTGGGTTCCCAAAAGCCTCCCTCCCTGCAGGACGCTTCCTTGGAGGATCTTGTCCTTTGCCATCAGGCCAGCCAAAACCTCCTGCTTCTTGGGAGTAAAAGGCAGTTGAATATTGTCAGACTTGAAAAGAAACCTTTTTCCTGTCATATTCATCCAAACCGACTGTGTCTGTAAAACACAAGCAAGAATGCAGCAGCGTTCCCTTATTTTTAAAGCTTCCCAAACCCAGTCGGATCAGCAGTTTGTGTTGCGTGTTTGGGTTTCTAGATGCGGCCATATGGCTGCAGGGAGTTTTGTGGTGGTGGTTATTCTTGAAGCTATGTAAGAGACATCATCATCTTTACTCACAGCTGTGACATTGACTGCTTAATGCAGCCTACATTTAGAACGGGTAGATTTGACTGGAAGTCAGGGCATGCCCTAGTAAATGAACACGGGATGATTGTCAGCTGCCAGGAGGGAATATGATCTCAGCAATAGATAAAAGAAGTCTGCATATTAAAGCAAAAATAAACTCCAGTCTTAAGACAAGGGTGTAAGAGATCAATTTTAATGTTTTTATATATATAAAAATACACATATAATGTATATTTTACCTTGCTATTTCAACATTTACTGATTCTTAGTTTTGTTTAGTGATTGCTGATGGGTGGCTTCAGGCTTCTTGAAAATGCATTTGACTAGTGCAACATATGTCCACTTTTCATGGACTTCCCAATTAGAGACAGAGAAACACCAGAAGCAGTGGTGGATGGCAGAGTTTTTTAGTATCTGCCTGTCAAAAGAAAGCAGAAACTGATTGTTCTGTCTGAATTTACTGAAAACTATTACATGTTCTCATTCCAGTTGCAGATTGCTTTTGTCACAGAAGCCAAACTTACAAAATTGCTTCATCTTCATGTGAAAGTTTTCAGGCAGCTACTTACTTACCTGACAGGGTATAAGGAAAAAAAAAAAAAAAAGTGGTTTAAGAAAAGAATTCATGACAGAAAAGTTAATTTGCTGAAACAACTATTTTTCTCTAGGTTAAATTCAGTTTTTCAGGGTGATCAAATAAGTAGCAAGCAGCTGCCAATGCTGCACCATAACATGTTTGCCACTTCTTAATCAGTGCACAGTGCTGATGTAGGTCTGGGTGCCAAAGCATACACAATTATGACAGCACAGTACCGTGAGCTGAATTCTGCTCTACGTACGGGTCCATTTCGCTTTCATGGGTGTCAAATCACTGAGTAAAACTAGTGAGTGAGTCTTGGTGTCTTGGATGTATATATATTTTTTTTTTTAATGAATACTATGTATTAGACAATACACACGTATAGTTTATGAATATATAAATATGTTTAAATGCTGTTGTGAATTGTATATTTTATATTTTTGTATCGACTCATTCACAGATACTCTGCCGATGATACTGTAATTGTGTTCCTATTTAAACGCTGCTTTTATCTTTTTGTATGTTTAAATTAGAGACATATGAGGGAAATGAGGCGTTTTCTTGAGGTTTTTTGTAGCTCATAAACATGCTGTAAACTTTGTATAAGTTGCTCAGGTTTGTAAACAGATCCTACCATGGTACAGCAAGTAGCGTTGTCTGTCTGTAAATCAATTCTGATGTCTTTGCCTTGTCTTTAGGGTTTTCCCATTCAGCATTTACCTTTGGTATAGAGAGCCATATCAGCCAGTCTAATATAAATGGTGCTCTGGTGCCACCAGCTGCTTTGATTTCCATCATCCAGAAAGGTCTGCAATATGTAGAGGCAGAAGTCAGTATTAATGAGGTAAGGAGGCTTTGCCTGCAGGAGCATTGTGTCCTTGCTTGCAGTAAGTTTGAATGTTAGTATTTTTTCTTAACTTTCTTGTATCCTATTTATTTACTTTTACTTCAGATTCCTTACTGCTGGTGTTCACCATGACTCCAGTGGTGGAACCAGAATGGAGTGACATAACTGAGTAGGGGTTCTGCTCAGTGCAGCCACACAACACCAGGCATGGTGTTCTGGCTCATTGCTTAAAGGTCCGTTGTCTGTAGAGTTTTTACCCTAATGTAATGTTGTAGTACATCCAGACAAGTGAGATAAGATAATAATTGAGACAAGTAATCTCTTCTAATTTTCCTAGGCTGGCAGTAGGGAGGTGGGAGAGCACTATGCAGCTCTTCGTTTGGGTGATGTGTCGTTATAATGAAGTAATGAGAGCCCAAAGGCACGGTTTCCAAGTAGAGAGAGGGTTTGAATTTGTGGCAGGAAGGATGAAGGTATATGCCACTTTGCCTTTTGCCTCTGCTGGCTAATTCATCTTGAGCAGGATCTATTAAATTTGATGTTTAAATGGTTATTCCAGCAGTACAGAAAGCTATGTATCTTCCTGTCTGATGCTGCAGACACTCACCCTCAATTTCCATTCTCATTTATGCCTGGAAGGTTAGCAGCCTTTCTGTGTGTCAGTTAGATTACAGAAGAAAACTATTTTTTTCTCCCACTAATTCTGCTCTCTTTCCAGTCTCCCTTATGTCTGCTGTTTATGTGTAGTTTTCATAGTTCCAAGCAAATCCTTTCCCTTAGGAAGCCTCAGAAAAATAAAGCAAGTGATAGGAATAGAAGAAAGAGACCCTATATTTATTGCAAGGAATCCTTCTAGCTCCTAAAAATAGATCCTTACAAAGGCCAGCGTATGTATAAGTGTATTTTTAACTGGGTCTTGTCCATTTCAGGATAAAATTCTTCCTTGTTGTTTGAAAGCATGCCAGCACTGTTTAAAAAAAGGAAGAAAACTAGTCAACTCTCCAGATAATATGTTTATGGAAAGTATTAGTCTAATAAGATAGAATAACTTCACAAGTCAGTGACCCGAGTTGCAATGTTTGCAGCTCGCTCTTCAAACAAACCATTAGATTTTGCTGCAGCCACTCATGTTTGAAATCATATTCATTGATAGCTTACAGAATTTTTTGCTTTAGCAGATGAATTAGCAAACTTGAAGCAAACAACTTTCGGTTCCACAGGCTCTCCCAGAGGCCTGCAGTGGCTTTTTTTTGCATATTTATAGCAGCCACTTAACTTTAGATCAAAATTCCAATCCTGACCACAACAGTGATGAGATACCACTTCCAGCATCATTTGTTATATGTATTGTATTAAATCTAAACTTTTGCTTTAGTTTTTCTTGAAATTTTTGCCCATAATGTTAATTTATGTACTTGGTGTTGTCTTTTTTTTGTTTGTTTTCTCCCTCTGCTGTAATTTAGGATGGTACCTTGTTTGATGGTAGGCCGATAGAGTCTCTCTCACTGATAGATGCAGTGATGCCTGATGTGGTACAGACAAGACAACAGGCCTACAGAGATAAACTTGCACAACAGCAGGCAGCAGCTGCTGCAGCTGCAGCCGCCACCAACCAACAGGGATCAGCAAAAAATGGAGAGAATACTGCAAATGGGGAAGAGAACGGAGCACATACTATAGCAAGTAAGTTGAGACAGAACCTTAAGCTGTGTTAACGTTTTCTTGTCGTTTCTGAAAATATGAGGCAGTAGACAGTGAGGTAAAAGTGTAGAGGTAACCCCTCAGCTCGCAGAGAATACCCTCAGATGGTGTCTCACCTTTGACTGCCCCCAGTTTGATATTTGGAATTGCAGGAGATGCAAACTTCTGAATTCATTAATTCACCATATTCCCTTGACCCAGTCTCACTTCTATTACTGCTCCTTTCCCATCATCTGAAGGTTTTTCACAGAACTCTCTGAAAACTCTTGCAGAAAATAATCAGAGACAACTCTTCAAAGGTTGCATCTTCTCTGGTTTAGCCCCTGTACAGGGAATGAGGAGAGGACTCTGTCAATCCACAGCCAGTTAAAACTGAGCATTGAAGCTCCACAAACTCCTTCCAACAGGTTCTGTTAATCCATGGATTGGGAGCTCTACCCAGCTCCCCCTAGGACGGGCCTGCTTGTCATGCTGAGGTCATGGTTGCTGGGACAAGCCCTGTGTCACTTATCTCTTCTATCAGTATCAGTTTTCATGATTTACTATTCAGAATTATTCAATGCAACTGCTTTCAAGGTTGGTTTATTCATCAATCCCATTTTAGCTGTGATTGGGGGAAATAAATGAGTTGTCTTCGTCATCCCTGGTCAAAGGAACATAACTTACTGTCAGGCTTAGTATGGAAAAGTTTGGGTCAGGTGTTAAAAAATTATTTTGAAAATATTGTTCTGGAAGTCTGAATTTCACATTTAAGAGTGGGAGTTACAGCTCTTGCTGTAAAAACACCTGAAGAAATGGCATTTTTGAGAGAATAGCAATATCAGGCCACATACAAGTTCTGGATTTTACTAAGAGTTTTTTTATTAGCATGTATGATAGAAAGCTGGAAATATAATCTTTGGCTGAAACAAGTAAGCTCTCTACTTTGACTCTCTCATTTAAAAATCTCAAAAGAGCATTTACTTGATAACTGTGAACTGGATAGAGGAAGGGTAAACCTCAGATCACGGCACTGTTAACTGTGATCTACCAGCAGCCCCTACTGGCTGGTACAGCACTTCATCCTGGCATCGATTCTCTGACTGAAGCCATGCTTTATATGGTGTCTTTCTGAAAACTGTGCATGTTCCAACAGCCTTTTCTGTTTTCTCACACGTACGAATGGTGACAGAAACCCTTAATGCTAAATTAAGCGATAGACGTGGAATGATTTGTTTAACCGCGGTGAATAAATATGGAACAGGTGAACTGTGCAGCATTTCCTATATTCTGCATTTGCACTCGGCGTGAATTTATTTTTAATAGTAGAAAATTATTGATGGTAGATGCCAAAAGAACTGTTGAATTACCCCCAGTGTGTTTTACGGAACAATATGGATACAACCTCCCTTCCACGCAGGAAGTTCTGTGTTGCCACAATTCCATGGTAATTGCTGAGAGGTTCTGTTATCAGTTTACTGTATCACCAAATGTGATTATATTAATTAAAGCCACTTTGTAAATGAAGTGTCTGAGATGTAGATTTAAAACCTGTTTGACTGCAATTGGTGAAAAGAGAGATTTTTGAAAATGAATGTGTAATAAGCATGTTTGAAAGCATAAGTTAGACTAGTAACATATTGTAACTATGCAGCACTGGGCCCGAAAAACTGAGTACTTGTAACAGCATTTGTTTTCTAACATAGCAAAAAAATAACTTTCAGCCTCAATTTTGAAGCCTCAAAATTAAATCCGTTTGGATGCGAAGGTTTAGAAGGGCAGAGAGTTTTCCCACGTTTTTGAAACTCCCCATCTGTTTGTAGCACTTCATAAACTGGAACTGGAAAAATAAGGGAACGTAACAGCTTTGTCAGATTTTCGAATCGCATAAATTGTGGATTGTTGTCCTTATCCCAGAAGAATCTGAACCGTACAGTACTCACAATGTACTGTCCCAAAATATTAAAATCCACCTCTCTCTACTGTTTCCCACAATGCAGATAATCACACAGACATGATGGAAGTAGACGGAGATGTTGAAATCCCTCCCAACAAGGCAGTGGTGCTGCGTGGCCATGAATCTGAAGTATTCATCTGTGCCTGGAATCCCGTCAGTGACCTTTTGGCCTCAGGGTATGTGCACTTAGCAGGAATGTGTGGAATATCAGGCTCACTGCTGAGCGTTGATGGCAACAAGTTAAAATAACACCTACCCCGACGTCCTCTGCTCCAAGTGTCGCGTTTGCTGTTTAGAAAAGAGTACTTCTAATTGTATTTTTTTTTTCCAAATAACAATAATAATAATGTGATATAATTACATATGATGCTATACAATAATGTTTCTGTAGATCTGGAGATTCGACAGCACGGATATGGAACCTCAGCGAGAACAGCACGAGCGGCTCGACACAGCTGGTACTTCGGCACTGCATCCGGGAAGGAGGGCAGGATGTACCCAGCAACAAAGATGTGACATCACTGGACTGGAACGTGAGTACAGAAGGCAGTGCTCGAAACACCCAGAGAAAATTGTACAGTTGCAGTTTTGCAGGGTCAAATTTTAAGTGACAGCAACGGTGCATCCTCCGGTGGCACCTGAAATATTTCTGTCTTGAGTGGCATCGTAATTTCTTCTATTGTACTTAAGGAACTTCTTTTTAATAAATTGTAATCAATGGAATAAATACCATAAATCTTAATGGAGATGTATTCTACCTTCTACCTGAAATTTGTGCTCTTTAGCTTTGAGTTATACAGTAAATAAATAAATAAATAAATGACCTTTCTGCTGGCAGAGTGAAGGTACACTTCTAGCAACTGGGTCTTACGATGGCTTTGCGAGGATATGGACTAAAGATGGTAAGTGAAATACTTTTAATTTCCAGTATATTTTCCTGTATTGTGGCTCACAGCATAGTTTTTTATTTTTTTAATGTATTCATATCAATATAAATTTTCAGGTAATCTTGCCAGCACCTTAGGGCAACATAAAGGTCCTATATTTGCGTTAAAATGGAACAAGAAAGGAAACTTCATTTTAAGTGCAGGAGTGGACAAGGTGAGATAATCTTTGGTAAAATTAACATTCTTTCCTTCACCGTTATAATCTAATTGTAAGCAAAATAACAAAGCTATGAAAAGTAAGTAAATTGAACTGAAGGCATGGGATGTAAATATGTAATTACAAAGAACTTGTGGTTCTAGCTGTGTTTCTTTGGGTTTCGTAGTAGTTTATTGAGATATTTTAATTTCTTAGATTTCAGTGTCCATGGATCTCTTTGCAGTTAGTTTAGCCTAAGTTGGAAAGTAAGTGTGTTGGAAGCAGAAACAGTAAACCTTTTTAAGACCAAATTATTTAAAATTTAGTGAAGCACTTTATAGAAAGCCTCAGGGGGGAAAAAAAAAATCACTGAGTTGGATATCAGTCAAGCCTGAGAATGGTTGAAAAGTTTAGAGCTGGAACATAAGGAAAGTCAATATATGTGACTGGGGAAGTGCCAGTAGTGTAATGCCATTGTTTAACTGTGTTTTATTTCACATCTCTAAGCAAACTTAAAGACTCACAAGGTCTTTAAATTCAGAGCTGTTGTTAGTGTAAGAAATTCTATGAATGGTAGGAAGGGCACATAGTGATGAAGAATAGACTTAAGATGAATTCAGAGAATCAAATAGAGTGTTCAAAAGTGTAAGAAGAGTTGAGTTTTTCCTCTGTAGCTGATTCAAGGTGCACAAGTCAGCACAGGCTCTCTCTTAGCAGGAGTAGCAAACTGCAAGCTCAGTACAACCACTTAAAACTGGCAGTGTCACTGTAAAGATGTAAATTCTCTCCATTATTTGTTATTTTTTTCCTGCACACATTTAACCTGGTTTGCTTTAGTGCCCAGCTTTATAAATGCTTGTGCTGGCACAAAGGAAGGAAAATTGAATGTTTCAAAGCATGGAAAGGATGTGTTTCCTCTTTTGGCAGCTGTGATGGTTATGCCAGTTTTTAAATCTTTGTAGAAGATTAAATCTTTTTGCAGAAAAATATTCTGGAGAAAAATAGAAGGCTCATTTCA
The DNA here is from genome assembly GCA_038380795.1 of Pyrocephalus nanus. Classification (NCBI taxonomy): domain Eukaryota; kingdom Metazoa; phylum Chordata; class Aves; order Passeriformes; family Tyrannidae; genus Pyrocephalus; species Pyrocephalus nanus. Next base: position 6,305,339 of record CM076270.1, on the reverse strand, counting down.
GTCAAAAAACTTCTTAGTCAAAGCAACTGAGTTTATGCTTTGAAAAATATTCTGCATTAGCAGAAAGATTATTCTAACCTTAATGCTTCTTTTCCATAAATTATTTGTGTGGTCAGGTCATGCTTCCATTGAATTTGGTGCCAAAATTTTCATTGATCATTGAGGTAGATCAGGGATATTGGCAAATAATATAGTGATCAGAAGGTACAAATTTTGTCATGTAAGATTTCTTTAACTGAAATATTGGCGGAGAATAACTCAGAACAAAATTGCACCCTTAAATCTTTCAGAATGTGACCAATTGTTGATAAGATCTCCTTAGGGACAAGTGAGTAGTTGATATTACAATCTGAATATTCAAGTATTTCAGATAAAAGTAGATGTGTGGAATGGATTACAAGAACGTAAATAGGACTAAGGAGGTAAATTTATTTAATTTTTGTTTATTAAAAAAAGCCCACAACTCCCTTCTTCCCTCCAGACCCCAAAATGTTGTGATTAAACGCCTTTCTAATATTACAACATATTAAGGTTTTCTATAGTTATTTATATGTCTACTGCCATTTCCTTTAGTACTGGGAAAAACACTAGAAATGTATAATCAGGATCAGGTTTGGGTGATGAGGAGCAGGGTAGGTACTCTGGTACTTGAGAATGATGGCAATTGTGGGGAAATTAGCAATTTGTACAAGTTTGTTTATTGTTTATTTATCTGTTTAATACAGACCACAATTATTTGGGATGCCCACACTGGCGAAGCCAAGCAGCAGTTTCCTTTTCATTCTGGTAAGTCTTGATTTTGGTCATTCAGGATCGTCATCTGAAAAGTTGAAAAAAGTGTTATTTATTAAAATAAGTTAAAAGATCCGGTGCTTATGGTGCTTGTTCACACCAATTTAAAATCTAACAGGCAGTCTGTGGTTACCGACTCCGATATTTGTAATGAGAATGTGAACAAAGGTAGACTTGTTCTGATTTTATAACTCACAATTTGATGGCATTTCTGTGGAAGTCATAAGAGATAAATAATCCAAATATTCCTGACTTTCTGTAGTACAGTGGAAGACAAATCAAGTGGGTGGGCCACGAGGGACTTGTGTTTATTACCTAAGGACTGCGGTTGTCATCCTCCTGCTACAGTAATCCCAGCCCCGCATCCCATTGTTCCCTGCTTCCCGCTGTGCTGTCCCCAATTTGTTTGGCCACAAACCAGCTGAAAGGCTGTTCAGTGGCCAGCTGGGATGAGAGTGCAGCCTCACAGGAGGTCAGACAAATTGCTCTGCGGGCTGCACGCTGAGCAAGCCTGCCAGAATCAGCTGGGAAATAGAACAGAGAGGATGACGGACATGTCAGCGAAGGGCCTTTAAGAAATGTGTTTTGTTTTCACTCCTCATTCTGCTCACACTACGTTTCCAGTGGCATGACAACAATCAAAACCTTCAATTCATGATTTACTCCAAGCAGTTCTGAGTGCTGTCTGCCATAAATATCTGGCTTGATCAAATGGAATGTGTTGCCCGTGATTAAGCTTCAAGTTACCACACCTTATAATGCTGGAATTAAGAAAGGAAGTAAATCATTACCTTTCCCTGGCTGCCATCTATCAGCTCAGGCAGGGGCTGAGATGAGCTAGTTAGTGGAGATGAGCTGGTGTGTGACTACGTGTGAAGTTGTGGGAACCCATTCTTTGTGCTGACTCCTGAGGTTTATTTACAGATGGCTTAACTGCAGCCTGGTGTCCTGCTGCCTTGTCTTCTGTATAACTTTCATTTCAGATATGTTCCTTATTTTAATGGCTTATATTAAATTTTGTTTCATTTTGTGTAAGACTGCATTTCTTACTGTTCGTAGTGTTTGATTATCTTCAGAGCTGATGTAAAATTAATCATTGCTTCCTGCTGGCATTTGTTCTAAAGTGGTGCATGCTGAATTTGCACATGAAATTCCTGCAGAATACAGGAATAGCTTTAAATGTCTTCTCTTTCTCTTTTAGCACCAGCATTAGATGTTGACTGGCAGAGTAACAACACATTTGCCTCTTGCAGTACAGATATGTGTATTCACGTTTGTAAACTAGGACAAGATAGGCCCATCAAAACCTTCCAGGGTCACACAGTAAGTACTGGAAGATTGGGGATTGCTCTGGTATTTTTATCAGTGAGAGACTGGGGGCCCAGTAGACTTGCCAGTACTCAGCCCTTGTACAGGCAATAGGTGCACATACAGGTAGTTGTGGTTAAGGACATATGGTAACTGTAGTCTTTGTGATTATTAGAACAATTCTCACTCCCACGTGCAGCTTCTTTTGCCAGTGCCAGAATGCAAAAATTGAGCTTTAGAAGAAGAAACATGGTAACTTTAAAACTCTGCTATGTGGTGTACAGGCTTGCTTGAGAAAATGTGATGAACAGGTAGCAAAAAGCTGTTGTTGTTGAAGGCAAAGCTGTGAAAATTAAGTGTTAAAATCCCGACAATTACGCAGATTCTCATAACTGCTGTCCAGCTTTTGTATTCTGTCATTTGTTATGGAAGTGATGACTCCAACTTACTCTTACTGTTCCATTTCAGAATGAAGTAAATGCAATCAAATGGGATCCAACTGGTAATCTCCTGGCATCCTGCTCTGATGACATGACTCTAAAGGTAATGGGAGTTCTGGTTCTGGCCCTTGTCCTTGTAGGACTCTGGAGTGCACAGCATTTGTGTGGACAATACAGTATCACTGTACTTCCCAATGTATTGTCCAATATTTGCTCTTTTTTAATATAGCAAGGTTAGGCAATCCTAGAAATCTGTGTTAATCAGAGCCAAGCTTTGGTCCAGAGAACTTGTTACAGGCTGCCACCCTGAGACTCTGAGCATGATTTATTAGGTGCTTTTAGCTGTTTACAGAATCAGGTCATTAATCATTAAGCTGTCACGCTTGATGGTTGCTTTTGGTTAAAAGAAAAAGCTGGAATGCATGTCATGTAACACATACAAGAACGGGTGGCTTGCTCCTTTCCTGGTTTTCCCCTGTTTTCCCCTTCTTTCTAGTTAAAATCTTTGGCATATTATTTCTTCAGGGGCTGTGTGCACTCCTTGTTTCTTCCAGTTCATCGGGAGCCATTCTATAATTCATAGCAACCTGCTTTCCTGTAGAACTGGGGCAAACCTGTGAGTGCAGAGGACACTGTAATTTACACACAGGACTTCAGGGCACCTTAGAGATCCCTACAAAGATGCCTCCAGGTTACATGCACTTGAAAAAACGAGACTGTTCATGCCTGACAGGCATGCTGCTTCCATGGCACAGATGCTTTCCATTACTCCTGTACTGCTTTGCATTCAGTGGGTGCCTTAGCCCTGTGTTTGGTAGGGTTTCAGGATACACTTTTGGCACTGACAGCACTGTCCTGCTACAGCCCTTGGGACAGTTAATTCCATCCAGCTCACTGTTGTTTAAATCAGGGACAGGGAGTGGCTGAATGGGTAGCCACATGTGCCTCCTGCTGTCACACAGTCGGTCTCTGGCGATGGAAATCATCTTATCTAAATATAAACATTTAAGCATTAAGCCTCCTGTCTAAAGCTAGATGTCTAGACATCTTCAGTCTAAGAGCAATTCACCCTTTCCTAAGGTAAGTGTCTTAAGTCAAGTGTGATGAGTTAACCCCCTGGGAGCATCAGTTGTTCTCCGTGGCAATGGATGGAGTCAAAGTAGCCAGTTTAAGCTAGGTGTTTAATACTTGAACAGCTGAAACTCCAGTGTGATGAATTCCAGTCTACAGCTCGAGCTGTTGCCTCTCAGTGAGCAGAGGTGAGAACTGGGAGCATGTCACTATTTGTGGGCTCAGGCAATTAACTTCTTGGTTGCTGTTTTGAATTCAGCTCAGGCTGGAATGAGTGTTATCGTTTATTTCAGGATTAGTTCAAAGATCAAGTGTTTGAGGATAAGTCTACACATCACTAATCACCTGTGGATCACTTACTTTTGAATGGCAGAAGGAGTAATGTCAGGTTTTGCAGCACATGTAAGGTGCCTAGTGATTTATCTACTTAGTTTTCTCTCTTGTGATGGCAACTTGATGTTCTGTAGGGCAGCTGATGTGGACCCTTTTCATCTATACTAGTTTTGGGGAAGAGAAGCTAGATTTTGATCTCATCATTTTAAAATGGAAATACAACTTCAATTCTGTATGCACATTGAAAATCAATTTCCTCTTCAGTGAAGCAGCAGTTCTGAAAAGCATCATTTATTTAAACGTACACCTCAATTGCATCTTAAATACAGTTGAGCTTGAGCATGCTTCTTTATTTTTTTCTAACAAAAGATGAGCTAAAAGCACTACTGAAAGAGATATCATTAAAAAAAGCATTCAGATGGCTAACTACCATATCAAGTTTCAGATTTAGGAAAAGGTATAAAAGCCTTGCAAAATTCCTTCTGTAGTGGCAGTGTAAACTCTTAATAGAATAAAGTTATTTTGCTTGTTGAATATGATCATAAAGGAGTTGGAGTCCTAATGACCTGTGTGAAGTACTGAACACACACCTGGCAATGCAAATCCTGATAAGCCAGGAAAATGCCATAATGGTTTTTGCAGGATATGTCTATGGATTTGTAAGAAAGCAGAAAATTTCCCTACTATCCCTTTATTTCGCTCAGTATGTGTAGCAAGAAGTTAACTTAAAAATAGGTCTGTGATATTTTGTCAACTCAGACACGAACATATACATATTGCTCTTCTCATTTCAGCATCTGTTCTCATCCCTACAATTTTCAAGGGGTTTGCAGTTAACTCAGGCAGATTGGTTTCTACAGACAGCACCTTTATTGCTCATTAAATTCATTGGGGGGCTTATAACCCAAAGAATGGAGGGTCCTGGAATAATACTTGACATAATCACTCTAGGAAACCAGCAGTTAGCAAATTTTTTTAGTGGCTTAAAAGGTAGCAGTCAGCCTGCAAATGATAAAGAAGAAAGATGTAAAATGTATTTTAGGATAATATTGTGCTAAATGTCTTTGTGTTTTCTTCCCTTTTTATTGTAGATCTGGAGTATGAAACAAGACAGTTGTGTCCATGATTTACAAGCACACAACAAAGAAATTTATACTATCAAATGGAGTCCTACAGGACCAGGAACAAATAATCCAAATGCCAATCTTATGTTAGCAAGGTACTATTTAATCCTGGGTTTTAAATGCTTGTTAAACATTATTTTTACTTCACTCTCTATAAATGTAGGATCACGGAATATTTTGAAGCATGTAGGATACTTTGTCATATTCTGTTTTGTATTAGTACCAAAAATATGTTGAATTGAGATATAATTCATCTCTTGTCTTTTTCCTTGACAGTGCATCCTTTGATTCTACTGTTAGGTTATGGGATGTAGACAGAGGAATTTGTATTCATACTCTGACAAAACATCAAGAACCTGTGTACAGTGTAGCTTTCAGTCCTGATGGCAGGTACCTGGCCAGTGGCTCCTTTGATAAATGTGTACACATCTGGAATACACAGGTATTTTAATACTCTTCTGTCTGTTGGAAAGTTTGTTTTGGTCTTTTCCATCAGCACCTTTCCAACCTTTGTTGCTCCATCATGTTTCAGTCACAAAGAGCTTTGCCATTCCTACCACGCTGCTTCACCTTCTCTTTGTTCTGACATTGCTTCTGTTCATGGATGTGCATTTAATCTCTCACCTGAGTGCTTGCCTATGGTGAAGTACAAATTATCTTTACATTGTCTTTAATTATCAGAAAAAAAACCCCTACAAACAAAAGATCCAACCAAAAAATGACAAAAAAAACACTCAGTGAAATGTCTCCAATAACGTCTTGCATCCAAATACTGTCTTTACCTCTGAACTTTTAACTCCTGAGAAAACAGGTTTCTTGTGAAAAATGACTGGATGTAGACTAATACTAATCTGATTAGCTGTTTCATTGAATTTCACTGAAAAACAAGAGAATGTAAAGTGAGAGAAGATGATGACAAAATGTTTCTACTTAACTTTGTAAAATAGGGCACTATTACTTGTTTGGTATTTCTGGCAAAAATAAACAGGCTTATTGTAATTGAAAGTTTAAGGACCTTATTGTCAGACATGATTCAGTCTCTGGCTACTGGGAATTAGGCACTAATTTTTGAAAGGCTCATTTTAGTAACTAGAAGTAGCTGTGACCATCCCCAGTTTTGCCTGTCAAACACAAGAGCTCAAGATGCAATAATTGCATCACATTCTTTAACACAGTGCTTGAGGTTGTCCAGAAGTCTCACCTGGACCATTTTCCTTGTGAGAATTTCAGCTTTTAAAAGCAGTGGGGAATTTTTACATGTACAAATTGTTCACTTGAATTTTGTTGTATTAATTACCTGTCTTGTCCCTTTTTAGACAGGTGCCCTAGTTCACAGTTATCGGGGAACAGGAGGGATTTTCGAGGTTTGCTGGAATGCAGCAGGAGACAAAGTTGGAGCAAGTGCTTCAGATGGTTCAGTAAGTGCTGCTTGACTTGGCTGACATTCTAATAACAAACATCTTCTCAAAATCTTTTGACTAACAACAGAAACAAAATTTCCTTCTCTAGCTGAAGATTGAGTACAGCCAGCTCACCTGTAGGTTTTCACCTATAAAGGTGCTGTAAGGAGAATGTCTTTATTCCAGTTCAGTGCATCACTGTTCTAAGCCCTCCAAAAACTTCAGAAGGTGGAGATGTCACCAATTTATATTTTCTATTCCCACGGGGCTTACTATGGAAGTGTGGCCAGTCTGGGAACAAGTTCATTTTTGCCTCTTTGCCCTTTTCAAGTGAAAATGTTCAATGTAGGTGATGTTATTATAACTCACGATAGAAAAGAAATACCTCCTGCATTGCATTCAGCAACAAAACAGAGGACAAATTTCTGAATTCTTGTAATTAAAAAGTTCCTAAAAATGTCAGGAGCTGCATGTAAATAATGGTCTGCTTACTATGCTTAGAAAAAGCAGGGAATAAAATCATGTTTAACTAATTGTGGATGCCCCCACCATCATCTCCCAGTGGGGTATTGGAGCATCACCTCCTGGCTGCTCTGACACTGCCCTGCAGAGCACTGCAGTGAAATTTGAACGTGCAGGTCTTCCTAATGAGCACAATACAGGGGTTTTTGCTTGCCTCTCTCTCACCATGGTTTTCAAAGCATGGAGGAGAAAGCCTAAGGAAAAGCAGAATTAAAATAAAGTAAGGGTGATAAAAGAATTGTGTTTTGAAGTGCTGTAGCTTCCTTTACCAAAGTCAGCAAAAGCAATCCTGACAGTTTAGTAGTCCAGAATCTCAGGTAGTATCTTAACAGAGGTGCCAAAGCGTTCTCCCTCCTGCATGCTCTGTGCTGTTAAGTAAGGTCACCTTGTTAAGAGTTCAGAACAGAAAATAGAAATTCTGGCTTTTAAGAAACCTAAATTCCAGAGAATTATTTTGATTGGTCTTTCATATAATTTTAGTCTTGTAAGTGTAGGCAATATCATAAAAGGACAAAAAAATTATTGTTCCCCCTTGATGACCCTTTTTTATACATGTTATGTAACCTTTCCAGTCTTCCAGTTAATTTGGCCCAAGGGGCTGATTGTATTTGCAATAGATTTGTTTTCATTTAGTTTCTGGGTTTTTTTAGAAATATTGGGCTTACTTTGGTTTATATTGTTTGCTAATGAAAGCCCTTCTCATCCACTCTGCACTTACAGCTGGTAGTACCTTGCATGTGTTTATATTTAACTAATAGATTTCTATGTGTGACACACATAGAAGCACTATTTAGGGAAGATTTTTAGAAGACTAAAACTGGAATTTGTATACTGTCACTGTTTTTTTCAGAATTATTCTGATCAATTCTACTATTTGCCCAGCTCACAAATTTTTGAATTCATTTTACTGCATTTTTATAATTAGATTACAAGAGAATTTAGTGACAGGATGAGGAGGAATGGCTTCAAACTGAAAGAGGGAAAGTTTAGATTATTGGGAAAAAACTTTTTACTGTAAGGGTGGTGGGGCACTGGCACATGTTTGCCCAGAGAAGCTGTGGCTGCCCCATTCCTAAAAGTGTTCAAGGTCAGGTTGGATGGGGCTTTCAGCAATCTGGTCTGGGGTAAGGTGTCCCTGCCCACGGCAGGGGGGTTGGAACGAGATGATCTTTAAGGTCTCTTCAAACCCAGGCATTTTGTGATTCTGTGATTCAGGTAAGTTCTCAGCCTCACAGTTTTAAATAACAGGCAAACAGCTTGTTACTGTTCTGATAGGAATTCTCTAGGCAGCAGTGCCCTTGGCACCTGGGGCTGGCTGGGCGTTCACGAGCAAAGTGCTCACCTAGTTGTTTTTCTCCCTAATCTGTTTTTAATAGATATAAGGTTAAACTTACACAGTCCATGTCGTAGGTTTCGCTCAGATACTTTACACAGAATTGTAAAGAACATGTAATACTGTGCAGTTTCTGTACCTTTTCTCTCTTTCTCTTGCAGGTTTGTGTATTAGACCTACGGAAATAGCGCTACTAGTTGGAAGCCATGGACCGACTATGAATGTGTACATAGCCAAAATGACTGTCCCTGACCCATGTACTGCTATAGTCCCAATCGAACCATGGCCAGTCCACTACAGCCAAATGTAAAAGAAATATATACATATACTGTATATAAAAAAAAAAAAAAAGGAAAAAAAAAAAAAGAAAGAGAAAAAAAGAGGAAAAAAAAAAATTACACCCTGAAGAGGATGACAGAGTTTTGTCACAGCTTGTGAATCCTGTTCACCAAGTGCTGGAATCTGCTGTGCCCCAAAATAACATTTAAAGGTTTTGGATATGAAAAACAGAAGAGAGAGCGAGAGAGAGAGAGAGAGAAATATACCATATACAAGAGCAGACCCATATACATACCAAATTCAGAAGATACTAATGGCAGCCTTCATTACCCCTTCCCCATTAAATCCATTCTCACACGGATTGTGGGGTATTTTTGTTTTTCTTCTCAGTAGTTGAACAGTTTGTGTGTACAGAGAAAATGGACTTACAGAAATCTGCAGCAGTAGTTTTTTTCTCTTTGCTTTTAAACATTGGGTTTTCTGTTTTGTTTTGGTTAAGTTTACGGATGCATGAAGTAAGGGAGTGAATTAGTTTCTTGTTTATGTTTTTTTCACCTTGGGAAAAAAAAAAAAGGCGTTTCTTTGAAACATGTTTTGATGCGTTCTTTGAAGAGGTAGTTTGAACCTGATGATGTTTGGTACATTTTGTGGCTCCCAGAGCACAATTTTGTGAACAGAGGGAGGGTGGAAAAGGGATTATGGAGAGAGAAGGAAAAAAAACCATCCTTCTTCAAGGCGTGGTATTTCACGTCCTGCTCATCTACAAAGTATGACAGTAATGGGTATAAGGTTATGTTTGATTTTCTGGTGACATGGCTGAAATGCAGTAGTTTCTTATTTGGGACATAATTCTGCCAATCTTAAGAACAGAAGGGCACAAAAACACAGGAAAAAATACAGGGATGCAAAAAAAAAAAAAAAGAAAAAAAAAGAAAAAAAAAGGTTACAAAAAAAGAGGAAAAAAATGCATCTTCTGTTGCTTTAATACCATAGCTAAAATATGGTTAAATTGTGCACTATTGTGAAAAGGAGCAAAGTATAGCTGGGGGATTTTGTTTAAAAGGTTAAGATCTTTCTGGACAAGGGTTCATGCCACAGCTTCTTTAAGAGTTGCCCATCATTATTTGTAGGAGCTTAGATGTATAACTGTAACCAAACTCCAGTATTAAAAGTATTTCATGTAATTTTTCTTTATTAAAATAAAATCTTTGGCATATATTTGATAACACTGCCATTAAGAGGCAAAATGTTTACTACCTTAGATTTAAAAAAAATCTGAAACAGAGGACTTGCTTCAAGTTTATTTTAATAGCAGTGATTCAGCTTATTTGAAAGATGAATACTTGCACTAATTGCCCTGCTGCTCCAGTCCTGCAGTTTATTGTATCTTGTGACTACATTTTTTCCAAATATAGGGTAGATGTAAGCTGCTATTTTTTTAATAATCACTACTATATAGTGTCTTTTACTCTGTTTACAATATCAAGTATTTTTCTTACAATGACAGATGTATATGGCAAACCTTTTTCTGCTCATGTGATTAAAAGTATATTGATAGTGATTTTATTTGTAAATGATAGCATGAGGTTGTGTTTACACGTATGTGTAGTCAAAAAGGTTGCATCATGTCTTGCATAAGATTCCAAGAGTGTAAATTTATAAAAAGAGAGGTTGTCAAATTTATGTCACAGACATTTTACTTAAGGAATGGTTTATATTACAGAGCTTTGCAAAGTTATCAGTTTTATAACACTATTTCAATCGCTATTAATTTTGTGGCTTATGATTGTTAGTCTCTAACCTATTTTTTTATTCGTTTTGGGGTTTCCCCCCCCCCCCCCTCCAAGTTAGGTATAAATTCATTTTATTGAGATAATGCAGCTTTGACATTTTAACCATTGTTCTTTAGGCATTGATTTCTGCTATTTCCATGAAATAAACATGACTTGAAGCAAGTCTGAGTTTGGCTAAGGTAGGGTAGCAATTTGCCAGTGGTAAAGACAAGTCAACAATACATTCTTTCTATATACCCCAGGATTATGCTACTATCATACACAGCGTTTAAAACCAACACAAAGTCATATCCATAAAGACAGTTATCTGCGGTGGTTCGGTGCCAGCTGTTTTTAGGATTTTGGAGCATATTGCAAATGTTTAGAGCAATTACCCTGTGAGTTACAATATGTAGGAAACCTAATATATTGAGTGTCTGGCACTTGAAATATTGCTTTTATTGCTGGAGGTCCATGACTGTGGCTGACCTCTGTCATTTAATGAAAAAAAAATAAAAATAAAAAAAAAATTCTGTGCAATAATTTTAAACTGTGCTCCCAGGAATAGACACAAATGTTTTGAGTATGTTTAAGCTGCATTTTTTGTTTAGCAATGCATTTGTCAATTGCACTGAATTTAAATCTGAAAGTCAGAAGTGATTCTTGATAGTACTTTTGTATTTTAATATGGACAGTTTATTCATTTTCATAAAAGTTACTGGGACGATTCTTTCAGCCAATCTAAGCAATTGTGGTGGAGTTCTGTGACATAGCTGCAAAATCACACAGCCATGTTTTAGGGTATTGCCATTTTCCTCTTTCTCAATCATAAGCTGTTTTGGTTGTAATTCTAGTTGCTTAAGCATAGCATCACACACTCAGAAATAGATGAAAACCAGAGCTCCAGTGTCACCAGGCCCAGGGTTGCCAGGGGCTCGAAGCACAGCCCAGCAGGAACGTCAGATCCCTTGGCTCGAGTGCTCATGGATGCGCGGGCCAAGCCCCCAGCCTGGTGTGGGTCAGCAGTGCCCCACTGCCTGGAGTGAGGCCAGTTTCCAGCAGGGAAGGATCCGTAGCAGTTTGTTGTTGTTGTCCTGCCATGCCACAGTGCTGCTCCTGCTCCCGCCGCCTCTCGCCTCGCGCTCCCTACGCCGGTCACCGCACGCGTGCAAGGTGTGCTGGGTTCTGTGATCACGTGAACCAAAAAAGGCACCAAAAAAAAAAAAAAAAAAAAGAGAACTGCGACATGAATTACTATCTGCTATTACTATAGCACAAAGGCCTCTTATTCGGTAGTGAGGTGGACCATCCAAATTGTTCCTTTAAATTGAGGATGCCAAGTGGCAGCAAGACCCTGACTTCATGCAGTGTGTACGCACATGCTTAGTCTTACAGACGGAGTCATTCCTATTTTTTCCAGTTCAACACAATAATGGGAAATTATCCAAATAGAGGATAAAAGGAAGGGGAAAAACTGGGCTCAGAATTAATGATGGGATAAGAAATGAACTGCTCTTGAGTTCACTGTCTTTCTACACATCCATCTCAGAATCCTGTTTCTCATTTCTGCATGATCAGATCCAGGTTTCTATAGAGTTCCTCTTTTCCTATTTTTACTTTTACTGCATTTTTAAATTGATGTAAAGATTCCCAACCAGTGGACTTCTTAGTGTAGTTAAGAGAATATCTAGGTCCTCATAAAAGCTTTTTTAGACTCTTTGTAATGTTGATAAACTGAGTTTATTCTGGGACTACCATTGTGCAGGGTTATTTAGCGTGTCTACTAGATGATTGGAAATCTTATATGAAACACTAAAAGTGCCTCTTTTTCTGGGTTGGGTGGAGGGGAGGTAGTAGTTACCAGAGTCAGAATGACATGGCATTTCGAAGCATGTTTCTTGATTTCGTGACACTTTAATGCATCTTGAGAGAAAGGCCAAAGATTTCTACCAATTTTAATTGATTTTTCATTTTTAAAAAAGCACTCCTTTTTCCTTACACTGCTTACCTCATGCTAGGGTGTTTGATGGGACTTTGTACCTTTGAAATGTTCTTTGTGTTTAGGAAAGAATAGTGGGGGTGGCATAGGGCGGTCGTGCCAGTTTGCCTGCGGAGCAGCCTCAGCAGCTGACGCGTTGTGGTTCTGCTGAAGGGAAGGGGTTTCACTGCGATCGCAGACTGGGGGTTTCAGCCTGTAAATAAAAGGTTGTCTGTTTTTGTCCGTTTAGCGAAGAGGAGCCTTGGGACCCGGTTTTTTCCAATCTTTGCCTAACCAGAAATCCCATTGTCTTTCACTTCATGAGAAAACCTTGGCCAGGGTGAGCTCTGGAGGCGCTGGGGCCGTGTTGAACCGCCCAGCGTTGCGTGTAGGTAAAACGAGCCGCGTCCCCCTCGACCCGAGGGTCCCCTCAGCTGCCGTGGGGTTTTGCCAGAGCCGGATTTAAGCCCAGTGTTCCTTTTTTTGGCTGAAAAGCCTGATAGCTTCTCCCTTCTCAAAGCCCTCTAGAGCTGTTCCCTGGGAGGGGGGATCTCTCCAGATGTCTTGAAGAAAGCAGAAGCAACATTGTGGCATGTTAGAAGCAAATATGGCTTCGGGAGACAGCAGTAAATCTCCATCAAGATCCCTGACATTTTCCGTAGGGAGAGAGCCATGGAGCAGTCCTCACTTCTCCCTCTAGAGAAAGCTCTGAAATACCACGATCTGTGAAAGTGTGACTGTCTTCACTGTCAGTCTGGTGGGAGGCAGACGAACCAGGAAAATCTGCCGTTTCGAGCAGATCGCAGATTTAGTGTTAATAGTGCTTCAGATCAGTAGTTTTGAGTACATAATTCGCTTTCTCAGCCTTTAAGTTTGAAGCTTGACAATAACTTGAGGCATGTTTTTGTTTATTTTTTTTTTAAATAATCATTTTTACTTCATAATGTTTTTTGACATTTGTGGGTAAATACAAGAAAACAGTCTGCATGTTGTTGCTAGTCCAGTGTACTTTGCAATCTTGTCCTCAACAGACTGCAGTGTGCAGAACAGTAATTCTAGAATACAGAAGTAATTTTCTCTCTCTCCTGACATTGACATTGTAGTTGTAATGGTTTCATTTGGAGTTACAAATCCTTTGGGTCTAATTCTGTGAGCCTACCTATAGCACTGGATTAAAATGTCTGCATCATTTCTTCAGTTATCCAGTTAAATTACAACTGTTGTAAAAGTGTAAACCAGCCCATGACAGTTTTTTGTACTTGTTTAAAGGACTTTTATTGTTCAGTTTTCATGATTATTGTCTAAAGAAGACTGATATAGATGTTCTATACTGTCCTGGACCATGTTAATTACACTTGATGATGTATTTTGGTTCTACATCACAATGATTTGTCCCCAAGGCCCTTATATCCCTTCTAGGCACATTTTCTGTTGCAGTTTCCCTTTGCATTGTATTGCTTTGACAACTGTAATTTGAATCAGAATTGAAAGAGGTCCAGAATAAAATATATTTTGATATTACCTTGGCTGAATGTTATATACCAGTAATTTTAAATGCTTGGGGTGGAAGATGATTAGGCTGGGGAAGTAACAGACTGAAACACTGTTTTTAATATTTAGTTTGGCACATTTTCACGCAAGACAAGATGTGAACAGCAGCAAGAGGTAGTGCATTGAGTGGCTGCATGATCTTTGTGAACACACAGTAGATCCTCTGATGGTGACCCATCCTCTGCTACCACTTCCCTCTGTTTGATTTAGAGGAACTCTTTCTCTCACATCTGTTTTATGTGCTTCATCTTCTCTTTATCCCTGCACTTCTGGAAGAGAAACTGAGTCCAGTGGTGCTTGCAGCTGCACCCCAGCTGTGTGGAAGACTTTGGAGGAGCAGCTCCTGTATGGTAAAGCAATCTCATGTTGGAAAGATCTGTTGGTACAGAGCAATTCAAGTTTGACTGTGCAGAGGGACATTGTTTGTGCTACTTTATTTCAGATACGTGAAGCCATTTAGATTTGCACATTTAGAAATAGCTTAGATCCATCTATACATAATGATGGTTTAATTCTTTTAGAATTGTGGGTCGTGTCATGGGCCAAGTTAGGGAGTTCAGTTTATTTTCAGTGTCTCTAGAACTTTATGGTGAAGTTTCTGCTTTTTCATGTACATTACTGGTTTGCTCTATGTTCAAGTTTTCCTCTCAATTGATTTTAATATTTTGAAACTTGCTGTTGAAAAGTGTCTGTAATGGATTGAAAACATTGAGAGGAGGGGCTCTGTTTCACAAGAGTAAAACCAGTCTTGGATTCCCTTCACGTGGAGTCTGAGAGCACTGCAGGATTCCTCTGTCGTCACGTGGATTTTGAGAGAGAAATACTGAAGCAGTTTAATGTTTCTGAGACAGACTGTACTGACTAATGTCACGAGACAGAAGGTTTGTGTGTGTTGAGATTTCACTGGTGCAAATCCTCCCAGCGAGATGCAGGAACCAGGGGGTGGTGTTGTGTTACAGATCTATGCGATGTTTGGGTGGTAGCGATGCCCAGATCCATCCTGTGAGGAGGAGACAGTATTTCAGGTAGGTGCCTTATGCCATTGCTTCCCTGATCTTCCCTTTGGAGTACATTTACCCTCATGCTGTAACAGTCTGGTTCCTCTGTAGGAACTTGTGATCTCAGGTATTCATAAAGTCCACGTTCCCTGCCTCGTAGGGAAATGATTTAATGGAAGTCTAAGCAATATCTTTGGTTTGCTGATGTCAGCACAGGGCAGCTGTAATGGAATAATAATTTAGGAGGAATTTATCCATGATTCTGTAGAGAATGATGATGCCCCGGTTAGTACAGTTTGTCCTTAAGGAAAGCTGACCCAGGAGTTCTGCAGTGGCAGAGGCTTTTCTGTTTCTCTGACTAGGTAAAAATTGGTGCCATAAAAGATTGTTTGAAGGATTAATGAAGACACAGGTTTTCTACATTAATTCTTCAGATATCAAGTCAAGATCTTGGGCTTAAAAAGGTGTCAAGAAGTCTCAAGAGAAGTTGAGTATTTTCAGCAGACTACTTTCTTGTTTCCACAGAGATTTTCTGACTTGTTCTCAAGGTTAAAAGCAGCGTTCTCAGCATCTAGAATACTGTATTTTGAGCTTTCTGAGTTATTTGTTCTTGGACATTTCACAACTTCACTGGCCTGGTGACAGCTTAGACTGAGTGTTCTGCCTCCCCAATCAGAGAATCAAAGGCCCCTGCTCACAGCAGTGCTGAGGGGGAATTCCCAATTAGTACTTCAGTGGAAGTAGACCTAGGGCAGCACTTCTGAAAGGAATTTTTTTTCTGACATACCAAAAAATCCATCTGTGAAATATCATGTTTTCCATTCCACTGTGTTGAAGTGCTCCTACAACAAACTGAAGGCATCATTTGCTCTTTGCATGGTGTCTCAGCCTTGATGAAAACCATAAAATTTGTAGGCTCCATGTAGTTTAATTTCTACCTTTGTCTTTGTTTCAAACATCTGCTGACAAGAACATCTGAAGGTGTAGGGTCTGCCTTTAACGAGCGCCAAGCAGAGGGTCATAGGTGGGATGTAAGTCACCTGAATATGGCTGTTGGCTCTCCAAAGCTGTGTTGGGTCTCTGTACAGTCTCTTTCTTGCTCACACAGTTGTGCTGCTGCATTATTTGCAGGTACAGAAGCCACTTGGAGCACAGTGTCTGCTGGCTGTTAAGTTTGAGCTGCGGTGGGGCTCTGTGCTTTATAAATTTGGAAAAAGACCATTTTTTTATGATACAATGACCTTGCATGCCTAATACTTGGGAGCCAGAGTAAAACTTCACATATATCCATTAATTTCTTGTGAGCAAATAATTTTTAAGGAAGCAAATTTCCACCTCAAGAAAACAGTGCAGAATTGCAATTACTGATGCACGGTTTACTTCTTAAATAGTTGTTTGAAAGTTTTGCAGTTCTTTCCCTTTCTATTGCCTCATTCCATTTATCTTTAGTTTGCTTGAGCACTGCAGCAAAGTCAGGTGCTGATTAGGTGGATGGGGACAAACTGTTTTCTAGCACTGAGTAATTTGAAGCCAGGAGCCAATTCCCAAGACAGAGAAGTGGGAGTTTGTATAGCTTGTTGCAATTGTGTTGTTTACCATCTCATGCTCAAATCAGTAAAACTTGCTGTGTGTGCTGAATTAAATATTCTATTATTTTATTCTATTTATTTCCATTCAGTTCCTGCAGCTAATTTTACATTAAATCATTCAGTGTAGTTTTCATAGAGAATAAATTATCACTTTACCCTGTGTGCTGTTCAAGCTCTGGTACCCCTTGGAAATGTCAGCTGTACAGAGGTGTAGTTTGTTGATGTTGCTTGGACTGTGGGTAACTTCCAAGCTTGGGTTTTAGGTGCATGATTTCTTTTTTTTTGAGCATTCAAGTGTGAAATACTTACTGAGCCATTTATTTATTTATCTCCTGGCTTATTACTGTTTGCTTGGCTGGGTGGATAAATCAACTCAGAGTTTCCATCAGATGCTCTTCTCATTGCAGGTACATTGTGCCTCTGAATTGGACAAGAAATAATAAGAAATCTGTGCCCATAGTGCTCTGTTAGTTTGAAATTTGCACATGTGGCTCTGTGTTGTTCGTAGCTGGATCACTTTTTACATGCGTGGATATAGGAATTCCAAGAGTTCTCTCTCTCCAGCCATTTTATTCTACTTCCTCTAGGAGGACTTGTAAATAAGCAGGATCAAATGGAGTACTTTTGCCTTTGGAAGGTCTGTTTGAAATTAATGGGGTTCATCAAGTATTCAGGAAGGTGAGGGGAAATGTTTGCAGTTGTAGGTGTGGAAGAGCCCTTGGCAGTCAGGCATCTGCTCGTGCCTGTTGCTGACAAACAGCTGCCAATACTGCAATACCCTTAATGGTAAAGCACTTTCCTCTACTAATCTGAATCTTCTTTGCTGCAATTAAAAGCTTGGGTTTTTGAGCACCCAGAATTTGGAGGAAAGAAAAAGCTGTTCATTGTTCACAGCAGCTTTTTATATATTTGAAATCTTCTGTTGTGTCTTTTCTTCTTTAAGCTGAACCGTCCTGAGTGAGTCTTAATCAATTCATCAACACCAGCTGCTCTCCCCAACAAACAATCTAATGAATACTGAAATAAGAATCTTGTTTATAAGAAATACAGTCTCTGAAACGAGGCAGGAAGTAACTGAAAACAAAATAAGGCTTTTGAAGTTCTGCTGTGATAAGTACGAACAATGGCTCAAAAATTTGTAGGTTTGCATTGCTGATGTCCCAGCAAGGGTGGGACCCCCTTGTTCTTGGAAGTTTTACATAAACACCTTTTTTATCTTCTGCAACCTTTGTTTGTGTAGTTCCACCTTCATGGTTTTCAGGTACTGACAGGGTTTTGTCCAAAGCTGCCCCGCAGGTCTGTGGCAAAGCTAAGAATTAAACTGAAAATTTCCCCCAAAATAGGGCAAGAGAACCAGGCTGAGGGTTGTGTGTCCCTGTGGCTTCCAGGGACTGTGCTCCCAAATGAATACTGTTACAGAAATGTTCCAGGAACAGTGGGAATGGAGAAGAGCCCCTGGGAAGTGGGGCCTGCAGAAAACAACAGGAAAGTGAATTCGTAAAATGCTTCAGTGATATGTTAATATACTTGGTAAGAGTGCCAAGGAAGAGAGAAAAAAAATCTTTGCTGCTTATATTAAACATGCTTTTAGGCAGTAAATGTTTTTTAATATGATAAAAATATATTTCAGTCAAGGCTGCTTCTGTCTCGTGGAGACCTACACATATCCCTGATTTCTGACCACACAGCTGATTGGTCTTATGAAGAGCTTCTTTAAACAGGCCAAAGTCACAAGGATTTAGTAATAACCAAATCTGTTGTGCCTACAAAGCTTTAAAAACAGACCACATTTTAGAACTGGAAAACCCCAAACATCTGCACACTAACTAGAGATCACTTCTCAACTGGGACTGCTGCTACTGTGGGGAATAACAAGAAAATACATCTTCTTTTTCAGCCTTATTTGAGAGAGTTTTAAGGTTCCAACAGTCGCAGTGGTGGTAGAGAGGGTAGGTGTGCGCTGTATTCTCAGCTGCTTCCATATCCCCAAGGAGAAGTGGATGCTAAAGAGGAAGTTTTATTAGCATGGGATCATATATCATGCCATATGTTCGTTAATATTAAGAAATTATCACTGTTGCTGAGCTGGAAGGATGTGGTTTTTTCCCATTGGATTTATGCATCTTCACTGTTTTCAAAAACTTGCTCTTCCAGCAGCAGTGTATACTTAATTCACGGTCAGCTGCAAGATTTGGTTTTCCTTTCCTTTCCCCAGTGGTAGGGTAGGAGTTGTGCTTTGTATGGGCATCTTGTCTTGAAGGCTGTTTCCCA
Organism: Pyrocephalus nanus; assembly: GCA_038380795.1. Classification (NCBI taxonomy): domain Eukaryota; kingdom Metazoa; phylum Chordata; class Aves; order Passeriformes; family Tyrannidae; genus Pyrocephalus; species Pyrocephalus nanus. The sequence continues at coordinate 6,286,578 of CM076270.1, read as the reverse complement.
AAACAGAAAAAAGAACTTGATCTAGACTAATAGCGCTGGAGTTAAGTTTCAGGGTGTGAGTGAGTGAGTCATCAAGGTATCCTGATACCTGCTCTGACCCAGAGCAATGCTGCTCACACTCACCTACCCAGTGTCCAGTGTGTGTAAATGTGGAAACAGGATAAAAGGACAGTGTGGTGTTGCAATTGCTTGTGTAATCTGAAATAAAGTAGAAATAGATAATAGTAAAGTGTCTTGGAATGGGAGCAAGTGTAGTCAGTCAGATTCAGAACATAAGTGGTGTTATTATTTCCCATTTCCTGTAAGCCAATTTACTGTACTTCCAGCCTGTCTTCTCCTCTATACAAAGCAGCAGCCGGAGGAGTCATTAAAACAAAGATTGGATCCCAAGATTGCCTATAATTCAGATACTTCAGTGATAGAAAAATGTGTAGTTTCAAGAGAAGGCATGTGCGAGTACCAAATCTCACCAAATTGCAGAGATGTAAGCTTGTCCAAACCAACCCCTCTGTGCTTTAGAGGAAACAATTTACTGCTTTAGTAAATAAACACAGCTGTTTAGAAGTTAAGATTAGACTGTCAGATTCATCCTCTGCCGAGTAAATGATAGTGTACAGGCCTTCCCTATCTGCAGAAGGGAAGATGTTGGAGCGTGCCTCAAGTGCAGGACAAAAGGAGATGAAAAGGCAGATAGAAGAGCTGATGCATTGGGACCACAGTCCTCCCAGCTGAAGGGTGGATGGAGTGCTCTTCCAAAGTCAAACCTGCTATTACAGCAGGCACATGTGTGTCTGTGAGGGGTACAGGAAGAAGGAGAGAAAAGTTAGGATTTCAGGAAGAGTACCAGGCTGTCAGCCTTGCAGAACAACAGGGAAACTTCCACAGGCATGGATTGGAGTCGTCTACTGCACATTTACAGACCTTCCTCCCGTTTCCTTGCATTAGTTTGTCTTGCAGGAGCGCTGCCTCTTCCCGCTGTTCTCTCTCCCTGTGCCATGGTCCACAGCCATTAGCATTAAATGTAGGATTTAAAGTATGATTAATATCAGAGGCAGTCTCCTAACCAGCAACTGGGAGGGGTATCTGAGCAATGCCACATTTTGCCTTTCTCGCCCATAAATGTCATTCCCCAGGAGGGTGGAAGGTGTTTTCCCTCTTGGTATGGTAGATATTTCTAGGGTGGCTGGTAGCTGACTCCATGAAATTAAGCAGCCAAATCTCTGGGAACTTCGCTACAACTTTAGTACAAAAAGAAAGTAAAACCCTATCTTTGTGACTTTGGCTTTAAATATTAATTATTGACATTCAGTGTGACCTCGGACAGCAGTTGCAATTTTGCATGAGAATCCACTGCTTTCCTGTAGTTTTTTGGTGCTGTCCTGCTAAACTGTACTGCAGGTTTTCCTAGAGCAAATGCCATTGCTGAAGTGCATGTTTCAGGTTTTGTTTCATCTATTTTTTATCAGCCTCACTCCCTGCCTTCCCCTCCAGAGGCTGTGGCAAAAGCTCTGATGATTTTCCTGCTTGTTCCTGTCCCTCCATCCTTCACCAGTTACACTCTTCACTGGCCTGTTTCTGTCCCTGTGTCTTCTGCTGGTTTCAGTCAGCTGCTGAGTCAGTGATTCAGTTTTCCAGATGCCTTAAGAGATGACATTTCAGTGCAGCAGTTCATGGCTCTCCAGCAGTCCAGTGGGTGAGGGGTCCTGTTTTGGAAAGCAGAAGTGGTTCATCCCAGCCAATAGGTTGTAATTCATAATCACCCCTTGCCTTTTTCCCTTGAATGAAGATGTGGGGGAGTGTTGAGGTTTTGGAGGGTATGGCATGTTATCTATTTAATCCTGCCTAGTTGCTCATTTTTAACAATAAATATCCACATAAAAGTGCATAGAATAACATACATGGTTTATAGGAATTTAAAAAACATTCATCAGGGGATTTATCCAAGTGATGCACGTTGGATGTTTCTGATTGTTTGAGAAAATTAAGTTTTGTTTCGCTGAAAAATGTAGTAGTTACTTATTTGGTTTAATTATTCCATATGTTAATGCCTTGCTGCTCTTGCAGCTGCTGGCAGAGAAGGGCTCCTTTCAGGCAGGGTTTTGCATGATAATGAATCCCAAGGTTTGTTTTCCTGGCTTTTACACTTGTGCTGCCACTCCAACTGTGCATGGCCCTGGATAACTACAGCAGAGAATCCCATATTTAGTGGAAACAAAATCTATTGATGACAAACAAGTTTTCTGTTAAAAGTGATAAGGACTGATGTGAATTCAGTGAGTGCTGAGAAGACAACCATGGGACTTGTTAGAGAAATCAGATGTGCCTTTAAATAGCATGGGAGAAATGATCCAGAGAGTTGATTTAATTTTTCAGTCATTGTAATTCAAAATGTCTGCAGGAGATAAGCCTCGTTTTTCTCCTTCCATCCAAGAGCCTTGCAAATCCAGGAGACTTGGAGATGAGTTATCCCTATGTCATCTCTCACGAGTCCACAACTCCTACCTCATAACCCACCTCTCTCTTACAGACTGGCCTTGACTGTAACGTTTTGTTCAGTTCTCAGTTTCTATTGCATTTATGGCCGCACTGTTGTGCCCAATATCTGCTTAAGAGACTATTTCAGCTTTATTTCCATGTTGTGGTGTTATTTAAAGCAGAGCTTGCCAGTACATTCTCTGCCCTAAATACCAGCAGAGTGTGTTTAACAGGTGTTGCTTTCCTGGCCAGCACTAAAGCCAGTGACTCTCTGGCTCTGCACATCCACCAGGAACTGGGTCTATGCCGTGTCCTTCCATACCCACCAGCTCTTCTGTCCTGTCTGTGCTGTTTTGGCCTCATTTTCGTGGTTGTTGGCCTTTAAAATCAAAGTACAAAGTAAATAAATGTTAGAAAAATATGAGGGGAGAGGAAAGAGAGAGAGGAAACAAGCCAGGCTCTGCTCCTGCGTCTTTTCAAGCCCTATTCAGACCTCACATTTCTTGCACAGCTCTTCAGGGGTATGTAATTATCTGGCACAGCCATGTACTTTGCTCTCCCTTCTCTCTGTTGAGAGAAAGCTGCTGAGCCCATGTTCTTTTCAAAAATAACAGTAATAAAAGAGACATTAAAGGAAAAGGTGCTGTTCCCCTGCAGAGTGTGCTTGTTTGGGCAGTTTGATGCCCTATTTTTATTATAAATATAATTGAATTTCCATTAGTTACACGCAAACAACTGTCGTTTGGGAATAAAAAGAAGTAGACGTATGGTAATCGAAAGCTCCGATAATTACACAATCTTCAAATTAATTAACGAGCCAAAGGCAGCCAAACATTAGCATTTAGAAAGCGCTTTGCTGCATTAACCACTAATGAGTTCATTTAAATCCATCATGCAACCCATTTTGGAAAGCATGAGCCATACTTAATCATATTCAATCAGATTTAATAATGGAATCCTTAACACCAGGCATTGTTGATTGTGAAATTACCATAGAATTTTATTTGTTAAATACAGGGAATAAGACGTTGGTATTTATTGTTGGCTGAATTGTACCTTGAGAGAAATGTGGAAATAAAAGATAACACGTTTCCAGGTAAGCATATTCTTAATATAAGTGAGAAGGGGCAAAGGATTTTGTATGGTTGGGGCTTTTTGTTTTGTTTTGTGTTTTTTGCTGGTTTTTTTTTTCTTTAAATGAGAAGAATTTATGTTACTTTTGAGAAATGAATAAGTAATTTCCCAAACATACTTGGGAATTCTTTGATAAAACATTTTTGCTTGAACTGTTTGCTGGTTTCAGCCTAGGCAATTATGGCACAGCTCTGCTCTCCATTCCGTTCCTTCAGAGCTGAAATAACAGAAAAGGAGTCACAAGAGCTTCTCTGCATTTAAATCAGAGCAACTGAGGTGAAACCTCCATCCGCTGCCTTTTCACAGACAGTCTAATTTCTGGTCCCATTGAAAGCACCGGCACTTTGTCACTGGGCTTAATAGAGCAGATAAATCACCATCAGCTCGGAGAGAAGACTTCTTCCACCAAAGTCAGGGGAGTTACTAAACTCAAGACATTCTTCTGGATAAAATAGCTTTCTCTGGGAAGCCTTTTGTTGAATGTTTCAGCCAGATAGAGCTGTTTCAGTGGGAAAATTTCAACCCAACCCTTGAACTCAAGGCTACGCTGGCACACGCACCAGCCAGAGGTTGGGCTACCCACCTGGCATGTGGCAGACCACTGAGGACACCAGTAGAGAGCTATCCTAGGATGGAGGCTGTCCTGGCATGGGATTCTTCCCACTTTTCATGAGAGGCTTTGACGAGGCTCAGTTTTGTTCCCCTATTTTGAATTTTCATAGTGAGTGTTTGGTGCCCAGGGCAAGTGAGGACACTGGAGATCAGCACTGGCCCCCCAAGACTGGACTGGTCCAACTCAGTCCTGGCACAGTACCACTGGTGATGAAGTTCTTGTAAGAGTAACAAGCAAAGCCTGTAATGCTAAAAAACCATGGGACTCTCCAGGGGACTTGTTCGTATCCTTGTCCTTGGGGACAAGTTTATTAGAAGTAGGAGGAGAACCAGAGGCTGAGGTTAGAACAATATCTGGCTAGAATTACCTGCCTGGCTCTCTGCAGATATGGGAGAGGAAGTGTGATGCTTCCTCAGAGCTACTCTTGGGGATTTCTGCAGGACAGCTGGAGCCCTGTCCCTCTTACACTTCTGCTCACTGCTGCAGGATGTTCTTCAGCTGATTGTCTTCCCTGTCTGTTCATCAAGTCCTGGAAGTGAAAGATCCGGGAGCATGGAGGTCAGATGTTCTTTTTTTATTTCTTTTAATTGAAAAAACAAAGCTCAAAGATTTTATTAGAAATGGAGAAGTTTTCAGTCTTTGGCTCTTGGAGTGATAGTGGTTTCTAAAAAGTTGGATACTTCCAGAAAAATTTAATCCTCTCCCCAAATAAAAAGGGCTTATTTGAAAACACTTTCAATAGCAACTCAATTTCTCTTTGATTTCCTTGTACTTCTCTGTTCTACCTCTTATCTAGTGTTTGTTCAAATTCAGCTTCTTGGCGTTGTGACTCAGGTCAGAGAGAAAGGGATTAATTCATTAGATCACCCACACCAATAAACCTACTCTGAGAATCTCTAAGAACCTTACCAGCAGTAAAATGCCCTGGAGTGAACGTGCAGGTTAAAGGATTGAATGCCAAAAAAAAAACAAAACTCACCCCTTTATTGAATATGTTCACAATAATTTCTTGGCAACATGGCTGTGCATTGAGTGGATAAGGGAACCAAAGTGATTCACTTTGGGGACAGCACATTATGTCTGTCCCACAGCTCAGAAGAAACCCAGGAGTCCCAATTCCCAAAATCTCGATGTAATTACAGAACTTTCCTTAGTGAAATGTTAGTTGTAGGAGCTGCTGCTTTGCATCCTAATGCAGAAAATATCCACCATTAATAGCAGCATAATGGAATAAATTTACCAGGTCTCCTGAAAACACACTGACTGAAACACTTGATTAGGACTAGTTTAAGACTTCAGAGGATGTCTTTAGCTGCTGCTAAAGACAGAAGCAATCATAAAAACTAAGTGACTCTCGGTTAGAAGCTGTGTTCTTAAGCTTTTAAATGCGCATTTTTTTTTCTAATAATCAAGCACTTCACAGCACAGTGCACTTTACAAGTAACAGGACAAAGTTTCAGAGCGTTGTGTTTCTGCAAGTTAAAAGCCATTAACATTTTAGAACTTCTTCACGAAGGGAAAATTGCACTGATAGAAGGAGTGATTTCTGTGAGTATATTTTAATTTTTCATTTAAGAACTGTTTATTTTCCCTTGGCTTAATCGAGAATACATTCAAGTTGAGCTACATGCAGTCTCTTGAATCCAGAATGCTGAAGTCCCTATAGATGTTGAGCTGCCTAAACTTTAGTGTTTCTGAGGCTGAAGTAAACCAGGTTGATGCAGGCAAACGCAGACAAAGCCTTACTCAAAAATGCCACTCTCACCTCTGACTACCCCAACATTTGTGCCTTTCCCAGGCTGATCTCGTAACATGTTGCTTAAAACATCCCTGACAGGAAGGGTTGGGGGTCCCACTCCAGTCTTTTCCCCATGCCCCACTCCAGATGTCCATCTACACCAGGGCACGTGCACAGCATGACAGATGTTCCATCTACACAAAGGGGAAGACACCACATATTCAATTATACGGCGCTCCAAGGAATGCTCTCGTATTTTCAAGGAGGTTTATTTTAAGTGATGTGCGAGACAACCTCACAAGATGCTTATAGAGCAGGCAGTGCGTGTCAAACTGCTCAGAAAATATCCTACTCACTTGAAATCGTGTTTGAGAGTATGAATACCAAATCAGACAGGCCACTAAACACTCATTCCTTTTTCAAGGTTTCTCTCACTTTTTCCTCTGAAAGGATAATGGGAAAATTCCAGGCCTGCTAAACTGAAGCAGGGAGAGGGAAGCTTCCTTCATTTCTAAATTAAGGCACAAAAAAATCTTCACCTGATTCTGACATTCACAGATCTACACATTTCTGCTCTCACTTGAGTGATGTCCTTCAGTTGAGCATCCAGTTTGGTGCCGAGGGTGGTTGGTGGAGGCAGGATTCGTGGTACATCCCAGTGCCCCCCATCTGAGATGCTCTTAACATTCAGGCTGCTTCCACGTACTGAGCAAGGCTTATGGACTGAGCTCAGGGCGATCTGTGCTCTGGTTATGTCTATGATGTGTTAAACCAACCTGGGCAAATGTGGTCATATCCAGCATTATGGAGGCAAAATCCAGGCCAGCCCCTCTGTGAGAGTCAAGGCATCAGGGAAAAGGCAAGGGAGTGTTGTCACCTTGGAGTAAATGAGGGTTCTTGTGCCCTGATGCACGGACCCATGTGAAATAGGAGAGTTGAAACCTCTTGCTCCGAAGAGAAAACCCATCTGTCTTGAAATGCCAGAACTTCAGAGGTGTTTGAAATCCAAATCAGGAGTTCAGTAGCTTAAGCCCCATCCCTAATTGAAATAAGTGAGGGTGCCTATACTCTTTAGTAGTGTTGGTGTCATAAATATCTCCATTAAGTAGCAATTAAGCTGCTGGGATTTGGGCTGTATGCCATTATAAGAGGTAATTATAAAAGAATTGGATTAATTGGTTCCTGAATTATTTATGTAGACATAAATATTGCACATGACATCAGTGTTAAACAGGATACTGGCATGAGGAGAGGAAGGGAATGATACATTGATTTATGCTATTTCTTTAGTTCTTCCTGCCCAAAATATTCGAAAGGTAGAAGTTTGTTAAAAACTTGCAGTTCCCATTGTTAATGTGCATACATCACCTCATCAGCTTTTATAGAAATATATTCCCCAGATAGAGCCATTCTGTGTTCTTTTGTAATCTCTCCAAGTCCCCACAAATAATAAGTGTTGAGAGTTCTCTCTTGTCAATACAATGAAGTCAATCTTCTGTCTGTTGCAGTATAATTTAGAGCTAAGGGAAATGACTGATTTCACAGATATTAACTTTATCGAATATACAAACAACAGATGTATTATAGGGGAAAGAAATTTTGTGTGAGCAGCACAAAGAACTCCTGCAATCAGCAAATTCAATCTGCTTTTGACACTGCAGCGTTCCCACAGTCTAGCGGTGCTTGTCAGCTGTAAAAATAATATCATACAAAAGAGGTGGCAAAGTGAAAACAAGCCAGGCTATTTAGTATGCAAACAGCCAAGAAGCTTAAAGAGGAGACATTTTTAAAAACAAAAATTATGGTTTGAATTAAAACTGTAATCTCTAAATCTGTCTGTTTTCATGTTTCAGGGCAAAACTTGATGGGGTCAGGAAGGAATATCCTGAAAGGTAAAAAACACAGTGTTGAAGCGGGAAAAGGTCACACTGCTCCTCCTAGGGCAGACTGGGCAAAGGGGAAAATGTGCCTTGAACTTTGTGGTCCTTCCTATGAGCACTTTACACTGTCCAGACCAGCTGATGGGAAAAGTTACCTGATATAAATGTATTAACTGCATGTTTTGTGGATCTCTCCTTTGCCATCCTTTTTTGAGATAGATGCAGGGTCCTTTTAATACTGCAGCAGTGTGCTCACACAGGGCAGGTGGTGCATGCAGTGGTTGGCACCCTGGGGAACCCACAACAACCAGGGGAGATGGAAAGCAAAGTGTCAGAATGAGGATCCTTCCCTTGTCAAAATGGTCTCCAGTGGCACTCAAGTGATGTGTGCAGGGAGCCAGGCTGCCTGCAGGCTGGTTTTGTGGAAATTAAAATTTTCTCTCATTTTTCTGAGCCTCCACTGCACTGCAGCTGGTTGGCCTCACTGCTTTTGGGAGCTGTAATCAGTATTTGAAGTTTTGTGCATTTCTTAAACTGTGGTAGACAGGGAGAGGATTTTTGTGCCCTTGGGAGGAAAAGACGTGGGGGGAATATTTTGGGCCATGACTTGCAGCATCAAAACCCAGATTCTCATCCCTTTCATGGGAGCTGAAATACTTGAAAATGACACATGAAAGGAAGGTGAGACCTGGAATATCAGAGTCTGAAGTTTCTTCCGTAGCCATAAGCATAGAAATGAATGGAAATGCTACCAGATGCCTTCTGACAGGCCCAGTTTTTCAGCTTGATTTAAAAGGCTCTCAAGGGGCAAGAAATCACCCACTCCTAATTACGAATTAGCACAGCCTGAGTGGTTTGGTACAGCTTCAGAAGTCATGACTAGTCTCAGCCCTGTGTGCACTTGGTGATTCCACACAGATGATAAGGATTATTTTCCAGGCTCTCAACTTCTGATGGCCACAATTTTCCTTTGAGCTGTCACCTGGCTGCCAGTTTTTTTAGTTTTACCTGCTCGGTCCCAGGGACCAGCAGAAGAGAAAGCAAAGGCAGCCCCAAGGGTACAGCTTGGGGCTGTACACACACCATAATTGTGGTCAGTTCTTTAACACACACCTCACCTCCCAGGAGCTCCAGAAGAGTAGGATGTGGACCATGCACCAACAAATTAATGAATATTGCTGGGTCTGAAGTCAGTCTGGCTGTTTATGTGAAGAGCTGATCTAAAACAGTCTGGAAGAGTTACCTTGTAGGAAAGGCATTGTTATTAGTTGTCGAAAACTCAGGTTTCTGGTAATTTGACAGTTTTTAAAGGAGGAAGTCAAAACAAGTAATTCTGACTTGCTGGTGTAAATTATTTTCATTTTGCCTTATTAAAATGGTTAATCTGTTTACTGTTTTACATAAAAAAATATTTTAGGATTTTTTGACATCATCAAAATGAAATGGTTCAACATCATAGAACCAGAACAGTTCTGTGACTTTGTCTCACAGAAGATGTTCCTTTTCTCCTAACAGTGATGAAGAATAAATTTTGAGATGCTAGAATTTCCTCTGAAATTCAGAAATTTGGCTTTATGGAAAGCTTTCATTTCATATCCCATGGGAACTTTCTTGTACTAGGAAAATAACCTGTCCCTTACCTTTGGAGAGATTTCAACCTTCAAGTCTCTTTCCTGGTGGAAAGCAGATAGAATAAAGGCAGATTTAGGGCCTGGGAACTCCTGGGTGTGACTGCTGTTGTGGAGTTTGCTGGAGGGTCATATAGAGTAGTATTTGGGTGAGTCCTTCTGTCCCAATCTCACCTACCTGTTAAAAGGGAACAGCACTGAGTGCATCCTCAGGAGGCAGTGAGAGTGGGCTTATACTCCCCAAAAAAGAGTTCTGAGGTAAGACACAGTTCAGGGGTACAGCTTGACTTTTATATAGTGTTGAATTCTGTTGGCTTCACTCTTGCTTTAGTCCCTGGTAATGCTGAATACCCCAGCCCTACACTGCTTGGAATCCCCCTTAGGGATGTGGGCTTGGAGCATTAAAGGCACCTCACTGTGTGGTCTGGGATCACCCTCTTCCCTCCCAGCTGGCTACAACAGAAAAGCTTAAGTACACAGATAAAACCAAATGAAGTCTGCAGAGAAATGTAAATGTTTGTACAAGACATCTGCAAAAGCCAGCTGATAGCTTCCCAACTGCACGCCAGCTCCTGCCAATATGGGGAGCAGACTGCTCCTGGGCATATCCTGCATCTTCCCTCTGCTCTCCCAGCCTGGCAGCAGGGCACTGTGGTGACATGTTTTTTCCCTCAGAGGGGTGAGGAGTGGAAGGGAAAGGCTTGTGAGAGGTTTAATTCACATACCAGAGGTTCACTCAAGTCCTTAGAGCAATCATCTGTCTTTCCATGGATGATCAGGAATTGAACCACAGGTCCACTCATCCAAAATCACAAATACTCACTCCACCCTCTGTGGAGCAGCTCGTTTTTATGTCTAGGTCGTGGTGCTGGGGAGATCTCTGAGATCAGCGATGGGAGCCCCAGGAAATGGCTGAGAATTCAATATGAGCTGCCAGTTTACATTCCAGCTCTTCTCACCTTGAAAGCCAGCAGTGCTTCACAGTCAAAATGACTATGTTGAGGACCTGACATGTATTTGTAGGTCCTTTAGCCTGTGGAATTGAACAACACCATTGTACGTGGGTAGCCTGAACCAGTATCTTTCACACTGTCTTTAGTGAAATTAATTTAGCACCGATACAGCCTGGTGTGTCTCAGAGTGGGGGTGTGATTGCTGAAGCAATGACAAATGGTTTGCTGGAGTTTTTTGTTTGTTTTGGTTTTGGTCTGGGATTTTAACTGGAAAAGTGGAGGGGGTAGATGGCAGCAGTCCCTCAGCAGCTCAGATGGGGAAGTGATATTGGTAATTAGTGGCTGAAAATGTTTACACTGTTGAGGGTACTGCTGACTGTCTTTAATTGCTGGAAGAGCTTAATTCCTGCAGAGCAGGAATTGAACATAAATGCCAGTAACAGTCATTTCTGCCAGCTCTTATCCTGGCATTTTGTGGATGGGACAGAGTCCATTAGGAATTAGGAATGAGCATCCCTCAATTGGCTTCCCCTGTCACCTCGGCTGGCAGCTGGTTCTCCACGGGTTCACCCACTGCTTCTCCAGAGGTTCACCCACTAATTCTCCAGAGGAGGTGCTGATGCCCAACACCAAATTGTTCCCTGTGTCTGAGCCCCATTGCCGCAGGCTGAGTGGCTGGTCCCAACCCCCTGCCCTGGCTTGGATGCACAGCCCAGCATCAGCAGAGCAGCTCAGCCACCAGGCAAAGCATCTTATAAATACAGTGCAGATGGTACTGCCTCTCCCAGGTGTCCAGGTATCTGTCTCAGGAGCCAAATCCCATTTGCCGAAGCCGGCAGTGACATCGCTGTGTGCCACCAGGATGTCCCCAGCTGGCACAGGTGTGAAAGGCAAGAAGCTCCATCTAAGAGCTTGATAACTTAATCTTGTCATTATCACTGTATTTATTGTTATATATTACTGTGAATAATGTAATTATAGAGGGTGGTGGGTGGGTGGTTGCTGGTCACCGCAACCCTCGGGGAAGCTGCACCACAGCCACGGAGCTGGGTGGGCTGCAGCCACAAACACTCTATTACAGGATCTTTGGCTTTTTTTTTTTTTTTTTTTTTTTTTTTTTTTTTTTTTTTTCCCTTTCTTTCTTTTCCAGGCGCAGAAGAGCTCGGGCGGGTCCCCTCTGCCTTCCCAGCGGCGGGAATGCCGAATCCCGGGCGGGAAGCGGGACCGGTCCCCGCGCTGCAGGTACCGCTCGCCGCCGCCAGGTGGAGCCCGCGCCCCGCCGCCCGCGCGGCGCCGGCAGGAGCCGCTCCCGCAGAACAGGAACGGCCCCAAAACGGGATGGAGGGAGGTAGGGATGGATGGATGGATGCCCGTGACACACCGCCGGAGCTGTCCGAAGGTGCAGGCAGCGGCTCACACTCACTTCTCACCTGTGACTCCATCACCGCCAGCGAGAGCCCCGTCTGTCTTCCTGCCAGCCCTGCCTCTCCATTGCGGGGCAGAGTACAAAAAAAAAAAAAAAAAAAAAAAAAAAAAAAAAAAAAAAAAAAAAAAGTCTGGAAAACCTCTTTATTGGATAGGCGAGGAGCTCTTTGGAAACTAGTATTCACAAGAGATGCTCGGATTGGGGTTTTCTTTCCAAATTCACTGGATATCTGCCTGGCTTGAGAGCCCCAAAGGGAAGACATGTAAATAGATGCTTCTGTAAGCAGGATCTAACTCAGGGAGAGGAGGTGCAGGTTCCCCAACAGCACCTGAGCCCTTTAGAGGCTTTACTTCTAAAGAGTCATCCTGGCTGATGCAGTAATGCTTCCTGCTAAATTAGATTATCTTGTCACTCCTGGCAATGGTGGGAGCAAGGAGCTGGGATGGTGTTTCATCATCATGACTCACTTTTGGCCCTGGATCTCCATGTGTCCTCCCTGCACTGGAGGGCTCCCAAAGCAGCCAGCAGGAATGGTAATGATGTTAAGTAAAACTCCCATTTTTTTGGTGGCAAGCACAGCTAGGAAATGCTGGTGGCCAAAAAGACAGCATTGCCTTAGTGAGCAAGGATGACGTGAACCGCCTGGTGCCACTTGGGAGTTGCTCCTGGGAAGAAAAGGTGTAAAGGTAAAAAATTTTTCCTTTAGGGGAAGGGATGGATCTGCCAAGGTAAGGGGCATCTTTATGTCTCATTATCCCAAATCCAGCACTTTCTGGTGTCAGCCATATTTCTGTGCAGCTCATCTCCTGGGGACAGAGCCAAGAATGAGGTATCACAGAACAGACAGGACAGTGTCACCTCCAAAAGAGCTGCCCAAGAAAGAGGCTCCTCATCCAAACTAGCAGGGGCTAAGGTGATGCCTCCATGGCAAGCCTGTTGTCCTGGGGTTGTATGATGGAACCTCCTGCTCCAGCTGCAATTGGACAGGGCCTGGGCAATCCGGACATGCTGGCATTTCTGACCCTGTGGTTGTCACTTGTCCAAGTACACCAAAGCCAAAGGAGGAAAAAACTATATAACACAAAACACTTCAGTACAAGAGCCAAGTGTAAATCTTAGGAGCTCAAACCTAGTCCCAGACTGTGACCTTTAGGAAACCTTTCCAAACGCTGCCTCACAATAAAAAGACTCTTTCCTTAGTAGTTTTAACTTGACTGGAAGAAGTGGATTTCACCCAGAAATTTTCTGAAAGAGGGGAAAAAAGACCCCTGGCCTCTTTGTGTGATATTTCTGAGCCCATCTCTAACAGTCCACAGGATGCAGGGTTAAACAAGGAAAACGGGATGCTGTGCATTCAAATTGCAGTTGAAACCTATCACTCATTGTAACCATATTTTTCTGCACTGCAAAGGAGGGCTGGGGAGAAAGTACATGGAAAACTGTAGAAAAGCCATCTAAAACATTTAATGGGGCAGCTGTGGCAAAAATGAATTGTAAAACCCTACTTCACCCTCTTTCTGGTGGAAGGACCCCAGCACCAAACTCAATGTCCTGGTGCCATCCAGTGGGAGCATGAGGCTGCATGCCCAGCCAACAGCATGCTTTCACTTCTGCCTTAGCATGCTGCACTGTGGAGAAAAGATGAACACTGCTCAGCACCTCAAAAAGAAAAAAAAAAAAAAGAAAAAAAAAATTTAAAAAATGTGTAAGTGGGAACCCAGCTCCGTTTTCCAGAAACCTCGGAGTAAAGGCATGCCTCGCTGCCTCCAAATCAGATCACAAATTTTCTGGCTGTTGGCAGCATCTCGGTGTTTCACCCTGAAGGCAGAAATCTGAGCAAATTCCGTTTTAGCATCACAGGTCCGTGTACCTGTGCTGTGTTCCCGCTAAAGGTGGAGGAATGCACCTACAGGAACCATGGGACTTTGGGGAACCCAGAGGAATCGCTACTCTTGGGAAGGCTCAAGGGAACCACTGTTCCGTGTGGGTGGTCCACAGTCTGTGACACTTAACATGTGTCACCAACTTGGTGAAATATAGTTCTCGGGGGGGGGGGGGGGGGGGGAAAGGCATGTGATGGATGCATGTGCTGCAATCTGGAATCACTCATGTAGTTTATTGCCAGATCTTTTATTCAGTGGAATTCTTTGTAGACATGGGGGATGCTGGTGTTGACATATGTGCTGCCTACTGCATCTACGGGTGTGCCCCTGCATCTCTTCCCGTGTCAAAAGCATTTTCACCAGCCCAAGATGTGCTCCAGCAGTGCTGAGTGATTTTGCTCGTGGGGTCTCACTCTCCTTGCCGTGTTCATGCAGCTCTTGTCTACGCTCATGCATCAAAAGCAGGTTCAGACCCTCAGGAAGCACAAGGTGACACTGGTGACTGAAGAGGAACAGATGCTGATGTGTTTCTCATCCTGGCTCTGAACTTTTTGCTTTGTTCCTCTAATTGATTGTTTGCTGGTGATGTTTTCTGTAATGAGGATGTTTTCTGAGCAGGAGGCAGTGACACACGTGCCCTTGGCCAGCCTCAGCTCAATAAGCTGCTTCAGTTTTGCTACAAGTGTCGGAGTGGGACCCAGACTCCCATGGATCCAGGCTGTGGGGCAGGTTTCCTTCAGCTCCCAATGCTGCTGACCCTTGCAGAATCCAGGTAAGTTTGTTTTTATTGGCTTGTGGTGCTGCTGATAGGAGAATGCTAAAAACTTAGGAGATGGATGAACCCGAACTGGGCAAAAACGCATTTGCTGTTCTAAATTGCAGCCCTCACTGAAGAACATCAAATGTAATAAGATGACACTCCTTGAAAATAACTCCTGCTGGCTCCAACACCCCTTCCTGCAAGGTGTAACCCTTGAAATACTCTTTCTGTACAGCTCTGCCCCCCCTTGTTTCTCATCCCATATGGCACATGAAATTTTGTCCTTACTAGCACAACCATGTTGGTGAGCTGACACAAGAGGAGATATAAGGCAGTGCAGGGTTTTCAGAAGAACCTGTAGATAGCTGTGAATGCTCTGTTCCATCTCAGACTTGACCCTTGCCACAAAAAACCCAATAAAAACCTTAGACTAAACTTCAGGCTCTTGCCCATTTAGTTGACCTGATTAAAGAACAAATTTTTCCCCTATTGAACACATACCCCAAAACTTCCCTCCCTCTGCCTCTTTTCATCCCTCCCCAGGTAGATATGACCAGGATGGCTTCTCTGCAAGTCTGTGTCCCCAAAGTGCTCACCAGCTCCCTGGAGCAGCTCTGCTCACAGAAACCCATAGGACAGCTGCTTGTCCTGGTGTGCTCGTGCCTCCAAGTCCTGTCCTGGATCTTCTGAGAGCCATCTCTGTTCCAGAGGCATTTTCAGGCAAAGGAAAGTAGGTGTGGCTGGGGCATGTTACATAGGCTGGCAGATGAATGTTCAACTTTTTCTTTAGGAAAGGGGTGCAGTAACAACCCCTCTGCCCTGCCCCTGGCCAGATGTGTATGTGTGTACAGAGGAAAGGGATGTCCTGGATTTTTATAGGATGAGAAATAATTTTTGCAGTGCTTTGAGAGAGGCAGAGGTAATGCCTACTCAAACATCCCTGAGTAATCCCAAAATAGTGCTGCTGTCTGAGTTTTTCTGTTTGTTTTACACAGATGGGGTAGGGATTTTCACAACCAAACTTCAAAGATTAAATGCAGTGAAGTCAGCAGGAAAATATGTGAGTTTAGCCTTTTGCTGTAGCTAGGTAAACCACTTAATTTCACAAAGTTTGCACTGGCACGACAAAAAATTTTGTATTTTATAATTGTCAGAAGATTATAAACTGAGTGTGGGCAGGAAGAGAAAAACAGCTCAGGAAAATGCTCTTCAGAGTTTGCTTGTGAGTACACTTAATTGGTGTGAGCTTTTCCATGGCTATGAATATACAGAAAACTTGACCTTCTCCATGACTCTCCTGCTGTGTAGGATCCTGCCCTCCCTTATCTGTGCCTTGACAAGAAACCAGGTGTAAATGCTGATGGTGCTGGGGCAAGGACCCCATCAGTCACCTTTGTGTCCTCAGGGCTGGCTCAGAGGGAAACAATCTTTTGGCTTCCCTGAGAGTAATTCACCCTCTGTGTGTCCCTTCCAGAATCTCTTCAGAACCAGATAGGAATAGCCTGGAAATATTTGTTTGACGTTCCAAGAGGGAACGTCAAAGATCAGAGGAAGAGATGTCCTGTTAGGGAGGTATCACATTCGGATTTGTGATGTGCAGGCTTAGTGGTCACAGCCCAGAAGGTTCCACACATTCAGCACAGCCCCAGGAATGAGACTGGTCCAGGACTGGACCCCTGGCAGCTCCTACCTGAGAAGCTGAACAAAACATTCCTACACCAACACTGAAATGCATTTTGCTGCCAGTGCTCAGAGCTTGGCCGGTGCCAGCTGAGAGCAGCGTGTGGGGGGATCTCCCCAGGACTGCACTTTGCTCCTGTGTGCCAGCAACATGGACAATTTGTCTGGCAGGAGTCCCTGCTGCTCAGCCAGCGCTGTTTTGGGTGAGCTGGTGGGAGGCAATGCTGCCTAAACTCTGATTTTTCTGGCTGGGAGCCAGCTCAGAGCTGGAGAGGATGCTGGGCTTAAGCAAACACTCTGTGTCTGTGGCTGGAGATCCAACCTGAGTGCAGCCACGTCTGAGCCCAAGCACGGTGTATTTAATGGAAAAGTTCTGTAACGACACGCTGTGTATTTTTTCTGCTGTGCCTTATTTTCCCAGGAATAAAATGAGGATAAAACCTCTTTTCTCCATCTTCCCACTATGTTGCATTACTGCTGCCATGTGCCCCTTTGGGGCAGAAGCTCAACCTCCAGAACGTGTGGGTGCAGCAGAAGAGGGATCTCCTATCAGCTGTAGGTAACTTGGGTCACTTTGGAGCTAATAGGCAGTAACATGGTTGTTCTTGGCTGTATCACAAGGATAATAAACTGGACAGGTGCCATCCAAGTGGTTCTGCTGCACTTATGTCACCTGGTCTAGCAACTAAAAATACTCCAATGATTAAACAAGTCCAGTTGCTATAATCACAGAGGCAAATCTCATCTTTAAAAAAAAAAAAAAAAAAAAAAAGAGAAGGAGAAGAAAAGGTTAAGCTGTCATCTTCCAAGAGAAAAGCTTAAAATATTAAGCAAACATGACCCTGTATTTCAAAGATAAGAAGTTAGGTCCCACACAGAGAAGTACACATCATCCACAAATTATCGGTAAATTCAGTTATTATTTACTGAGTGGTTTTATTTTCTTTAATCTGCAGATTGCACCGTGATGGTGGGCAACTGCAGCCAAGATTTTAATCATTGAAAATTTGCGGAGCTTTGTAAATTGTTACACAATCAATGAAGGTGCTTCACAGCAGTTGGGAAGAGCAAGATAGATAACAGACTGAACTTGCTAATTAGTGCTAAATACAAAACTGGTGTGCACTGACTGCCTAGCCAGGTTTCCACATCAGGATCAGGGGAAACCAAACTGATATTCCTACTTTTTTTTCTGCTATTTGTTGCCTGTGTGCTACTGAATTATCCCAAGTATCCACTGAGTTTGCACTGATTATACAGTTACTTATGGTGTATATTTGTTGTGAAATTTATTATATTTTCTTATACTTGCTGTCTGAACTCATAGGAAAGAAAGGTCCTTTTGTACCTGTATCAAATTTAATTTTGGGAAAAGGTTCTTCTGGGGACCTGAGCAAGAACATGATGATGTTGGTATGTCTGGGACCACATTTTACTGTCTGAGTTTATATATTAATGCCTACTTGGAGATTACTTAATCATGTGAATGCAGTTGTTATACTTATTAAGTAGTAAATGGGTAAATGTGATGTGAGCCACTGTGCTGCCTCGTGGAAGTGAGCAGCAGGGTCAGACAAAGGTTCTGCTTTGGCAGGTGGGATGTTTGGGCAGGATTCCTTATGGTAGCAGAGCCCTACGAAGGGCAGGTGGCTGGAGCAGGACCAGACTGATTCCTGTTCATTCCTGGCATGGCCACTTTGCTGAGCTTGGGGTCATTAGGATGTGACAGCACTGGGAGAAATCGGGGATGAAATTCTGCCATCAAATCATCAACACAGGTGACTGCGGTTGTGATCCACAGAGCGAGGTGGGTGTACAGAGGGGGTTTGTTTGGCCAAATAACCACTGTTAACAGTCTAAATCAGGTGCCTGAGACCAGGTAGGGCAGACAACACTGAAGTGTCCAAAATACCTTTGCAGCATTGTACTGTTTTGTCTACACCATAATTTCCCTGTGTAGTGGAGGCAGTGCCTTACTGGAGAGCAGGGAAGTTAAATCCATTCATATTTAAAAGTCTCCTTCTCATTGTTCATTTGGGTACCTAACGTCTTTTGGCATCTCCACGCCTGAATTCCCTCATCCATAATTCAGCCATGTTTTGAGACTGGGGTGTGCCGTGATCCTCTAAAACCTCTGCACGTCACAGCCAGGGAAGGGACTGGGAGCAGGTGCTGTTTTTTCCACGGACGACTCAAATTGATCAGAACAATAATTACCCCGCTGTTATCAACTGATTCAGCTTCTGAAAGTGTTTCCACTGGTGTAACTAATAGCAAAGCTCGCTCTTTGCTCCTCTCTTGGCTGTGACCATTCTGCTCTGTTGCTATAGAGAAGGGAAACTCTTCAGCATGGTTGGCTCAAGGACAATAATGATAGCTGTAATATTTTACATGTCTTCTGTTGACAATGCTTGTTGGCAGAAAGGAAGGGGGAGGACGTGATTTTTTTAGGCAATGGAAGTATGACCGAAAGGGTGAGTGAGGTTTACCAGGAGCAAGTTAGAGTTTATTATTAATGTTAATTGGTTTCATTCTTTCAGCTTTTTGGGGCATGTGTCTGAGTGATAAGTGATGTGCATGAATGGTTATTTGATTAGAACCAGCAACTAAGGCCAGAGGGTGGTTGCTTTTGCTTGGTGCTTTTTAATAACCAAGTAATTTCTTTGGTATCCTCTCACAGACATCCAATATTAGTAGCATCATTTAAGGCAGTCGTCTACCTCCTGGGGTTGTTTCCAATGATTTTTTTCCTGGCTTATTGGCTTCTTTTGCTTCATGATGAGAAGTGGACTATTGCCCTCTGATTGGAAAGAAGCTCTGAAATACCTGGCTCTGGTTTCTCTGGGAGATATGTAATAATTAAAAGATGGCCAATCCAGTCAGGTGATAGTATGTAAATATTCAACTCTGATTTCTACTTGAAATGTATCAGATAGATTTGCAGGAGAACTGACTGCCAAGGGACTCAAAATTATTCTACTCCTGAGGGTAGTCCCAGTCTGTAAACATTGAGTCTCTGGTTATGCAAGGACAGCTGTCCCTCAAAAAATGCAAAAATCACTTTTTTTGAGGCAAAATCCCAAAAAGATCTTACAGCAATTCTGTGCAACAAACTGGAAGTGTCTGTGAATTCCAAGATATACTCTAATTCACAGAGGTTGTCCTGTGGTTGTCACCCTCTTGTCTTTTCCAAACTTCCTATTTCTTAAAATAGCTAGTGCATAACTCCACTGAAAGGCTGCTTACTATGCTAGAAATGTGGTTAATGGAATCCTGCTCTGTGTCGTGTCTCTACACTGAAATGTGATCTTCCAAGTTTCAGAGGGTTGTGCGGGTAACTGGGAAGTTACCTGGGATACTTGCACAGGTTATCCTGCCAGCCAGAGGCAGAAAAGGCACTTTTCAATTGCAGAGAGATCCAGGAAGATCCAAGTAAATTAGGAAAAGGATACATTTGTGTCCCTTGGAGATAACTAAGAGTAGTGAGGTCTTGTTTAGTTACAGTCACGTAAGTAATTTTGTTCCTCCTGCTGCAGTGTCCTTGAAATTATGGTTCTTCATCCAAAACAACCCAGGTTGGAAAAGTTTACTAAACTTCAATTGGGGTTCCCCGTTATCCAAGGGCAACTCACATTCACATGTCACTCCATATAGATGTACCAGAAGTATAAGGAGATTGTTCTCCTGTGGAAAGTAGGCTTGATTATTTAAAACATTTTGGATAAGAATAAGAAGTTGCTTTTCACTGTCAGTGCTTTATTTTGGGGCATATTCCACTGATTCTGAGATCTTTGCTCTCGTGTCAGAAGTACTAAATGTCACAGGCTGTCCAAAGAAGTGATGGAGTTTCCTTTTCTGGAGGTAATCAAAATGTGCCTGGACAGAGTCATATGTAACCTGCTTTAGCAGGATGGTTGGACTAGATGATTTCCAGAGGTCTCTTCCAACCTCAACCATTCTGTGATTTCTTTCCACTCCATCTTAAAAAAAAAAGAAAAAAGAGAAAAAAATTAAAATCCTGTCATTTCTGAGTCTTTCCATAGTCATCTTTAGCCACTTTGGAGGGAGGAATTATTACCATAATTTTCCAACTTGTCTGTAAAAAAATAACATTGGTACTGGGTCAGGAGTGGTGTGTGGGTATTGAATGGTGCCTCAGTGAGGCTGGGGGTGCTGAGTGTCTGCTGAAGGCAAATGCAAACCCCACCCAGGATGTCAGTGGAAATGGGATGTATTTTGTCTAGTTGAAGGATGTAAGAGGGTGGCAGGATTCAGGCATGCCATTGGTTTTGACATTCCTGCATCTAGTGACTGCAATAGTGGCACGACAAGATGTGTTGATTTGGAAGTTGATTCTGTCTGTAGGATACCCAGCTTTCTGCGGGCTCTTCTTTAACTGGAGATGGATTATCCATGGGATTCCTACATGTGATTTGCATTTAAAGGACAAATTTCCACCATTTTTATGTGGGAGCAACAGGCACCAGAGAGATCCTTCCTGGACTTGAGCTAACCCCTCTGGACTGGCTGTAACACTTAGATAATTTAATGTACAAAGCTTCAGGTTGTCATCATTATGTTCCTTCATGTAAAGTACTTTATACTTCAGGAACAATTTGGCAGAGGCAGCAGGGATACTTCTGTGTAAATATGTTGTGAGATCAAGCCTTTTGATGCTCATAAAAAGGCAGGATGTCAATTTAAGGTCTCATCTGTCCAATGCATCTGAGCTCTGCTGATTTATGGAGTACTGTAAATTGCAATCATATAAGCCTGTAACACTCTGGCAGCTATTTAAATAGCAAAACTTTCTTCCAAAAACATGATATATGAAAGACATTAAAGTTTTAAAGCAGGAGTCTGCCTTAATAGGGAAAGAGTATTAGCATTCATTTACTGACAAGAAAGAGCTGATTTTCCTTACAAGAAATGCTCCTTCCATAGCCATCCCATGCTTAGTATTAATCAAACCATTGGTTTTCTGCTGCCAAGATTCTGGGTAAGATTCGCTTGCGGGGGATTTGGGAAAGGTTAATATTCTCTGAATACTCGGTGACAGAGCTGAGCAGTCAGGGCACGGATTGAATTTCTGGTCCCCAGCAAAATCAAAGGCCAAACACTCATTTGCTGGTGAAACCAAAGCATTCGTGACCAGGGGGGAAATGGAAGAATGACAAAATAAATCAAGCTGAAGTGTCAGTCTGCAGCAGGAAAGTCCAAGGGCCAAGTGTCACCCTAAGTACAGTGCCATTCACCAAGGATGTTCTAGCGAACCCTGTCCCCCACCAGACCTTTCACGTGATTCCCGTGGGAGGGGGATGCCCAGCAGGCAGAAGTGCAAGTGCCTGCCAGTTTTAGGTGCATTGGATTGGCACTTCTGAGATGATAAAAGACACACGAATCTCATGAGATGGGAATAGGGGATTCGAGCAGTCTGGCTAACTTGCTCATGCTGGCACAGAAACCTTTGTTTGTCAGCAAGCTGAAGTCTCCAGCATTTAAAATAATTCTTACCTTGCAAGCCACAAGGAGAAAGAACTGATTGTTTATAGATACCCATGCTCCAGGAGCCACAAGGAATAGCAGAGCACAGGATAGGAAGATGCACTGATGTGTTTTTACTATCAAAAACTAATTGCATCTCAGAATAAGAAAGATATTGATTTGCTGTATAACAAATATCATATATAATAAAGATATTTACAGAGAGAAAGGCATAACTGCAAGCTAATTCTTGCTCTTTAACATGTCACAGTAATTAACCCCCAATCAAGACACTGTTGAAAATGAAATTACTCTGTCTAATTGGGATTCTTATTAGTTCTCTAGATCAGCTTATAATTTTCTTTGGAGGATAAATATCCTATGCAAAAAAGGTATTACTCTTGTTATTTTATAGATGTGTTACATGTGCTCTTCCTCATAAATGACTGGCCCAAAACTGCACAAGACTTCTGTGACAAAGAGAGAACTGGAAACACAAAATAGAGAGGAGAATGGAGATTGCTCTGTTCTAAATGAGGCCAGTTTGATAATGAGGGTAACTAAGTCTTGGCTGTGCAATCATGGCAGGAGAGCTGGGGTTTGGCTTTTGTAAACTTCCCAGTGGGAAGGAGCACGTAGTGGCACATCTCGTTGGGAGGGTCGTGGGGCTTCTTGCTTTCAGCACTGACAACAGGTTGGAAGGAAGAGATGAAAATCCTGCTTTCAGATGTAAACTGAGCACTGAACACTTCACTGAGCTGTGTCATCCAGGAGCAAACGAGGCTGCTGGAGCCTCTGAATTAGCTGCTCTCTAACAATGCTCAGAGCAGCGCTCAACTTATCAAACAAAACCCTGTCCCTTTCGCGCACGTAAGACTAATGTTTAATTTCCTTTAAGCCAAATATCTATTACACAGCATTATCCTCCAGGTGTAACAAGATCATTGCTATGCTGACACTAAGGCTTGGAAAGGCCACCAGGAGGCCTCTGGGAATGGTGCTGTGGAGGAGAAGGAGATGTCTAAAGCAGGAACGGTCCTCATATACACAAGCTCGGCATTTTGCGTAGAAATGTATCATTAAGTTAATTAAACCTCCCTCGTACTTCTGTCTTGTGCTGGAGAAGGAAAGGGTTGTTCTGGCTGACAAGTGTGCTTCATTTTGTGCTGGCTTAGTCTGGCCTTTTGTAAGAAGCCAAACTGGGCCCAGTAAAAAGCTGCTTGTTTGACCTGCCGGTGGGTGCAGGTACCCACTGTCCTGTGTGCCACCTGCACCATTTATGCCTTGTGTAGTTCTGATTTCAGTGTCAAGCTAAAGATTCAGAAAAGGAGATGCAAAATGTTTGACTCAGCATATGGTGCTCTTTTCTTAGGCTGATCACATCCTCATATTTAGGCCAGATTCTCAGTCAATCTAAATTTCTATACCACACTTAAATTTAGGGATATATGAATCTGACTTACAAGCTTGAACTTCTGTTCCAACACGTGAATTTTGTACTAGTGCTAATGTTCGGTTTCATTGGATTAAAAGAGTTGAAGACTGAACTTTAAATGAGTTTTTGCTCTAGCAGTATGGTGCAGAGTCTAGCAAGCCTTACCACGGGAGGTGTAGCCAGTTTTTATCTCATTCATGTCAGGGCAGGCACAATTCTGTGCTTTAGCCAGGGTCTAGTGAAGAGCCCATCACAGTCAGGGCCAGATCTCAAAGTGGCCTAGATATATAGCTGATGTTGTGCCATTTCAAAGCCCTTTCTTATCTTTGGTCCAGAGAAGGCATTGGTGGGTTTATAAAAAATTTAGTCCAAAATTCCGAGACCTGTGTGCTATAAAAGGTGAAAAATTGCCAAAAGCATGCCAGGTATTGCACTGATGCTTTTCTGTAATACTTCCCTGAAGTATTTTTTTTCATTTCTTCTCAACTGTGTGCCTTGTTATATTTTGTTTGCACAGATATGAACCCTTCCAACAGAATGGAGACAGTGGTATTAAAGCTGATAGTAACCTCTGTATGATAATGTCTGACCACATCTTTCAGGGACTGCTGAAGAAATATTTTCAGTGGCTTTTTTTCTTTCAGGTTTATATTGGAATCTGCACCTCATAACATCTTCTTGAATCCTGAGCACTGCCACAGAGCCAACCATGAAGGAACAGATGGATCACTTTAATAAAATAATAACATATCCCTTAAACCTGTTAGGAAGAAGAATATTGTTTTGGGGCTATGATTTTCTTTTAAAGCTTCAGGACAACTTTCAGTGTTGCTTATAGTCCTGTGTTTTCTCCCACAGGGTTTGTCTTTTGGACTCTTTCAAATGTGTGTGAAGGCCTTCCCACCAATGGGAATAGGCTAAGTGTGGGTTCATTTCCAGTGCACTACCTTTGGAAGTGTGGCATTTTTTGCCTTTTGAGCTGCTCTTTCAGTTGGCAACAGAAAGCAGCACAATAGTGTATGAACTTCACTGTCTTCAGAAATCACTTCTCTTGAACACTTCCAGTGCCCAGTGTCTTAAAAGTTTTTTTTTTCAGAGCTAAATTCCCAAGCTGGTGACTCAGATGGGAAAAAAAGAAAGTCTTCATTTGAAGCCAAATGCAGTCATTGTATTCAAATACCTTTTAGTTTCTGACTTTTGTGTTCATGTACAAGAATGTATAGATTAGACATAAAAGAAAATAGGAGTGCTTGTGCTTGACTGGAATTACTGCTTTGCCTGTCAAATCACAAATAATATGTAATTTTGTTGCTATTGGTCGTATTTGCTCCCTGACATTTGGAGTTTTGCTGTGGCAGCAGCTGAAGCTCTTAGCTTCAGATGCTTGAGCTTCTGACAGTAAATCAAGAGGAACCTCTGGTAGCTGAAGCAGCAGAGGTTTGTGATGCACAGTTGAGCCTGGTGTCACAATTTCACAGAGGCAGGTGCCTGGGAAAAATAAGGTCCTCTAACACCAGGCAGTGTCAAGCTAGGACATACATGAGGAGCTGTTTTATTCAGCTGCATTCAGGTATATTGTAGATTACTGTCTCAATAGGCATGCAAAGTTTCCCGCAGCTGTGAGGGATAGGTGGGAATGCTGGCATGGGGAAGGGGTCTCAGCTGGTGGAGCAGAATTCAAGTGTGTGCTGGTGTCAGAGCACTCGCTCACATCAAACCCAGGATGGTCTGTATTTGAGATAGATGTGCTGGAACTGCAGCTATGAACATGTGTCCAGATATTTTTCACTCCTAGAAGGAGACAAAAAAACTCAAACAGCTTAAACTGGGACTTGAATGTTGTGAGTTTGCACTCAGGCTCCTGAAAATCTCTGAACTTGGAAAGGTTCAATGTCTTAGAATAATCATTTGTATGCATGTTTTGGATAGACAAAAAGCTATTCTATTTTGCTCTGCTTCAAAGCTTAGGCTGGTTTGGACACATTCTAAAAAGGCCCTTTTCAGGCACACCAGATCTCCTTTGGCACAAACCACAGCCAGGACAGCACTGCTGTGGTACTGCCTGCAGAGAGCAAAGCCTAAGGTACTCCAAAGAAAAAGCCTAAAAATGTCCTCAGAGGAAAATAGTGTATAATCACCCACTCAATATGAGAAAGCATGTTCACAGGGAAAGCAGTGCTGGTGGATCTGTCAAAGATGGGGCTGTAAGTGATGCTCATCCCTTTAGCTCATGTTTGCACTACAGGGTAGCACATATCCCTGTGATAAATCTATGCCATTGACTTTGCTTCCAGGAGTTGCTCCATGTTAGTGTAAAAGGGAGGATTAGTATGCTGCTCTATTGCCTTAGTGATTTATACTGGACTTGGAATAAGATTTTAGGCAGTTCTTAGTTGCTTTTAACATCATCCAGAACAGAATAATTCTTTTGCCCCATGTGTGCTTCAGACATCAGTAACTCAAATGATATGCTGAGCTTGTGCTTCTTCTGTTTGGTGTGTTTGTCAGCATAGTCACATTCTCTGAATTCTTGGAAGTTGTTTTTCAATAATCCTTTTCTTGTTTTAGCTTTCAGCCAATCTCTTCACTTTCCCTGAATTTGCAGTAAACAGCAAGCACATCTCCCAGAAGAAAAAGTAGTCCTTGACCTATAGCAAGTGCCTGAGAGGAGGCTGAGGGTCACTGAAAAGGAGGGGCTTGGGGGCAGCTGCAACAAAATACATAGAGATGCAGTTGGTACTTGAACAGAGTGAGAGAGAGAATGGTTTGATCTCAAATCAGTGCTGGTTTATGCTCTAGTTATATTGCAAAAACACCCAAAACACAACAAACAGAAAGTCCAGATCAAGGATTAGGTGTCTGGGATTTTTGCAGTCTTTCAGATGATGCTGGTGCAGAGCAGGGGAAGGTGATGTGCCCTGTCACTGATTCAGTGAGGGACCATCACCTACAAAACACGGCTAGGATGTAAATTGAACACGGTACTCAGTGTTCAGAGGAGGTGCTGCTTGGCTGATAACCCTGGTATTGAGGCATCCTCACCTGCTGCACAGTGTGTCTAGATAAAATCTCTAGTCCTCAGGCATACGTGTTATCTGTATTTCATAATACCCGGAGACAGCAACCAAAGGAAAACCCACCATGGCATGACCTCAGCCAGGATCTTCTGAAAAAAAAATGACCTCTTATTTGCCTTACCTAATCAGCAAAAGAGGAAATTTGATTATTGTAAAAGAAGAAGGGAGTGGAGAGCAGAGTATGGCCTGCCCAAAGTGACAGCTTGTGAGTGAGG
Organism: Pyrocephalus nanus; assembly: GCA_038380795.1. Taxonomy (NCBI): domain Eukaryota; kingdom Metazoa; phylum Chordata; class Aves; order Passeriformes; family Tyrannidae; genus Pyrocephalus; species Pyrocephalus nanus. The sequence continues at coordinate 6,260,197 of CM076270.1, read as the reverse complement.
GAAGGGGATGCAGCCCTGACCTGGAGCCTCTGTGTTTCTGCACCCGCTGGAGCTCACAGTTCAGAGGATGCAAGCAAGGTTCTGCTTTCCCCTTTTCATTGCCTTCATGTGTGTCCAGACAACAAATCTGCTGGATATGAGGTTTGTGGCAAACGGATCAGGAGAGCACGTTGATTTGTTCACAACCCATGTCCTAAGGTAGATCAGCTCTGTCAGTGCTACTCCTTACAGCCTTAAAGACATCTAATGATGAAGGCTGCAGTTCCCCTGGCAGTCTATTTCAGTATTTTATTTTTCCATTTGGAGATCTTTTTAACATTCAGCATGGATCTACTTTCCTGTGATTTAAATCTGGATCTATCCACAGCAGAGCAGGCTCTTCTTTGCATGAAAAAAACCCCCAGTGTAGTTCAGTCTTTGTGTAATGATTTTTCCTATACTCTTGGTCATTCTGGATTTCCTCTAACTTTTCATTAGTTGGTACCCATATGGCACAAAAGTGGGTGCTCTAGCTGAGACATTATCTGGCTGAGCAAGATACTGAGAGGAAGGATTATGTGGTAGAGTTTGTTAACTGTCCTCCCATTAAACTCTTCCAACAGGGTACTTGCCTTTCCCACAGCCCATCTTCAGCTGGTAATCTACAACACTCAGATTAATTGAATTTCATTTCTTTGAAGGATTTCCAAATTTCAGCAGTTGATTATCCTACCTAAGCTAAGGAACAATTTGTATCTTGTGGTTGAGTGCCAGAGATAATTTTTTCATTTTGAATTCTGGACATGTCATTCAGTATGGCCACAGTCCTTCCAGGCTTCCTCTTGCCTGAAAATTTAATAGCATACTCCCCATTCCATCACCTGGATAATTTATGAAAATATTGATAACACTATGAAACCTGGGACAAGCCCTGCAGCATCCACGAGTATATCCTTGTGTACCGAGATTGTTCCATGGAGGAACAATCACTTTGGATACAGCCACTCTATGACCCTCTACCTACCCATCAGAGGCAAAAAGTTTAACAAGGGATTTTCCCTAGTTTGTTCCTGAGACTGGTAAGTGAAACAGCTTTGAAAGCCTTGCTCTGAGATCGATGATAGCTACTGTTTCTTACCTCCAGAAGGTTTGTTACCTGCTGTAGAAATAAAATGCGTTTCTTTGCTATGCTTTCCTCTTAACAAATCTACTGCTGACTGCATCTCATCTCCCTGTTATCTTCCTGATTCTGACAAGCGGTTTGATTTGTTTCTGCAGGAACTGGAGCTAATCTGATTGATTTATAAATCTCCCAGCTATTCCTTTTTACTCTCTTTAAAGAACTGCACTATGCTGATCTTTTTTCAGTCTTCCAGTAGCTTATTCCTTCTCTGTAGGATCACAAAGATGAATGCTAATAGTTCTTTGATAGCTTCCACCAGCTCTTTTGGCACCCTTGATAATGCTCTGTCTGTCTGAGTTTGCTCTTTTCTCAAGAGCACTAATTGTGCCAACCATTTACTTGCAATGTAATGTTTTAAGCAAAGGCTGATTTAGAAAGGCCACTGAAATCGCAGAGCTCCCCTCTGTAAATCATTTTGCTGTGTTCACTGTTGATATTTTCTTTTACTTTGACGACTTCCTTCTCTTCCTAATGCTACTTTAGAGTGATTTTTTGTTCTTCACATCTTTTACCAGTTTCTGTGTGCCTTGATTTTTTTTCCATACACTTTTTTTAGTAAATAAAAATCTCTTTCTTGATCTTTACAACTTCTCTATGACATATTAACTACTTAATTTATCTAAGGGGAAAACAGAAAACACCCTCTCTCTCCACACTTCCATTTTCCAACATTTCCTCATCCCACACTTACCTATGAGAAGCTGCTGCTTCTTCAACCCCATCGTAGATGTTTCCTGACCATTATCCATCTGGGATTTATCTTCTCTGTTCTCTCCCTCCCCTCCTGCCAAGAGTCAAGACCTGCCAGTTGTAGACAAATGCTTTGTGGTATCTGCCAAGCTGGGTGACTTTGGTGCCCAACGCATTACAAAAGTTAGTGCTCAGACTTTTCTAAAAGTACCTCCTTGCTTTCAGTTTGGCAGAATATGTTCCCTAAACTTGAATTGAATTTATGAGTGTTTTGATGCTTCTAATACTGCATTCTCTAATGGTTTTACTGCTTTTTTTAAAAAAAAAACCTTTCACCCAGTTCTAATTGCTTTATTGGAAATGGTTGGAGCACTATAATATATGGGGGCAATTTTCTGTGTTGTCTGAGAAATTCTTTATTCAGAAAGAGCCAAAAAGGCCATCTAATGCTTTCAGGTAAGAAGCTCTGGAGAGATTTTTCTAGTTAAAGGGAGTGGGAAAGAGTAATGAAAATACTTAACTCTGGGATTCATTCAAGAGAGAGATGAGGGCTACGGAGATGGAAACCACGCTTGTTGCAAGGCAAAAATATATTTAAAGGTCGGTAAATAATTTGTAATTGAACAGCAAAAGCTCTTCATTCCTTATGTTATTACCCTCTGTGAAGTAGGGCATTAGCACTCCATGCTGCCCTAATTAGTTTACCAGACCACATATTCCAGGCAAATTGTGCTTGCAGTTGGCCCTGTGCTTGTTTGTGATTAACAAGCACTCAGATGAAAAATTGAATGTCATGTGAGAGCTACTCCAAGCTCAGTAAATGTCAGGCAGTCTGGAAGCAACAGCAAAATTCAAGGAATAAAAGCGTGAGCTGTGCGTAAGAGAAGCCTGCTAGAATTTCTGGCCCAAAACAAGAGGGCATAGAAGCAGAGAGAGTCTAGTGAGGAGCTGTAACTGAAAATATTAATACTGACAAAGAACAGAAGAACAACTCCACTTACTTTATCTCAAGCCATTAGCTTTGATTTAGTGCAGCCAGGGAAGCCTTTCAGTAGTTTCCGTACTATCTTCACACTCCAGCTTAATAACATTTGTTTAAATGAGGAGTGGTCCCTCAAGCAATATTTCTCTTTAAGAGTCAAGTCCCAGCACAGAGTAATAAGTAAACTGGGAACAATCTATTTTAAAAGAAGAAATAGATTCTGCCAGCTCAATTTAAGGAAATATTTATTACACATAATTTCTCAACTGTTTTCTGAGTAAGCAATATGAATGATCCTTATGAACAGCAGAATGGAAGGAAGAAAAGAGTCTGCATCGTTATGGGGGGGTTTAATCTTCTACGTGTCTGCCTGTTGTTCTGAGTGAAGTCTTTACTTACATGAACTAAAGGCATCTACCCTGGATGTCTCAGAAATTTTAGTTCCCAGATGACCTTGTTTTTAACATTGGCAAGCACCTACATCGTCCCTGTGTGTTTTGCTTGCTGATAAGTGACAACAAGCGCCATGACTTTAAGGGAAGGAAAAGGTTGCTAGTCTTGTCTTGTCTTGGCCATTGAGTCCCTGACCAAATATTTTCCATCCCACTGAGTTGCAGGTGTGATGACACTTGGCAGTGTGGAAATGGAGTTGCTCTGCTTTGTGCTCACATTGCTGTTTTTGTGCTCAAATTGCTGCTTTAGTCCCAAGGGAGAATGTCTTCTTGCTGTAACTTATTAAAACCCATATCACCAGTTCCTTGCTGTTCATGGTTTCATATGAGTTTTCTGCTGTTGGCCTCCTCTGACAAGCAAGTAGGCCAAGTGTAAAACATGGGCTTAAAACATGTGCATCATGTAAAAGTAAGAATGACCTCAAAATAACTACTTTTTTTTTTTTTCTTCTTTATGTACACATATTAAATTGGCATTGAGTTTCCAGGGCATTACTTTAGCTGTAGCTAAAAATACAATCAGTGCACCACATTTTGGCGGATTTAACTCAGCAAAATGGTTTACATGCGAAATGTTTTCCACTAAGTGTCACAAATAATAATTTGGTTTAGGATGCGGCACCACGCAGAGCCAAAAAAAGACTTCTGTGGAAGGAAGATGTCGCTCCCTCCCCTCTTTCAAATGTCCTACTAATTTCTTGCTTTCCTGTCACTACGAGCCTGGTCATCCCTTTGCAGACCCAGACACAGATATTTTACAACTGCATTATTAAATTAGTTAAGTACTTCCTTTCTCTTACCTCCATGGAATTATGACAGAGTGCTCTACCTCTTATTCCTTTCTGTATCACTTTTATTAGTCACAAGAAAATAATTGAACTGATCGACACCGTTTCTCAGAAACCTATGCAATTTTTTTTTTTTTAAATCCAGTTATCTGCAGCTTTAAATTCTATTCTTTTTGTTAATGCAATCAAACATCATGTTTGCTTTGCTTATTGGAGAGTGGTTGCCAGCCTCAGAGCTGATGATTGCACAGTTATTACAATTGCCAGTTTTATTTTCTGTGGACCTTCTCATGTATTTATGGGAGGACTTTCCAATGAGTATATCTTTCTTAGCTTAGTCCTTTTTCTACAAACTTGTAAAAATTGTGCAAGGATGGGCAAAAACTGGTCCAAGTCTGCAGTATTGGGAGTCTCCTGGAGAGCATGGTGACAAATTAATATCTGAACCTAGAGAGCTACGATCCCCCTAAATATGCAATGGAACAGGTAATCCCTGTGGCTGGAAGGGCAATGGCAGGGTCATTGGTGACTCACCTTTCAATGTTGACAAGGATGCAGCATGCAGAGAAGGGGAGATAGTTCTTCTAGTAGGTTTGGATAGGTCATAAATAGGTTTGGATGTGGGTCGTGTTCCTCAGCACTCCAAGAAGGAAAATGAAAGCTAGCTCAGAGAAGGCAAGGTGGGCATTGGAGGCTTATTTGTGAATGCAAACTTTTTGGCTGTGACTCAAAAGTGTTGCAATGGAAAATGATTGTCAGCTTTTTAATCATGTTCCTTTTTATTGCAAAGGGAACGCTGTGTGTACCATGTACAAAGTGTTCTGTGATAAAAGATGTCACTTAAAAAGTCAGACCTAATTTATGATGAGGATATCAGGCTGGATCAAAAATTGATATATTTTGCAAATAAGAACAAGTTAATATGAGTACAATTACTGCAGGAAGAAACTTGGTATCAGATACTGTTTGAATGTCCCCCCATCCTGTTGTTTAGAAGAATGTATTCCAAAAGCATTTTGACAATAGGAAGGAGTGCAATTCAGTGAAAAAGTGAGACAGATGATAAAGGAAGAGGTTTCTGAGAACAGTCGATTTAAATGGTAAATCATAATGTGCCAGTCGCAGTCAGATTTTAACACTGAATGTAATAGCAATATGGCTCTGCTGTGTCAGAGCTGTTTTTATATTAAGAGTTCTCAGGTTTTCTGAGAGGTACAGATTCCATTTGAAGCATTCACCTCCCATGTTGGGTCCCCTTGAGCTTTGTTTCTCATTTCACACAACAACAGTGTGAATGAATTGGATGTCATCGCTGTCTGTGCCTGTGTGCGCCCACAGAACTGGGCTGGGAAAAGCTGCTTAAACTTGCTCGTTGCTGATGTCCCGTGGAACATGATAATTGAAATGTGAGTATGGGAGGTGTGGTACTGAAAATCTGACACTATCACAGCAAGGCTCCTTTTGAAATAGCTGTCAGAGCAGGGCGTGGAAGGGACGCCCAGCTGAAGCAAAATGTTGCAGATCAATTTGTGTGCTTTCTGCAGAACCGGAACAGGTCTGGGTATTCCAGGCCAGTTACCTGGCCCAGTCTCTTCATACACTTTGGTCAATTGCCAGTCTTGCACTTCTTCAAATTCCTGGTTCAAATTATTCCATGACATAAAGAAAATAATCCTCCAAAATGGCTTAATTTTCTTCCAGAGGAAAATAAAATCCCAGAACTCTGAAACTTCAGCCAAAGCTCGATGCAAATTTTGGAGTGGCAAAATGTTGGAGAAAGCAAAGACTACTTTATGGCCCATATGGCACCAGCTGTGGCAATTTGTTCTGGTGCCAGCTGGCTGGAATGAAACAGTGACCAGGGAGATCATGTGGGTCTCTGAAGAAGTCAAACCAACATTACAGTGTTTGGGTTAAAAAAAAGAGAAAATTAACTACTTCACTAGAAAATAACTGATAGAATTGATGACTTAAGAATAGGACAGTTTTGAGCCAGAATGTAACTGGATCAGAGGGGAGAAATTACTGTCTTGTGATTTGGATATTAAGCATCCCGTATAATTGAAGAATGAATTAATAAAATGGATGACATTTTAAGGTCTATTGAATGAGAAGTGTTTGAAAGCAGATATTGCCCACTATAATAAGGGTAACAAATAGATTCTTGAACCCCAGAGTAGGGACAGGAATTGATATAGAAGAAAGGACAACACAGAAACCTATATAGACCTGCTTTTCCAGTGAGATTTGATCAATAGAGTGATGGGTCTATAGCCAAGAATTTCTGCAGTTTGTGGTTAGGCAGCTTGACTTCTCAGCAGAAGTGGAGTTGGAAAGCCCAGCACAATCTGTGCCATGCTAGAGAAAGAAGTCAGTGCAGATCCAGAAGACAAAACCAGGTACCTTAAGACATTGAACTGCTCAGGTGTTTGTACCTCACTGAAAGAGAATAGAACCTAAACCCCACCAAAGTAGACAGCTATGAAGGATAGTTTGCTTTCATATGGCTTAAGCTAGTTCACTGGGGAAAAAAAAAAAATCAAATGAGAGTTTTGACAAAAGACACTGCTTAAAAATATATCCTGAGAGAGAGAGTGGAAGAGAGCTACCCTTCTCAATGTGGATTAAGAACCGTCCTGCTTCATGCCTCTTCTCACACTGAGCAGTGGGGAGATTTGGGGTGGCTTCTACAAGGCACACTGCAGAGCCCATGCTGGTGGGAGACCAAGGGTTTAACCTTCAGCTGTGCTCACTAATTTCTGACTATTTACACTGGCCAGGCAAAACTGGTAGGAAGGAAATCTGTGTCCAGTAAGGGGTAGCTTTGGTCAGTTCTCTGGTTTGAAAACAAGACAGTAATGTTAAGTCAGTGTATCTCATGAAATAATTTAAGTCCCAGTCGCTGTCATTCCTCAGTCAGATACTGTGTAATGTTTCCATGTGCTACGAAAACACTCACTAGAATTAACAACTCTGAACATTATTTATGTTATTATTATTTATTATTATTTATGTGATGAGTGTGGCAGGCAAAAGCCACGCCTTCAAAATAATAAATCATATGACGTTTAGCTACCTTTTTCTTGGCCAGAAGCCATCAAGTTTCAGCCTTTCATGAGGTTTGAGTTGCTTTTGAAGTGCTTTTGTGTTAGGAAGAGTGGTCCTGCAAATGAGGTGCAATGAAATTCTGCATTTATTGTATCGCCTGATAGGCAGATTAAATGTATCTAGGCTGCAAAGCAACTGATCTCTGTTTATCATCTGTATATTTCATCTATGATTTTTGCTTTCTTCAGACCCACTTTTGTCTTTCCAGTGTCTTCAGGTTTTTTTACCCTCACTGCCCACCTTCAACTCCAACTCTGTTTCTGAAGGAAGGTAAAGGGCTTAGATCTACTGGGACATGGTAAGAGAATTTATGCTGTTGTCCCCCCACAGAGTGCTATGTTGGCTCAGCATGCAATGGCACACTCGTTTGCAGGTTGGGCTCCACTGAATTCAAAGAGACGCTGATAGGAAGTGGAAAAGTTGTAGCTGTTGCAAGGACAGGGCAACACTACCCTGCCACAGCAGAAATGCAGCCGTATTCCTGCTGTATTTTATGTTTGAATAGATATCAGATGTGTGATGGGGCTTGTCATTCTTTTCCAGATGGTCCTACTAAGAGAAAAGGCCATATCTGATGCACAGTAAATAACAGTAGGTGGGAGATCAGGAGAGAGCTCCCTAAAAGCTTTATAACGTCTTCAGCAAATTTTTGCTGGGAGAAATGAAATGTTAAAAGCATGCAAGCAGGAAGGGCACCAGGTACTGTTGTGTGACTGCTTCAGGGTGTGTGCTTGCCATAGGCCTGGGTAAAATCACTGCTCTAACTGTTATTCAGCACAGAAATTGAAAATGTACTTGGGCTGCAAATAGTCTGACCTGCAGAGGAAACCGTATCTCATGATATGCTGAGTGTTCCCTTGGGAAAAAGGCAGGAAGGAGTGGGACACATCCAGTATTTCACTGTTACTTCCTCTTCCTGCCCTGCCAATGTAACATAGAATCAGCTCCAGAATCTCATTAATGCTCATTTAAAGAATTACTGAACGTGGTCTAAGCATTTTTTTTCTGAAGAAACATCATAGGCTTAAGTGTTGATATCAAAGGTTAAAACTCCAGTGTACCGTTGGAAGTGCCTCCAACTGGCCACTGATGTATTTAGTTCTCTGTTTATTGTTTCTAATGACACAAGTGGTTTTTTTGCCCTGATAGAGAGAACTCAATTTCAGACACATCATCTCTATAGTAATTGGTGATAAATCATCTTCACAGTAGCTGGATTTCCCTGATATGCAAAATGTTGGATTTTTTGTTTTTGTCATGCTTCACTGAAATAGCTTTTTTAATATTTAAAGCAAAAGCAAAACAAAAGGCATTTTTAGGAATGTTTTATGAAAAGTCCAACATTTAGATGAGACAGCTCGGAATTAAGGAGGCACATGAACCTTCAGGCCAACTCCTTACTTGCACTGTCCCTGGTCGTTGATAAATTGTGACTTGCTACCTCTTCTACTTGCTCTCATGTCATACTATGAGTACTTACACAGTATTATTTCCACTCCCCACATACAGTGTGTGGCCTTGAAAACTGACTTTTAATAATTGTCCAAGTGCTGCATCGAAAAAAGCTTCACTTACTCACTGCATTTCTCTAGTGCTTTCAATATGTTTTCTAAAGCTTTTATGGATACAGATGAACTTGCCTTTCTGTAACACTTCTCAGAGTAGCAGCTGACAAGCTGACATTGCTGTTTTACATCGGGGGAACTGAAGCCCGTAAAGGTCAAGTCTAAAATTCTCAGCTTTTAGGAAATGTCACCCAGTCTGGGGTTTTCAGACTGAAATGTAGAGACTTTTTTCTTCTTCCTTTCCTTTTTCTTTTTTTTTTTTTTTTTTTTAAGACATCCCAGTGTTTAAGACACAGCTATAATTGATCTCAGCTGCAGCTGATGGCACTCAGCAAGTGGTGCTGAGTGGTGCAAGTGGTCCCAAGCCCAGGCAGCTGGAAACCAGGAGTGTTCCCATGTGAGCTGAGTATATTGCTGAGGAGTTCTAGGTCAGAGGACAAGCAGACTTCCATTCTCAGGGGTGGCACTGCAGAGCTGAGCTCTGACACAATAATTATTCCTTCTATTGTTCTCATTCGATATGTCCTGTGGTTAGACACGATGGCTTTCTGTGTTGGCAGAAGGTTTTGTCACCTTCACTTACATTTGGAAACCATTAATTGGGGGGGGGGGGGGGTGTTTTTAAGGAAGTGTGGGGTTTTTCTTCATTGATCTTCAAATGCTTCGTTTTTGATTATCTGAGATTCCTAAATGTAAGTACAAAACAATTCTGAACTTCTCTCTTCATACCAGAGAAAGGAAAAATTGGCATTTGCTTACTGTATTATATGCTGGAGTGAAAGCATCTTTAGCATTACCAGTCTATTAATTTTATTCATAAAATTAAACACTAGAAGTTGTTCCAGCTAGGCCTATTTCTTTCAGTTTCTCAGGGGATTTCCTGTTCTTTCCTCTATACTGTCTGACACAAGACACATGAAAAATCAAAAGCAGACCCCAAAGCCATAGGGAGGCACAAGTCACAATTAAAACCAGGCTCATTGCAGATGGGGAAGGAGCCAAACAGAGCCATTCAAACCCCCACCACTTTCTACACAATAGAAAAAGCACTTAAAGAAAACCTTTAGGATGTGTTTCTCAATGGTTTCTCAAAATGTGTTTCTCAAAAGGCTGTGATCCATTAGTTTTAAATTTGCAAAATCCTGGACATTACTTACCCATGTGCCAAAATTGAAATGATAATAGATGTTCTGGGCAAATCTAGTGACACAGTTATGCACTGTGCTGTGCACACACACAGAGGAGTGTGCATGTATATTTGCCATTATTGATTTTTTTAATTGACTTTTATTTTTCCTCTGATGATTTAGCAATATCTAAACGCAGCAAAAGTGTGGATGAAAATCATTACTGCAAGTCTTAAGTTGTGCTGAAATTTTTAAATCTACATTAGCAGACAAAGTCCCAGAGCATCGTTCTCCTGGATGGCAGTGGAGGGGCACAAGGGGTAATTAATCTCTGAGGGGCAAAACTATATCGAGTACTTGCTCGTGCTTATCCTGAACCAGCTTAGTATGTGGCATGATTGCAACACTTAGGATTGTTTTAGAATAAAGGAGCACAGGATTTTTTAGATTTTATACCTCAACGATTTTTTTATTTTTTTTTTTTTTTAATTGGCAGTAAAATGCTAAGGCACTTAAAATGCGAACTCTAACAGTAAATGGGGTTTGCTCTGTATTTACAGCTCGTGAATAACGATTGCACAAAGGTGGTAACTTTTAATTTTGCATTAACCCAGCTTGGCTCCACAGTGAGCGAAGTGCAGAGCTCTAGTGATGAGAAATTAATCAATTGCTGTCTGTGCCTTGCAGTGGGTTGTCCCTGGTGAAATAGTCTAAACCTGTCAGATTGTGACAGCTTGCTCTATCTGCACAAATGACACCATTTTTGAGAAATCAAGGACTGCTGATATTGCTGTAATAGATCTAAAAGTGCATACTGATGTGATCTGCCGCTTCCTGCGAGATGGAATTTGAAGCTGCCAATACGCGGAGTATTTCTGCTGCATCAGCTTATCATCTCAGAAATGTGGATCAGACTTTTGAAAGAGTTCAGCATGGAACAAATCTCCATCTTGTCTAGCTCTGATACTTCAATCCCAATACATGAAAACCTGATAAAAAAAACCACAAACAAAAACCAAAAACAACAAAAAAAAATAAACCCTCTCATACTTTAAAAGCCCAACAAGGTTAAGCAACTGCCTGGAGAAATCCTTTTGAGTATCCCGAACATACGTGGTACTGAAATGTGTTGCCCACCAACTCTGTTACAGCTTGTATAAACAAATGTACTGGAGCACTTCTCATCTCCCAAAACCCTAAAGAGGTTTCCAGAGCACTCAGCCATATCCTTTGTGGCTGAATAGAGCTTGGCAAATGTGAGAAGTTTTCAGTGCTTTGGCCAAAATTTAAACTGAAGGGAGAAGAAACCCAATTACAATCCAAGCAAAGTGGCTATTATTGATGTATTTTAGTTTTGCAATGGGTGGAGAAGTAGTGATCAGGCTTGGAAAAACTTTGTTTTGGTTGTTAAAGGAAACAAGGAAGCTGTTGAGGAAACAAGTTTTTCAATGCAAATTAAAAAACTTGAGTTTCATGGGGAATTGGTTTGGTTTTGTCTAAACACAGGGGAAAAGAAATCCATTTAAAAAAGAAAAAAAGCCAGTCAAAAATTAAAAGCTGAAAAATCTAATTTTTAAGTATTTTGGAAAAAGTTCTCTCTTTTCTAACTGAAATTATTTTTCATTTTTGACCAGATTTTGCAATTCATTTTAGCCAACTGCATTGAATTACTATCTGGGGATGAATTCACTTGTTATCAAGATGTTTGCCCGCCTTCACCTTGAAGTGTTCAGGCAGAGCCAGTGAGAGATGGGTAAGTGTTGCTGTTGCTGTCCTGTTAAAAGAGGGATCATAGAGCCTTTAATGTTTTTTTGGCTTTCTAGATCTTATCCGAAAGATGAGTGAATGAGCTGCATTTCCAGCCACAACAAAATAAACATTTGTCACCTTTAAGAGAACATTACTGACAAAATGAGACCTAAAGATTTGTGAAAATTCTTTCCTAAATTGTTCATTCATTGTAATTTTTTCCCCGTGGTTTGAGCACAGCTATAAATCCAAGTAAACAGCATCTAGCTATGGCTCTGTTCTAAATAAACTGCAATGGAAAAAGGAGTTTAATTTCTCCTTAAGATCTCTGGAGACTTGATGTATTTTTGAAACATTATTGGTCGCCCTGACACTGTGACAGCAGCCAGTTGTTTTAAAGGAGCATTTGCTTGCTTGGAAGCAGAGTAGCTGACCTTGATACTGTACTCTCAGTGGGGAAGGGCGGTCAGAGGATAAAGGAGTGGCTGGCAGAGGAAGCAAAGGCAGTCCATAAAACTCAAATTTCAGCTTTTCTAGCATTCTGGTAAAAGTAAAGAAGTAATGCTTAAGTGATAGATCTTCAAAGAGCAGGTAAAGAGTGAGCAGGCAAAGCCGTAAAGAAGCACAAACCTGGTCATTGTGGTTGACATTTCTAGCTCTAGTTCCTCATCAAGAGGCTCAACAAGGCTGCATCAACCTCACAGCCCCCTGCCCTTGATGCAGGATGAGATGCTTTTCCATGAAGAATTCACAATCTTGAATAGATAAGTGGGGCTGATGCAGTATTTGTCTTTTCATTTGACAAGGAGCTCTCCCACAAAGGGTGAAACAACCCACGCAGAGTAAGAATGGGGCTGAGCTGGAAAAAGATCAGATTTGTTGAGATTCAGTTCATTGCTTTCTTTTGCCATAAGGTAATTCATCTTCCCCTTTGACTTCTGCTGTGCATTTATTCAGGTGATGAGTGAATATCTTACTTTGAAAATCCAAACTAATAATGGACATAAAAATCGTGGTAAATGATAAGATGCAATAAGACAAGTCGTATCTTCCCTAATGGCACCGTAATGAACTGAATTTCAAATGAAATCCTATCATGAACAGTCACGGCCCATTAGACAATGAAATTTCTTGTTAAAGTGACTTTTCTGAAGCCCTTTGCAAAAAATGAAAATGAAACAAAATTACACAATATTGTTGGAAGCCAGGTCCTGGCAATCTTTTGGGGTAAATCCCAATGAGCTTCAAAGAGTATTTTGCTTGTGCAAGGACATAAACTGTAAAAATACTGTCTGTGGATTACACGCCAGAGAAATAATTTCAGCAAGATTTAACAGCTAATATCTCCAATTTATGGTCTAAAATAGTGCACCCATTGAGAACAGATGGAAAAAGAAATAAAAAGGAAGGGGTTGTGTGTTAATTTCTTTGCTTTTGGTGATTGTTGCTCTACATAGATCATGTAGAACAGGGAAAAAACTCAAAGTCCTTTGATGCTAAACATAACATGTTTTGAGGAAACCATTTCAGGAACAGCAAGTGGGGACATTTCCCAAAAACAACCAAAAGGAGGTACAGGGGATGGAAATGACTGTGGAGGTGCTTGTTTTTGTTGCTAAGTGTTCCAGAATAAATCCAAGTACTGTTGTCAGTGTCATCTTCAAAGCAAATTAAGCACAGCTTTCTCATCAGCAATTATTATTGTGAACTGGACTTAGCATGAAAATTTAAATTTTAAAAAAATTAACAATTAAAGGTCCAATCCTCATGAAGGAATGGCAGGATGTAGGTTCCTCTTGCTCATCACTCCTGTTGGAATCATCCAGCTGAAGGTACATTAAAAATGGAGCCATAAAATCCTAAATCCCTCAAACACTCCAAGAATCTTTACTCTCCATATTTTCTTTATTTGCAATCTGAATATTCTATATTATTTTGATCTCTTCCATACTAGGTATTAACCATGAGAGAAAGAGATTTCTATAAGTTTTTTAAAAGTTTCTTTTACTTTTTTAAAGAAAGAAGGGCACTGCAAATACACATTTATTGTTTGAGCATTATTCAGAAAAATATCAGATATACAAAGAAAGTGTATTACATTATTGTAGGAACGAGGGTTTGTTTTTTTGTTTTGTTTTGTTTTGTTTTTTTTTTTCCTCTGGCCTTTTTAGGAGCATCTGTTCTATAGTAATTGCTATGCTTGGATAATTCATCTAATGATTACATGGCTGTTGATAGAGGAAGCTGTAAAGCAGCAGTAAACACAGGCTTATGTAGCTTTAAAGAAGGCAAAAGAAGAAAATATACTGTTCTGAATGCTACACAATTCTGAATATCATCAGGCTGCGTTTCTGAAAGAGCTGCATGCTTAGTTGCTGTCATTGTTCCCATCTGGAGCTCTCACACCAACTTCTTTTGAAATCTGACCATTAGAGCTTATTTTGATCCATCCTTGAGTGTGAACATAAAAGCTAAAGTAAATTGTTTCATCAATACTGGTTTATAAATTTAGTCCAAAGATGTCTAGGGTGCTTGCACACAGGGAGTAACTCTGAATAGAAGGTAATTGTGTCTCTCATTCAATGTACCTGTCTGGCATATGCTGTTTAGAATTTATATTTGGGGGAGGAAAAGAGAAATGGAGAGGATGCTGCCTGTAAGGCTTCTGTGCTTTTAAAAAAATTGGTTAAATTTCAACTTAGTTCATTTGGACTGAGATAAAATGGGATAGGTACGTTTATTCTCACTTTAACGTTATGAAAATAGACCTTGATTCAGGTGTCACTTTCTGTGCTAATCTGCCACCTTTACTTTTGTTGTTCTTGGTTTACTGCAAAGAGAATTGGGGCTTAAGTGTTTGTGTCAGCTGGAAACATGAGCCTGTAGCCAAAAAATCTTTTTACTGGTAAACCAAAGCATTTGTCAATAAATTGTCAAATATGCAGTTCTTTTGAACCTGAAACTAGTTCTTCACCTGCTGTAGGAAGAGCTATGGAGCAATGAAAGAGCAAATTGTTCTTTCACTTTGCTACCCTATATGATTAAGCAAAAAAATAACTGGTTTCCACTTTGAGCAGATCACAGGAAATAATAAACTGGAACTGAAATAAAGCTCCCCAGCAGGGCTAAGGATACAGCACCAATGTGATAATAAAAATACACTAACCATGTTAAACAAAAGAAAGTTCTGCTTTGGCAGGAGTCCTAGAAACAGTGAACTGAGCTAGATCATCCTTGGCTAAAAGACCAAATGGAGTCAGCAACATTTAGCATAAATAAAACTCCAGCCTTGGAGCTTTTAAAACTCTGCCTCTCCTTCGAGCATCTTCCTACTCACAGGATGAATTTCATCAGGAAACATTAGGCTTTTAAAACAAAGAACAAAAAGGCAAACAAAGCCCAGTGCATTAAAAGCATTTTAACCCGGTGAAATTTTAGTGGAGATGTTAGAAGTGGAGGGAAATGAAGGAGGGAACCACATTGCCATTCTCAAATGGCAACGTTGTACAGGAAAGGAAAATAAGTCACAATTAAGAAGCAATCTTCATTCTATTTCTACAAACATTCCCTTGTATAACATTAAGCATAAGAGGCTGAAGCTCAGACTGGCACCCTCAGAACAAGGTATTTGGGTAGGCTGAATCCCAGTGCTGCATTCATTAAACATAACCCAGAAATAGAAGTGCAGCTCCATGTCCATACGTGCATGCTTTGCACTAATGCCTTAATGACTGCAGAGTACTGTGGAAGGGGCCAGGCAGAAAAAATGTCTCTTAATAATATACCAGCTGCCATATCAGCTAACACGGCACAATCATTTCACAGCAGCTCCTCCAAAGTTTCCACCTCTTCCACACAGCTATTGGTGATGCACAGGGAAACTCCTGGATGATGTTAGTGATTTTGTTCTCTTGCTGTTGGGCCCCTGGCAGAGGGTGAGGAGATAAGGATGGCTGGGGTGTGGGAAAGGATGACTTTTTCTCAGTGCTGTGTGAATTGTTTGCCAAGATTGGCAGGGTATGGAGGGAGCATACCCTGTGCACGTCTGGTTGTGCTTGGTGGAATGGGAGTGGGAAGTAATGCTCACAGAAGAGAAACTGGAAATACACGGAATTGAGTAGAACCTTGCTCGAGGAGGAATAAACAGCTGGATTTGTGAGAGAGCATTTTGGAAGTAATGGGGTTTGCATGCAGAGCTAAATAACTGGTAATATTTTGGATCTAAAAGCATATACAGTTGGCTTTTGAAAACAGAGAAGAAATGTAAATGAAGTCAAAGCTGCTGTTTGGGCTGCAACAGCTGCAAGGATGAGATGGGGTCCTATAAGTGAAGAAGGACTTAGCAGGCCAGCCAGAAATGATTTAGGCTGCTGTCTCATCCCTTCCCCTGCAGTAAGTCGTGCAGGGACTATTGCTTCCCTTATTTCCAACAGCAGAAATCTCAATAGGCAGCAAAATTTCACTGAAGAAGTGATGACAGCTCAAGAAACAGAGTTCATAATGGAAGCAACAAAGCAACCTTATCTTCAGCACATATTTGTGCTCCCATAATATACATCTGCTATTTTGCTTTAGCTACATTAGTAAAAAATAGTGTCTCAAATTTATTTTTAAGCTAGTTTCTGAAAGAAACAATAGATATGTGATTGTTGGGTCTTTTTCCTCTCCAGTTGCCAGCTGGCAACTTTTGAAATAGAAAGTAAATTATGTTGCCACTAGCTTATTGTAAAAATTGGCATGGAATCGAGAAGGAAGGAGACCCACATTAGCCCCTGAGGAAAAGGCAGGCTGGACTCTGGCACAATATGCTTGTCCTGTGGTAGCTGTTTGATGGGAAGTGTATTTACCTCCAGCCTGGTTTCTGCAGGTATTTCTGCTCACCTGCAGAGGAGAAGTGAAGGGAAAGGAAGGGGGAGCAATGGTGCTGCTAACAGAGAGTGTGGGGTCAGAGGAGAAAGGACTCAAATCTGTAGAGAACCAGGTTTATAGGTTCTGCTGCTTGAGGAGCATTTTGTTTAGTTGTGCAGTAACACTCCAGGATAAGCCTGTGGCTGTCTCTTTCTCCTGTGGAGTGGGAGAAAACAGAGCAGACTCCTTTAGAGAGCTCAGCACAGGGTTACAGATCCAGCTCTCAATGTGCACCAAATTTTTTCGTGTTACTGCACCATAACAAAAATGACTGAAGCAAAGGGTCTTGAGTTAGCCTCAATTTAAGCCTTAACTCCTATTTTTGGCACAGAATGAACTCACTTTTTTGGCATGTGAAAGTCCAAATTCACAGAATCATAGAACCATATCGTGGTTTGTGCTGGAAGGGACCTTAAAGTTCATCTTGTTCTGAGCCCCCTGCCATAGGCAGAGACAACTTTCACTAGATCACGTTGCTCAGGGCTCTATCTCGCCTGGCTCTAAGCACTTCCAAGGATGAGGCATCCACAGCTTCTCTGGGCAACCAGTGCCACTGCCTCACCAAGTCACTAATTCCATCCAGCTCAGTGGAGATATATTTGAGATGTGGGTCCCCTTTGTACTGAAACACAGCTTTGCTACACTGACCTGATGACAATGAAATCTAAAATGCTTCTCAGGCCCCAGGCATTCCTCACTTCCCATAGCTGTGCTCTGCCAGGGCACTGCAAAGGGCAGACTCTGGTTCCTCTTTTAGCTTTTGCTCTGCAGCTGAACCGGGGCTGAACCTGCAGGATTTCAGGGTGGTGAGCACGGAGCTCCCCTTGAGCTTTGCACTGAGGCGTTTGCCAGGTGCTGCTGAAAAACCCCAGACCTGCCTGTTGTGTTCACAGGAGAAGTGTGGAATTCTGTTAGATCAGTCTCAGTGTCCAGCACGGATCCGGCTCCCCAGCTGAGCGGTGCCTCTTTCATCACCCTTTGATGTGCCCAGCCAGAGCTGCAGCCCACAGGGCTTGGCCCTGCACAGGCGGGGAGGGCAGGTTTGAGAGGAGGTAAGGCAGGAGAGAACAGCCAGATACGAGCAAAAGGAAACAAACAGAAAAATATCACATCCCAAGTAGAGGTTTCAGTATATACTTTGTTTTCCCAGCTGTTGTGTTTGTCTGAAGGCTTTTAAAAAAATACCGGTTGTTTTAAAGTGTGATTGGCAAGTTCTTAATCAAAGCCCTACTAACTTGTCCTTTTGATCTAGTTTAACTTAATTTTCTCTAATATTTATCTTCCAGCATCTCTCTCCATCTTGTTTTGAACTGCTATAAATTGATTCTTATGTAGTTCCTTCACAAGGTTATTTTACAGTCCAATATCTAAGACAAAAACCCTTCCCTTTTTGCCACCTCTATACTAAATTTGACCAAATATTTTTTCTAAGTTTCCCCTGTAACATTGTGTTCATATTAAGCTATACATTTGTTGAATTCTCTCATTACTAAAAAAAACTTCCTCTGCCGAGAAAAACTTCAATTCTGCTATCTCCTAATGACTCCTTATACATTTACTTCATTTCCATGAAAATGTGCATGAGTTTTACTAAAAAGGGCTATTTATTTTCTTTTGCTAGAATTTATGGAGGAAGGTAAGTGTCTCACAACAGCCCTTTCCTGGTAATTCTGGGCTGTATTTTTAACATCAGGGTGGAAGTAGATTCATAGTAAAAAACAAGTCCCTCCATCCTCAGGCTGTAAATGGCTAGGAACAAAAATGTTTACATGCCTGTTATTGACATCACTTGTACAATCTGATTCTGCAGTGCTGGCACCACCACTCTATAAATTTCAGCTGTACCATTAGCAATAACTCTTCAGTGCAGTAACTGGTACACTCCATCTAATGGAGTATTTTCCCTCTAATTGACTTCAAATTTATCATATAAATGTCAAAGCCAAATTTTGCTATAATAACCTATTATCTCTGCTGTTCTAGCTCACTACACTCACAAAAAGCAGAGAAATAATAATCTTTTGGGATAATGAAGGACAGCAGCTTAATTCACAAAGTGCTGGAAAGAATGACAGCTACCTCTTACCTATCAAAACCATAAACTTTTAATATATTCATTTAATTAGACTACAGGTCCCCTTCACATGATATTCTTTCCTCTCCCTATAATAAAAGAATAAATCCAGCTTTTGCTAGAAAATGAGAATATTTAGTGTTTAGATGATGGACTTTCTAAGACCATGTTTTTAGACAAGTATTCCCATTATCAGAAACTTTCAACTTTATCTCCTTGCTCTGTATAGTGTAATCAATTGCAACACAAGAAATAGGCTATTATACCATGGCACAGAAGTGGTGAAGGCACAAGGAAAAAAGCTTTTTAATGTGTAAATTAATTTTTGAGAATAAATGAGGGGGGAGAGGAAGGGAATGATGCAACTGATCAATCCCATAGATTTTACATAGGATCAGCTAAAACTGAACTACCATATCGAGTTCCAGAATGGAGAGTTATTGTTAATTATTTCTGGAAGTCTAGGCTGCTATATAGAAAGCCATAATAGTGAACCTGAGGTGAGTAATAGAATGGTAAACTTGGACTTCTATGTTTTTAAATTTCTTATCTGTTTGAAAACATTTCAGGACATTTTCTGTAAGATATGTGGATTTAGTGCTTCTTCCTCTTGCATCCTGAGACAGAAGGAAGGTAGTTCTGAGGCTGGGTCATTGCCTTATGAGGCCAAAGAGTTGCTGCAGCAGCTGGTTTTGGGATTTCTGTGTTTCTGTCACCGTCTGTGTCTAAGATAATTCCCCATCATTGGAAAACAGTCACTTGTGGCAAGTTTGTCTCCCTTCCTCCCTCGAAAGGAGGCACATGCAGAGGGTATTTTCCTTCAGTGCTGCTTCATATTACCCTCTTGCACGTCTGAAAAGTCTTGATATTCATTCTTGGAAATGAATAGGTAAGGTGCAAACTCTCCTTCCTGAGGAATTCAATTACACTTCAGTTATACAGTTTTTAATTTTGCACATGTCAGGCAGCATAGACAGAAACTGACTGAAGTTCAGGGAAGAGGCTAATTTTTAATGCTGAGGTTTTATGTGGCATCTCAACTTGCTCCTTAGAAGTGTAATTAAAATTTTTATTTATGGATTTTGTAATTTTTTGGGATCAAAGTTTCTTAAGTGAACAGAGAATCTTCTGTATATGCCATATGACCAATATTTATCTGAAGAGTAGGAGTTTAACCTACCTAAATTGAATGTTTTCTGCTTCTTCAGCTGACAAAAATGTACCAGGTGAAAGCAGTGGATGTTATTTAAATTCTTATGTGGAACAGTAGAAGGAGATGAAGGTTCCTGGGGTGAGTTGGAAGCATATGAAGATTCACCCTGCGGGTGCAATCTCCAATATATAAATGCAATACCTGAAAAATAAAGGATTGTAAAACAAATTAAAAAAAAAAAAAGTTTAAGTGTAGCCCTGTTCCTCAGAAGTGTGCTCCTGGCAGATGATGCCATTCCTTCCTAGTGTGAGGAAAATTATTTACCCAGAAAATACAGAGATAAAACCTATTGCTAGTTTGAGACATAAATGCCTCCGATCCACCTCGCTGTTTGCCACTATTCTTTTAAAAACAAGGAGCACTTTACATAAAGACACATATGTGATTATACCAAACCAGTGAAGTCCTTCTGGCACACACATATAAAATAACCTGCTATACCCTGTCCTTCAAACCTCGGATAAAATATGGTACACTTATTTAATTACAGTTTTGCTTTTCTCCATGTATCTCCATGAACAGCAGGGGTGGTGCACTGATATATCTACCAACAGCATTTAATGGGGTCACAACCACACAGCGAACATTTTGAGAATGTAGGGACGAGCATGGAGTGCACACGGGATAATTGCTGCAGTGTTGCCTAGAATTTGCGTTTAGAGATAAAAGTATTTACATGATCTGTGGCATTTTTTTTCCTTAGGTTTCACCGTAGCAGTTCATTCAGTGACTTGTAGTTTTCAATGTGTGTGGATACCAGAAGGGTTTCTTTCTTTTTTTTTTTTTTTTTTGATACCTGTGCATAATATCTCTGCCCAAACTTTTTTTCTGAGCAGGAAATCTAAAGAAGTTGCAGGGTTACCATAGCACTTTTGAAGACTTTGACAGGGGTGACAAGCTACCAGATAGTTTTCACACTCCTTTGGCGTGTGGGTGTCTGAACAGTGTTTTAAGCACCCCAACAGAAGCTACCCCCTGACACGTGAGGCTGTCCTGAAATTTAACAGCTCAGGAATATTAGGTCTCACTCAGTGTTCTGAGAGATCTTTATACATTGATTAATTTGGGCTACCTTGCAATAGTTGGTGACTTCTGAAGAGTTTGCATTTAATTTAATCCTATGAAGCCACTGTATTGACTGGAACAAAAGTCTGATTTTCTGTTCATTTGAATGGACATTTCTATCTAAACAAATCTTTTCGTTGTCAAAACTTATTAGAAGCAGATGATATTCCTTTTATTAAATGGATTGCACATTATCTTAATGCAACATATATCTTAAGCAAATTGGGGCTTGTCTTTCATATGTTTTACTCCCAAAAGTGAATACTTATACCTTAAGGAGGCACAATTAGTTTTTAATATTCATTCTTTTCTAAGAGGACTCCCAAATAAATGGCCCAAATATCTTAGGTAAAAATAAAGATAAGCTGAACTCCAAGAGATCTAAGAGTTACTGAGCCAGTTTCAAGGAGTAAGATTTTCCTATATCCCCATTATTTTACTGCATAATGCAAGTATTGTCACTCTAATGATAGGTGGTTATAATATATCTGCAGACTCTTGGCTGAAGAAACACATTTAGGCAATTTTAGGGGAAATGATCATCAACCCAATTTTTTACTATTATAAGAATGAAATTGAGGTGAACATTCATTTTCAATACGGAAAATGGGGCTAATATTGTTCAAAGTGTTTGAAAATATATAAAGAACACCTTCAATGTACTCAGTGCTTAAGTGTCTAAAAGTTCAGAGGTTTTATTCAATTTGGGTTTGTCCAGATATATTAGATTGGGAATGGAAAGTTTGCATAAGCTTTTGAGGTCTCCTCCTTCACTTGCCCTTTTCAAAGTCTTGGCTCTCATGAAGTTTCATGGTTTCCTTTTCTTTATACAACCAAAAAGATGGGGGTGGGAGCCATCCCAGAAACCTTCTCTAGCAATATAAATGATTAGTGGAATTATTAAGGAGGTGATGGTCAGCAGAAGAACTGCAGACATAAGAAATGGAAAAAAAAAAATCACAAAAGAAGGGGATAGGTGTAGAAGCTTCCTTTTGGATTCTAACTAAAATATGATGATAGCTGGAGTGTAACTATATATGAAGTACAGAAGCTATCCATGCATTTCTCTTCCTAGGAACAGAAATAATGTTTTTTAGTAGTAGCCTTGCATTTCTCAAGGACCAAGTGCATGACATAGCCCCAAAATAATTTGACAGCGTGCTGGTAGCAAGGTATTTACAGCAGAATGAATCAGGGCTTGCTTTGTCTTACAAACTCTTACGAATACATATGTTTCAGTACAAGGTCTGCTCACAGCTAAGCACATGCTGTGCTGCAGTTTGCTGTAGGTTTTCACCTGTTCACATGTCTGTAGCTTCAAATACATCAAGAACAAAATGGAAATTGTATGCCTAATTCTTGCATGCAGTTTTGGAAATATCAGTTGTCTCTTAATCTTAGTTTTCCAGAGGGGCAAGGGACTTTCATCAGCAAAAAAAATGACGGTTCCTCAATTGGTGTGGATTAAAAAGACAAATCAAATTGACATCCGCTTTCTTGAAAGATTAATCTGTGTGAAATAATTGTCTCTTAATGGACAAAATCCAGTCTCAAACAAGACAGAAGTGGGAGCCCCAACTTTCCCCATTAAAAAAGCAAACAAATAAAGCCATAGAAAAAAACCCCAACCAAACAAATAAAAAAAAAGCCTTCCAGAGAGCCATTATGATTTTAGAAAAACTTGGTGTTAGTGGTGTAGTAAAGGGCATCACTGCTCTTAAGTATAAAACATAAGCAGCCTTCCCAGACTGGGTCAGAGGACTTCAGCCTGTTATTGCTGAATAACTGCCTGAGCAAGGTCTGCAATGCCTATCTAATATATGATCACCAAATATTGTACATTTATCTTTTCGTGTCACTGAGTTTCTGCAGATTGAAGAGACTGTTTTATACTTCACTAAGCCACACACATAAAAGGGAGAGAATGAAAAATTCTCCATTTCTATGCACTGAAGAGGCTGAATTAAGCCTGGGCAATGAAAAAAGGGAATTCATTAACCCATTTCCTGTAATTCTGGCTCTGGATGAGTTATTAAATGGAAAATATAGTTTTAGAAAGAATGGCTTGCAGGTATCTCTATATTGCAGACCTTTATGAAGAGTGAAATAGGGAAACATTTCTCTGGGAAGCAGTGCCAGGGAGGTGTTTTGACTGCCTTCTTTTTATAGCGCTGAAATTACGGAAGACCAGAGAAGAAATTACAGTTTCCCATGGGAAAATGGGAAATATACTTGATCAGATGTCCAAAGACCAGCCATTACACACATGGAATATTAATCTAATTTGTGAAAATGTGTGTGAGGAGCTTTGGATTATTTAAAAAATGTTACCAACTTTTAGGAGAGGGGTAAAACCTAAAGGGGCACATGACTGAGATAAATCCCACAACTTATGTCAGAAAAGGCTTCTACTCTTGTCTTTTACTTTCCATCTTCATGCACAGGAGTTTTAACAGCCTGGTTTGCTGTCAGCAGTGCTCAGTCAGATTCCTGGGTTCACTGGACAGCGGCAGTGCCAGGTTGATGTCCCTGCTCCTGGTACTGAGCATTTTCTGAATGGTTTTGCTTCCAGCTGCTGCCACCTTGATCAACTCACAACCTCTCTATGTTTTGGCAAGAGGCTTAAAACACACTGAACCCCCCTGGGGTACGTGGAAAAGCCTTTCTACTCCTCCTCCATTCTCCTTCCTCTCTTGGGTCCCGTACTTTGCAATCTTGTGCCTATGAATACGTTTATGTATGTAAGTATTTTTCTTTCGCGGTGTGAAGAAAATACACTCCCGTGTAAGTATTTGCCAGATTGAGTCTTAAATCTGCAGTGTAGTGTTTCCCTGTGCTGTTGAATATTTATCACGCTTTACCCCAGAGATGGTTGTATTTCAGGGAAGAGCTGAGTTGATATATCAAGGCTACGAGTCTTGCCAGTGCTTCACTGTGCGTGTAGTGTAGTGAATATAAGAGGGCAGGAGCTGAGCTTGCTCACTGGTGTAAGTATTGACAGAATCAACCCCTGCTTCTACAAATGTTCAGGGAAGGAAAGAGTAATATTGATTTGTAGAAAGAGTTGATGAAGGAAAAAAGAAAAAAAATGAAGAATATTAAAATACTTGTAAAAATTACTTTCTGACTGAACGTTGCAGCGATGCCTGAGAACTTTTCACAGCTGAAATAGTGTTTACTACCAAACTCCTTGATCAGGAGATGTGCCAGCACCGCAAAAATAGCACTGGCACTGGACTATTTCTTCATCTGTGATGTTTATCATGGAGCAATATTCAAAGTCCTGACTGTGAGTTCATGCTGTGGAATACAATGAATGTAATATCGAGGAAGCAGGAGAGCAGATGTAGTTGGGTTCTGTGATCCACTGTAACATCCATCACACTGTGAAAAGAATAACTGCTGATCTTGAAAGACAGCAATATATGGAGCAGAAATGTTCAAAATTTTTTTGCTGGATTGAAAAGAAATACAGAATTTCACAACCTGGGAAAAATCATGATGAAGTAGGTTATACTTTTATTTATTTTTAATAGACACAAGAGTCTGTTGCCATATGCCATAAAACCTGTCCTATGTCTTTTGAGGTGTCTAATCCTACTGCAGTTGTTAATTACTGACAAATGATATGAGATGGCATGAAAGGCTGACAAAGAAATACTGTTCAAAAAAATTACTTTCATATTCTGTAACTTTAATAGAAAAACCTCAAAACATGAATGTCTTTATACAAGGGTAAACCATAAATATTGTTCAGATTAAAAAAAAAGAAAATTACTGTGAGAGGTATAGGTCAGCACTTTTCTTCAGGAAATATGTTGGATTATACTCATGTTGTTTACCACAAGAAATACAAATAGGCATTGCAAAGAAGCAGAACCACATCACTTCTTTATACTCAGCTTTGTGCGTAATTCTGTGTGTCCCAAAACTTCCTGTGCAGATGAGTGGTACATTCACAGCCAGTAATCCCTTCAGATGCAAAATTATGAAAAAGTGCTTTTTTTGAGACAAATATCATGTGCTTGTACCAAGAAAATTATCAGTTCCATGTGTGTAGATATGCAAACACATCATGACCTCTAACTCAAATAAGAATCTGACACGTAATTCCTGCAGTTCAATATGGTTTGGATTTTAGTTTTGCCTTTTGAAGGCAAAAGGTTAAGAGAGATATCCATATTAGTATGTGTATCTATAGTCAAAGATATATTTTCCTCAAGGTGGAGGAAAACTGAGCACTTGGATCTCAAGAAGGGTAGAAGAGCTTTGCTTGAAAGGAAGGCTTTTGGCGTCCTGTTACAATGTTATTTTGCATTTTGCTACTAGAATTAACATACAGTGAATTCTGCAGTCTCTTGATTTAGGGTGCCATTCCCCAGCATGAACAGAAGGAATAGTGCCCTGGACCTTGCTCTGGTTCCCCAGGCATCTGCTGCAGCCTGCTGTCAGACCTGAGGTGAGAAATGGGTGAACTTTTGTTCTTGTTCTCCACTTGAAACTCTCTTGATACCTTTCTCTCTTTCTTTTTTTTTTTTTTTGAGTGTGACCAAACAGCAACATAGTGAGGGGTTTTCTCCCTGTTGGATCTCACCTTCAGGGAGTGGGTTCTTGCACTTGTTAGAAATCAGTGACAAGCTGACCAGTGTTAGTGGTGTGGACTCAAGTCTCAGATGGACATGGTGGAGGTATCACATGCAGGAGCAGAAGACATCACTGTACCACCTTTTTGACTATGAAAAATAGTATGAAAAATCCTCACTATTCTCTCCTCCTATTGATTCCCCAAATTCTTTGTGGGCAATTCCGGATAATGAAACGCAGGTTACAGATATATATTTGTAATGTTCATGTTACTGAGTATTTATTTAAAGTTTTATACTGATTGCATAAAATCCAGGGAAGAGTCTCCAGATGTTGAATAC
Source organism: Pyrocephalus nanus (assembly GCA_038380795.1). Taxonomy (NCBI): domain Eukaryota; kingdom Metazoa; phylum Chordata; class Aves; order Passeriformes; family Tyrannidae; genus Pyrocephalus; species Pyrocephalus nanus. The sequence continues at coordinate 6,234,389 of CM076270.1, read as the reverse complement.
GCTGCACAAATTCAGTGAAGTACTGATGTATATTAGCATCATTGTCAATTGTTATGAGCACTAACCAATTCAATTTTTCATTGCCCATTGTGCTCGAGTACTTTGACTTAATGATCCCCATCCTGGAGAGAACTCTATTAGCGTTTGCAGATGTCTCTATAAATGTAGGGTTGAGAAAAGCTTTAGGATGTGAAATAATCAGGCTATATACTGCTAGTCTCTTGCTGTTAGTGAAGTATTTGCTTGCTCTTAGTGGAATATTTGAAATTCTCAAATTGGTTTCTTTTGAATGAATACTGAATTTTAAACTCCTGCTTGCAATTCTTTGTCACTCAGTTAATCGGGCATGCTTGAGGGTGGCTAAATTTCATCTTCAAGAAACTTACACATTTTAGAGATTCTAATTTACATCCCATAATTAGAGTACTACGAGAGCTCTGAAAGGGTGCTAAACTTCTTACAATGCTTGATCAATAATGTACTGAATCTTAACTGTTGTGTAGGAAAGATTGCCCTTTGTTAGTCCAGGTGGTTTATGAACGGATTGTTCCTTTTAGGATCTGTACAAGTTGCTAATATTTTTTTTTCTTATTCGAATACAAAAATCTATTCTACATTTTCACTGACTTCATAGCTATCTTGCTGTTCCACTGAATGGACTGTATTAATGCAACTGTGATGTTCAAGGTCAAACTGCTGTAAATAGTAATTCAGCGCTGTGCAGAGTCCCAGATGATGTCTGTGTGTAACAAGGCACAAGAAAGCTCAAATGATGACATTTTGCCCAAAAAAATCTGCTCAATTCTATTGCTGTATCAGGGACTTTTGATGTCTCTGCAATGTCATCTGAAGTTTCCCACATTGTTTTAAAGGGGTTTTTTTTTGGTGCATTTCAATTATGGCTTTTATTCAGCAATACCATTTAATTCCTGACAGTTACTTCAATTTGACAATCTCTGATTTAGCTGTTATCTATTTCGCAGCAATGTCAAGAGCAGCATGATAAAGTGGGCGACTTTGATTGAATATAAACAAAATCTGGACAGTTCAATAAAAGTTCCTTGCATGTTTAATTCCTACCTGTCAATGTATCAGCAAAAGTACATAAGAAGATTTATGATGGTCGTGGTTCACTTCCTTGAACTCACCTAAATGCAGTCCATTAATGGTTTATGCTATATGCATATTAATTGTGCTGGATGCTATTTTAATACGGCAAGACAAATTAGAATTGGATTGAAAATATTTTTAGCCACATTTTGGCATTATAAGGAAATTTTTCCTGAATAGAGGACCCAGATAAGCTCTGTATGCAACTGAAATATTAACTAAACCCTTCAAAACCAGATCAGCTTGCTGAGAGATCATCATTGTATCAGTTGTTTCATGTACAGTGTAAAATTTAAATCTATGGCCTCAGAGTGGTGAACCTCATGAATCTAAAGTTCCTACCTCCCTTTATACAGTTTAAATTTACTTTTCATTAATGTAAGTAAAAAGAATATCAAGTCAGTATTGCAGACAGTTATTCATGGATGGTGTTTTTTAAGCTGATGTGTACAAAATATGCAAAATGGGTACTTTAAATGCCTCCATTTGAGAGCCTCAGCTGTAGAGTTTCTTTGAAGATATAACATGTGCTATTACCATTGTGTATTTTGTTTTGAACTTTATTTGACACTGGTTTTGAGTTACTTCTAAACAGTGGCTGTCATTGTCTACATCTTTGCATGGCTGTTGTGGCTTTATCCTTAGTGGGAGCGAGACTTGTTTTTGCTAAAGTTCTCTGTTTATCAACAGTGAGGAATGCTGGAATCAGTCACCCAATTCACAGCTTCTGCAATGACTCAACCAGTCTCTTTAAGGCTGCTGTTTATGGAAGGTTACAACTGCATGGAAAGGGGTCAGGGTAAATGACCATGTCACTCTTTTCATCTCCTTGTGAGATGCACAGACCATGCTCTGTGTTTTACTTGTTATCTAGACTGCATGGAATGGCACAGACACAAATACTGGTCCACTGGACAGCGTTTCTAACACTAAGACATTTCTAACTCCTGACAAGTAGTGTTAGAACCTGGCTGGACCTGAAACTAGAGAAACAAACACTTGTGTACTGTTCCCTTTCTATCAGTTGCACATCTGTCTCTCTAGGCTGTTTCTCTAAGTGGAGAATACGTTGTCACCAAGGAGAAGTATTCAAGGTACAGTTATATATAAAATTTTTGCATTCTCATTTGATTTCTCTTTAATTGGCAGTAAAATCAAACTCTGTGTTTGTAGACTTGGATTTCAACCTGATGGAATGACTCTTTCTAAATGATACACCATCAGGGCTTAATTATAAAATAATTGCAGTGGGTGCATTTTTCATCTGCCATGCATACTGTTTTCACTGTTTTATGTCCTTTGGAGAGTTTAAGTACTTGAGTCTGATGAAAATGAACAAAAAGCAATAGGATTTGAAATACATTTTTATTTTTCTTTCAACTTAGCTCTTTTTTTTTTTTTTTTTTTTTTTTTAATGTCACAAACAAAGTTCCCCGTTGATTAGAAGCAAATTTAAAGATAAATGGCCTTTTCTTCTTCCTTTTACTTTTTGCTAAAACTAGCAGATGAGCTGGTTCAAAAAACACTGATTTTTTTTTTTCTGGTTTGTTTTCTCTTTAATTATTGTTCATGAACTTTCTCCATCCATTTTTAAGCCTGCTTTTACTGTTTGCTTTGATAAGCTTGTGCCAACAAATTACAGCTGTGTAAAAATGTACCTGCTTTTATCTGCATATCTCATGTTGGTCTGAGTGTTTCTCCTTCTACTGAAGGGGACTTGGAGAATAAAAATTTTGCATTCACGTTGTCAGTGGTGTCCATGCCTTTGTAAACCTCAGTCATGCTCTTCCCCAGTGCAGTGAGTAGTCCATTTTATTTATTTGATTGGTGTTACAGGCTGGATATCATGGTTCACTAGATTATGTCGTGCTTTTCAGCAGCTCTTACTTTGGTGCATTATTTGGAAGTGATAATCTGGCAGAGCTGGGCAGCAGGATCAAAAGCTTAAAACTGGTATTGAGAGAGGACTTGTGTGTTAGAGAAGTGCTCCTTAAGCAAGAGCTTCAGCCGGGAAAATTCAGCCTGGGCAAGGAAAACTGGCAGCTCAGTGGCTTGTAAAAATCATTGCAAATTTATATTGTAAAATTTGCTGAGTTGGTGTCTTACTAAGCTGTCAAAGACATGCTCCTTCATTCATACCTGAAAGGAAACTGTAGCAAGGTGGAGGTTGGCCTTTTCTCCCAGACAGCAGGACAAGAGGACATAACCTCCAGCTGCACAGGGGTAGGACATCAGGAAGAATTTCTTCAGTGAAAAGGTGATCAAACAGTGGAACGGGCTGCCCAGGGAGATGGTGGAGTCACCATCCCTTGGAAATGTTCAAGAAATGATGTGACGTGGCACTCAGTGCTGTGGATTACTTGAGAACATGGTGATCAGTCAAAGGTTGGAGTCTGTGATCTTGGAGGTCTTTTCCAGCCTTAATGATTCTATGATTCTATAACCTTTCCCTTCCTTTTTTGCTCTGACCCTGGCAAGCCACATTTCTCTCTGCAGAAGCCCCTCTGGGACATTATTTGGTGTGTGTAGCTATTGCCATCCAAGGATCAAGTTTCCCTGCAGCAGAACAAAGGAGAATAGAAAAGGTAGAAGTCAATGAAATAAACAGTTTGGTAGCAGTCAGAATAGGGTGCAAAATAAGAGAGCTTATTATTTTTATAATTCTTTAAAACCTTTCTTTAAGTTGGATGCAATTCTGTGGCCTTCAGAAAAGAGGAGAGTGTGAGGAAGTGCTGAAAACCATCTGCAATGAAAGAACAAATAAGGCTGGGTGATTTTTTTTTAAAGATTTTTGCACAGAAGTTCTCCATCTGCAGCTCACAAACCACCTGTGAGATGTAGGAGGTTCCTGCTGGGTTGCAGCCAGAAGCTCTTATGTGCTTATGATGTACAATACGCCTACTCCTAAAATTGTCTCAAAATCAGTGTCACAAAAAAATTCAAGAAAAACAGAAAAGCAATGAAGCTTCCTGGGCTGCATTTACCCAGTGACAAAATGCATTCCAAATGGGATTCTTTTCCCTCCATCCCACAGGACAGGAAGCGTGGGAAGGAGTCATTGCACTAAAATTCAAAGGGGTGGGGCAGGGGCTGAGAAAGAGGGTGCAGGGGAGCTCTGGACAGGAGTGGGTTTAGAGGTGATCTGATGCCAGAGTGAAGGGAGAGGGCAAAGTGAGAAACCAATTCTTTGGGGTGGCATTGAGATCAGATGAGAGATTAAGGGGAAAAGAGAGAAAACTGGGAAGAAAAAGGTAGGAGAACAGGTACTGATCTGGTGAAGGCTCAAGTACAGCAGAGGGAACCAGGAAATGGCTGAGCCAAAGATGGAAACGAGGCATTGGGCTGGGGCTGTGGGAAGAGAGTTTGGACAACTCCTGGGACAATGATTGGAATGTGAAGACAGAGAGGAGGAATAGATAGGATTTGAATTCGGGAATCAATGTTTTTTGACAATGGCACATGAAATAGACTTTAGAATCCTAAAGAGAGGAAATGAGGACCAGAAAGAAGCAGAGACATGAAAAGTGATGCACAAAAGGGTCTTTCTAAAGCTTTGAGGGAGCTCAAGGGAACCAATTTCATTGTTTCTTTTGTCTGAAAGTATCTGTGAAACCTAAAAGCAAAGTTAGTCTCTCATCTCCTTTTGAGAGTTACTTTCAAAGAATTTAAAAAAAAATAAATAATCCTAGTAAACAGTGTTAGATGATCATTGAAGTTGCAGACGTTATAGAATGCCAAATTATTGTTCATCTTCATATGGATATTAGGATACTATTATGAGCAATACTATCATGTTATTTCCTCCCTTTGTAATTTTTTTTTCCTTTTTCTAACACTCTTTAAAAACTGCAGGTGTCAGGCTATATTTTATCCAAGGCCTCATCCCCTAAAACTTGATTTCTGCTGATACAAATTAGACGGTGGTCATTCTATCACTCTGTCACCCTGCCCAGTGAACTGGCTGCTTACACATGGATGCAGCTTTGGGGAGAGCACATCCCATCTGCTGGCTCTCCTATGGCTGGATCTGCACTAGGAAATGATCTTTCAATGGGATTTAACAACTGCAGGTACTGAAGAGAGACTGTTGGCTATTTTTATGTCTTATGCATGTGTCATGCCTGCTCTAATAAATGCGGAAGATTTTTCTTGTGCTGCCAGCTCCTACTTATGTATAAGTATACTTATGTATACTTATTTATAAAGTCAGGTTTCTCTTGATGTCCCATCAACCTTCTTACTGCAGAAATAAGTGTGTGTGTTGCCTTATGCAAAAAAGTAGGTGGAGAAACACATAGAAAACAACTGAAACTATCGTTTGGCGTGGGGTGGGGCTTTTTAGAGCCTTTAGATACTTCCTGTAGTTGTTGTGAGCTAATGAAGGTGTTCATGGCTGAGGAAGGGATGTCACAAGGAAGCAGTCCCTGGAAGTCTACCTGGGTGACAAATCCACCTATTTCCTCCTCCAAGAGAAACACATACACGCTAATGAGGGAAAATGCTCATCAAACTCTCCAGTTTCTCTTGAACTTTGGAAATGAAATGGAGGTAGGCTCAGAGAGGGAAAATACTAAGGGTGTTCAGTCATTCTATGATTCTAATTGTTTTACTAACTGTATTAAGCTTCTTTTTAATTTTTTTTTAATAGAATCTTCTGAGGATTTCAGAGTTTAACCCTCCATGAAACCTAAAAAGGACCTCACCCTTCCCAAGATAAAATTTTAAAGTGGAATGTTTCCAGAAACCGTGGGGAGTAATGATGGGGGGAAGTGATATAAAATTTCTTTTGACAAGAGGATGACAAGAGAAGAGACCGAAGAGATTTATGCACACTTTGGGTTTAAAAACCTAAACTGATACATTTGATAGCTGTCTTGGGATGAAACATTCACTCTTTATTTGCAGTGAAAAGCTACTTTAATGATTTTAACATTTACCCACTAAATTTTTCTCCTTGATCTATAATTCAAAATGCTATATCAACTCCTCAAAGGTTAGGACACGCACTCATGTTAATGTGGAAGTGGATCACCAGGTTTTTGCATCACTGTGCTAATCTCAGTGCTGGTGGAAGGTTTTAGTCAGGACCAACCTTCTGTGGTAAAAAGGCTTGTGCCAAGTCAGTTCTGGTGGAAGATATTTAAAATAATGATTTCTGATGCTGAGTCACAGTGTTGTCGTAGCACTATTAATAATAAACTGGGAGAACATTTGTCTTGCCATATGGGATGAGACTAAATAGTCCAACGTCTCCCTCTGGTATTGGATGGCATTATATAATGTTACAGCATGAGGCATATACATTTCCTCTTCCCCCCTATTCCTCCTTAAATGCACAAGACAGATTTCAGCTGTCTGAAGGAATGAAGAGTTGTTAGAGAGAGTTGCCCTGATTTCTTCTGGGAGCTGTGACAATTGTGAAGGATTCCTTTTCTGCCTCAGTCCCTTGTAAGGAGATTTAGTTAAACTGTGTTAAATTCTGTGCCCACGTTCATAGTCAGAAATAAAATGTCTTCAATTTGATTTTAACTTAAATCGTTTAGGAAGGTAAAGAAAATTTAATCAAGGCCTTTTTAACTCTTAGTACAGAAGTCTGAATAACGATATAATGCAATTTAGCTAAGCCACTTTAGAAATCCATTGGAATTAACCCTTTTTCTCCCATGCTGACAAGCTTTCAAAATGCTCCATGGACACTCTTGCATGGCATTATTAACTGGCTGATGTATTGGGTTTACTTGGCCAGGTTTTGCTGGTGTGGGGAACACAGGGGTGGTTTTTGTGAGCAGCTGCTGGAAGATTCCCCCACGTCCTTCAGAGCCAATGCCAGCCAGCTCCAGAATGGACAAACAAAAGCAAAGAAACCCCAAAAACAAACCATAGAAAAAAATCCGAAAACCAAACCAAAGCAAAAAAACCCACTAAAACAAAAAAAGAAAATCCCCCAAAATTTAAAAAAAAAAAAAAAAAACCAACAAACCAAAACAAACAAGAAAACCAAACCAAACAAACCAAAACCATAAAAACCCCAACTCAACCCCCCCAAAAAACCCCAACCAAGCAACCAAAAAACCACAAACAAACAAACAAACAAAAAACCACACAAAACCCCCAAAGTTCCCCCCTGACATCCAAGGCAGCTCCACAGCAGGGAAGCATCATATTTCATAGCATTCCCATCCCAAGTCATTTGGCAGCTATTTTAAAGATAAGATTGTACAAGGATTAGCAAAGTCAACTATCTGTAAATATTGAAGATGGTTTAACTAATGGGGAAGATGTAAGGCAATAGAGTGACTAAAGCAAATATTTAAAATAGTAAAGCAGTGGAATAGAGTTGCTTTCTATCTCAATCACAGAAAATTCTTTAACAGCTATCCTGGTAAATTAAAAAAAAAAATGCCTATTTATTCTTATGCTGGGATAAGATATAGGACATAGATTTTAAACTGAGGGACTTTCTATCATACCTTAAACTATAACCCTCTCCTTTTTGTTAATATTGTAGATAACTTTGCATGGTATAATTCAGAAACTGCATGTTTAGTTGAGGTCTATAGCATCATGTTATTGCCAGACACTGATAAATCCAACCTCCATGTCTGCTTGAAAACTGCACTGGGAAAGCCATTAAAATAAGGAAAACCGAATTAAGATTTTATGATGTTTGAGAAAGCTGCAAACCTGAGATAAAGAATTTTTTTTTTTTTTTTTGAATAGGCACAACATGCATCTCAAGACAAGCCTGTGTTTACTTCAGTGAAATGTAGATTTAAATGAATGTGGATGGGAAATGGAAAACGTCTCCATTTCTAATCGTGCTGCCGTCTCATTAAGGGTAGACAACATCCTGGTTCTAACTGAGAAATTATTCTTTTTCTGTTGCAGAAGTAAGAACCTCAGGCTGGCTGAGTGAAATGTTCCTTATAAGAGTACTTCAGTGCTAATGACAATAACAATAAGGAAAGCAGCAATTCAGTGCTGGAGGATGCTGCTGAGGAAACATTGACATGAGGGCAGGTAATTAGTACTGCAGCTTCTATTAAAATTAGGGGGAGGAAAAAGCCAAAATGGAGTCATTGGAGCAAGGAGGTTATTAAAATGAAAAAAAAAAAAATCTTATTTACACTGTGAACCTGGCTGAACTGAGTAAGCTAATCAATATGATGGGCAAATTCTATTAACAGTAGGAAAAAAACTGAATGAATAATTAAAACATAGCAAAGAAAAGTAAATATTTGGGGGACTGGGACAAAGCTGACAGAGCCTGAGTTGGTCAGTGTGGTGGAGCTGTTGCTCTTTAGCTTTTTTCTGACCCTCTAAAATAATCAGACATAATACTGCATATTGTCCCTTTCAGCAGCATAGAACCTTTCACTATTGCCCAAATGAGATGGGGCATATGTGTGGGTAATGAGAAGAGAAAAATGAATCTGTTTGAATAGAATTTGATTCAGCCAAAGTTGGAAGAAAACTTTATGTCAGACTTTTGCAGATCCTTGACGAATAAGTCTAATAGAAAATAGACCTCTGTGGCCTGGATTTCTTTTTGATATAGCACCAGTGAAGCCCAGCAAGTTAGAACAACTATGAGTTTGGCTCAGACTCTTCAGTGAATGTACATGGGATTAGCCAGCTAGTTCTTTCTTCAAATTCCAAGTAGGCTTTTTAGCAACAGAATAGTGTTGCGTTTTTTTCCTAGCTTTACTAGCAATAGAATTTTTTCTTTCAATTTTGAATGTTGTTATTTGATTTAATGGAAAATTTTGAACCTCTTTCAGGTCAGGGATGGGCTATTTCTCTTTTTATATAGTTGCTAGAATAATGGCCTGTTGATCTTGATTGGAGCCTTTCAGGGCTCCAGATAAATTGAACCATTTTTCTTGCTTATGCCTTTGCCTTTGTGTTTTGGAACTGGGAGGGTGACTGGACTGGTTTGGGTATGGTGACCTGCATGTGGTGCAGCAGAAAAATGAATGAATGAGAATTCATATGTTTGGTAAGAATCAGAGATTTGTCTTTATAGCATTATCTGTTGCAGAAAGAAAAAAAAAATCTATTTGGCTCAATCTGCCTCTTTTTTTTTTTTTTTTTCCTTGCTGCAGTCAAATAAAATGCAGGGTTTAGTTTTGTGTCAATGAAAATTAATTAGCATAAATTGTAAACCCACTCACTTTCTGAGAGCGCTAAGTTTCCCTGTTATTTCCTTTTAAATGGAATCCTAAAGGGGAAAAAATCAGATACCATGGCATAAATATTGCATTATACTTAACTGATTTATATTTATAAAGCTAATTCAACTTCTTAATGCAATTTAAACAGGGAAAAGGTTTCTCTGTTAAGGCTGGTTTAGAAGTTGGATCCAGCATGCTGATGCAGTCAAAATGAACTGGGGTTCTGGCTTGATTGTCTCATTTTTTACATGACCTCTTCCCATTTTCTCATGTTATTTTCCTCAGTTAGGAACGTGCTCCAGCGAATTTCTTTGCTAAGAAAATAACTTTGTGCAAAATACACATCTGAGGTGACAGCTGCTTCTGACCTTCATGCATATTGTATTATATAGTGCTGGTGAACTTAGAGCTCTGGCTTATTGGAAATTTAGTCCTTGACATGGTCCCTGTGTTGAGATCAGGACACGTGGAAATTGAAAGGCTTTTCCCAGTGTAGCACAAATGGCTGGCACGATGCTAATCCTTCGTGGGTGCTGGGTAAAGTCACAGCAGGTCAGGAGTATTTCCTGGTATGATGTGAAGTGCATCAAGTTACAGCAGGGATTAATGAGGCCCTCTTAAGAGCCTAGTTTTTATGGTCCCTTTTATTAAGAAAGGTAAAATTCAGAAGAGTTAGTTGTTAGTTTTCAGAGATTAAAATATGAGAATCTTTAACCGGAGGTATCTGGTACATGCAGCTGTTGCTGAGGATGTTACTACTAACACAGCATTAAGAGCTTTCGTGAGCCAGAGGTTTGAAACTCACTCCAGGCAGGAGGGAGGTAGGAGCTGGTTAGACAAACGTCATCTTAACTGGCTCAGGGGCAGGACAGGAAATCGTAAATATGAAATATGAATTCAGGATAATCTCTAATTGATGGCAATTTTGCAGCAGAGCAAAGGAGTACAGGTGGGGTCTGACATCTGGCATAGGATGTGTGACTCTGGACTATTTGTTCCACAGGATGAGTTCAAATCACAGTTCCAGGTACCCAGACAAATAACTCAGGTGATTAGTTCTGTAAATGTAGATTCTGTTGTGTGGTGAAGGAGATGGATTAGAGTGAGAAGTCTGGAAATTTTCTTTACCAGACCTGCCTAAGGCTGAACATCGCTCTTCTTGTCTGGCACAGAGAAAGAATGTCTCTTTTTTGTCTCTGGAATCACACTTCCTTCCCTTAAAATTGTGAAATCACCCACCTTGAAGGCTGCTAAGGGGAGTAACATTTCTAGAGAACTGACATTGATTAGACAGAAAACTGCACAGTTGTGCAATGCATCACTATCAAAGAAAAATGGATAAGCCTAAACCTTCTGAAACAAAGACAGTGCAATCTTTTAGACTGTTGTACATGGGGTCTTGCTGTAGGCTCTTCCTTCCATCTACAGTCACACAACTAAAAGAGAGTAGGTTTAGATGAGAGATTAGGAAGAAACTCTTCACTATGAGTGTGGTGAAGGACTGGCAAAGGTTACCCAGAGAAGCTGTGGATGCCTCATCCCTGGAAGTGTTCAAGGACAGACTGGATGGGGCTTGGAGCAACCTGGTCTAGTGGAAGGTGTCCCTGACCATGGCAGGGGGTTTGGAACTAGATGGTCTTGATGGTCTCTTTTAACCCAAACTGTTCTGTGATGCTATGACTGTCCCATCTGCTGCTGCTGCTGCTTTAGTCTGTGATAGAACTTCATCTTGTTCATTCATAATAAGGCATGTCCATGTAGTAGCTGTGAGTATGCAAACAGCCCGCATGAGAGTTAGTTGCCATTACTTTCCATCTAATTTTACTGTCTCTGAATGGGTAAATTAGATGTTTTAGCCATTCCAGGTCATAGTCTCATGTGCTGGCTACAAAAGTGTACCTGGACATCTGTGTGGATGAACCTTTCTTCCGATGATGCTGTTTGTGTGTGGTGATGGTGTGGTTCTCAGGCAGGGAATAAAGGAAAGTTGAGCACAAACGTGCCTCAGATTAGTACTGCTAAAGATGTTGGAAGGAAGACAGGGACCATCTGTTACAGAGCAGGTTCTGCTCCCCACAGGCACTAAAATAAAGGTTTCCTTTGGCTCACTGCTTTTAGGCTCCCTAGGGTTTCTGTTTAGGACTGCCCTTTTGCTCATCATCAGAGGATGTCTTTGATCCCAGTAAGAGCAATCAAGTTTAAAATATTTTTTTTTTTGTTTTCTTTTCCTCTCTTTAATTAGTCTGTCTCTTTTCAAAAACACAATTAGATACTACATCATTTCCCTAGACCAGTTATTGAGTCCCTTATTTTATTTAACAATTCTGTGATATGGCAAATACAACATCTCATGTTGGATAATTTATTTCTTCTCTGGCATAGAAAGCCATTAGCCTTAACTATTTATTCAGTAACATTTTTGTTCTATTTAATGGAGTCCAATCCATCTCTGGGATTAGCAGTGTGAATGCCAACCAAGCTTTTGCAAGTGTTTCCCAAAGGCCCAGTAGAAGTTCATATTTTATGTAAAATATAAATTGTAAAATATCATCTATTTTACAATTGTAATGCAGAGTTATTCATTGCCTATTCAAGAACAGACATTTATCACAGCCTTGACTACTGTAATTTTCCTATATTCCAGTCTAACTGCCCAAGGTTACAGTGGTCAGAGCATCATTATTCTGCGTCCCCATTGTGACTTACAAGCACTTGAATTGGGATCAGGGAAGAGGCAGCAACAGATTGGCAAGGACATCTCACAGCCTCTAACTCACCAGGATTGTGTGAGCTCCATGGACTTAATGAGATCCAGTCTACACTAAATCATGGCAGTCAGCCTCAACAGGACCTGCAGTGACAAGCTCAGTATATCTGCTTGGTAGATAGTAATGGTCAGAGAAGCCAGATTTGGGTGAAAATTTTCACTCCTTTACAGGCTGGATTGAACTGGTAAAGTGTCCTAGTGCCTAGGACCCTGCACACTGGAAAGATTGAGTAAAATAAATCCAACACACCAAACAAAGAGGGGCAGCAGGAGGCTGGAGTCCCCTTTGCTGTTAGCTGAGCTCCAGGGAGCTGGCAGGGGGCTGGAGGTGTGTAGGGGGAATTTGACTGACGCAGTGAGCAGTGCCTACCACGGCACAGTCTCCACAGGGATCAGCCTCATTTCTCCAGACACCTCTGTGGGTGCTGACCTTGCCACCCTGGTGCATGTCACTAAAAAAGAAGCAGGAGGTGTGTGCTCCTGCCTAAGCCCTGAAATGTTTTGTCCAACCTCTCTGCCTCATCTCCTTTTCCTGGCTCCCTAACCTCACAGACCTGCCACTTCTCCTGTGGGACTCCTCACTGCCTCTTCTCTGGCTGTGTTTGCTCCTCATGAGCTTCCCTAGGGAGCTGAAGGTAGAAATATCTTTTATTTTCCATAGCTCTAAATTATCTCCACTCTCTCTTGCATATTATATCCATTGACTTTTAACTGCCTTACCTTCTGTGAAGCATTTCAGCATCTAGAATGTGTGAAAGTGCAGTCTTTTAATAGTGTTTTAAAAAATCAAATTGGAAAAAATTCCAAAAACTGCAAAAGAGGGAAGGTAGCTTGGTGAAGGTGTGCAGGCAGATTTCTGGACATCTCCTGGGCATTGCTGTAGACACTGGTGTGATGTGAAACATGTCCCTCTGAGCACCTGTGGAGCTTGAATGTCCATCCCACATAAGGGCAAACTGAGATTTATCTCTTCCAGGTGGGAGATTTTAATGAGGCAGGGAAGGTGGCTGTCTCCGAGTTTGCATTTTTAAGTGCTTACAACAGTGCAAACCAGAGCCCAGAAGCTTTTAGCTCCTCTTTAATATATTAGTACTTCTATAGCATAAGGAGAAGTTGTAAAAATGAAACAATGCCATACAATGGCAAATTTAATAATCTCTAAATTGTTTTTCTTCTCCATTTAATTTCAAAATCCTGAGATATATCATCAGCAAGAAATATACTCTGAGATATAAGTTCATGCACAAACAATTTTTAGGCAACTGGTGATTCTTAAGCAGCATGTAAATTGTAATTATTGTGATCAAAATAAACCCGGAATTAAATTTTGTTTTCTATCAACGTTCTCAGTAATAAGAGCTTGATATTTTATGCAGGACAATAAAATGGTCCTGAAAAGACTCAGTGAGCATTCTCTAGACACTAATTTATTGTTATTATTTTTCTACTATTAGTTTAGTGACAGCAGTGCCTCACCAAGGGAGAAGAACAGTGCCACCACCATATCCTCTAGATATCATGACCTAGAAGAGCACCATGGTTGTCTAAGGATTCATGTCTAGATAGTCACTCACTTCTTTTCTTGTCAGTTGTGAGGTGGTTACTGGCAGAATCCCGGTCAAAGCAGCTCCAGTGACACATCTCATCAGCTCTGTAGCTCCCAGGGCTCCACACTCAGAGGGACGCTCTCCAAACATGCCTGTCAATTCTTGGCCTTAGCAGAAATAGTTTCTTCTCCATCATTCTCTGAAACCTGAAGTGTTATACCAGCTGCTTGCAACACGACAGAGTCAGATGGGGCAAGTTAAGTGGCAGGTTAATATAAATCTGTCCTCCTCAAGATTCTCAGCATTGTTACAGATGCTGTCTGCCCACAGCTCCATTGCTGGGTTCAGGTATTATCCAACTTCAGCTCAGTCTTGAAACTCTCTTAGTGGTCTTAATATCTTAATGCTGACGCCCCCCTGCTAACAGCCTTATTACCATCCTTAAGTGTGAGAGACTGACAGCTTTGGAATAGCAATAAATCAGCTTTTTCTGTCATCTGTTTATCTCAACCGGGCCAGTGTGAAGCTGCCAGAAGAGAAACCTGAAATCAGAGTGTGGCTCTGCATGTAGCAAAATTACTCCTTCTTCCCTGTTCTGCTCCAGAACTGTGTCTCCTGGACTAAGAGTGTCTAGATGGAGTTGTGAACATAATTGATTTTCTAGTTTGGCCACTGAGCTGAGAAATGAAAATATGTTCAGCTTGGGTCAATGTGATTTTTTTTTTTTTTTTTTTTTTTTTTTTTTTTTTGCAAATGGCTATGAGGTTTTTTTCCTATGTATAAATTAAGGAGGCAAAATCCATCTAGTTCCCAACTAGGGAGCCACCCTAGTGCAGTAATGTACAAGCTTATGACTCATCTGCATCCATAGAGTGTGTCCATCTCAAAACTTGAGATCTCAGGTCTGTTTTATTGCTGCTGGTGCTTTTCCCCTCTGATTTACTTTTTTTCTTCGCTTCTCAAAAATGATAATGTCTTTCAGCCTTCTGTCTTCCTTGAATTAAAGTCAATAACCACTTTTTCTGACATCAAAGATCATGCTTTCGATCAGATTATTTCATTCAAGTTGGCTCCTGTTGGCTCCTCTGACCTCCTCAGCTTTTCCCCAGAACTTATTGATCCCTGTTTAATTCTGTTTTTCTTCCCTGTCTGTCTAAGAGATTTCAGGGAGGTGGCACTAATTCACTGTTCCTACATAAAATATCACCCTATTTGTGGTGTTTCGTGGGGTATTTGTTCAGCTAACATAGCATTTGATCCCCAAACACATCTTCTTTCATTAGGATTCTAATTGTTGTGAAATCATCTTCAGATTTTGCTCTAGAAATCTGAGATCTTTAAATGAATCAATGCCATATTAAAAGTCACAAATATTATGTCTTTAAAACAGATTAAACAGCGAGGTTAAAATTAAGCAGCTGCCTAAAACTAAGTTCTTGCATATGTGTCTTTTTGGCACTTTGGGCAGTATATTTAGTACATGTTAAGGAATATCCAGTGTCTAGCGTGGTGAATAATGATTTAAATCCTTTAACAGAGCTGAGAAGACAGGCAGGTGCTGATAAAGACTTTTCTGAATTGTCTGGAGAACAGAAAATCATGAAATTTTTTTTATGACAGTATCAAAGTGTAACATCAAATAATGATGAGTAACCAAATCAGAAGCCCCTTGTCCTTAATAAATGTTACTTTTTGTCCTAATGCATAATTCAACTAGATTAATGGAAATCCCTCATCTTAATAACTTGCCAGACAGTATTTTAATGTACTGCTTTTGTTGGTGAGCCATACTGTTACTGAATAATTTTTAAGATAGCAGTTTGTCAGGCTGATCAAACAGGGCTAATTCTGAACACTTACATTTTCATCTTCATTGATTCCTTGATTGCAAAATTAGTCTCCAAGTAAGGGAGAACTTCCTGTAGATGGCAATGTTACACTGGGATAAAAACTAGTGGAAACCCTACATCTCAGTAGCTTTACTCTATTAATCAGTGAAGAAAAGCATTAATAGCAATTCAAGATACTGCTGCAGAGGTAAATATCTATAAACACATCATTAGCAGTAAAATTTAAGGCTGATTGGATCCCTGTCATTTGTTCTTATATGGACTTACTGAGGAAACATGCCTGCTAGGGCTTTTACACCAATTTTGTGTATGGTTTGACAACAGCCAGTTTGCCCAAATTCTGATTTAAACAGATGGCATTCGTTTGATGGCCTCATCATCCTCTTATAGGAGAGCTGCCATTGTTCCAGTTAAAAGCATGGCAGTCTGTTGGACCAGCTCTGACCCTCTCCTGGCAGCAATAGTAAAATCTTTGTGGGTTTTCACCTACTTCATGAGCATCTTTTAATCCATTTATTTACTTTCTCTAAATGTTTTGTTGTGGTGTTTTGCAGAGTATTAGTATATATTTTCAGCAATCCATTTGTATACAGGTTTCAGTCCTGTCAAATGCTTCAGTATCTGTATTTAAATATCTGAATTTTCATAGTGCCATGTAGACTATTCTGAAGTTGAAAGCTAGATGTGTATTTAAGAAGCTTTGTTTTAAACCAGACACTTTCCCCCCATTTTCTTTAAGATATTATGTGATTTGGGAAAATATTTAGTTATTTGACAGGAAAAATAAGTGAGTTTTGAATCCAGTCCATGCGCTGTGTGAGTTAAAAATCCAGTCACAGAGCCTACACAGATAGTATTCAAAGCACTATCCAGGACAGAGACTTTATGAGCGATCATTATGCAGAAATATATGTGAATAAACCATCTGTTCTGCGACTTCAAATGATGAACAAAGTGGCCAAAGAAGTCAGCACAGCGAGATTTTGTAAACCACTGATGATCTTAAATTAATCAAGTAAATTATTCACTGTGAAATGCTCATCCAGATCAAGAAGCACAGAACTGAAAATACATTTCTTGAGACCAGGTCTTAGAAAACTTTATGCAAACAGGCCGCTACAGTTCTGTGCCATCATGCTGTAACTTTATTTGCCATCGTAAGTAATACGTGAAAGAAAGTGTTTTAGTTGTAGACCTGAGTAACAGCCATCAAATCATGTAGTTGGATGTGACTGTTTCATTTACTAGGTAAAAAGATGATTGTGCACAGAAAATGATAAAAATTATTAATTTTGACCATGAATTAAAGTTTTTCTCTGTTTTTATAGCCCACAGAATATATACACTAGTGAAACTTGTACTTCAGCTGGGAATCCCTTTTGTCTTAAGTGACCTTTTGCAAGTATCCCTGGGGTCTTCCTTGCAATTTTGTTTGACCTTTTGTTAAAAACCAAGCTCTTCTACAACTGATATTTGGCAGAGTGATTACTTGAACAGAGATTCTTTGGAAAAGAATTCCAAAGGCACTGACAAGAGCAAGGCACTGGATAACCAGCTGAAGGACACAGAGCTGCTCTATGTCCTGGCTCCACTCACACACTGTATGTTATAATAAGGCTTTTCCTTAATAGACCAAAATAAGTCAGGTTAATGCTCAGGAAGAGAAATGCAACCACCAGCCAAGGTGGGTGAGTTAGAGAATCACATGGTCCCATTTGACCCACTGAATCTGCACTAAGAAACTTAGCAAGTATTGGTGGAACAAGGGTACACTTGGTGTCTTCCTTTAGGGCAACGTGGATGGGATGCTCTGATGGAGAAAATGGCAGTTGATTCAAGAGATCAACACAGGGATAAGAGGGGAGGAAGAGATCCATCTTCTGTTCCCTTGCTCACTTGCTGGCTGGTATCACATAGTGTATGGAGGGGAATCACATGTATATATGCATTTGGGAGAACAAATTGTGGAGAGGAAACTCTAAACTGGTTCACAGCTGGTGAGACTTAATTTGGAGATTGGTATTTTACACTTCTTTTTTTTTTTTTTTAATCTTCAGACTGAGTTCCCTTCTAATGGTAACAACAAAATTGCCTCCAGGACTTCTGGCCAAGCTTGTACTTTTGTGGCTACAACTCATGCACCTGACACAATCACACCTCTGTTTTGGCACTGTGCATTTCCTTACAACATGCACCAAACATTCAGGCTTTCCCCCAGCTTCCCAGATGCCAGATCAATTCTCCTACAATGGTGTCAAGTTTTACATTTTTATATCTCCAGTACATAAATGACTTTGCATGAACAGCAACATGAAGAGAATTGGTTTCCTTCCTGAATGCTTTCTTGTGTTTGTGAAATATGCTGGAATGTCATTGGAAACATGGGATAATTGGAACTGAACCCCCCATATCAGCTCAGCAGTGGTGTTCAGAGCATCAGCCTTATTTCACTGAGCACCTATTTATGCCACTTGAATACCATTAGTGCCAGTGATGTACAAAGATGTGAAGGAAATGAGATGATGACTGGTCATAAGATTAGATATTATGTGTTTATAATAATAAGGCTAATTTAAGTAAGAGAAAGTCTTTCCTTTGTGTTTGGCGGGTTTTAACTCAGGAAATGACTGTGAAACCAGGTAAAGATGAGAAATCCATAACTAACACCCTCTTGATCCTTTGTCTGAATTTTGAAATTAGTCTCCTTATTTTCTTTCTAGAATAATTTGATTAATTTATCTCTTGGAGCTGAGCCACTAATTCAGGGAACAAGTGATGAATTTAGCTTTCTATTTATGGATGGTCCTTTGAGATGAGATAATGCTTTCACACAGCTTATCAGTTGTTTTTTGAGTGTTGATTTATTTTCTTTTCCATTTATTTCACTCTTTTCCTGGTGAATGGCTTGTTGTGATTATTTGGTAGTCAACATTTAACATGCAAGTCTTGTGGGTTCATTGTGATAAGTAACACAATGCTGCAACTGTCTCTGTGTTGAATAAACACAGCGCAGGAGAAGAGTCTGATGATGTCCCCAGCACTGTGAAAGTCTCAAGGAGAAAAGCAACTTAGAAAAGACAAAGGGGCAGTTAGAAAATGTTAAAAAACTGTTGGCTTCACCAGACAGGCCTTGCTTAAAGCATAATTCCTTGGAAACTTCCTGCTGCAAGGTTTCTTGGGAGGGTGCAGAGCTCATCTGTAATATTTGCTGTCATTTCTATGCAGCAATTGCTTTGGGAGCGAGATCCTCATGAAGGTACAGCAGTCAGGGAAAGACTTGGAACATTTCAGGCATGAGCTTTTTGGAACAGTGCACCCACAACCCTGTCCTGAAGATCCATATGCATGTATGGAGAGTGTCCAGCCACCCCTGAAGAAAAAAACTGAATCTCAGAATGGATGCTGCATTGTGATGGTCTCAGCTGTGTGATCTGGTCTTATTTGGATCCTTAAAACAAAGAGTGAGAAAGGAATAAATTTAGATTTGTATGAAAATACCATTGACACTTAACAAAATTAACGGAAGTCACATTCCTAATGATTCTGGATAATCATACCTTTCCCCTGTGAATGAATACTGTTGCAATGAGCATTATGCCAAATGGCAGCCATTAGACTATTTTATGCTTTGTGAAGCTGGGTTGGCTCGAATATTGTTATCATCATGTCAGTGAGAACAATACTGCAGCATAAAAATTAAACACAATGTCATTCCTGATTTTCTAGAAATGATTGAAGGATCCATCTTCTGAAGGCACAAGTGTGTTTCCTTCTCCATTCTCATCCTCCCCAGAAATAAGGAAATGACCTCTGAATCACTGAGAGTATTTTCAACAGTGGGCCAATTTGTAGATGTTGAGTTCATAAAGACTCCCTGCCAAACCACAGAAACCATTTCAGAACACCGGGTGGCTTGAAAGTAGCAAACTGATGTGATAAAATTAGGAATACTAGGACACAGTTTTATTGTGTGTCCTTTGTGACACATTGAAAAATACCTAATACCTGCTTGTAATCACAGGCAGTATTGAAGTGTATTTCGAAAACAGTGGATGCTAGAGGCATGCACATTTAATTGCAGCCTTGTTTAAGAAAAAGCTGTAGTTTTATTGCAGTGTCATTGTCAGATGGTAGGGAAACTTCCACTGTGATAAAACTGGTATGTTTGTAAATACAGAATATTCCCCCTGCCTTTTCAGGAATGTTAAGTGTGTAATACAGGGAAAATAGGCGAGGAAATATCTTCAGTGAATCACCTACTCATTTCCAATCTTCCTGAATTACCTTTTTTTTTTTTTCAAACACAGCAGCACCCTACAGGGACAGACTTCTTTACATGAATGCTAAATAGAACTAAGAAAAAAAGTAATATTTTAAGACACACTTCCATGCTACCTACAAATTGATGTGATTTTTGGCTCTGGAATAGAGTAATTATGAAGATGATAATTTTTAATTTGGTCAGAAAACAACAATCTTGGTAAATGTGCTTTGTTAAATGGGGCAAAAATGTGTTTCTTTTAAGGCAGCCCTTTGTGTTTACATGGTATGGAAAAGTAGAGTGGTAAATGTGATAAAAATGTGTAGAAGACTCCACTTTATTGTGTGATACAATTGACTGAATACTCATTATATTCAAACACATCCTTCTGCCCTGATGTTAAGCATTAGCATGGCTTGAGGAGAATTATTTTTCTTAAAAAAAGACACGCTTTTTCTCATACTGCCATAAAATCCCTTATTCCATAAACCTTTAAATGCTACTCATGTTCGTATGCCTCACTGCTCTGTGATTTGGATAGCATCTTCTTCCCTTTGTCTATTCAGATTATAATGTCTCTAAGGGCTTATTTTTTGTCTTCTTTGTGAAAACAAACCCTCAAGCATTCCCCTCCCCCATTTATCACAATACAAAAATATAAATTATAATGGTACTCCTTCTTAGAAGACACACAGACAAACAACTCTGTGCCAAAATTTCTCTTCCTACTTGTTCTCACAGTTTTAGGACACAAAGACTGCCCTTTTGCAGATTTAGGGTTAAGTCTGAGATCCAAGGCATTTGTGGCTCTGATTTACTGTGTGTATGAATATATCTACAAATGTGTATTTAAATATCTATATATGTATAATATTAGAAATTATATGGGAATTACAACATCAGGAATGACATCTGAACAGTATATGAGATTAACACTTCTCAGCTGACCTTGGCTTAATTCATATTTCAGTTTTTGAATGCCTAATTCCACAGCTTTGACTGACTTTTTCTGTCCCAAAGTTAGCTGAATATTTAGGAAAGAATATACTTACTTTCATTTTAGATGTAGTTTTTTGGCTTTTCTTTCCAAAAGGAGGGGAGTAGGGAATTTGAAGGCAGCTAGCATTGGTTATGGTCTCCAAAGGAAATGCATGTATGTGTCAGGTTAATTTTAGCAAATTATGTTAAGTCATGTATTTTAGGGCTGAATCTCACCTCTTTGCTTTCTTCCTGTCCTTTTGAACACACCGAGTTTCTTTTGAATATTTGACTTTTTGATCAAGTTTAGTTCTGTGTAAGTTATTAATTTTACCTAAACCTTTCAGAAGTCATGTGCCTGTCCAAACCCACTCTTTTATCGACAGCTAGTGGAATTTTCAGGGTAAGGTTACAGTCATTTGGGATCTACAGATCAAAAGGGCCATAGATGGCTTTATTGCAGTGTGCATGGTAGTCTTGACGTGAAACACCTGATATTCCTGCTGCTTCTCTGATCTCCGTTTCTGCCTGGGAATGAACCACTAGGCCTTCTCAGCTAAAAAAATGGGAATTAACTGTTTGTATGGACATGTGGATTCAATAACGCTACTGGGTTTGTTTTATTAACTACAATATGGACTAAAGCATCTGAAGAGCACCAACACATTCAGTCACTTGGGGAGTGTGTACAAGGAGATTTGGGCAACTCTGAAGTTGTTTCTGTGGGTCTGAGTTTTCATAGACAAAAGGAGTTTATATTTTAAGTAGTACTTTCAAGTAATTAGAATAACCCCTATATTAAAAGGGTGTTTTGTCTCGAAGTGTTTAATATTCTCCCACAAAGTGTTTAATTTTCTTTCAGTAATCTGGGAGAAGATATGATTGAGGGCAGAGCCCACTTTGTGTGAGACTGCTGAGGATTCAGAATTACTTCTCACATGCTCCAGCTTTTTTCATTCTGAACGAGTTGTGTGAATATTTAATATGCTGTAGACTCAAGGTCATAAATGGTGTGCAACAAATAATTCATGCAACAAACTTAGACTCTTTTCTGCTTCTTGAATCTCTGCGAAGGGGTGACCATTTACTGGTGTAGAAATTCACTGAATCTTTTACATGTTTTTTTGGTTGCTGTTAATATTGTTAGCATAGTATATCTCATAGGGCAAGGTGGACAAATTATCATTCTGATGCTAATGCTCCATAAGTTCTCTCATTGAATTTGACACAGTGACAGAATCATTAACAGCAGTCAACTTGATTTCAGCAGTTTACTGAAAGTAGTTTTTGTGGTTTTGTCATGTGTGACATTTGAATAATATACAGAATCACTTGGCATACTTAATAATAATAATAATATTGCAATACATTTTTTGTAATGGCTGTTGCTAAAATACGTGTATTGGCAACTTTTGCTGGTACCTATTCTATTCTCATCTCCCTGAAATAAAGTGTTTTATTTATTTGCAACACCTGGAGAGCTATGAGAAGGATATTGTAAAAGCCCATCTGGGCAAGTGAGCAGTAGTAAAATAAATTATAGTGCTCAAAGGCCATATGCATGAAGTAAAAGTGGAGGAGCTTTTGAGTATCTGGCCATATATTTTCTAAAGATGCCTGCCTTGAAACAATAATGTTGCTAGGTTGGTTATAAATGATATGAGGTTCAGAAATGTAGTTCCTGAATCTTTTATTTTGTTGTTTCACTCAAATGTTTGTGGCTTTTTTTTTTTTTTGCTGGTGCTGGCTGTCAATAAGAGATAAGCACTGATTCTTAAATTTTTATCAATGACTTTGAATATCATCAGTAACAATCTACCCAGCCTGTAAACAGCCATGTACCATTTCTTCAGTCTCTGTCATGTTGTAAGGTCAGTCCACACTGGTGTGGTGAATGGCAGCTGCCTTCCAAAGGTTTTGGTGCCAGCAGTGAATTCTTCTGCCTCTCCTCCTTGGCTCCTCATTTCTCAGGGTCTTCTCATCCTCTTCTTGTCTGTCAGCAGAACCAATTGTGGTCTTTGGTCCTCAACTCAAAGATAACATGTTCTTTTCCTGAGAATTCTGGTCTGAATCCAAATTGGCTAGTTGGGTTTTATCCTCTAAATCCACATGGTTCCATCAAATCATTTTTTTGATTACATTTTTGCTTGGATTTTAGGATTTTTCCTGGGATTTGAGGATGCTCTCTGGGTAATACTGGCAAATCTTTCTTATAAAGTGTTTGGTTTTTTTCAATCCATTTCCACTCCTGTCTTTTCCTGTTTTCCAGCTGGCAAACTTTCTAAATCCTGAGTGAATACTGAAGGCAGGCATGATGATCGTGTTTATGTGATTTTTCAAACATAGAACAGTCTCAGAAATTACATTGTCAAGCTCTCTGCTCCTGTGTAGAAAATGTTGCACTTCAACAAAGGTCTATGAGGAGAAATCTGTATAAGAAATGGAGGGTACTTCAAAGTAGTCAAAGCTTTATCAATACTTGAGTCCAAATAGCAATAGGAGCAATTATCCCATACACCCAGCACAGCACTTAAAAGTATAGTAACCCAGGGAATTATAAACTCTGGAAGAATGAAATTGGCAAAGAAACCTACTGAAGGAAAGAGAAAATTCTTTAAATGCAAAGCAAAAAAAAAAAAAAAAAAGAAAAAAAATCCTGTCTGAACCCTGAGATATTCTTCTGCACAGAACAGAGGGTAACTTTTTTTTCTTTAAAAGAAAAAATACTTTAAAAAGATCTCCCACATGAGCTTTTTAATTTTATAATCTGCCTAGGAATATCTTTCTTCCTTCTGTAGTTTTTCAGCTGATTAGAAGCTAAACCATGTGTTCTTACCAGCTTCCTGCTAAGAATCCTTACAGGATTTATATTAATGGAATAGGCAGCAGATCCTGTTGTAATGAAGGACCATGGATGTACAGAAATATTTTTGGGGTCATTTAACTGCTTTGAGAGTCAGATATATAAAAGTTGCAGTCAAGGTCAACCACAGCCTATAAAACTCCACATGAACACACAATTTCTCTAACTACATAATGTCCCAAATTTCTGTGCCAAGAGAAACATTGTCTTCATGTTTCTGACCCCCAGAAAGTTTCATCTCCAGTGCTCCATTTTTGTCATTGCTCGACCAGATGTTGAATGTAGATCTGTTGCTTTGGGTATGTTTAATAAGAATGTGCCTACACTTCTATATTTAAAATATTTCAGACTTCCTAAAGAGCCAGTAGGTTCATTTTTCCTTCGTGTACTTTTTGGCTGTTCTTTTTGCAGTTGCCCATTCTTTGGTGTACATTATTATGTCAAGGTTGTTGAGTTTCTTTCAGTTTCCTCAGCACTTGCATCTTAAAAAATAATGGTGTTAGAATCAGACACAGCTTGGTTTCTTATAGTCCATGTTTTGGAGGTCTCTAGGTCCAAATGTCTGCTGAAAGCTGAGTAGTGGTCTTAGGAAGTGCATTCCTGATGTGACTGTCTTAAACTAAGGACTTTTTATATTACCTGGACAGTAACTCTTCCTTTTATTCTACTTTGTGTATTGCTCAGGCACCCATCTGCATGTCTTTTACTCAAGAGTATACCCAAAATCTTGGGCAATTGTTGATCATTCAAACAGTTCATGACTAAACAGAGCAGATAAAGGATTTGTGAAATGTGTCACTTGCAAGAGCCGATTTTAAAACTTGCTGAATTTAACAAAGGATTTAGATAGTCATTTCAGTTAGTTTGGGGCCTTCTAATTTTACATCACTAACTGCTTGGTTAGGTTTCTAGAGCTTTGACAGAAAATAAAGTAGGTTGTTACTACCTCTGTATTTCATGCCATTAAGGAGGTAAGGTTCTATGGTTCCCATGCTATGCTGACTGCATAAATCTTCACTCAGCAAATTGACACAGATTTCTTTATTTTTTTGCTTCCCTGCCCTGACTGAGATCTGCAGTCACTACATTTCTAGGTGTTTCAAGACCAGCAGTATGTGATTGCTGTATTACTAAGAGCTTTCTGTGTGTAATCACATTGCCTTGGCTTGGCACTCTTAGCCACAGCAGTGCTGATTTCAGTGCAAGCCAGCAATCTAAATATTTGCTCTGCTTTTCAGAAGGGTTTTGCAGTCCAGATTGAGATTGGGTTTTTTTATCCTGCAGCAGCTATACTGCTCTCAGCTACTTAGCTGAAGGCTGGGACAGGTATGTCTAGCCAGAAATTTAGTCTCAGCAGAAAATGCAGTGTAAGCAAGGCAGAGTTTCAGCTGATGATCAGAATTTGCCGTTATGTCATTTGACCACCTTTAGGATTAAGTGCAAAACCAGTTACTTCTTTAGTTCCCTAGAGTCCAGATACAGCAACCTCTAAACACCTGAGTTACGCAGAAGATATAGCTGAAAAATTCTTGGTGTCATTTGAGAGACTTTTCCACTCGTTTACTCATACTGCTTTTGAAAAGTCTTTTTGGTAGACCTAGAGCAACAACAAAAAACAAGATGACATTTATCATCTTAGTTTCTGCTTGAGTACAACTTGAGCTTAGTTGTTTCTTTACTGCAGTGTCTTGGAACTCCTACCTTGCTCTGTTGCTTTCTGCAAAACCAGGGGAAGTGTCTGTGTGAGTGCCCAGCCCCAGAGCAGTCACCAGCAGTGACAAGGTGTTTGCCAGCAACAAATCAGGGAACTGAGCAGATAAGGTGTCACATTTGCTAAGTATTTGCCAAATAGAGAAGGGGGAGAGGCAGGAATGGTAAAAAAAATTCAAGTCTTCACTCTTTTTGTTAGCTTCCGGGTATGTCTGAAGTAATCAGAAGGAAATGAATTTTAGAGTTGACAGTTTTCCCTTTAAAATGCCCTGTGCATTAGTGCTGAATGTGAATAGCATTATCCTTCTTTCTTTTATTTTTTTTTTTCCCAAGAGAAATATCTATTAATAGATCTCTGTAACAACAATTGCTTACCGGTTTATGCTTTTGGCTTATCACGAAACTATTCAATAGGACTTGTGGTAAAAACTGTGAAGTTTATATAATTGCAACCACAGGCAAGGCTTTGCTTCAGGGTCTGCTACACTATCAAACTCTGCAAGAGCAAAAAATAATGATGTAATTCCAATGACTTGTTCTAAGGGGTTGGGTGAGCTTATTTGACCCAACAAGACGCTCACTTTGGCAAGCAGAACAGCTTTGAATCAGAGCTCCTTCTGATTGATGCAGAGTTCTCACTGGTCTATATTGTAATTATCTTTTGATCTTAGTCATGTATTTTCAGCGGGATGTGATAATTGCATTAAAATTAAATATTTTATCTCTTTTTTTCCATGTGTTATCTGCAGTTATATTTGTGCAAGTGTTCCAGTGTAATATCACGGAAAATTACCACAGTGACAGAACAGCAAACATCCCGTATTATTACCTTGTGCCATGGGATTTCAAGTAAACTAGAACTCTTTACAGTTTAGGAGAGCTGCCAGTCCCCCTGAAATTACCATTTTAATTGAATTGATCATAAAGACTTTGCTCTGCCTGTAATACCAGACTGAGAAGATTAAATCTATTTAGCCATAGTTTGGGGAAAGGGTGACCTTTCATCCAGTTTTGTTATAACTGAAAGGTTACTAATTTTTCTGACTGCAGCAAGGAAATGTGATGTGAAATTGTATATTAGAAATTATCCTTTTGTTTAAACTTGTAAAGGTAGTAAACCCCCCCCCCATTTATCTATTTTTCTCACTTTTATAATTTTTATATTCATTTGAAATTAAAATATATTTTAAATGTATCACTTCAGAATTTTTTATTACGAATACTGAGGAAAATACAAATGACCGATACACGTGCACACAAAATCAACTTCCTTCTAAAGGAATAAAGTGCCATGTCTTAAAATAGCAAGTGTCTTCTGGCCTCAAAATTTCCGGAGCCATTTTTTTTTTTTTCCCCTCTGAATTCTTTTGTCTTAAAATTGCCAGCAGCCTAAACATTATGTAAGACGTTTTTGTCCTGCCGGCGTGCCCATCTCCTTTTGCTGCCCTCTTTGCTGCCTGTGGTCTTTGTCAGCCCAAGCACATTGGAGAGCCAGAGATGTTCCCTTCAACCCAATTAACCCCAGACCATTACAGCCACGTTTGGTGTCATACTTGCAACTTTTTATTCTTCTGTTATTCAAATAAGCATCTTGATTTCAGGGTTTTCCTCATATTGGTTCTCTCAGATAACAGTCATTATAGCAACTGGCCTCCAAATCTCTTCCCTTTTGAGCTTGACCTACTGCAGAAAGGTAAAGAAATTCTGTACTTTTTACCTACCATTTTAATAAGTTTAACAGTCTTTTGCTTGGGTGGAAAGACAGTCATAGTTAAAATGCAGAATGTGATTCTGACATGTCTTTTCCGCATCCTTCCAAGTACAAACATACTTGGGGCTTAAGCAATTGTAAACAGGAAAAAAAAAATAAAGCTTTGCTACCTCAAAAGCTTTCTTAGGGTAGTTGCTTTCACAGGTATGCCTGCAAACAGAAAATGCAGTGATCTAACAATTCCAGGCTAGTCTTCTCTTTGCTCCTTTAAATGGCAATCCTGTACTATGTGACGAATTTTTTTTTTTTTCCATTTAAAAACATTTATGATGGAAAATACAGCTCTTCAAAGATTTCTAGTATTGACAGAGGTGTTTAAGAGGAGCAAAGCATCCACAAAAATATCTGAGCTTTTCCAATTCAAGTACTGTGCTCCTCTTCTTTTTAAATTTTCTTTCTTGTGAAACATAATGCAAGTCAGCAATTCTTCACTGACATTGAAGCTTAGACTGTAACTTGGACTGTATGGGCATCATAATTGAGATTATTCATGTGCTGCAGAGAGCTCTCTTCTCAGACTGGAGTTCAGACAAAGATTATATACAACCCTCCTTACTCAACAAAACATAGTGTAGAGATCTAAGGAAGAATGGAGAGTATCAGGCATGTCAATCCCATCACTCCCCAAATATTTCTTCTGCCCTGAAGAGTTCTGAAGCCAGCAAGAGGTTTCAGAACTGTGTGATGACTTTATGGATGCACATGAGGGAAACTTTCCTTCTGGGAAACAATCCTTCTGGGTGCAAAGCTGTCAAAATGGATTTCCATCAAGGCATCAAGCCTGTGCAGGGCTAAGAGTTGGACTTGATGATCCTTGTGGGTCCCTTCCAACTCAGCTTATTCTGTGATTCTGTGAAGTAATTAAATGTTATGTCTCAAATGAGCAGATTGTAGCAGAGAGGGTTAAGTGTGTCTTCCAAAAAGTTATACAATATCTAGAAAAAATGATTAGATGAGTTCCCTCTGATTGCTAATTGCATTCACTATTAAGACATCATTTTCTTTCCTTTCTTATTTGCACTATGCTTCGAGGTAAAAGATGGAACATGGGACTATGACAAATCCTCTTCTGGGATCTATGTAGTGGGGTTTGTCTTTGATCTTCCTTTTCTCCTGCCCTTGGAGACCAAATGCATTTTTGCACATGGCAAATGCACAGAACTGTGGGGCTCAGAAGTGCTGTGCTGATCAGAGAGAATTTCCCTGAAAGGTCTGTGTTCTGCATTATTGAAACATAAAAAAGTGGAGTTCAGGCTGTATGGGGCTTGTAGCAGGTGTAGCTCCGTGTCTTGTCCTGGAGGCTGAGTCTGGCGTGGGTTGAAAGGTCAGATGGCCTCGAGTTTAAAAGTGATCTGCGCTGTTGAGTCATATGTTGAGTCACTTAGGGGGTTTTCCCCCTTTTTTCTGTGTTTACTGCCATGAACTGGTGTCTTGTATGAGAGTTCCCAGTAATTTCTGAAAGCTGTGCTTTCCTGATATCTGTTCACAGCGTCTGCTGGGGGATTAAGGCTATAGCGGGCATATATTTCCAATAGATTTCTGTTAGAGAAGCCAATCCTGTCAATCAAGAAGTTGATGCTGGACATTGAGGACCCCAGCTTACAGATATGGGGTCTCCCTAAAGCAAAATCTGTATCAGGCTTTGCTGGGTCAACAGCACAAAAAAGCAGTAGTGAGCTGTGTTCAGTAGAGATAAAATGAAAATAGGGCTCTCCTGCAGTACCATTAGCTTACTGAAACTGCTGCATGCAGGAAAGGACCTGAGGATTTTTATTAGACTTTATGAAATGTATTTTAACTAAGCAATGAGATGTTGTATTCACTGAATATTATGGGTGCTATTGTGATGAAAATAAAACTCAGTCTCATTTGTAGTAGCCAAAAAATAGATGGTACTTCAACTTTTTCAGTTTGATTCTAAAAAGGCCCAATAATTGAATAGGCTTTGTTGAACAGAAAAAAACTCCTGATGCCTCTTGTGATTGATTTCATTTTCATTTTCCATCTTTTTCTCTCCACCAATTTCTTACATTTTTTCCCTTTTGTTACCTTCCTTTGAGGCTTGGAGTGGTAATGTTTTTCCAAGAGGAATGGCCCTTATAATCATGAATATCACCTTTTGATACAGTTCAGATAGGCCCTCAAATGTAAAAGCTTTTTCTTTTGAGAGAGTGGAAGAATTTGTTTAAAATAGCCTATATTTTGTCTTAAAAAAGGGCATGCACAAATAAGCTAACTTGCCTTTCCTTCCAAAAAAACCCAGTTTGTATTAATACATTAAGAAACTTCTTAGGCCAAAGCCTCACAGGGATGCATTTGCTTTTCAATGCACATGTCACTCCCTGATCTATTTATTACTGAAAGTTTCAGAGGCAAAACTAATTAGCAGTACTCCTGACTCCTGGAGTTGTAGTAATGACTTGATTTTTGTAGAACTGAGCTTATTACATGCAATAGACAAGTCTGGACAAAACAACTTACTTGGTGCAGTTCCTGAAAACTTATTGCTATTATCAGCATCCTCTCTGCAGCTGCAGAGCTGGCAGATTTTGGGTCTTAAGAACAGGATGTAGAGTTTAGTTTATACCTTATTGTGTGGGAAAAGGTCTTACATTTTTCACCCATCTTCAGCAATTATCATACTACCAAAAAGTATGATGGACATATTTCAGGTTGGGGAAAAATTAGTGATGAGAAGTTTGCACTTGAAGGATGGGTAGTGTTAAAATTTAATTTTCAGTCTGTCAGCTTAGTTCTGCAGAAGAGCCTTTAGCTCTTAATATGTTAAGAGAAATACCATTAGGATTTTTTTTCTCTGTAGTTTCACAGTAGTCTCGTGTATGGGTTTAGTAATGCTCTCTCTAGCTAAATAATGGAGATTTTCCTCCCTTCCAGTTTATATCAGGATCTGATTTTTTTTCCCCCTGAGGTAAAAAAAAAAAGTATAATTTGCCCAATACTTTTATTTTACAGAATTTTTTGCTGCCCCTGCAGCAAAGCTAGAAGTTCCACATCTGTGGAATTCAGTCCTCTTCCAACTCTCTTCACCCTTGGAGAGGTTTTCACCTCTTCAAAATATCATGTTTTTCTTGAGACATGAGGACTTTTGGACGTGTGAGCCATCACTTACTACTTACCTTGTCCTGCATATTGCAACACCCTGGAAGTATTGGAGACAGACTCTTTATCTGAGGTGTAGCAGCGGTCAAACCTCTGAGCAGAAACCATAAAGGCAGGATGAAATTAAGAGCAGAAGACCAACAAGTCTCAAGGAAGAAGCAAATATTCTTCATCCACCTCCCCTCACTGAGGGTTCCCTGTTCAAATTCTTCCAACCAGGCAGCTTTCTAGGCAACCATCTAACTAATATCATCAAACACCTCTGGGAATTGGATACCTTTGATGTTCAGATGGGAATGGAATCCTTTGTAGAAGTGATACATAGAGAATAATTTATACAAGGCGTTTTACTTTCCTGGTTTTGTGACTTTGACCTTGTTTTTCTAGGTATTCAGTCACAATTAAGAGTTTTCTTTTTCCAAGCTGTAAATGATTATTTGCAAAATACTGAAGCTGGGTAAATTGTGGGAAAATATTTTCAAAAGGAAAGAAAAGACAAAAGTGTTACACAATAAGGATGATTTTGCTGCAAAGGTAAGAACTGTTTCTCACACATCTATTTGCAACTTATAGTAGAAAGGATCATTTGAAAAAAAAAGAAATTCCTCAGAAAACCTTGGGGGAAAGTATTCTGATTAGTCATCTTAATATTAAATATAGGCTGTTCCATACATTTTACACCAGATATGCAGATCTCATTGTACTATTGACTATTAGAAAATAAATCCACATTTGCTGAGGTTCTAACTCAATTTTCTGAATGGACAGGATGCTTAAAAATGCCTCTTTACAAATAATATTCTTAGGCTTCTCTGAGGAGTCTCTGTTCTGCCTTTGGCCATGCTGAGCCCTGAAACTCTGATCCACAGCAGGAACTGGACATTTATTTCAAAGAATTGCTCTTTAGTCTTTGGGACCATAAGGTATGTGCTCCATAAAAGTATTGCAAAATGTTTGTGGCCCCATGAAACATCCAGACACACTCAGTACATACAAATAAATGAAAAAAAAAAAGCAAGAAAATAAAAATAATAAGCACTTTAACTTTGGCTAAATCTTTAGAGCCTGGATATAGGATGTTGTTAAGTGCTTATGTGAAGTGTTATTTTTTAAGGCTCTATACAGTAATCCAGAACTACAATATGTTATTTTTTCAGTGGCTCAGTGAGAAATAACAATGCACCATAGAAGTATGATGACACCTGTGCATTATTCCTTCTTTCATTGTATTAATTATATTCATCAGAAGTGGTTATCAGTGAGTCCAATACCTGATACGATTAGCAGAATGGATTTAGAATAGCAAATAGATCTGTGGTTTACAAATTGAATCAATATAGCTATATCCTAAGAAAACCCAATCTTTTTTGCCTCAGCTAATGCAAACTGCTGTGCACTCTGTGTTCATCACTTTCTTGGAACACAGCATTTCATTTGCACATCACTTTGGTGGTGCACAGGTGTGTTTCAGCTAAAGCAGGACAACAGATGGTTGAGTTGTGTAGGTGTGGGGTTATAATTTTCTCCATGGTAATACTTTGAACTTTTACTGCCCTATTACTTTTCGTGGTGCTAAATATAGTGACACTCCCATGGGATTTAATCACTCAAAGATAATCCTCCAGTGCCTTTGTTTTAATGCTGCGCTGTGCCCCATAAGATCTGCTGATGATCCAGAAGGACAGAGGTCTGCTTGCAGATATCACAATTGCTGGATATGTGCAGGTGTCTCAGATTCTCCACAGCTCCTAAAATCACACTGGATCACTATCTGCAGACAATTTGTCCTGTCCTAGAAGCATGCACACACAGACATGCACATAGGTGCTTGCTCTCACACTGTGGAGGTTGAGACCATATATTTAATTTTGAAAAGTGCAGTTTCAAATATTTCATTATGATTTACTCTTTAATGTCTGGAAGTAATTAACTCTTTTTATTAGCATTATTAATTATTAGAAATTACCATTACTGCATACAAGATTTAAGATTATTTTCTAGTTTATTAACCCTGGTGTGTTGCTCTTGTGCACATGAGCTTTGCACAACAGCAGCTCCAGGGGAAGGATAAATGAAACCTTATAATCTCTTTCTGCTGTTACCTTAACAAGCCTGTCAGAAGCTCTTTGCAGAGTAAAATCTACTAGTACATGTCCTGACACCTTTTAGGGATTCTTATTTCAGCATCCTGTCCTGGGCATATGAACCTAATTTTCCAGTTCAACTACCTTAAGCTAAATTTTTTGAAGATGATGATAAAATATAGAGAAGGGATATCCTCAAATTCAGTTAGGAGATTAGCTATCTTTCATGTTTTGTTTCTGTGACACTGCTATATTTCTCTAGGATTCTTTGGGTCCTGGCCTGTCAGAGTATTGCTGCTTTAATAGGCTTGAACTAAAAGCCTTTCCAGCACCCAAGTGCGCTGTCCCAAATACTAATTTTGGTCTTTACAGTAGTGACCAGTCTTTCATTTTCACATCCTCCCGTGGCATTTGTCACTCATTTTCTCACTGAATTTATAACTCCAGTAGTGGCAATATTCCTAACAATTATGATTCTGAAAAAAAAAAAAAGAAGATAGACCTACTTATCTTTGACTGTGATATCTGATTCTTGCAGAATCGTTTGTATTTTCTGGCTCTCCTATCTTCTGAGGGGTGCAGAGGTGAATTATGAGCTGTGTGAGACGTGCTCTGACAAGTGCTGCCATCTTGCAGGGCTGTGCTCCATTAGTATGAAGTGTTTTGGACAGAAGTCTTTGCAAATTGGTTATTTAATTTTAAAGCAGATATTATTGCATGTTTTATATGCACTTAGTGTTTGTAAGGCATCCCTGTAAACACCTCTGGTAATACCAAATTTGCAGTGGGAAAGGACTCTGTTGTAGCGCCTCTGTCCTAGAGAGAGTGACTGATAAAAACCATCAGCTTCCACTGACATGTCTCCAGTGATGCTAAACCTTAGTGTTTGCTTTTCCATACCTCATGCTTTTATTTTTCTTGTCTTTTATGCTTGACAGGAATTTACATTAGCCATACACGTGTTCTTCATTTATTCTCCTTTTTCATGGGAGTGTTGTTCTATTTTTTCAGGGAGAACTTGACTACTTAACTTTTCAGTTTTGAAATAAAAAATAGATCACTAGGATGATCAGATGTATCTAACATAAAACTTTTTTGAAAAGCGTGCGAAGGCTGACATGAACAAAACGTAATTATAAACTTTCCTGATTATAATTTGAAATCACTAGGTCGTGTCTATCTAATCGTGTTTCTGAGTAGTGCCAGAGTCAAAGCAAACCATCAAAGCTGTGGAGAGCAGATAGCAGTAGCAGTAAGTCTTGCTTACATTTTGGAAGCAGGCATTCCACACACTGAGTTGTATCTAACTCCCTCCAGCACGTGTCGAAAGTAATATTCATCACTCTTCCATAAAAGGCCTAAAGTGACTTAATCAGCCGAAGTTTCTCTCTATTTTAACTGCCTGTTCCTATTTGAGGCAAGAAGAGCCTGTCTGTTTGCTGCACAGAGGCGTTGTATGTCTTCGTTAAATAGATACTCAGCTTTCCTGCTCACTGCATCTCCTTTTACATCCTATCATCCTCTTGCTCCCTCCTGACTCTCAATAAATAAAATAAGCTCAGACCAGACAAAGCTGATAAGCTGCAGCCAGGCAGGGAGGGATGGAAGCTGTCTTTGGAGTCATGAACTGGGCTTCCCACTGATGTGACAGCACTGAAGACAGTCAGACAGAAGAAGAGATCAAATACTGAGCTTTCGAGGCCTTCTGCTTCACAAATACACAAAAGTGCTGATATGTTACCTGCAAGTAAAAGACAAGTCAATAATAAAAAGATAAACTAAGTATTAAGGGTAGGGGGGATTGATGGACGCTGCAGTAGCTCATCTTACATGTATTTTTAATGCTGATTTAAAGTGTGCATGGGAACTAAGGAATTGCAGGCATATGTGTGTTGTGTGCCCAGTAAAAGGAATGGCATAAATTATGCAGGACATGTCATCCTGTTGCCAAATATTTAACACCATTCCTACACAAAAGAGACAGCTCAGGGGATCCTTATTTAAACATTAGTAATCAAATCCTTTTCTTGTCATAGCAATCTCTTTTGCATAATTTGTGCCTGCCACATCTAGAACTTGCACAGAAACTAACTCAGAAAGAGGTGGCCTGGTGCTAGTTGACAAAACTTAGTGCTTCAATGACAATTTGTGCTGTACCATAACTGTGTGAGTAAAAATAAGTCTGTCTGGATCCCCGCTTGCTGATTATAATTGTGGTCTACATCTGTACATTTTACAGTGACTTATGATTATTTCTTGTCCTGGGATTGAGAAAGAAAGTCTTTGCCTCAGAAAATTACCCATTCTGACTCAAAAAGAAAAATGTTGAAAATGCAAATATTTTCTACAAATTGAAAGTCACCCAGAGCTCCCCATATCTCTTCTGAAAGTAATGCTTTCAGCAGAAACTGGCTGATCTGCCTAATGGGTACAAATTGTTCCTGCCTGAAATGAATTTTATTTAAAATTCAGTATCTTTCAAAATTTATGGTTACTAGTCTGTAGGGGTTTCTTTGCTTCTGTAAAATGCACAAAGAGAAATAACTCAGTGCAGTGTGTCCTCATAAGAATTATTCATTATTTTATGATGGAATCATAGAATAGTTTGGATTGGAAGTGACCTTAAAGACCATATGGTTCTAACACCCTGCTAGGAGCAGGGATACTTTCCACTAGACTGGGTTGCTCCAAGCTCTTTTCAACCTGTCCTTGAACACTTCCAGGGCTGGAGTACTCACAGCTTTTCTAGGTAAACTGTTCCAGTGTCTTATCACCCTCACAGTGAAGAACTTCTTCTTCATATCCAATCTAAACCTGCCCTCTCTCAGTTAAAGTCAATACCCCTTGTCCCATCTCTCCACACTGTTGTAAAAAGTCCCTCTGCACCTCTTTTGTATCCCCTTTAGGTAATGGAATGAGCAATAAGGTCTCCTCAGAGCCTTCTCTTCTCCAGGTGCAAGACCCCCAGCTCTCCCAGCCTGTCTCCAGAGCAGAGGGGCTCCAGCTCTGAGCATCTTTGTGGCCTCCTCTGGACCTGCTCCAACAGGTCCACATCCTTCTTATGTTGGGGATCCCAGAACTGGACTTCAGGTGTGCTCTTACAAGAGCAGAATAGAGAGGGAGAATCACCTTCCTCAACCTACTGGTCACTTTTTTTTTGTGCAGCTCAGGACTTGTTTGGCTTTCTGGGCTGTGAAAGCCCATTGCTGGGCTTTGTTGAAGCTTCTTGTCAGTCAACGTCTCCAACTCCTCCTCAGGGCTCCTCTCTGCCATTCTCCACCCAGCCTGTATTTACACTTTTTAGTTCTTAGTTCTATCTTATCCTGGTCTCATTTTGATTTCCTAAGCGGTTGTACTGTGATGACCCCCCTGTGTTTTGTCTGAGTGCATTTGGGTGCTGATAACTTAATAAGCATGGGAAAAGGAAAAAAAAGAATAAAGAACAGCAGTGAAAACCTTAGGCAGCCAGCAGCCTTGATAGAAGCAGATGAAGTTTCTGTGGGAATTACAAATGAGGAGATAGAGCAGAATTTGTAATATAGATGCACAACGCAGTGCAAGTATCTGAACTTCCACCTACATATTTCAAACTTACATCCACAGTGCTTGAAATTCCATAATGTTAATGCTGACCTTTAGTATGCAGGAACATTAGGGGAAGGAAGTCTTGCTGTATTGTGGGAGCACAAAACTTAAAAAAAAAGAGTTTGAGATTATGACTAGGAACTAATTAGTCTCATCCATAAAGTCTGTCTACTGTGTGTTTGATATATGGCTTACAGGACTGTATTCCAAAGTTTAACTACTACAAACTTTTAATGTGTTGTTATGCCATTTTGTTAAAATTTGGAATAGAAATATTTGAGATTACAATGGGAATGTATAATTTAAGAGTATAAAGAAGTTTTATGTGTCTTGCAGATTTTTTAAACTGTGAGTTCTGGAGAGAAGATAAGTAGCCTACACAAAAAAACAACTCAAGGTCTGAAAACATTACTGGAGGCAAAAAAGTAGCAAAATCTAGACTTTCATATCTGAGTGTTTTAGTGGAGGGTTTCTAGTTACTCAAAAAGCACAGGCTCTCAGTGGACTTCGTGTTGGCTGCTGATACATTATAGAGAATATATGGCTGTATATTTTACTGAGCATTGTCCAATGTTTAGAGAATACATACCATTAGGATAAATTCAGAGCAATCTTTATCCAGGATATGGCCTTCTTGCTTCTGATTATTGTTCTTCAAGGATTGCCTGAGCCAATGACAGCAACAGCAAATTCATGACTCTGTCTTTATTTTGAACAAATATTTTTTGTTCTTTTCAAGATTTTCACCTTCTAATCACTAGTAACTCATAGGCATTTTAAAATTTAAAAGTTATTCTAATTTTTTTTTCCATTTTTACTTTCAGGCCTCGTGTCACTTTGCGTTCCTTCCCTGTCTTGTATCTCTGTCCTTGGCTAGATACCCCACTTGTTTTGTTTTCTGAAGGGCAGGTGTATATATATAAAAAATGAAATGCTCTTTTTCAGCTTTGAAGAAATTGGCTTTGGATCAGTGACTGGACCTCTTCTTTCCCTTTCTTGTCACCTCTCCCATCTTCTCCTTCCCACAGTGTGACTGACTTATTACCCCTTCTTGTCTGCTTTCTGCACCTCATTCTTCATGGCTGTTTTTCCTTGCTCTCATTATTTCCCATTTTTTGCTTGAGTCTGTCGCTCTTTTCCTTTTCATTCTACTCATTTTGACAACTTTACTCTTGCCTTGCCATAATTCCGCACTTACTTAGTTCACTTTGTATTTGATAAAGAAGAATCAAGCCTGTTAAATCTCGTTTGCCAATACATTGCCTCTAATTTGCTGCAGAAACAGCAGTGACTGCTGCTGTTCCCCCCCAGAACTGTCCTCTTTTATCCATCTCCTCTGCCACGCTTCCAGCCCTGCATGTTAAGGCTGGAGTTTGCACAAAAGCCCGGAGAATGAGGTGGAAGCTTAGCACCTTGAGGCCTTGACTCTTGGTACCTTGGGGATGAAGCACCAGATAACCAGTTTACTGAATTACCAGCTGTGTAAAAGTCTGAAAAACTGTGGTTTGAGCAGTAGCCTTTCCTACCATTAGACATTTGGGGTTTATTTGAGATTGATTCAAGTTTTAGTTGTCAGGCACCATGTATGAGAAAGCTGCATGGAAAGCAAGCCAGGCAAATGAGGGGACCTCTCAGAGATCCAGCAGAATGGCTTAAAAACTGAGAAACATGCAGCTTTTTCCAAGGACTTTTTCATGTCCTGCATTCAGTTGAAAATCTGATCCAGTCAAATGGGATCATTTTGGATGTGCATCTTGCAATGACAATACAGCACAAGTGACTGTCCTCCATTGGCAATGACAAAATGTCAGCAGTGGCTGTCCTGCAGTGGCAATGACAATATAGCACCAGTGGCTGTCCTTCAGTGGCAAAAACAGAGACAAAGCTTCTGATGATTTGCACATTATCTCTTAATCTAACCTGAAGTATGTCCAGTGATCTCTGGAATACTTTATCATTCTTTCTGCAGGGACAGAAATTATTACAGGATGAAGCCTGAGCTCCAACTGTGCAATAGAATAGCTTTGGCTTACTGGTAATGAGAGTAGAATTAAGTCCATTCTATTTAGTGGGTGTGAAATTAACTCATTTGGTGTGACACTATTGTATTTTCTAGAGAGCGTAAGAGAAGATCTTGTTGAGAGGGAATATGAAAGTAGAAATGATCAATAGATGGTTTCTTGAAACAAATAAATTTGATTTCTGTGTGAGAAATACCCAGCACATCACAATACCGATGCAGTACAACTTATATTGGTCCTTGGCTTGAAACTAAACTGATAATTAGTTATAATGTGGTATTGACAGAGGTTTGAAGACTGAAGGTGAACGGAGAGTTGCCATTTTAATCACCACACATTTTACTTCAGCTCTTACTTTTAATAGTGAACCTTTAGCTCTTTCAAGACTTCCTAGCATCTCTGCTTTCACTTTTGTTTTAATACTTGTGGAATTGGATAAAATAATTTCACCAGTTATATGTTGCTACTTAATTCACATGGCAAGTGAATCAGGGTGATATTGAACTCACCTGAAACAAACAAACAAAAAAGCAGATTGTAACAGGTCTCTACTTTTATAAAGAGATTTAGCCACACTAATATAAATATAAATTTAACGATGTTTTCCCTCCATTTTCCCTCCAAAATATTACTTTTTTTCTATAACTACACCCTGTTGCAATGGCACAGATCACATAAAGAAAAAGCAGCATATTGTCTTTCTACCAGATTTGCTTGTTAACTCAGAAATAAGTGTTGTCAAATAGGAGAAAAATCTGTGCAGAACTCCTGACCAGTGTGTAAATTAACCTCTATATAAATAGAGTGTTGTAGAAGCTCTGGAAATGAGCTGCTGATG
Organism: Pyrocephalus nanus; assembly: GCA_038380795.1. NCBI lineage: Eukaryota > Metazoa > Chordata > Aves > Passeriformes > Tyrannidae > Pyrocephalus > Pyrocephalus nanus. Next base: position 6,195,710 of record CM076270.1, on the reverse strand, counting down.
CTGTCTGGGTTTCCTAAACACAAGGAGATATTACTATCAGAAGAGGAACAGATAAGACATTTATATTTGCAGAACTCTTGCACGGCCAAACAGTGCTTCCTTCAAATGGTACGAGACCTTTTTTCCTCTCTGTTATCAGCTCTACATATGATAAAATTGTGCAGTGTGCTTTCAAAATCATGATGTGTGTTCTTAAATCTCTGCTATTTAATTTATCTTCTCTCTTCCGCATTTTTCAGTTACAGTGAGGTCATTTTCCAGCTTTCCCTGTCCTTTGCAAAATGTAAAAATACTTTTCTTCTAGTGGAAGTTGAGGTTCCCTACTATGAATCTACTCAGCAGATAAACCCTTTAAAAAAAAAAGGATATATGTTTTCTAGAAAGACTTCTTCCCTGCTTTCCCTTTCTTCTCTCACTAGGTACTGCCATAATCAATAATGAGAAATAAGAATAACCTCAGGGCTGAAGTGCATTGGTAATTTAAGGGGAGATTTGTGAGTGGCCCTCCTTCTGTTCTTATTTGTGATCTCTGGTCACATGCTCTGGACCTTCCACTGCCTGTGTTTTCAGTGCTGGTGGATGTAGTTTTTTACCCACAGATGCTCATCTGCAATAGGAGACCACCAACAGCTCCCCTTACAATGTAAAGCATCAGGACCCAAAAGACTTGCAAAATAGGAGGGAATGGGAAAATCATTCTCTTTTCTGAACAATGCAATATTTTTTCATAGGCAAATGCTGTGCTGTCCTCCCAAATGCTGTAGTACTTTAAAGCAAGACATTGCCAGCTGGTTTAATGGAGCAAGCTCGAATGTAAGCGCAGGGAAATTATCTGCACTTGAAGAGAAGCTGCAAGTCCTTAGAGTAAGTAAGATTGGTCATCACCTTTCCACAACAACTCTGCTGAAGAAAAAAAGGAAGTGTGCAAATTGATTGGTATCCATGTTTGGGGTTTTTTTTGTTGTTGTTGTGTTCTGACATTCAGTCATGACTCAAACAATTTTCTGAAGAGGTATTTTTACCATTTGGACAAATAAGTATCTACTCCTCAACCTGTCATACTTAATCTTGAAATTATATATTATTGCTGACTTGCCTGGGAGTATGAGCAGCAGAAGTATTAAATTTGACTTAATTATGTGCATATATACATATTGCACATTTCACCCCGAACCTGGGCATGTATCAGCCATCAGAAAAGGCAAGAATATCTGTTTATCACAGACAGCACTGAGGCAAAAGTGCCTGTTAAATAAAATGAGTCACTGATTTTAAAGAGTCTGCTGTGGCCCTGCCTTTCTTTGAACTCGGGTATTTTTTATCCTGGTTCTATTTCCTCATTACGCAGATGGTCTCAATTACTTTGGCTTTCTGAATAGTGCTTAATGCAGTGAGATTTCTGGGACCTGTGGCCATAACTTGCACTCTGCAATCACTTTTTCACCAGAAACACATCAGAAATCTGAAATATCGTGCTGAATTTCTTTTGAGCAGATACTGCACATTTAGCTAATAACCCAATTATTTTGTATTTAGAAAACAACCCCAAAATCTCCAGCCCACAAGGTCCTGCTAAATAGAGGGGCCGTGGGTGTTTGATGGCCTGTGTGCTTTACCAAGGACACACGAAGGGAGGGACTCCTGGATGTTTTTGGGGCATGTTGCTAAGGAAACCTGTGCTTTTGATAAAATATGCTGGGAACAGCTGGCTTTGCAGAGTTTGTCTTTTCACAGTCAGCACTGTCAAAACGGAAGGAGAAGCCCTAAATAGATGTTTTAAAATTTTACATGTGTGTGTCAGGGACCCCAGGTGCCTGAAGGACCAGCCACTTACATTTGTGAGAGGTTGTGCTCTTTTGGTGGCCAAGCCCATAACTCATATCCTCACTGCATGTGTGCAAAATCTGTTCTGAGTTTACAAAGAGTAAGAAGACATGTTGAATTTTGAGATAAAAATGATTGTAGGATTTAATCTGACCTTCCACTTAACTCCAGATTAAATCATGGAATCATAGAATGACCTGGATTGGAAGGGACCTTAAAGATCACCTTGTTCCAACTCCTCTGCCATGGGCAGGGACACCTCCCTCTAGACCAGGTTGCTCAGAACCCCATCCAACCTGGCCTTGAACACTTTCAGAGACAAGGCAGCCACAGGTTCTCTGGGCAACCTGTTCCTGTGCCTCTCCACCCTCACAGTTTGACTCAGATGTTTGCCTCAGACTTAATTTGTTGAGAACATTTCCCTCTGCTCTTGTTTTCTCACAGTGAGAGTGCTGTTCACAGCGTGTGTGTAAATGTTGAAGCTCAACGAACTCCAACACTGTTTTCTTTGTGAAGATTAGAAACATAAAGAATCTACTAAAAATTCTGTAAGGTCTCTGAAGGCCATGAATAGAAGATGTGCAAAAATGGATGTTCTAAGGCAAAGTGCTTTCAATCACACAGCACCTCATAGCTTTTATCATCATATTGTTGCTTATACTTGACTGCCAAAGGCTTAGCTGGCATATTTGGGGTTAAAATTCCTCCTCTAGAGTTACACAGGTAAGGTGCAAAAATGAGCCATGGCTAAGGGGGGGGCAGCAGTTGGATTCTTTCTCTAAAAACTGTATGGTTTTTTAGAGGCAGCACAACTTCAAATCACAGCAAAGACCTTTTATTATAGTACATCTGTGAACAGAATGTTAAATGTCTGACATGTTTATTAAAAAAAACTAACACAGCACATTCTCCATCTGCTGTGATTACTGTATAGGTAGGCAGTTGGGACTTTGAATGTAAAAATCTGTGGGCTTCTGTGCAGCCCATCCCTGCTGCTGCCAAAAGCTCTCAATAATAAATCTTCACAGCGAGGCTTCTACTGTACTTCAAGGTGTTGTTGGTATTTCCCTCATTCCTAATTAAAAGGAACCATTTGACATCTCGGCCTGAACCAGTTTGGTAAAGTTACTTGTGTCTATCAAATTTGCTGTGTTCTCTGGAATATAAGTTATATTGAAGATTCGTACCTTGAGAGCGTATTTGTGCAGGAAAACTGTACCTGACTTTTAGGTTTAGGAGTGGATTTTAGCTGATGAAGATATTGGCTGATGGTTCAGCCAAGACTTTTTCTTTGGTGATCTTTGAGACTGAGCTTTCTTAATCTCTAGAAGTTTTAAGTTTCAGAATTAAAGTGCTCACTAGAAGTATTAATTGCCTTATCCTGCCCAGTGTTGGTTCCCCAGAATGTGGGTGAGAGCTGAACTCCCTCACTTGCCCTGCCCAGTTACTGCTTTTATCTGTCATACCCTGTGTTTTCTCTTGGTTTTCTATCTTCATAATTTTATTATAAAGCACAACCCAGAACTGAAAATGTTCCATCTCAAGGGTATTTTCTATAGTTTAGGTTTTGTTTGCATTAAGTACTATGTTGTTACACTCTAACTATGCACTAAAACTGCTTGTTGAAGTAGCAAACTAACATTTCACAAACTCTTTGCAATTATCTTAACTCCCATTACATCCAATTGGTGTTATGCAATACTGAAGGTTCAAGTAGAAAACATCCAAAATTCTCAGGTTTCATGTAGCTACAGCAGAAGGAAAAGACAAAAGCTACAAGAAGATTAATGAGATTACTTATTTAGTAGTCCAGAACACAAAGAGTATTCCTCAGACTATCATCCATCATTTCTGTTGCCTCAGGCAAAGAGGACACTTCAAGCTTGCTTCTAATTTTACTGAGTATATTCGGTTTCCTGTGTAGCTTAAGATCATTACTTGTTTCATTAATTCATTGTGACTAAAAAGTAAAAATCATAAAAAATTCAAACTTTGTTTTCAGCTGCAGGGTTGCATCTCATAGTTGAACTGTCATTCAAATAATTTTTCTTTGCTTTTTTGGTCTTGTTCATATACAGTTATGAAGAAAGTCAGTATTTTCTCCTAATTTGTATCTGTGACTTTTTTAATTATCTTCAAATATTTTTACTTCTTCTTTGATCTTTCCTAGAGAAAAATGTTCTCCTATGATTTTTTTGATCAGTATTTATCTTCGTTCTTTCTCTTTCCTGTAATTAAATTCTGTAAAAGGTGAAAATATTGACAGCAGAGTTAGGCTAAATTATAGTATCCCCATGCTTGTGTTCTGCAGCAGTTTTAACTTCATATTTCTCTTGGTTACACAACAGTAAATTAGATAGATGCTCTTTGTCACAACAAATTTTGCAGGTGAGATCCCAAGATATCCACACAGTGGTGAGTACTTGCAGTCAGTGTGGTGCAAAAATGCATTGAGAGAATCCATTGGAGAGTAGGGTGTGAATCAGACAAGTTTTTCATTTCAAACCTACACCACAGCTCTGTTACAGCTGAGTAATAGAACCAAATAGTGAAATATTTGCTCTGGGTTCTTTTTAGTTGTTGCTGTTGGGTTTTTGTACTCTTGCACAAAAGGAGTTCTGCATATCAACAGACTCACAGCTTAATGATTTTCTCCCCTAGCTGCTACAATACCAGCCTATTCAATACTTATTAAAATGCTACATCATACTCCAGAGCCCTTTATTAAAACAGAGTCTTAATTTTTCAGAGATTCTTATAAAGTTATCTGTCTTCCCTCTGAAAATATTGAAGTAAGTTCATGACATTGCTCTAATCCAAGTACAATTATTATGTGCTCAAATGGAAAACCCAATGTATCTTTATAAGTAAGCTAACATAAAGTATTGGTAGATTCTGCAAGTCAATTTGAGATGAAAATTATATTGGTAAGGAGTCATGTTCGGAAATATGAAGCAATGAAACTGCAGTCCTATCTACTGAGCTCCCTAAATATTTACTTACTGTAATTCATAGAAAATTTTTGTTAGAAATTATGATGGAATGCTTTCAGTGCAATCTCCCAGTCTTAACATTAAAAGTAGAGCCTTTGTCTCTTTGATGATGATAGAAAGTGGTCCATTTTGTCTGTGGAATTCTAATGCCTGTTTCTGTAAAAGAAGATGAAAATAGGGATGTGATGAAAATAAGCTGGTTGACACTATTAAAGAGAGAGAAGCTGGGTTGGGAAACCACCTTTTATATATTCAACCAAATCACTTACTGGTTTTAACATGGTTGCTCAGAATTTATTTATCTCTGTATAATTTTTGAAGAAGTCCAGCTACTGCTCTGGATATCTTTTCATAACAGGAGTGATGCAATGAATTCTTAGTAGAATTAAAAGATCAGTTTGATAGATACTTATCTTCCTACAAACCTTCCTTTCTGCTCCTTCAGCCTGTGGAATGAAACATTTAATAGTAGCTGATATCACTGGATCCAATGAGAAGACTAAGACTGCATTTAAAGTTCATTCAAACCTCACACAATTAAAAAGCTGTCTAGAATATTTGTGAAATTGCTTTTGTGACATGTCTGAAATGATTTGGTGGATTAGCATGTCATAAAACAGTCTGGCTTCAGAAAGCACCCACTTCTAATCTGTGCATTCACAAATAATTTACATCTTTTGGACTTGGAAAATTCTTGTGTTGTTGTGTATAAATTAGCATATATGATTATACAGGCTTATGCAGTTATATAGAAGACTGTTAAATTTTTAAAGGCCGCTTCAGTTTGTGATTTATCCCCTCACTGTCTTATGGGGACATTCAGTGGAACTGGTAGACTCTTTCAAAATGGTCACTAATTGTACATGACAATATAATTTTTTCATTATGTTGTCTCTCCTCACATATAAATCTCTATAACTGATTTGAAAGCAAATTCTCATCTCATTTCCTGGACAGTGCAGCTCAAGTATGGTAAAAGGGTGGTGAGAGATCACAGAATGGGTGGGTGGCACAGTTGGCATCTGTCACGCTCTTGGTACACCTTACTCCATTAGATGTACTCTTTTTTTAAAACTCCCAAAGCCGACAGGAAAAAATTAGCATTATATCACAAAAAGTTAATGCCTTAGGTGGAGGAGGATGCTTTTATAACTACAATAATGTATCACTGCATACGTGATATGTTATTAATAGTCTTCAGTACAATTTAACTTCTCCTTTAGCAATGACAGGTTTTTTCAGCTTTTCACTAGTTCTGTATAACAATAATTCTGAGGCTAAACATGTGCAACTGAGATTATTTAGACTGATTTATCAATGTGAGACCAAAGTCTGACCTTAAGTTAACTTATGTTACACACTGTCTTCACGTTGCTCTGGATGATCTTGTCTGGTTCTGATATTCTCTACAGGAGTATCGTTATCATAGAATCACAGAATCATAGAAGGGCTTGAATTGGAGGGGACCTTGGAGGTAATCTAATTCTAACCACCAGTCATGGGCAGGGATGCCACCCACTGTATCATGTTGCTCAGAGCCTTGTTCATCCTGTCCTTGAACACTTCCAGAGATTATCTGTTGTATCTGCTATTCCTTGTCCTTCCAAGCTTAATTGTTGCAACTTCCTCATGTGTTTTTGTTTGTTTAGGTGTTTTGTTTTGTTTTGTTTTCAAATTTGATGGATAGACAATTAGCAATTAGTGGAAATAGTTTAAACCAGCCTTCAACTATTTCAGTAAGCATCTCTCCTATTCTGTTTAGATGAAAACCCCAAATAAAAATCCGTGCGTGGGGAACATTAAGGTTGGTTTCCTATATTGCATTTACCAAATATGTGAGAAAGGCATATGAAAAAGCTTTCAAGTTTTGCTGTGCTGACAGCTGCTTGCAGAGGAGGTCAGAGCCTTTCAGCGATCTGCCACTCTCCAATAACTGTTCAAAGTGCCGCAAAGGCTGCCAGTTGAACATCCATTTAGCAGTAACTGTTAGTCTTCTCCTTGCTCTGCTGAACTTAGTAAAAAAAAAACATTCTTTAATGGAATAGGAGCAGGCTATGACCTCAATACCCAAATCAAAAATTGATCTTTTGGTGCATTTTTTCGCAGTCTGTTGCTTTAGATGATATCTATATATATACCTTAATAAAATCTCTATCTGAGTGTACAATTCAGACCTGACTGAAGAGCTGAATAAGAATTGGAACTCTGCGTGCTACAAGATTCTGGTGGTTTGGAATGCTTGTTTCTCCTATTTGCAGGCTTCCACAGCGTATTCCTGTAGTGAGAAAATCCAAGTGCATTATTCCTTTGATGTGCCTGACCCTTTGCTCTGAGATGTGTCTATGCAGTAAGGCACAGGGTGAGACAGCCCAGTGCAGGGTAGAAACATCAAGCAATCTCATTCTGCAATTCAGGCCAAGAAGTCCTGTGGTATTTATAGCAGATGTTAACCCCCTGGCCTCCTGGCCTCTCTTCGCTGTGCAGTTGCATGAAATGGGTTGTGCTCTCTGGAACTCTTGATGCCAGCTGAGGGAGCTGACTGCTCAGACAAAGGGATGGGACAAAAGGAGCAGCATTCAGGCAGGCTGTGCTCTGTGTAGTGCAGATCCTCACTGTGTATGCAATTGACTTAAATTTCCTAACTTCATTCAGATGTGGGAAGGCCTAAAGTGATACGAGGCATTTGAGTGAAAGCAACTCAAAGGATTAGTTATCAGAAGCCTTTGGGGCTGTCTTTGAGTCCTTTGGCTTGGCTTTTGTGATTTGGCTTTTAAATCTTAATTGTGCAAGGGTGATAAATCCAGATAAATCCAGGTGATAATCCTAGTTTTAAAAGGCCTGCTTTGACATAGCTTGTATGACAGCCTAATCCAAAATACAGCAGCAGTTCCCTGTAGTCTTAATGGTAAATGTTGACTTTATCCAAGCAAACAATTACACGTCCTCATTTAGACTTAAAAGAAGATTGCTACAAATGAAAAGCCAGTGAGCTTAAAGTTTTATATTCTGAGTACATAGAAATGGCTGCCTCTATTTTGGTGTGATTTCTGTATATGAAAACAACGACACTCAATCTCTTTTGTTGCCTCTAGTAAATGATGACTGATAGCCCTTACATGTATTATATGGCATTTCTCACTATTGTTACATAAATTGCCTCAACTTTTTTTGTGCAATCATTGATTTCTGACTGCTTCCTTGTTAAACACTGCTGAGGGCAATCTGTCAAGGACTTGCATGACAGTGATGGGACTTTACAGTGGTGAACTGACATAATTCTTCTAATATTCCACCAGCTAAATATCTGTCTAGTCTTTTTTATCGCAGCAAGATCATTTCAGAGAACCAATTTTCAACTGAGTGTGAAACTTATACAATTTAAGGAGGACTAAACTCAAAGCAAAATCAAGTTCAATAATTGCCTGTTCTTGCACTATTATCTATCCTGAAGCTTTTCCCCAGGGAAAAAAATCAAGCTATTTGGGTTCTTGGAGAGTGGGGGCAGTTAGCAGTTGTTCTAAAAGACTCCAAAATAGAGAGAAAAGTGCCCTTTAATGGAATTAGAATGTGGATATTCAGATCTAAATTTAAGGCCTATTTCTGGCTAAAAAAAAGGACTAACATTTCTGCAGATGAGACTCAAATAGTACTTCTCAAGGTTTTGGGAGGTCTCCCCTGGAAATGTAATGAGTTTTATGCTATCCTGTTACCTCTGAACACACATCACATTGGTTGTGTGTTTGGTTCTGTTCTTACAGCGACTGGGCTTTTTGGATGTCTGTAAAATATGGGCCAGAATTCTTCTGATTTCAGTGCAGAAAACACTGAAATATTTCAATCTTCTTAAGAAACAGAAATCCTTCCACTGTAGGAATTGCTGACATCTTGAAATTAGTTTTCTTAGAAAGAAAAAGAGAGGCTTTTAAATATTTAAAAGACAGAGAAAAAAACATCCTTGGTAATATAAGAATAAAATTTCACTGGGAGCAAAACTGTTACTTAAAGGTAGCATGTCTACTTTGAATTAGCATTTTGAAACAATGGATTTCATTTCAAACTTCTTATTGAGAAATTTGATCATTTACCTTGTGGTTCAAGGGGTTTTTTTCTTATGCAGAAGGTTTTTACACAAAGCTTTTCAAGTTGCTTTACTGAATACTGAAAAGCAACAGGATATGAGCCCTGGTTCCATTTAAGCAGAGAGCCTGGGGTGTCTGAATGTGTATAATTTTAGACACATAAATAGATACATGCAGGTAGGCACTGAGGTAGAGCCTTCCTTCATCTCCTAGTGTGAAGGACATATGACTTTGGAACTTCATTCCACAAATATGCCCTCACTTAAAAGAAACTAATTTGAGCCCTTTCCCTTAAATTAAATACTAATGAGCAAGTCTGAAGCCCATGTAATTCATCATTCACACACAAGCCAGACTGTACCTAAGAGAAGGAGAGAATAATTAAAATAGCTTATTGCAGTAACTTTATAACTTGATGTATTAATAGATTGTTTTGTAAAGGGAAGAATATGAAATTTTATAATTCTCTGACAAATTATGTCTGCAGCAAAGAGTTTAATGAAGGCAGACAGTAACAAAAATGTACCACATGTTTATAACAGCATTTATATCAGGGTTGTATTTTTTCCTTTGACTTCTAACCCGAACAGTTTCTGCCTTATTCCAGTGATAGTTTATGAGAATTATCTTTTGTTACAGAAGTACAAGACTACCCCTAGATCATTGATTTTATTTCAAAATTATTAACAGAGTCCTTGTTCCCTGCTTTTCCTCTGCACAATGCAAAAAAAAAAAAAAAAAAAAGGAATTAAAATATTACTTGTGTTTAATTTCTTTTTGTAACTGAAGGGAAACCAGGCACAAATTCGCATTTAAAAGTGGTATCATAAACAGAGAAGCAATAATTATTTTTCATGACTTCTTGACCTATTTAATCAAGTCCCTATTTCAGGGGAAAAGATCTCATTTTTGACTTACACTTTTCTTTATTTATCTCTTATGTCTTTATCTGGTGATTAATGTTAAATATGCAGCTTATTCCTCCTTAGAGAAATGTAATATTGATTTTATTCACAGGATAATTTAATTTTCATCAGTATTTTAACTTCAATAGAATCCAAATTTTTCCTGAGGAATAGAAAGAAATGCTACTTAAAGGAAATTAAGTTTTGCTCTTGATGAATTGAGAAGTACCACACATTAATTCATGGCAGAATTAACTGAAATATCGTAATTACTATGGATCAGAATTTAAATTCATGCCAGAATTTAGAATAAGCTATGGTAATTAATGCATTACAACTAGATGTCTTTTAAAAATTGTGGGAAAATGCTTCAGCTAATCTTAAAATGTAAGAACAGGTTGTAGAGAAATAATGTATCAAGTTATTTGGTTAGTTTTTAATAAAAAAAATTTAACCTCAATTTTTTTTAATTTCTAAACTTCGGCAGTAGATATTTCATTTAGAAGACGATTTTTTGCGTGGATTCTTGTAGATATTTAATTAAGAGGCTGCTACAAGGATAGGAGAGCATAACCCAGGTGGGGTAATGGACAGTGTTAAATGTTGCACTGGTGATGCAGCTTCCACAGGCAATGAGATGATGGTCAATGCAGCCTAAAAAATTTTGACCATGTGGTGGTAATAGAAATGGAGTTCCCTGCCACAGAAGAGGAGGAACATGGTGTGAGAAACTTGCATTGCTGGAGCACATCTCTGGAATTATAGTTCTTCTTAAGTAAGTAATTTTTACAGATGCAGTTCATATAGCTTTTTTTTCTTCCCTTTTTTAGCACAAAAAAGATTCATTCTACCCCAGTGGTCTTATCTTGGAAGGAATATCCCCTACTGGTCAAATTTCTCTAAATTTTAAATGCCCGGTTGGAATCTCTACAATTTTTTGATAAGAACCATCAAAAAATGGTGGATAGAAAATTCTAAACAATGCACACAAAACTGGTGTCCTGCTGCCAGGTGTGGAGCCACACAGTTTTGAAAGAGGTAAAAACTCAGCAGAAATATGAATTGGAAAAGTTAAATAATTTTGTAAAAAAGGAAAAACCTGCTTGTTTTGTAAAAACTTCTCAAAATCTCTGGTTATGTATGGCAAATTGAGCAACTTTCTACAAGACAGAGGGAATGGAACCAATTTTTATTTTTATACTCAAAAGATTCTGTGCCTGTAGATTAAAATGTGATTGATTTCTTTAATATTTCATTTGCCAGGATATTTGACAGACATGCCCAGACTCACCTGTCTCCTTGAACGTCTTATTGCATGAGCACTTATCAGCAATTGCCCTCAGTAAAATGTATTAGGTATGCCTGTTAATATTCTGACAGTTAATAAGTTCTCAGTTGATTCAGGGACTAGAAGTGTTTGTTCGCGTTTGAAGATTAATAATAGTTTAAGTCTGTCATCTAAAAAAAAAAAAAAAAAGGAATCCTCCTCTCCCCAGTTTATTCCAACCTGCAAGCATAATTCACTCCTTGGTGTGTGATAGTTTTGAAGTTTTGCTTAAAAGCGTGATTGCAAAGAGTGTTTAGACGAGTGACTCCAGGCTTTGGAAAGTGCTGCCAAGGTTTAATAACTGAATCAATTTAACCTAAATTTGGCAACTGGTTGTGATTCAGATTGTAGCTGCACACGCTGCTGCAGTGCAGTGTTTGGAGAGGCAAGAGCTCTGCGTGTCGGACACTGTTCCATCCTGTGTGTGGTTCCTGGGATGGTTTACACACACAGGCTTGCCTGTGGCACAAGGCTGGAGGTCTGTGACACTGCTGTAATTCATTATTGCTTGTTAAAGGAGACTCATGACCTGTGAACATCAGTATTAAAGGCTGCCTGGAAAGTTAGGAGTACTTAATCTTGGGCAAGAGGGGCTTGCCTCTATTCCAGGAGTTTTTATATGAAGAAAAGTTATTGTTAGATTTTTATTTATCTCTTGACGAAAAATATAGGATTTTGTACAACTTTGTGTTTTCAGCAAAAGTTGTGAAGAAGAGAGCTGGGGAAGAGCGGTCTTTTAAAGTAGAGACAGTTTCTAGCCTGTTAGCAGCAGATCTATAGAAGTTTAGGCCTTTCTACTGCTGACAGTTGTTTGTACCAAACAGCTTCTATCATCCTACTCATGTCAGGGAATATCAGTATAGAGCTTTCAAAAGTTTTACCTGCTTATGTATGTATTTAATTCCTCTTTCAACTTCATATAGGCACTCTGCAAATATACAGATGAATAGAAAAGAAGTAACAGCTTGACCAGACCCAACATCTGTGTCCATGACCTGCATGCCACAGAGGATCAGCACTGTCTGAGCTGAGGTGGAGATCTCCTCCCTGTTTAAAGGTGGCTTCATGCTCTACACTCCACAGGTCTTTCCAGGGCTGCACTGAACCTGGTGGGTACAAATTTGTCATTCTAACAACGGTAGCATGAAAAAGAGGATCTGAGAGAAGCCTGCTTTGAAACAGCAACTTTCTGATCTTTCCTCTCTCTCAGTTTTTGTTGGTGCCCTCTTCTTCATTTACTTCTAGGGGAATAAAATATAGATCGAGTGGTATCCAAAATTATCTCACTTGTTTAATTGTTATGCCACATTGTGCATGATGCAGCTTACTGGAATTAAAATTACCACCAATAAACTTTCAAATAGATTGGGTTCTTCAGGTGAGCTTCTGTCCTGAAGGAATTATTTTGGGTGCATATACTTAGCAAAAGCAGTCACTGAACTTAACTGTGGGAGAAAAAGGCTATGAGTAAGGCTCCTGAATTGTGCTGCAATACAAATGATAGCAGTGGCCTTTTGTGACTCATAACAAAATGAGTTATGACTTCAGGAACTGAATAAGAGCTGTGGCTCAATCCCAGAGGGTTAAGTTTTCCCATTGCTGCATATCCTCACATCAAGCCATCTTTAATCTTTTGGTAGAACCTGACAGAAGAGTAAATTGTGCAATTGCATCGTTTCAGAATGAAAGGTGCTTAATGATATCTTGATCTGTGATCTCTGGGATGGAAGAAAAAATAGGTTAATTATTAATTTATGTGCTATTTTTTTTCCTTGAGAAGTGAAAAAAAGCGCCCTCTTTAAGTAGATTGAATTGTTTCTTTTTGGTCATACAGCTAGCGTTAAATGAAAGAAATAATTTGACCAACTGGTTTTCAATTCCTGATGGAAAGTAAAAGTAAATGTGGATTGCTTTTGACTTCAATAAGGAAAGTGTAGCATTCAAATACTTACTTAGCTTCTTTGGTTTGGTTTTTTTTTCATGCAAGATTGAATAAATATTACATTTATTTTTATATTTAACATAGAATTTTATATTTGACTATTTTTATTTGCAACTTTACAACTACATTTTGCAGCTTTGTTTTTCTATTCACAGCCTGAAAGATATCTGACATAATGTTGATTTCAAACAGGTAAAACAGGCCTGCTTACAGCTTTCTATTGAGAGGTTATAAAAGTCTATCAAAGCACAAACTTTGCATCCTTTTACAAGTATTTCATTTTATTTTCTCCCTGTAAGCAAAGCAAGCAAAACAAAATAAAAAGTAGTCATCAAAGTGAAATGTATGTTAATATGAGTCATAACTGTCAGACAAGCAGTTCTTTCCTCTTGATGATTGAAATAATTTACTTTCCTAAAATGAACATTCACAGATAAGTGGTGGTTACTACTGGCTGTTCAGTTCAATTAAAATCCTAAAGCAGGACACCAAGAGATAAAGTGATCTGGGTTTCATAGGTGTTCATCCCTCCCTCACCTTATCATTAGCACAAGATATCAGAGAACCAGGGCAATACCTAACATGTTTTTTTAATCTAAGGTTTGTGTTCTGAAATTTTGAGCAGCTCCTTTTTCCAAGGCCACAGCTCCAATCAATATAGTGAGCTCAGACCAAAACTGAAACCTCTGCCTGTTACCTGTTGCAGATCTATCTAATATGTGATTTTTATATGCTTTGAGTCCTTTCTCAGAGCCAGGTTTCACCTGTGATGATGTTTATCTCCTATGTTGAGGGCAGGAAAATGTAGCCTCGAGTTAACAGTCATTTCCTGAGGTCACCACTGTGTCCCAGTGGGAAGAGGTGCATCCTCCAGAGCCCAGGGCTGTTTGGGTTGGAGTTTTGGCACCCAGAGTTACCTAAGCTGAACAGATCAAAGGGTAGAAACCGAGCAGAGGGGTTCTGCTGTTGGGCAACTGATGGATGGCTTCGTTCTCCTAGAAAAAAGCAGCCCTTCAGAGAGCACGGCAGGGAAGTCATTCCAGTGCAGTGTGAAAATCCGACAGCATTCCGGAATGAATGGCCCTTTTACAGTCGGGGGATCTAAAATAAAACCTACAGCTGTGCAGCCAGGAACTCCACTGTATAGCAGCAAGAAACACAGGACAATCCAGGGCACTGTTCCACAGCAGGCTCAATCCTGTCTGACTGTGGACACTCACACGTGTATCTCTCCTCCAAAAAATAACTTTCCCATCGGACCAATGAGTCATATTCCAGCAACACACTGAATGACTAAATCTAATATGAGGAAAAAATGAGGAACACGTCAGTACAGTTAAGAGAGGAAAGGAGACAGAATTAAACCATCACTTTTGGCACCAAACTGTGAGTTTGATGAAATTAAGCACAACATGAAATAGAGCCTCCAGAGAGCTTGGGTGAATTGGAGGTATTTTTGGAAAAAAATAATTTGAAGCCTCTTGCTATGAGGAGTAAGCGGTACAGTGTGATCTTGAGGCATTTTTAGCTAAAGGAGAAACATTTTGTGATCTTTTTGGTGAAGAATTAAGTCTCTGGAAAAGTAAGAATCTACCTGTACAGGCTAGGAATTTTATTTTTCCAGGGGGATTTTTACACACACCTGACCTATTCAAGCAGTTTAGCTCTTATTTTCTATCAGTTTAAACTGACCCTGGCATACATCTGCAGCAGCTGTTTCTGAATTTTGTCACACTGAGTTTACTAATGGTGAATGTTAACTCATTTCGATTGTAAATAGGCTGAAACACCAGCTCATACAATATTTAACGTCCTGTCTGCAGTCCTTTTCTTCATCTTCCTTACTCACTGCTTTTTTCTGTAATTCTTGCTCTCTGAAAGACCTTCACTGTTTAATTTTTGTGCCATCTTTCTTTTTTTCTTTTTTTTTCTTTTTTTCCATGGCACTGTAGGGTAGCAGGGTTCTTTATAACTCAGGCCTTTTTCCTGCAGAGGGACAGTGAGATCCATTGGAGGCTCCCATCCATCTGGTGTCGCACAGGCAGCAGCTGACACTGGGGCAGGTTTATAAGTAGAGCACTGAGAGCAATTAGCATTTGAATTAAAGCTACCTGTGGATAACAACAGGTGATTACCCTATTTAACAGCTGTTAAGTGGTGTTATTTGCCAGCCGTAGACCACAGACTGAGTGAATTGTGTGCATACAAATGGGAGTTACAGTGCATACAAACGAAGGACGTTAATTAAATAATATTTTTTTAAATTGCAACTATGAAATCTGTAGAGGTCGGCTCAAAACAAGTAACCGGTAGCAAAAGAAGCAAAAGAAAGGCTTTTAAAAGTGTTTTAGAATGCTTGACAACAGCTTCTTAAGACGAAAAACCTCTATTTGGGCAGTCAGTGTTTTGCTCTAGAAGCAGAAAAGCAAAACTTGCTATTGCACTGATTCAGCTTCTGGCAAAAAGAGAAAATAATGAGAAATTAAAGCACATAAGATTATTTTCTCCTTCTGTTTTATCTGCATTTCAAACAAGGCTTAATCAACCTCAGTGCTCTTTGGAAAGTACAACACTGTTCCCTCTGTACATGCCTACTTGCCTCTGTGCATATGTGGGAGAAGCTGCTCCACTAACTCACTCCCTTCTGTGCTGGGGGCGGATGGATGTCTTTTTTGAACATTTGTGTAGCATATGGTTGTGCAACATCCTCTTAAATCCACGTGGGGTCTGTACCACGGTTCTGCTTCGTGTATTGCTGCAGAATATCTGACTGAGTCTGGCTGCACTTCCTCAGTAGATGTTCTCGTTGGCTCTGAAGTTCTTTCTGGGAACCCCTTCTCCAAGGACATGGATTTTCAATGACCTTGTTTTAAGACCTCCCAAGGCATACGAAGAGAATCTGTCTACCAAGAAAGGCTGATTAAATTTCTGCTCTAAGTGTTTGCTTGCACTCTACAAACAGAATTATTTTATCAGTGATGATTGGCCTCATGGCTACTCCAGAACTGACTGAGTTTTGTGTAAGTGCAACGGTCACAAATTACAAGATGAAGTTAATTTCTTCCCTGTGGCATAATTATCCACTCAGTTAAAAAGCTCCTGTGATTTGTGTATGTGTACATTTTCATTGTATTGGTATGAATAGAGATGTCCAATTCGTATATATACCAGTGTAGGCATTCAGTGCTCCCTTCCAGTGTGGTGGAAAGCAGGATAAATAATACTACAGCTTAGGAGGGATCCCTGTTTTTTATTAAAGAAACCTGCCCAATTAAAGCATTTACTGTACTAGGCAACTGAACTGAAATTAAATGCCTGTTAACCATCTGATGGTGGTCAAGTGTATGCTATATCCAGCTAGAAAATTATCATACTGACAGCCTTATTTAACTGGAATTTGATGTGGGTCAGAACAGAATCTGTCTGCTATTAAGAGCCTCCTAATGACTTTCAGAAGTTTAGGTTAAAGCACTACTCTCCTCAGTCATAGTTACCCTGCAGAAGGCTTGGACTGTTTAAAAAATAAGCCCTATGGAATCAAAGCAGTTATTTGAATAATGTTCAATAAGGGTTGGCTGTGCAAACACCTTCAGGTATGTCATTTCCATAGGGTTATCCAGGGATCATTATCTCAGAGGTGGTGGTGCTCATCCATTCTTCCCCCCACTGCAGGCTAGAAACAAACTCCATATTTGAGAGCAGGCTCTTTTTATACATAAAATATGCATTGCTCATCTTTTTTTATTATTGTTCTTTTGATATTAAGCAGTGAGTGGTGTATTTTTTGTAGATTTCTTCCTGTCACAAGAATCTTGAAAAGTTGCAAAAATTTGCTGCCAACCAACCAGTACTTCCTAAAGCCACCAAATCCTAAAATAGTGCCAAATACCACATTGGTACAGGTCACAATTCAGAATGTCTTGAGATTTTCTATTCAGCAAGCTTTTAGCTTGCTTTATTTTACATCTGCAGTATACTTACCTCTGCGTGTAGCATCCTTTCTATTAGCACATGGGCATCTTGGCTTGTGTCAAGATTTAATGTGATAAACACCATATATCTTTTTTTCCTTTTCCATTTTATGTAGGGTGATGGGTATCTTGGATGAGCAGGAGCTCTCCTGGTGGAGGAAGAGCAGTGATATAATGGAAAGAGGTGGGTATTCAGCACAGACAGTCCAAGGGAGAATAAAGGAGAGTGCAAGATATGCTGGGCCCACACCTGAAAAAGAAAAGCCCTGGGAAAGCACTGCTAAAGCCCCAGGTAAGCATTGCTAAAGCAGCTTTTCATGGAGAGCACAAGGCACTTGGCAGTGCCTCCCTACGGCACAGTGAGATCAATTCATCTTCCCTTTCTGATGTCTTCTTCCTGCTAATCTATATCTAAGATGATTATTTCGCACAATGCAATTCCAAATGTATCTATTTAAAGATAACAAGATAAAGTAAAAGTACATCTAGAGACAGCTCTGGAATTTTATTTTTTAAATTAAAAAAGAATAGTTAAAAGTGCAGAGAGGATAACAGTGTGTTCTTGAGCAGTGACAGGCTTCAATATCTGCTGAATCAGTGTCTGAAGTGAGAATTTCGTGGTTTGGTGCAGATGTAAAGTTGTTCTCTATATAGGACAAAAAGTCATTTGTCTCTAAAACTCATGAGACAAAGGAACCCTCAAATTTACTTTGTTGCATAGAAAAATTATGTTAAATATTCTTCAGGAGTCCAGTAGGTCAACACCGTGACTGATCAAAACTCTTGAAAAGATGGTCATTTATGTCAGCCCCACATGCACATAACCTGTAAACGTGCCAGACTGATTCATAAACTTAGTTGTTACATAATTATGACACTAAGCTGCAAAGGAAATTATGGTATGTTGTAAATATTTTGATTTGTTCTCTGTTTTTTTGTGTTTGCCACATCTATCAAGAGTAAAATACAGGAAATGCAAATGCATATTAACTAACAAATTACTAATATATGAAAGAAATATGGCAACTGTGGTACCTTATTAGAGCCACAAATCTTTTTTTTTAATTATTATTGTGTCTCAAAAACATAATAAATAAAGGATGAAAGAAACTTCATCCAATTAAGGTACTACATTGTAATTCTGGCACTACTGATAGAATAGCTGTTTAACAACATTGTAATGAATGTTCAGTTGTCACAGCTTTGGAAGGTGTGGTTTAATAAGTTATTTCTTTTTCAACATTTCTTTAGACAGTGCTTAATATCAGTCATGTTTTTATTCCGTTGTTTCCATTCTTTTAAAGAAAAAAAAGAATGCTACAACATAGATTTTCATTATTTAAAATTTACCACTCCAATCAGTTTGAAAAAAGTGAGAAAAATAAACCTTATTAAGCCACTGCTTTTTTTCACAATCCTTATAATAAATAATTCTTGCAATAAATAAATGAAACTTTATTAGTAAATAATACAGGAAATGCATCAGGCTGTGGAGGATTAAGTGTTCCTTTCAGAATAGAGACACATTCTTCAATGTCCAGATGCCCAGGGGTAATGTTTAATTAACCCACTGAGTTATAAATTCATGCAGACTTTTCTTCATCATTATAATATGCATAGTAGAAAATGCTTCGGAAATTATCCTCTCTCAGACACCAGCTAATATTAATTTGCCAGTCATTTAATCAGAAAATCATTGCAAATAGAGATGGTTAAAGGGCTCAGGTGATCCTTGGAAACTTCTAAGTTCATTTGCTGCTGCTCTGTGTTATCAGAGACTTCTCAAGCAAATCATCGTCTCATCCAGACTTAGAGATTGGTTCTAGACAGGCATTAGTGCTCAGCTCACATCTCTACTACAACTCCTTCCTTCCCCTTCTTTTCTCATGCTGCGTGTGGTGCCCCACACCTGCTGTGCTCCAGTGTCCCTAGCAGTGAGATATTTGCTAGGGATACTCATACCAGACATGGCCATCAGGGCAGATCTTTGCCAAAAGAGCACAGCTTGGGGACATAAACAAAGTATAAGACAGACATGGCTTGGCCATTCTGTGTACTTCTGATGTGCAGGTCTACACCGAAGTCCTTGCTATCGTTTACAATTATCCTTTGGACAGTGTGAGCCAGTCATGTTCATATGATATGTTACTGTTGACTCTTATTAAAGTAGGTTTATATGGGAATGAGGTAGACAGAAAGAGAGGATCTCTCTCATGTCCAGCTATTTCTCTCCTGAACTACTCAGAGTCCACTTTAAATAAAATCTAATCCAAATTGGGCAAAGTGCATTTAGTGTTCTCTTTTGAAACTTTCCAGAATTCTTAAACTAGCAGCTCTTGTGGTTCACTGATTACCTGAATTAAATATTTTGAACTGATTTGGCACATCTTCAAAGTAACAGATGGTTCCATCTTTACTGCAAAAACAGTAGCTACAGCAACAACAAAATAATCTGTGATTCTGCCTGGAACCTCTTCAAATATAAGGGAGAGCTCATTGACCATCTTACATTCCTGATAATTACCTCAAGGAAGAAATATATATTTCCCAAGAAATTCACATTATAATTTTCTAAGCAAAGTATCACATCCATGGAGCAGTTGTCTGAGACTGAGAGAGACTGAACTGTTATGGATGAGTTTCTAATAGGACCTCCCCAGCAACACAGCAGCTGCAAGGAGAGAGATTATGAAAATGTGATACTGAGAAACTCCTTCACCAAAGCTAAAAATAAGCTAATATATGTTACAAAGAAAAGCACAGAAAAACAAAATGGGAACTAAGCTCAGAGGAGAACCAATGTGATTAGGAAAATGCAGCAAAAGCAGGAGATGTTTCAAATAGCCAGAAATTGTCCATGTTACTACCCAGTTTCTTTTAGAGAATGTTTTTAATGGTCATGGTCTAGAAGTATTTCTTATAAACTAGTATACACTGTATTTTTGGAATGGGATTCTCCTGAATTTGCCTTTTAGTTACTAATATTTCAGAATAGGAAAAGCAATATCATTGACAAAGTAATTTTCTTCTATTATTGAGAAAGAAATAATCAGATATACCAGATTAACATTAGGGATAAAGCAAGAAATAATGCTCTTTGTATTGGATACATACTGATTTGCAAGTTTTAGGGGTAATATAAAAAAATGAAAGTGACATTCATTAAAAAGAAAACCTTACCCTGTACAGACTAGCTGTCAAATATTAATAGGAAACCCTAATTTTTCTACACATTTCTATTTTTAAGTGCCAAGTAAATTCCCCAGAATACTAGTGTATATTAGAGAAAAAGATACTCTTCTGCATACAAGACCTATGTCAGTGTCAGTTTTCTGTCTTTTATATGAAACTCTAATTATTGGGAGTGTGCTACAGAAAAAATTATTTGGGGAGCTACTTTAGCTGAGGCAGAGCTTAAACATTTAGCTGCCGTGCCTTTGGCTTTTCAGCTGCTCTCAGCCCGTGCTATCCCTTCTGTCCAGATGGTGAATAGGGTGGGGAGAGGATCCTGCTTAAAATCAGTATGCTGAGGGCTTCATCTTGTGGTCATTTTTTCAGCTAGATTTGATTCCTGATCCAATTCATTGCATGGATCTGATGATGAGACTGCAGCGTGTAGGGGGAATAACTCCTAATGAGCACAGAGCCCGTAATTTAGCTCTGCTACACAGTAAACGCACGTCAGGCTATGGCTGGCATTAACAAATGTGTTTCTCTGCTCCTGAGCCAGGGAGAGACAGGCTCAGTGAAGGAAATCTCTGCTGGAGACCAATAGATGTGCATTTGCCTTGACGGGAGGGCTTTGGGGAAGTGGTCTGGATGTCGAGGGTGGTGCTCTGAGGTAGATTAGTTCTATGAGCAGGCTGGCAGGTCAGGCAGTTCCTGCAACCTGGAAATAAATGTGGTCTATTCCCTCACTAAGGTACAGCTGGTGTTTAACTGAAGGGTTCAAGAGCCCTGAACATCTGTCAGAGAGGGTGAACAGTTGGAACCCAGCTGTGGCCACAGTTGCTCCTACACTTCATGGGTTATACTAAATCCTACAATATTCCCTATGAAAAGCACACTACTTGTAGGTTAATGTATTGCCCTCAGTCTGTAGCCTCGGTACCTGCTCAGGGAGGGTTTCATTTTATCTTTACAGAGTAGAAGGAGACATGGAAGCAACCTTAGGTTCTAAATAATTATATTTGCTAAGCACAAGGAGCTTGCTGCGCTCTCACCAGTGATCTGACTGATTTCTGGCAGCTGCTTTACCCTGATGCACTGAGATCATCGATGGAGTGCTCACAGGATACTTTCAGGGGGTTTTCTTTTTCCTGTGTGATAAAAATGATGGTAACAATTAGCAATCAGCAAACAGCCAATGGCATGACTGCAGAGGCAGGTAGTTTTTTGAAATACTTTGTGTGGTGAACAGAACAATTTTACTTTGCATAAGTTCTACTTAAATATTCCTTACATTCAAACATTCCTGGGGGAGAAAAAGCTGTTATATAAGAAAAAGGTTCAGGCTGTTCTTAGTGAGATCAATACAGCTCATCTGTTTACATGATTCTGAGGAGGATAAGTTGGGTAAATACTCTGGGGAAAAGTTTTCTCAGTGAATATTGAATAATAGAACTTCTTTTTTGTAATTAGTCATATACAATTGCTATGTCATGAGGCCTACATTTAAGCTTACTTTAAGAAACTGTTTTTCTGTAGATTACTGAAGAAATGCCAAGGATATCATTTAAGCAAAGAGGTTTTTCCAGGACATAAAAAAGGTGATGCAAAATAAAATGTCTTTTCCCCTCCCCCTTATATATTCAGTGGTTGACAGTTCTTAGTTTTTTATTTTGAATCTTCTATTTTTTGTCATTTTCCTCATGTTTCTGAGTTTTAACTTTCAACCATTTTGTTGTCCATCAAAATCAGAAAACAGAGAAATCTTACCAAGTGAAAACTTTTGATTTTCAGTGCTGCCTGTTCTGTCATTCTTAGTTCAGTCTTAAATTTAGGATCTCTCAGTGGGAGAAGATGGATCTTTGGTGAAGACTGACTTTATCACAGCTTGACAGTACTTTATTATCTGCCTTAGTTTTATTGGCTTTGATGTTTTGTGTTTATTTAGCTGAAAATTGAACATAAATTGAAAATTCAAACCAAGTTACAGTCAGAGCTGTAGGACAGCTTTGTTGTGAAGTGTGGCACATTTTAAACACTTTTTGCTAAATTAATCTCTCTTTTTTTTTTTTTTTTTTTTTTAATAAAGGAACTTTCAGCACTTGACCCCAGCTGCTACAATGATAATGGACTTGAGGCTGTAAGTGTTTTAATGAGAACACTGGAAAAACGCATGGACAGTCAAACTAAATGGCAAAATGACTCCAAAGTCAATCTGTTTATGGGATTTTGCTGAATCTCTGTGGAATGTGTAGCTTTGACTGTGCTCAAGGTTGTGTTCTAACGCTGCCAGGGGCTGGCAGCAGAAACTTCGAGGAATCAGCTGTGTAGGCACAAGAGTTTTTGATTTTCATAGAATCATAGAGTGGTTTGGGTTGGAAGGGGCCTTACACACCTCGTTCCAAACCCCTGCCATGGGCAGGGACACCTTCCACTAGCCCAGGTTGCTCAAAGCCCCACCCAACCTGGACTTGAACACTTCCAGGAATGGGACAGCCAGAGCTTCTCTGAGCAACCTGTGCCAGTGACTCACATATAATGCTTTGTAGTATAATCCAGTATCCCTGAAAAACTATCTAGTTCAAGAAGTACCATTCATAGCAAAAGAGAGTGATAGAGAAATCAACTTTACCTAAAAAAGCTTTTCATCAGTGCTGGTTCATTTCCTATGAACCAGCTCATCTGTACAGGTGTGAAAGGTCCTGCTGTGTCTTTGGATGATGTTGAAACACCCATCAGCCCTGCCTTTTGGTGGGATTTACCCTCAGTCTAGAGGGCTGTTCCCAAGGGCTGGTAGAAGCTTAGGTTAAGCTGCATTTTCAGGCTGCTGTAGCCAGAATCTGTGGGGTAATGTTAGTGAAAGTGAGCATCAGTCATTTAATGAGGGAAACAATCAAGCAGAGGAAGGTTCAAGAAGAGAAATAGATATGCAGATCTCTGAAATCACATAAATGTATGATTTTTTTTGAAGTAATCTTATGAAGTATTCTTATTTCCTATTTAATAGTGACAAGAACATGCTGTTGTTTTGATCAGTGGTATCTCAGCTTTAAAAGAAAGGTCTGACAATTTCCTTCTTCCTCTTACCTATTCCACAACTCACAGTTCAAGCTGTACAAGGTCGAGTGTGTTTTCACGTCGCCAGCATGTTTCTGTTAGAGTGCCATAATGGAGGATCCTGTTTAGCTGATAATCTTGGGCAACTCAATTTGTTGTTTGTTATTTTCCAGACATAAAATGGGACAATGACATGGTGAGTACATGGCAGGTGCGTTCTGAAGATCTGGTGCTAATTATCTGCAAGAAGCCACGGGAAAATCACATGAAGTTTATGCTTAACTTTTAATGTGTTGTAGATTGCTGAAGGAAATGGAGGGGACTAGACAGAAGGGCAAGAAGGTGGGAATTCCTGCCATGGATACTGCTGCTTTCCCTTGTCTCTGCCTGCTTTGTGTCTTGCCTAATTAGCTTGTATTTAATCTCTTGGAGCAAGGAGTTCCCAACTACATGTTTGTCCATGACAAGCACAGTGAGATCCTGCTAGAGGACTGTTCCAACAGTGATAACTGTTTTCAGTGTCGCATGTCTTTTTTTTTTTTTTTTTCTTAGTGAAAATGAGCAAATTAAAGACCATAACTGGGATGTTTACAGCTGCAACATGGAGAACAAACAGATAAGGTAATTTTACCCCTTCTGTTAGTTACCAAAGCTACACTATAAAGATCCTTTTAATTTAGTTTAGTGCTGTGAAGATTAAAGCTTAATTAAAGTGATGATATTTAAAAAAAAAAAACCAACTTGAAACAGCATAGGAAAAACAGAAAGACATAATTATGGTCCAGTGAATGCTTATCACTCTTTATGAAGCTTCAGAGAAGAGGCATTTTTTTCTTTCCATTGAGAGTAGTTTTATTCTGATCATAGATTTGAATGACCAGAACAACCTTGGATCATAGCTGTTTATAAATTATTAAGGACAGTTGGAAGGAATGTGTTATTCTACTCATAAAATAGGGGATAGTAAGTTTTCCTTTGCTGGTCCATTTCATCAAAAAAATCTCTTTCATACCCATCAGGGAGAAAGACTTTATGAAGACAAAAAAAAAATTACTGTTTCTCAGTATTTCACATGGTTTGCATAGAAATTCAGCTATTTAATATTAAAAGATTTCTTACTTTCAAGTTATGTAATAAACATACCCTGTTGTGAATTTGGAAGGTGTCAGATTTTCTAGTGGTCCTAAATGGCATCATTTCCTTTCATCAACAGAGCTGCACTAATTTGTACCAGGTGAAAAAATATGTGAAGGACTCTGTGTGATATAATAATTAGAAATTCCTCCAGGAATGTGACTTTGTTGGCTAGTTAAACATTTGTTGCTTTGCCAGGTTTAAACTAATGAGTTTAAAATCATTGTGGGGAAACCATATGTTTGCCCAGTAGAAGGCAAACCAGGACATGAGAGATATTCTTTCAGTGCAAAATTCAAAGTAGTAATCTCTGTCTATGACAAAGCAGGAGCACTAGAGAAAGAGCAGTTTCAGCTTGTTAGCTTTGTTGAAAGCTATCTTTCTGGTTTCTTCAAGAAGGGAGCTGGCAAGATGCAACAGCTCCAAATACCACAGAACTAAAAATGCCCTTTCACTAAGTCGCTCTGTTCATCTTGCTCAAGCATCTTAAAACTGCCTTTAACCATATATCATACATTACTTCTGTGCACAGAATCACTATAAAATTAAACCTTTAGCCTTCCATCAAAGCAGCATTACATTTATTACAATATGGTGATGACTACTGTTGATACAACTCAGCCTGGTAGCTTAACTCTGACTTTTTGCCCCAGGCTGCTGTGGAAACCGAAAGGTCACTGGACTTCAAGGACAAACTCCTGGAAAATAATCTACTGAGACTGCTGAGACTGTGTGTGGCCCAGGATTCTGTGAACTGCAAAGGACTGGAGGATAGGGGAGCACACAGGTGATGTATTTCATTACTTTGTCCCATTCTTTGGATTTTTCCTGATAGCATGTCTTGCCCATTGCTGGAGAAGGGATATTACATAGTTTAAGCAACGCTTCTGCTACCAAACAACTCTGGCAAACAAGAATTTTAGCTTTAAAAATATTGCCTTTCTTTTTTTGATCAAGATACAAACAAATTTCCTTGCTTCCAGGCTAGCATCTATATATATGAGTTCTCCACAGGTCTGCAGTTCAATTAGTTATTCCAGGATATATTTCTGATTTTGGTAGCTAAGCTGTTAAGAAACATCATGGTATAAATCTCTCTAGTGGTGTTCCTGCAAAACCTAAAAACCTTTTAACCAGACAGCACTGCAGGAAACTCTCACACACCCACCAGCCTGGCTCACTGTCTTTGAGGAACCGTAGACTATGGGCACATGAAGGGCTACAGAATTTAATATCATGCCGGATCAAGTACAGTTAAAAATTGTAATTGAATATACTTGCAGTCTTAAGAAAAGGGAGGCATTTTTCTTCACAAAGAATTACTAGTTTCTAATATCAGCTTTCTTTCAGAAAAAAAAAAAAAAATAGCCATGTAAATTTATTCTAGAATGCCATGGTACAATTTACCCTGCCAGGGGCTCAGGCTATTTATGTTTTTGACTGCACCATCTTCACTAAACTTAAAAAAAAAAAAGAATTTCCATGGTAACCATTGCATCACACAACAAAGACATGTATATACACTACTGAGATCTTTAAAGAGGCAGACTCTGGAATGAAATTATAGTCTGCATTTCTTAACAAAATAATATTCTTCTTAGTAAATACTTGCTGTTTTGTCAATAAATTCTAATTTTACATTTAAAAGCAGAATACAAAACTGTGCATCTAAAATAGTTCTGCCTTAAAAATGTTAACTTTCTGAGAACCATTTGTGCAGGTGAGGTCATTGAGCTGTGAGAGAAGAGGGAATGGGTGTGAGATGGTGATACTCTTTAGTTCTGTCTCTCTGCTAATTATCCTAGACACTATTTCCATTTTACAATTTTTATTTTAATGCAGTGTTCATGCCAAAGGAAGGCCACAGTGGTCACATATATATTTATATATGTTTACCATGTACATGTATTTCCATTTTCAAACTGATTTTTACAGGTGCTATCCTGGGGGGTGGGGGGGAAGAAAAAAGCAGAGACCATTCCATCTGCCTCTAACTTTTTAATAGAGCTCCATACATTCATATGAGAGCATATAGACCTTCAGTAATGCTTCTTATTTCTCTCCTCTCAGTTCTTGTGCAGCACCTCAGACCCCAGAGCTGCCCTGTGTGAGGGTAGGCAGTGTTGCAGAGAGCTGACACAGGAAAGCTTGGAGGCAGAGCCCTTGTTGGTTTGCCAGGTGGCTGCTTTGGGCTCTGGTTCCTACCAGGGCTGTTAAACAGCACCAGGATATCAGAGCTGAATATTCATGTCTACCTGTACAGCAGCATCAATCAATGTTGGGTTATAAAGTTGTGGGTTTTGGTGGTTCAAAATAAATCTAAGGCATGAAGTAAGTACTATATCTGAAATCTGGGTAGAAATCTGGCATTTTGATTTAATCTCCCGGGCTCTACTGAAGTGCCATGTACTGTGGCTGTGGCTTTAGTGTGTGGCTACAGGGCCTTCTGGCATATCATGCAAAGTTTCTGGCAGATGCTCCGGTGTTGGTATAGCCCTGGTCATGTTGGAATCACTTTCCCGCTGGAATAAGCGGAGTCTGAGACTCTCTTCCTCTCCCTGCACTGTGAAAATTCTTCATTTCTTTGGTAAGCAGAGCTGCCTGCCAATATTTAGCCCTCAGCAATTTTTTTTAAGATTGAATTATAAAACCTGGAAATACGAGCTTATAATGAAATTGCCAGCACCACATTAAAAATAGCAGGAGCAGTGGGCACTGCTGTAATGATGTTCTGGCTTTGGTTTTAATCCCTCCTCCAAAGCAGCTCTGCTTCCTGCAGCACTGGAGGTGAGGGATCTGAGCACCTGGTGCTCTGACCACACCACGTGTGGGTTTGTGCTGTGCAGACTCCCTGCCTCAGCACACAGAGGAATTCTGAGCTGTGCTCCACCACTCCAAGAGCAAGGGGTGAGGCAAGAAACAAAGGGATTCAGTTATCATGGGATTAAGTGCTTGCTTTCAGTAATTATTTTATAACTAGGAAATTCCAGTATTTTGACTTGTTTAAACCCATATAACTAACAAAGTAGGGGAAGAGTAGACTCCTGTTTTATTGGAAAAGGGAATAATATCTTCTTTGCTCTAGTGCTTGCAGTCTCCAGATTATTCCACATTTCTCTGCAGTGCTGTTTGCCTGTTTGGGCAATCTGAGTATGTCTCAGTTTCCATCTACTGAACAACCATCTCAGACCTAATGGACGTAGTGTCGACTCCCAGAGTTTGAAATACTTCCAACTAAAATTTTTGGACTTAAATAGTGATTTATGGCTGAAGTTTAACAGCCTGGGACAGTGTGGAGGGCAGAGCATCCACCAGTATTGGTGCCATTGAGGGAGGGCACTTTGAAAGTGCTGAAAGCTTCACTTCATAGTTCATCCTGCCTTTACACTTCCCATTTCCCTCATCCTTTCATCTGCATGTGCCTACCTCCTGTCAGGAGCTTATCTGACTGAATGCTGGAGTGGACGATTAGGAAAATAGTAAATTAATGTTATTTGAATATCTGTTATACTACAGTGTCACATATCCAAACACAGAATTGGGATTTCATTGCAGCAGCCACTGATTCTGGATGTGCAGCGGGTTGCTGTGTCCATCAAGGCAATCCTCTACAATTAGTCATTCTTGACTGAAAGTTATTATTATGAGAGCTGCTAATGTATTACTTTTTGAAAGTCATTGTGGTGTCACAGTCCTGGGTGCTGTGAAAGTAAAGGCAAAGTTTGCCTAATGAAATAGTAAGGTAACAGTGGAGTCAAGGGAAAGAAAATACCCATGGATTAACCTGGATGGCAAGAGGCAGTAAAAGGAAAATGAAGAAACACTACAAATTGAGAGGTGTGTAGAAAAGTTGAGACATAAAGGAGCTATAGGCTGAGGAAAGAGGGGTGGTAAAATTTCTGCTGCAGAAATTTCAAAGGACAGTGGGAATGGAAGGACCTGTTTGCACAATACGCTGCTGTTTAGAGCCTTGGCTATGCAATTGCTTCCAGCATTAGAAGTCTACTTTAAATAACAGTTTACATTACTATGGCAACCATGTATACTGGCCATTTTCTTTCTGTACTCCAAAACAAAAGGGCATAAAATCCCAGAACATTTTTCTGCATCTCATTTAGCCCTATAACCCCTCTGTGAATTAGTTCATGGTGGTTACAATTAAGAGTTTGTCTCATTGGCCCTTACCACTTGTCTATTCTACTTTTGTTTCTTTTCACCTGAAATATGTCCCTCAGAGGCAGGATCTCATTAATCCCTGTCTTTCCCAGTAGTTTAACTCTACTGATTTTCAAACATTACCTGTAACATGCAAGCAGCACATTGACAAATAAGCCCTTGAAATTCCATGTTTAATCTCTGTGGTAAAATAACATTTCTGTTAATATTGCAATTTCTTCACTTTAGATAATTGCACCTTTCTTGATTGTCAGATATTCAGTGAAATAAGTGGGAAGAGAAGAATGACTGTAACTGAATCATTTGTGAAATGACATCCCCTTTCTCCTCCTCCTCCCCACTTACACCATCTTTATGATACAACACAGAGAAAAGGATGCTGTCCTACCCAGGAGAGATGAGCAAGTTGATTGGCATAAGGTTGACACTCACAGCTCCAGTATCTGAATACTGAGCACTGGCCAGAACAAACCTCAATCCCTACATGGGATATTTTTTCAAATATTTTCAAAATAAATAAGAAAATAGGGAATTAATTATTTAAACATGTAATAAAGAGCAATAGTTTTGGAACCAGCCTGTTTTCTTTTGCTCAGGACCATGTTTCCTCTGGCCATACCATGCCCACAGTAGTGACTGGTGAAGCTGAAAAAGGTTTTTTATTTTTTTTGTTGATATTATAATTTAAGAACACTGTTACATCTCCATAATTTTAGTAGATGGACCCTTTTCTAAAAATGATGTATTTACACAGCTACTGAATCTTTTATATCCAATTTCTGTGAAAACAGTGTCTCCCTGACTGCTTGCCAGTCAGCTCCTATTGTGAGCAATTAGAAAAGGGCAGTGCAAGCAAGTAAAGCACTCTGGGTTTTTGAGATCTCATCTTTGTAAGAAAAGGAATTTGAGCTGTGGGCAGTAATGCATTGTGGTACAGCAGTGCATAAAGCAGTACCTTTTTAAAATTTTGTTCTTGTCCTGACTAATTGGTTCAGTGTTAAGTGAGGTAACAGCTTAAAGAACTAACTCATTATATGGAATTACTCTGTCTGCTGTGATACTTAAAGTCATCTTGCGACACTCTGGAGCCCAATGCATAAAATATTACCCTGGTAAGTAACTCTCCCGCTGGATAGAGCCTTTTCTTTCAGAAGTTAACCTACGGATATGAGAACTCTGTCCTTGCACATAGTGTCTGATCCAGTGCCAGTGCCTAAG
This sequence comes from Pyrocephalus nanus, assembly GCA_038380795.1. Lineage (NCBI taxonomy): Eukaryota > Metazoa > Chordata > Aves > Passeriformes > Tyrannidae > Pyrocephalus > Pyrocephalus nanus. The sequence goes on along the minus strand of CM076270.1, from coordinate 6,165,916 downwards.
GATGTTCTTGGAAAGATTCCCATCTTTAAACACCGGATTGGGGTCCATGGTGCAGTAGCTTAAGTGCTGAGGCTCTGACTTGCAGCAATAAAATATGGCATTACTGTTTTAAAGTAGGAAAAAGGCTAAAAGAACATAAGCTGACAGTGAAATACTGATAAGAAAAAGCTAGAGCTGTGTGAAGGCAGAAAAGGGGAATTTGTAGAGAAAAACTTGGAAATAATGAAGATTAAAATAATAGGTACTTTTCCCAGTTTCTTCTCATCTGTTATAACATACATGCAAGGGAAGAACAAAGTGTTTTTCTCCACTCAGACTGCTAAATATTATACCAGTTTCAAAGATGTGAACAATAGGAGACAGACATACATGGTGAAGTCAAGGTGACTACTGCAGAGTAACCAAGGTACAAATATTGAGATGGCTCCCTGTCCTGGCATAATTAGATGGCTGTAAGATAAGATATTTTTGCCCAGAATTACAGAATATGATGAGAACTGGCAAAACAGCACATAGTCTTGAAGTCACACTCCTCAGGGAAGGAGATAATCCTTGCAGGGAGCTGTAGTAGATTTTCTAAGGTTTTTTCCCCATATTTACCATCCTGAAGACAACAGAATCACCTCTTAGACCAGGAGCACAGTAAGCAAAACTTGGAGCAGAGGTTTAAGTGATAAGCTCAAGATCATATGTATCATTTTGTTAATCCATTAGGTTAAAAGACTTTTTGCTTGTATATTTGCACAACATTTTGTGCCATGAGCTTTTCATTCATGTATCCTTCTCTCTCTGTAGTTGTATTGCAACTGTGTGTTATTAAAGCTGACCTCAGAATTAATGACTTCCTGGTGCCCAGTCACGTACTTTGAAAAGCAAAACATGGATAAGAAAATTAACCAAACCAGTAAGCTCTCTGGATGTGAAAGAATTTTGTATTTTGCATTGTATTGTGCCAGTGTTAGGAGGAAACAAAGGGACTGCTTTTTCTCCCAGAGCTACAGTGAATTTGATGGCATTGCACGGACTTGGACATATATTAAACAGAGCCATGTTTACTTGTGCTGCATAAGAATCACAGAGGGAAGCAAAATCAATGTTTTCCAAATGTAATAGAAAGAAGCCGTGAGGAAAAGAAATGGTATTTTCAAGCTTCTTTGAAAGGTAACACAAACAGTGCACACAGTAAAAAAAAAAGCTTTGAAGAAAAACCACTTCCCAATGTCTTCTTCACTCTGTATTTAACTTGCTTTGGAGGGTTAAGTCATGGTAGGTCCTTAGCATTATTTTAAAAGGGGGAGTCTGTGTGTGAATAAATAGACATTGAAATTGATGTTTTGAATTGGAAGCTGCACAATATGTCTGTACATCTCGACAGAAAGAGAAGGCACTCAGATTTTAGAGGGGCACTGAGATGACACTGAGAGTGCATGATGCAGTGGTGTAATGAAAGAGAGATCAATGTTAAAATGAATGTAACACCACTGAGGAGTACACACAGATCAATACTCTTGTAAGCCATAGAGTATAATCCTGCTATATAGGTCTTGTTAGATAGTACACTAGACTCTATGAAGGCACATTTTTCTGTATTTCTGACTTATCTGTCCTAAAAAAAGTCTTTCTTTTGGAATGTGAAGGCTTGAACCTTTGTCTTCCCACCGATGCATGCTAAGGAAAATATGCAGTGCTAATAATAAACTCCCCCTCCCCAAAAATGTGGCATAGGAGGGTAAGATAGACAGTCAACAATGATCTGTGTTTCATGAGGTCTTTGAAATCTTGTTTTATTCCTGTCCTCTCTTATTACCTCCTCCTTTTCTTTAAGGAATATATTTTAAGCACAAACACTGAAAATTCAGTCTCAAGAGAAATGGCGAGGTCCGTTTTGAAGCCTTCGCTTATATTGTGATGAGAACTTGCCTACAGTTTTTTTTCCACCTCCTGATTTTTAGAGCTTAAAACCTTTAAAAAAAGATCAGAGAGTTTCTCTCCTTTTTTGATGCATGAATAGCCTGGGAAATAGAACATAGTTACTAGTGTAGGCTGAGGTGCTCTCTCTCTGTCATATATGTACATGTGTATGTATGCATGTACGTGTATTCCCTAAAGATTTCAGGTTATCCACATTTCTTCACGTGCCACTGCAAACTTACTCCCTCTGAGAATCTCTGTGTTTTCCCTTTTGTAGCTGGATGATTTGGTAGGAATTGGTGACAGTGAATCTGTGGTTAATGCCAAGTCAACCCGTTTCCTGTAAGGAAATAGACAATGTAAATTTAAGTGTGTAGTCAAAGTTTATTTCCACCTTGACAGGAAATTTAGCACTGGAAGAAGTGAAAATGATAGCAACTTGACTCTGCCTTGGGTTGATCCCGACATATTGGTTCCAGCCTGTGGATCTGTCAGACAGTTATTCATCAGTGCAGGTGCTGTCACTGGCGGGGACCAGCAAGTGCACCAGCCATGAGCTTGAAGAAGCAGCAATTAACTGCAACCTTTGCTGCTAGGTTGTAGCATGCTGTGCTACATGTCTGTAGCATGTTGTCCTGCATGCTTTTGGTGCTCAGTGTCACTGAAGCCACATGTTCTGTGTCTTAAGTTTGCCAATGCATCATGGCCCTGCCCAGGATATTACTGCCTGGTTTGATACTGTAAAACAATTTTTCTTAGAAGGGAGTGAATGAGTCTGTGGGCATTCCAAATGGAATGAAATCTTGCTTTGTGCCTTGGAAGACCACGTGCCTGTTGCACTGAAGCTACAAAACCCAGTGCATGTGGCTATTGCTTCTTAAACTGAGCTTACATTTCACAGCCTGAAATGGTTTAGCAATTCCTCCCAGTAATTGTCAGCCCACTGATATGAGTAGCATCCCTGTACTTACTACAGGTCAAAGACACAGGGAAGTTCCAAGTCTACCATATGTTTAGAGCAGCCTGGGATGCAAAAATACTCAGACAGGGTCAATCTGACCCTGCACCCCTGTATCTTTGGATCCTGCAGGGTCAGGAGTGGCACATTCTGCCATGTGTCTTGTGGAAATTTGGTATCTAGTCATGGAGAGGGCAATGGAATTGCATTCCTTTCTCATTTTTATTCTGACTTCTTTTAAGGCCAGATTTCCTTGAGAAGGCATAAACTCTTCTCAACCCCTTAGAATGAGGAGGTCCTCTATTTAATTTCGTCTGCAGGCCTGACTGCTGCTCTCCAAAGAAAGGGAATTGTATCTCAGCTTCTAATTTTCATCTGTCTTCTCCTTTTCCCTAATGCATGTACGTCTTTTTTTTCCTTGTATGTTCCAAAGAAAGCTACTAGTTGTACCAGTTCTATCCCTCCATTGCTAGAGGTCAGATGTTTTTACCCATTCCCTCAGTGAGATGACTTTGTTTTGAATTTCTTTGCAATTAAAAGTTTGCATATTTTTAAGGAGTGGAGAAGCTAAAGCAAATAAAAATAAATTAATAAATACATAATTACAGTGTTGCTTCAGGGAAAAGTTTCTGGGCATAATCTAATAACAATAACTGGAGATACTATTAGTATTGTGTGTTGATTCCAGATCCCTTGGGATATTCTAATAATTAAGCTTGTGTTTTCAAGTCCCTTTTGGCTCTAATAGCTATTATAATCATTAAGTGTAACCTTCCATAGACTCTGGTTTCTAAATGCCTTTGTGAGTCCAAGCCCGAGTCTGCGTCCCCTCTTGAGGGAACAAGGTTGATGAGAAACAAAAGTCCCTCAAGACGCTGTTCTCACTTTAATTCCAAAGCTCCCATTTCCTTCCAACTATCCACAGCCAGAAACGTTTCACAGTTTTTTCTGAGCTTCAGCTGATCTTTACTCCTTCTGACACTATGGCAGCTCTGAAACGCCTTTGCCCACATTTATCCTCCTCTTTTCCAGTGCTTGAGACTGACCCTGTCCACCACAGTCCTGGCTGTGTGGCTGCTGAGCTGGAAGATTCAAACCGAATTGTCACCACTGCAAAGGCTGCTCTTAAGTAGATGCTCTTCTTGATGCAGCTCTGGCTTCAGAAAGCTCAGTGTTATCAGAAAGCCTTCAGCTCTAGCTTCTTCCAGAATATTACAAACATCTTGTCTGCTTCCATGGGAAAAGGCAAACCCTTGTTGCAGGGGTTGTTCCCTGTCACATTAATTGGCGATGCCGGCAGCAGACACGCAGCTGCAAGTGAGAGAACTCTCTTTCCTTGATGCAGGAAGAAGCATTGCAAAAGCAATACACAAACAGAGCCAGGCACAGGCTTTTGACTGATCTGTCACTCCTTGCTGAACTTGCCTGAAATTTATTGCCAGTTAGGCAGCATTTCCCTCTGTTTACTGATTTGATTGAAAGGATGATTTATCAAGGCTCAGCATCGCATTGAATGCTGCTCTCTGCTCCGAGGGGTAATGAGTTGTAGACACATCTCATTCTCCTTCCCCACGTGGCTTTGAGGGTTCAGGGAAGGTGAGTGTTTGCTGGCTTTGGTGTGACACACAGTTCTGCTGGGAGCAGGCTATTCCTGCTGGCTTCAGGATCAGCCTGCTCCTTCCCCCTTCATGCAGGAGAGGACAATCCATGTTTGTCAGGAGGTTTCAGGTAGCTGCACAAAGAGAAAAAGGGAGCATCTGTGAGAGAGAGGGAGTGGAATGGGAAATGACAGTGGGAAAGACAATGAAAGTGATAAGAAAATGAAAGGATTAGAAATACCAGAAAGTGAAATGACAGCTTGATGTTGTCACTGCTGTTATCTCTACTGTTGGTTCTCTGCATGGTTTGGCACTGTGTGACATTGTCTTGGCTAAGTACTGTGGCACAGTCCCATCACAGCACAGTGGGAACTAATGCCTTCTCTTGGAGTGTGTATTTGTTTTGGTTATGGTGAGTTTTCCTTAAGCAGCACTGGCATTTGTTTCAATCACAACAAAACCCATCGTCTCACCTTAATTTACAGAGTCATAACTAGCAGTATTTCTTTTCAGCATAAAGAGTGCATTGGAACAAATGCCACTATTTATCACCTGTAATGCAGTTCTTTATAAAGGTCTTATGCGAGCAAAGAATAAAAATGCAATGATAGTCTCACAATAAATACTCTAAATCCTTTATTGCCTATTTATGGTGTAATCTCTCCACAGTTGTACAATATATGACTGTTTAGAAAAAGCTCTAGAATGCAGTTATATGGTTTATTTACCAGGAGATGGCAATGGTGATCTACTGCAGTATTAACTTATGTACAAGGCCCACATAATTCTTCCATAACATCACAAACTTCAGTATGAATGAAACCAAAGTATTCCAATACTGGTTTTACCTTCCTTGTCTCTAACATGTTTCAGTTGCTGCTATTCATTTTAAAGAAAGTATTTTTTCCTCTCATTTTTTGATTGAGATTGCTGTCACTACATTTTTTAAAGATGTCTAAATACAATCATATTGGTATTCCAGAAAACAGAATACTATTTAAAAACAGAGCAGCCAATACCACTGAATAAGACATGCCATGTGTCAGAAAAAAAAAAATGATTGATGAAAGCAAAAGCTTAAAAAATGCATTTAATTTTACAGTATCAAAATTGAACTTGAGTAGTTAATGAAAAATAAATTATAGGTTCTGCTATTAAAAAGCATGTTATAATTTTCTGTTAAGTTGCTTGAAGTATGGTCTTAAAATATGTAGATGCCAATCATTTTACAGAACTTGAAATTAACTGTGGTCTGCAATGCTTTCTGAGTTTTTATGTTATGTTAACCTACAATAAGGCAGACATCATTCTTGCATGGATTAGTGTGACATTGATTTCACATGTAGAAGGTCACCGCCATAAACACTGTAAGTAAAAGTTTGGCTTCTTATGGGATTGCTTTATGTTACTTTATATCTTTCTCCACGTGATTGCCCATTTTCACTCTTTTACCCAGAACTTGCACTAGCTGACCAGGTGGTTTGTGCGTGTTTGGCACACCTTTGATACAGGGCAGTTTTCAAACTGAAGCAGTAACTAGTGAGACTTACTCCTCTCCTACCCCCAAGCTACATCCCTGCCTGTATGGAGTGATCCAGGGACACTGCTGGCTGGCTAAACCTGCTCTGAAGCAGATCTAGACCCACCTACAACAGTGAGCATCTTTTACCAGCAAACTGCTCCAGTGGTTGTCTTTTCCTCTGCTATTCTGAGATACACAGTTATCTACCCTCAAGTTAAGGAAATGTTTTTACTGCATCTGCTCTTTACAACATCAAATGCCAGCATTATTGCCTTTCCACTGCTACTATTTTAGTGTCACTAAAATAGCAAGCAAGGACCTTAGAAGTGTGAGGCTGTGAGAAGAGCATGGAATAGGTCGTAACCACAGATGAAAGGAGAAAAGCATTGTTTTACTCATGTGAAGGTCTCAATTTTCTATTTTTTTCAATTGTAGTTCTTTTTCTAAAGTTCTTTACCACAGTGCCTACCTTCCTACCACTACATCTTTCCTTCCTCTGCTCTGCACTAAGTGATACTCAATCAAACCTCTACAAGGAAGGAAAAGCAAATTTAGAGCATACAGAGAGTATTTCACCTGATTCTGCTCTCTCCACACCTTGATATAAGACAGCTTCTGTGTTGGGATCTGCCTGCTCAGCCCTCATGGTACACTTTCTAGGGGAAAAGCTGGCTCCACCTCATCATTAACAGGATACACCGATGTACACAACAGCAGTCACACATTTCACATTGGCAATATGTTCCCATCCATGGACCCTACAGGGTACAACAGGAAGACAGAGGTAAGAAAAACCTTTGTCAGCCTTTTTTTCCAATAAGGAAATCGATCCGTGGAGCAAAATGAATTGACCGAGTGTAAGCAGCAGAAGAAATACTGAGTAGGGTTTGGAGTCTGTTGGCTGCTGGTGCCTTGCTGTATCAGGCAAACAAACTATCTCTCTTTCCCTCTCACATTTTCTTACCTCTTTACATTCCTCTACAAAACAACACAAAGTTAATCAATACACTCGGTGCTGCTGCCTCCCCTGAGCACCGGGGCAGCCACATGTTCCACCTTATGGCGAGGTTCTCCAGCAGCTCCGACATCTAACAAGGCTGTGAATCACTCCAGTGGCATTCGTGTCTCTTCAAAGGACAATTTTTCAGAAAGGGCAAAATGATGTTCAGACTGACAATTGCTCACACAAAATACCTTGTCCTCTCTGCTGGATCTCTTGCTATGAGTACCATGTTCATGTCAGCAGTGTGGAGGGAGGAATTATGAGTTTCCCTTTTTCTATCACTTATTTAGCACCCACTCCCATCTCCCTTGTCTTCCCAACATAGATTGCGCTCACGCCCCAGTACAGAGTAGAGATATGAATGTCAGCTTGAAATCAATTAGCTCAGCCATCCCTTTACTTTGCTAAAATCTGTCCAGTAAACAAACCAGACTGCAGGTTCTTGAGAGTGGGACTGTTTACAGCCTTGTTTTACATTGTTTAGTACAATAGGGCCAAAGCAGAGAGGCTTGGAGTGCCACCGTAGCACAAATAATTTTCAAAGTGACCCAGAGGGAAAAGCAAGGCCAGGCTCAAAGGTGAGCAGTTCAAGTCAAGAGAAGTTTAAATTTCTGAATTATAAAGTTTTAAAAAAGATTCAGAGGGAAGTAAGGGCATACTCAGCGCACTCTTTGATAGTACAATACATAAACCCCAGATTTTGTAGGAGCATAATAAAAGATTGTATAGGAGTATAATAAAACCCAGACACAAGTCTGAAAAATTCATTAGTTTCTGCCACGACTAAAATAAGCACTGTCTAGGAAAACTACTTTGCAATGGTAATGAAAAGCAAGTGGAAAAGCAAGTGTTAGCACCAGTGCTGCAATGTGAAATAATTTTTGTATACTCAGATCTGTCATTGTGAACAATGTTGTTGATTATAAACCACATCAAATTCCCAGTCCCCCAAGACATGTATTTTATTTTGCAGTTTTTCTAGTAATTATGAAATCAACAGAATACTATCAAGTTTTACCACAATTAAGTTAAATATATACTTAAATGATATAACATACTTGGTAATTGCAATATCTCTCTAACTTCTTTCTGAGCAACAGTCAGCGATGTTTCTCAAGCATTTTCAGGGGTGGCTTTTAATGATAATGATGATGCTCAGCTCTCTCATAATTTTATAATTTCATAGCTGCTTGAATCCAATTTAGAATCAAGATTTGACCTGCAGAGCTTCATTTCTTGTGAGTTGATAAGACAAGTCTCCTAGGTCTGAATGGATTTTATGGCCTCTTCAGTGCATGTGGGTTTGATGGAAGAGCCGAAGACAGACTTACAGCAGTGTGAGCAGTCCTCTGAGAACAGGTCTGTATCCAGTCACTTGTGAGATACTGTTCACTTGTAGAGCTATTACCATGTCATCCTGCTGAAGACCTTTGGGCTCAAGGCAATAAAAATGCTTGTCTTAGGTCTCCATTAAGAGACCAGCCATGTGGTGCAGTGCTTCAAGCAATTGCCACTTGCTCAGGGTAGGAGGCCTGCCAGAGTGTTGTGATGGGCCTGTGAGGCAGGAGGTTTGTGGTGGTATTTTTCTCAAAACCTGGGAATCCCTCTACTTTGGCAGTTCTGTCTTTGTGCAGCTAATTGTCACTGCCATTCCGGCCATCAGAACTGGGTGTATAGTCCAAATTTATGTTTACAGGTACTGACATCCAGTTTGTAAGAAAAGACAAGACAAGCTCATTTGTACTTGTACCATTAATACATATTTATATACATTTGCTCAGAAAAATAAAACCTCAATAGACTAGATGATCTCAGAGGTCTTTTCCAACCTTAATAATTCTATGATTCTTATTATCTGGTTTTGAACATCTTGGTTCCATCTGACCTTGCTCTCCCTATGATACTATTTGTCTGAGAGGTAGTTTTCTGTCTAATTGAATAATAACTTTTTATTAATTTGGTTCAATAATTGACTTTTTTTTTTCAGGTCACTGAAAACAAAGGTCAGACAGCAAACACAGCTCACATCTATTTCAAATACTGTTTGTCTAACTATAGTTAGAAATTGTGATTGCATAAAGAAACTATTATGACTGTATATTAAGTAGTTATTCTTTACTGAAATTGATAGAATTGACAAGTAAACCAGTTTATATAAAAGAATATAGAGTTTTTAAAGTTTCTAGTTTTATGAATGTAATGAGCCACAACATTTTATTTAATGTTAAGTAATATGCAAGTTAATATATTTTGGAATGCACGATAACATGTTCAAATCCATTCTAGAATATGAAATCTTCATCAGGATTTTAAAAGCAGCTGTCACAGGCCCAAAATGATTGGAAAAAAAAACCCAAATGCAGAAAAGATGTGTTTCCTCTAAATCTTTGAAACAATAAAGGGAAGCTAAAGCATTCAATCTTTCCCCCTTTTATTTTTAAAAAAAAATCAGCCTGAAAACACAACCTTCTCCTATCTATCTCCCAGGTTATGGATATAGAGAGTATATTTGCCTTTTGCCTTTTTCCTGCTAAAATCAGCCAGTGCTGCTTTGTAATGGGTGTAATCACCTGGATATATGGTATGGTGAATATACCACTAAGAAACCTTTTGTTTTCTCTTTTCTTTAGAAAACAGTGAGATCTCTATGCTCAAGATTTCCTTCATAAAACTGTCAATTGGATGACTATGTTAAAGAAACAAGAAGAATGAAGAGGAGTAAAGGTAATTACAAGAAAAAGTTAATTGCCAGCCATATGCAGTCCATCATAGCTGATGTGTATTTTTCATTACCTACATGGGATAAAGATTTCTCAGCTCAACTGCATGAAAGGTATTGTTTTATGTCTGTTGAAAGATATCTATTTCCATTGGACTTTCTGATTAGCCTGTTATGTTCCCTGGGTGGCTAATTCCTAATGCTTTTCTATATCTAGAGCTCATCAGTCATACCCTGTGCCTGTCCCAGCGCCTCTCCCTTGATCAGGGATAGACAGCCCATTTTTTGCCAATTACTGGCATGCACAGTCAAAGCTGAGGCTCAGGTTTTTTGTGTCTTCACTACCACAAAACTTCAGGGCAACCATAGCCTGGGTTTTAAACCAGCTCGAGCAACACTGAATTCAACATAAATTAACCTCCTTGTTTTTTTCAGCTTTCTGAATGAATTTTGCAGCTTGAACTTGTGTTCTCTGTGCTTCTGAAGACAAGACTTCTGCCACTGCCCAGTGTGTTTGGCTACCTCCCTATTGCACTACAGGCACGTGCTGCTGTACAGGCACAGGGTAAGAAATTGCACACTGGGAGTAAAAATACCCATCATTGTGACTAATGACCTTTTTGAAGGCTTAATGATCAATTTGGGTGGCTCCCTTACACAGACCTGTCTAAAACTATTTTTGTGCTATACTTTCAAAAAATCCCCACCCAGATCCAGTTCTTCTTCCTGTCTACTTATCTCACTTTTCATTGTCATGATATGAGAGCAGAACTCAAGGCCCTATTTCACACACCTTAATAGACTTGACATGTTGCATCTGTAGTAGAAATGATTTAAGTAGTCAAAGCCTAGGACTTTAAAATCTTTCTTCATTGAACCTAATTAGAGATTAACTTATTCTGCTAGTGCAACAAAATGTGTGTAGGCTGCTATAAGCCCTGATTTCTTTGCCAGAAGACTGTGCAGACAGAAGACTGTGCTTTGCTTTGTGTGGAGAACCCAACCAGTGGGAGCTGGGACTGCCCTAGGCAAACCACATGAGTTTGTGCTGTGCTGTTCCTCACAAGAATGTTTCTCTCTTGAGATAAGTTGTCTTTACTCTTTTATCCAGCTACTTTACAATAAAAATTACTCTGAATAAGTAGGAAGTAAACAAAGTGAGCCTTTTCCTTCACTATCCTATACAATAAACAGGTACCAATATATCTTCAAATATATCTTACATTTTACAGGCACAGAGACAAGTAGCTGAGAATTTCTGGTTAATTTATTTTCATCTTCCTTGGGAACAGTAAGCTAGCTAGAGAGTCCTCAGAAATGCTGAAACACTCACTCAGAGGTGGTTTCTGTCTGTTACCTTCTGTATTAAAATATTGATTTGGGCTTCAAGAACCTCCACACCATTTTCTGCTCTGCCTTCTTAGAGCAGAATCTTTGAATAATAAGAGTCACCCTTTTTGGTCAAAGCAGAGACTAGGCTTGTCATAGCCAACACAATAGTCTTGATTGCCCCACATGTATAGTTCCTATCTTCCTCACAAAAAAATTTTTAGAAACAGCAAAATAAGAGAAAATTTTGAGGAGAGAGAATCTCTGTGGGAACAGTCCAGCTTCTTCAATTTTACTGACAGCTTAAACAAGTGGAGCTGTCAATGTGTGGGGTAAGTCAGTGAAAAGTCAACCCATACGTGCTGTTATGTCAACTGGGAGAAGTCAAGTGTAGGTCTTGAAAAACAAAAGGACAAGATGGGTCCAATACATTTGCATTTAGCGTGGCCATGTAACTGTAAAATAAAGGGAATTCCTAAAGGAAACATTTTTTTTGTCACGTAAACGCTGATGCCGCTGCGAACAAATCTGGCAAGGCTGAGGATCCGGCTCCCAGGGCTGAACATCAGAATACCATGAATAATGTCAAGAGGCAGCAATGGGGCTGTCAGATCCTGCTACTGTCATTACCCTATTACTGCAAATATCCACACATTTCACTAGGTTGTAGAAACTGTCAATGGATATTTTAATCCATAAGCAGAGAAAACACAACTATTTTACCACATAATCATCGAAGCTAATCTTTGACAAGGTTATTACTCACACCTCTTCCCTTGTAATCCCCCACATGCACATACAGAATAAGGCTCTGAAGCCTAATCTTTCCAATGCTGAAAATGAGACTTTTATGCAAACTGATAAAAGTTCTTTGTTTGATTTATCTGTAAACCAAAATAGTCTGGTAGTTTGCCTTGAAGTTAAAAGGAAAAAAACATACTCTGTCAAATCCTGTGTATTCCTTTTTATGTATTTTGTCATTTCCCCTCTATTAACTCTGTCCTAAGGTTGAAAAGAAGAGTGCTCTCTAGTTTCCATTTACATACTGTACTTTAGCTTTGACTTTTTTGGTTGCAGCCTGTTAAATTTATTGACTATAAGCCCCTTGAGCTATTGAAGAGTATGCAGCTTACATTGTATATCTTTTGAAAGATGCTACTGGTAGCCTATTTTAATGTGTTTGCTCTCTCCAGATACAATTTGTCTTACATATTCATTGGTTTTTAGTGCCAGGACCAGTTTCTTCGTTGTAGCTATTGTTTGGGAGTCTCACAGAGATATTAAGGTTTAGTAATTTTTCAGTGCTGCTCAAGGGATCTGAGTGTCAAATGAAATAATAAGTGGGAATTTGGGCACTGAAAACCCCTAAGCAGCTGGCTTTGGAGAGCTCAATAAAAAAAATAATAAAAAAAGGAAAATAATTTGAGATGGCATGAAAGACATTTTGGGACATCTAGGATGTTTTATATGCACAAATAGAGCTGGCCAAACAGTAGTACTTTCCATTCATTGACAGTTATGTTTCATTTTAATTTGAAGATTTCATACAGCCTGAAAGTCAGAGAAAATTTCATTTGCTAAACGCTAGCACATGGAGCTGGGAGCACGGAATATGTTCCCCTGCATACTGCAGCTGCTTTTTCTAGTGGAGGAGCTGACCAGAATACTGATTTCATTAAGCCAGGGTTCTGGATGGAACTTCTCTTTTTTTTCTTCTCTTTTCAGATTAAACTCAGGGCTTTCAGGTGTTCTGTTACACAGGAGAGAGTCTGAAAGCCCCAAGAGAGATGGTTGCTTACGGATCCTGATGCTCCCAGACCTCTCCCATAAGGCTGGTACAGAGTGTGGAAATGTGACACAGTGCATTCAGCAGTTCTGGCTCTGACTAACAGGAATACCAGTCTTTCCCCAGCCCTAATGCAGAGGTGTGCTTTGGAATATCTTTTGTTCCTCAGTACAGGTGTTTGCGAGTTGGCCAACTTGGAATCTAACCAGGTGGGACACACACAGCAGCATAGATTTAACAGTACAAAGTACAGACAGACAGCTGTGAATTGGGATTTTCAGATTTATGCTACCCTAACCCTGCCTAGTCAGCTTAAAAGTTAGCTGGAATTTACCTCCATCAGTAGCCAACATGTCAAAATCTGTTGTGCATCTGTGACTTGGTCTTTCATTCAGATCGTCTGCATCCTGTTCCAGGTGCAATCACTTGACGTTCAATCCTGAGACAGAAATCTGCTGTGGCATATTTTTATCTCTAGAAAATCCATTCCAAAAGTCAAACTCCCTTCTCTCTGGGAAAGCCATGAGAGCAGCCCTGAAACTCCAGGCACTGATCTGTACCCTCAGCCAGGTACAGGTGAGGTCTCTGAGCACTGCAGCCCACGCTCTGTGCTCTTACCACCTTGGTGCCAGGCTTCCCGGTATTCCACCCACATGTTTGTACCTTCAAAAACTATTTTTGATAGGAACATCTGTGGTCCCAACAAGTACAGAAAAAGGAAGGTAATTCAGTCAATGTTTCACATGGCAAACAGTAGTTGTATTTTGGTTTTCAGTGAATAAAAGGAGGGGAGGTCATGGTGTCCCCAGTCCCACTTGCTGTTTTAGATCCTCTATGGCCACATCAGCATGGAGGTGATCTCTTCTTACAGGGAACCAGGATAGCCTAAAATATTTCCATGCCATTTTTTTCATAGCACCTAAAAGATTTCCCAGACAGAGATATTGCAACTGTTAATGAAATAAATGTGAATTAATTCACATTTACTCTACAGCGAGAGTATTTGTTGTGGAAAAGGAATATATTTTGGCTTATAGTGTATATGTCAAATAAATACAATTGTCTATTTCTGAATCTTTATAGCACCCATCATCATAATTAGTTTAAGTGAAGCTGTAATTAGCTTGCATATAGCTTCAATTTGCTGCAAAGTAAATCACCAAATAAATCAATAATTTACAACCAACTAAACGGTGCAGGCTTCTCCAGAAGAAAAAAAAAAACACAACACACCAACACAACAAACAAGCCATGATGCCTGGACATTTCCAAATGCAGCACCACTCCTTTCCTGCCTTCTCTGAGAGAGATGTGACAATTTTCAGCACCAGACATTTTCATTCAAGCACGCAGGAATCATGTAAAACCAAACAAATAATGACATGAAACAAAGCTTTGATTAGGAGCCCGTGAATAATGATCCATTTCACATATTCAGTGTCTAGGATGTTTAACATGTTTTACATATAGAATATTTCAAGCAAGTCCTAACAATTAGATTTTGGTATCAAGAGAAACACACTTTATTAGAGAAGGAGCATGTCAGGGCTTGGTGCCAATCGGTTGCAAGTAGTTATGTTGCAAACACATCCAACACCCCCATTTGGAGAAGTGCAAGAGGGAACACGTTTCTTATTTTCCTCCTTCCTGCTCTGTTTTCCTACAAATTCATAAGAGGCAAGCGTAACAAAAAAAAAAAAAAAAAAATGGTGACAGACATTTTCCATGGCATGAATAAATCACAGGTTTACATTGCTGAAAAATATGTTTGGGTTTGGATGCTTTTTTAAAAGTTATTGCTATGGAGACTGTATTAATTGACTGCATTTCTCATGTGTTGTAGGTAATAGTCAGTGAACTCAAAAGGTGGAAAAAACCCACTTTGGTATATGTTATATTAGTTGGTATTATTTTATTGCCAGAAATGTAACAGGGACCAAAAGCATAACAAAACTCTGAAACTTGGGGATATTTGGAATAAAGAGAACATCCACAGGTGAATTATTTAGCATGAGTTTTGGACTGGGACTGTTAATCCCAATTTCAGAAAGGAATAAAAAAAGCTCCCTTATGTTTCTCAGCATGAGAATGTTTTTGTGATGAGTATTGAAAAGGCATTTTAATTCCACATTTTTCAGGTGGATTTTGCACCTTGCTCAAGAAGTCCTAGTTCTGGCTAGCAGTGGAGAATGATTATTGGAAGAAATGAACCACTACCCTCTGGGATGTCTGTTGCTTTGTAGGAGGGAATTTATGGCTTCTGCACATTACTGGTTGGTATCCTTTGGGTAACTCTCAATATATTTACTGCAAACAATCACTTAGCCTACATCTGTGATACTGTTACATTTATCTTGAAGTCACATGTGGTACTACAGTGGTTATTGTGCTTTTAGCATATAAATATTTTACAGAGTATCAATGGAAAAAAAAATTGACATGTATGTGTCTGTAAGGAATGAAAAGATATCCCTTAGAATATGACACCTGTTTTAATTAATTGGTTTTTGCACTTTATGGCAAAAAAATGACAGCTGCATGCAACCACCTGAAGTCAGAACTAGGAATATATTTATATATCAGAACCTGAAAATTCTATTCTAAGATTAAAATTACTCTGTATTTCTACAGATAGAGATATTTGTATTTCATTAAATAAAAAGGCTTTCTTTTTTCTCCACACTTCAGGAAAGAAATTACTTTTGCATTTGGTTAGGGATGAATGAATATAATACCAAATCTTTTGTTTGCATCAGTGTGCAATGTGTCATTTTCTCAAATGAGGGCTGGGTGTATTTGCAGTGCAGATGCAGAAGTGTGTCTGATTACCTCACCGTTTCTTTGTACCCAGCATAGATGGAGGGGAATTAGAACTCATCAGCAGAAGGGAGGGGTTGTTTTCTTCCCAACCAAGCCATCAAAGTATGCCAGAATACAGTTTAAACTATTCAGACTGAAAATAGACTGAATTTTGTCTGCCTGATTTCAGTAAATACTTCTGTATTACTTATAGTGAGATTCTTTCAGGAGTCATGCTGGAAGCTGTAAACACCGATGTTGAAGATAATGCTGAGAAACCAGTCTCAGGCCTTTCATGCAGCATAAAGCTTTGCTGAGCAGGGCTGTGAGAAAATAGCTGTGTTGACAAAAGCCCAGGTATGGATACAGTTGTGCAGGAAAAAGAGTCTGTCTCCTAAAATGTCTTTTTTCTGTTTAGAGACCTCTAGCACATCCCCAGTGTGTGCCAGTGCAGCTCCATCTGCAGACAAAACTCTTTAAACATGAACAAGGTGAACAGTGGCTGATTAATTAGACTGTGTGTCCTGCAGCATTAAAGTTGGGTGTTCCTTATCCCTCCTGGGATGGAGTTTACTGATACTGAAAGATTTAGTTCCTGACCCTGCAATTTTAATTCCTGTTGCGTATGTGACACTAAGCCACGTCACTGATGCCTGTTGGATTAGACTGTGTAAGGCTGAGCAGAGCAAAGAGAGCTTGAAGTGAAAGGGAACAGACATAGCCACCTTAGTGCTGTCAGCAGGCAGTGAAGGGCAAACTCCTCTGAATGCTCAATAAAATGAGATTTAGGTATATGCAGGTTTGGCATCACACCTGCCAGGTACCAGTACCCAGACCCCTCAAGTGGCACTGCCTGCATGGGAAGTGGCCAGGAGTTGCAGCAGAATGTTATTCCTGGTTGCTGCTGAAGGTTATGATCATCTTGATACTTTCCAGCATTTCAGGTCAGAAATCTGTTCCCTGGAAAAACTGTGGGCAGGTCTAATTAAAAAGTGGTAGCTTAACACTTCCCAAGACCTATTTTTCTATTGCAGAGGTGTTGCCCGTGGCAATAGTTGTTATTGTCTGCCACAGTTCACTGAAATCCTCATTTCCAGTGGAAACACGTGGGTACAGACAAAACTTCTGCCAGAAAGCATTCCTTTCGTTTGGTATGTGCTGTAAGGGGGGTAGAGAGAGAGACAAGGATTGGAAAATGATTGGGAACTCAGTGGCTAGGGTTACTCTTCCAGAAAGCCAAGATGTGTTTTAGGTATTTGGTGTGACTTGAACAGAGTAGAGATTGTAGAATCATAGAACGGTTTGGGTTTGAAGGAACCTCTAAAGGTCATCTAGTCCCTGCAGTGAGCAGGGACACCTTCCACTAGATCAGGTTTCTCAGAGCCCCGTCCAACCTGATCTTGAATGTTTCCAGGGATAGAGCATCCACCACCTCTCTGAGCACTGTTTTGCTGTTTCCCCTTATTGAGAGGTGAGGGTGTCAGACTCCAGTTCCTGCCTTCTGCTCATCTTCCTCTCAACTGGGTCTTGGCTATGTTAGAATGGGTAATACCTCATGTTCATGTGTGGTTTTTTGGTTGGTTGGTTTGCTGATTTGGGGTTAGATTTTGTTGTTGTTGTTGTTGGTTTTTGTTGTTGTTGTTGTTTTTTTCTGTTATTGGCAGCTTCCTGATACAGGCCAGGAATATTTTGTACCTAATAATTGTTACAAGCAGGAAATTCTGCTGCCTCACTGTGGCAATCTCACTCATCAGAAACCTGCCTATTCTCTGTGTCATTTCTGTACCGTAATGGGTATTTCTGTGTGACACATACAGAATTTGTTACTAGTTTTTTGCAGCTGTGTGATGCTCCCCTTTGAACATATGTTTCTGTGGAATTAGCTAAATTGTGCAGAGAACATATTTTCTGTTTCTGCTTAGTGTAGCAGAGAAGGTAAAGGTTATCCCCACCGTAGGACACAGGGAGGAGTGGTCACTCCTCCAAGCTGCTTCTGTAGCTGCACTGATGGTGTTTGGTGAAGCAAATCTGCTGCAAATTACAGCGTGTGGTTATAGATCAATTTATTCTTCTGCCTGCTGCCAACGATGTGCTGAGCACCAGTGGAGCTAACTTGGTAAACATGCACTACAGTAACAGAAAATAACCAAGTGCTGTTGAAAGGAATAATTAATTAATGTTTGTAAAGCACTTAGAAACTGAAAAGCACCTTATTAGTGCTAAGTGTTCAGGGGCCTGGCTTTCTCATCAGAAGTTAAAGTCCTCGCCTTTGTTAGTCTTTAACCAAACAAAACATTAAGAGTATAAAGCCTTTGTGCCTGATGTCCCTAGTCAGGTGTTTTTGTGCCTGGCAGTCATTAAGATGCAGTAAGTAAACACGAAGAAACTATAAATGGCCTGAATCAGCTCGTTTCCACTGATGCCAGCAGAATTAGGTTGATTTACATTAGCTGAAGATCAGCAGCGGAGAATCCATAGCACAGCTTCTCCTCTTGCTGTCGTGCTCAGTCAGAGATGGTGATTGGTTTGTTCACTACCACTCCCACCTTTCTGAGCCCGGCTGCCAGGAATGAACACAAAACTACACCAGGGCACAGGGTTCTCTGTGCAGTGAGGTGGAGAAATTGGATGGCTCAGATTTGCTTCCTGGGGCAGGCAGCACATAAAAGAACCTGCTAGAGAGGGGGCATCCTATTTATCAGGTGTGCCATGCAGGGCTGAAAGGTGACACCTATGGCTGACCCCAATTCCTGAGCTCGGGAACATGGAGAGTAAGAATCTGTCCCTCTACCTCCAAAGAGCCTTGGCTCCCTCAAAACAACCCCAAGTCTTCATGATGCAGGGGTCACCGACTGAAGGGTGGATTTACTTGAAAGGTTAAGAGAGCTAAGAGCTACCCAGAACAGAACCATTTGGGGAGACATGGATGATCCCTGGAATGAAATGTACAGTCTACAGTCAGTGTTCCTATCTGCCTAAGAGGGTGTTTATCCTCTGTATTTCACTCTCTGTAAGTAGTACCTAAATCTTAGGTGCTGTGGGCACAGGAGAAGGGGGGGGACAGGGGAGACAACCTTGTGGAAAACAGGGTGCTGCAGAAAAGAGTTTAAGACTAATTGGCCACAGAGCACAGGAAAAAGCACTGGCCTGTCCATCAGTGCACACACTTTCAAGATTATCTTATGCCTTTACCAGACCAGCTCCCTTTCTTCAGCCAGAAATTTTGTCAGGCTAAATTTGATTATGTTGGGCATCTGTTCCATATTTATGAGTATCCAGGAACTCAGCAGCTCACACTGAGCTTCCAGATTAATGAAAAACCTGATGATGTGCCCACTTCAGTTGTTTGGTGCATGAGCAGTGTGCCCACATGCACATTACACGTAGTCACTGGCAGGAGTGCTGAAAGAAGAAATCCAGTCTTTGATCACTTGAGTGTTTCTTCTCACAGGAGATCAGTAGTTTTATTTTCTTCTGGATTAATTGGCAGAGTAAGAAAGGTTACCTGCCAAGAAAATCCAATTACTCAGTCCTTGCTGGTCTTGAATAAAGCTCCATGGTTGATAAAGGGTTGCAGTTTGAGAGAATCAAAATAAGGCACCGGGACACCAGATATTCTGGTTTTCCAATCTCTGCACCAGCCTAGGGCAGAGTATGTTTGGCTTACTTTGGTGGCAACGCTGGAACACAATGTGCCAGAATACCCAGTCATGGCATTTTTGGAAGAACTAAGCATTACTAGGATTGGTTAATAGTTATCTTCGTAATTATCCATCTGTTACAGATCCATTTATCGAATCTGAGAGGGGCCAGAACCCTTGCATGTCCTTCTTGCTCCTAACTTTGCTTGAGTGAGCTTTGTGCAAAACCAATAAAGAAGCAAAAAAATGCTTCTTTGAAAGAGAAAAAATGTTGATTGTCCTATGAATAGCAAAAGTCATAATAATTTGTCTTTTCTTCATGAAGAGCATGGGCTTAGGAGCACTGAATAATCTTTTTGGAAGTTTGAGTAGGAAACTGAGAGGTCTCTCAGAGGTTCAGGTGAGACTGTGGGGCTGCTCACATGGTCCTAGTGACCTTCTGTCCCACATATCCATAGCTATGGATGGGAAAAGTTGGTGTCAAATCCCTAGATGCCCTCTTGTCAGCAAAATTAACCAATTAAGAAAATTAGGAGAAGCGAAGGCTTTATTCTTGTAAGTTTCTCAATCCATGGGCCAGAGCAGAAGTGGTTTGGGTGAAATACTCAAAGAATTCAGCACAGGCAAATGACCCAACAGAAAGTTCCGCAGATGTCAAGGCAGTAGGTGAATATATGATAATTAATTCTTTCTCCTGGAATATGTGCTGCTAATTGACTTGGCAGCAGCTCTATTGCCGTGATTCTTTGGCTCAGAGGTTTTAGGCCAGAAGCAACAACTGTGATCGTCTGGTCCTACTGTCTGCATAGCAAAGAGCACAGAACCTCACCCCGTGGTTCCCGCACCAGTCCTCTAATTTCTGACTGAATTACCAAGCTTTTATTGAAAACCATCAAATGCTTATTAAAAGACTATGCAATAGAAAATCTACCAGGTACTTGGGTAAGTAGTTCTAAAGGTAACTTTTTTTTTGAAAAGTGTAGATTATTTTTGTTATATTTACAGTGATTTTTCCATAAGATTTTTTTTTTTTTTTAAATCCCCTAAATGTACCCCAGAAACCTTATAAAAACTCTCAGGCAGAAGGATCCTTTTTTTTTTCTTCTCTTTTCCTGGACTTAAAGCTTTTTGTAGAGTTACGATAATCTTCCTACTTTATTAGCAATATAGGAACTGAGCATTAAAGCCTTTTCTTTCTTTCTATCCTCTCCCTCTCACTTTTCACTCATTTCATCCCCCACTAAAAACCCACAGAAAACAAAACAAGAAGGATAGAAAACAAGAAGAGAGAGTTGTCAGAAAAAAATTCATAATTAAATTGAGGAATTTTAAAATGTGCAGGATGTTCCTGGACACAGCTAATGACAGGCAGAAAATGACATTCCTATAGTCCTGGAAAAATAGATGTGTGGGGTTTTTTTTTGTTTATGATCCCACCTGTTCCCTCCAACATATCTCTCTCCTTCTCTTGTTCCCTAATACTCCCCCTGAGTCCAATTTATCTGATTTGTAGAACATGTGAGATTTGCTTAGGTAGCTCACATCAATGACAGCACAGTGACACAAACTAGACAGAGTGTAACACTGCTGTCTTGGAAGAGGAGAATTTGCCTTTCTTTACAGGCAAATATCAACAGTGGAGCAGTCAGCAGTGGAGCTGCAGCCCCTCCCCACACCACAACCAACATCAAGTATTCAGAGACAAACACTTGCCATTCCTTGCTCCTCTGGGTATCCTTTTATCCCACAGAGTAATTGCATTGATTTAAACATGTACATAAAAATGAGACAAAATCTGGCACACCTTTTGGCATTGACCGAATCCGAATCCTGTGTCAAAACAGGCAGTGTCAGTGTCAAAACATTCACTGATTGTACCTGAATTAAAATCTTGTTAAAGTAAGTGATGCTGTCTGTGAAACTGCTATGAGTTACTTATGATGTATTTTTAGTACTTATAAGAAAAATACATCGAAACATGAGACTCCTAAAATTAATTAATGATAGACTCAGTGCATGAAATGGAATAACTCAGATCTCCAGTACAGTTATGGTACAGATATCCAGGTGAGGCAATAGTCATAAAGATGTTATTTCCTTGTTATATGATGACCAGATCAGGTATTTGTCTCGTGTGTAAATAGAGTATTAACCAACATGCACTTTCAGAAGTTGGGGAAAAACATGGTGAGTTCCCAAAGGTGCAAGTGGACTTGTGTTTGTAAGTAAGTCAACAGCAAGCTGATGGAATTAAATAGTTAGTCCATCGGTGTTTTGGCCCTTCTTTTCTCCATCTGGTAGTAGGCAGGCAGATTAAATGTATGCCATGTGTTTGGTTTTCCTGTACAAAATGAGCTGTGTTAGTATTTCTAGTCACTATGAGGTGGTACAAACCTTACAAAATATATTGATTTACGTTAAAAAATTAGGAGTTACCAGAGACACAATGACATGATGCTCAATGTATTTTATTAAAGGAAATGGCAGTACACCATATTATTTTGTTACAAAAAGCTCTATTACAGACTTTAAAGAAAATTAAATTTATTGTTGAGCCTCAGTGTTTTGAAACTACCAGTTGTTTCCTGGAAGTGACTTTGAAATGAGTTTTGGGAAATCATTTTAGTATTGACTTGGGCCATAATGGTTGGCTGTTGTTTTTTTGTATAAGATTGATTAAATTACCCTGAACACTCTCCAAGTCCAAGTCTTTCTCTGAGGCCAATTGTGAATAAGACCATAAATACACTCTTTAAAAAATATTTCAGAACATAAATAATCTCTAAACCTGGAAGCACATCATTGCACTCACTCTTCCAAGAATGAGCAAATGAACCACCTTTTTTTTTTTTTTTTTACACCTCACACTTCCTCTGGTTTGAAAAGGCTGGGGTTATTTGCAAGATTTCCTCTACACACTACAATAGCAGATAATTTTGACTATGTCTTAAAGAAAGAACTAGCTAAAAAATAAGTGTATTGGCAGTAATAAGAACTGGCAGTTGTTCTACTGATTTCAGCCTTTATCTCCCCTCTGAAATAGGAACCCTCTAGTTATTTCTTCACACTTCAGTAGACTCAAGTGAAATCAGGGTCACATTATAGCAAGATCTATACAAGCACATGGGAATGAATTATCTTAATTTGAAATTAATGTCAAATATGCAAAGAATCCACAAACAGAGAGGTGAAAGAACTTTTCCACAGTGGCTGAGTGTGCCTGGTCTGGAACATAAGCCAGGTCTTTGAAGACTCAAGCAATGCCCTATCCAGTGAGCTCTGCTGTTTCTTGCTTGCCTGGGTTGAGATAGCTGCCAAAACAGTGGCTGGTCTGAATTTTTATCAGAATTAAGGTATATACTTCAAAAGACAAACTTAAATGACAATAAGATATGCCTCCAGGAAATCTCCAAGAAAACAGATGACTGGTGCGTGTTTCCCACAAAGCCAGAAATAAGACAGACAGCAAGTAACAGCAAAAGAATAGGAGCAAGAGGAAGAAAAAGGTAGAAGTTTTGGGAGGAATTGAGCATGAGCTGCTGCACAGCAAAATTCTTGAACAGTGACAGGGGCTTTAAAGAAATGATCCAAGAAAAAAAAAACAAAAACAACAGTTTTTGGGGTTCAGCCTTCCAAAGCCTGCTGCACTTCTCAAAATGTCCTGGGCTCTCATCTAAGATGGAGCAGGTGAGCTGGGGAGCAAAAGTCCCCTAAGAAATTCTGGTTCAATAAGGGTAAAGATTTCTTGGGAGCATGGCCCTTGGATACCACCAGGAAGGATTTCTGTCTCCCTGGCATTAGTTTCCATGCTGTGAAGTCCTGCACTGAGTCTTTGGGCCGTAAGGTCTGGGCAAGTCATGGCTGACAGGCAGATGAGGTTGGCTCACATAGGCTGTGATTTTCTGTTCCTCTTGTTCTTAAGTGTCTTTAACTCCTGCTGACAAGAGTAATCTGACTCCTCAGAGGTCTTAAGTAAATGGGAATCCTGCAGGGTACAGGTTAAACTGGCACTGGAGGAGCGAGTAGCTGCAATGTTCTGTAATTACTTCCATGAACTCTCTCTTTTTCCAGTACTTTGTTGTTCAAGGCAAAAATATTTGGGTACCAGCTCATGGGCGGAATTGCCAAATGGCTCGAACATTCCCTACTCTGCAGGAGATCTTCTTTAGATCTTTAGGTTACAAAGAGAACTAGTTTGCTCCTTAAATCGATCAAAGCACAAGGGATGGTTTAGTTGAGTGAATGTGAAAAGAAGTGGCAGCCTGTGTCAGATTTTCTTGTTGATATTTATTTATCAGTGTTGAGGTTCTACCTTGGGTAAAGAGAAAAATTTTATAATTTACTGTCTCAAATTGTTTTTTGTTTGGTTTGGTTAGGTTTGGTTTAGTTTGTTTTGGTTTTGTTTTGTGTATGTGTGTGTGTCTGTGTGTTTGTTTCTTTGTGTGTGGTGGGTTTTTTTTCTTTGTTTGTGTTTTTTTGTGTTTTTGTTTTTGGTTGTTGTTGTTTCCCCCCTCCCCCCCTTCTGCTCCTCTTTTACTTTCTGGTTTCTTTGAGCTTCAGAAAAGACAAGAAATTTTCTTATGCTAAGCGTTGTGGTTCATTTTGTGTTAATTTGAATACCTTACTGATAAATCGAATTTACTGCTGCCCTCGCAAACGAGGTAGATATGAATGATCCTTCTTGCATTTGCTTTCTTGATGGAATTTTAAATGTAGCTTGCTATAAAGGGAAGCTCAGCCAAAGCAATAATTAGTATTTCGGTCTATTTAAAATAACATTTTAATTATCTGCAGTAATTATAAGAATTGGAGAAGGTGTTACAATGTTATTTTAGATGTTCTGCTTAAATATCTAAATGCACATTATTTGCTACTCTTCCCTCCTCAGTGGGATGACATTCAAGCTCTGGTTGATGTTTACCTATTTTTTTAAACCACAAAAATTGAGAAGATACTAAATGAAGGGGAAAAAAGCATTCAACTGAGCTCTTAATTTATCAGCCACTGTCTCACTTCACCAGCAAAGCACAGACCTAAGAAAGGAGAGTACTTTGTCTGAAAAGCTGATGTCCCAAATGGTTGGGGTAGAAGCAGGTAAAGATATGGGGAGAATTCTGAACATAAAACACTGAAACTCCAGCTGACCAAGGGGAAGAAAATCAACACCATACAAACACTGGGCCAAATACCACCATGCCACAGATTTAAGTGAAGCCTACATATGATGTTGGACAGAGCTGAGAACAGAATTTGCTTTAACCACTATGTTTTTCCCCATCTTTTCACAGGACAGAGGTGGGAATGGCGAGCAGAACATACCAGGTTCAACAAGGAGACTTTGAAAACAATTCATGGTGAGTGAACATGTATTAAAGCAAAGCCAGCTCTGTTTGCTTCAGGTGAGGCATGGGCAGCCTCAGCCAGTGCTGAGGGTGAATTGTGTTCACAAAAAAGCCTTGTTTTCTTTGTCTTGTGTCCTGTTCAGGGGCTGTCACTGCTCATGCCCTGTGGGGTGTTTGCCAGCTGTGGGCACCTCTGACACTAGAGATGCACTTTTGCTTTCTCTGCCTCTCTACATGAGCTCTCTTTTTCAGTATATGGTGAAAGGAATTGTTTACAGTTCTTCTCGGCCTTACTTTCTTTCTGCAGATGGTGAATTAGACCCATTAACAAGACCAAGTGATGAGGAAAAGCTAGAGGAAAAGCTTTCAAATGAGACAAGATTGTTATACCTTGTTCAAAACCTTCTTCCAGGAGAAACTAGACCAACACAAGGAGGCTTCCCAAGCTGTTTTCAGAGATAAAGGTTTGTTTGGTTTTTTTTGTTTGGTTGGTTTGGGGTTTTTTGTTTGTGGTTTTGTGATTTGTTTGTTTGTTTTAATATTTACTGTGTTTTTATAAAAAAAAATATCTGCTTTTCTTTTCAATATTTGCTTTGCCCACAAATACTGCTGTGAAGAAACCCTTGTATTATGGTCTGGTTTACATTATGGTGACCCAAATAGGAAAGACAGATATTTCAATGAAATTCTTTAGGTGTATTTTTTGGTTACTAGGAGTCATTTCAATAGAGACAGTGCAATATGCAGCGTGCTTTGCTCAGAGCCTGTGCCTGCTGTGGGAGATCACTCAGCTCAGTGACTGTGAGAGACAACAGAAAAGCAAAAGGAATAGAAATAAGAGGAGGAAAGAGGATAAATGTAGGCAAGAAACGCTCAGGAGATGCATTTCTGGTTCTTAAAGGGATTTCTAGCCCTTTAAGGGATTTCCAGCACTCAGTCTGTAGAAAATTTTCATCCACATCCAAGCTGGGCAGAAGCTCCTTTCAGGAACTGCCATCACTAATCCACAGCAGCCAAAATCAGCAGGACTGTCCAGGCTGCACCAGGGGTTGGGATCATACATCAACACAGAACCCCTTACTCTGAGGGAGGGTCCACAGAAGGTTCACAGGTAAATGGCTGAATCCCTTGTATTTTAGTGCATCCTGCAGTGCCCTGGTAATGAACAGTGTGCAGCACACACAGGATAAAATATCAGCATCTGCAGCATAAATACTGCTTGGACCTCCCTCTCTTGATGTAAGAGGCATATAAATGGCAACAGTTTAATTTCTGGTTAAACTGTAGCCTTTTCCTGGGCAGAAGAAGAAAGGATTTTATTTCAGATGGCAACTGTGAATGTATCCTATGCCTTTATTCTCTTTTGCCATGTAGTCATTCATTCTTTGACCTTTCTCCGTAACATCCCATTATGCCAGAGTCACTTCCTGGCATTCTTTTTCCTCCTCAGAATTCTCTTTTTTTTTTTTTTTTTTTTTCCTGGACAACTGCTTCCTGATCTTACTTTTTCTTTTATATCCACAACATGCTGCTTGCTTGGAGTTTGAGCTTGGCAAAACCAAGGTCACAAATACTCATTTCACGTTTAAATGATGTGTTTGAAAAGATTAATTAACAAGGGCCCTGAAGTTGCTCAGCCCAAACGGCCACTGTATAAACCACTGAAACACCCAGGAGAGGTTTTTCAAAAATTCTACCAAAAGCTGAGGGCATTTCCAGATGCTGTTGGGCTGTAAACCCCACAATTTTTCATTAAGACTAAAATACCTAAATGCTATCTGTATCCTTTGAATGCCTTCTGCCTTAACACTCATTGGTTATGACAACCACTAAAGCAGATCTGTGCTTAATGTTTTGCTCCAAAATCCACCTTAAGTATCCAATTATGACAGCCCACAGGAATTATGCTCTTTAATTTGCTTAGATCTAAAGATGGATACCATTTACATTTCCACTACAGGCTTTCCGGTCTTTAGTCAATGCCACTATTAAATACACAAATCAGACATTTTTGAAAAATGAAAGAAAACAAACCCACCACCACCTTGACATGTCAGCTCAAGTATTTTTTTAAACCTAATGCTGACTGCTTGGCTTTATTAACTGTGACTGAAAATGCCTTAGAATATGTCAGCAGAGATTCTTAGTTATTGTGGTTAACAGCATTACATGGGATTCAGCATCTAAATCTCTTAGCCTATGTTGTGTGTCAGAAGTGTGGGAAAGAATGGCTGGAAAGTATTGTGTGGGTCTTGCTGTGTTGGAGGGTGGATAATCATAAGTCTGGTTTCTTGTCCTCAGCAGTAATGAGAAAGGTTTTGTAGGTTGAGTCATGAAAAAGAAAGAATAGTCTTTGTTCGACTATTATGGCAAGTGTCAAACCTGGTGAATAATGTAGATAATTTTTGGGACATTTGAAGTGGAGACTAATTTATGATTAATGTCAGTTGCACTGTTTCCTTGTCGCTCTGCACAAGTGCCATGGTGTTTCTCAGAAGTAAAAAATGGTACAGAACTGTGTCTTGAGCAAGGGCTGAGTTATGGTTTTTATCATGCATTTGTTGCTGTTTGATTTTAAACTCATTTTATGTACCTTCTAAGCAAAATAAACATATCACAATCTTTAGTCTTCTGGGGTTGGTCTGTCCTCAGTTGCATCTTTAGACGCTTAATAGAGTATAGATTAAAAACATACCCAGTGATAAACTCTATCAAAGATGTTTATTGTTCCCTAGAAATGTCTGTTGGCTTTGCCTCAGGATGATTACATTATGATTTTCACTTTAGGTTATGTGTTGCAAGGTATGCTTTGTATATGTGATCCCAGAATAATTGGAAGAGCCTCAATAGCAGAGTTAGTCCAATCATCTTTTATTGAGAAAGGGGTCAGAATAGTTTGATTAACCTCAACAGCTGTTTGTTTAACCCTGTGCTTACCTGAAATTAAAGAAGCTTCCCCCAGCATTCCTGCTGAGCAATGAGGAGAGGGGCTCTCAAGGCACCCATAGCTCCACTGAGTACCCTCATCTGCTGCTGTGGCAGCACAGACCTCTTTCATCTTCCAGCACAGTCTCATCTGGGAAATGCTGATGGTACCAATGTCAAGGTGACTGGGAGCTGGAAGGGACAAAGCCTCTTCTCCTTCTTCACTTGTTCTTCTCTGTGTAGGAATTATTTAAAATTTCTTCCAAAATAAATCACTGTGATCTCATCAAACTATTGTGTTAAAAAATTCAAAATTAAAAATAGGTTTTTTTTGTCTGAGCTCCCTTGTCTCTTCCTATGTTCTGGTCTAATACGGACACCAGGGAGTCACCCCAACTCTGCCATATGCTTTCTCTGGAGAGAGGAGCCCTCTAACCCATCATTCGCACTTTGTATTTCAGGAACATAAAATGGTTGTTAATTTCCAACCATAAGCTTTTCAAAAAGCACAGCAATACTGCCTTTTCTCTCCTCCAGTGCAGATGGTGGAAAATAGAAAACAGTGACTTATTTTAACAACTTCTCATGCCTGTCCCCACTACAAGACCTTGCCTGTCTGCCTGGCTCTGTCTCCCTCCCTCATCTTCTTCTCTCTGTCTCTCTCTCCTTTTTGGGAAAACCAAAACAAACACTCATTTATTCAATTTATTCTACCTTTATGCAGGGATGTTTATTAAAACTCCTGTTGTTCTTAATACATCTCAACTCCAGCCAATTTACCTATACTTTTTTTTGGGGGGGGTCAAACCACTTCAGTCCTGAATGATTTTTTCTGCATGAGACTTTGTCATTGCCAAGTACCAAAGAATAATTTCCTCCCATGTTTTATATATGACATTGCTGTTACCATATAACCAGATGAGATTTGCACTTCTGTCACAGCACAGCACTGTTGACAGGCACTTTAGCTCTGTTCTCCTCTTCTGAGACTGAACAGTGCACTGCCACTTGCCCATTTGGAATGCCATCTCACTGAATCTTGACTGTCTTTCCAATATATCAAGGTAATTTTGAATCTCCATTCTGGCTCCAAGAATGTTGTTACCCTTGATGGTTTAATGTGCACTGCAAATTTTACATGAGAACAGTCTTCCATCATTTAACTTAATGAAAGCACTGACAGACCTCTGTCTGAAATACCTTCCTACCTTTAGAGCAAGGTATTAAATCTTTAGGAAAGTGTATTTTCAGCCACTTTGGTAGTATTGTTGATTATTGCTAGTAGATATCTACTCACCTTGCTTATATAGATGCTATATAGATTTACCAGGGTAAATGGTCCCTTCTGCATCTCTTATCTGCTCAAGATATTGAGTCTTTTTTGGATTTTTTTTTTCAGGTGCTCAGGAAAAAAATATTTTAAAGAAATCACAGAGTATTTTTTTCTTCCAGAGTTTCCTGTCTAATTTCTGTGGCATGGTTGCAGCAAATAAGATGGAGGGCTTGAGAATGTTATTATTGTGCCACTGTAGGTGATTGTAGATATGAACAAAAAATTTTCAAAGTGTCTGTATAACCACCCATGGAATAGGTTTAATGCATTCATTCAGGCTGGTTTTCTGAGAATTAATTTACATTTCATATATTTGAAAGTCTCACATGAAAAGATATTTTTATCATGATTTTTAATACAGTAATTTGATGAGATCATAAGGATTTACCTTGGAAGGATTTATAATTAATTTCTGCATATACAGAAGGTATCATTCCACAAGCGTGAAATTTGTATTTATTTGTTCTCTATAATGTTTCATGAAGGAGAGAGAAAAATACGTGCAATCACAGAGCAATAGGATCTTCTGGTCTCTACTCTCCTTGCCTTGTGACTGCTCATAAAAATTTTTCAGTGGAAGAGCTGTGAAGGGGAAAGAGCCCATCTTTCTTTAAGAAGCAAGAATTAAATTCTGAACAAATTCTGGGTTCCATACACAGTGTTAAACTTCCTCTTGTCCTTTCCATGTTCATTTATATTCTACCCTGTCCTAGATACAAGATCTGTTCCCCAAACTGCTTTCAGTAATACAGAACATTGTGCAAGGGAAGATCTTTCTTCTTTCTTTCTGTTGAATGTATGATGAGAAAGTTGAATAACCCTCAAGCAAATGCATTTTAAGAACAATCTTGTGGGTGTGGGAGGAATAAGCAGTGAAACAACTGCTGAGTCACTTCCTCCTGCCATGGAAGGTGTCCTCAGGACCCCAGAAAGCCTGTTGGAGTCAAAACTGTGCTTCACTGGTACAACACATCTATCTGGGGCGCCATCAGAAGGCTTCCTGACAAGTCTTTGGGGGAAAGGCAAGATAATTAGGGGACTGACTTTGGAATGTGAGCTGTTAACTTGTGCCCTGAGCTCAGTGGAGCAGGAGACTTGTAAATGTCACCGTCAAAACAGATATTTATTAGTTTGAACTGACACACTCCAAATTCCCAGTAAGTGGTGAGAAAATATTCCCTATCATTTAGATATTTAAAACTGCAGCAGATTGAGCACAGTCTGTAAAAAATGTTCTCTTGAGCTGAATGCTCTTATAGCAGTGAGGGGAGTGATGAGATGAGCAGTTTTGGTCTTTCCCCACTGTTTCTGCCCCCCTACTTTCCTGTCACCAGCTCCAAGACGCTATTTGTTGTTTCTACAGTCAAAATGTTTTCCAGAGGGCCAAAGAGTAAGTGGGCAACTTGACTTACACAGTAATGAGTACTGGTCAGAGAACAAAATAATGGGGATACTTTAAAAAAAAATATTGACTTTCTTCCCTTCCTTGCTTACCAGCTGCAGGCTGTGCTGTAAGAGAAACCAATCACAGGCTCATTCCCAAACTGTCCAGATGAAAAAGACCTGTAGGCTACTTTGCTTATTGCCATAACTCTCTGGAATTGCTTCCTGCCATATATTTGAGTACTATATTCAGGCTAATTTGCCATAACTTTCCACTAGAAACCTATTCCATACCCTGATAAATCTCATCTCTAGCTCTTCCCGCAACTCCTGTCCTGAAAAACTCAGTTCATATTTTCCTTTGTCCATTTTCATTCTGAATCAGAGATGCTGCCTGAAATATTTAAAGGCTAAGGACCTCAGCAGGCACTGGAGACTGCTGTCGAGGCTTTCCTTGTCATTTTCTTTGCTCTTTGGAAGATCTGGCATTGTAATAAAAATTCCAGACAGGAAAGAAAAATGATCTATATTACTGGACAATCTCCTACCCTTATCTCCTGGAGATAGGACTTTTTTTTTACCTGTGACTTGGGAAAGTATTATTTAACAAGTATGAAGGGAGAAGTGCCTTATAACACAGTTGGTTCTGTCCTATTGAATTAAAGGAATACCTTTAGAGAATATAGAGGAGAAATAGAATTTTAAAATAGCCTTTCAGACATGTAGACTTTCTGTTGGGCCAAGAGAATGCTGAAATGGTTCAGGCTTCGTTCTGCCATGCAGAACCCAGCACAGACTCACGTACCCCACTTCCTGGGTGTTGTGCTTTTGTAATGTCATTGCACTGTCTTGATATGAGGTACTTTGTGTCAGGCTGATGTGACTGTACCTATACAATACCCGGTGATGACCTCAAAGGAGACAGTCCCAGCTGTAAAGCAGGACATATCCTGATGAAAATCATCCTTCAGGTGCCCAGCATTCCTATAGAGTACTATATATTACCCTGTCATCCATTTGTGACTTGTGAGTGCTCATACCTGATTCTGTAAATGCCTACT
Source organism: Pyrocephalus nanus (assembly GCA_038380795.1). Taxonomy (NCBI): domain Eukaryota; kingdom Metazoa; phylum Chordata; class Aves; order Passeriformes; family Tyrannidae; genus Pyrocephalus; species Pyrocephalus nanus. The sequence continues at coordinate 6,134,606 of CM076270.1, read as the reverse complement.
CCCCTGTTTTACCTTGTCAATGACACCTCACTCACCCTCCACTGAAACTAAGGAAAAGTTTCCTGTCCTTTTCAGGGGGACTGAATCAGACTCAAATAGAAGATAAAATGAAATTCAAATTCATGGCTATTGAGGACAGGACTGTAAAAATCCTAGTTTAGGAGATAGTTTGGAATTTCTTTTCCCGTTTCAGCATTAATTGTGTATAGAAATAAAAATGTTTTGCCATTTTTATCCAGATCTTTGAGATCTTCATCAGCTTACTGTTCTTAATACACATACTGAATCCTGCTTTTATGTTTTTAGCAGGAATCCTTGTAGGTGTCACTGAAGTATAAAGAAAGCATTATTTCTCTGAGCAACTGGTGATGAAGGTGTGCTGTGCTGGAAAAAAAATGGCCCTTTTTGTGTATAAATTATCACTTTCAAGCCCTCTCTTGGTTATCTCTCTTCATTCCACACAAGGACGGTATTAATAGCCTGGAGCCATCTCTTTGTGCCCTTTCAATCAGAAAAAAGTCTTGATTTGTATACTTACATAGCACAGGCCAAGCTGAAGTGAGAATTTATTTCCTGCAGAAAACAGATTTAATGTGAAAGGTGATCCTCAAAAGTTTCACAGCTCCAATTGCCTTGGATAAGCACCAAGAAAGGCAGCTGCTTATCCAAGTGGGTCTCTCATATGTCTGAGAGCTGCACAGTCACAGACCAAGTGGGGGAATGTTCCTTCTGCAAGGCCAGTGTACATATTAGAAGTACTAAAGTAGGATTATTATCAAAACCATCAAACCCACATGTTCATTATCTCATTCGGCATTGTGCTGTGGTCCAGAATTCTGCCCAGCTCAGAGCCTTCAGCTCCTGCCCCTCAGTAGTTATGTGCTCCCTCCACTCACCTAAGGCTTTAAAAATGTTTTCTTATAACCCCAGATCCTTCTAAACTTCATTGTGTTCATAAAAAAAACCCAAACCCACACACAAAATCTGCACAGAAAACCCTGCAAAAAACATCCCAAAACAAAACCAAAAAAACCCTCAATGTTAGCAAAATATTCAGCAGTCTTTTAGAGCACTTAAAAAATTATGGCAATAAAAATGTTAATTGGAAATTTAAGTCCTCTTCAGTTTTCCTGGTTATACATTTGTTCTTAAACTTAATGAGTGCAAAACCAGAGGACAGAGTGAATAAGTAGCTTATTGTTTGGAGTGCCAAGAGCTGCCTAAAAGGATGTTGTACTGAGAATACAAGAAACATGAAAAAGAGACCCACAGGAAAACAGCTATTATTTCAAGTAATCTCCAGATAAGAGGACGTGTCTATGAAATAACGTTTGGAGACCTTGGTTAATTTTACACCTCAACCTCTGCTCACCAAGCTACTAGATCAGAAAAGAAATGTTCATAAGCCCTTTTGAAATACCAGTTTTCCATAACAGAAGTGCACTGAAATGTGTGGAATATGGCAAATGGAGGATGGATTAGTGTGTGACCTAATGATTAGATGAACAAAACAGGGAAAAACATCACACTACCTCTCTGTAAGTTCCATTTATCCATGAAATAACAATTGCATTCATATTTGCATTTCCATTACACAGAATAGCTACCTTCTGACTTACCCGCACAATGGTATTGTTTTATTTATTTAAGCTGAATGGTTTGCTTTTCACAGTATGACCAACTGGTAGAAAAATAGGATTCAATAATGTGAACATTTCACAGTAAATAAATTGCATTAATACTACAATGTAAAAGCCGTGATCAGCAGTTTCTCTAGGACAAGGTCTGTTCTAGAACTATGCATCCAGCTTTCCAAACACTTGGAGAACTATGAAGGTTACATCTTGTATGAAATAATAAAAAAATTATGCTGAATTTCTGTTTAAGATTCTGTTTATTCACTTCTACCCATTTAAAAAGTTATATGTTTAATTGGCTGCTTTCAAGCAGAATATTTATGTGTCTCTCTTTCTTGTTCATATTCAGTATTGCAGCTTCTGTTTAAAATCTTGCAGTGACTAAGGACTACGCAAGGAATAGGAAAGCATAGCTATTAGCTCAGTTTCAAAATCACTCTATTCAGAGATCACTCAACACCCCCATAGGAAAAAAAAAAAAAAGGAGAAAGAATTAAAAGAGGTGCTTTAGTTGTTAGATGTGTTGACTTGATTGCCTGGCAGTTAAGTGTCCTCTGTGCAGAATTCCATCTCCTCTGTGGGTTGTTCTACAGGGCAAATGCTCTTTGCCCCATTTCTTTGAGCTGTCAGAGACAAAGGGGGTCCCCTCCTTCTCCTTTGGTCTTCTCTGGTTATTGGATATCCACAGGGTGTCTTAAGAAAACCCTTTGAGTAGTTTGCTGTGGAAGCAATCAGGGAAACCTCTGCTTCTACCTCCTAAGCAGGTCCTGTTCAAAGAATGTACACTAAACCTGTTCAACAGCCTGTCTCCTTTCCCACTGATGGACTGTTTACAAAGTTCTGAAAATAAATGAAGAGACACTTAACTGATGTCATGACTGTTGTTCCCTATGGACAGTGATATGCACTGACAGCAACTGCTACTGTGTGGCTGTGGATTTGTTATAAGAGTTGATGGCAGTGCCTTGTGCCAAGAGGGCCCTTCTGTAACGTGTTCCCTTGACTTCTTATCTTCTCTGTTTCTCGTGCAGTGCTTCCAATCCATGGCTCAGTTTGACACCAGCCAGTTATTTCTTGTATTTTGCTGGCAATAAATACCATCTGTGCAAGCCCCATGCTATTCAGAATCAATAATGTCCATCAGGGAGAGGCAGTGCATTATTTTGCTGGCACTCAAACTTGTTTGGCCTTCACGAGACGATGAATTCTTTATGTATTGCTTAAAGAATTATTTTAGTATTTTGTTTGAGTTTCACAGAAACCCTGGATTCTCTCATTGTGAATGGAAAATCATTGTTGAGGGAAAAGAACTCAGTGAGGTCATGTCTTAGTTTGAAGGGTAACAAAACCAAGATGAAAATAAAAACACTTGCCTGCTTTTAATGCTCCCAGTTGTCCTCTTTCCCCTTGACTACTTTGCAGCAACTGCAATCTTTTTATTTCTGATCCAGCATGAAGGAAAAAGAAATGCCTCTTGAAAATGTAGTGCTTGAATATGGATAAGCATGTATTTTTCTTCAGAAATTACTTAACTATTCACATGTTCATAAAAGTACCTCCAACACCTAAGTTAGAAAGAAAAAAAAATTATGTTTTGAACGCTTTGTATTATTCATTGCAGTGGGGTAGTTTAGGAGGGTGAAGTGAAACTGTCCAAGTGCTCTGGGTCTGTTGGCATATTGCTGGTTTGATGTTTTTGGCACCTTAAGCTGGAGAGTGTTTGAGCAGGAATCGTGTCCTCCGACATGGACACCTGCCCTGGGACTCCAAAGAAGCTCCTCCATTTCAAGATCAGTCACCCTGTGCTCACACAACCCCGAGGTGTTCACATGCCTGTTGTTGATGACATTCCTGTGGGTCATTAGGAATAGAATTACAGAAGAAGGCAAAATGATTTTCCAAAGCTTTATGGCCTTTGATCAGAAGTCTCTGATCAGGGTCAGAAGTACCATGAAAATACACTTAAAGTCATGTTTTTGTCCTATTTGCTCTTGGAAACAACTCAATAGAATTTTTCTTTTTCTCATATGTTCCCCAGTTTCATGTCTAAACTTGTTATGTACTTACATACATAATGAAAAAAACACAAATGCATTCTACACCTCCCATTTCTACACTGCATGCACACTGACACACTGCCATTGTTTAGACATAAGCTTGGCATGGAGTACATCCAGGGTGAAATAAATGAACAAATAGAATGAAAAAATACTGTATCTATACTGGTATTTATTCTTAGCAAGACAACTACATCCTCTGCTGATTACAATTAATATGAAAGAATAGAAATTATAATAAACAAAAAACTTCTTGCACATTATGCATGAGCATCAAGCTGATTTCATTCTAATGTTCCATGACATCCACACAGCAGTCAGAAACTTGAAACAATTAAGCATAATAAAGAACTAAATATGTTTTTTTTTCCATGCCACTGTTAAATTATAATCTTAAAGACATTGAAATTTCATTGGTGCCACTGTTTCTTGAAGAAACTGAGGAATTACCATCTCTAGTTTTATTTATACATTATCTTTAATTCTATTTTTATATATATTCATCAACTCTTCTGCAAGGGTGAAAGACTCAGTTTTCTCATGGTGTTGTCTTTAAAAACCATTTAAGTCAAAGCAGAATGGGTGTTTGAGTGGACCTTTCAGCTGTGTAAGGGATTTAATTCCCTGTGCTGGCCTGGCTCTGCTTCCATTAAAACTACTGCAGTTATGATAAGTATCCTCAAATGTGGATCTGGCCTTCAGTATTTTAGTAAGAAGTAACTACAACACAGCGAGAGTTGTAAAGCATTCACTTTGAAAATTTGAGACTTTCTGCAACAAATACTTTTTTTTTTCCCTGTTGCAGTATCCTCCTGTCTGACAACTCTTCTGCTGACAGTAAACTAAATATTGAACGTCCCTTCAAGGGATTTGCCTTTTTACTTCTGAGCTTTTCAAAGAAACTGATAAAATGTCTAATTGTTTGAATAATCAAGGCAATGAATATTTGATCAATAACATCAAAGATGAAGCCATAATTCAAGAGCTGAGGTATGTGCTTCATATTCCATTACTCATAACACAAAGAAAATTATAATTTCCTTGAAAATGTGTTTGTTGAAGGTATTTTTCCTCTGTTTTTTTGAAAAGTGGAATGGAGAAATATTGGGAATTGATTTACGTATATTTATTTAATTATCCAAAACTTGCCATTGTGCCATTTGTCAAGCTGTTGGATGAAAGAAATCAGTGGTCAATTAAGTAGCATAACCTCAAACTTGGATATACTTCACAATAATTTATAACAATTTAGGCATGAAGGATGGATTATCTGTTTGGTATCAATGAAATAATTTTGTTTCTGTTTTTGAGCAAGATACACTGACAACATTATTGATGCTCCTTTCTGGGAGTTTCTGCTTACCTTTTTCTTCCCAACATCCTGAAGAGAAGACAATTTAGTCCTAATCCCCCTTTCCCATATCACCCCTCAAGGCTCAGTCACAACACTGATCATTAAAATACACTTCAACTTTGATGTCACCTTGAATGCTCAGGCTGGAGCTCACCAGAAAACAAAGCAGCCATTTCTTTTTTAATATTTCAAACACACCTTAAGCAGTTCAGGGACCTTCCATCAAGAGCAGATGCTACCTAGAGAGCCACCATCAACTTTATGAAGCCCTTTGCATTTACCTGCCCTGACAAGTTGTTCATATCAAGATGTTTTGGTTTCAGATAATTAAAATTATTAACTACTATCTATCAGCATATAGGGAATTGCAAAAGCATAAAGGCTGTTTAATTGAGCCTGGTCTGATTAAGGAATGTGGGCTTGGACTCTTCACTCTCCTGCTCTCTGCAGTCCCTGGAAAAAAGCCTCATTAAAAAGGACCAAACACAGGTTGGCTCACCCAGGTACCTCCAAGCACTGCACAGAGAAACCCAAGCAACATCCCATGAGGCCAAAATCCAGTTCATAATCCCTCTTTTTACACATTTAATCAGTTTCTCTTTCATTTTGCTGTGTGGGTTCCCACTGATTAGATCTGGAGTCATGCGTCTCCCACTCACTTTTAATCTCCTTTGTTAATTAGATTCTGAATACACTGAGCAGGACTCCAAGCTTCATTTATTCACAGAATGTATTTTCAGCATTATATTTGAACTTTTTCTGGTCTGAATATCCTTGCTGTGCAGTAGCTCAGGTGCCTGAGTGATCACCGATGCTCTTTAGTGGACTGAAGACTTCCTGCTTATTAATCAACTGCTCACCAGTCATATTCTCAAGTACTCCTTAATTTCTTCTGCACAGCAACAATATTTGGGCTTTCTACTTTCTGGAGCAATATAACAATATTTCACACCACATACTAATCCAGATTCTCAGACAGGAAATGGATCTAGTCAGCTGCAGTCATGTAAAGCCATTTATGAGGGATGTTATCACAATACTCCATTATTTAGTAGAGTCGGTTTTAAAATAAGCAAATATTTATAATATTATATAAAATAATATATTAAATATATTTATATATATTTAATATTAAAATATTTATAGATAGTATATTTTAAGCTCTGACTCCAGCACTCTTTTTTTAATAGTTACATATTTGCTAAACCTCCCATTTGGAACTCCTGTTTACTGGCAAACTTGATTTCTTTATATTTTTTAAAGGAGAGAGTGAAGAGGTTTTTTTTAGGAAAAAAAACCCCAACAAAACAATACAACAACTTCTGTATTTAAAAATGAGTTTTGTTCATTTTGCTTGAATAAAATTTAATGGAAATGGAAATTTATAGCCTCTATGAGAAGATAAATCTTACCAAACCTTTTACAAATGTACAGCTAGACAAAGAAAGTGAGGTCATTGCCTCACTGCCCTTAGGGACATTAGTTCAAGGGCCTGTGGCAGCATCATTTTGGCACCACACCCACTCACCAACTCTACCTCAAAATGAATGGGAAAGAAGGAAGAAGGACACCTGCTGACCTCACTTTCAACTAAAATAATAAAATATTGTGTGGGTTTCATCTCAGTTATTAGATCTATAGTGAATAAATGATCCAAGTGAAAGGATGAAGAGACTAAAGACAGTTTATTTATCAAAAAAACTTTCCAATTCCTTGGTAGTAGAATTCTTCACTGGATAAAAAGCCCTGCATTTGGGGAACAATAGCTCAAATTGCACATACTCACTAGCAGAGACAAAACTTGCTTTTAAGAGGGCAGTACTACTGCTGCAATATCTGCTGCTAAGAAATAATTGCAAATTGTACTTGTGTCTGGACCTCCACTTGGAGATCAAAGACCAACTTTAATAAGAAATTATCTCTTATAAAGAAGAGGCCCCATTCTAAGGAATGCCTAAAACAGAAATACAGACAAAACATGTGTGTGCAGTCAACTCTCACAGGGGAGTGAGAGCAACCCTGTAGCTTCTCAAAGTGTGCTTCTGTGGCTGCTCTCTTTTATCTTACCTTGCCTTAAAAGCAGCTTTTCTTCCTGTCTGTGCCAGCTCTTCCACAAGAGGAGCTCAGCAGGAGTCCCCAGGTGTGATCCAGCAGCTGCCTTTGGACACCCCAGTGCTGTAAGTCCACTGATGATGGGAGAGAGGGCGGTGGTGGAGAGAGGAGTGGCAAACCACAGCATTAACAGACCCCACAAAAAGCCCAACCAAATCACTGGAAGCATGCACATGAAAAAAAAAAAAAAAAAAGAAAAGAAAAAGAAATTCAAGGTAATTTAGGCATAGCTTGGCTAAAACACAAGGCAGGGAAAGCAGCCAGCAGATATTTTAAGGGTGCATTTGCATAGGAAACACTTCGAACTGAAATACAAAGAACTATGAAGTATTGCACAAATAGGAGAGATCAAATCAAGGGAAAATTAAAAAAATTGACTCAACTGCAAGGCTGTGTGGTTGCTTCGTTATGGTTTCCCAAGGGAAACAGTCAAAGCTGTTTCACTGGAAACAGTAAAACACAAAACAAGTTGGGCAAATGCAGAAGAAAATGTACTGCAGAGGAAGTGCAGCAGGGAGAGGTGGGGCATGAGAGCATTTCCATCCTTTAATTACCTGTTTTCTGGCTGGTGTTTCAATATGATTCTGTTTCTCCCCTCTGGAACCACTAAACTCCCACCATCCAGTGATCCAAAGCAATGGTGCAGACTTTTAAGACCGGCTTGGGAGACTGGTGCCACCGTAACTTACCTGCCTGTGCCATTTGGGTTGAGTCCTGCCTCTGGAAAGAGCCAGTAAGTGGCATTACATCCTGCAAGAAATAGCCAGGAATTAACTGCTCTATAAAAAGACATAAAAGCATAATCCAATCTTGAAAGTGTGTGATAATTTCCCTAGTCTAGTTTTATAATTGAATGGAAAATCTTCTTTAACATTTCACATATAGATTAGTAGAGAACACCTAATTTATGCTACTAAGTACTACCTTAAAATACCTTTACTGGAGTCTTCAAAATGACAAACACCTGTCTTATCATTCACACCAAGAATAGGTTTCCACCAGACCATAATAACAAAATGATAATTTGTGACATTCTGAAAGAAGATGGGACTAGTAAAAATCATCATGGAATTGACTTTTTAATATCCCAAGATCATTGTCGCTTAATAAGACTGAAGCTTTGAGAATGAAATTAAAGCATAAATCCCTAGAAGAGACTTTCAGGAGCCTAAGATGCAATTATTAGGTTAAAAAAAAAAAAATCAGCTTTAAGGTTCTAAATGTGTCTCTGTCAATAAAAATGCAAGGAGAGAATGTAAGCACATGCTATTAGATTCAAGAGCAGCTCAGCACTGGAGATGTCTAGGGAATAGAATTCTCTGATAATTTTCAAGGTCCAAAATTGTTCCATCCAGAAGAGCAGTTTTGTAAAAAGGCCTCAAATCAGTCAATTGCCGGTGCAGCCAAATTTTGCTCCATGACAGTATGGAAGGAATAAAACGTTTTTAAAGTGCTCTCCAAAATCCTGAGCAGCTCAGACAGATGTCCAAAGACCTTTTCAGTTTGTGCCACAGCTCTGCAGACCTGGGACACCACAGCTGGCACCAGGAGAACTGGGGAGAATTCCCTCTCCCCTGCCACAGGAACACACAGGGTTTAGAGGGTGAGGGTCTGTCAACCACCCTGTGCAGGGGTGACCTGCAGGCAGGGCTGCCCACAGGCTTTAGGAAACTCCTTGCTGAGGTGCCTCGAGGAATAAAAGTTGCCTCTGAGTGCTTCAAAGCCTTTCCCTGGGCTAACAGATTCCTCTTTTGTATAAGGCAGTCTAGATGCTTAATGAATCCTGGCTCAGATTGCAGGCCCCAGATGCAGGATTGTTTTTCGTAAGATGCTTCAATTTCTGGGAAATAGCAGGGTGGTTTATCTCAGCAGAAGACTATCTTGTCTGATGTCTGCTGTCTCGTTTCTATAGGAAAGAGCCTAAGAGTGGTGATTATTTTAATTTTTATGTTTAGAAGTAAAAATGTACAAAAAACCCCACCACCCAACCTTCTAATTGAAAAAAAAGAAAAGAAAAGAAAAAAAAAAAAGAAAAAAAATTGCATAGCTAAAAACAACATGGTCAGTTGTGTAATGATGGTAAGTCAGAAGTCTGTGTTTAATGGCACGCATGGAAAGAGGCTCTTGCTGCAGCTGCTGTGGCTCCAGTGTGGCAAGACAGAGCTCCTGCAGCCACACCACTTTAGGTTTTACAGTAAAACCTGGACAGGAGACACACAGCTGTTTGATGCCTCACCATTGTGTTTGGCCTGGACTGGCAGATGAATTCAGAGTAAACTGGGTGTTCCTGTACTGACTGGTAGGTCCAGAGGTGCAAATTGCAGCAAAAGATACTCAGTCTGTAGAGGTGAAAAGCTATTTCAGCCCAAATCTCTCTTCCTGTGATGGGCCACAAACACCTGCTCAGAAGTGAACTCCTGCAGAGTTCACTGATGTCTCCAGGCTCTGGAGCACATTTATGTGGCTGATAAGCAGAAATTTGATCTCTAGATACTTGTCAGTTCAAACTACACAGATACTGCAAGGTGAGATGCCATAGTTTCAATTACTTTTCTTCAATTGGGTGTGTGTAAGAGAGAGAGCAAATAAAAAATAGACAAAACTGCTGTTATTCAGAAGACACCCTGAGAAACAGGGAGACAGAGAAAGATTAAATGTGACAGGGACTCCCTGGAGGGCTTTGCAGGAGTTAGGGAGGACTTTTTCTTAACCCCAACACATCTGAAACTGAGAATCTGAGGCAACAAAGGAATAGCATTTATTCAATAACAGATAATTTTATTCTTAATTCATCTGAGAAAGGAACTAGAGAACTATTTAAAGCACAGTGGAACATTATACAAATAATACTTCCTCAGACAACAAAAGGCAAGTAAGGCATGTCTAATGTGAGAGAGGAAATTGCCAGAGAAGCTCAGATAATGCTGCAACCTTTTGTTGATTTTTTTAATAGTGGCTACAATTGTAGAATGGGTCTATGTGCTATGAATAGATGCTGTGAATAAAATTCAGGTACCCTGCTAGTCGATTTTTCTTACCAATAAATACACACCCCAGAAGACATTCACCTGTGTGGCAAAGTAGTATTTAATCCATGCACTTTGCACAGTAGATGGAACTACAATAGGGATTCATTACAGGCTCACTTGTATGTGTATTTGGCATTTCTGACTCTCCCTGGGGACCAGCATCAGTGGTTTAACTGTGGGTCAGCCAGAGGAAGGATGAAGCCAAAGCCCAGCTGGAAAACAGGTGTGCTGGCACAGAGGTATTAGGAATGTGTGACCTGAATCCCACAGCTGGACAGACATCTATGCCACAGAGTTCTCCCTCAGCTTGGAAAAATGAATGTGGAGCGGAATCTCACAGGTCTTGGTCTTTCCAAAATGAAACATGGGAAACAGATCACTTTAAGAGGAGAAAGAAATTTTAGTCACTTTTCAGTCACATAAATACTCAGTCACTGAGTATTTATGTATTAATGACACAAAAGACTGATTTCAGATGGCATAAACCACATTTGGTTCACTAAAGAGTCTAAGTAATGCTTCTGCTTTGTTGTTATTGTGCTTGAAGCCCTTCATTCTTCCACAAAACAATTGGGCTGTTCAGTGTTCCATCGTCCCCAAATGGAAGGGGAAACACATTGATCTTTCCTAACGTGACTTGACCCTGAATTAATTTCATTGTGTTGGATTTCACTATTTTCACATTCCATCCAGATGAGTTACTGCTTAGCCTGAGCTGAAATCTAAGAAAACAGAGGTATTAGATGAGGATTAGAAAATTATTTTTGGAGGAATATGACTGAAACTAACCCTCTGCCTTGGTTTAGCAGAGTCATGTCTGGATGACTCTTCTCCTCCAAGAACTCGTCCTCCTTATCTAAGCTTTTCCAAGAGGTAAGATGGAGCAGTTGCTGAACAATGTTTCTTGGGAAACCACATAATTATTTCAAATAGAATTTCTCATAGTTGGTATGTTAAGGTAATCAAAAGACTCTTGAATACTTTTTTTTTTCCTTTTTCTTTTTTTTTTTTTTTTTAATTTTTTTTTTTTTTAATTTTATTTTCCTACAGTCCTTCTTTTTCTATGATAGTCAGAAATATAGAGAGGTCCAGGAACAGTGGGTTCCTGACAATTGAAGTGAGTTGGATTTCTAGCCTTGTGATTTAGAGCATGAGAAGATCCACATCAGGTCTGGTCTAGGCCATTAACCACTCTGTAGCAGTGTTTACTTAGGGGGAAGTTATAAGAATAAGACTTTGCAACTGAGGCAGAAATTACATCTTCCAAGTCCTCGATGGCGTTTTTTTCTCCCACCAGTTTTGCTGCTTGCCTTTTAATCTCAAAAATATTTCAGGCTCGTAGCTATAAATTTGTCTAGGTATCTGGTTTAACCAAACTAACTGCTTAACTAGACGTTGGAAAATTACCTCCTGATTATTTTGAACCTGTTATCCAATCAGTCCATTTGCTGTCCCCTTTTCTTCCCTTTTGAGAAACAGTGAATAATTTTTTTTCTATTAATTTTTTCATTTATAATTGCACAGGCCTGTGTCTTATCAACCTGAGTTCTCTTTTTTCCAGCTCTAGGCTTGGTTGTTTTCTTTGACAAAGAAGCTGTTCAGTATGTTTGCTCATTCTTCTCCCTGACTGGAGTTCTTTTTTTTCCTGTTTCCAGATGAGAACAGATCCAAATAAATACTACCCAGAGACCCCTTACTTTCTTTGAAGACTGCAGTGATCTTTTTAATAGTGCTGTGTAAAAATGACATATGTGAAACACAATGAAATTTGTTGAGACTTCCAACACTGAAGATTAAGTAAATATGATTTTACTCTCTGTACTAAATCTGCTGATGAAGAAGCTAAATTCTCATCATCAGCAGTTACAGCAACTAGCTTGCCTGCTTTTCTCATCCTGAGGATAATTCTGCCTTGAAGATGTTACTCGTTGATATCTTTTTGCCATGACAGATGTTTAAGTTGATACTTGCTTAGATGACAAGAGTGAAAATAGACTGAACATCATTTGATAGAAACCCCCTAACATCAACAGAACCAGTACAGACCCCAAGTCCTTTATCTTACCTCTCAGACAGTACCTTGGCAGCCCTATACATGATAATGTAAGAATAATTGCTTATTACATTTCTGCTGTAACATACAAGCATTGTGTAATTCAGCATCAATGTCTGACAACCCAGCTGTCATCTTTCCAAAAATACTTGCTCTCTAACTACTGTAGCTGCTACTACTTCTGCTTCAAACCAAAGGAAGAGATTCTGCTCCAGGGCATTCTGACAGGGTGTTATCTTTTGAAAAGACAGATGTTTGTGCTGGAACTGTCTGGTGGGTTTAAGGCTTATGCACATGTTTCAATAAATAAGTGCTAAATTACTTGCCGAGTTCTGAGTTAAAGTGGAAGACTTCTAGAGAAATATGTCAGTGACACCCAAAACTAAGGCCAGCACGTTCACAAAAAAATTTCAAATCACCTTTTTAACTGCATGAAAAGCCAAAAAGCTCTGCCCTAAAGGTTTATGGATGTGAAAAGACATTGAGAATGTATGAAAGAGATGTTGTTGTCATTTTCACCCCTTCTTCATTTCATTTCCCAAGAGAAATACTTCCTAGGGAGGGCAAATAATTCCTTACCTTATAAGAGACTTTATTATTTGAAGTAGTATGTTGGTACTTATTGACCCAACTTTGATTTGTAAGCTGATGATGAAATTAATTTGGCCTTTGGTGTAACCACAATTAACTTCTCCAGAAGGGAGGTGATTCGATGTCTTGCAATAAAAAAGTCTCTTTGGAAGGAGCAGCCCAGGGTTTGTTGTGTTGTTTGAGGCTTCAATAGACTCACATCAGGCTGAAGTGGTTTTTCTGCCCCTGGCTGGTCCTCTGCACTGGGTGGGATTTCACCTTGGAGGATAAATTATGGAAGTTCTTTCACATCGGAATGACTGACTATTATCTCATGTGGGAGTTTAATTCCTCTTTCAGATTCCAGATAAAGGACCAAACAAAGAACTGGACAGTGACACTGATTGAACAGTGTTTAATATTCTATAGACAGTCTGGTTAACCTGTCCCTGCTAAATGAATATGTGTTGTGTCTGTCTGTACTTGAAACTCTTTCTCATATTAATAAATGAAAGTAGGATAAAGTACTTGAGCTTTTAAACTACCTAGAAGGAAATACATGAAACACTTCCCTCCCTCTGGTAATCTGCAGTTTCTTACTGAATGAAGGGTGGGGAGGAAGAAAGGGAATAGAAAAGAAAAATAGGGATACCATTTAAATATTCAGAAACAGTCTCTTGCTATTACCTTACCAAAACACCAATCTGAGGACTCTAATTCTTTAAGTCATTCTGGAGTTACAGATAACAAGCATAAGACAAATAATTCAGAAAATTCATATGAGGTGTGGGGAGGCAGTTGAATGTATAGTGAAATGGGAAGTGCAATGTAAAAAGTACATTGAAAGTACCATGCCATTTATATAAATATATATGTGTATATATATATATATATATGTATGTATGCACATGTATACAAACCCCTTATGAACCTCCAATTTGCAGGCTGTGATGTAAAAGATTTAATATCAATATGATCTAGTTCTTGGGACAAAAAAAGACCACTTTGCAAGTTGGAATCTAACAGTATTTCTCCTTATGCCAGCTACTCCATCCTGTTCAGTTAACCACATGCTTAATTTTAGGTTTGGACATTATGAAAATAGAATTATTGAAAAAAAAGCTCAGTTGTCTGGTGCTGGAGCTCTGATCCAGTCTGATCCTGCCTGCCCTGTTAGAAGCTGGAGAGGTTCATGGGTGTTGGCAGCTGCTCGTTGATTCCAGATACTGGAAGAACATTTTGTTGGAACAATTTTGATTTTTTTTTTTTTTTATGCCAAAAGAAGAATTTTTCATAGGAGAATTACATTTCTTCTTCCCTTTGTCTTCTTTGGATTACACTCCTCCCACTCTACCTCGTGCACCAGCTGGAAAACCTGAAGCCAAGATTCCTCAGCTGCTCCTGCAAACACCACTTCCCATGCACATGCCAAGGGTACACACTTCGTACATCCTGCTTTAGGTTTTTTGTTTTTTTTTTCCCAATAGTTTGGGGCACATATTTGCAAGTGAGCAAGGCACAGGCATCAGACAGTTAGCAGGGCAGCAGAGTAGCTATTAGTAGATCAAGTTTTTACTCCTTCCTTTTCCTCTGACCAGCTGTTCAAAGCAGCATGAAAAGCTGCAAGTATTCCCTGGGGAGAAGAAAGAAAAAGAAAAAAAAAAAAAAAAAAGAATAAGAAATGGAAGCATTTCAACATTAAAAACCTTTGATTTCTTTGTTAAGAAAAATCATTTGATGATGCCCTGTATATTTTTTTTTCAGAGCTCATACTGGTTTTAAAGCAAAGAAATTAAATAAAATATATTTATCAGATTCTGCTCTGTGGATTCACTGCCTGCAACCCAAGCCCTGGCAATGGGGACATCCAGGTCTAACCTGTGCTGTGCCATGGGCAGGGGTTACCCCCAGAGCACCTCACAGCTGCTGTACAGACACATTCCAGAGCTGATGCCTTTGTTTGTCTCTGAAATTTCAACAGCAGCAGCATTTTGAGACAACAGTGGCTTTGGAATTTCTTTAGGGCAATCTAGTAAAGCAGCTGTGTATTCAAGGATTTGCTAAACAGCTGGAGAGGTTTGAACCCGCACCCTCTTACTTTTGTCAGGAAAGTGCTGGCCCGTATCTCCCACAGTATTGCAGAGATTTGAGATAATCTTAGAGGAGACATGTGATTGCTTTGCACATATGTTCCAATTTCAGAATAGGCTGCAGCAGGTGATGTGCTCTCCAGATCCACTCCTCCTTTTTTTTCCTTAAGATTTGGCTTTCTTAGTGGGTATCTGATGGTACACTGAAGTAGAATGTGTATCCTAGGAATGACAAGTACCAGGTGGCTCGTCCCAAACAACAGCTATATTCTGGTTATGCATATCATAGAATCATAGAGTGGCTTGGATTGGAAGGGATCTTAAAGATGATCCAGCTATGGCTAGGGACACCTTTTACTAGACCAAGTTGCTCCAAGCTCTGTCCAGCCTGGCCTTGAACACTTCTAGGGATTGGGCATCAGGAGCTTCTCTGGGCAACCCAGGGCCTCACCACCCTCACAGTAAAGAGTTTCTTCCTGATATCTAATCTAAACCCACTCTTTCAGTGTGAAGCCATTCCCTCTTGTCCTGTCATGATACGCCCTTGCCAAAAGAATCTTTCCATTTTTCTTGTAGGTTCCCTTCAGGTACTGGGAGGCCGCAATCAGACCACTCCAAAGCCTCTCTAGGCTGAACAATCACCACTCTCTCAGCCTTTGCTCATAGTGCAGGGTGGCTGTAAAAATTACGGCTCAAGAAGAATCAAGGCCAGGTTGGGTTGAGCTCTGAGCAACCTGATCTGGTGTGTGGCATCCCTGCCCATGGCAGAGGGCTTGGAACGAGAGGATCTTTAAGGTCTCCTCCACCCCAACCGATTCTGTGGTTCCATGAAGAATCAAGCACGCTGCATACACAATTTGGACTCCTTTGTGGCCCCTCCGCTGCAGCACAGAGAAGACACAGACTTTCACTGCTGGTGAGGGAATTCCAGCTGGCTCAGGTGCTCCCAGAGGCAGCTCCTCATCAGGCAGTTTGCAGAGCCGGCCGTGAGTCTGAGCCACTTTCCAACCCTTCTCCAGGGAGTCCTACAGATCCTTCAGGGAGGAGGAGTGACAGTGCCCCAACAGTAATTCTTAATTATTTTCCAGCTTTGACAATTAATAACTAATAAATCATATCTAGTCAAATGGGATTTCAAGTCCATGATTTAAACTCTATTTACTGTACTTTCATAACTGTAATTTTTTTTTCTTTTCCTTCCCCTGAAGGCACCTTCTTCCTTGGAAGGTAAAGATTAAGCTGACAGATGGTATCAGCAGAAGAATGATTATGAGCTTTAAAAACCTTGATATTTTGGCTTAGTACACCATTTTTCATGCAAATACTGACATGGATATTAGCATCCAATTAAGAAGGCATAAAACTATGCCATTCAGTTACGGTTTACATTACAATCATTTAATGTTTCATTAAAAATGCTAAGAAAGGCTGCTCTGAAAGGGATAAAAATCAATGATCTATACATCACTTCTGATGCTTTGCTCTTCTGGTATGATGCGATAGTGAAAATGGACTATAAATATCTTTAAATTATTCTGGTAATCTGAGTTGCTGTTTCCATTTTTGGGTTCTATCTTTACCAAAGTATCAACTTACATCATGACACACTACCTGGTCTTCAGGCAGTGTTAGTAAGGCAAAGTGTTAACTCTTCTGTGTGTCTTCATAGAGTACTTCAAAATCGTGAACCAGATATTTATTTCTATAGGTTAGGTTTTTAGCTGGACAAGAACTGTCTTTGATATGTGCTTGTCTGCAATTTAAACACCAAAACACCTGATGGGCTTCAGGCCAATGCTTTGAAAAGTCCTTTGTTTTCTGTTTAGCTTTGTTTTCCCTGAGAAAACCCATTTTCTTGGCACTTCCATTGAAAAATAATACTCTTTGTTATTAGAAGTAGTGCTCTGACTTATTTTAACATCACCATATTCACATTGCTTTTTGAAAATAAGGAATAAATAAAAAAATGGAATAAGTTTCATAAATAAATTCATGTAACTTATGAAATAACCTATGTTTATTAAAGCTTCAGAATTGTTCATTTGATATGAATATTTCTCTCTGTAAACACAGAGTTAGATTAAAACTGAAATAAAATTCATACTTTGGAATCTCTTAAAAAAGTTTTCTAATGAAATGTCTTGATAATTTTGAAATATTTTCCAGAGTGTTTTTAAGTAAAAAAAAAATTCATTACGCTGCTTTTGGATAAATATCAGGAGGTTAATATGCAAAATGTTGTTATTTTAACTAAGAAGGTGTAATTCAAAAGGTCTTGACCAACTACACTTGCATTAATTTATGTCTTTCTCATAGACAGGCAAAGAGTGTAAATCTCCACCTTCTCATCACACCTATTGTCAGTGAACAAAATATAATACTGAAAATTATTCAGATCTCATTAAATGCTGCTTTCACAGGAAACTTTAAAAACTTTAGACATGCAGCCACGTTGTTTAGCAAATTACTTAACTGTTATGAGGTGGATAAGCCAGGGACAGGCTAGTACATGCTGTAAACAAGGATAATAAAATAATGCAACTTAACCTTCTCATCACATACTGCGCTAACACATCAGTTTACACCATCCTCAGCCTTAGGGCACTCACCTGGACGAGTGTCAGGGCTCACTTATGGAACTAACTTGATCAGTTCAACAAGCCTTTCTAGGCTAAGAAGCGTGTGACACCTCGGCTTGCTTTATTTTTTTCTCTCTCTATGAAAAGTGAGCGTTGATCCCTTCTCCATGTCTCCTGCAGTTTCTTACTCCTGCAGAGTGGGATATGGGAAGGTTATCCTGTTGGGTACAGGAAGGATGACTGACCTGTATGAACCACTCTGCAAAAAAGGTAGTGAGTGCTGAAAAAGAGACAGCACTTCCAGCCAGTGTTGCACCACAGATAGCAATGGCTGCTTGCAAGTATTGCTTTCAAGCTGTCCTCTTTATTAGGAGATATCAAAACCTCCAGTGGCAATTCATCACCTTTAATTCTATTGGTAGTAATGGAAAAATGCCAAGTCATTTTCCACAAATTTCAGCATCTCTCTTTAAATTTATATAGCACACAAGATTAGAGTACAACATGAGTCAAAGAACATTGACTGGCTGTTTGGTGACCAAAAAACCTTTAATCCTGTGTTAGAGAGACATCACCAAGTCATTTTAAAGGACAAGGGAAAGTAGCATATCAGAGTGTAGGGTTTTTAATTGGAGATGTTGAGGTTTACTTGTTTCATTTCATCTGCCCATGGGTTGGTAACAAGACTGTCCTTCGAGGCCATGTCATGAAGGCAAACTTCATCTCAGCTCCTAATAGCCATTGCCTTTGTCTCTTATCGAAGGTCACTTGCAAATGCTTTAAGAGTTGAAACACTAGCATAATAACAAGTAGCCTGGCTGATTTTGCAAACTCCTCTTGCAAAATTTTCAGAGACTAATGTACATTTTTATGATTAGTATAAAGGGTAGGAAATAGTCTAATTTCATGCAATGGCCAGAAGCTAATGGTAATGAATTCAAATTCAAAGGAGTATATTACAGATAGGTAGGTACCAGGACAATTTACCTAGGGAAGCAATGGATACTTACACACCTAAAATCCCTGCAGGGGAAGAGCAAATATTTTAAATTTTTTCTTCCAGAAAGCCAGAATACCATCATCTCAAAAACTATGAAAAATCTGAACATTTTTTTGTAAGTGAAATATTTTGACATCTCTTTACAACATGACTTCGGGCTTTTTACCGGGTCCCGCAATGTACCGTAGGAGGCATTTTGGGACATTCCAGGAGGAGCCATGTGGGAACACAGTGTGGAGAATGCAAAAAGAAAAAAAAAAAAAAAAAAAAAGCAGCTGTCTACTTTGTTAAAAATGAAGACTTTGGGGATTCTTGCTACAATGTTTAGACCTCCTGTGATTTTTATTCTTCAAACACAAGCCGGAAGTTTTTACAATATCACTTAGTACTTCTGGCCTATTTTTTTCTGCAGGGATTGAGCCGTAGAGAATGCAGACAGGGTTATTCCTCAGTTTGGAGATAAAGATGTGAGCACTCAATGCCTGGACCAGTGCTGAGAGATAGAGGAGAGCAATGAATGAAAACTTTCAGAATCTCTTCAAAGATGAGCCTGCCATTTATCTTACATTGTATTGTGGTAAACAAAACTCAAAGGATGATACATTAGGGAATAATCAGACTAATGATCTGCAGAGATTCTTGTGTTGATGTTGTCTCTTTATACTAAAAGTATGCTTTTAGCTAAATGCCTTTTTAGTTCCCTTCCTGGGCATCTAAATGAATAAAAGGGTGATAATGGCACTTTCATTATTTTAGGAACATATTTGCACCTTAATGAAAGAGCTCTTGGGGGGCACAAAAGACAGAGATGCAAGTGCTTAAACTAATAGGAAAATGTTTTGTGGATTATGCAAGACATGAAAATATAAACTTCTCACCATGCTATCATCTTCATCTTAAAGAAAAAAACAAACAAACAAAACAAATGGTAAAGAGATTTATAACATCAGTCAAACTATCCCATCATTGCATCATACACCCTATTTCTGTAAGTTTTCAGGAAGAAACCTGCAGTAAAGGTTCTTGGACAAACAGAAAATGAAGAATTTGTTTCAATACGTGAAATCACAGTTTTCTTTTCTGAGAAATATCATCTCTTAAAACAATGACTGTCTAGTCTTGAAATATATACAGCCACCAGTAACCTTGAGACACCAATCTAGGAAAATATTTGGGGCTCTCTGATCTTAAGCATTTAAAAGGTATACATTTTTAAGGAAAATTAAAATAAAATTTATCATCTGTAATACATTAGATTTACTTATGTGGAGTGGTCAAGTTCTGGTCTCATATTCTTCTCGATTGTTCTCAGGGCAACAACTTCTCAAGTCTAACAGAGGAATACAGCAAATTTTTTCCCTTCAGATGGTCCTTCTTAACTTGGCATTTGGTGATAGAAAAAAACTCCAAAAACCCATATACAAAAAAAAGGAAAACTGGGGATAAAATCTGAAGTCAAAATTTGAAGCAATGCGAAACACAGAAATATGCCAGCATTTGATCTAAGGAGCCTACAGAATTAGCATAGTGAGCATATGTTCATGTTCAAAGATAACAGACATTTTTGATAACCCTTTCTAAACTTAGCTCATCTCTGATTTACATATTTAAATGTTCTTTTTTTTTTTTTTTTTTTTTTTTTTAAATCAGGGTCACCTTCATCATTTGTACAGAAATATACACACAGATTTCATTTGTATAAATGTTTAATTGCAAATATTGCACCTCAATTTTTATACAGTAAATCTTTATCAAATTGCTCATTTTCTTATTCAGTAATTTTTGTAATGTAATGTATAATTATATTTTTTTTCCTTGCATATGCGTCAAAACTCTGTCTGCAGAAATGATACTTGAATCTCATTCCTCCACATCTGACTTCACTATTTGTTGGATCTCTTTTCTCTCTCCTGCATAATCTTCTTTCTTAAACTCCTCAGTAAAGGCCTCCTGGACAGTAGCAATCTAGCTGGTTTAAGGTTTTTATCAGAACTTCTACATTTCCAGGAAAAGATTTGGTAACTGGTAATTCTAACACATGCCATTGCTGCTAAACATTTCTGATTCGCTCATTATTAGCCATGACTGAAGATCATTTGGTGTGGACAGACAAAGAGGGTGATATAATAGCATAAATCCCATCATTCCATTAAAAGCATAGGTAAATGTCTAAAAATGCCCAATCACAAGATTATCTTAAAACATTATGGAGGTTTCTCAAAGATGCAGATGTTTTGGATTTTTTTCTTTTTATGCATTTTACTTGCAGAAACCACGGCATTCACAGGAACCACACAGGAACATTCACAATTTTACCTATAAAAATAAATTTTAAAAGTCACACCTTCCTCAGCAGCTGATTGTGGTCGGCTGTGATGAACTACGAAGACCTAAGTATGTACTGCTAAATGCAACATTTAAGCTGTGAACGTTTCTGTCTGATTTTTGGCTAAAACACAAAGCTGTATTTCCAAGCTGGCCTTTGCTGCAGACACATTTCCATCCAGAACTAGCTGGTCCTTCTGGCTCACTCACCTCTCCAGCTGCACTACTGACTTGGAGCATAACAGCAGTCTGGAACTGGGGCCCGATAGTGCTGTGCAAATATCTCAATCCTTCTTGGAAGTGATGAAGAAAGTCTTTCTCCTTTTTTTTTTTTTTTTTTTTTTTCCCTCTTAAGTGAGCTCTGATTAGATTCTTAAAGCCAAAGTTCTCCATCAAGGTATCACAAACACTCTTATTAGGATGGATAGATCTATAGACCTCATGGCATTTGTATAAGAAAAAGCTGGGCTTCTAATCAGGTCAGTTTTGGAGCTGTATTTGTGTTCCACATGTAATTACCCTCCACGGCCCAGGCAAGCTTGCCAAAGGCACTGCTGTAGCTTTTTGCAGCAGGTTACATACTCGCATTTTTATATACGAATCTCTAAAGATACTTCAGGGCAGTACTGGAGAAGCAAACTGCATTACTTGCTGTGCCAGTGGATATGCAGCTTCCATGGATTCAAACAATGTTTGCTCTTTATTGGGAAGTTTTGAAAGTCGTGCATCCATTTTTACTTTGGCTACACTATTACAAGCAAACAAAATACAGCTCACAGTGTTCAAGGGCGGGCAGTAGCTCTGCTATCATTCATGCTCTTGGTTAACGAAATCCCTGGGGTCATTTGTCAGTGTTATGAAGCTCCCACAGTGAGTGCAGCCAGCCATGCAGAGCACTGGGTATACCTGCCTTCCTAGAAAGGCTTGGGGCAATGGATGAGCTCATTATAGGGTTAGATAAGCATTTTAAGGCTTTTTGCTGTTTTATAGTCAGTTCTTTGCACTGGCTGCTGGAGGCACTTCCATACTGCCAGGAGCGAGCAGGGATTAATCTGATTCTTTCCCATTTATGAATATTAGAGAATATACCAAAGCATGTCCAAGTATTTTGATACTAACTGCACCTTTTGTACATGGAATAACTGGGTTTTCAGAATAAAATGATCCCTCAATGCTTTTCCACTCACTACAGCTCTTGCTCCTTCCACTAGACGAGCTACTGCCATTGAAGTTCTCCACCTTGAACCTCACCTGCCTTTAGCAGCATGTTTTCTATTACCTACCTTATTCCCTCCAAAATGTGGAACTCACAGGGATGGCTGTTGTCCACCGAGTTAGAGATGCAGGCACAGGAGGGCTGGAAGAGCACGAGATTCATACTCAGTTGCCCAGGAAGATGCATCTGCACGTTCGAGATTAGAATCATTAAGTTTGGAAAGGACCTCTAAAATCATCAAGTCCAACTATTAACCAACACTGCCAGGTCCACCACTAAACTCCAAATACCACATTTACATCTACACATTTTTTGAACACTTATTATGTGGCACAGCCACCAGAGAGAGAAATTTTTTCCATCAGGGTACACGGAACGACGTTATATATTCACCAGCTCTTCAACCCATGGTTTAAGAAGACATTTTAAGAACACATTTAAGAAGACATCATTAAAACAAGAGGTTTAGACTCGACTGCTGTACATTTTGGAAGTGTTCCCAGTAAGAAAGGCGCAAGGGCTACACTGAGTTAAAATTTAACAGGTATAATAATGGTTAGGACTTCAATGATATCCTGATACATGAACTCCTTCTCCCTGTGTATTTATCTTCTCAGTCCTTGAGAAAGGCACTAACAAATATTTGGGCTGAAGTGACACGGTAACAATATTTGGCTTTTAATACTGAAGCTGAAGAATGAAAATATCCAAAAAGGAGTAAATAAACTCTTTGAAATATATTATTTAGTTGATTTCTACAAAATTGAATGAATCATTTATTAATTCAATGTTTTTATTGCTAAAGAAACTACCTCTGGTTTATGAATGTCACTCAGTGGATTAAAAGATCACACTGGACTGGTAGTGTGAATCAAGGGCAGGCATAATTATTTAATTTTGTTTTATGCACACGTGTTTATTAATATTTTTGAAAAATACAAAACTATCACAGATCTGTATATGCATGAAATATTATGATAAATATTCATTATTCAGGGCAAACAAGGCATCCTATGGTTTATATGTAACAAGCTCTGCAAAGAGACATCAAAACCAGCAATCTGAATAGTTCCCTGTTACAAAATCTTTCTTCACATGAAACACATGCAAAATCACCAACTAAGAAAAAAATGTCTGTACTATTAAACTTCAATTATTAAAATGAGCCAATCCTTTGCAATGGTATTATTATGGATCTAGTTTTCCATTATTCTGGAAATCAATTTTTTCAGCAAATTGGGAAGTTTCTGTTTTCTGCAACAGTATGATTGGAGAAAGTCAGACAAATATATCTAGAATTGCATGGATATGTCTGGAAAGCATTTGTTTAGCAGTGTTAATCAGTTGTGTCAGTTCTTCCTAAAATGAATTTCTTAAAAATTAAAATTGGGAAAATTGAAATTATATCTCCAAGTTAGACTTGATACAAGCTCTCCTATGAAACCTTCCAGAGCTATAAACTATGGTAGCAAATGTAATTGTGGATGCCATAATACAGCATCAATAAAAGGAGTCTAGAAACAAAGGTAAAAAGGATTCCTAATAAAACCTTACTGGAATGCATTCAGTGATTTAAAAAAAAACAAACCAAAAAAACCCTAAAAAACCTCCACCAAAACAAAAGCCAAAAACCCCAACATAAAAGGCATAATAACTATACTTGAGTCCTGGATAATATCCTCCTTCTACTATTAATCTGGTATTTGGCACAAGAATATAGCACATAAAGTTACAGACTTCTTCTATAATCACAAATGCAATAAAATGAGATATTCCCAAGTTTCCTGTGTTCCTATAAAAGAAAAACATAATTTTAAAACAAAGATCTATATTTTATTCCACTTTTTCAGGAAGGCTTCAAATCTTAGGAATGCAAAATAAACAAAAAATTATCTCACAACAAAAAGAACTGCCTTTTATTTGTTTCCTTTTTGACTTATGTCCAAAAGCCTGCTGATTTTTCATTCATCTGCATCAAATTAAGTTCAGGTGAGAGGCTGGGTATGTTCACTTTCTTTTCTCCTAGGAAAGCTGACCTGGTTATTGAACTTATCTCTGTGGTAAAAAACTAAAATATAACTTCCTTGGTGCTGCTTTTTTCCCGATGCATTCACAAACTGCACAGTTCTGCATCCCTAGGTTATCAAAGTCTGCTTATACAAAAGCCTTAAGTGGAAACGTGAAATTAAAGAAAAATCTTTTTATCATTCCTGTGTTATGAAGAATAATTTAACATCTTGTTCAATCTTGTAAGTAAAAAAATATTTATTGAATAGCTAGTTATTAAATTGGCTAGATTAATAGCTAGATTAATACATATAGGGTTTAACTAGTTTAGTTGCCTTTATTTGTCTACCAGTATTCATTTCCCTACAAGAGTACACCATAATCTTCATCCTTTGTCTTCTAAATACCAGACATTTTGACGTTTGCCTGGTGCCACCCTATGTTCAGTATAGAGTTTCATTACAGAAGGATGAAATGGGGCTTGCAAATATAAAATCTCCCAGGTTGCCTTTGGGTAACCATGACACTTGAATGTGAGAGTTATTGTAATGAAACTGATAATTACATCATTTGCAAAAGGAAACGTGGAGGATGGTGGAGGAGCTGCCCCAGAGCTGTATATTTTCTGCAATGGGAGGAAAAGGTTAACTCTTGTCTTGCTAAATTCAAAGGCAGATTTGCCACAGTAAGTTGATGAACAGGCAGCTTCTTTCCTGACATACTAGTTCCTCTATAAACACTAACAGTTGGACTAACTTCAAAGTTGGCTCTTTCAAGCCTTAAATATGTTTATGCAAGCAGCCACCATTTCCTGCACTAGGTGGGAAATACTGCAAATGTTAGTTGAAAAAATAGCGAAAGCTCTTGCAGTTGCGCCAGCAACAAACACACTTTCCAGCAGGCGTTTGATGGAGCTTTCATGTCTCATTGTTGCTGTATTTCCATGTTTTGAGGTTCCAGCAAAGTGATCAAAATATGTATATTACCTTACTTCAAAACAAAACAAAACAAAGGGGGGAAAAAAAAGGAAAAAAGAGAAAAAGAAAAGACTAAATACCTTGAATATCTTGCATTCACAGCAAATTACAATTCATGATATTCCTCCCTTCATTTTGTTCATTTTCTGGCTTCTGAAAAGTGGACATGTTGCTGCCTTAGTTATATTTACAGCACATGGGAAAACTGACTTCTCTGTGATCAAAATCCTCCATTTTTTACTTGCCTGTTTGTTTTTAAGCACAATGTTGCTCTCAGGCTGCATAATAAACCAATGTTTAATAACAGCAACTTCTTGTTTGTGTTCTTTATATCACTGTCATTTAGAGAATTATTTTAAAATAGCATAATGGGTTCAAAGACTATTTTCAATAACAGTAGATGGTCACAATTTCACTTCAAGCTACTATTTCCAGTGCATTTTACATTGATTATACTTTAATTAGAAAATTACATCAATTGGAATAACTGACTGCATATGCTGGTTTTGTCTGGGATTGAGCTAATTTTCTTCACAGAGCTATAAAGGAGCTGGGTTTTGGATTTGTGCTGCAAAGTCTTGGTAAATCAGGGATGTTTTAGCTGTTGCTGAGTAGTGCTCAGGCCTTTTCTGCTCCTTAACCCACTCCACCAGCTGGGGGATTTGGGACAGCTGGGACAGCTGACCCCAACTGATCCAAGGGGTATTCCATACCATATGGTGTCATGCCCAATTGGGAGAGAAGAAGGAAGGAGTTGATGCTCAGAGTGATGGTGTTTGTGTCCCCAAGCCACTCTTATGCCCAACGGAGCCCAATTTCCCTGGGGATGGCTGAACACCTGCCTGCCCATGGGAAGTGGAGAATGAATTCCTTGTTTTGCTTTGCTTGTGTTTGTGCCTTTTGCCTTTCCTATTAAACTGTATCTCTACCCACAGGTTTTCTCTCACTTTTACTCTTCTTATTCTGTCCCCCATCCTGCTGGGCAAAGGTGAGCAAATGGCTCCGTGGGGGGGAGTGCCTGGCTGGGGTTAAACCACAACACCGTGTAAAAGTGATCATTTCTTAAAACACAGCATGAGTAACGGGGGAAGATAAATAGTTAATTACCTCATGAGTCCATGTAAAGGGCCCCTGAACAGCTGAAGAGAGAGCAAATTCTGCTCTTATTTAAGATGTGACAACACCTCAGTATGAAGGTGTGACTTGTGCAGCCAAGCCTGCTAGACACCTCCCCTGGGCAATGGAAACAGTGGTTAAGCAGTGACACTTCGATGTGGCCTTGTACAGCTTCAGGAAAGGTGTGAAGCATGAGGCACGTACATGGTGTTAACCCACACTCCAGCCTGCTCCGCAGCATCGACACTCAGAGAGGTGCCACGAGCTACCCAACACTACTGTTGTAACTTCATTCTGCTGGCAGGACTTACCTTCAAATGACTTTTTGGAATTATTCCAGATATATCACAGTGTAACGAACGTAAGAATTGGAAAACAAAGCATTTATTGATCCGCATGGCTTATATACGACCTTTGTCCACAAAATAAATGTGCTAAAGACGTTTAGTATGTCTTGGATGCCATATATGAAGACATTATTTGAAAAAAATGAAGCTTGGGCTTCTAAAATAAACTTTTAAAAGTATATCATCATATTTATATACATTCTGAATTTCTTCTCTTCCTTTGAAATTATGTTTTATATTTGTGGTTGAATCATGCTAAATTCTACTTGGCACACGAGCTCATATCCTTTTACAACTCAGTTGGCTGCCTTATAGTGCATCACTGTATTGGAAAATCACAGCTGGTGAGAACTGGCACATCATGGAAAAATACAGAGCATTCTACAGATATTTTAAGTTCCGAAATGGGCAGCTGGGGAAAGACAGTGCAGAACCCTTGTCAAACAAAAAGTGCATATGCAGAAATTACTCTGTGCCAAGAAACTCTGGATAACTCAAGAATGCTGCCTGCAGACAGTATATTTTAAACCCACTACAAAAGTAGTCTGAAATACAGTGAGTTCTGAAGCAAGGTCCACCTTGGCACCCAGTGATCATATTCCTGTCCTCCAATGAGCCACGTTTGTAACAGAGGTCTGAAAACAAAAAAGGTGGCAGAAAAAATTTAGTAGTATTGGCTGTCAGTACTTCTAGTCCTGTCCTCCTAACAGCCAGTAGTGACACTCCCAACACCAGATGGTAAAAGTCGTGACACTAGCAATGCAGTCTAGAAAGACTGGGCTTGTTGCATCTATAGAAGAAGTATTATAAGACAAAAGGCTCAATAAATTGATCCTTTCTAGAGGAGAAATCTTCATTCCCACTACAACTGATAGTCACTCTGCAAACCCACACAAGGACACGTTGTCACTGCAGTGCCTGGAATTCAGCCTCATTCCCCAGAAAACTTTAGGTTTGAAGCCACCCAGGATTTATGATGCTGCCTCAATGAATTTTTAGCTGAGTGTATTTTAAAAAGAGCTCTCTGACATTACAAAGCAGTAAAGCAAAACTTCATTACTACTAAACTTCTCTGTGCCCAGCTGGCCAAGAAGACCAAGTGCCTGATGGATTTATCAGCAGTAAATTGGTCAGCAATTATTGCCCCAAAAAATTTTGTCAGCAATAAATGCCCTTGGTCCTGGCCAACAGCACCAGGGCAGTGACTGTCCCTCTGTACTTGGCACTGGTGAGGCCACACCTTGAATTCTGTGTTCAGTTTTGGGCCCCTCACTACAAGAAAGACATTGAGGTGCTGGAGGGCAACAGAGCTGGGGAAGGGTCTGGAGTACAAGTCTTATGAGAAACACCTAAGGGAGCTGTGGGTGCTTAGCCTGGAGAAAAGAAGGCTGAGGAGAGACCCACCTGAATGGAGATCATAGTGAGGCGGGGGTCGATCTCTTCTCCAGGTAACAAGTGATACAAGAGAAAACCAACACAAGTTGCACCAGGTGAGGTTTAGAAGGGATGTTAAGAAAGAATTCTTCACAGAAGGGTTGGTAAAGCACTGAAACAGACAGTCCAGTAAATTATAACTCAGACTTGAATCTCTCCTCACATTTCCCCCGGTTTACTTTTAAACTAGCACAACATGGAAAGCCTTTCCCTCAGTGGAAAAGGCCCTGAAAATAGAAACATGCATGCGGACCATTCATTTTTAGAACAGTTAATCATAATTGATCCTTACACAATGAATAGTAAATAAGAGTTATTATTAATAATGAATAATAAGAATGAGTTATAATAGTGTGTTATTAGTCTATCAATAATTAACAGGGATTTGCCATTTATTGTAAATACTGTTGCTGTTTCTGTTGCAGCTTTGGATGGCGCAATTTATATGGTAATTTTATATGAAACAGCGCCAATTACAGCCTGGCTATTACAATAGAGTAGAAGCAAATGATGACTTTATCAGTTTTGTTAACTTTTTCATTTTATTCGTTGTCAGCACAGCCTGCAATGTAAACATGATGTAGTGAAAGGAATAAAGAAGTTTTGTGCGAGTCTAATAACTTTGGCTAGTAATCTCACTTACCCCAGGCGATCACATGAGAGGAATAAATACAGTGGGACAGAAATAAAGGCAGGCAGGTCAGCATTAAGATGGGTTTGTTGGCTATAAATGCCTGCTGAAAGTGCCACTGAAAGGAAGGAGGGGGAGAGTAACACACCAGAGAGTGTAGCAGCAGCCATTACAATAAAGGGACAGAGCAGGGAAGGATCTTTCCGTATGATCCAATCATTTAGGCAGTGCCAGGGCTGGATTTAATGGCAGCATGGCTGGAGATACTCATGTACACAGCCTGACACCTTCTACAGCACCTCATCCAGCCAGCACTGGCAGTGACAGTATGTATCTTAACTCGATTCAGAGCCCAACCAAGCTTGTCCTATCAACAGAAATACAAGATTATCAGACTGGGGGGAAAGCTAATGAGGAGGACACACACCATGACTTTTCAGCAGGAAAATTCAGCATAACCACTCTGTTTTGGAGTATAGTTCCTATTAAAGTCCAAGTCTGGATTTTTCTGCAGGAATACTCTAGAATATATGATCACCACTCCTCTGGGGAAAAAAATTAGTTTTCTTTGTGACACTGAAGATCTTGCATTTCAACTATACCTATGAATACCCAAAATATTATTGAATGAACATATACAGGAGTTATATTGACTGGCATATTAAAAACATACTAAAAGGACTTGAAAATATTTAAATGTTCCAGAAGTTGGTAAATTTTCCATGTATATTTGTAATCTGTCTGAATGTTGACGTAACAGACCATGGCTAATTTTAAAGGAAAAGCATTTCCTACATGTGTTCCAAACATGCAAATTTGTGAATTAAATTGAAGATACATGTTAGAGATAGGCAGGTAAAATACATGTGAGCTAGTTAAAAAAAAAAAAAAAAAAGGTTTGGATTTTTAGTCATTGTGTGACTTGAAGAGAATTGTCACTAAGCTGTGCACAGCATTTAATAGTCTTGAAAATTTTAGGAAACAAAGCCCATCTTTAAAAATCTTTAAAAACAATTCTACAATCCTGCAGCTTTGATATTAATAATCAGTGATTTCAGAACTACCTTAGATGAACCTGCATGGCACACAGATGGCAAGTCATTTACTTGATAAAAATGAGAACTGGACCATCTCTGGATCCCTAGAGAGTGCCATGACCCATTAGCAGAGGAAAGACGACCTTTACTGAATAATAATTGAGAACTATTACTAAGATAATTACAAAACCAATTGACTGCCAGAAGGGCCTAGACCTTGGCTCTCCAATTTTTATAGCAACTGCTGGTGATCTGCACTGAAAATAAAAACACTCTTAGGGTTCACAAACACCATAACCTCAACATCTGCCCGCCATCTAAAGATAATGATCTGGTAATAATTAATTTGAACAGTGCAGTCATTGCAGAGGTAAACTGCAGCAAAAATCAGACACTTAACATAACCTGAAATTATCATGTTTCTGTCCAGCCTGTATTAACAGGCAGAATGCTATCAGATAAATTAAACTGTTGCAGGTCACAACATGAAAATGAATTAATTTAATTGTCTTTAACAGGGAGCATGCTTGTGACTCTGCCCTGGATGTTGCATGAGTAAACATGATAAAAGCTATTCTTTAAAGTGTTTTGCAAAATACTCCTATCATGACATTTTATAATGCATACACCTGCAACAGATTTTCAAGGTTCCTTCCTCTACAAGAAGGAGGAGATAGAAGTTACTGGTCTTTGCATGACAACTTTTTTTGTTTGCTTGTTTGTTTGTTTTCAAAAGAGGAATTTCTGGGAACAAAACTATTAAAGCATATCTGTTGTGAGATACTGCTAATTCTCTATTAATAAAATCCAGGACAACACTAAAAATCCATGAAAAATTTGCCTGAGCATCTCCCATGTCTTCTGCAAGGGTATGAGGTATAAGAAATACAACTGGCACACCATATGTGACTGACTGGATTTTCAAAATTATCCTTCCCTACACGTGAATGATATTTTGAAGAAGATTTCAAAAGCAGGAGGATTTAACAACTTAGAGCCAAGTTTCACACCTGGGAACTGATATTTAGGAATGTAGAACATCAGAAATACCCGGCATTCTAAAAAAATCATAGATAGCCTTCCTCTTTAAGATGGAAACAGCTGAAATTACTGTGACAAGTGCTTTGGATAAAATGTTCTTTCACTTAAAACCTGCTTCTTGATTTTTAACTCCATCACTGAGTCCCATAGTTGGGATTCTTTGAGGACTCTCCACTAAAAGGAGTGTTACATGTAGTCGTTCTTCAAGGGAGATAATTTAAGTTGCAGCATGAAATTTATATAAAATTCAATTCACATTTGAGACCCGTAGTAAAAAAGAGCTGCCAACACTGACAGAATGCTTGTTCTGCATGACAGAAATGCTAATAGAGACAATTTCTTACCCAAGAAGGACCTATATAATAGCATGTGGTGGAAAAGAGGACATAATGCATTCAATTTACAGAAGGATACATGAGGTAGGATTCAAATAAATGAAGAGTTAAAAAAATTAACTGCACTGTCAGGTGAACTGTCTATCCCCAAATTCAAGACAACTGGGACCTGAGGATACTTGCTCTGAACTTCAGGCGTCCCACCAGCTGCCAGGTCAAACCCACAAAATGTTTCAGGTTGGACTTGAAGGTTTAAATCAGTCAGGATTGATAGATTAGTTTTGTGGTTTTTTTGGTTTTTTTTTGGTTTTTTTTTTTTTTTTACAGCTCTACTTTTCAAGGGGAAGTGTTTTAGGGGAAGTAAAAACACTGCTGACATTCCTCTTCTTCACATTGTCCTGACTGTAACAAAATGTAGATCAGAAACAATGAGCACATGGAGGTAGGGCTGGGAGCAATATTCACCATGAAAATGTCTTTACAGACAGAAAGAGGTTGGGAAAAACTGATTGTCATCAATCTATCCATGTTCAATTTTGGAGTAACCAAGGCATGGCATTCTCAAGATCTGTCACAATAGCTTAGACAGGAAAGTTTTATACTGGTATAATCCATTTGTTTACAAAGACCATAGCTTAGAAGACAGCATAATTTTCTTAAAACTCTTTGACAATTTATTCCTGTGAGCAGTCTACAGTCATAGTAATTTATTATATTTTTCCCCTGACCTGATATTAATAAAAGCTGAAAAAATACTGAATATATGAATAGATAAATATATCTTCTGGGAGAAAGGACTTCATTGGCAATCAGAAAAAGGAAGAAGATAAATATCCAATGAGACAAAGTGAATCAAAATAAAAAGTGCTTGAAAGAGTGGAATTACTTACATTGTGGTAGTAAGAGCTGATGAAGGTAAAGACAGCAAGGCTTAACAAGGAACAACGGGGATTAGGGCGGAGTAGGTGCACACATTTTTGTATTAAATCAGCAGTGCAACAGTAGCTAAGACTCTTGAGAAAATAATCCTCCAAATTCCTTGATAGGGCATTTTGGACATGGCTACTCTATGGATTAACCCCATGCCAACAATTTGTCTGAACACTCTCACAATCCCACATCCAATACAAACTTGGTGCAATTTCTGACTCACTCAGAGAGAATATGGAAAATTTGAATCAGTGTATGGACTGTGTCCTTGGAATCGAGAAAGCATCTTGCTCTCGGATTGCAAATGTTTGGTGGCACTTCCTATCCAGTGCTTTGTGAGGAATCCAAGCACAGAGACTGACTCTGAAGACAGTCAGCTCTTTGTGGATCACACATCTGTGCTGTAACACATCCTAGAAAGGTTTGCTTTTTAAAATTTTCTGTGAATCACTCTATTCCCATCAATAATGCCTATGATATAACATGTTTTCAAGCAGTCCTTTCTCGAGATTTAAGCTGCAGGATGGCCCTTATTCAGCCTTTGACTGTTGTAATTGTAGCAGAGATCAACAAAATTGGCTGCTGTTCTGTCATCCTTGACTGGGCTCCTGGTGCTAATCAGGAGCTGGAAATTGCACATTCAGAATGGATTTAGAGACATATAGTATGTGACAATTCAGCAAGCAGCAAAGAGCATTGTTTTGAATTCTTAAAGGTTAGTGGTGCAAGCTGCAGTGACTAAAGCTTTTTGAGCCCTGAAAGAAAACCAATTAGGTATAGGAAGAAAATAGATTCCAGTAATGTAATCTGTATTTTCATATATTTAAGGCCAGAAGAAGAGATTAGTTCGTCTACATGAGTTTTTGTTTCAGATACTTATATTCCATCCAATTACCTCTCATATTGAGCACCCCATTACTTGTTTTCAGCCAAAAAAATAACTTTCAGAAAGTATATAGAGTGTATCTGAAAGTCTCCAGAGATGAGGTCTACCATTTTCTATTTCAGTGTAGCCTGCCCCAAAGCTTAATTACCATCTCTGTGAAACAGAGAAAAAAAAGCAACAGCATGTGCTTTATTTCTAATTTGAAATTGCCTTGCTCTAGCTCCCAGCTACTGGTTCTTGCTATATGTTTCCTTGGTAGATTAAAGAACCCTGTCCTATTTCATGTTTTCTTCACAGAGGTGTTTATATAGGCTTAACTTTTTCTTTTTTGTAAGCTCAACAGAAATCTTCCACTGGAATGCATTTTTTCTGCCCTCCAAAAAACCTCCTTGTACCTCTACTTTCCACGTTTCCTTTTTTTTTTTTTTTTTTTTTTTGTTATTGTGGCACAGATAGCAGGAACATTCCTAATATTCTACTATTCATCTGTAACAGTTACAGACTTTATTATCACCATACTACTTTCAGTTCTGTTTTTATCCATAACCTTAAAGGATTTTTTACCATAATGAAAACTGAGCAAATTTTGCCATTGAAACCATGAGGGAAAAGAGATGAGGCATTAAATGCAAGCAAATGTACTGAAGGAAGCAAAAATAATAGGTCAGATTTAGAGCCCAGTAGGCCAACATGCAGAGGAAGCTGGATAACCAACCCACACATTACAGTTTCTTTCCATAGTACTGGAAAAAAGCATTGCCTTCTTACATAAAAAACATATAGATTTCCAACAAATCGTATTTTGGAAAGATCTAGAAAGGAAGAAGGAGAAAAACAACTCAGTTTAACTTATTACAGCAATGATGGAGCTTTGGTTTTGCGTTTGCTGTTTTGGTAATGATGGCATCTTTCTAACATGACGAGAGCTGAAGGGATGACCAAACAAATACAGCATTCCCTAATAGCCTAATATAGACTTTGAAGGTGGGCACAGTACTGAAAATTATAATTTACTAAAACTGTTTAGAAACATGAACAATTTGGCTTTTCCTCCTGCCAGTCACCGTAAATGGTTAAAATACAAAACTACTGGGAGGGAAGGCAGGGAATTCACAGAAGTGTAACAAATTCTGAAGCTTATGAAATCACAGCTTAATTTTAATGGAATACAGTCAAATAAATAAACATCATATAAACACAACGAACAATGCAGGTTACAAATCTTGTTAACTATGAATATGGGTACACATTTGTTTAGATGACCTTGGTTTGTTATGACACAAACTGGGCACCAGATGGACAGCAGCCTGAGGGAATTAGTTTTTTTCTGTCAAAGTACCAATACTCAAGTTAATTTTCATACTTACATTCTTTTGTTCTCTGTCTTGTGAATTTATACTAGCATAAGTTCTCTGTTATTCTTCATAATCACTTTTCTCCTTGAGCCTCCTTATGCTTATTGGTTTGTTATATCACCCTCTATCTGTGCAATGATCTGTGTTTCTATGATTTCCATGGATTTATTATTCTTACAAGAACCAGCTTTAGTTCTGCAACTGTCATGCTTCAATTCAGTTAGAAATCTTAAATATCTATCTATATATTTCTTATGGATTATGAGTCACAGTTCACAATTTAAATTCTGAGCTTATAAGAAACGAAGCAGTGCATGCAAACGTGACACTTATAAAATATTTTCAAAAGATTCTTAGTCTACTTTTATAACCTATAACTACACTTGTAGCTAAGCACAGCTGCCTATCAAAGACTTAAGTGCTTGGTTTTATTCCTCACATGGCCAACAACATAATTGTTTAAGTGAAAGTTGAATTAGCATCTCCTCAAATCCGACTCAGATTAAACAAAAAAAGAATTAGAAATCACTTCAGGCTGTATTCAGAACACAAAGTTCAAACAATATCAGGACACACCCAGTCTGCTGTGTAGTGCTTTATTTGGTGAAAGTAATTTTCTGCACATCCAAGTGCACAGTGTCTACATGAGGGCAGCCCAAGCATCTTTTATAAGCTGGGTAAACCTGAAGGTGTGGAGATGAAAGTTTTAGGAGTAGCATAGATATGGTATGAATTATAACTTTCATTTAAGATAATGAAATCATGTTCACAAAAAAAACCATACTGAAAAAAAGATGGCTAAGAAGGCAACAGAAGCTTTAGCCATGACAAGCAATGTGCAAATTTAGCTTGTTCAGGTGTACAGTAAGAGAAAACGCTCATCACCATGCCAACCCTGGGGCAAAAGCCTCATTCTTCCCAGGGTGCTTTGGAAACCTGTTTCCATGAAGAAACTCTGACTCACTTTTTCACTGGAATTTTTATGCCTTTGTTTTATAAAAATACCGATTCCAGGGATTGTTCATACAACAGTCTGAGCTTTTTGAAATCAATCTTTTCTTATGAAATCCAATAACAGCTTTCCCCAGCAGGCATATTTAATTTTACCAAATCCCACATCAGTTGAAGCTTATTTCTGTTCACATACAAAGCCTAACAAAGAAAAATTTCTTATTTTGTGTTCTGATTTGTGTATTGAGACCATCACTCTTTTTTTGACAAGAGAAGGGAAAAGTGAAGTAGGGTATATCAGCATGTATTTTTTTTTCTTTATTAAATTGACCCTAAAAATTCCTAAGCACTGTAACAGACAGTCAGTAAAGCCTGAAATAAACAGTTAACTTGTATTAAGTACTGAGAAAAAATTATGTATGTCAAAGTCACCAATATAAAGCATCTGCCAGCTCCCATGTTTTTGTTGTTTGCACATTTGCAGAGAGTACTTGAGTTCTGAGATGAGTTTCTGTACTTGCTCGGGGAAGAGCTCTCCTGTATGCACTCATGTTTCTAGGGAATAAAACACACATTCACACAGTGGTGGACCTAATGAGGCTGACTAACCTGCACAGCAGCTGGAGGGCCATGACTTGAGAAACCACTGAAAATTAATGCTTGTCTTTAGGCAATAGCTGAGGCAAATCTAACCTTGTAACATTGTACATCCCAAGTATTGCAGAAGCAAAAGGAATCACCTACTACTGTCTCACAGTACAATGGTTTCCCATCTCTTTCTGCTTTCCCTGCCTTCTGCACCACTGCACAGCCCCGAGCTAAGGCTGATCATGCAGGAGGTGCCTTTCCCCCAGGAGACCCCCAGTTCAAAACTGATGCAGGTAGTCTTCGCTCTGTTCGTGCCAAAAAGAGAAGTCTGTGGGGTGCAATAGGCTCAGCAACTATGAAAAGCAAGAATTAGATGGTTCAAATTTGCCTTCCAAATTGTATGTATTGGATCAGACAGCAGCATTGGTTACCTTTTGGTTTCGATAAGAAAGCATTTAAAAGGGACCTAATATTGACTGACTTTTTTTCAGTAACTTCTCATTTCACAGTCCCTGAGCATGAAATCAATCCATTCCACAAAATAAAAGGTCTGATGATAAAACCCATTTAAAACAGCTTTCTGTCTTATACAAGCAACTGTTGAAATTAATTAAAATATAGTATCCAGCTTTTGACAGAACAAGTTCGTGGCCTCTCAGATTTTGGTTCTAGCATGCACGAGTAGATTCCAGAGACCTGCTCTGCTGCTTGGATGCAGCAGTCAGTCCCTAGTAGCAATGAGAGGTATAAAGCACCAGGCTTCATGCTCTTATAATGGGATTTAACATGAAAGGAAAGCTCTCAGGTACCTCTGGTTGCTATGAAACCATTGACATTTTCTGCTGGAAAGTAATTTGTCCTTAGTATAGTACTAAATTAGAAAGTAAGCAAATTGTATATGTGCAGTATTGAGGACACTAATTACTTCGGAATGGAAGATAACACTACCTGAGCAGACCACTTTATGCCAGTCATGACTGGAAAAGCCAGTGTTGGATCTCCTATAGTCTAACAGCAATACAGACTCTGGGGTATCTACTCATGCAGTAGAGCTGCCTACCTTGCATCTATGTTATTTTACATCAAATGAGAATCTGGCCCTGAAATGTTATGGAGTACCACCGTGTAAATAATGCAGTAGAGAAACAAATTTCCAAGCACCCAGCTAGGTGAGATTGTGAGGTTTCTCAAAAATATAAAATCAGAGAAGGTTTAAGGTTGGAAAAGGCCTTTAGGATCATCGAGTACAACCATTAACCAGACACTGCTGGGTCAAACACTAAACCATGTCCCCAGTAGGACAGGAGAAAGCTGACAGGTAAATAAGGGCAGGAATCTGAGCGGAATCTTTGGTTCAAACAGGCCTGCTTCTGGAGATGAGCTAGGAAAGCCTCCTTCCAAGTTCACCCTAAAGTCAATACCATCACCACAAAAATGGCTTTCAAAAAGAATCTTGAAAGTCTGGCATGAATACAGTCACTCACCTAAAAAAATATTCTATTCGCACATTCCTCTATAATAAATTACATCTTTTACCAAATCAGCAGTTCAGGTCACAGACCTGAGTGTAAGAATGATCATTTTTCCCCAGAGTATTTATTGGCTGCTTGGATCTCAGTGGGAAAATCAAGTGGTAATCGGGATAAACAATCAGATACCAAGATTTCCTGTGAGCAACAGGGCAGCAAGATGTGTTTGGACATTAAGAACTGTGCAGTTGAAGAATATTATTGAGTCATAAATATTACAGGACAGCATGATTTTGGAAGTTTTCTTGGGTTTATATGAATAATAATATAGTACATTCCTTTGTATTTCTTTCCTTTGTGCATTGAATTTGGTGTGTATACCTCTACATGAATAATGCAATATAGCAAAATTGATGGCGCAGTTCTTTTGTTAAAGCAGTTATGAAATGAGAAAACAAAATCTACAAGGAAAAGTTATGAAAAAAACAACATTTCTCTAAGAATAAAAAGATGAAGTTGCCTGACCGTTTACATTTGTCTCCTGTGTCATGAATATTAGATCAGATTCTTTTTATTAATCCATTGATATTTCTGTAAGGCAACTCATTTTTGATAAACTCTGTCAGGGCTGCTGTAAATACAAAAAAGATTTATGAATTAATTTTCATACGTAAATGACAAAATCTTCTGATACATTTGAAATATCTGCCTCACAGTTAAAATAGAGATATATGTGCACGCATACATATGTATTAATTTAACATTCAGATCAGCCTGTTCTTTTAGAACACATCTTAATGTCAACTGCCTTTTTCCGTGGGAAAGAACAGTAAACTACAAAGACAATTGACATTGAGAGCTTACTAAAAATGAAAGAAATGGACAATCTGTGATCTGGGAAGTGTGCTGGGCTAAAGGTGTAGAGGGTTTTATTTCAAAAGCATTTTTGTTTTCAAGTATCAGTGGGTTGTGCGTATGCCAGTGTGCTGTAAAAACAGAGATCTACAGCTCATTACTATTATTACTTGAATTGTCTTTATAGCTACAAGTCCCAGTCATGAACCTATTAGGGTAAAAATAGCACAAAAAGCATAAGCTCTAAATCAGTCTGCAGTTGAAGTGTACATGGTTAATTTACCACAGCCCTGACTATCCGCGTAAAGCCAAATCCACCTCTAAATTCTGCATTTCCTAGCAGCAGTAAATCACAGAGCTGGTTCAACCCTCCATTTCCTTTTCTTTTCCAGTGGAACAGGGACCCTGATGGACTTGCCAGGACTGTCACTTCCATACAGCCAGCGCATGCTGAAAAGGCAGTGAGCTGAAATCAAATTTTTCTTCATTTCCCTTGCACCACAGCAGTGAGCTGTGTACCAGTGCATCCAGACGCACACTCCAGAAGGACAGCATCTCCCTCTTGCTCTGCACCTTTTAGGCATTTTACAAAGGACACTCAGAGTCATTCTTTTTGTTTTACAGATGGGAAAACCAAGGTACAAAAGTAGTGACTTGCTCCAGGATAGATATCAAGCCTTTTTCATAGACCATTAGTTAATATAATGGAACACAATCTTGCATAGCCCCTTGAAGTGAGCATATTTAGGTACTACAAGTGAAAGAATTAACCAGATCATTGCTAGACAGAAAATGAGGCAGGTATGATACCCACGAGGTTCAGTTCTGGATCATCTTCCAATGGCTCTATCTGCCTGTGCTCTGTTTAGGGGGTGCTATTTGTGCAAGTTCCCTGGAGCAGAGGCTGTAAAGACTGGTACCATCCAGAGTAACTTGTGATTAATTCATAAGAATAACAGAATAAAAGTATATGTAATATCCTGTGAGAAAAAATAAAACTGACTGAACTTCATAATCCACTGTGTGCTTCATCCTCAATGTCTAGGACCTGAATAACTTCCAAAAGCACAGGAAGCAATTTAGCCACCTTTTCTAGTCTATCCTCACATTCTCTATGCAAGGACACACTCTGTGTTGTGAAGTGTTCTGTTCTGACAGTGTTTTCGTTTAGTTTTGACATACCTATAACCTGTTGCTTAGTGTAGAGGGGCCAGGTTGAAGGCCAGGATGGTAATGGGATTTGTAATCCTTAAAGGATCTTGTTCTATTTTCTGAAACTGCTTTACAATGCTCTTGCTTAGCAGTCATGCACAGAAAAGTCTAGTAATATCTGAGAATGATGTAAACCAGCTTGATCTGCACTAAATCTGGGGTTCCTTTTATTAATGTAATAGCTATGTATTCTTTCAAATAACAGCATAACACCCCTATTACATTCTACTGAAGATCAGAAATACCCTTGTACATGAAGAGAAAGTAATAGATACACTTAATGAAAAAATTTAAATTAGAAAGTCAACATAAAAACAAATAGTTAAGGTAAACCTTTTTCCCATTCAAATAAAAGGTGTAAATATATTAATTAAAGTATAATTATTTTCTATATGAACTTGGTATTTTTTATCATCTTGACTGTATCCCTGAAGCAAGACTAGAAATCTATCAATGAAGGCATTTGTCATGACTTTACAGAATACACACCCTAAGCTTATTTGGATTACATGAATCCTTTTAGGGTTATACAGAAATGTGGCATGTGTAGGCACACATATTGACAAACCATGTCTGGGAGCATTAAAAATAAATAAGCGAGGGAAAAGATAAGTTCAGAGAAGGATTTTGTACATCCAAGTTAATGCAGAACGTTAGGGAGCTGGTCTGTCCTCCACTGTCCTATAGAGTGAACCACACATTATTTCTTGGTACTAACAACACAGACAAGTATATCATTATGACTTCTCATTACAGTCTCAGAGAGACTTTGCCAACTGCACATCACATTCTTTTGCTCTGAAATATATCACCTTATATTCCTTTAGTTGTAAAGCATGCTTACTGGCATTATAGATCTCCTGTTTTTTTACCTCA
Source organism: Pyrocephalus nanus (assembly GCA_038380795.1). Classification (NCBI taxonomy): domain Eukaryota; kingdom Metazoa; phylum Chordata; class Aves; order Passeriformes; family Tyrannidae; genus Pyrocephalus; species Pyrocephalus nanus. The sequence goes on along the minus strand of CM076270.1, from coordinate 6,094,537 downwards.
TGATTCATTTACATGTTACTACTCTCATTTCAGCTTGACTAATATTAATAATTTTACTATAAAATTTTTCAAGCCCATCGTACCAAACCATTCATGCAAAAACCTGCTCTTGCAGCTGGTTTCAAAAACTGAGTAAGAAACTCTCCATATTGAAAAAAAAAAAATAAAAATATTAGTAGGGTACATGCTATCTTAATTGCTAGGCCCAGATGGAGAGGCTTGCAAAGTCCTAACCTCTTTAAACAGACATTAATAAGGAAACCCAACAATACATACAATAAGTAATAAAGTACACATTGATACATCAGTTACTTTGTGTTATTAGAATGAAATGTTATATGCTTATAAGGAAGAAATTGGGAATAAATAGGAAAGTTATGAGCAATTAAAGTAATTTGAATAAATCTTAGTTCTTTATTTTCATAATATTGAAATACTTCTGTTAGCAGCCGACCAAGAAATCAGGCGCCTATTTTGTTGATATCAATGAAACTATTTGGGCTATGTTGTGGTTTATTCAACTTCAAAATGTGGCCCACCATCAGTTTCAGCAGGGCTCCAACAACATATTTCCCAGGTGATTATATTCAGCACGTGAAATATCCCTAGGACATTATATTGCCTGCAAGCAACGTCTAAGAGATGGAAGAGGTAAAAGTAAAGGTTCTAATAAGAGCTGAGCAGGGTGGGCATTCACTACATATCACTTAAGGAATTAGTTTCATTCTCTTTTTCACTACAGTGTTTATTTTAAGAAATACACAAAAAACCCCCTCACATTTCTGCATTACAAAACATATCTGTCCCCTGTTCATAATGGTATTTCTTTTGATGCTGAAGGAGCTCTAAAAGGAGCACAGAGACAGAAGAGGCTGGGAGAGCTAGAACACTTCTATTAACCTATTAACTCACAGCTCCCGAGGGCTTGTTCATCATGGTGCCTATCAAAGTGTCAGTCTTTTCTATTACTTTTTCCTTCAGAAGATGTCTGTCTATCATTGTCATGCTCTTCTAGCAGGATTATCCATCATTGTGGGCGAAGCCAAATCATTCATTTTCATGGCTGTCTCTGTTAGCGAGTCGGGATGGAAAAAAACTGTTTTATTCAACAAAAGATAAATGATGGAATTGCCCTCTTAATCATTTTCTTTTATTACTTAATCCAAAAGGTTGGGAGGAGGCTTTGCAGTTTATTATAGAAGCAGTCACAGGCACCATTATATTTCAGGATGTAGCAATATGTCCTGCTTTTCAGCAGCTTATAAAACTAGCCATAAACATTAACTCCAGGCAAGAGTTTGTCATACTGCTCTTGATTCAGAGCACTGGTTGACTCCTATGGTTAGCACTGTGATATCCCTTCCAGGGTTTTTTGTTTTTTTTTTTTTTCAAGTTAGGCTGAAATAACTGGAAATCACAATGGGCTGTTGTGATGAACTGCAGCCTTGTCCTCAAGGAGCTGCTGGACCAAGGATGTCCTGCTGGGAATTTCAAAAATGCCAGTTTTGCGTAAATGTTGTGCTCAGAGCACCTTGATCCAGATTATTATGCTTTCAATTGTGTCTTGTGACTAGCAAGACAACACAGGAAACACTCTGCTTATCAATAACATTTTCAAAATTAAACACTTCAAGGAAAGATGTCATATTTTTAACCCTCATCAGCCTCAAATAGAAATAATAGGAAATACAATAAAATTAACAGAATAATACTAGGTGAGCCTTCTAGAAGTTTGAACATAATTATTTATGACTGTTCACTGTCCTAACACACTTTGCATTATCCCCATAACTACTAAAATTACCAGAAGAATCTCTATAATGAAATATATAGATGTTTCAGAAAATGTATTAAATAAGGCAAAAAGCCCAAATTGCACCCTATTCCACATTAATACTCTATAAAAGTCAGTCTCAGCTCTTGAGAATTTACAAATTAAGTGGGCTTGGGTAAAGCCACAACTATATGAAGTTTGTCTTTTCTGACTGTGTGGTTTTGGCTTACTCTGAGTTGAATAAATCCTCATCAACTCTCTGTTATTTCATGTGAATCTTCATGTTGATTCTCTAATCACAGGAAACTAAGCTCCAATTGCTACTATTCCTTCACAGATTAGCACTAACTTTACATATTCTCTTTCCCACCTCTACCTTGGCTGTCTATTATTATTCTTAAAAGTTTTAGAAACTCAATAACTTTCATGTCACCTCTGCCATTTTAGATTTGGTAAAAGCTGGCTGCACATTCAGAATTTATCAGCCATAGGTAGGCAAGCAGGTTAAAACAGATTAAAACTAGTCATGGGTGAAATACTTATAGTGTTGTGATAATTGCAGTTGCTGTAATTATGGGAAAAAGAAAGTATTATGGAGAGGAAGAATATACCAGAGACGTGTGACACAGTAAGAATAAACTCATCCTAAAATTTGTTGTGTGAATGCCTTGCAGCAGCATAGTCTTATGAAATTCCTTCTTCTATCACAGACTGACTGAAAGACTAATGAAGTAAAAAGCCATGATTCTTTTGTCCTCAGTAGGATTTGGCTTGGGCCATGGGGAAGAGAAAGAGATACTGGATAAGTCTACATATGTTTATTGTAAACTCTCCTCACACTCCCAGCCAGCTGGGCATAAGTCAGCTCCAGAGCAGAGCCCCAGTTCGGATGGCACAGAGCCCGAGCTAATAAGGCCTGTGGAAAGGCAGAGTATATTATCCTGAGCTCAGAACTGCACTGCTGCAGCCATAAGGCTCCTGGCCAGTTTGGCACTTGAACCAAATAAACATCACATCTGCCTGGCAAAGTGCTCCAACATCTGCCTCAGAAATCCCACATAAGTACACCCATTGCTGAGTTACAATCACAGAATGTGTGTTAGAATCTAAAATGTGACTGCACTACAAAAGCTCCTAAATATTTGTACAGAGCTAGAGCTCAAGAGATAATTACTTGGCTAATTCTTGATAGTCTGGAGATGATGTCTTATTACTCACAATGTCAATTGATCAAGTGCTACTAAAGACACTTCAGAAACATTGAGTGTCTTCTCCTAATCACACTCCCAAGAGCCGTATTTGTCAGTGATGTCCATAAGTGGTTTCAGGATAATTGTGCTAACCTAATAAAACCATTTGTCAAATTCCACAGAAACCCTGTAAATCAACTGGTCCTTTTAAAATGCAAAACTGGGATGATTTTTGTATTGAAACTTGTACTTGTTACCTTTCAAATTCCCTTCCCTGCCCAAGAATACATACATTCAACATGAGATGATCATTCTGCAGTATTATTAAAGTATCCATGATGATTCTTATTTTAAAGGTGCTAATTATACAAGCTGTGATTTCAAAGTCCTGGTCCCTCCACCTTCTTCTTGGTGGATGGTAAAGAGATTCCTTTTTCTACAGGTATGCACTGGTACCTGAATGGACCCATCTTATGCTTTTGAATCTGATAAACACCACGAATCTCCTTCAACACCACATATTTTCCAGGAGGAAGACCATTGCATCCTCCCTTTCCTAATAATTATTTCATTTATTTTATAGATCATGGGAACATTTGGAATCTTTTCTTTCAGTCTTTCAAAATTCCTCATGTTTTCCTTTCTTTTGTCTCAGTCATAGATGTCAGTAATATCCACGTAGTAAAAGGCTCACCAAAATTATTATCCAGTTTTAATATTACAATCAAGAATAATACAGCAAAACTCTACAGAATTTAGGGTGCATATACCTCCATTAACTCATGAGGTGAATCACACCTCTGACAAGCAGCAGAAAGTGAAGATTTACCAAAATCCTTGTCACTTCTGCCTAAAAAAAAGTAATTCCCAGCTCCAACTTTGGGCTGACAATCTCAAAAACAGGGTTCTACCACAAGGAACGAGGATCTGGCCTGCTTTTAGTTAATGTAGTAACAACATTTGTAAGAGTAGTAATTTGTGCTCAGTGATATGTAAAAGAGCCGAAACAGCGTGGGATAAATGCTGGGTGAAGTGTGAGTATCTATACCCATCCTGGCCCACATGCAGTCAGTTCCAGTGTCTGTGCACTGGATTTTCCCACAGTTCTGGTTCCATCCTCTGCACACTCAGAGGCAGCTCAGATCCACCCACCTCACACAAGCCAGATGCAACAAAAGCCATTTTGCTCTTGACCTTTAGCCTCACATAAAGATACACCAGGTCTTCTGGAAATCTAATTTTCTTGCCACTGAAGTATTAGCTATTGGACTGCAACTGGGATAAATGTTAGGAAATTCTTCCCAAACATTTTCATAAATTCTGTTCAGTTCTCTTTAAAGTGTGTGGGGGGGAGGAAGTCTCAAGAAAAGCTGCCTTAAGTCAGGGATATATATTAGGCCTCACAAGTCTATCTTGCAGTGCTGTGATGCTACAGCACCTTGAGAGAATCAACTGCTCATCAAACAGGAATTCCATCTGCAGCCACAGCAAAACAGGAAAGTGTTATGCTTCAATTTACCAGACACATGTCCCACACATATGAAGATCACAGATGGTATAGTTTCAATGTAATATAGGTGTTCCGTGTATTTGCTGCTATAGAGTAAATGAAACTCAAATTAAGATAGACAAAAACAACTGAAAAAAAAAGTATTAAGTTGGAGCAAACTCAGCAATGATGTGGACTCTGATTTTCTGGATTAATTCAGAGTTTCCTATAACCTGGGGGGGAGAAAAATGGAATTCATGAATAGCCTCAAAAGGCACCATTTTTATAAAGGAAACTCATGGGGTTTTAACTACAGTTCATAAAAATGAAGAACCATAATCATTCACTCATATTTTGAAACCTGGTTAGGACAAGGCCAGGGATGGATATGGCTAGAAGGGTCTAATTTAAATAATATTTAAAAGAAAAAAAGATTTATTTCCCGTAAGTACTAGAGATGCCTTTTCCTCTGTGATGTCCCTTACTCTAAGTGCCAATTAAGTCAAGTTCATGAACAACAGGCAGCTGAACTGGAAAACTTTTTCTTTATTGGTAAGTACAAACTCAGTGCTTCACTGCCAGAAATTTAATTACAATTAGAAACACTGAACATCAGTGGAACATAATTTCTCTTTGCTTTTCTAAACAGATATAATTCAGAAAGCAGAACCTGCATTTTACAAATATGGCTAAAAATTGAGTTTGCCCCTTAGGCCTCATCAAAATACAGGGACACTTGATCCCCTCTCTCACCACCACTAGAGCCCATCCCTCAAAAGATGAAATCAGAAGAAACTCTGCTCTGAGCCATGAGCCTCATTCTCTTATACCCTACCTAGAGTGACACAGGGCCACGTATATTCCCCTTTTTCAGGTCTGACAAAACATAAGGGCTGTGTAGAAACAATGTCCTTATGGATGGCTCTCTTAGAGGGAGAAGGGAATATTTTCTCCTGCCTTTAATTTTTCAGCTGAGAAGCAGCAATCAGGATACAGCATCAGCACAAGTAAAGTTTATGTAATAATGAGGGGAACAACTATTGAATGGGCTGTAAAGAGTTTATAAAAGCACAATCAGAACAATTAAATGCCTGATCTGGCACGCAGGATGTGGTATCCATACACACTTATCACCACACGCCTGAGCACCCACACTCCCATCTTTGACAAATTACCCGTCACTAAGCAGTGCCAACGTCTGACCCAGCCAAGCTGATAATGGGGGCTGGGAAAATATGCCTCTGGAGAGTCACCTTCTGAGTCGACTGTGAAAAATATCTGTAAAAATTGAGGAAATGAGAGGGATCTCTGCAAGAACTGTCCTCCTTCAGCTTCTCCAAAGCAAATTAGAGCTCCTGCTCCCTGCCCTAAAGGGAGTTTGGCTCTTCTGTTTCAAAGTTCCTTTATATTTGTCTCAATAATGTAGTTCTTTGAAGAAGACTCTAAAACACTGTCCTTTTTAAAGTGAAAATATAAAGCTTTATATTAAATTATTTTCAACAAAAAAAGCCAGCTTAGCACAGCTTTTTCCTCCTCATGATCATATTCTACTTTCTTGTTAATAGTACCTGGTTTTATTTCTTTCATCCTGCTTTAAACTATTTTATTTCTATAGTGTTGCTACATAGTAATCCTAGTTATATTTTACTGTCATACATTTTTACTATGTCGTATAACACTCTACAAAATCTCTTCATGCAACACTTGGGTGTATCTACATATAATACTTAGATTAGGTTTTCCTTCTCATTGTGTATTCTGCCCCCAGCACCGTGCAATGCTCAGTGATTGTCAAAGGGAGGATTTCCAGAGACTTAACTGAGTGCTGGAAAATGCCTGTCACTGCTGAGTATGAGCTTTGCCTTGGTATTTCACCCAGCTCTACAGAATTTAATTAAAAAAAAAAAAGAAACAAACACAACCAAACAACAAATGAGCTCCTTCTACTCTTTAACTAAGGTGTAATTTTTTTCTTTCTTTTTTTTTTTTTCTTTAAAAAAACAGATTTACTTTCTCTGTTGTTGATTTACTGATGGCAAGGGAGGATTAAAAAAATAACCTCCTTTCCTCCCACCAACCTCCCACTCATTTTATGAACAGGTAGAAACAACTATAAATTTCTGTCATTTTTCAAGTAACAAAGGATAACATCCCAGAGCAGCAAATTCCGGGAACCATTTAGTTTGTTCCAGTTGTGGCAGCAGTTGTTTTTAATTTTGCAGACCTCCACTTTAATAAATTTTGATAAATAGGTCTTTTTGATCACTATACAACACATGTAGATAAATCTGTGTCTGTATGGATACACTGATGAGTGAGTCCCTGCACAGGTGTATTTGTATGCACATCCATTATACATTTGTATCCTGGTCTCACACAAATTTAACTTGTTTACATTGTGCTATGACTTTTTTTTCGTTTGTTCAAAAAAGCAGTAAAAAAATAGTTGCCAAACCAGTTGACAGTAAAAGGAGGAGATGCAATAACTACAGTAATCGCCTAAGTTGGGATCAGCTTTTTAACAAATAAAAAAGGGGACTTTTTCAGACTTCTCCACTACTACAAGTATGACTTGCAGCTAAGAATATTTTCTAGCTGTCAGATTTCAACCTGTTATTTGCTACTGTGGAGAATTTTTCTGTCAGCCTCCCTGTGTGCTTTTCAGGGGGCTACTAAAGGAAAGTGGAATAGGAGGTAAGATTGATCCTTACCTTTGTAAAGTAAGTTATTTTTAATAATTCTAAAAATAAAAACCCACCCCAAGATAGATCCTTAATTGTCTCCATCTCAACTGCAGTTGAAAGTTATGCAGTTGTGTGCTGGCAATATCCTAGTATTGCAGAGTCACCATAAAAACAAAATTCATGGACTTCAGATGCAGAGACTCACAAAAATCCTAATATATGCATTTTTTCCATAGTGACAAGTCAGCTGTGACTACAGTCACAAAAACAAACAAGGAAGGTGGAGAGTAAGGGTAGATCTGCTCTCTGTGAGCATAACAATCAGGTCACTATCAGACACATAAGCCAGGAGAAATAACTAGCTGCACTCTAACCTCACAGCCCCGAGTTGTACAGACAGAAGGTATGTTTTTGTATGGGAGAATTGTATATGAGTTATGAGGGGTGTGGGGATAAATACACAAACACCAAACAACTCGCAAGGGCATGGCAGGAGGGAGAGGATGGTCTTTGCACTGATGAGCTGATGGTGGGAGCAGCATCCCAGTGTGTAAGAGCTGAAATAGAGCTACTGTGCATTGATAAATACAAGAAAAAAAAGTGTGTCTCATGTTCTTTGCCTTTTCTTCATCTTCCAGTCAGTGCCTACACTTCACACATACTGCTCGTGGCAGTACACTCTCATGCTGTAGCTCAACAGGTAAAAAACTAAACAACCACCCTATATAAAATAATCAACGGAGAAGTAACACTTATAACAAGACTCTCATGCCAATAAACACACAGCAACACAGAGTCAGTGCACTGGAACCACTTTACACTGGCAGGCACAAGAAGCATCCCCACTAGCAGAGTGAGTTCCTGGGCATGCTCAGCTTTTCGCTTCTTGAAACAGAGACCTCTACAGCATAAAAAAAGATTCCTTTCTACCTTGCAATCATGCAGGGCCAGATGAGGATAACTCATTCATATCAATTAGTACTCTCCTACTTCAAGGACTGTTCCAAAAAACCAAGCAGACCAGGCTGAAAGCAAGGCACTGGAGTGGGTCCTGAGCATCCACTGTGATTTACCCTACAAACTAAATAAAAACACTGCTAGGGGGGAAAATAGAGAATTAAAAAATCCAAACCCTGGGCCTTGAACAAACCTTACAGGTAGAAAGCAGACAACTTTATTTTGGATAATAGCATGCCTCTGTTCCTTCATTAACCTTTATTCCTTTTTTATTAGCAGTCTTGGCACCGCGGCGCTGAGCTGAGCCCAGCAGGCTGCCCAGGCAATGACATTTCAGAGACTGGCAGAGCAGCTCAGCCCACGACAGTTTAACACTACCTTGAGTTTTTGTGCTTCACAGCAGGAGGAAAGCTGGCCTGTTCCTTTTGTATCTTGGAGAAGGAGATGAACAAAAAAGGTAGTGGGGGAGTGGGAGGGTGACAGGGAGACAGCAAACTTGATTAGAAAGAGAAAACAAACTGGAAAAAATACCACTGACATTTTGATAATCTGGAAAGCAGACATCATATCTTAGGCAAAACATTAGATTATATCTATTTTCTCTCTAATCAACACTGTCTGTGTGGAGACTCTAAGAAAATAAGTTGAAAGTTTTTGGCTATTACATCTTCCTCTTTTATTGAACGTTACCAAAGTCTATGATAGGCTACTTTAGACACGGATATGCACAGGACAGGAAAGGACCACAAGAATTCTCTGAGTTCATCCCTTTGCCCCAAGACTAAAATGATCATTAAATGCCATTTTTTTACTGGTCTGTCTATATAATGGTTGGTTCCTATTGAACTGACCATGAATAATACTCAACTGCCTTTAAAGTGTGTATGTCAGACTAATGAGATTTCAACAGGAGACAAATGCTCTTTCAGAAGACTCTAGGGAAACTAAAAATATAATCTCTCATTTGGGGTTTTAATTGTTCTGATAGAAATAACAATACAGTAATAAATACTAAAATTATGTATTATTTATATCACCAAAGGGCTCATCTGAGATACATACATTTAGCAAAGTCTCATGAACTTTTAAGAAACCTGTGGCCAAGTCAGGAATTAAATTCAGATCTCACCAAATTCCAGGACAGTCACTTCCTAGTAGTGTATAAATGAATTATAAAAGTCCTGTGTAGGGATGTTTCATTTAAAGATTAAGTCAGAGCTATTATGGCTGGAAATACAGCTATCAAGACAAGCCACAGTGCCTGCTGTCTGCAACATGAAAAATACTATGTTTTAAAATATTCAGAATATCAAGCTAATTTGAACTTCCATAATGTCTTATAAACTCACTACAGTACTGGAAAAATATGGGGTGGGGTAAGAAAAAAAAAAAGAAAATGTTAAGTTAGTCAAATCCAGTGATAACTGGAAAAGACCTATTCTCCCTAAGGGCTCCATTTAAAGTTCACCAGAGTTTTCTTACAGAGGATGAAGAATATGAGATGAGTAAGCCAAGATGGAAGACACTGTCAATAGTAAGATCAAAATGGAAAAGGGTGGTGAAAATGTAATATCAATGTTCTATAAAACCATTTAGATAAAAATTATTTGAATACCAACAGACATAGACTTGAAAGGTTGAATCTTAAAAATAATTCTTAAAAGTCATTCAAAGTTGAATCTTAAAAGTCATGACTTTTAAGATTCAAAGACTGAGTATTAGCCATGTCATTTTCCAAACATATTTGCACTAAGAATGGAAAACTCTGGAGTTTAAAAGAATTAATTGTGTTGCATTGCATGTTTTCATTTTAATTGATAGTCCAGTAGTATGCCTGGTTTTCCCCTTTATTCCATAACAGAATTGTTTAAGCAGACACAAGTTAAACTTGGTTCTTTTGATTAGCAAAATCTGTTGCCTCCAGTGTTCACTAATTGCTTTCTCGTAATGGAGAGAAGGAAGCACATCTCCTCATATGTAAGAGTTCTGGCTTTATTAATGCTCTAAGTGAATCTGCAGTATGGTCTCAGAAAATACTAAGGAAATAAGGTATTTTATGTCTATAGAATTTACACATATTTGATACAGTATAAATAGTTTAGACCTACAAAGTGGTTCTGTAGCACTATTGGCCTAGGACAGGATGAGCTCATGAAAAGATTTTCTGCGCAATGTCACACTACAAAAAAATGTCTGGAAGAAATGAGGCAAAACAAAATCCAAAACACTGGAAAGGGAGTCTTAGTAAATGGTTAAATTTATATGCCTGTTATATAGGTACTATTTTCCAACTACTGAATGATAACTGTCACAGGCCTATCAGTAAGACAAACAGACATGTCCTTAACTGCTCTGACTAAGAGTTCAATTAACTGCCTTGAGAGAGGGAAAGAGAATTGTTACTTTGACAATATTGTTTATTAACCCTGGGTTGATGCAGAAGGGTAATGTTGAATTATTCTCATTTCTTCTTTCCTTCCCACCACATTTCAATAGGAATATTTTGCTTTATTAAAAGGAATAGCCTCTAAGGTTAGGTGTGAACTCCTGGCCCTGGGAGCAAGTACCTCTGTGCTGAAGAGTCAGCATCAGCACAGCCACCACCATGGCTCAGATCCCATACTGCACAAGTCTTTCCTGTGCCTTATTTTTTTGGGGAAAAGTTCTGTACGTGAACCAAAAATGTATTGAAATGAGCAGGTCCCAATTCTGAACAACCTGAAAACAAAGACTGTAAAGTCTGCTGCACCTGTTTAACAGATGCAACATGACAGACTGCCTGGATTTATGCTGAGCACTGGGTATAGAATAGTCTATTGAGTCCACTGAATCTCAACCGGGATTTATTAAGTCAGAGGGCAGAGCTGGCCACAAGATTTCCCCTGTTTTTCCCTGCATAAGAAAGAAAAAATGAATATGACACCTCATTGACTCATTTGCCAGTAGAAGAGGGAATTGTTCCTTCAGTATTCTAATCTGCTTGAAAAGCATGTGTTCATCCCAGAATCTTTAAACTCTCTCTTTCCTCTTATTCTTCAAAGGATATTTCTTGTTAAGGCTTGTTTGCAGTTATTGGCAAAATAATTTTTCCTTAGATCAGAAAGGATGGCTGCACTTTACTGAATGAGAATCATTCTCATATAGATAACAGCCTTCATTCCCATCTTCTCCTTCAAAATTCAGAGGTGGAAATGCAGAATTCCTTTTCCTGAGGATTTTCTAACAGTGCAGTAAGGATGTCAATGCAGAGCCATGTTTCTTAATTGTCCTGAACATGCCAGCTGCAGTTCCATTCTCTACTCTGATATCCAAATTACAGCCTTGTAGAAGCTGAGTTGTTTTAACACCTCCTCCTCTCCTGTGGGCTAAGCAAGACACATCATATACCAGCAAACTGCTGGGCCAGTGCTTCAGAGATAACAAAAAAGGCTAACAAAAGACACTTCATCTTATTAGGCCATGCTGATAATGACAACTATCAGCTTGGCCATAATTACTGTATTGCTTCTTTATACTATCCTAATCTGTCTTTTTTATTATATTATATATATTGTATTGCTTGTACGAGATCTCATTTCTTCCAGGCTGAACCTGCTCCCCAGTGTCTCAGCAGGACAGACACCAGTCCCCAGTAAGGACTTGGGACTATGGAGCTTCAGGAAACAGCCTATTTTTAGAGAAAAATGCTTTCAAAAAGGCAATGGTTTTACTATAAATGAAGAGCTGACAGCTCATACAGGGAGAAAGACTGCAAAAACCAGAAAACACTCAAGATGAATTCAAATGAAAAACTAGAACCAGCACACAGACCCTCACCCAAACTCTTGTGGCATTGCCACTGATAACCTTCTGTCATCACCAGGCTATGAACAGCTAGTGCACAAAACACAGCTGGATTCAGTAAGGCTCTACAGCCTCTTAGAAGCACTTTTTCTGCCATGAAAGAAACAGAAAAATCAATATCATTAACAACTGATTAGGGGTTTTAGGGTTTATGCAGCAAGCCTGCATACATGGGTACATTTCTTATTTCATGTCTTTGACACTTAATATTGGCTTTCATACATCAATAAATCCCCCCTGTATACACATAAAAATCACTGAAATCATTACAGGAATCTTTAAATAGACTGAAACCTCCGCTGAGCTATTAAGGCAGAAATAACAATGTAAGCTCTTACTTCTACTAGACAAAGCAAACCAACCGATTGCATGAAAAGGCACCTTCACTTTATATGAAGAGAGGACTATGAGAGAAAGGAGCAAATGCAACTTGTCTGAGAGCCCAGAACATGTGCACAGGATGTGGTTAGCCCCATCTGACCAGAGGAGACTACTTAACACTGCAGTAAGCTGGGATTTTTTCTCAATTTAAAACTATAGGACAAACAGGCTGAATTGTCAGAGTCCACAGTGACAATATGCTTGATCTGCAATACAGAACAAAGAAGCATGACATAAATACTCCAATTCCTAACCAGGAGAAGCAAAAGGCAGTTTGAAAAGATAACTTTTCCTAAATTAATCTTCAAGTTACATCTGACTGAGTTGCATAACTTGTTACCTACAACATCCATTCCCTCAAACTTTCTATCCTCAGGAAAAGAAAAAGTTTTTTATTCAAATTCTGAAAACAGGATGTCAGTAGCTTTATTTCTCCTGGTTTCTAAACATTCCTCCTTTTGTAAATATTTCATGTTTAGGTTTGAACAAACCTATCCTAACTGTAGATCAGCTTCATGAGCCAGAGTTCTGTAAATCTTCCCCAACACTAATGCTGAAGGCTTTCATGACATCCCTATCTATGAGAAAGGTGAACGTGCTTGTTCCCTTGTGTTTCTCCACCTAATTGAAAGGTGCAACAGTTTTCAAATGACATTTACTTGTTCCCCACTGCTGATGGGGGTAGAGGTCGGCTTTGTCCAGGCACACTGCCTCAGTTCCTCCAGCCAACTTCTCTGCACCTGCCTGTGCTTTGCATTTGACGTGTTGAGTCAAATAAGAGTTGTTTTGCCATTTTTAAATCCTCTTGAAAGTGTTCAATCTGGAGCAGGAGCGGAGCATTTACCTGCTCTGATCTTGTGTGGGATACTCTCCAAGCTGGCAGACAGTGCTCTCTCATCCATCTGCTGTCGACAGTTCCTGAGAGGACGGTGTGTGCATGGAGTGCTTCAGCCCAGCAAAAAGCTGCATCTATTTATTTACTGCTTGAAGCGTATAAAACCCACAGAGATAGGCTCAGGGTTTCCCTAAGTGCTACCCCATGAAAATACAGGAAAAGTACAGTCAGTGATACCCTTGGAGGTGCTCCTCACACGCTGCTGTACGACTCATCTATTTATCTACTAACAATCTGTGTGTTTCTACAGTAAGCACAACATCAATCTCTTTATGGGGTGTAAAAGAAGAGAGTTCTCTAGATTATCTACAAACTTGGCTACAGTCCACCTCTCTCTTTTCCCAGAGAAGCATGAGGCATAAATGATGGATTCAGCACCAGGAGTATCAGTTGACAAAGAAATCTCTCTTTCCAGAAAGACTCCTGCAGACAAAATTTGGCCTACAAAATCGTATTACAAAAAATACACTTCGTGGACACTTTATTTGTGCATGCTCAAGGATACAGAGTACTTCACCATGTGAAAACAATCCTGCAGTTTGTGAATATATTTGCATTTATCAAAATGTGATATACCAAAGTCCTTGAGTCTGGAGTTCCTGTCCCACTAAAAGGAACCAAACTAATGCTTCTTACTGAGTCTGTGGCCTTCATCTCCTTTACACAGATGGTCTTGAAAATTCTAGTGTGAAAACATGATATAATAAAAATGAAAAAGGTTTCAAAAAGGTTTTCAAAAGTCAGTACTTAGGCTACCTGAACCACAGTTGATAACTATAGAAATCCAACTGCAAGCAGTCTACTTAAGAGGAAGAGGAAAATAAATATACTGGTTTGGGATTCTAAAAGAACAATAGTTATTTATGTAAATTTGCACTGCAGTAATTATTTTTAAATAATATCATAGACTTTTCCCATATCTACTGCTACTTACTCCCTTTGGTGATTTGAGTAATGAAGTTATTATTGTAAAATAGACCTTTGGCTAATTCTAAAATAAGTGGCTGAATGACAGAGGAATATGCTTATGTTGGTAGAATACACTGTTTTCTGTTTCCCCAAAGCAATAATTTATTCTGCTTGCAGAGACTAAATAAATGAGATAGAAGGAAGGAGAGTACTTACACCTGTTGTAACTAATTTCCAAGTAAGGTTCCTGTTAGAGGCTGGGTTTCCAGGGAAAGGAGGAACCTACTACAGCACCTCCTATTTTAGGAGTCAATGAAGTTTAAAACCTCAGATTCTATTCAACATAGAGACAGAAAATATTCCAGTAAATGGAGTAAACTTAAAGCTTCCCATGTACAAAATTGCCTTCATCTAAAAATCACCAATTCCACACAGAGACTATACAACAAGATGAGTTACATCTCAAGAGGTACTGCTGAGTATGTGGCAAGTGCTCCTGCACAGAGCCCCATTTCGAAATAGCAGCAGTAATAATTCTATTAAAATCTTACAGGTATGCACAACCTCGCGGGTGCCTTCCAGGCCCATTTCCCTTACTGTCACCAAGGACCATCTATCTATAGATATCTCTTTACAGACAAATGACAGTCTCAGCCCCTCATTTACTAAGCCATTCCTCTCCTTCGAGAAGAGGAACAAGACGACAACCACTCATAGGAGGAGGAAAATGCAACTGCTCAGGAAAGGAAATAAAGGCAGAGAGAACACCTCTGTTAAGAAAACCCCTAGCAAGAGACTGCTAGCAGTAGAGAATGCAATGAATACAATCTGTGATTATGGTGGGTATACCCTATTTGCAGTTTCTGAGAAGTATTTGGATTACCTGAACAAAGACAGATGCTCAAGATCTCTGTATGGCCTTTGGCACGAGGGAAGAAACTCTGGGAGTGAAAAGGTAAGCTTAAACCAGGAAGGGGAAAATAACAACTCTTTCAGCCAAATTTGATTTTCAGCCAAATATGATTTGTCTTCTCCTAAAAGACATCAGCTATAATGGCCTGAAAGCAAAAACTGCAGGGTGAAATCCTGCAACCTCCAGTACACAGGAGATCTGCCTAACCTGTACATCTGATTGTGCATGAATTTACTAATTTAGAAGCAACAATAACTCTCCTTTAAAAAGTCTCTGTGGAACATTTTAATTAGTTTGGTCTTATGGCTTGTCTAAACTGCTTCTGATAGCACAGTGTACACTAAAGTAGTGTTATGAATGCCTAAAAATATAAAATCTAATTATGGTAGCTGTGCAACCAAAGTAATGAGAAGCCAGTGTGACTGATAAGAAGTGAGAGAGGCTAACAACCTGAACCACTGTAGTTCAAAGGACTAACGGAGGTCTAAACTAAATACCTGTGGTATTGCTAGGGGGAAGATATGTGGACAAGGAAATAGGAACTTACAGCTTTTAAAAGATATGGTATGAACTGAATACACAGCACTGATAATTATTTGAGCAGGTACTTGGCATATAGATAAAATAAATAGTTAATAAACATGTATAAGAGTGAGGATGATTGCTAAGAGAAACACAGCTGATGTAGTGAATAAGAAATTACCTGCTGTGACTCCAATTGTTTGGGTTCATGCTGCTGGGCAGGCAGATCTCACTGAAGGCTACGTGGTTGCTCCTACACAGTGTTGTCTGTGTAGTTATTATTCTGCCTGAGCAACTGCACTTGCACCACGTCGAGTGGCCAGTGAGAGCTGCCAGGATCAGAGACAGACAAAGAGAAGTCAAAGCAGACATCGTCTGGTATGAGTGAAAAACAACAAGAGAGGGACACACCTGATGATTTTGCCTTCCTTCACTGTAAAGAGCACAAATCAGTTAATGCATCCACAGCTGCAACACATTCCCTGCTCGACTGTCAGCATCTGACCTGACCCTCTGCAGAAATTCTTGCCACCAACCAAGATGGTTTCCCAGTGAAACATCAATGAATTTTCTGTATTCATCTAGGCTTTCCAGAGATCATCAATTAACGCCAATTTATAGTGCATGAGAAACAGGACAATCAAAGTTTTTAGTAACAAATTTATTGTTCTACTGCAAACAAAACTGCAGTAGAAGGAAACAGTGCTACATTATGCAGAAGACAGGAACAGCACAGACATGTTCCCACCATGCTGCTACAACCAGAACTCATATCCAGTTATATGACTGCAAGTATGGGCCTAAGCAAGACACCTCATAGCTCACTCTCCCTTAGAATCACAGAATGGTTTGGGTTGGAAAGGACCTTAAAGATCACCTCATTCCAACCCTGCTGACATGGGCAAGGACACCTTCCACTAGATTGGGTTGCTTCAAGCCCCGTCCAACCTGGCCTTGAACACTTCCAGGGATCCAGGGGCAGCCACAGCTTCTCTGGGCAACCTGTTCTTTCTACTCTTGCATTGCTTCTGTGGGTTTACAACATATAAGCAAGAGGACTCTTTTCTGTACATACAGCACCAGGGGGAGGGAATGGACGATGCTTGACAAGATTTCCTTTGCTGAGTGTCTCCAAGTCGCATTAACAATAATGCTTTTTCTTGTTTTACTGGTCTCCTGAAATATTTCTTACAAATTATGCAGTCAAGAAATAAACAGTCCACATATATATTTATTTTAATTCTCAGTTTGTAATGCTGAAGATCATAACCTTATCAAGCATCAAATCAGTAGACCAAATCCTATTTAACAATACTCAGGAACTTACTTTCTTACCCTGCTGCCTCCACACTAGTATTTTTAGCTCAGTGCTGAATTTCCAATCTGTCTAAGCTGTCATTCAAGACATGGGGAATACCAGAAATGGTGCATTTGGATTTTGCAGTTCCACAGACTGTTTTTTAAAAATAACCAAGGAAAAGACTTCACAGCATTGTTTGAAAATATTAAATTTCCATAGGGGTCAATAGAGGTTCTTCTCGTATGCAATTTATTCACTAACGGGTTTCACGGGTTTTATGAGACTATTCACCTTCTTGGTTAATAGAAAATCTGTAATTGCCATGGCAACCCCTATATCAGATGGCTCTAGAGTAACACTCTGGAAATATACCATAGATTTTTTTCAGTCTTCATAATCGATCTGGTCATAAATGTCACAGTAACTTGTCATTAAACTTTCCCCTCTAGCAACTCTAGTAGTTGTTTGATCCTTCCTGCTTCTCTGTCACACTCTTCCCTGTGCCCAGCTGCAATGTCTTCTGCATGCAGCCTTTTCCCAAACCTCTTAAACCCTCAGTGATACATTAAGGGGGAGCTGATCACAACAAGCAGTTTCACACACACTCATTAAGAGCAGCAGTGATCACTTTCAGAGAACTTCAGTGACCAAGTGGAAATCAGGATGGAAAAAAAAAAAAAAAAAAAGTGAAAATCTTGCCGTTTAATAGCAGGAAAATTATTTCTCTGTGTTTCAGTTTAACAAGCTGACAGTGGGAGATGCTGCCCTTGTGAATAAGACAGATCTCTCTCGCACCAGCAGCACTGGAAAGGAATGCCCTGCTCAAAGTGAATTAAGAAGATGTGGGGGAATCCAAATTTCATCAGCTTCTGCCTGTCATGAGACTCCTGGTGTATTGTAGGCCTAAGTCTTGCTGCTTTGCACTTTGCCTTAGCAATAGGAAATGTGGGTGTAAAATGCTATCACATAAAAATGAGGAATGTATTTACATTGACTGCAGAGAGGAAAAAATGCCAAGAGAATGGGAAACATTGGGACCTCGGAACTAGCACACATTTTGAACATATTTTTTGTAAGCTGGAAGCAGCAATACATTCAGCCACAGGGGACATTTTGCTGGAGGGTGAAAGTTAAGTCAGTACAGAGAAGGGTGAAAAAATGTTTTTAATTATCTGAATTAACTAAGAGCTAAGTGAATAGTTTATTTATTTCATATAGAAAAACAAAAGGGAAGGTAACGGGAATGAAGAAAAATGCACAAAACCAGAATATATTCTCTATAAGAGCCCAGGCTGCAAAACACTGAATAGGAAGATGAGGAGGTTATGGTGGGTAGCACACTAAAACTTATGAAATATATGTAGTGCACTACAACCTTCTAAAAGCTATTTTGCAGAAGTAAAACAGATTTCATCTGCATAACCTGGGGCAATGATTAAAGTCCAGACTACTAGAAGTATATGAGCTCTTAGCAAACTCTTATCCAAAATGGGAGATTCATCCCATCTGATTCTCTTCTGCATCATTTTAAATGTAGAGCACTGTTGTGCTATTGACTGCAGCACAGTCATACTGGAGCCAAGACAGAGTAATTCAGGAGAGAATCAGACTCATTGTGTGCCCAGTATCTTGTCTACAGGTAACTCATTATACTTAACTAGTAGCAAGATTATTAAATATGCAAAATTTGAAATTTCCTTTGCTATTATTTAGACTAGTAGTAGTGAAATTGCCCAGAGTTCACGGTGTTCAGGAGAAAATCACTTTTCAATGACAGAAAAGAATGAAGTTCCCAGCTGGAGAGCCTTGTCTTTGTTTGGATCTTATAATTTAAGGAATCATTTTCTAAAATTACCTCTTGTACAGTAAAATGACAATGATTAGGCTTGCTATCTTCCAGTCTCCTGCTGTGCAAAACATTCACTCAGTGGGCTCGGGATACAAAAGTAGCTGCTTTACAAATAATAACACAGCTTAACTATCATTTAATAGCTTCAAAAACATCATACTAGTTACAAGCCCTTTGGAATGAGGACAACTAATTTCAGCATCTCAGTTGTTGCCATGTTTAATCACTTTCTAATGCTGGTGGCTGTTTTGGTTTGTTTCTTTCTTTTTAATTGCTGGAAATTTTTAATTCCTGGTTCAAACAACCTAATTTCACAGTTTTTAGATTAATCAGTGATCACTTGAGGGGAGAAAAATGGAGTTCATCAGGATTTAGTGTGGAGAATCAAGGTAATTTTGCAGAAAAGCATTTTGATTTTACCTTCCTGAACAATGTGGCTTTAAACTGTAACACTTTAAGGTAATGTCGGGAGAATTGTCTGGGTACGTGACTTTCAGGAATTCTGTGTTTAATTTACAGAGCTGATCTGCTCTGTAAGAACTAAGACTATTTCAACTCCAGGGCTGGTGTGCTTAAAGGGAGGAGAAAATAACACTCT
Organism: Pyrocephalus nanus; assembly: GCA_038380795.1. Lineage (NCBI taxonomy): Eukaryota > Metazoa > Chordata > Aves > Passeriformes > Tyrannidae > Pyrocephalus > Pyrocephalus nanus. The sequence goes on along the minus strand of CM076270.1, from coordinate 6,075,233 downwards.
CACTCTCACAAAAAGCATCTCCTGGCTCCAAAGGCTCATTTACACTTTAGGGAAATTTGCCTGGCCATCTCCTCTGACTGCCTTGTGCACTGATGTCTCCTTTTGGAAATACTAAAATAAAGTACAAAAACATTATTTTGGCGAAGAAATTCTGAGAAAGCTGCTAGCAGGAATTCAAATGCAACATGAGAGTGTGAGCTACTTCCAAGAAAAAAATAAATCTGTGAAAAAGAGATCCTCTTCTGTTCTGTTTTCTACCCAGAATTTCTACTTGCACATGCAGCTGACAGAACACCTTGAGGGTAATGGTAAGACCACTGATGTTGTGAGATGTGCTGCCAGAGGAGTCTGTGGTGTCCAGTGTGGCACAGACAGTCACAGATGTACCTGCTCTGAGACAGCAGAGTGCTGGTACCACTGTCACCAACACACACCAGCTCTTCAGACTGATGAGAGCAGTGCTGAGAGCCTTAGAAACACTTCCATAAATAAAAATTTCAGACTTCAGTAAGTCAGGCAGACAAACCAATGGGGTTTTTTCACCCCTATTTGAATGCAAATCAAGCATTGGACCCAATAAATGTGATTTCCCATCTCCTACATGCTGAGGAAGCCAGTGCTTCCTACCCCATTAACTGAGGCTGTGTTTAGGGAACATCTATCCAACAGCTAGGAAGGGGGATTTATCAGGGTCATTCATTTATCTCCTTGGCATTTCTTCAATCATGGCATTTTACCACTGCCTTTTGAATTTACTGTCTCCTTAAGTAAAGGAGAATATAAGAGAAATTTTCCTGTGGTTTTAGAATGGTACATTTTTTTATTTGTATATAAATACAAATCAATATAAATATAAATACAAATCTCTGAATTCAAGGTCTATCCAGCCATTATTTGGATAGCTGACAATAAATTCCCCATTCTAGACTTCTATGTATGCGCAGGGCCTTTATATAAGCTGCAATCTAACCAGCAATAAAAATAATAATAAATCACTTCTGTGAACACAAAAGTACTGAGAACATTCATAAAGGTCCAGAAACTCACAGATCCAATTCTCATATTCAACCCTTCTAACACAGGTAGAACATCCCTACTCCCATAATTAAAAGATACCAAATGCCCACTTGTCTTCTCACACCACCATCAGTTTTTGCACCAGCAGCAGTTCTTTTCCAAAGTTTTAATACTGCTGTTAAACAAGATTATCTATACCAGTGCAGTCTTTGTTCAAGCCTCACCAAATACAGCAGCAGGTTCAGCAAGGCAGTAATGCATATGAGACACTGACTCATTTTAAATTATTCTTTGTTAGATAACTGAGCACAGAATCCTCAGTGGACCCTTCTCCAAACATATGTCTGCACTGAAACACACCTAGGGATGCTCAAACTCATAACTGAATGTTCCCTATAATAGAGAGAAGCATGAAAGTATTAATGTTTTATTTAGTCTGAAATGAGTTGTATCAGCTGCAGCTACAGTGACATCAACATCTTTGATTCTTACCTCTCTTTCAACAGCTATAAATTGCTTTACTCTGATTTGATATTTATCTGATCCAGGTCAGAATCTGGCCTAGTGGGATCTTATGAAACATAAAGTAGCTCAGAATTTGCACCTGACTAGTCTATCTCCCTCATGCCACTGAAAACATTCTTATCTTTACTCAATATATTTCATATTCCTGTAACTTTTATTCACAATTTTAGAGCTTGCCATAGTAATTTCTCCAGGCTTCTCCCCCAGGAATGCTTTAGCTGCTTTGACTCTTATTATACTGTTACTATCTTGATGAACTCCTGCATCTTGTGGTAAAGGTTTTATAAAAAATGAGGGAAATTGTTGTGACTCGATACTGAGAAAAGCCTAAAACCATCAAAACATGTGCAAGGAATCCACTCTGCCATAGAAAATAAAAGCTGCTATCCAGTACTCCAGAACTACCTGTATTCTTGAACTAGAAAAATATGGCCTGCCTACCACAGTGGGGGGAAAAAAAATAGAGTATCTAAGGTACAAACTAAAATTCTGCATCTCCAGCTAGTTCCCAGGTAATTTCTGAGCTTATATATGCTCAAGGGACTATTTCAGTGTTAAAACATAATTCACTGAAGACCCAGGAGATAAAAGAAGCTGAAACATTTTGATGGAATATTTCTCAAAGGGAAAATTTGTTTTTGAAAGTCTCTTTTTAAGCCTTCTTTAAGCCTCTAGGTCCTGTGCATTGTGCTTTTCTGTATTTTTTTTCCCCCATTTTGACTTTCACTACTATTTTTACAGGATGTGAACTCTCTTGAGCATTTCAGATCTGCCTTCTTCATCCTTTTTAACCTGAGGGCTTTAAAACTTTAGAAAGTAAAAAAATAATAATAAAAAAATTAATCTGGAGATAGACAAAGGAACAAAAAAGGCCACTGGGTGTCTTGAAGAAGGTGGAAAAATAGATGATTACAGGAGAAGAAAAAAGGTAGTACTTCCAAGAGATGTGTGCCATCTTCACCATCCACACCCCAAAGTATTTAAGGGCAAAATTCAGACAAAATCATTTCTCTGAAGTTGCTTGGATAGTCAGTACCATTTTATGGACCCCTAAAGTCATTCTGGTATTCAGTCTTCTGTGTCTTTAAACCACAAGAATCCATACAGCTCTCAAACAAAAAATCTAATCCTTTATTGTCATTCACATTTTCAAACTTGGCCTCTGGCAGTTTTCAGTTTTTCTACTTCCACCCCACATTTCCACTCCATCAGCACTACCTAGTCCAGAGCAGGACAGAGAGAATTTTCATACAGGTGGACAATTATGCAAGAACAGCCATAACCACCTGGCTAGTCAGGGGACTGATCTGAACTGGGATCCACAACCCTGTGGTTTTGGGATCTGTCTCTCTGGGATTCCAAGTCCAGGTTCCCTGACTCACACTCTCCTCTGTTTTAGCTGGAAATCCAGAAGTCCTAGTTTTACCCAGATGTTGGATTTTTGCTCTCAACTCCATGGTAAGAAGCTGCAGATCCAGAGAACTTTGTTACAGAAAGCAGCACTCCAGAACTGCAGTGTCCATGCTGGGCATGCCTTGAGGGTCTGCAGCCCCTCACTTCAGTCAAGGTTGCTGGATTTTAAGGTTATTCTTTCCTACAAGAGTCAAGGACTCTTATTTCATATTGAAACAAACAAACAAGAAAAAAGAATAGGGAAATTTTGGCATTTGAGTATTTTTGAAACTTTGTTCCAAAGTCTACTCAAAATACTACCCCTTCTCATAGAAAAGAAGGAGCTTTGAGAAACTTTATAGATAAAACTGACTAAAATTCGAAAGCTTTAAGGTTCAAAGTAATTTGTTACACAGACATCAACCCTTCCTGCTCTTCAGCAATCAGTTTCACGGCAGGTTACTGATACACTGGCTTGATTAAGCTAATGATGAAATATAGATAGTTTCTTTTTTTGCCTGTATACTCAACTGTAGGAGGAACATGTGATAGCTGTAAATTATTTATCATTTGGAAGGGAGGGGATGGCAATCAGTAACTGCAGTTTGTACAGATTATGCTCCTCTGCTCTGCTAAGGTCTAATATGAGGAATGGTTGATTGGTCACTGTCAGATCTTTTCAATGTGTCTGTCCAAAACCTATGTAAGACTCATTATGCTTGAAACAGGGAATAAGATCTAGAAAATAAGCTTTAGGACCACAGTGTGAGCAAACTAACATAGGTCTTTCATTAGAAGAGTAAAGCAGACTTTCAAAATAGGAATAATAAGTAGTAACTACCAGCAGCTTAAGTGATATTCTCTTCTTCCAAAGAAACAACTACCAAAAAGGCATACGTAGAGCAGGAACATTATGGCAGAAATTTAGAAAACCTATTTCTTTCTCCTTTATAAATTTTTGACTCATCAGCAAGTACCAGAAAACCAAGTGTTTTTAGGACATCCCACACACTGGTGCACAAATGCCACTGCTCATCTTCACAGGATTTCAAAGGCCTTCACACTTTATCACTGAATGCTTGGGCAGGTGGGACCACCTTGTCTCTTAATAAATCCGGTAATACAAGAAGGAACATGTTCCCCAGCTAAGGAAGGCAATGAAAGCAGCAGCAATCAGTCTGCAGTGCCCATGTAGCAGCTTTTAGGCATGAAAATGTTATTCCTCTTAAAGTGAGTTTGCTCCTCAGAAAACAGACTGTGTGGCATATCCAATTTTAATTCCAAAGTTTTCCATGAAGAATAGACAATGGAAAATTCCTGGCTAATTCTGCCAAGAGCTTGTGTAACTCAGTGCCAGACTTCCACATACTCTTAAATGATGACTGACAGCATATAACTAACCCAAGAGGAAAATGACAGATCCATTTTCAAATTCCACCAAATATTTCTATAATGGCACCTCTGTTTATCCAGTGATAACTTAACTATTCTAAACTGCATAATTATTTTTGTTCACTCTTTTTGTTCAGCACTTAAAGAAAACCTTGTTTGCTTATTTAGAAGAATAGCTTAAAAAGTTTAATTGCCTACAGCAGTTAGATCTGAAGCTCTTTCAGACTGCATATTTCTTGCCTTCTCAAGCAGTGAAATTTTTTTGCAAATAATGGAAATCTGAATGAATTTGTAAGTTATAAATCAAAACATTTCCTGACATTGTTTGGAATATATTACAAGTAAATTAAGGTTACAGTTCCAGAACACATGCACAAGAATCCATAAATAAATAAAGAAACCTGGTAAGAAAAATTCTTTCCAGTGAAAAAAAATGTTTCAGCATACATTTGCAGTTTAGTCACCAAGAAAATTACAATTAAAAAAAAAAAATATCAAGAGAGTGATGAAATCAGCATATTTTCATTATTCCATTTTCTAAATGGAATACTTTTGCCTTCAAAACTGGTTTACTTTTTGAAATGGAAATAAATGTACCTTTAAAATTAAAAAAATAAAATTAAATTAAAATTTTTCGCATTATCCAGCACCCCACAAAATTGTTATGCAGCAGTTTGCAAGAAGAGTTAAAATTTTCAGGAGAATTTCAGAATGAAATGGCTGAACAGCATAAGCATAGGGAATTGTAATTTTTTTCAACAAATCATTTCAAGACAAATTAAAAATAGATTTCAGCCTGAAGATATACAGAAGATTAACTGAGTAGATGAAAAGCGAAGGGCAACAAGCACCATTCAGCTGCTGTCTCCTGATGTGCAGGGCATGGGCAGGAGACTGGTCCAAGAGATATTTTCCCAAGTTTCTCTTCCCATATCTGCTGGAAGTGATGCCCTGCTGAAGAACAGGAAGATTCACATGTCCTGTGTCTTCCTGACCCACTTTTCTTTTTTTGAGATAATGCCAATTTTTCCGTGTAAAATAACAGAGGACGAGGGAAAGGAAAAGAAAACAAGCCCTTCTACTTCAATGCAAGGCTTTCAGGGAGATGTAACATGAATATTTCATGCTCACAGCCTCATCTATATGCTCAGCTTCCTAGCTGACACTATAGTTTCCATGATGTCCTTATAAAAATGGAAATGCAGAGCACAAATATAAGGCCTTGTGGACTAAATTGGTCTAAGTGCTGCAAAAGAAAGCCTACTTGTGAATTAAGTTTACAAAAGGAAATTAAGATGAAGAATACCAGCAACATTTACAAAACACCCCCCCCAAGTTAACAGCATATTTAGTTTTGGATGAAAACTGAGATTTTTAGAGATTTGACTTTTTAAAAAAAAACAACCACAGCTTCATGAAAAATTGTACAAAAACAACCAACAGGACCTTCAGTTTAATGTTTCTGATAAGCAGCCTGTCTTAAGTAATGCCCCTACATGTTTTTTCTTCTGTGTATAAAGCAGAGATTGATCTTGGATAGCATGGACAGAAGTGAACTTTGACCTGAATCAAGCTTTATCTAGAGTGTACAAAAATTAATATATTCCATTTCATTAATAGGAAAATACAACTAAGCGAAAAAGTTAAAGAAAATAGTAACCAGCAAACACATCCATGTACACACTACAGAGCTCTGACCAAAAATATTAACTCAGATTTAATTAACACATACTAATGCTTGTATCTGTCTCTGATTTTTCACAGGAAGCATCACAGAATACAATTAATGTTCCAAAAATAGATGCAAGTTCAGAATACCATTATCCTGAAGAATTTAATTGGTCTTACCATTCTATGAAGTACAGCAAAATGCCATTTTTTAAAATAAGTTCGAGAATGAAAGACTCTCTTTCCAAATCTAATTACAGATATTTAAAGGTGAGGCAAAAGGAAGTAGAGATAACACCTGAAATAGAATAAAATATCCCTATTGGTATATTCAACACACAGTAATTACCAAACAAAATGAATTCTCAATAAATGGTTAACAGAATGAAAAAGCAGCTTAAACATTTAGTTTTTTTAGGAAAGCTGAATATAATTATGACAGATACTTCACTGTAGCAATTTAATATGTTAATCTTGATCTGACCCTGAAGACAGATCCTTAAAAAAAAAACCTTTCAGCCACTAAGACGAGCAGTGCAAATACAACCATGTAATGTCCCCCACTTCTGCCTGCTTTTACCTCTCCTGTGTCAGGATAAGAGATTTGTGGGGGCTCTATTTTCACCAGCTCCTCCCAAGAAAATTATTGTACCCAAGACTGTCAGGTCTTGATCTTGGCAAGCCATACTCAACACCAGAGTGATGATTTACACACAGCACTATCCTACACCTACCTAGTGAAAACACCCAGTGAAAACACTCTTTCCAAACCCATCTGAAAACAGTATTTTGGCTCCAGTAGTGAATTAGCAATAACTGCATTGGAATTTTCCACCAGGTAATTTATTTTTCCATTCTTTTTTCAAAATATTTTAAGCCACTTAAATGCCTGTAAAGTGGATTGTCCTTGAAAGGTGAAAATGGTTATGTAAGCATGATGCAGTAATGGAAGACAAAGTTAACGTTCTAAGATGAAGACACTATTCCTGTAGCACCAAACCCAGTCTATAAAAATGTTGCTGAAAATTTAAAAACAATTAAGAAAAATTTCTTCTGGACTATCATATATAAAACAAAAGTGAGAAATTAGTGGACTCCTGATCACAAAGAGTTCTTCAGGCAAAGGCAAAACAAAATTCAGATTTTGAAAACATGAGCCTTTTATATTTAGATGTAAAGAATACAGATTTTGTGTGGATAATTAACTATTAAATTGGGCATACAGGGAAGCTTCATCATTTGCTCTTTTGAAAAATCTTCTTTTCTAGCCCAATTAAAAATTATGTAGTTGACAAAAGAACCATTTATCAAAATCCAGAGGTTCATGCTGAGGGGGTTGTCACACCAGATTATTTTAGAAGGGCATCTGTCATTTGAGTCTATCAAAACCTCTGTGTGCACAACCCACAGAGTGAACACAACTTCAGTGCAATGTTCTCATAATGCCACATGGATTCTAGAAATCACCCTTTGCAGTGCTGCATCTGGTGCTCGACACCATAAATTCACATTCAGTTGGCCTTGGGGTTTTATTTTGTCTAGAACAGGGTTTGGCTCACTGGCATGAAAAGTAACCATCCTGAAAATAAAAGCAGCACTGTGTCCCCTTCATGTACCCACAAATTCTGCTGGATGTAATTACCTTGAGACTTTCCAGATAACTTCAGCAGAGAGCAAAAAGAACAAGATGTCTTTAAAAAAAAAATAAATCCCAAAAGATCTGTGAATCCCCGGAGCTTTTTCACTTACAAGTGCATTGATTTATTAAAAGTTATACACATTTACTTGCAAAAGTTCACATTACAGCTCCAAGTAAGCTTAGGTCAAGCTGCTGTGGAAGAAATTTGCACTTAGTGAACCAGCATTTCAGCCTGATAAAGATGAAGACATTCAGCATCGACTTTTCCGCAGTGGGTGGAGAGGCAGTGCCATTTCCAGGTGCTAGGATTGCTCACTAATGTGAAGACAACTTTCTGAATAAATACTCTCAGTAGAGAGAGGGAAAACAAAACACAACCAACAACAAAATGTCCTAACCATACAAAACATCATCCTAAGAGATGAGACTAAAGTATCCAAATCTCACATGAATGAGGGTACAAAAGAGAAGAGGGGAAAAAAAAACAACCAACTCCTACACTTAGGGACTAAGTAACTAGCACCATGAAATCACTGGAGAAAAGTGAAGGGTAGCTTGTGCTAACTACAATGAGAGCTTTTCAAAGAACTTTGTTTTCAGGAGAAGCATTCAAGAGACTGAGAGGAAAGGGAAAATGGGCACAGAAGGATCCAAGCACATACCATGCAAACGCAGAAATCACAAAACCAGCCTCTGACTAATATATTATCTCTATAAAATTCCAAGAATCACTTTAAAAGCCTAATTATCTCCTCTCTTGATTGCTTTGTTCAATGGACAAAGTACTGTGTGCCAGATAAAACTGCTTTCCACATATTCCTCCTTATCAGATAGGAAGAGAATAGGAAATGCCCAGACAGGGAACTGCAGTATAATGTATGGTTTGAGAAACAAAGAAAACAGTCTTCAGAAGAGATACCAATGAAACTGAGATTAAGGAAAAATTCATTATTAATTGCCTGAATGATCAGATCTTTAGTGACCACTTGAAAAACTATGATACCGAGGGAGGTCCCAAAGCTCATCACTAGGAAGGTGTGTGCTATTATCTTTATTCAGCAGGTGGTGCAGCTGACTCACAGCAAGCTGAAGCATATTGTGGGTGTTTGAAGTGCAGGTCAACGGCAGGGTGAGGTACAGACCCTGGAGTCCCACAACACAGCACTTTTCAGGGACACTGTGCATGCTTTTTGCTAAAACACTGGTGACAGCTAGGAGTCCCCCATGAACCACAATCAGTTTATGCAATCATAGCATACCTATGAAAAGTGTCTTGGAAAAAAAAGTGGGTTTTTTTTCCAGCAATCTGAAGTCTCATTCTATCCCATAAAAACCACACAGAAACCAGCTAGTTTTCATGTTAGCTCAGTATCTGCATTGGAATCACCCAGATTGCATCAATGTCTGTGTTTGATGCAGCATCAGGGCCACATTCAGGTCTAAACTGCTTAAAACCAATACTTTGTCACATACACTCAGCATAAACAAAGCTTTGCAAATAATACAGTTACTCCAACTACAGTCTCTCAAGACAGTGTTAGAGGACACAGAAGGAAAACACAGGTGAAAGGACAGCACTTTTTTGTTGTAAATTTTCTGACTACAGCTCCCCTATAAACCCAGGAGCTGTACATATTTTTCCTGATGACTATATCCGGAAACAGTCAGAAAAAAGCTGTACACTGCTTCACATCATGTCTTACTATCAGTTACTAAAAAGCAGATGCCATTCTAACAATGGGCTGGCTGAAGCTGAGATACTGTAGCTCATTATTACGCAGAAGTCTCCTGAATTACCTTCAAGATATGCACAAAGTGTCATAGAGCACATTGGTAATTATTTGTGCCAAAGCATTGTGGCATGTTTTACAAGGGACAGTCAAGGACTCAAGTAGAATACCATAAATAATTTGTTTAGATATGTTCTCAGCTTAGTTGAATTTAAGAACACGTACAGGTGATGAAAAAAGTGCAATTATCCCATGGGGATTTTATTCTACACTGCAAGAAGATTTGTAATTAGATTCTTGCTATGCCTGACTACACTTTCGGAACTTTCCAATTTAGGTTTGACTACCTGATGATTAATAAAATTTCAAATTTCAGTTTTGATCTTTCTCCATATTTTCCAAGTAGGAACAACTTCCATGATTGTAAAAGAAGCTCAGCTCTTCCTGGGGAGGAGAAATCACTCAAGAAGAGTAGAAAAGCAATGCCACTCACACCCCTGTGATCTTTCAGGATCACAACCATCACTGTTCATAACCTCTCTTTAGTCTGCAAATGGGCTAGACTACCCAGAGCTCCAAAATATGCTTCTGGTATCATTCTGCAAGTGGAGGTTTCTCCCTGCAGAGTATCCATCCAGAGATGCTCAGGAGACACAAGCCTTTCCCTGACAGTTTTTTCCACTACATACGTCCCACCCTGTAACCTAAATCCATCCCTAAGAGGAAAGCAGCTGCAGCCCTGCATCCAGATGAGCCACAGACTTCAGGGAATGACATCTCTGGTCTAAGCAGCAGCTTTGGGGTGCCCTCACACATACCACATCAGGAGAGCGATGAACTAGTCCAACAGCAGACAGTCGAAAAATCAGCTTAAGGTAACTTACGACACCAGCCACTACACAACCCTCATTAAATTCACACAGTCAAGGCTGGCTAGGGAGCACCAAAGGATTTAATGTGCAGCAAAGGACATATTCCAACCCATAAATACATAAGACAAATGAAAAAAAAAAAAAAGACAGTCCGGTTAAAGCAAGATGTGCAGAGTGCTGGAGAGAAGACGGTAAGAAAAAACTAAATGAGCTTTCAGCAAAATTTGAATGGGGAAATGGGAGATAGATGGGAGTAGACAAGAGATATACTGAGAGGTAATGATTAATAACAAGGCCTCAAATGAGTAAGAGTGGTGGATTTACCCAAGTTTTGGTCCTCAGTCTGTGTGAATCGTGGAAAACAACATGAATCTGACATGGAGAGAAACAGTTGTGCACTAGTACTTTAGATGGACAGAAGAAAAACTGGAGGCAAATCACTGTCCTTTCTGTCATCTATCCAGTAGTGCTACACTCTTAACAATGTAAGAAAGCAGCATTTAGTTGACTAGGACAAAAAAAAAAAATCTAAATTCTCACCAGAAAATAAAGCACTGGAAAGGCTGGATAAAATACAGGAAGACAGTTTCATCTTTTGTTAAGGAATGTATGAGACAGAACTGAGAACTTCCTGTTTCTTATAATCCATAATTCTTGGAAAGTGACTGAAACAATTCGCAAAACTTGGGTAAGCCTTGCTTTTTACCATATTTTCTTTTATGCACTGAATACACACACACACTTATATGCTCATAAGAAACCCTCATCACAGGTACTTCCACCCCTTAACAGCATTCTTATTTATATACCAGAAAGGCCAGTCAGTGCACATAGCAAATGCTTTGAATCACGCATTGCTCTTTTGAACTGTTGCTGTCAAAATTGCAATTAATTTAGGTACTAGAATGTGCAGTCTGAAATGTCTGCCTATCAGCATCTATCCAAACCTCAGATCTTCCCCTGTCCCCTAGAGCCTGGCTGCAAGGCTCAATGCAGAACTAAGTGTACCTCCAAGACACAGTCAAAGAAAAAAAAAATCCTGCTGTCCTGTGAAGGCTTGCTGAGATGAGCAGGAGATCATTCCTTCTTTAAAATAAGTGCTACTTAATGCTGGCTGCTGGGGCCAGCATTAGAATTTAAAATTTACCCAATCGCCATGGAAAAGAACGATAGGAAAACATTACAATACAAAACATAAAAGACAAGCAACAAGTTTCTGGACATTACCACAGGTTAAATTTAGATTACCAAGAGACATCATTATTTTAATTGTGTTATGTTTTCCTCCTCATGATAGTTACAAAGCTCCTGCAAAGGTGCCAGACTTCTACCTGAGTCACCTACAGAGATTTGAGATGTGAAAAATGGGAATAGAGCATGACTGAGACTTTTACTTCATGCGTGGGATAACTGATGTGGAAAAAGCATATCACAAAGAAAGAATGATATTCTCACTTTACCAACTGTCAAAGTATTTGCTAAGGAACACATAGATGAACATAATCATCCAGCAACATCTCCGAAACTTGCTATGTTTGGAATTGCAATGTAACATAAGTAAAAAACAAAAAAGCAAAATCATAAAAGGCAAACCCTCCCCAGCACATTGCCTCTTTCAGAAGACTGCTACTCATTATGTTGAGCCTTCTGTTCTCAAAAGCAGAACCTGAAAAAGACATTTAATGTATAAAGCAAGAAAAAGGGACTATGTTTTTCAGCTTAAAGATGATGAATGCATCGTTTGCCATTAGAGATAATGAGGATTTCAGTTACATTTCGGCCCTGTAGGATTTTCTAGGCTTTGCCAAAATGAACAAACAACCATTTATATTAATGAGCAACTCCAAAGCATAGCTTTGGATGCATAAGATGCTATGCATAAGATGCATAGCTCAAATTCATATGGACTAGCACCACCGTAAATCACACGTGTTGTGTTTAACATGGATTTAGGTGGCAAACAGATGTGTCCTAATGCCATTTTAGCTCTGTCTGTACTCTAATTCTGCAGTTAAAGAAACAGAAACCTTTGACCAAAGGACAGATTCACCCTTAAAGTCACCTTCCCTTAGTGGGAGAGATGCTGGCAGGGCACAGGGTGTCTTGAGCTTTGTAAAGCTCAGGATCTGCAGTGCCCTGCACGGGGTCAGTAAAGGCACCCCAGGCCATGGCACTGGGGGTTCCTCAGTGCCTGCTGGGAGGCAGATTATCCCTTCTGCTGGAACATTTCCATCACAGGTGGAAGGGTTGCAGGCCTGTGTAGTGACCTCCTTTGCACAAAACACCTTTCAAAGAACACAGCCTTCTTTGCACAACTTGCAATACAATGCCATAACTAGATATGCTTTAAATGACCCTTCCTGGGAACTGGTGAATGTAAAATACATTAATACTACCTGTGAACACACCAGAATACACTTATGATCCAAGGCCTAACAGCATCAGCAATGCTTACCCAAACCAAGAGCATCCATCTGGAGGGCTGTGGCTCTTTTTGAACAGAGTTGAGTGAACCCATTTGCAAAGAATAAAGCCAAGGACCTGAGAGAGGAGAAAGCCAAGGACATTGGAAAATGCAGCAGCTGGAATGTGGCCCTAAGCAAACTTCCATGAGATGATTTCAGCATAATCACTGCCTGAGCAAAACTCCACCTTCTGCACTGTGTCTCTGTAAGAATATTACCCCCTGTGGTAAACAGGTGGGGCAACATCAGGGTACCAAGCTTCAGCACCAATTTTGATAACCAAAATAACCCTTTAGGACCCCACTTTAGGCTAACAGCTCAGCTTAAAAGCACAGAGCAATATCTTCCTCCACACCGATGAGTACCCAGGTGTGAAGTACAGATGTACAAAACATGTCCATGCAAGACACGGAAACTTCCCAATTTCCCGTCCTCTTTCATGGTGGGGTGAGCACCAGTTGCAGTTTCTTCAGACTACAAACACTATATGCATGTTCCATCCAACTATCACCTAATTATGCCATGCTCAGCACTGAGTCCTGCCAACAAGATCAGTAGCCTGAGGAAGGGCAGCTGTATGCCCAGCAGAGTAAAAGCCAGTGATTTAAAAAATAGGAAATAAAACTATTACCCAAATAAACAAAATCTCTCCCCCACAGAGAGGAGAGGCAGAATTCTGATGTAATGATAGCTCTGTCTGCACATTGCTCTTGCACTGAGCCCTTGAATGACAGGAAACCAGATAACTTGGAAGTAAGTAATGGAAATCAAGCTCACAGTACTCCTCTCTTTCATTTTTTTTTAAAGACACATATTTTGCATAGTATCATGAGAAAAATTTATGTCCCACTGCTTCCCCCCTTATCTTCATACAATCAACTGGAGTTTTTTATTCCAGAGAGGGGAACAGAAGGAGAAGGGGGTGGCTGATGGGTTAGAAATTTACATATCCATATTTCTTTTATACTGCAAGTTTGTTCCATTTGTTCTGAAAATATGTAATGATCTAAAATGGGGACAATTTTAATGAATTGGGTTCATAATATTTCATATCATGCTGCCAGACTCTTAGTCAATCAAACTAATGTTATAAAGGAACAGCCAACAGCCAATTTTGACATCCTTTAAGCAGGTCAGTTATAAGCCAATTAGCTCTACCTACTTGGTCTCCAAGGTCTGAATAAAATATAGCCCATTTTGATTAGAAGCACTACTTCCACTAGTGTGCACATGCCTTAAAATAGACTGCAAAAATACGTAAAGCCCCATGGAATTGTTAAAGAAAGTCTCGATCCTACTGAAGTCAATTACTGTAATACAATTTCTCCTGACTTCTCATAGATTACAACAGCTCCTAGATTCACACAGTGTCATTCCAGTTTTATTGGAGAGCAGAAAAACTAAGTGCTGCATTCATCAGAGCCCCTCCATCTGCTGAATACAACTTTTCTGCAATGTAAGACAAATTGAAAGCATCAATCCTGAATTCCAGCAAAATTCCTGGTGAACTAACTTCAGCAAAAGGAAATCAATCAGAATTGCATTTATATGCACCTCACATTAATTTCCCCTGTTTATTTTAACACAAGTTTCACATTATTAATAACTGTCAAATCCTCCTTGAATGGTTTGACAAGAAATGCAGTTATTAAAACTCGGTTAAATAAAACTCATCATTATTTCAAGAATGAATTTTGCAACAACTTGAACTTATTAATTCATTTCCTTAATTAGTCAATTAACTTTTTTCTTGTTAACCATGTAATTTTTAAGAGATGAGAAAAATATGGATGTTTCTTTTCCCAAGAATATACATCTTTTCATTGCTTTAAAAATGGGTGTTTCTTTTCATTATTTTTCCCCCTCCCCAATAAGATATGGAACCATATCTTTGGAACAATAATAATGAATAGGAAGAGCTGGAAAATTCTTGTTTTATATGCAGTCACATGTAACTCTTGCAAAAATATTCCTGTCATTCATTGCAATATATATTTAATGTAGAGTGAACTTTGGAACAGCACTTCTGATTAAAAAAACAACTCCATAACCACAATAACAATAAAACCAACCAAACAACCCCCCTACACAAAACCCAACCCAACCAACCAGCCAAAAAAACCCACCAGCACCTAAAATCTCCAGGAGCACACAGAGAATTTGCCTTATTTTACTGGGGAAACTCCAAACTGTACAAGATTTTTACAACTCAAAATGCCTCTGAAATCTTACTTGTATCTTCCTTTTATTCTAATACATTAAAAAATGGCATGTAACAAAAAAGCACTAAGTCAGAAATGTTTGGTTTTCTTTGTTTCTCCACATGCCAAATTCACAAATAATAGATGTTTTTGAAACCACACCAGCAACAAATCCACTCTACTATGCCTAAACACATTTGCTACTGTAATCATACAGTCATTGGAAAAAAATTAAAAAGAGGGGGACTAAGAAAAATATTTAAAAAAAAAAAAAGAAGAAGGATGCACTGCTAACAACCCAAGGGCAAAAGAAGCAGCAAGTCCAGGATTCAGAAGCACTTGGGATTGCCAAAAAAACACATTATGGAAAGATAGAGGGGGCCTGACACCCTGCTATTGTGAATGGCATAAGCCAGATGGAGTCTAGCCAGGTCGGCCTGGCCAAATGCGCAAAGACATAACATGACTTTGAATCCAGCCTAAGAGGATTTCACTGACAGGAACTGGAATGAAGATCATACAAAACAGCAAGAATGTAATACTGAGGGTTGTAAAATTTACTCATGCTCAGGAATGTAAACAAGCTCTACTAGAGTAATTCAAAACAAAAATATAGCTGTTTCTTACAGTGAATAGAGAAGCACAGATACCCTGTAACAAGGAAACAAGAATGGTTTTAATGGTTAATTATACTGCAACTAATTATTAAAACTCTTGATAACTGATGCAGCAGAAGCAATTGTATCTGCCTTCTGAAAATGCAAATGTGCCACAAACATTTTCTGTGATGCACTACTTTTTCAACTTTCAGATTATTGCCTGTCCTATATCCATTACTCTCCTGCATTTTCACTGAGTTTTAATTACAGTTGAAGTATGTCTTGATTTTCTGATTAAACATCATAAGCAGCTTAAAAGAAAGGGTCATAATATTAAATATGCACAAACCCACAACTGACTTCTTTCACAAAACCTGGTATTAAATCAAATCATGTGTTTTTAAGAGAAAATTTTTGATCACTTCAAAGTATAAATTGGTTCTTTACTTCAGGCAGGAAAAACCTGAGCTATTCTTGAAAATGAACCAAGGGAGCAAAGGGGATGTTGACAACAGGAGGGCATATATGTAATTTGCAGTCAAAGGTGCATGTACTCTAATCAGTACATAATGGATGGAATGGCTGGAAGTTGTTCACACAGGGATAGTAATTATTTCCATCCCAGAAACTCCTGCTTCTGAAGCTTACCCTGCCTGTCTGCACCGACACCTTTGGTCTGCAGCACTTATTTACCTTGAGGATAAAATCGAAATCCCTTGTAAGCCATCTATACAGATATAAAGGTATACATATTCTAATTCCTCTTCCCTGCTATGGAAATGTGAGAAATACATGCAGTGTTTTTCTCTTAGCAGGAGAGTTTTTGACATCTCACTAACTGCTTTTGTTATGGTGAGAGACAGAGACCTATGGAGTTGGATACTTTATATAAGGGACTTTTTTTCTAAAAAGTTATTTATTAAAGAGAAGTAGGTGCTACATACATGTTTATACACTTTTCATTGAAGACTATTTCATAAGACATTGTTTATTTTTTTCTATAAACAGCTGCCATAGCATAATTTTGTTGGGCAATCAACTTTACTCACACACTCAACAGACATTGTAATTGATGGTTACTGGGCTAATACAGGAAAATAAAAATCTTTCTGGAATCAGAGACATGGTAGAAAAGGAAATGTTCTGTATGCAAATAAATTGATATATTAGAGAATGACAGAACATTCAAAATTTATTACTTCAAATTAGATACCCAGTTTCTCTTCCTATGAAGAGTTAGGCAAATGTTTATGTGAACAGCACTCAGTGTAAAATTAGATAACCTTGGCTTTTGCAGAACTGGGGTTGTGCTCCATTGTTACATAATTACATAAATTACTTCCTTTTTGACAGTCTTTAAGTCACTTATTTAAGCATCTGAATGTAGCTACAGGCACATAAATTTGAAAGTGTGATAATAGATCACCCAAGGCCAGACAGTGAATCAATGTCTAAGCCAGGAGAGGAAAACAGGAATTCCAAGCACCTGTTGAAAGACAAGGTGACACTGCTCAGTGTGGAGAAAAAAATAATTTCATTTGCAGCCTATACAAGTATAAGCCAATTCTGCTCCTCAGACTGTGATTCTCTCCTTGAAATAATCTTAAATACACTGTGCATTCCTTTACCTTCGTTCTTAGCAGGGTAGGTGTGGGGGGATTAAAAGCACAAAAAGCTAAACCTAAAACTCAAAAGATTCTTCACTAGGATTAAATCACTAATTGCTTGTACTCTTCTTGCAGTTGTACTAATTGCATTGTAAATAAGACCAAGTAAAGTATCAGCTGAATTACTTAAACAGTTTAATTACCCTGAAAAATGCTTGTAAATAAGAAGTTTATAGGAAGCCAACAAAGTGGCTTTGTAATAAATGCAGAAAGGTAAAGCCTGAAGTCGTGCCAAAATAACCCCCCACATGGAAAGTTTCATATTTAGAATACATCAGGTGTAAAATTTTTGTGGTGTCAGGGCGAAGGCAGAATATGTGCTACTTTTTAAGGAGCAGAACTGCAGAAAAGCTATTTTAAAGAGTCCAGTCTCTTTTTCCCCACCACCGCAACAATAATTCCCCCTCAGCAAGCATCCACAGGATTAGGAAACAAGAGAGATGAGGACTAGATGGTGGGGCATCCAGCAGCTTCAAGGACCCTGAAACCTACCTACATGGAAAATTTGTCAAAGGTTCAACAGGTTTCCACCTGCTTCAGTTTCAATTAACCTTTATTTTCAATGGAGACACAAGCCTTCGGAAAATTACCAGCCAGATTAACAGGAGCTGCTTCTTGCCTTTCAGATAGAATGCAAAGTCACTTTAAGAACAGTTAAAACTGCTGTGCCTCATTGTCATCAGCTGATGCAGCATGAAGTGGGAAAACTTGGTCACTGTCTGAGCCTGAGCTTTGAGCTTCCGTAAGAACTCAGTCACTATTTCTTTGGGGAGAGGAGCAAAGGGAGAAAAAAAGGAAAACAAAAAGGAAAAAAAAAAATGTTTCTGCTCCTGAATATCCCAAATGTTTCTAGCCTCCTTTGGGTCTGAAACTGCTCATTCTCAAGTCAGACCTGTGACCCTACATTTTGGCACCTGTGATTCCCAACAGCATCTGGTGCATCCACTAACAGGAAATATTTTTGGATATGGAACTGTATAAGACACACTTAAAATGTCAAAAAACTGATTTTAGTATTCAAGGAACATCTCAAATAAGTGGAACAACAGTGATTTTTACATAATGCTGAAACAGCATTTCTTTTTCTTTTTTTTTTCCCTGTCTTTACATTATGTATTTTCATTGGTATCTGATAATAGCAGGAGACTGGTAAGCAAACTAAATACCAAGCCTTCACAGAATTCAGCAGGCTTTCAATACATCCCAGGAGAGATGTGGAAAATAATGCTTCACCTTCTAGAAAACTTAATGTAGTCTGTAAGGTAGGACATTTGAGGTACGATCTCTGCATTTCAAAACAGCACATTTGCACATGAGGCACCACCACAGATACAGCACGAGAAGCTTCAAGGTTAAACAACCCACTGATGCTGAGACCTGAGGCAACAGTTATGAATAACAGCTGAAGATAAGCTGCACTTCCCTGGAAGTGAACTGATGACTCTCACAAACGCAGGGAACTGAAATAAATCAATTACTGACTAATAATAATGTTTCCGCAATTTCTAAACTTCACCAAATCCATAATGGATAAATTTTCATTTCACAGAATCAATGAACAAGGAATCACCTTGTTTTCATGGAAGAAGAATGGAATGAAGTTTTCTGGGAAATTATGTTTCTTGCTGCCTTTGGAAAGTCTAGGCAGACTGATTAAAGTCAGTGCACTGTTAATCAGTGCATGACCATTATCCTTCTTAGGTGAGAATCAAAAACTAAAGTCTAAGGTGGTAAAATGTAAATGAACACCAGAACCATCAGATGCTCAAAGGGCTGGAGCACCTCTCCTGTGGAGACAGTGTTGGGGTTGTTCACCAGGAGAAGAAAAGGCTCTGGGAAAACCTTATGGCACCTTCCAGTACCCAAAGGGGATATAAGTGAACAAGAGAGGGACTTTTGACAAGGACATGTAGTGATAGGACAAAGGGGAGTGGCTTCAAACTGACAGGGACCAGGTTTAGATTAGGTATTAGAAAGAAATTCTTCCCTGTGAGGGTGGTGAGGCCCTGGCACAGGTTACCCAGAGAAGCTGTGGGTGCCCTATCTCTGGAAGTGTTCAAGGTCATATTGGACAGGGCTTGGAGAAGCCTGGGATGCAGAGACTTAGAACTAGATTGTTTTTAAGGTCTCCTCCAGCCCAAACTGTTCTATGATTCTACAATATTTTTATTAAAGCTCAATGAAAAGAGCAGTAATAGAAAATATACATAACCTATTCCAGAATTTACACTAATGGCCTGAGAGATCCACATTCATGCTGAAATTAGCCATTTTAAATGTGCTAATTTCCAATTTTAAGCAGTGCCAAACAAATTGGAAGGCTCATATTTGAACACTTCCCCTTATGAGACTTGTCAGGTTTGGATTGTGTATCATGTCCTCAGAACACACTGGGACTGCCACCAATGTAAGCTGCATGTGCAAACTGAAGGCAGCTCATGGTCCTGTGAGATAAACTGCTTGTTCTTTCATATCCTGCAGCATTTAATTTGAAAAAAAAAAGAAAGAAAAAAACCCCAAACCCAATCTGCTTTGCTTATTGGAATTCAAAACTGCAGTGTCCATTACAAGTTGGATATTTGAATCATATCTTTCCCCTAATCTTGCTTATAATTCCATACTATCAGGAGTCCTATTTTAATGATTTTACTTTGATAATAGCCAAGCTTTTTGACCTCAAACATCAGATACTGAAGTCATTACATAGCTGAATGCTCCAAGGCACTTACCAGGTAGTTCAGAAAGTGCAGGAGAAAATGAGATTTTCATGATGACAGTGGCACATGTGGGACCCCACCATTCTCTAGAAGAATATAAAAATGCAGGCAGAGCTAGACCTTAAGGCAAACCAGAGAATTCGCAGTCCCTGTGAGCTATTTTCCTCAAAAAAACAAAACCAAAACCAACCAACCAACCAAAAACAAAAAAGAAAAACACTAAAAACAACCACCCCCAAACTAAAAAAGACCCTCATTGCCAATAAAACTATGTAGTTTTCAACAGAGGCTTGTGCTAGATGCAGCCATCCAACTAACTGCACTGGAACTGCTTGGGAGCAATCATCTGCCCCACTCAGCAGGAGCACACCCACAAGCCTGACAGCAGAAGACATAGACAGAAAGAAAAAAAGAAAGTAAAAAGAGGTATGAATAAATCTTTCATCCTGTTAATTCCAGCAGATATCCAGTAGATATGTGGAAATCCAAGACTAAATTTGGTAATAATATAAAGACTACCTTCTATATCCTAGACAAAAATCTAAAGTCTAACACATACATTTGTGGTTTGTTTTTCTTTTTTGAAAGCAGCTTTGTGAAGTCTCAGGAGGTTTCAGCATTTAAACGTGGCACATTTAGCTTTACAACTAAAAGTCAGAACAGGTCATGTCCACAGAGCCCAGTTCTCAGAAAATAGGTATTCAGCACTTTCAGTAAATGAAACATAGTTCAAGGTATCAGATCCCAGCAATTGGTAGTCACGTCAGGAAATCCTGGCCTAAATATTCATCAAGGCAACTCTGGCTCTGCTCCATTATGATTCAGTATCTGCTGCCTTTTCCACTCAGCACAAGGAATGTTCAAAATCTCTCCTAAGTCAAATAGGTTTCAAACGATTTAGAAACTGGGGAGAAAAACATGAGTGACTTGGAAGAGGGGAGTGATTTTTTTATTTATTTTTTTTTTTTTAAATGGAATGGCTACAATTGCCATTTGTCCTCTAGATCTCCCATTCAAATCCAAATCCAGTCAGTCATAAAGCAGGCATCTATGGGGTGGGCTCTGACCTATACATATCTTAAGCACCAGACATCTTGAAACAGCAACATGATTTCATGAACAGCAAGAAACCGGATAAATTTACATTAACTTCAGATAAAATCCTCTTATAAACCAAACACTGGTTCCTGTGGGATTTGTTCTTTGCCATTGCCAGAATGTCCTGTAACATGCACCCTGACTCTGGCTGTGCAAGCTAAATTTGCTGTGATTAGTAGGGCTGAAAGAAAAACGGCTGCACTAATATTCAAGCTGTTTGAAGAGAGGTTTACTGCCCCCAAAAGAATCATTTAATTATAACACACCATTTTCTTTAGATCTACATATAAAAGAGTTAATTTGCCTAAGCATGCACCAATGGGGCTAATGGATAAAGGTTTTTATTAGAGATGTGCCAAACAGTTCAATAATTATTTGAATACTGTAGAGACCTCTCAAACATGTAGCTTTGGTGCACAATAATTCTGTTCAATTAATGGATTTATTTCCTTCACAGATATTCTTTCAGAAGTGCTCCATCATCCATGCAGTGCTGTTCAGAGACAAGTTGTAAATACTTTCTCTTTACTGGGAAGTTCTAAGGACATGATGTTATTCTTTCACACTGCATTACTCAATACAGGAAGAAACCTGCAGAGAAATACATAAAAAATGCAGCACAAAATTCTCTTTGGAACTGAGTTAATTGGTGATAATTACATTCTTACAACCAATGAAATCATATCAGCTTTCAAACAGTCTCTAGCATTCTTTTCTCCATTTCAGTGTGGAGCTCTACAGGGCAGAAGGTGGCACACTCAGCATCCCTCCCAGCATTAGTTACCAGAGACACCCATTAATATGACTCTAAATCTCCTGGAGTAAATGCACCCTGGTATCTGTGCAGTACTGCTGAAACTGCATACCTCCATATAACTATTAATTTGAAGATTTAAAAATTGTCAGTAACAAATTTAAAAAAAAAAAAAAAAAGAAAAAAAAAAAGTCTTTTTTCACCAGACTCAGACAAGTTAAAGGAAGGCACAGCAAAGTCCAATGCACTCATTAACCACATTAACGACATCACTGAAGTAAATCTGATCCATGAATGGTCTCCTCTGTGCTGCCTGCTGTTTCTGCCTATTTTTCTGAACCCTCTTCCTTTAGTTCCTCTTTCCTTTCAAGATGAACCCTTTGCACAATTCCACTGATAGGGCTGGGAAAAAACGACAGACATAATATAGCCATTGCCATCCAGCTGTTCACTGTCCTTGAATGGTCCCTTCCTTTGCCCTTAACCTTTATCCAAAGGGTTTATTTGAATGTTAGAGAGCAGCAAGTTTGTATGACTAGACCTTCTTAGATGGTCTTAAGGTCCACAACATCAAAATCATTTCAATGCCTATCATTGGGGAAAAAAGAGTCTGGCAAAAATATTTATGCAAAGCTGTCTCTAGGCATTATGTATTAAAGTGCTTTGTCTGAGTTACATTACAAAGACATATTAAATCTTTATGTAAAAACATTTTTCCTATTCAGGAGCTTAGTTAAACCTATACTACTTGAGAATTATCTGCTCTGAGTTTAACATTGTTGTTACCTTTGTAATGACTTAGCCTTTAACAAATTGCAAATTTGTTGCAAATAACTACGTGAAATGCTGCATGAGTAGCCCAACATGTATTGACATAGAATATGAACATCTGAGTAATAGAGAAGTTCAAGATTCCCTCCAGGAAAATTCTTCTGTCTCATCAAACATATAAATCATGACTCCACTATTATCTTACTTTAAAAAAATAAAATCAACAAAAAAAGAAAAATCATGAACTTGAGAACAAATATTTCTAAAGAAACAATCTGTGGAGACCCATGTCTATGCTCCTGAGCCTTCTGCTTTTCCATTTTTTGGCTGTATGATCATCTATCTAGCAAGTATCTAATTTTCTGTGCTGTACTACAAGTACTGCCATCAATAAAGATGCTGTGACACACTGTGGCATCTTGTGTACAGGGAAGAGACTCTGCATTTGCACGAGGCTCCACATTCTCTTTAAAATGCACTGGCAACATTTTGGATATGATACCGTAGAGCACACTTTTGATATTCTTCAACAATTAGCAACATAAAGCACATGATGCAGACACCTCTAGTTAGCTAAACTCAATACCTCCACTATGATTTTTTGGGTTTCTTTGTTTTTCCCTTCTTTTTATTTTCCCTTCTCCACTTCTGAATGTGCAGGTTTTTTTCTCCTGCTACCAGCACAATAACAAGAAGTGATGACAGAAGTCATGACTACAAAAGACCATAAGCATTACAACATTTACATGGTGACATTTTTACAGTGGCCAAATGACTACCTAATGACATCTCCAGAGCTGCTAGAGGTTAAGCTAGTCAGAGTCATGAGACAGGTTTTGCTTTCTTTTGCCACCCAGGGTAGAAAAGGTCCACAAGGGAGGCACCTTGCTCTTTCTCTGGCAATGAACTTCAACTTGGAGATGGAGGAAAAAGTACAAACAGGTTTCTGAGACTGAAACTAATCATCAAAATAATACTTCTGAAATTGTTCTCTTAAATTATGCAATGATAAGACACAGATAGAGCTTTGTCCCATTTACCCTTCCTAGTAAGATCTCTTATTTCCTAAACAACAAGGGCATCATATTTAAACACAGCAACTTTTTCAGCAGTTGAAATTGAATACCATTGAATACATTGACCTTTGCAAGGATTTAAAAATAACCTTGAATGTTGTCTTGCATTAGCTTTCATTATTATTCGATTGCATCTGATGAGCTGGCAGTAATTTCCACTTCTTTTTTCTTGTGGAACAAACACCTTCTCATATCTACAGGGCAAACTATATATGGAAAAGTGTACAAAAGGCTTCCTGATAAAATTCAGACAAAAAGTGTCAGTACAGTGGATGTCCAGGGCATTGGTCAGAGCAGCATCTCATTCACCCAACCTCAATACAATTTACACAAATTTCGGCTAATTTCTCCTATTTTCTTCCTCATGCTCCCAGTATTTTTAAGAACATCTATTTAATCAGAGACATATTTTCTACAGACACAGAATTCAGCTATGTGCTTCTGGAAAAGAAATAGTTGAAAATTACAATAACTTAAATCCTTCCAAGAGTTACCTTTTCAAACAGACATACAAGACAGGTTTGCTCTTTGTCCACATTTGTATGGGTAACACTTAATTTCTCACCTTCATTCTACTTACACTTGCACCACAACATGTCAAAGTAAGTTTGCAAATAAGTGAAATATATTGCTCTGACCTACTTGTTAGCCACTTAAATACCTTCAAGGATCAAGGAGCAAACAAACTGACTATTTTAGAAAACACAACACAGTATAAAAAATGTCCATTGTTCTCATTCCACCAACACTCACAGTGATTGAAAACCTGATGTGTGTCTCAAACAAACAGTAACTCCCCTCCAGTGGCAATTCCCACACAGAAAATCCCACCTCTCTTGACAGATGTTCAAATACGTGCCTGGAAGGTGACAAAGCTTGGGCAGCTGAAGTGTGATAAGCAACAGGCAGAATCGAACAAAGTCTTTCTTGGGATACTTCCTAGTACTTTGCTGCTTACAAGCCCTGTAGTACATGACAGGAAAAGCAATAGGTTTTTAATTATATTTGGAATGTTATACTGTTACAGCTCTTACGAGGTACAGTCACCTTTTTGAGTCAACTGGACTCTTTGTGAAGAAATATGTGACAGTAGCATACAGCTTCATGATAATTAATCCATTCATAGATATATTTGGATTATTTGATGAAAGGTGTGATAAATAAAAATTTTTTTAAGAAGTGCAAAAAAAAGCTGTTTTGCTTTTATTTTTTGTTTGTTCATTTTTTACTTTTAAGTAAAAGCAAAAAGTGGAAAGCCCTATAATTTTTCCTGATCTGATCATATATGTTTCAAGGATGCAAATGATGGTTTCAAAGTTATATTTACTTCCGCGGTGTAAACAAAATAAAGTAAATGCAAGTAAAAAGGTTTTCCTCTACCAATAGACAGCCTGATCCTGTGTTTTGACTTCAGTAAGGCTATTGCAAACAAAACTAATGGTCTGCTCTAAGACCTTTACAGATCCCTCAGGTTTAGTCTTGAATCAGCAAAGATATTTTCTGATTTACCCACATTCTTGAAGAGGAGAACTTCAAATATAAGTAAACATTCATTTCAATAAACTGCTTGGTATTAATAATTCATTACACTTTCCTCAGTGACGTGAAAAATTCTTTTCCAAATTTTACTGTGAAGATGTGAAGCTAGTAATAAAAGCTTTCTTCCCGTCAATAGTACTCAAAAAAATAATTAGTCCTTTCTGGATTAAAATCTCCTTTTTGGATAGTACCCAAGTACTTGCTTCAGTATTCCACCTGGGGAGAAATCCATATATTTTTGCTTATACCTGGCCTGGAAGAGATCATGCAACACTCAAGCAGGAGAAGACCTTTTTTAAGAAAGGCCCTTTCCTATACTTGAATACTTGATCCCACTGGAGTCCAAAATGTTATGTTCTTTGCAGCTACAAAATAAATTAGGACATAAATGCTTCATTAGAGTAGGAGCTCTCTGCACTGTTGCCAGTGACACTGGAGAGCCACCTTTGCCCCACTGGTTTTAAAGTTATGTCAAAAATTCATAGAGATGGACACATTTCTCCTGTACTTCTCAAACTCCACAATCAAGACTGGTAGTAACTAGCAATAAAGCAAAGAGGTCATACACCATTATTTACATGCTTTGCCAGGTACAATTCAGGCTTAAAGTCTCCAAAGGACAATCTACCCTGTTTTTCCCAATAACCCCATTTCTAGGCCCCGTCAATAATGCAAGCCTACCTAATTCCAAAATGTGCTATTTTTTTTATTCTCAAAACACAACACTATTGTTTTCATTAATAAATCCTTAGGTATCATTTACATTTAATTTGAAGCAGTTTATACAATATTTTCCAGGTAGTGTGCAGGCCCTGGATTACTCACATACAGAATAATGTTCTAGCTGAGCATGTAGAAGGACACTTGCAATTCTACTGAAGCTTTCAAAATTATGTTTTACCTGACAGTTTCTGTGTTAGGAATAAGCAAATGCTGTTCCACGGGACAACAAGAGCAACTTAAGTTTACATATCTGTCTTCTTTGGGAAGCACTTCGTATGACACAGAGTTGCATACCTGCGTACCAGGTCTTTTGAAAAGTGACAGGAAACATGGGAATAGAGGTGAATTCTGTTCCTTGTGTCTGCTGCTGTGTTTTCCTTGCTTCTCGTGCAGCATCTCCAAAATGTGTGTGTGTCTGTCCACAAAGCTGTATTTTGACAGAGCTAACATACAGAGCTAACATGCACAGAGAACTCATCTAGGCTGTGCTTCAGCTGAGACTGAAGCTGAGACTTCAGCTCATTTACATGCTAATTTGAACGGGAGGCAAGCTGGATTCCTCAGAAGACTGTGCTCCTAATATCCTTTTAACACATAATTTAATATCATGATTTGGGGACAGGCAGTAAAAGTTAGTGCAATGTGTTGTTCTGTAAATCTGTTGATTGCTTCTTTCAGGGATATTGCATCAAGCTTTGGCTTTTCAGCTGAAAGGGCAGCAAGGTCTGTGGCTCAGATCTGGCTCATTGTGCTACCGAGCCACATGTGCAACACTTAAGAGCGTTAAATAACACTTCACAGATGCTAATACAGAACAATAAATGGCATGGTACAAGGGTATAAGGAAGTGTCTGTGTGTGTACTGGCAATTGAAACACTTATCACTGAAAGGCCATGATTTGCATGTGAAACTTGCTCTGTAACAGTTGTTGTAACTATTGCCTTGAGGACCCTATAGCATAGAAAAATAATAATAAAAAAATCGAAATGAAATTTAATTAATAAATTAAATTAATAAATAAAATATATTTCATCAATAAATTAAAATTAATCTAAAAAATCCCACAGCACAGATTTGTGAATGGAACTGAAATGAGTCCAAGAATAGGGAGTATTTTACTCTGCATGGAAAAAAAAAAAAAGGCAAAAAAAGAAGAGCTATTAATGTTTACATCCACTTAATGGTCGAAAAGTTGCCGTGAAGTTTTTCTTTGTAGCTTCATTTTTTAATGAATTTATTATCATTATTTTCTATATTTATTATGGTTTCCTTGTACAGATAACCTACAGTGACTTTTATCAAAAGATTTTGTGGAGATATTTTGCTTTAAAGGCACAATTGTTTATAGAAGAACATGAACCACATGGTTCAGGAAAGATTGTAGTTGAAACATTATTTTTTAGTTAAATTTCCTAAAAATAATGAGAACGCTTTATTACTTTTGCACAAAACCCTACCTTTCATGATACCAAATGGCAACTTTAGAACGTTTGTATATGCTTATAGTAACCTCAGGGATTTTAAAACAATGACAAAAAGCCTGTTCACCAACAGAAATAATTCAACTGATTAATGGAAATTCTCAAAGTCAAATTTCACAAAAAATGTGGGAAATTTTTAACCAGTCATTCTCATGGTCACAGAGAACTCAGTGGGGTTACCAGATGCCTTATTTAAAAGTCTAACCAGGGAATAGTCTTAAACAACAAGGGGAAAAAAAAAAAAAAAAGATTATTTTAAATCATCAATATTCATACATCCCTTACCTTGAGGATAGCAACCTCTAATGAAATGCAAGGAGGCCACAAATGGCTACTCAGTACACCTGCCTCCCTTCTACACAATGTTTTTAATAATCTTTAATTCCTTTGATCTGGTAACTTCCAGCACAGACCTTACAGGAAAAAACCCCAAGTTTCATAACTTGACTGGACTCTGGGACTAGAACTGTGCCAACTAGTAGGTGACTGTCATCTCTTGGCCATACTGAAGTGTCTCTGTGTGACAAATTATGGGAGGTAATGATTCCCCTTGCAGACTGGCTGCTGGCAACCCCGTGGTTTTTGTCAGGTAAATACCCAAATAAATCAAATGTATACACATATTGTATCCATAACTGACATGGAATAAACACACATAGAAGAACACCCTCTGTTTATTTTACCAATATGTGACAAATGTGGTTTATAAATGCTTGACTTGTATTGGTGTGGTGATGCACAGTAGGAAAAGAACTCGGAACTGGTTCATCTGGACAGCAGGATGTTCCAAGTGACATACACAGGCTGAAATCCTGGGATCAAACCCATGAAACCAGACATAAAATGCTCAAAAGGGGCACTGCTGTAAAAGCTACAAACATAAACCAAGAATAATGGAAAGGAGCTGAAAAAACTTTATAGCATTCAGGTCCTAATCTATTTTGAAAATAAAAATATAAAATATCTTTACGAATTAATTGGTATCCTTCAATTCTTTTCATAGGATGTCAAGCTGCATTTAAAAGGGTCAAAGATTAAAAAAATGCACCATCATTTTAATGATATTATTTAGTTTTTATCAGTTTCTGATATCATAAAAGCTTGCCATAAATTAAATCAAGAGTGAAATGCCTACATAATGAAAAGTGCAATAAATAACTCATTAAAAAGTGATAGACAAAGGAATTCATACATATTTTTACTCCTCTTATGCTCTCTAACTATCTGTATCTACTGTATATCTCAGGGAGCCAAACTCAATTAAGATTTAATAAAAATATATTACTATAACCTTTTTCTTTCTCCAGCAACACTAAAGTAATGCACACAGAAAACTGAAGGATCAAACCTCTTTTTGCACACCAGCCTCAAATAACCTGTAACAAAACTCAGACTGGAGAAACTCTCAGCTGCCATCCCCACTGCTTGGGGCCAATGTTGACAGGTATCAAAACACCACAAATTAATAAACAATATCTCTAAGTGGTAAGCCAACACCAGAGCATCTGCATTTACATCCTGTAATGCTTGACAGAAATTCAGGCACAGAACTTTAACCGATACCAATTACAAATTGAGACTCCAGGAAAGTTTGAGGAAATCAAAGAGGTCTCCAATTCCTTCAAAACCCTGCCTGGAAATTCTTTATTCAGAGAATTAGGTGGTTTGAAGTCAGTGGTTTAATCTCTTGGTGGTAGAAAATGTGCAAAATCCTTGAAAAGCATAGAAAGTCACTGGCATATCTGGTAGGAACTTCACAAGAGCAGAATCAACATAATTCAGGATTAACCTGATGTTGGCAGCTGGTACCACCCCTCTAAATCACTGTAGTGAAATACAGCACCCATGAGAACTACCCAAGAGGCACCACAGCCAAAGGCCCACCAGACAAAAAAGTCTGAATTTCAGACACTGACTTGTTGCCAATATGCAAAATATAGCAGTTACTGGCTAATAAGCACAATGCAATCAATTTAAATACTATGTTAGCAGAAAAATAAAGTGTTTTCACATACTAGGCAGTTCCTGTGAGCTTCACTTTGTGAATATGAATTCTGAAAGATAAATTCTTGAAAATATCCGTGAAGGTTAAAATCCACATCCTGCTAGAAACAAAAAACCCCAACCATCTAGTCAACATCAAAGACTAGATACACCAAATGAATTATACATAAGGAAAGGAAAGTCAAATGTTGGCTTCAATGCATGGGCCAAGCCTTCAGGCTGGTATAAATTCATACAGCAAAAGTTTTTTGTACAGAGAAAGGCAGGTATTATAATAACCCTTAAAAATAATGTTAGTGTAGGAACTTGTAGCAAATCCATCTTATTCAACGAAATTCAAGAAAATCATTCACCTATATTATTGCTTATGGCCTACTTACAGAAGAACACACTTCAGATTAAAGAATAGTTAAGGAAAAAAGACCATTCATCAACACAGTTAATTTGGAGAAAAAGATATTCTTGAACAGTTCCCTGTATAGACAAATATCCTCTGAAGTGGTTGATGGATGTCCCACTATAGAATCATTCTCTCCCCTGTGACAGGAATCACTGAAACCTAAATAATCAAATCATGAAATAAATCCTGGCTAATGGATATAGATTTACCAAATTGAAGAGCCCACAGTAGTTTCTTTCTAAAATATGATCTATACCCAGTTACAAAGTAATGATACTATGACATTTCCTAGTCAAAGCCAAAGAAAGGAAAAAGATTGATTTTACTGTCTACATTACCCAGATATGTTTATGAAGATGCAGTAACTTTTTAAGTGCAAGCACCATTCAAAGACCTTCACTGCATCTGGAGAAAAACTCAGGAGTCAAACAGAATGCAGTAACACTAAAGAACAGACTATAAATAGGATCCTAACAAAAACTATAAGGACTTCCAGTGACAGAGAGTAATTTTTTTCTCTAAGCTCCTCTCATATCAAAGTCGAATTCAGCTCCACATTTGAGGAGGAGATGACAGAGTTCGCAGAAGCAGATGCACTGCATCTTCACAGGAATCTGGCAGAGCAGGCAATGTGAAGCTGGTTAGACACATTAAAATGAAGAATAGGTCTGAGCTTCAAAGGGAAGAGAATCACTCTCAGATTTACAATAATACTGTCATATAACATCATATTTAAAGAAGACAACTTAAAAGGAATCAAAATACACTTCTTGAAGTATAATGGGCTTTATTCCTTTAGCCTTGAATGTGGGAAAAAAATGGAACTAGGAGAGGCGAATGACACGAAACTTTCACTAGCTTGGGGAAGGTGGTCTACCAGTTTTAAAAACTTTTCTCTGGCTGAGAATATTTAAGATATGCATTTATCAAAGTAACTCTGAACATAGCTTAGAGTCCATGGAGTTTGCTTCAAACAGAACAGACACTTTTAAGCTGCCAGTGGACCATGTTGCTTATCACCACGAAGACTTACTACAAAGCCCAAGAGAGAGCTGCTGTTACCTCCTACCCAAGTGCAGCTGATTAAGCATGTCCTTGACAGAAATTGTCTATCTAAGTGACTTTTAGCTTCCAGGAACTTAAACAAACTAAGAAGTCATCCTACAGGCAAGAAGGTAGGACAAAGAAATTATAGTTTTTTGAATTTTCTTCAACTCCAACTCTTCAAGAGAGGTTTGGTAACCCTGGGGAACAAAAACATAAAGTCAAAAGATTGTACATTGCAGTACTGCTCTTCTGCACTGCTCTTCTCATATTCTTTCTTCTGGAGTCACAAGTTGGGATATAACCATACCAGAAAGAAAGGAAGCAACCACTGTATGTGTGGTTTATCCTTTTTCTTGCCTCCTTTTTCAGTAAGCACATTGCAAGGTAGGCTGTCACACACTTTAGGAGAAACAGAGGATCAAGGACTATTGTATTAGGATGTGAAGTGACCACAGTCACACAGGATCCTCTGTGAATGTCACGAGCACTGCCTGTGTCTAAATAGCTCAGATAAGAAATATTATCAGAGGGTTTTATTATTATTGTGTTCTGTCCTGGATCACACTAGGAACATGTCTATTTTAGGCAACTGATACTTTATTCAACCTGGTTTAAAGTGGTTATTTTGAATTATTTTTCTCTCCCCACTTACTTTTTACTGATAAATGACTTCTATCCATGCCCAAATCTAAGGACTATGAAGAAACGTGGTTCTCCCAATTACCTTGGTATGAATAGCTACTTTGAACATCCCAAGACAGTGGACTAGTCAAAAGATGTATTTTGACCAACACCCTGCATGTGACCTGCATAGGCTGAAAAGTCTTTCAATTTGTGCAGCCTAACAGCCAACATACAAGAGAAAAAAATCAAAACCGGACAAATTAGCAAGATATACGTGAAGCTACTAAAGTAGGCTTTTTAATTAAAAAGGTAACCTGCTGATTGACTTGATGTGATCTTGATTTTTCAGTTTGACAGTTCATTCAATAGGGACATTTTTAGATGCTCTTATATCTTTATTTGGGTTAGAAACCTGTTTTCCTAATTCGTTGAGGCATCTGATATATCAGATTTAATAAAGGCCAAACTGTGTTGCAATCCTGTGTCAGAATACACAAGGCTATTTGGGGTACCCAAATTTTGCCAGCTGTTTTTTAATCCTATTTGTGCAAATTGCATGCACCAAATTTCAGCCATTTCAGTGGTGATTGCATTTGCTACACTGGTCTTATTATGTGTGTACTGCAGTTATCTCTTATGCCTAATATGTGTTCTTTTATGTTCCAAGTATTTTTTAATTTAATGGAACAGTTTAAAAAATAATTTTAAAAGTGAAATTCTTTTTCGGTGTTTTTGTTTGTTTATTTGTTTGTTTTTAATCAAACAAAAAATGAAGGCCAAGGACAGGCTTGATACAGATTCTCTGCTGATAAGGGTGGTGTCACATAACAATCTCATTAAAATTTTTTTGATTACTGTTATAGGATTTTTACTTTATTTTTTTTCCTTAGTCTGCCCATTTTAGTTGCAGTTACTTTCTTTAAACTTAAGCTTGAGGAGTCATTTGTCAGGAAGTGAATAAACTCTCTCTAGCTATGAGGGGACTAATGTTTTCACTGATTTTTTTCCAAATAAAATGCTGCAGAACCTACACCAAATGCAGTAAAATCAGATCAGTGTATTAGTAGAAATGGGCAGGATACCAGTCTGGCTTTTCTTAGGGAAAGTCCCATTTGAATCCAGTTATAAAGTCTTGAAAAATAAACTCTGTATGTGTGTTTAGCCCTGATGTACCAGAAATCAGGTTGAATTGTATTCTGAAGCAAAAAAAACCTCTAAATGATATACAGACTGTTTTAATTATGAACAAAGTTTGCGATGCTAAGGAATTGTGATCTGATAAGGTTATGGGCTCTTTCTGCACTGGAAAGAAAAACAATAAAAGAAGTAGTTTTTTTGTCTTTGAGGTAATTTGTCAAAAACATTAAATCAGAACAATGGTTTTTTTATCACCTCTTGGTTTTGGTGTAGCAGAGTTTTATTATATTCAAATCTTCTGAGTCATACAGATTGGAGATAAATACACATAATGGAATAGTGTTAACATATTATCTCAAGAACAAATAAGCATTTATTTTAATTTTCCTTTTCATTCTACAATTTTTCTTCTTTAATCTAGTAAAGAAACTGAAGAAAGATGTCTTCTTCTGTAAATATCTCATTTCTCTATCCCCAGTAGATTTTGTGTAATCCTGAAACAAAAGCTACTTCTGGTAAGAAACAGAATGACTAACAAATTATAAACACAATAAAACTATGCTGTACCAGAAAAAATATATGATGTATTTGTTCCCTGGGTCCCCAGGCCTTTTCTCTTAAAAAGAAAAAGAAAACAAGACAAAAGACAAAATAAACAAGCAAACCCCCATTTCTTTCGTAACCAAATAAAGAAAAAAAATACTGACCTACATGTGCAGTTGCTAAAATTAACAAAATGCACTTACCAGCTGACCTAAATGATCCTTAAAGAAGCCTAAAACCAAATAGCTGGGAAGCCAATGCATATGTTCATAATAATAGAGAAGCCAAGGTGCAGCCTCCGGTTTAGTCTGAAAAATACTAAAGATCTTTTTGCTATTGCTGGAAGATAATAATGGCCACTATCAAGGAAATCTTTGATGAATTTATGTTGTTAAAGGCCAGTTCAACTCAATTAGATGTGCTAAGAACTCCTCTCGAGTGCAGAGGAACAACAAAATCTCCTTACAGACAGAGAGACTAAACCAAGAGAGCAGGTGAACATTTTTTCTCCCTTTGGTGCTCTGTATCCATCTTAAAATATCTGTGGTTTGCCTTCTGATTCCTTTTTATTTCTCTCCTTACAATCACACCTTCCACATACAAAAATCCTGCTGCTCCTGTAAGAGACCGTGGACTGAATCCCTGATCTGTTTCTGTTTCATGGAAGTGTTTTATCTGCTTTAATTTTGCCATGTCACCATTTTGGAGAGTGGCTACAGCTGTACCACAGCCTGAGTGAAAGGAAACAGGCAGGAACCCTCTATTCCCTCACATTGCACATTTGATCTCTTTTTGAAGACTGTAATATAGATATCAGCTACTGCTGTCTCCTGAAACCTGCACTGCAAGCTGTAAGGGAAACTCAGACACATTCCTGAAACCACTAGAAAATCACCTCTGACACAAGGGTAATTAAGGGCTGGATTTACATTGATGAAATGGAATTCATAAGGAAAGGTGTGCAAGCATAGATGAAGCTTACAGACCATGCAGAGAGCAAAAACCACCTGCCAGGACATATCTTAGGGGCAGAAAACAAGCAGATAGTGGGAAAAAAGCTATGAAAGACAGCTAAGAGGAAGATAAATAGAGAAATTAACAGAGAGACAGACCCGAGCCTGGAAACCGTCCACAGCCACTTCCCCGAGCATGAAGGGAAAGGAACCCAACTCTGCAGTACTTCTCAACCTCCAGTTACCAAAGCGTCTCCAAACAACTCACAAACAACAATTCAGAACCATTTGCTTGCACTCCTTTAACCAGCTCATTATCCATTTTCCTCCCATTTTACAGATAAGGAAACAATGCACGGACAGAATGAAGCCAACTCAAAGAACCCACAAACATTCTTTATGTTACCCATGTATTTAACCCCCTTAACAATAAGATGCTTTAGACAAGAAGAGCCTAGTCCAGATTTTCAGTCAGATCCTGTTCTGAATATGAACCAAGTTATAAAAAACCTGCTCCATTGATTCCTATCTCAGAGGTAATTCTTAGCCAAGTGAATCGTTTCTCTTGACGCAAATGGCACTACTGCCACAAAACTGCAAAGCAGGGCTCCTCCTGGCAAGGCAGCCTCAACTAAGTTTTAGTGAAGCTGCAAACCAATTTCCTGAAGAAATTTGTTTTCTGATTTATAAGACCAATCTTTAAACGATATCTGAGTTTCCAGATGGAAAAAAACCATGTACTGTTTCTCCCTTTTTTTTTTGGTCAAGATCAGAATTTTCAAAAATCTCAAGGGTTTACATAATCACATATCAATTCACATAAATGAAAGACCATGTGCAGTCATTTATATGTGAATTTCTGCATTTGTTTAATTAGCATGGAGCTATTCTGCTACTGCATCCAGAAAGTAGTTATGTTTTCATAGAAAATTTAGTGTTTCTTCAATGCAGTTGACTGCTGGAACTAAATTTATAGAAGTGGGATGCTTGTCACCACAGAGCATAACAAACAATGCAGCTTCTTACCCTCCCAGTGCTTGATACTCAATACCTAATATAAGCCTTGGTATTCCACTCTGGAGTCAGATTGTCTACTAGAGCAATTGTGCAGCAAATCATTGAGAAAAACTGTTTCCTCTTCCATATGCATAGTCTTTGCCACCAGAGGTCAAAAATTAGTATACAGATCTATTATTAATTTTAATTAATGTCTAGAAATAATATTTGTGAATATGATTATTCACAATTTATGAGCTGATATTTAAAATCTGTGAAGTAGCCCATTTGACATACCTCATAAATTACACAGTACATTACTACCTCATGACTGGAAGAGTGTATGACTTAGAATAGATTGTGTGAAATGCCATATATACTAATTTGAAATTCACCCTCTATTAATATTCTCTAATTATTTAAAACTTGCTGCTTATGAATTTCCCTGCCAGCAAAATCATGGAACATATGCAAAAAGCAAAAACAAAGAGGGTGATAGCAGTTTCAAAGCAAAACCTTCTGAAATTCAAGTCATTACTTGTGGAGAGAGGAAAAAAAATGCAGTGCTGTACTCAACTACCCTACAGACAGAGAGAAGGAAAAAGGCAGAAAGAATGGTGGCTTGCACTGTCTGAGGGAGTTGACACATACTGAGTCACAGTTAGAAGTACCTTTGTCATTCTCAGTCTCTCTCCTAACACCACAAAATTGCTATTTCTTCCCACTATGTGCATGAAGAACACAGATATCCAATTATTGCTAATTGGCTTTGGTTTTTCATGCATTCTTAATGACAACTTATTTATATAGGGCAACCAACTCCCTTCAGGTATATCTAATTTTTCTGTAGCATTCATATTACATATCATTAATTTAAAATCCATAAAACGCATTGCAAATATCCTCAGAGTCAGCCTAGCTGATGAAAAGCAAAAAACTCTCAAATATTATGTTTCAGTAAACATTTAAATATGCATTGGCTCTTTTCCACCACAATAACTCCATTATGGATGTCTAGGACTGTGTGGACAGATGCATCAGCCAAAATCCATCAGAGAAATACACAGGCAGGAAAAAATAAGCAGAGATCAAAAAAAAAAATCACAGAATCAATTAGGTTAGAAAAGACCTCTGAGATCATCAAGTTCTGACTAAACCCCACCATGTCAACTAGACCATGGCACTAAGTGCCATGTGTAGTTTTTCCTTAAACACCTCCAGATGCCAAGCTACAGCCTAAAATGTGTCACAGAAATAAACTACGATAAACTACAACTCAAAGCTCCACTTGTATTCCACTCAGTGCTTTGCATGAACACACATCTGAATCTTCACACTTTAAATAAGTATTTGATAAGTACGTGCAAGACTCTACAAAGGGACCAGCACACAATGAAAGGTGATGCACAGTTGTGATTTCATCTGATTTTGACAATAGGTCTTAAGTCATTGGTGTGGAGGCCAAAGGTGATGCTGGATTTACAACTAATTCTTACACAGTTTCACTTGCACCTGCCCCTTTCACCCACTGCCTTCGCTGTCAGGAGGAGTGGATAACTGGAATCTCTTTCCCTGCATTGGGAAAGGACAGTTCAGCTCTTTGAATGCACTTTTGTGTGCTTTTTATACTTCATTGTAAAAACCTACTAAACACTTCTGTGCTATGTAATAGAGGCAGAACCTCTGCACTGTTCTGCTGCAGCATTTCAGAACAAACTGGAAAACAGGATAGCTGACCAAAATATTTGGATTTAATGGCTGCATTTAAAAGCTAATACATCTCCTTTAATCACTGTTTATTCTTCTAATATATATTTATTGATATGCCCTCCAGAAATATTTCATTTTCCTACTCCAGAAATCTAAATCGACTGATAGCTGCACTTATCTAACAGCCTAAATGAACACTAGAAAATCAGTGTCTAGAGAGTTTCTGTTAGTAGCATTTACCCAAGTAGCCATCATCTCACTGTTCTGAACAAGATCAGAGAATGTGAAACATTCTGCCAGTATCAAACTACTGAAATGTCTTGGAAAGCACTGGGAGATTATATGACACTATCAGCCTTTCCACACAGATGGTGAAACTGTAATTCAAAGAAGGGCAAAGGTGGTGGTGTTAAACCACTGAGCAATCCCCAGAAAACCTGACACAGCTTCCCTGCCATCAGATTTGAGGCAGTGCTGCGTGAACCCCCAAACAAGCAGCTGAAGCTCCTTTCTCTCTCATGAAGAGAGCTTTCAGTACAGAAGACTGAGAGCACTGACAATTTCTGCCACGCAGCACTGACTCCTTCTCCTGCAGTCTCACTTTCCTAGGTAGGTCTAGTCCCTGCTGCCCACCGTGTGCCCTGCCTGAGCAGCCCAACCTCAGACCCCAGCAGGGCATGAGAAATTGCTCTTGGGAAAAGCTCCTTCCCACTGCTCTGCAGAAAGGGCAGCAGAGAAAACAGACTGCCAGGCAGCTTCCTTTGTGCCACCCAGCTTTATTTGCTCTTTCAAAGCCAATAGCCAAACTTCAGAAAAAGCAATTAGGCCCTCTGTCACATGGCACAAATCAGAAGTCATGCCTTATAAAGAAATGCTGTGAAATCAACAGATAGGACAAAGGCAGAGGCAAACTCAAAGGTAGCAGCTGTGCTGGCCACCTGAACACATCCTTTTAATTTTGTTTCTGCTCAGCCATAGACTTGGCTACCTCTGAGAAGTGTTGGCTCGGTATTCAAATGTCAGTGCTCTCCACTCCTCAGTTTCTTTTAGTGTATGCTCTCCTATACAAGCAGATACCTGTTCATTTAACCCACTGAACACAAATTAGTCCTTGCAAGTGTACTGTCTTATTCAGAAAAAAAATCTAATTTGAAAATGTAGTCCTATGCAGCCTGCAGATGTAAGGCACAGCATATTTTTATTCTAGTGTTCTTAAAGATAAGCAAGGTGGTTCACAGAATTATCCCTTTTTTCTAGTTTCTAACCCACTGATATAATACTCAGAAAGTACTTCCACAACAAAAGGTCCCATATTTCTTTCCCTGTGGGGGAATACAGTATTTTGTCTGAAGACAACAGTTCCTTGATTATTTCACCATTTATCACCTACAGAGCACACTCCCCTCCCTTGTGGTCAATAGCTCTGTCACAGAGACCCAGCTTAATTGAGCAGATATTGACGGTCCCTTTATTTGAATTGAAGCATGTAGAAGTAATTTTCAAGTACTGTTGAGGGCATTTGGGTGATTAACATCTCTGTGTGTCTTTCAAAATGACATCATTATTTTCTCTACATGGCTTAATCCAAGAGACTTCACTGGGATAAAATCAGGAGTTATGGATCCTGCCTTCAGTTCTACTATTACCGTGCTCATCTCCCTGTGCACCCTGGTCCTTCCATTATGGAGCGTGAAGGCATTTGAATATGAAATTAAAAAGTAAAAAACACAGACCTGTAGGAACACTTGTTACCAGAATTTACTATTTGTGGTGACCAGCACTCCAAGGAGCGCTGTTTTGAGTAGCCTGATCTCCAGTGTACCAAACAAATCCTGTTCCTTTGTTTCTCTGTCATCAAATTCGTGTCCCCTCCAATCCATATACCAGTCCTAGCATGACATTGCAGATGTTTGCTGGCCAGTCTCTCAGGGCAATGTTTGGGGTACAAGCATTAATCAACTTTAGTGTACCCTTCTGGTGTTGAATGAGGAGCTTGTGCCAAAGCACTTCTATGTTATTAGTGGCCTCAAACTTAGTATGCTTTGAGCCTTAGCAAAGAAAGAGCAAGTGATAAATTTTTAAAAAACAAAGCCCACTAGTTCAGCTCAAGAAGTGTAAGACACAGGCCTTCCCTTTGCACTACTCCTAACCCTTAGGGCTCCTGCCACCTACCAGCCTCAGACTTTGTTCTGATCCTTTCTAGTTTCCCTACCCTGGTTTTCAGGCTTACTGTTATTGTACAGCTCTCACCTGTCAGTCCAATTTTCCGTTTCTTTTTGCACCCATGAGTTCCCTATAAAAAAAAAAAAAGCATAAACGACCCTCATGGGAGTCACTTTCTCATGCCAGGAATCACCTCTCGCTCTAGTGGAAAACACTTTGTGGAGAGTGCCATCCCACTTTCCCGTCATCCCTCCACCAGGCTATTGGGAGGGAATTGTCAGGTTGCCTGCCTGGAGGTAATGAGCTCTGCTGCATGAGCAGAGTTTGATGAAAGACACAGAACCAATGATGACAAGGTGAAAGGTACAACAGGGATACAGTCCCCTACTGCCCTCTGATAGCAGTGATGTATCCAGCTTTGTTTTGTTTCCTTGGAAGTATCTGGCATGGGTAGGCAAGTACTAGCATGAGCTATTGCAGCCCTTAGTCTCAACAACTAAATCAATACGCCCTTAAAAGTGAATCTCCCTCATCCTAGCAAAGGAAAACTAGAATGATAAAATAGTTAGGGTTGGAAGGGATCTTTTAAAAGTCATCTCGTCCAGCAGGGGGAGCAGGGACATCTCAGAGCCCCATCCAACCTGACCTTGAATATTTTCAGGAATGGGACATCTACCACCTCTCTGGGCAACCTATGTTTCACCACCCTCATTGTAAAAGACTTCTTTCTTATACCTGATCTAAACCAACTCTCCTTTGGTTTAAAACCATTACACTTTGCCCTATCAAAGACAGACAATACTCTGCACAATGCTGCCTATTGAAAATCAAGCCACAGAGGAGTTGTTCCAGAGAGTGTTTCCTGACAAAGTAACACAAGCAAATAATTAACCGGCTTTTATTAAACCATGTGTTTTAGCATCATTTTCCATACTCTTGTATGGTCCTAATCAAGAGTCAGGGCGGGAAATGTCGGTGAACTCCAGGCCCAAGAGACCAGCTAGCACTTGAATGGGCGAAGCAGACTCTGAATTTCCCAATTTTATGTTCAGTGACTCTCTGTGGCTCAGCTCCAACTGATGTGCCATTCTGCTGACTGCAACAGCTCCTGTGGATTTACCCTGGGGAAGTATTTTGCACAAAAGGATTAACTCAGAAAGGAACTTTCCCCCGAAACTAGTGGAATAAAAGAAATTGTGACATGGAAATCCTATTAGTGGTTCCTGCCATTATTAACAGGCTAAAGACAACCACTTTCTAATAATCTGTTTACTATACCCTAACGGTTGCTTCTCTCCCAGTGCACATGGGCACTGATCCATGTGGTGAACGAGCAGCACATTAATCACCTCCAGGAGCAAGAGTTTTTCCCCAAGTGCTTTCTATTCAGTACATTCCAGGTGGGCAAGATCAAAACCCCCAGTTAGTTGCTGGAGGAGGTGCCTAATTCATGGCACTGAGTAGAAGTTAAAAGTGAGCTACTGAAGTGTGGAAACTGCTACAACAATTCAGAGCAATAACCTGCCAATAGACTACTCTGTCTATAGCACCAACGGATGGTGTAATGTCAAGAACTGAAACAGTTCAGATTTCATTAGCATATACAGTATTTTTCTGCAGTGGCATTTACAATACAAAACATCATCAGTAAAAATTTGCATAGATAACTACAACCTTTTATGAAGCGTGATGCTCTGAATTTTCAAAAGGTCAGAGAACAACCATTCAAAAAATAGAAAAATAAAGCAAGTAATAATGACAATAAGCATTTTTTATTATGCTGAAAATTAGTCCATAAATACTTAAAACATCTGCTTTGGTTTATTACATTTTTTTTCCAAACAGATTTAGATACCAGAATGAGTTCTTAAAGGTTTTTTGGATTAGAAAATAACAAAAAAAGAAAAGCATAGCCATGTGCATTTAATTGTAAGTTATGCATGCTATGCACTTTAAAATATGCATTTTCAAACAGATCTTGGAACACTTTACATTGTTGATACTATTCAAAAATGAATATAAATGAAAATGTCACTATAAATAAAGGATTTTTGCCAGCCACTATTAATATTTAAAAACCGTGTGTGGAGTTTTATTAACTTGAATAAGGACTCTTTTTTAAAACTTAATTTGCATAAATTAAACATTCCCTTGCTATTATAGATACTTTTCCTTTTTCTGCTTCAGTTGTCTGATTATAAAAAAAAAAAAAAAAAGGGGGGATATTAAAAAAAAAAAAAGGAAAAAAGTAAAAAGGGGGTGAGGGGCTAGAGGGCAGATAGATTTCATGCAGACAAATTCTAATAGGCCTTCTAGATATATAGCATCTTGTTAAAAATTCATGCAGGCCAGAATACTAGAAGGTCAGAAAATGTCTTTGAATTATCAAAAAGAGCTCTGGCAGAATTTCATTCAGGTTTTAAAAGGGAAAATTCCTCATTAAAAAGAACCTAATGCTTATTAATTTATACTCCTAAGGCAGAGGCTGAATATTAAGCGGTGGACTTTGTCAATCCATTTATTAAATATCAAAGACCATATGTTTTCACCCTCTGTCCTTGCTTATTGATTAATTGCCTTAGACCTATATGAGTAAACGCAGAAACAAGTTCCTTCAAAGGTAAGTCTCTAGACACTTCCTAAAACTGGTGGAAACTGTATTACTCTTTAGTGTAATACACACCTTACAGAACTCAAACTCCTCTGCCTTCAGGTACACATCTAATCTACTGGATCTGGCTGAATAAAAGTTCCCTTCGCTGAAAATTACCATTTTGTGACCAAGGGGAAGTAAAACAGCTCCTACAGCACTGATTTCTGGTTTCCTGGTGAACACATTAATGGACATTAAGTAACAGCAAGGCTTCTCCATGCCCCAGAAACAAACAATAGCTTCCCTGCTCTATGCTGGCACAGAGCGAGGAACTGAGCACTTACTCCTCTCTTAACACTATTTTCAAGCTCCCTATTCAATTGCACAGTTCAGATGCACCCTGATTTTGGTTGGGATAGAGTTAATTTCCTTCTTAGTAGCTGGTACAGTGCTGTGGTTTGGATTCAGGATGAGAATTATGTTGATAACACACTGATGTTTCAGTTGTTGCTGAATAGCGCTTACCCTAAGTCAGGGTAAAAAAAGAAGAAGAAAAAGTTTCCCATGCTCTGTCAGTGAGCAGGTGGACATGAAGCCTTTAGGGACATGGCCAGGACAACTAACTGAGACTGGCCAAAGGGATATTCCACACTATAGAACATCATGCTCAGTGCAGAAACTGGAGGGAGTTGACCAGAAGCCACCAGTTGCTTTGGGATGGGGCTGGGTATTGGTCAAAGGGTGGTGAGCAACTCTACTGGGCATCACTTTTTTCTCTCAGGTGTTATTTCCCTCTGTCCTTTTCATTAAAATTATTACTATCATTATTGTTATTATTATCACTATTTTTTTCTTAACTCTATCAATGGGGTTTATTTCTTTTTCTTCAATTCTCCTCCAAGAAGCTACATGGTACTCAGCTTCTGGCTGAGGTTAAACCATAGAAGATGGAGCCCAGGTTTGTTCCATAATTCATGCTATAAACCCCATAACTGATTTTTCCCCCCCTACAGCTACCAAGCAAGCTCCATTCTGCCCTGAATCCAAATATTGCCAAAGCAGAAGGCAACAAAAAGCAACAGGAATGCTGAAGTTTCCCAAAAAACTGTGTTTTAGTATTTTGTCAGGAGAAGTTTTGGTTCATCTAAACCTTCTGCTTCATCATATTGCTCTCTAAAATGACAGAAGAAGAAGGCAGGATCATGTCCACTTTGCAGTGGTATAAAAGATGACTCAAGGTGCTGTTGGTTCAAGAAGAGTCAAGACCTAAC
The DNA here is from genome assembly GCA_038380795.1 of Pyrocephalus nanus. Taxonomy (NCBI): domain Eukaryota; kingdom Metazoa; phylum Chordata; class Aves; order Passeriformes; family Tyrannidae; genus Pyrocephalus; species Pyrocephalus nanus. The sequence continues at coordinate 6,032,465 of CM076270.1, read as the reverse complement.
TTTCAGAATCTTTTCTGAAATCTAGCGAACAAATAAGTAAAACATCTATTTTCATTTCATATGAATAACTTCTCCTCTTTCCCAAACTTGAGGATGAAAATTAAAAAAGTATGATTACAGGTAAACTAAAAAGATCATATCGAGAATGACTACTGACATAGGGAACTATGACACTAGAGAGCAGAAGAGCCTTCCAAGTGATTCAAAATCCCTTCATAGAAAGAGGGGAAAACAAAATAACTTGTGAGGAAAGAGCCAAACCACAGATCACAATCATAATTAACACCTTCAAGATCATCAAGTAATGCTGATTCACATTACCTTGTAGATAACACAGAAACATGAAAGCAGCAAGCACTGGCACAGCTGGCTTGCCAAACCTCTTTGACTGCAGAGGGGAAAAGCCCCTCACGGAGTGGGTACCATTACTCTGTATGTGTGACTCTATCGGCAAGCTTTCTATGCAGAATTGCTTGCTTAGCAAGAAAGTGATTGTTCTTTCAGCCTTTTGAAGACCAGCTAACATAGCTTGGAAGTCTACAGAGACTTTTTTCTTCTTTTCTTTCTTTTTCTTCTTTCCTTAAGTGCTTCAGTAGTCAGCAGACAACTAACGAGATGGCAGATGAGCACTGGCGCAGTTGAAACAACATGTTGTACAGGGGAAAAAAAACCTGTGTAGTAACAAAGTGAGGAAAATCCACAACAAGAAAAAAAGCCTGTAAGGGAGAGAGAATGAGGGCACTTCAAATGGACACAGTACAGAGGACTTTAAGGTGTTTTTCTTCTTGTACAAGGGCTGCTGTGTGCAGTCACTGCTCCTTCAGCTAATTGTTGCTGTTCCCTCTGTTGTGCCAGTACAACTATTTGTGTGACTGCAAAGTGAATCAGATCAGGGAATTGATCCAAGTTAAAAATAACCCCGGGGGGGAGTGGGGGGGGAGAGGGGGAGAAAAGAAAAAAGGAACAAAAACTCAAAGCAGCTGCCACTAGTGCCAAAAAGAAATGTCATGCACGCCACAGCCTCACCAGGGTTTCTCCAGAGCCCACAGTTTCAGGATGGTTAGATTGGCGCAGTGTTCGAGAGCTACAGCCTAGAGAGACAATGGCACACAAGCTTATCTCCTGTCACAGGGACATGATGGACATAGGAAAGAGCAGGTTTGAAAACCTGCCCAAAACACAAATATTGAGACCTGGGGATATAACCATATGAACACAAGGTGTTAAACCATAACTTGAGGTGGACAGAACGAGTCTTCTCATTGCTGGCCACATTTCAGTAATTCAGAGTTAAGGTATAGAGCTGCTGTTTCAAGCTGGACTTCACCAAACATCCAACTCAGGGAGCTCTTCAGAAGGAGAATTTTCAAACATCAAAACCAAAATACTACTCCCCATATGCACCATGGCATATTCTTTACTTTAGGACAGGGGGTGGAAGACATGGTCTGCGTGAGCAATTACCTAGTAAGCACTCAGAAAATACAATAGAGAAGGACAAGTCAAAGGCAGAATATTCATCATCGGAGTCTAACCCCAGAAAAATGGAACACAGATTCAGTTTCAATGATTCCTGCAAGCAGAATGGCCTCACTTCTTACCAAATTGAGGTCTGCCTTCTATTTACATGTTAATAACATAATTCACTGTGAATACAGCAAAGTCTCTTCCTGCTTATAACATGATCTTCAGCATGGCATTTAGAGACAGCCACGTGCTCACCACAGCACAGATAAACTGTGAAATTTATTTCACATTTTCTGAGCTCAGCAGACAAAGCTTCCCTGCTGGACAGTCTGCCAAAAATACCCAAACCACATCTATAACTTAAGCCGAATGGTTTCCTTTAGAATGAAAAGAATTTATTAAGATTGTATCATACAGAATCTATTTGGTCTCTGTCTCTATGGTTTAGATAACAGTTTCTGGCGATAATAAGCTCAGCCTTAAATGCACACATGCCATGATCATGCTGTGTAAGTTTAAAAATGCTACTTGTCTGCCTGCCTGTTTAGCTGGCAGTTTTACCCACCAGGAACACAAATGATTTAAAACCCAGATGCTGAGCAATTTGAGATGCAGAAGCACCCTACAGTGAAGCAATTATTGCCTTGGAGGGTCTTATTATCCTCATCATGACATGAGTTCCACACAAAGTAAACATGCTTCCATTGTTATGTATTTCCCAAACTGCAGTATTATAAAGAAAAGTTTTGAAAGGAGTTGCTCACCCCTAAGTGTAAATCTCACCACCCTGTCTCACTGCTAAGAGAGACAAATGGTGCCAGCTGTTTTCCTGACATATTATGTTGGATTTCCCCCCAGCCCCACCCCACCCTATAAACCTAAACAAGCAGCTGAGCCATGGGTTTGATATGCTGCTGACCAGAGAGAACAAACACAGCGTAGATAGAGGAAAACACCTCATGCTGCTACACCCTGAGCAGCAGTGCTTACTCTTAGCCCCAACAGTGTTGTAGCACATTTGGTCAGATGTGAATTATCCACAAAAATGTGCAGAAAAAGCACAAACAATGGTTTAAGAATAATTTAGCCTGTGGGGCTTTTAAAGCACTTTAAAACCACTGATGCTCATGCCAACTGTCTTATGGAATAGATTTCAGAATCAAGGAAGACATTCTGTTCATCCTGTAACAATGAACTTGTATAACACCAATCTTACCAATCCACTATACTTAATGCATACTTGTTTCCCACTGCTAATTAAAATGTATTGAGACAAGCATCCTGTTGATTTAAATGGACACCAACGATTGCTGACCTGGCATCTTTGGCACCATCTGATCATATCCGGGTCACCTGAGCATAACTCAGAAACGTAATTTTCAGGTATTTACAGCAAAGCAAGGACATGGATTAACAAAATGCTGCATGCATTTTTGAAACGTATAGAATTCCTTTAAGAAAATTGCAGGGTCCCATATTCTTTCTCAAATTATACTGAAAATCTTTGCCAAGTCATTCCAAACTTAATGATTAATTGACAGCGTTATTTAATCTTTACATTGATTACTCAGTGTTCTTCTGTGCAACGCATAAAGGACAGCCTTTTACTTTTGGACTTTGCTTATTTTAGAATACAGCACGTACCTAGTAGAGGAAAATGCTAAAGTAACAGCCCTGAATGAGGAAGCATGTGTGAGCAAAGTGCACTGAATCAAATGCTTAATCCCTTCTACTTTCGGCAACCAGATGCTTCCTACATTAAGACCAAAACCACACAGAATAAAAGGAGAAAAAAACCCAAAAATGTTAGTTTGTGTCTGAAGCAAATGGGCATTACAATGAGTAAAAAATTAAGGTTTTATCTGTATTTTACCTGAAACTGATTGAGACATTTAAGGATATGTTGGGTATTTTTGCCAAACTACACAATAGATTGCAGAAAAGTCATTGAGAGCATTCCTTTTCCTGAGAGGACAAACTCACAAGGCCTTTTGTAGATACATGCCCCTAACCATTATGCTGTTATGTGTCTCAGTTACTGCAGAAATACTGGGATTAGTCTCCATTCTTCCTGTAGAAGCTATTCCACTAAACATGACAGCCACAAAGAGGAGTGAAGACTGAATAACTATAAAGACTACTCACTACAAAGGTAGAAAATTAGATTCCTCGTTTCTGATGCATCAGCTCACGCTATTACACAAAGTAGGACAGGTTTGACTGAAGGAGAAAAAACTGCACTTAGAACATGACATTGCAGAGTCATTTAGTACTTTGGAAGTTCTTCTGGGAAATGGGAGTGTAAATTCCATCCTACAAAACAAGCAGCATAATTGGATAGATTTTAATTAAACAGGATTCGACTTGAATTCTCAAATAGCTTCAGATCAGACAAAACCCATATTAACTATTCTAGAAAAATATTTGCTTATGAGCACCTGAAATTTGAAGTTGTGATTTTTCCATCAGTTAATTCTGTCCAGATGCATCACCTGTAGGTTTCACAGCAGCAGAAAGGCAAGTGCTCAGCATATGGCACTGCATTGTCCCAAACATGTGCCTCAGCCTCAAGTATGAGACAGTAATAGTTACTATAATAGAAGAGATCCTGTGTCTTAGGAAATTTAGAGCAAAAAAATCAATTTAACTATTTAAATTCAGGTACAGATGAAAGAGCAGCACTTGATTTAGGAACTAGATTATTGGAAAAGAGCGGCACAAGATTTAGGAACATACAATGTTTTAACCATTACAGCTGAATCTATGAAACAATGTAGTTGACAGTCAATTCCAAGTTGCAAATATTTCCATTTTCTTATCAGCTGAATCCCAAGATCAGCCAAGTTCCCCACTTGATCAGAATGAACAAGATGACTACCAAGAAAGTGCACAGAACATTTTATTACTTGAGTGAAGCAAATTATCTAATCTCTTCATGGTCCACATTCATCACCACCAGGGAAGGAGGATGGATGGTAGGAGCAGTCTCCAGAATGCTTCACTTCTGCTGCAAAGTTGCAGCATATTCTGCTTTATCAAGATATTTAGCTCTTAATAAATGCCTAATAGGAACAAAATTATTCCTGTTATTAATCTTTTTTGTTGATGTCAGCAATGCCAGAGGAGAGCAGGAATATTATTGTAATTTAATGCTGAAGATTTCAGGACTGAAATGAATGCTGGCTGCTTTGAAGCAATCACAAAGGCATAACATCCCTCACTCCAAGGTGTCCTAGTGCACGCACATTTGGGCACAAAACAATGTAGGTTAAGTAAGGAGTAGTTTTTAAAGCAAGAACAGTACAAGTTACTCATATGAAAAATACAAGCCAGTTTTTATATGTCAGAAGACAGAATAACAACAAAAAGGGTTTTGTAAATGACCTTGTAACTTATTCCTAAATAACCTCTTTCATGTTCAGCCTGAGTTGCCCAACATCTGCCTCTAAGCTTGGGAATGGCCAACAAACTTTTTAGGGCCGCTCATGAAATTCATGCTAGAGAACACTGAAGTGCACTTACTGAATTTGGTTTTCAACACAAAGGAAAATAATTTATCATTTTTTACAAGGAGAACTGAAGCACAGAGTTGCTTGGTGACTCCCCACTTACATCACAAGTGAAATCACCTGACAGCCAGGGCACTGAGACCCAGCTTTCTCCTCTGCATCCCCTTTCATGCCCACGTGCCAATCTGTTAAACCTGGTGCTGGCATGTGCACCATCTGAGCTTAGCACAAGAAGGAATTAAGACTCAAAGGTACGCCAAAGGCTTATAAACTTAACATGGGGACAGACCCTACTATGCCCAAGGAAAGAGCCATTATGTTTTTTACTTCTTTATGATCCCACAGTAAATCACCATATCTCCTACCAGAGGCAGGACACGCATCTTAAATTATTTTTGTATAGTTGATCCAATCTCTTTGTATAGTTACTCCACTTATGTTCAGTTGTGGAATTATTTAGCATGTTAACCTTTGTTAAACTAATTTATTCCCACCTAACCTCCAACTGTTTGCATCTGTGATTCTTTTGGTCCAGTGCATTTTGCTGCTATTGCTGTTGATTTATTGTCAACTCAGTTTTATAGGTATAGCAATTGATTTGTCTTAGCTCTTCTCTGTCTTTCATGCTCTAATTTTCAATTAATGCCTATTCATTAGTGCTTTCTTTCCATTAAAAATCCACAGCCTTTGTTGTTGGTGACTTTTATTGGCCTGCAATAAAGAAGGCTCTGCTTTTTACATGTCAGACAGGCCTGATTTTGTGTTACTACTGGCAGCAATAACTAAGCATGTGACACAGCCTTTGTACAACTGATGGATGTCGTATGACACGAGGCAGAGGTGAAAGGGAAAGGAAACTGAGGGAGAAAGATGTTTAATACCTACACATAATAGAGTCATACAATGTAACAGAAAGGGTGGACCCCTGCACCTATCTACCATTATCTCTGGCAGAAGCTTTAGTACAAATCTGCCATTCATTTACCCCGCTCCCATTTCTGTTTAATTGCAATCCTAGATTATGTGCAGCACACTTGCCTGAATACTGTGTGGAGAACAAAAGCTAATGAAAGCTAGATGAGACTGCTCAAAAAAAAAAAAAAAAAACAGTGGTGAGAAAAAAAATGCATGGTGGGTATAAAACCATCTGTTTAGGAAAATGAAAAGCAATAAATGCCAAAATGGCTCAACTCCATAGTCAAAATGATATATGTTAGCTAGATTTCAGCATTTGTCCATACCCCTCATTGCAGCAAACATTAGGTAACAGGATGCATTTTTTTATTTTCTAACATTGACCTCTGGGACAGTTGAGTGACATGATGCTTTCTGCAGGCTAAGAATGCATCTTCTGGACAGTTACTGTGCCTAAACTAACTTTTTGAATTGTTGTAACCTTACTTGGAGCCTGACCTGTTAAATTTATTCAATACAAAACGTTAAAAACACATTTTGCGCAGAAAAAAAAAAAAAAAAAAAATTCACTGCTGGTCCCTGAAAGGAAAGAGGTCTAAGAGCTCTTACATCAGGTCACCAGCTGGAGTGGAGACACTCTGAGCCAGGGCTGTGCTGCATTCTCAACACGGGAACAGAAAGGGACAGCTAAATGATAGATGCCTTGGCTGGGCATCAAGATGAGCTGTTCTTCTCTCAGAAGATCAACAAAAGACCATCAGGCATTCTCTGAAGGTAGAAGCTACATTATCAAAATGCAGTTTAAGATGTTAATCAGAAAATGGAACAATAAACCCAAGCACAGCAGCTCCTTTCACTCTTGCTGCCACTGCAACCTATAAGAGTTTTGCCACTGATTTCAACAAGAGCAAAATCAGGTAATTATAATGCTTGTGGCTTACAAAGCACTCTACCTTGATGAACAAAGCTCCTCAAAGTGAAGCACTTCAGGGACTTTTCTACAGCCTCCTTTTACAAAAGAAGTTATTTTACAGCAGTGGCACATTTTTTATTAAAAAGAAAAAACATGAAAATGGAAGAGTTGAAAACAAACATTTCAAGGACCTTAAATCATTTTGTACTAGTCTATAAAGCTTCTTCACAGTAACAACAGAGAAATCACCTCTATTAAACTATAACATTATTGCTATCTTACATATAGCCCTGCAGTAAGAAAGTGAGTCAAAGATGAAAAAGGCCTTTTTTAAAATTTCTAGTTTAGTAATATTCTACAAAAGACCTTATTCAGACCAACCTTTAAGTAGAAAAGTTTCTTCAGGTTAAGAATAAGTCTCAACTTTGACTTGAGTGGAAACTAAAAAGATTCCTGAAAGGTACTGTGATCTTAAGCTCTCCCTTAAATTAGTGGTTTATGAAGCACTGTCCCTGTTCAGTGATGTTTTTTCTCCAAATCTACCAAAATGTGTATTATACATTTTGTATAATGTATATTATAATACCAAATGATTCAGCATATATATTAGCCAGAACAGAGTTGGGAACATTCTAAAAGATTATGAAAAAATCAGGGCAATTGGATAACACAGGCAAACCTCAAACGTAGGTAAAGTTGGCTTTATAATGTGAGGATTTTTAAGAAAACTTTAGTCAAATGGAGGCAAAATAGTGCTATTGGCAGCACAATGAAATCGTGGGCTTGAATTTTGCCAATCTCAGAAAAAAGCAAAAGCCAGCGTTTGAGATGATAAATCTAAGAAAATCAGCAAGTGGTTTTATTTTAATTCTAAATCTATGTAGCAAATTTGAACATTTTCTCTATTCAGGGGATATGCAGCACAGGCAGTAGCAACGTGACCTTCCTGAATTTTCCTCTTTTGCCAAATAAGAAAAGATGAGAGAGCAAAGACTGAATGGAGCTACAGTAAAAAATTTCTTGTAAAGCAGCAGAAAATTGCCTCACCATACGGAAAGAGTTTTGTACTGCGGGCTCTGTGAAACAGAGAATCAGACTCCTTGGCCCTGCAGTCACTTCTGCTGTTGGTTTTATGGACTGCATATAATGTGAGTGTCCGTAGAGATTGTTTGTCTTATCCATGAGCTTCAGTGCAGCCCCTTTGTTACAGGTGCCCACAAAGAGAACAGAGCATATGGGCAAAAATGTGATGGGTCTGCTGCAGCTTCACACTCCCAAAACACAAATGCACACACCTACCACGTGCAGTGTGAGATCCTAATTGCCTAGACCCTTCAAAAGGACGAGCTGACAGGCCACGCTCACACACATGACTGAGAGACAGCTCCTTGGATGGGCTCAGCACCTGAAAGGCCAATTAAGGGTCTTTAATGATGTGGCTATTTCTGACACAGGAGCAACTTCACTTCCAGAAGTCTGATGTGTTATCCTAAGTGGGAAATAAAACCCTGCAAAAATCTAGCGTTCTTGTGGTGCACTTCTCATGTTTTCTACTCCTCTGTGTCTAACATCAAATGACTTTGAATATCTAGGTGTTAAAAAAAAATAAAAAAAAGTCTCTCAGAGCCTCTCTGGGTAGTACATACAGTTAGAACTGGAAAAAGCTGCCAACTAGAGGGACCTCAATGGAAAGCTGAATTTAGGACTAAATTTACAAAGGGACTTCAGTGAAGACAGCAGAGCAATTTCCAGGTTCAATTTCATAATGTATGTGGATACATTCGAAATCCTTCATTAGCTATAAAATATATGTCAGAATAACCTGTGCAAAATTATGGCTCTTGTAGAGAGGGATGAAGTGTGGGTAAGTTTTCATAAATCAGATGTAGAAATGAAAATTAAAATTGTAAATTTCAACCTGCCACATTCTGGATTTACAAAAACTATCAAAATACAGCCATCTCTTTTCATTGGGCTGGTTTAATTTTGTGCCTTTAAAGACAGGAAGAAATGATGCAAGTACATTTCTCTAAAGGATTTGCTTAAATTATTATAGCAACCTCTATATCTATGTATTTATATTTGTAATTTACTACAAAATTCCTTAATTTCTCATTACTACAAGTATGAATGTGAAAATAAATATTAATATCCCAAAAAGTGTTTTAGACCGGATGTAATGATTCCTATGGAGCCATTAAGTTTCATCATTTCCATAAATTCAGTCTCCATGCAACGAGCTCTTTATGAAAGGGCATTTAATTGCCTGATAAGATATAATGGCTCCTCTGCATCAATAATAAAGTCAATAATCTGCATTTTTTAAACCTCTCTAAATATCCATTGACGCAATAGGTTGTTGCAGTCTTAAGTCCTTCAGGCCCATTGGACCACTAATATAAAAGGTTTGAAGCTATTAAATATACATTTAACATGACAGAATTTTATGAGTCTATTGGAGGTCAATGCTGTAAAATTATACCTCTAAAAATCCTCCTCAGAAAGTAATTTATGGCATAAAATATGTTTATTAAGAGTCCCTGACTACAGATTTATGTGATTTTATGTGAAGGCTGCAATTGAATATGCTTGGGGACCAGTCCTGCGAAGACTCTCCATGAAGTTCAGAGCTTATTACCCTACATAATCCCTCCTGGAGTTAATTGAAATACTCCCAAGAGTAAAGTTACTCATAGTCATAGGTATTTGCAGCTTCATGCCCTTAAACTTGTTTCCACAGCTCTGCCTCTGATTCACTGTGTGATCTAGCAAGTCATTAGATTAGTTGTGCTTATCTGAGAAAAGGAACCATTTAATGGTAAAAGATAAACTTTATGTTTGCAATGGACTTGGGTGCACAGCACTATTGGTATCAATTCTTACTATTTCTGCAGTTCCATTTTAATTAATCAACTATGTCAGTGGTAGTGACCAATTAAAGAAAGAAAAATGTCCACAGATCAAATAACATATCAAAATCTCTTTGGGACATACCTCTAAAAAATTTAAAGTTCCTCCCATCCTATGCCCTAAACCACTTTCTAAGCTTAAAAAAAAAAAAATAAAAAAGTAAAAAATTAATCAGGCAAGGCTATTTGTAGAATATTTTTAGTGCAATGCAATATTTATGGAAAAAGTATTGCTTTTCTGCTGAAAATAGTTACAAAAAGTTCTACACCCCACAATCTCCCCTCCACATATCCCAGGAAAGAATGTCCCAAATGTTACTCCTTCTGTGCCACTAGAGCAGTTGGGAATCACTGTACACAGCATACGTGTGTAGGGTTTTTCTCATTCTAAAATCAAATTCTTCTGTGACACAGGAATTTGAGTGCTGAGGCCCATCTGCATGGCTGTGCACTAGCAGGATGATAGAAGGGATAGCAGGGTGATAGAGTAATTTTTAGGCTCATTTAAGGCATATACAAACATACACAGTTTTCTTCTATTTCTATATATCTGTCTCAAACCCTGTTACTGTGCAGTGAGTACTTAGCTGCTAACTAATAAAGGTCTGCCAAAGAAAAGCCAGACAAAAATGCAGCAGAATATCAGTGCATCATATTTTAGCAGCAAGACTTTCATTACTAGAGAAAGGCAGTGTGAATCTCGCTCCTTCTAGACTCGTAACTATGTAATTTATTTACTACATTTTTAAGGGGTTCTCAGTCACCAGGCAACAACAACAAAAAAACCCCCACCCAGCTGGGTGAAGCTGAGCCAAGTCTTGGTTAGAACATGAAACCCTGATTTTGATAACGCAATCTTCTTACAAATGTTTTGAACTTCTATTGGGAAGGTTCCTTTCTAAATGAATACTTTTCCCCACTAGTAACTTATTAATAGATTTGGGAAGACTAATGATGCAGACCTTAAAAACAGACTTTATTTTAATATAGACAAAAACCTTCGGGTGTGGTGCTTGACACAACTGTTTTGATTTCAGCTGATTTACAGTCTCTGGACTGTTCTGCCCTGACAGGAGAGGTGGGATACATTTTATCCCTGAAAGAGGTTCTGCCACGCAGTTCACCCTGCACATAATGACCATAGCTCTCAGCCTTTCACTGTCTCTCTCCAAAGGCCCATCTAATCTGTGCCCCCACAAAACTTCCAGTCTTTCTATATTCATACCTTGTCCTTCCCCTCAAAGCTATTGGCAAAGTCCTGACTGGGTTCATCATAAAACATTACATATAACCAAAAGCCAGAAAAGGATTTTCAAAGAATTATGCTACCAGCTGATAAAGGATTTGGGAGAATTTAAGTCTTATTTATGGAATACACTGTACATGAGAAGCTGGGTTAACATCCAGTTCAGCATGGACATACACCATAATGAAATCTTTGCCTTCAGGCAAAGACAAGAACTAAAGGGACACATGCAGGGTGTGTTTAAATTGCTCCAGTCACAAGCCAACATCTATTTGCACTAGGAGTACAGAGCCCACAACAACCACTAAAATTAAAACTAAAAAAATAATAATTTGCTTTTAAGTCAAAGATAAAATAGCAAATGAGTTCGTCAGCAATGAAGGAGTGACTGCTTAGGTGTAAAGACATTTCTGTGGATGACAACAGACGTTACTGAGCTCACTTCCATTCCCAAAATTTTCTTATGGTTCTACTTTGAGGGGTGAAGCTGTAGAAGAGAGGGATTTTCAATTATTGAAGACTTATCATGTGGTTGTCCAGCACTTGGGAAAACCTTGGAAAAAAAAGGAAAAACCTTAGAAAAACTGCAGTGCTACTGACTATACCAGACCCACACCCCAGGCCTTGGACACCTGACAGATTACTGACTGCACATTCAAAACAAGTAATGGGACTCCAGAGCACTTGTTAAGGAGGCACTTACTTTAAAGCTGCTATAAATTTTCTCATAAACTTAGTTGTACTGTGTACATAGATCTCTGCAGATCCACAAGCAAGATTGCACTCTGGTCTTCGGCACATGAGCCTTGGAATGTGTTCAGTGCCACATGTGATGAATTTTTTGGCAACTAGATTTATTGTAGTGACTAGCAGAAAAAACCCCACAGTATCAGTGGCTGAAACTTCAGTTTTATTTACCCTGCTAATCCCTGTGGTATTTTCCAGAAGCGAGAAACCTTGTAATAAGAAGGTATTAAATTTATATATTGTATACCTGGCCTTACATTACACTACTTCTTTGTGAGATTTATCAGTTCTTATATTAAAGCTACAAAGCTACATTTACACATAGAAATCCAAGTATCTCAGCCTTTCCCTCATCCCCTGCCACTATGCTTCTCTCTGCATCAGCAAAGGATGAACAATCTCCTTAACCCCCTTAGATGGGCTGTACCTTTGAAAAACTGAAACTGGGAGCAGGTAACAACTTCATCGCTGTGATCATGCTGAAATTCAAACAAATGCCTCTCACAGAATGGAATCTCTGTTTAGGAAAAAAGGGATTTATGCCTGAATCAGTTTAGAGAAACTAAGGCACCAAAAAGAACAAAAGTAAAAACAACTCACAGCACCACAGGGATTCTTGTAATTTCTGAACTTTCAAGCATTTTTTGGTGGCAGAAATTGTTTGTCTGTGAAAATAGGGCACAGCAAATAGCACAGTACAACAACGATTTCCTGGTACTTGCTGCCTGGGTAGGGTTCTCTCCTTTCATATCTTCCTGGAGCCCTGTACTAATTTCATAGACACACTAAGACACAAAGAACCTAAGAAATCTATATTTTGCTGTTGTATTGTATGTTGCAAATATTAGAATGTGGATTTTTTTTTAATGGTATTTACAGCACCTGAAGTTTTGTTGAAAGCTTAGCCAGGAATAAATGGATACGGGGCTTGATTCTCTTTTTTACTTGCATTGATAAAACAAGATGTGTAATTTCTTTTACTTCAGACAAGTTGCTCCTTATTTACAGTGGCATAAAAGGAAAGAGAACTACTATTTTAATAATCAGAAGAATCTATATTGACAGCTAGCCTATAAAATAATAGTGCAGGACAATCATATCTTACAAAAATGAAGATAAGAATTGCAGGACTTAGGAATGTGTTAAGATTTTTTTTTTTTTCTTTCACAGACAGAATTTTGGAGCCCAGCAAAGCTGATCAGCACTGATGGCACAGCAGTGACAAAGACAGCCTTACTACCTGTGAGCACATCTTTGCTCTGGCCGCAGCTCCTCTGTTCCCTGGAAACAATGATACTCTCATGTCACAGTCTGCTCTGATGTAAATTACAATTTACATCAATTTCCTATGCAGCAGTTGGTTGCAAAAAGAGTTTAGTTTCATAAGAAGCAGAACTAGAATGGAAAACATTTTCAACACAGCAGAGCTTTGTCAGGAAATGCCACTCACTAAACACAAAATGTTTTGCCCAACATTTCTCTCTTTCTTTCTGAGATTCACACGTATCATGGATTGAATTCCTGACAGGCTGTTGGAGAGCCCAGAACTTCCACACTGTGCAATGCCAGGGGATGAGCTAAACACTCACTCACACATTCACTGTGACAGAGCTGACAGATTGAGGTTACCCACACCACAGTGCCAAACCTCATATCATGGACATGAGGACAGAGGGCGTAGGACCTTTAGCCTTACAGCAGAGTAAGTTCAAAGATATAGATATAAATACATACATAAATAATTCAAAGTATGCTTTATGACTTCTAAGAGCTTAAAAATAAACCCACATTACAATGGTTATGTTATGGTGCACATATGCTAAGTTATTGACACAGGAAAATCCTAAAGTAAACCACAGCAGAACTAACAAACAAACAGCAAAGTAATCATATGTGCAAATAATGAATTTCTACTTTAAGCTTAGTAGAGGAATGTTACACACACTCCAACACCTTTTGATTTTTTTAAACAAGGTGTTTTCCCAGGATCCTGAGTCAAAGGCAGCAGTGGGAGAAATTACATGAAAAATTTATGTAAGGTGAGATACTGTATCAGATGATCCACTAACACTGAGTGCTAGCTCTGCCTAGAAACTTCGAAAGTTGTACCTGTGGCTTCAATACTTATATTTTAAAGACACAAGATGGGAAGTCCCACCCTGACAGATTACCTTGGAAAACATGGAACATCAAAGCCCAGAGATTTTGATACCTACTTTTGCTGTATCTGGAATAAGTCCAATGAATGCAACAGGTTACAGCAGGTAACTCAAGGATGATCTAAGACATAAAAATGGATATTCTTAAAAATGTAATTGTGCAAAATCAGGGGGGGCAGAGCAATGATCTGTCCGTGCAGCTCCACAGTTATGTACAGACTGTTCTAGATGTTTGTCGATTAAATAACATAGAACAATTAAAGAAATAAAAACAACCCTTATAAGTCTGTCCAGGCAGACAGCTCTCTCAAAATTTTCTAGAATTGCCCATGGATGTTTTTGAAAGGCTTCTGGATAAACCACCCAGGGCTTGGAGCCCTCATGGCTGCTCAGTTGTCTCGCCATCAGTTGCACATCCCTTGTCCTGCAAGGGTTGGTAGTGGCCCCTCAGCATCTGCCCAGTGTTCACTTTCTAAATATCCCCAGGGTTCCACCACCTCTTACTGTAAGATTTGTAGATAATTTTAGGTAGAAAATAATTAATTTTCATAATGAGTCTTTCTATAACCATGGCCTCTTCATTAGCAGTAGGCTGCATTGTTCCCACTGCCTTCATCATAATTTAATACAGCTGGAACATGAAGCACTTTTATTTTGTCAACTGTTCATCTCCTTGAAAAGTTTAGGCATTTAGAAATAGCTTTTTTCCCTTTAATGTTTGTATTTTTGATAAGCTCTTTTAGTCTAACTTATTTTGCTTTGAAAAACCCTTTGAGACTAAAATAACTGAAAGTATTGACTCTTGTAGGAGCACATTTTGGTTGATGATAAAAAAAATAACTGTATTTAGAGACTAGCTATATTTCTTTAGTTTGGTTTTTTTTTTTTTTTTTTTCTTAAAGGTAAATCCTAATAAAAAACTTTTTTAAAAATGCCATTTCTCCTACAGGCTGGAAATACAATTACTCCTGTCCAAAAGGTAAACTGTTCTAACACAAATGGAAACTTGAGAAAGAATCTTCTTTTCTGAACCCAGTTTTAAAGAGTAACTGTTCGGATTAAAATCTTCAGCATTTAAAGTACACAGGTAGCTGTCGGGATGCAACGTTCAGATTATATTAACTGTATCAAATCAGTTCTCTATATCACATGCATCAGCATGGCAGCATGGGACTCTCCAGATTTATAAGATAAAGATGCATTGTTGAAAAAAAAATATTTATTTTGCCTTCTATTCTCTACAGCCATGACAGAGACTGAGACTTTTATTTTGTACCTAAAAAGGTGGATTTAGTAGTTATTTTCATTCTCTTTGACCAATTATTGCAGGAATATATGCAAAGATAGTAACAAATTGAGCAAAATCCTGCTCAGCAGCAGCAGTTTCTAATAGGTGTCACTAACTTGGCCCTGCACTCAAAGTGCCTGATTTTCCATGTGAGCTGACACACCAGATGGCCCCAGACTCAGCCTGTGCTTTAGAACTACCCTTGCCTGGAGCCATCCCCAGTGCTCATCCTTTGTGCTTACTCTCTGCAAACAAGCAAGGAACTCACTCCGAAAAAAAAGCAAGTTTCTGATTCCTGTGAGTGCTTTCCAAGTCAAACACACACAGTGCTACTGCACTTGACTTCCCTGTCCTCACAGCACTGTATGAGCAGTGTTACCCACAGTGACAAGAAAACATGCAGCTGTAAGGACATAGTACAAATAAAAAGTATTGCATGTTCTGAAGGTTTCTTGCCTGCCCAACACTTGACCTGAGCTTAAATTAACACAGCCAGAAGGGGAGTATGTGGTCAGTAAGAAATAACCAGCAGAAGCAGCCAAAATGGGTATCAAATTCTCACAGAACCTGACAAATACAAATAGCAACATATACCATTTTAAAAAGAAGAATATCTGTCTATCTCTTATTATTTTGCAAAGTGATGGATTCAGAAGCATCTTTCTTGATCATGTAGTGATAGGACAAGGTGGAATGGCTTTAAACTGAAAAAGGGGCAGGTTTAGATTAGATATCAGGAAAAAATTCTTTACCGTGAAGGTGGTGAGGCCCTGGCACAGGTTGCCCAGAGAAGCTGTGGCTGCCCCATCCCTGGAAATGTTCAAGGCCAGGCTGGATGGGGCTTGGAGTGACCTGGGATAGTGGAAGGTGTCCCTGCCCATGGCAAGGGGTTTGAATTAGATGATCCTTAACATCCCCTCCAACACAAACAATTCTGTGATTGTATGATCAAGTTTTAACTATAAAGCTTGGATACAGAGGTAAGAAATGTGGTGTTGGTACCACCATTGCATCAAGGACTACTGAGGATACTGTGGTGGTATAGTACAACACAGGGAAGCTGGGATTACCCACCATTAATTGACATAAGAAAACTCCAGAGCAAAGCATTTCCTCTGATCTCTTTATCAATCTGTGTAAACTTAATCACACTGCTACCTGTCTGTAGGTAGGAATAATTTCTGCAAGTGTATATATATTTTTTCCAAAATAAACCCTCCTGAATTATTTAAGAAACTGAGTTCTACATCCCACAATTAATTCTGATTTACTCAAGAGACAGTCTGAAATCAACAGGAACAGGTTTTGAGTGATTAGAATGAAGATCTGTTAGACCAGTAAGACACTGAATATTCAACTTACTGTAAAGCACAATAACCACCCAACTTCCAGTTCAGCATGGTAGGAACACTAACACTGGAAAGTCCTAACGTGTGATAAATTCTCCCTTGTACTTCACTAGACTCCTTAATTTCAGAAGCTCAGATTGTGAATGTATTGCCTGTAATGATTGCTACATTCAACTCAGAATATTTTTTTCTGTAGGTGTATGACACATTAGTGACAGTGATTGATTTGGCATTAGTCTTGCATAGTTGACTTTGTTTAACAGATTGCACTGAGAATCATAAGTACTTATAAGTGGATATGTAGAATTCTTTAAAATGCTGACTTGTTCTGGCTCTGCATGAGATAATTGTTACCTTCCTATACCATTTTCTTGAAAGGTTTTCTTTTTCTGTCTATATAAGTTCAAATTTTTCATGAACAGTTTAATATTAATTTTTCCAGTATCCTTAGTTTTTCTGAAATGTGTTTACATGTTCATTTATTGCTCAGAGTGACACAGAGATAACAAGAGAGTGGAACTCGTATGAGGGGGTAATGGTCAGCTCAGGTTAAATGCATAAAACTAAGTCTCTTGAAACTGGTGAAAAAAGTTAAGAATGAAATTTTTCTCTGTAGACACTGCAATATGTGGGTAAAACTGGATATAATAGGTAAAGGTCCCTCACAAAAGCATCTTTCACCTTTCCTGCAGTACTAATGTTTGCCAGGAAGGTCAAAAGAGCCGGGAGTGGCAGCCAGAACTGGGGGAAATCAATACAAAGCCCATGTGGCAGATTCAGGAGGCAGTGAGTGGCTGTGGCTCCAACAGTTAGGATACACCAGTGCATTGGACTGCCCTTTGTACCTTGGACTAATAGCTTCCTAAAAATAAAGCTCAAGTTTCTCCAGGTTTTGAGATTATTTTTTCATGTTATTGCAAGTTCTCCTCTTTTTAGGACAATGGAAAAGATTACAAGACCATCTATGTTTCTGCTGCAATTCTTGTCCTACTTAGATTTAAATCAGGAAATTAAAATAATGATTAAAAATCACACAGAGTATAATCAAGGGACTACAAAGGATGACACAGTGGAGGGATGAACTAAAAAAAAAATATCCTGAGAAGTCAAAACTGGCTATGAATGAAGTTTTCAGAGCAAGGAAATAGAAACAATAAAGTCTCCGTCAGGTGTATGAAGTGAAGTGAAGCTGACAAGAGAAGACATTAGACCACGGCAGGATATTTGAAGGAACTTAATAAAGAAGGAGGATAATACAGCTGCAGAGTTTAATGAGGTCCCTGTAGTGTTTGCAAGAGGAACTGGAGCTGGAAAGCAATAAACAGCATGCTTAAGTTTTTCAGAAAGCATTGTGCCTAAAGGCCATTAGGTTAATGTTCAGATTTAATGAAAAAATGTACAGACACTCACCAGAGGGTTAAACCATAAATCAGATCACTTCCCACTGACCTGAGTCTCGGCTGAGGGGGAAGAGAGTGAAACTCCCTCGAATATAAAGCTCATTCAAACACTGCACAAGAAGATGAAAGTATAAACTATGTCTGCTCTTATTTGAAGATACTCTTTCATTTTTTATCCCCAAGTTTCATTGGCTGATAAAAAAAAAAATCTTTTTTTTTGAAGTTCCAATATTTTGAAGTAAATTAGTTGGAGTGTAAAGAAAAATACACATTTATATTAATGATGTCACACTATGCCTGGGCCTAATCTTCAGAGAAATCAACCTCAACAGCAGGAGCCCTCCCAAAGCTCCTGTAGGCTAAAACCCTGGAGATGGTACTGTAGCCTTGCAGGAGCCCTGGGTTTTCCTCTCCAGAGCTCCAAGGATCCTCAGGGCCTGGGAAGAGCTGGGCAGGTGAGCTGCAAAGAGGAAGAGGTTAATTATAGAGCCTCACTGCTACAAAATACTTAGATTCAGAGCAATTTCGAGGCTTAATCTGACAAAGCAAATGCCACGAGAATATTTCTGTCTAGCTTTAATAGGCACTCCCATTTCCTCATATCTTACTACTACTAAGTTTACTAAGCAAACAGCACGTATTATGAAATAAATACCTGGATTCGCAGTCCCTGAAATCAATGACTGTTCCATTGACAGCTGTGGGCTTTAGGTTATAAACCCTTAAGAAGACATTACCTACTTCAAATGACCTCTTATTATGCAGTTAAAAGCAACCAGAGATAAGAAATTTTTGGAGCTGATAAAAATCCTCCAGAGCAGCACTGCCGAAAATTAGAGTCACAGACACAGGTTGGGATACGAAGAGGTTTTTCTGCAGGGTCACACCACAGTCTACAAACTTAAGATCTCATTGTAAAGAAAATTACTTCTAGCTCTTCTGGCAACAGAGATAACCTTCTGAATGTAAATATCTGAAGCAGTTCAGTTCATTGAATATACAATTGTAGGGAATACCCAGTTCATGATGCTTTCTACAAGGATAGGAATTCTTTTTTTCTCTTCTGAAATTATAAATAATATAAAAAGAGTAAATGTTAAATATAGGTACTATCCAACCAATCGCAATGACGTATTTTGTCTATGCTTCTGTTGTTGAAACAGAACCAAGGTTTTTGACAGGACTCAGAGCACTGTGAAAGACTACATGACTGGAGTGGCTTGAATTTAGAGTTGTTTAAAGATACTACTGAGTTTAAATTTCAAATGCACTGGTTGCTTAAAGAAGAAAACATTTTAATATGGGAGACTAGACACTGCCACTGGTTGGAAGTTACAATGCAAAAAAGCACTAAACTGGTCACAGAGACATTTTCTGGGGCATCACTGAAGATGGAAGGGCAAAAACTACAAACTTAATTCTTCACCAAGAACAAGAATGGGTTCAACTGGGAATATCCTGCTCTCCAGGATAAAATTTTACTAACATAAGATGATATCTTTTAAGGTGACTGGTAATATACTTCAGGGACTCTACTGCATAAGCACTTTCCAATCTCTACAGCTATAACCAAAGAACTAGAACCCTAACTCAAAAGCACTGGTCATACACAAAAGGTGTTGGATGATCCAGTCCTTGTTCTCCTCATCAAAAGCACAGTCTGATGCCTGGTGAAGTTGGAAGGTACTATTCATCCAGTGTTTTCACATTAGAAGAAAAAAATGACCAGCTTTATTTGCTGGTTGGGATTTTGTTGTTGTTGTTGTTTGGGGTTTTTTTGCTTTGTTGGTTTTTTTTTTGTTTGTTTGTTTTTTGTTTGTTTTTAAAGACCTGAGTTCTCAGTGCACCAATGGAAATTAATACACAGAACTGACTGTTTTCAGAGGTCTAGACTTTCTTCTGCTGTTGTTCAAAACACTTGTTGCTCAAAAGGTCACTGTTCCCTGGTTTGCAGGGGACTCATTTACATAGAAATGGAATTGGCATTAAAAGAGAATAAGAGGTGAATTTTAGAGGAAAAGCCATGCTATAGGGAAAAGCAAAGAAATATATATGGAGAAATAAGCAGACTAAATCAGTGTCCAAAGCACTGAACAACACTCTCTGATTTCAGTAATTCACATCAGTCAAGCATCTGGTCTTATATCACCAAGCTGTTGTCATAAGACATACAAAGAAATTTAGGAGAAACTAGGGAGGGCTGTAAAGAAACAAGGGGAGTAAAGAGACAAACATTTCTGAGAAAAGGGAATGAACCTGACAGAACAAGTGGCCTTATCCTGTTTTTCCAAGACTAGACCTATTTAAGGAATGAAATTATTGCAAATCTGTCCCTATAGTTACTATAGTGATAATGAAATCCATTAAAATGAATATTTTATAAATGAATAAATGAATAAAAATGAAGAGAATAAATGAATGGTAAATGAATATAAATACTAAATGGTGAAAATTAAATGAATAATTCTCTTAAATGAATAAATCCGCTGTGCTTCAGTTTGTTGGGCTCTATACAGATTAAATTCCTCTTAAATGGCATCTTGAAAGGAGTTTACATTGCACCACAAGGATATATCTATACTGGAGGTTACGAGGATAATGGAAAGTAAACATCTGCTTGTATGACATTACTTGGTTTCTTTAGCACCCACCAAAACTGACAATTTAGTTATTAGTTACATTTCACAGTTAGTGCAGCCAGTGGCTGTTGCAGAGGCAGCAGTATCTCAATTTTTGCCTGAGCTATTTATTTCTGTTATAGCAACTGTGCATTTCCCGTACTGATGTTTATTAAACACTGGTATTCTCAGCATTGTACAAGACACAAAATCAGTATGTTCAGCACACAGTCCGGATGCCTAGAAGGAAGACAAGAGTGGAAGAGAGGGAGGGAGAAAGATTGTTCCACACAGCAGCAGTTCTTCGAAGAAAGAGGAGAAAGGAAGAATTAACTGAGCAAATACTGAAAGTACCAGGGAAGAAATATTCTGAACAGGCGGCCAGAGCTATATAGATGGCAGACAGAAGGAAAGGAATAAATACATAGGGTTAGGGGATTTATTGAAAGATGGAATGACATGGTCAGAGAAAAGAAATATTTGTCAGTGGTCAACATAATTAAACTAGAAAAGAGTTGGTTAATCTGTGGAAGGCCCAATCTCATTCAATCCAGACCCCAAGTCACTCTGGATGGAATTGGCAACAATTATACTCGATTATCTTTGCCATTCCACTAGCAACGATATTTGTGTGCAACTGCCTCCTTCATTCCTTATTTCAGTGTTTCTAGTGCAACCTGCTGCTAGCACTGAAAGCAGAAGTTTGACTACGGACCTTGTAGAATCTATTGAGAGAAGCTTATTTTTTTGTTGTTGTTGTTGATTAAAAGAAAAACAGAGCTCGACTTCACTGGGAATTTTTATCATTTTTAGCTGTGGAAAATTAAACTGTCCTTATGCAGTATAAAATGTTCCCCTTCTTCTGCTCCCCCACTGTTAAATTCTAAGTGCTCTGCAGAAGCACAGGCCCCAGTAATTGAGAAACAGGACATTCAATATAAACAAAACTCCACAGTATACATTAAATATACACCCCTGAACGTCCCTAAGAGATGAAATAGAGAATTGCCTCAGTTCCTTAAGTTCAAGCACCAGATTTAGTCTATTTTCAATCCAAAATTCCATCTCTCTGTAAATGTAACATTTTAAATTCTGCCCCAGAGTTGCATAAATCTCAAAATAATACTTCATACCTGGAACCCTGGGAAAAAAAGGTGAAAGATCGGTCCCATTTTGAACTGCTGCTGGATAGTTTAGTTCAATTCTCCTCTCATCAACTGGAGGAAATGCAGTAAACAAAGATACTCAGAGAGCAGCCAAACTCATGTGTTTCTGATATAAGCACACCCTGCTTTGGGATTAGCTCTGCACAGCTGCTGTCACTTGGTCACTAATGTTTGTTTCTGAAGTAGGCCTCACTGGGAAATTAGGCTTGTGTTTTTGGTAGCTTTTAAATTAAACCTGTAAACTTAAGTCAAAAAATAGTCTCATGACAAGATCCCTGTATTTTGGACTAGTGTTTTTCATTCCAGAACGTGTTTCTTTGCCTTGCTGTTTCTTTAACCGGGCTGGAGTTTTATAACCCAACAGAAGTCTTTTACTCATCAGACGGTAATTCCTTTCTATTTGATAACTTGTATAGTTTCTGTTCCTCAATTCTGAAGTCAATACATATTCTTTACATATAACAAAAAAAAAATAAAAATACAAAAGTCATCATAAAAACAACTAAGCAGTCTTATGATGGGTGCCCATATCCCCTTTTGGATACAGAAGGACTCAAGACCTGCACCCCAACACTTCCTAGAGTTGATGTTTAAAATAAAATTACTAGGTTAAAATGAGCAGGTGGTGATTAAACCAGAACAATTAATAGTACTCTCACAATCCATTAAACATTAAATATAAAAACCTTACTCCCTTCTTCTAACTCCTAAAGTAGGATACAACCAGTGAAATCTTGCATCTAGTTATCTATTTCTTTGTCTCACAACTACTGTCTTGGTAAATTTACAGAACTAAAGTTACACTGCATTTCACACCTTTCAAAGTGTCTATTAATCTTACAGCAGCAGTTTTATTGGATTTGTTACCTTGGCATTGAAGCAATATCTGGGAGAGGCATTTTGATAGTTTTAATTCTCTATACCACATTAGAACACATTTTTTCCATTATCTTAGCTATCATTCCATTGTTTGCTAATCCCCAAACCTGTTGATATGCCTCAAACACTTCAACTCTTTCAGTTAAAAAAAGATTGATTAGCAAAAAATTCTGAAACACGAAGCTCCATGAGATCCTATTTACTCATTAAATGCCAAAGAGCCATCCGTGCTCCTCATTCCCATTTATAGCTATTGACTGAAATGTTGCCTCAGTATCAATTATGGGGATTTGAAATGGTGAGAATGGTGGAGAAGCAAGGAATGAGATTTCATGATCACATCAAAGCCATAAATAATGTCATTCTCACTGTCTAATGTCCCTAAAGCTTTATTTAATGGTTAATTGATTGCTTAAAAATCTTTCAGGTTCATTTAATTTTCAAGAATGTGGCCTTGTTAGTATGTTGGCAGGGTTTTCTTATTTTTTTTTTTTAACAGCAAAGTTATATATTATGTGGCATGAATTATAAAGCAGTTGTCATGGAGATGTTGCTAATGCAGGAGACTATATGCTGTGTACTTGGAAAACTGCAGAACCCCTCTGCTGACAGGCACCTTTCCTGAATGCCTTGCAGCTGCTGCTTGGGGCATTACCTGGGTGGTTCATTTCACTGTGATGTTGCAGTGCTGTAGCCAGGTGGCTCTTGCTTTACACCTGCCCAGGCATTCCACTGGAAATTTTAGTGGCATTCAAAGGCCACGATGAGGCAGGGAATTGAAATACTTTGAATTGTTCCAAAGCTTGTGTCTTATCAAAGAAATGTAATGTTACACGGGAATGAAACAGGTCATATTAAGAGCTTGAGATCTAGGACTACTTGAGATCTAGGACTACAAAGTAGTAAAATACTCCTTTGATATATCAATAATAATGACTTTAGCTAAAAAGAGCCAGGCACACAAAAGCAATCTTAATGAACCAGTGCTTGCAATCTGGTGGCTGAAGATTTGCTTACCTCTGTAAGATTTTGGTAAGTAGGTTACAGAACTGTTTCCCTCTGTTTGCACAGCTGTGAAATGGGGACATTTATGCCTAATTATCTTTATAAACTGCGTTAGAGCTTTCAAGATTGAAAACACCATTTGGATGCTAGCAAAAAAACCCTCCCACCTCTTTATCAAAAGTTTTTCAAAAGTTTATATTCACCCATCTTTCTTAATAGTTGTACTTTGTTTTATATGTATGCAATGATGTCAATCTTAAGTAACATTTTATTCTTGAAGCATCACGTTCCACCCTTAAGAATCAGTTTGGGAACATGCAAGCAGCAACACTGACAAACTGCATAAAGTGACATCTAGACATGTTTTGTAAGACAAATGGTTCTGAAGGAAGGTTTGCAGTACCACAGAAACTCATAACAGCAAATTATCATTATCTTGCTATCTTTTGTGGTAGTGCCTGCAGAATATACTGGGTCTTCTGAAGGGAAAGCAAGATAGAGCTTAACTGAAAATTGCTAAGTACATTTCGCATTAAGCACAGAGTTCCCTCTTTCATATTTTCATAAATATGTAGAAAATCAAGGTGCCTTGCAAAATGAAACTTAAGAGACCAGTTCATGAAAAAATTATATGCTCCATTTACTCTGGTCTCCTCTGTACTTTATTTTTTATTAATTCATTTATCTTTCATATACAGGAGACCATCTCTCTAATGTCCAGCCCAGAAGGGTGGGCAGCAGAATGGGGAGGGGTTTAGCCAAAACAAGTATTTGCATTTCCAGCACAGAAATTTCACTCAGAGATTCACCCCACATTAAATGAGAAATGAACCACATGGAGATTTGTTAATATTTTGAATGTTTTTTAGTCTAGATAAATGAAGAAAACAAACAAACAAACAAAAAACAAGAGCAAAAAGGGGACAAAACTTCTAACGGCTTTTGTGGACTGCAATAAGTGATTTACATACCCCAAAACATTTTCCCCATTATTTTACTGATAAGTTTGCTACTTTTAGAGAGAAAAGATAAACATGCAATTAAACATTAAACAAGATGAGGCTAATCATGTTTTTTTTTTCTCTGGCTAAAAAACAGATTAAGTTAGAAAAGGACCTGTTGAGGAAGGAAGCACAACATAAATTAATGAAATGCTGTCAATTTGCCACTAAGGATGAAGAAGGAAACGTCAACAAATACTGTGAGAATACAGCTTTTTTTTTTTTCCCCTTTAACTTTTCATACTGAAAAATGATACCTGGAAATCATTGCTGATCTTTCTGTACTTTATAATTCACAGCACCAGGAAATAACCCTCACAGCAAACCATGATGTCATATTAACCACATTTAGTTGCAGTCTTGAGGGCATGATTTCATTTCTGCATTGAAATGAGCTCGGTTTTAAGATTAGAGGGCAAGACTGCATGTAAAAATACTTGAGCTTTAATCCTAATCATGGGACATAAGTTATTTCAATGGTCTTAAATAAACTTTAGTGTGCCTGGTTTGGGCTTGCTGTTTGCTGATTTCAGAAGATGTTGACAACTCCATCTGCCAAAATAAATAAGGAGAGTCCTTCTCTCTTCTCTCCCCTGCTCCTAATGAAAGCCAACAGATTATGGCTCAGAACTGTCAGGAAGCTCAGTAGCAACTTCATGTGCTCTGCAATATTTAGTCTCAAACTGAAAGACAGTCACAGAATGGCAGAGTATATTCTTATCAGAGGATATTAAACTTTAGTTTAACGTCCCAGTGTAATTTCTGGGTTCAGCCTGTTAAAGCATAGGTTACACTTTCACTGCAGAGCTATAATGGAAATTTTGTTCTCTAGGTGTGAGAGCAAGAACTGGATGAAATCAGAGAGAGACAGGAAACAGTGTGGCTTGATGAACACTGATAATTACTACAGTTTCATGTGTTGGACTGCCACAGACCCTCCTAATAGCAGAGCAAGAATGATGCCAATTTTCATAAATTTAATTTCATTTGCAGTGCCTGATGCAGACTGGAATGCAGTGTTCTGGAAACAGCACCTTGGAACTAAGTAAATTTTTAGGCAAAGCTAACCACTGAGGGTGGGCCCTAGTCTTCATCCTGTAAGGCCTCATTTGTTCCCCTTCTGTCCCTTCAAAAGGATATGTAAAGAACTGAAAAAACAATAAATTCATTCCTATCATGTGACAGTGAGAGTGAATCATGATCTTTGTTCCCATTGTGCAGGGGAAAATGAGAATGTGGGAATCTGTAGAGACATTGAAGTAATCATTAATCCTTTTCTACTTGTCAATCAAAAATGTTTTACTCTTGGGGTGAGAATATGTTTGGCTGAAAACAAGTCTCTAGTAAAATAGATTTGGCAGATGCATATTTGCAGATGCTCATGAAAGATGAATCATGGCATTTCCTGACAACAAACACATCAAAATGTCTGTTTTGCTACTTTCTTTCCCTATGGGTATTCCATCAGCAATATATATTGTATATGTATGTGTTTGTGTATAAATCAAATAAGCAGCAATAAAGAAAATTCTTTGCATTCTACATTAGAACCCAACAGGACCACAGCAACATCCTGGTCACAAGTAAAACCATGAAAAACACCTGAAATCACTGAATAGGTTCTTCAGAAGAACTAAGAATTGGGACCATTACAATGGTGTAGACAAATTCTTTCATTATCTGTAATCATTATATTGTCATACAAAACTTTCTTTTTTATTACTAAACCTCATCAAAGAATGTTAATTAGGTAAAGACAATTTATCTAAGATCAGTACAGAACACATTCAAGGAAATGGTGATTTTTATCCTATATTTGAATAGAGAATAGGAAAGAGTGACAAAAGCAATAAAGAAAGAAATAAATAGGCAGGCAGGCAAATAAATACATAAATAAATTGAGAATGTCTCACAGTTCAGTTTTGCTTAAAATCCCAATTTTATGTTATTTAATTATTATGACAACCAAACCAAGCCAGCAAAAGGAAAATTAAGCTAATCAAAAGTAAAGAGAACACAGGAGTCTGCTAATGAAGACGTTAGATCAGTTTGAGCTGGTGCTCAGAACCACATCAGATGCAATGTAAAATGTACCTAATCTGAGAGCAGCCTTTGGCTGGCTGAAGGTAACACCCACTATTAAAGATACAGTTACCCTCTCGCTTCAACATTACATATTTTTTACCCGTGAAAGAAGTTGCAACTTCAAATTCTTGTTGAGAACTATAAAAAATCTTAAGAAAAACATACAGAACTGAACTCACAGATTGATCCAGCCTCATTCATTCCTTTATCTCATTTATGTTTTGGGGTTTTTAAAATTTTGGTTTAGGTTTGTGGGTTTGGGTTTTGTTGGTGGTGGTGGTGGTTGTTTATTGGGGGGGATTGTTTGTTTTGGTTTGGGGGCTTTTTGTTCTTTTTTTTCCCTTAGCATTTGGTTCTGTTTGTTGTTTCCCCCCCCCCCCTTACTGTTTTCCTTTAAACTAGTGGGCCTCATAAGGAGGAAGAATCTGGCTATTCCACAAAAAAACCCTCTTATTGTAATATTTGCACATTAAAATTCTAGTATGCCTTTGAAATTGGATGCTGCTTCCTGTCCTGAACAAGTTGTGGCTTCCCAGGTGATATCTGCTAGAGATCCATCTAGTCTGACCTGCTGCAGACCCAGAGCATCAAATCAATATCAGTGAGAATCACAGAGGCCCTTAAAACACAGGAACAAACAAATTTGTCATCAGAGGCTTCAGTGTTTTGCTGTTTTACAATGCCTTTGTTCGTGCTTAAGGATTTTTCCGTAAAAATAAATTTAGAAGTATCAATTAGTTCTTTAAAATGGGTTTAAAATAAATAACAGCTATGCCTTACAGCAATTTTTTACTCACATTTTATTCTGCCTGACCACAATAGTTACATCTGACCAAGCATTACCCTCCAGACAGCATCCAGCCTTGGCATGAAGAAATCCACATTGTCCATTTCTCTTGGCTACCTGTCCCAGCAATCTTTTATGAAGACAATTTGCCCCACTTTTACTTTGAAAAGTTCAGCTGCATTTTCCCAAGGACGCTGCCCTTATATTCACTGTCTCCCCACCCAGATTAGGGACAACTGCTACGATCAATGGGGGAAGCACACACCACCTTGGAATAACGATAAAGCCTTGGTTTGTGGATTGAAGGTATTTCACCAGTGCTACTTTAAACAGATTGTGTTTGCTCGCCATCACTCACTGTTTTTGTATTCAGATAGTCAGGGCAATCACTGTTCTTTGCAGATGTAATCAAGCTGCAGTGCAGGATTCTGTTTCTGGCTAAGGATGTTTATTTGTTATTAAGTATAATATATTGAAAGTCATAGAAATGCTGATGGGTCAGCACAGATGCCTTCCATCATGAGTTACCAAGATGCATTTCTTCAAAAAAACCTCACAGATGAAATGTTTTCAGCTAGCTGAGGTTAATAAAGATAGGCCCTTCATCATCTCAAGGAATGGAGCCAATAATGAGTAACAGAAATAATATCATAAATCATTCTTTATAAAGTAGGATTGACTATTATTTGCGAAAATGCCTTTCATGGTGAATTTGCATGCTCTTACTTGTTGAATGACAATAAGAAAGCAAAGAAGAAAGGTCATGGGGGACACAAGGAGGTAAAATACTGCTATGTACTACTGTATTTGATAGCAGGTATTGATTTACAGGATAAACTCCCATACAACCTTGCCTACAGGTTCAAGGGATATGGCCAGCATGGGAGTCTATTCATATGAGGAAACAATCCACATTCCTGGTGTTTTTAACACGTAGCTGCTCAGAAAGACCTAGATACTCCTTAAATGAAACAGCACACACACATATATATATATATGTATATACATATATATGTTCCATTACTGCCTGTAATTCCTGTATCGATGTGCAGGGGTGGGCTTTGCTCACAAGATGGCACTGTTGATTACTGCACACTCCTCACTGAGCCTTCCTCCAGAGAAAGGTCTGAGCAGCTTCCCAGGAGAAACCACACAGGATGGAACTCCC
Source organism: Pyrocephalus nanus (assembly GCA_038380795.1). Taxonomy (NCBI): domain Eukaryota; kingdom Metazoa; phylum Chordata; class Aves; order Passeriformes; family Tyrannidae; genus Pyrocephalus; species Pyrocephalus nanus. The sequence continues at coordinate 6,003,854 of CM076270.1, read as the reverse complement.
CAGAGGGCTGCACCTCCACACCTGGGAATCATCTGATCCATCACACTGCACGTTTGCTACTATAAACCCTCAAGATGAAATGCACAATACTCCTCCAAATATGTGAACATCCTAACATCCAAAACTGTCAGTCTTTGTTTTCCAGTCCTTGTTAATCTAATGTCGATAGAAAGTACTCTTTTTCCATCTTTAGAAATGGCTTTTCCTGTGCAGACAGCAGGGATGGTCTCTAAACTGGTAGGATTCCCAAACTCCAGCCTCTGTTGCATTTTCTTTAGCAGCCAACAACAGTTCCATGTGATTAACACAAATGGTTATCAGTAGCTATTTGCAATGCAGATGTTGCTCAAGTTGTTTTGGAGACTCTGTACTAAGTAACAACCAAACCTTACAGGATCTTTCTTCTGGACATGAGAGATTCCATCCCACCAGATACACTCACAGCAGGTAAGAATTGAGGCATTTTCTGTTCAAATTCAGCAGTTCCTCCTTAACTACCAGCAGTACCCTTAAAAATCATACAAGTTCAGAGGACATTTATCCAGCTCTTCCTGAAAGGGAGATTTGTGCCAGCCAGTGAGAAAATAAAGCATTTGGAAAAGGGAAATCACACATTCTTTTAGCAGCAGCCTAAGTGAACTGCAAAGACATAGCAGAATGAACAACCATGCCAGAAGCAGGCAAACATGCAAACCACAGTTGCCAAGACAAGTTAATAGAGGTTTTGGCTGCAGGTGTTGTTCTGACCAACTACAGTCACCAGGGCATGAAGAAACATCCAATATAAACTGAGGCAAAACCGACAGATTCCCATTATGTAAAAAAAAAAAAAAAAAAAAAAAAAAAAAAAAAGAAAGAACCACAGGAAAGTTTCTTTCAAAACAAGAGCATTAAAGATTCTTCTATTTATCTCCTGTAAAACCAAAAAATGCTTCCTTTTGCAATGCCACTGATCTGTCTCCAATAACTAAAGTGATTTTTAAGTAAATCAGATTTGCAGTGTTTACTCTTGAGCATCATATGCAAGATGAAGCTTTGCTTAAAGAGGTTCTATGCATCCAAGGAGACAATATTTGCTTTGGACATTGTAACAAAAACATTTAACATTATAATCATAGTAAGGCTTCCATTTCAATCCTGACAGCAACAAAATTCCAAGTCCTGGCTGACTTTGCATCTGTAATACAACCAGCTCTGCTTACACCTACAGCACTGCCTGCACCTACAGCTGCAGATCACTCAAGTTTGGTGTCACTTGTAATCTAACACAACATACTAAAACCAGAGTTATAGTCCTAAACTTGCAATTTTCTGCCTTGCATGGGGTACTTTTTTTCCCCTCCATTGCCCACTGTGTAGTTGTTTCTCCAACACTTCTTCTCAGGAAATGATTTTCAACAGATCAGTGTGCTCTGAATCCATCTGAGCCAATGGCCCTGGCTTGTTTTTTGTATTCTCTGTTTTCTTCCACCTTTTGAGCTATCAAGGCTGCCAGAACATCCTATGTGCCATTCCCCTGTGAGAATGACAATGGATTCTGACCTTGATTTCCTTTCCTTTCTCTTTCCTCCTACAGCATCTGTGTAGGTATCCCTAGCCAAAATCACAAATTTGACTGGTGCCTGAGAAACATATTTTTCTACTTCAGACCTCTCTCATCTGGCCAAATGAAAATATGAGGTGCTAAACATTTTGGGATAAGGAGGACCTTTTATGCATATGTGTGGGTGAGTGATTATGCACTGCATGAATTCTGGCTCTTTGCATAATTAATAATGTTTACTGACGCTAATGAATACCACCAAACAGAACATGAATTTGATGTTCTAGTATGCTGGAACTGGCTAGACTCTCTCTAATAGCTTGCTACTCTTTCATCATTTTTATTTCTCTTCCTTTCTCACTTCCCAGATGATTGTCCATTTCCTTCCCTGCACAATCTGTACCTGCAGCACAAGCTGAGTTCCAACTGACATTGATGGGGAGGCTGAATATAAACACTGCAAAGGAGATCTGAAGAGTGAACTGGGGGGAAGAAACTTGCCCTTGGCTGCTGCATGCAAGATCCACTACAACTGAAATTTCAGATGCCCCAGATTATGACCTACTTTATTGTGTATTACTCAGAGAGAATGAGTAAGATATTTCTGAGGCTGACACAAAACCGGTATTTTCTGTGGTAGCAAGGAAAAAATTCTTTCTTAAACATTAGATCAATTTTGGAATTCTTGTATCAATGATTAAAATTCCCCGGGGTCACTGTGCAAAGTCTGCTGAAGAACAGAATTGATTTTCATAGGCTACAAATCAGATCTGCAGTCTTTAACTGAAATGCAAGGTGCGTGTTTCCATATACAGGGGATCATCTAACTGATGAAAGACTGAACAGGCCTCCATAAATAGATTTACCTTTTGGCAAAATTACAGCATTTGTGGGTAATTCATTCAGTACTGGCACCAGAAATACTCTTTTCAGCCTATTCTGCAAACCTTGTGTGGAACAGGCCTCAGAGTGAGACAATCATTTAAAGCATGTCCCTAAGTGCTTGGCTGATATAATGTCATAGATCCACTGAAGTCACTGGAAGCCTTTCCCTGACTTTTATGGGCTTTTCATAACATCTTCTATGAATCAGTTTTTCAGGTATAAAATGTGAACACGAATAACAGCTCTTTCCTCCTATTATTTGTCAGGTCTGTTTTGACTAGAAACTCTTTAGGGCAGATCTGTCTTTCATATGCAGGGCCTAAGCAGAGAGCAATGGTTCCTTGTGGTTCTGGAGGGGAACTAAGTACTACCATAATATTATGCTCCAGGTCAAGCCAGTCTTAATTTATGGAAGCTCAAATGTGTGGAATTATACACCCATGTAGATCACAGTTGCCTCTCAATAAGCAAGTCCTGAAAGAGCTGTAGCTTGGATTTTCAAAAAGTTTTGAAAAAATTAAGTAAATACTTCAGTGTGTGGTTACAATGAAATCAGCTCTTGCTGTAACTGCACAGCAACTTTGTGGACTTAACATTCTTCCCTTAGATATTAACTACTGCATTAATCTTAGAAGATATCTGAGCCTAAAGAAATTTCTTATTATTCCCTTTAACATTGGACTCTTTTTAACCATTTACTGTAATATAATACAAACATCAGTATGGGGGACTTCATAAAACATCAGCATTTTGATCTCTAATGCTCTAGGATCAAAAACCCATCATAATTAAAAAAAGGTTTCTGCAGGAAAAAAAAAAAATCCCATGTTCAGTTGCCTCTTTAATCTGCACATGAAAGGTTGAGATGAGACACTGAGCCAGGAAAACACAAAATAAGCATGTTTACCATGCAAATAAGCTTCATTAATACAGAAGATCCTTATCTGGACCATTCAAAAAGTTCCATGTGGGTGGATTTTTCTGCTATGAGAAAAAAGGTTTTCTTTTGCAATCAGCATTATATAAAGCCATTGGTTTCTCCTAGACTGTTTATCAATATATGTGTAAATGAAAATTAGATATTGAGATTAAAAGATTTGGCCTATTTTAATTATGTTAAAGTTTAAGATATGGAATATAAAAAAATATATTCAGGCTAACTCATGAACTTAAAATTATGGTTTGATTTCTTAGTATGCATGTATTTGTTTTTTCGTGTTATTAAATGGCCTTATCCAACCTGTATTTTATGTCTATTATTTTAGATTTCAACTGATGGTGGGAATACAATATTCTAATGGGATACTAAAAATTCTAAATAGTTAGAATAATCAGTCCTATAAGGATGACTACTATGAATAAAGATTAGAAGTTTCCTACTCTAATTCAATACCAAATGCTTCCATCTAAAAATGGGATTTAGCTTTGTCCTCAAGGTTTCAACAACCTCAAAAAGTGACATTTCTGCTGAAATATCTTCAGTATATTTAAAAGCTTTGGTTGTAAAGTTCTGTTCTGGGTCAATACAAAAAGTATAAGGGGCTTCACAATAATCACAGGGTGTCACCAGAGTCTGGTAACTTCTTATAGCCTTAACAGTTTTGCAAAATTTCAGCACCAGTCTTTTAATTACTTGCTTGTAGAATGGGAAGTTTAGCTACAAACTTGCAAGGAGTGAAAGTTTTGTCTAAGCCCCACTGAAGAAAGACTTACAGTGACAGTGACTGACAGCAGAAAGAAGAACTATAGATCTTGGATACAGAATCTGCTCCAGGAAACATCCATCTGGCACGCCACACTTTTCTTGGTTCTTACGTTCATTTATGGTACTTCTGGAACCGAATTGTCAGAGCCTGGATACATAAAGCTGGCTTACCAGTTAAGTGATAAGAATTAGCACAAGCTTAAGATAAAAAAAACAGACCTCCAGGGCCATGCTACCACTGTTATAACTGCTGCTGCTGCTGTTAAGGCATGGGATAGTGTCTACACTTTCAGGGCTAATCCAGTAATTATCCAGCTATATGGAATTTCTCTGCTGCCATAACACGTACCAGAAAAACAAACAAACAAATTTCTGATTGATACGCTCAGATTTTGAGAAGCCCGTGACATTTTTACATTGAAAATACATTAGAAAGTGAGGACTTTTGATGAACTCAGTCTGAAGATCTGATTCCCACTAATCTAAATATTAATTAAACAAGCATACAGAATCAATCACCAGTGATGTGACTGCAGTTGCCTGCCTCTGCCTCAGTATCACTGCAGAAAGTACTCTTCCATAAGGTACTCTTCAAAAATGAAATAGAAACCACTATATAGACACACACAGAAGAATGATACATGGATTATTATTTTTTTGCATTTGATCATGTCCTATGCTCAATCTAATTTGTAAAGAATCCAAAATAGTCTAAATCTCAGCAGGGTGGGGTTTTTGCATTCTGCTTTCATTTAGCATATTCAATTGATTTCTTACAGTAATTGTTACTAATTTCTTTTTACTGTACATAAATACTTTAAGACTTACAAATGAGGCAACAAAGAAAGTCAATTTGACATTTAATGTTCTATACAGAAATCACAGACATGCTGTCAAGGAATTAATTAAAATTACAGTCACATAATAATGACACCAACAATAAATACTCATATACAGGTAATAAATTAACTCATTAATTCAGCCAGTACACAGTTGTAAATAACTATATGAAAATAGCAAACATTTTATATTAGGGCTTTAAATGTTCACTCTGTTTTTAATTCTGAGTTTCCTTCCTTGATTGTTTAAAATAATTAGGCTTTAATGGGATGTTTAAATGTAAATTTATTAAAGAATCCAGAATAAATTGGTTGGAAACTTCCTAAAAACACTTCAAAAGGCTTCACAGGCTTTTCCAAGGTCTGCCTTACTTATGAAAACAAAAAGGAAAGCCCTGGATGTGTGTGTTTGCATAGATAAATAGACAGAGTCACACACAGAAAACACAGATATATGTGTATATCTTTCTGCCATTTCATTGAGAAATGCCAGAACATTGCTTCAAAACACTTTTAGGAGAAAAAAAAAAAAAAAAGGATATGTATGTGAACTGTTTTAATTCTAATTATCAGGAAGTCTTTGGTTTTTATCTGCTAAATTGTGGGACTGTACTTCAGCAGATCACTGATACCAGCTTGCCACAGGGAGGACATCCCAAGAGCAATTGTTGTCCTTTTGTGCTGCTGTTTCTGTCAGAAAGAAGCCCCCATCAATCCATCCTTACAAGGCAGAAGTCAGAAAGTCCAAGCACATCTACCCTTTACCCAGTGACATATTTGAACCCCTTGCTTTGTTTTCTCCTAGAGCTGTTTCTGTGACACAATTTTGAAAACCAGAAATGAACCTTGGCCATGTATGCAGTAGCTGCTGCAGGTAACCTGCTGCTAAAACTGGTGGCATTGCCTGCTGCTGATAAAGGAATATCACCCACAAGTCCACACAACAACTGGACATTTTATTAACCCTCCAGGGTTTTCAGTAAAATAGATTTTGCAAGCACTGTGTTACTTGGTGCTTTTGATTTACTGACACAGTCTTTGGCAGGAAACTTAATCAGAGATTCACCTACAATATAGTGCAGAATCACATCAGTGTTGGCAAAAATCATGGTGTACTCCCAAGTTAACAGTCAAGAATGGTTTTACTCCCATCACACTTATTTATTACAAGTGACTTACTCTATATTTAAAATAGTATCTAAAATGAAACAGAATATCACTAAGCCATATAAGGGAGATTTAGTTTGTTCAGTATCTTTCAGTGTAGGTAATAAATTTCGTTAAACAACCTGCCTTATTTTATGCTTAGTGTGAAAATAGGCCTGATAAATGTTAAAATAAAGCAATGTTTCAAAATTTAATATTTGGTCCACATACACAGTTTCTTCAAAATATCTTATTTCCTACCTTGTAGTAAAAGTGTACTACTTTTTAGTAGGACTGACACATTCTTCATTTAAACCATAACCAACATTTTTCAGTTGTTATTAATCCATAAATTGTCCAGGCTATGCTTTCCCCATAATAAAATATTTTTTTAACAAGTTACCTATCTCAAGCTGAAAAATATGAACTAGTTTATTGTCATTTCCACTATATGTATAGAAATCATTTTGGTGCTCATGAGTTTGGTAGAACAGGTTCATTACAAGAGCAGTGAAGTGCACAGAAAGTAATGACGTACCACTGTTCCCCTGGGCCTTGTTCTGACAAAAACCTTCTACTGAATGAACATAAAATATTCTAAGGGCTTTTAAAGACAAATAAAAATTAGGTTCTGCTTAAAATTGCAGTTACTTTGGCTGCCTTGACTTCATGTTTACATAATAAAAGTGTATCTCAAAAACAATAACACATTATTCTTTATACTAAGATTACCAATTCATTGGCAAAAATGACAAGAATGTAAAAGCAATTAATTTACATGTATATTCTGCGTCCAACAATGGCTACATTCTTTACCAGAATTACAAAGTTCTCAAAGTTATTAATTACAGATGAAATGGTGTATAGCTTCTGTTTTTTTCCTAAGCATCTCAATCAATAACTTTATCAGCCAAAACATAAAGCTGCATCTTAGCTACAATTGTTTTTCCACCTATATATGTCATTGTACCATGCCAGCATCCAGCACTACACGTGTGCAATAGAATCAGAAACTATGGGTACAGGCATGATTTTTTGCCATTTGCCTGAAAAAATATTCCAAAATTAAAGTATTTCCAGAGAAAGAAAAGAAAAGCCAAACCAAAATGGTAATAGAGAGGATAAAGAACAATTTTCAAGCTCTGTGACTAATTTTCTGTTGATCTATAAGGCTAAAGTGATTTTTCTAAATTAAGGAATTTTCCAGTAAATTCTCTTTAAGTGCTCTCCTGATGGAGATGATGTAAGGGGGAATTTGAGAACAACATAGATGCCTTGTTTCCACAGCAAGCAAAGGGAACCAGTGAGCCAAGACAGGCTGATAGACCTTCTCATAATTTGCTATTTCAGGTGAAGGGAACCAATGAGCTGGATAGGCCTTAACATAATATTGTACCAAATTAGCAGGAAGGGGATCATTAAAGCCAAGATGGGCCATGGTATAATTTTAGCTAAGCCTGTGAAAATACATTTGGCATTACTTGTGGTGAGACAAGAACTAACCAAATTGCTGATTTAGCATAACTATAAGGCCTGAGAACGTCTATAAACCGCGGTGGAACTGCTGAACTAACAAATGGCTGATTTAACACAATAAATAGCACATAGGAAAAATAATGCAGTAACAGCATGGCTAAAACAGCTGCAGAATGAGGGGAAAAGGGACCATTTGAAGGGAACGTTGGCTTTGGAATAAGGAATTCAAATGTCAATATGGAATAGTGAAATGGGAAAATATGGCAGTTGGTTTCAGGAAAATAGTTTCCCAAAGAAACATTTCCCAGAGAAACAAAGAAACTTCTGTACTGGGGAAGTGACTCAGCAGAAACAGGGAACTGTCAGTCTGGGAAACTGAGGAAGTAGAGAAGGTCAGAGGGTATGGAATATTGAAGGGATAAAAGGAAACTCAGAGAACCACCAAGGTGGGAGCAGCAGAAGCTGCTAAGAAACAACTCCTTTGGAAGCAAACACCTCCCACAACCTGTGGGATGTGAGGTGGGATTCCAGTGGGAGCCCCGTGCTGTGAGTGCAGATTCTAAGGACCAACTGCAGTGCCTGGTGGGGCACAGTGGGCTGGGAAAGCTCAAGGATTTGGGAATACTTGTCATAACCATGACTCTGTGCCTTTCCCATTTCTGTGGCTGTATGCTGAGCAGTTTGCTACAGCTGTCCATTACCATTAGCATCATTAGAGTTCTCTCATGAGGCTATTAGAGCCATTTGCCATCCACTGCCATTCTTGTAATGACCTCAGTATCCTAATTGTCTGTTGTTATTGATTACTTATGGCTATCTGTCTCACAGTTAAATATTGATAAATCATAGTTGCATTTGGTACTGACATGCTTAAATTTATGCAAGCTATTAATCAATGTAAGTTTTTAAAAGCTCTCCTTTATACTTCATGTAGTCACAGTCCCTTTATTCACTGTATGATATGTTGCTCACTCCCTTTTTTCTCCATTTACAGGTCAAATTAGGAAAAATCATTTGCCACTGTGTATGGAAATCCCCTCAGCTCTTTAGAAGAAAGATACATTCCCAGCTAAAGAGGTTGTGGTCAAAATTAGAGTTAATTTAGGAGACAGATACAGAAATAGAAAGGAAGTGTAAAATACAAGATGTGTAAGAGCCACTGTGCATTTCTCAAAGCTCTGGTCCCACTGGCCACTCAGCGAGTCAGAGTTCAGCCAGCACAAGTTGCACCATGTAAAACACACTCCACATCTGTTTTAACATGACTCTTGGAGGCTGGCAGGGGACAGGCTTGAATCCAGAGGTACTGTGAAGGGGAAAACTGTGTGTGTTCAGGACACTGAGGAGCAGCAGGGAAGAACACAGAAAGGAACATGGTGAGAGAAGCCATTTGAGAAAAAGGCTGGTGCATATGCAGGGTGGCTTGGTCAGGAACAGAAATATAGATACTGCTGCATTATTTTAATTGCTGGCTTATGGACAGAGACTATAGCAAACCTTGCAGATAAGTCCAGCAAGATTTCACCTGGTTATTAGAAGACTGACCTCTTTTTCCTGTTAAGATGGTAAGTCTTCTGCCTGTCTTTCTTTCTCCAGAGAACAATGGCTTCAGTCATGTAAAAGAAAGGCAGTAATTGAAGTACCTTACAAAATTTGGTATGCCAGCACTTGTACTGGGTGTGGGTGAGGACTGCAGGGCCTCTGTAAGGAGCAGCTGGGGCTGCTCCATGCTGGACACAGACATTGTTTCCACAGTGCTCCCAAGGGTGTTGAGTCTGGAAAAAAAAAAAAGGGGTGAGAGGAAGGCATTGTTCTAATTTTGTCATTGTCTCTCATCATCCATTTCTATTTTAACTGGTAATATATTAATTTTCCTCAAGCTGAGTCTGTTTTGAATGTGATGGTCATAGTTGGGTGATCTCCTTGTCCTTATCTTGACCCACAAATTTTTCACCTCATGATACTGTGACTTGTGAAGGAAAGGTTTGCATGAAACTTCTCTCTCTTGAGAGTCAGACAGCCGACCTTACTGTAACAACTAACTTTCATGCATTGGTAGAGAAGTAACCCATCAAATATTTCAACTAAAAGAAGGAAGTATTTTATTTCCACTCACAGGAAATTCTATTGCAAAAGTGGGACTAACTTTTCTGGAATAAATCCTTTGAACTGTTAGAATACTTTTTCCACATTTGTATCCAAACCAATTTCCTTCAGGATAGGAAATCTTGGAACTACAACAAAGAGAAATGAGAGGGTTTTTTAATAGTCTACCACTTAGAACAGCTGTATAATATTAAGTACAAGTGACACAAAGCATGTCTTGAGAGCAGCTGAAAACACTCAGTGCAGAGAAAATACCACTTTTCTGCCATTTCTGTCTCTTTTGTTAAATCTGCTTTCAGTCTGTCAGGATGAACTAACAATGAAAAAGAGTAGAAAAAACTACCTGGCTTGTAGTCTGGTTGGTTGTTTTTTTTGGTTTTGTTGTTTTTTTGTTTTTTTTTTTTTTTTTTTTGGTTTTTTTTTTTAATTTAAAAAAAAATTGTCCCATTCTTATGTTATTTCATCAGTCAGCCCTGAAACCTTCCCTCAAAGCCGCTCCCTTAGGACCAAATTTCCTCAATAAGTAGCACAGTACTCATCGTAAGGGGCAAGGCATTCCTGCAGCCACGGTGACAGAGAGCACCAGATGAAGCTTTCAGGAAAGTAACACATTTTTTTAGTCCATGTCTGACTAAAATCATCTCCTCTCTGAATGTTACTGGTGAGCAGCTACAAGCAAGGCATGAGGTGAGGTACTCAAGAACTCTCGTTAAGGGCAGCTGGAATCAGTCCACCCTTTCCCTCCCTGCAGAGTTCCAAGTGAGAAGTTGGAGTTCATTAAAACCGTAGCTTTGACTACCTTGGCTGGAAATTACAATGCTGGGTTTATTATCTAATGTATTCCTCTGATGTATATTTTACTTATCATGGATTATGAATTAATAGAGGCATGATTTTAGATAAAGGGATGGAAAGTAAATGTCAGAGGATGATAATACTCTCTGTATCAACATAACTTCTCATGTTGACTCTGTAGAATCTTCCCTTGAGGCTAAATCTGGCAGGCTGTGATTTATGAAACAGTTTAAGGTGTATATTTGATAATCAACTATCCTAATTACTTTGGTCATTATCAGTCTTGATAATTTTGGTTTCATTCCAATATCCACTGATGTCTGTGAGAAGGCTCTGCTTCTATCAAGGGAAAGTAGGTCATATTTCAGTCTAGCTGGGTTTCAATAACTGTCATTGGATCATCTTAAAGAAGTGGAAAGTTCTCAGCTCTAGAAAGCCAAGGACACTGTCTTTGTTCTGTGGCTTTTGGTTTGTTTATTTTCTCTTTTCCTTCCAGACAGCCCCGAGTGATCAGGCTATCAAAACCTGGCACATCTAACAAGCTTTCTGGCCATCTGACTATTTATCATGGCACTCAGTCTTGAGAATGGTAGGAGGACAGGCTTGAATTCAAGTTAGTAATGTTTCCTCAACCTGACATTTTTATTTTAGTTTCTGTAAATAATAATAACAATTTTAATTTTTTACATCTAATTTATCATTACTGTTAGGCTTCTTTGTGTCTACACTGCTTTTAAAAATATCTCTATCGTTTCATGTCTCTCTTATTTTTACATTAACAATTTATTCTCTCACCAGATACAACCCATTTGATGTTGCTAAGCTCACACACAGCCATTGTTATTGTTATCAGCATTAGTAATGGAATCATTATCATTCTCATCACTAAAAGCGAGCTCATTATCTGATAAGTCAAAATTTCCTCCCAAAGATCTTGAGGTATTTGATTTTCCTCATTTGTATTCTCAGAAGTCATTTCTTCCTCACTTGCAGGAGATGAAAATGCACCTTCCATAAGTAAGCTGCCATTCTGCTCATTATGCAGCTTTGATTATTAATTTTTCTTTTCTCCTTTGCAGCACAAGAATGATTGCATTTTTTAACGGGTTTGTGCCTCCCAAGGGATTTTCTTTGAAAAACAGTTACTGAGGTTAAGCTGTGGTTACGTGGGTTTGAGACAACTGATGATCCAGCTACCAAAATCCATGGCCGAGACCAGCAGTGGAACCACAGCGTGAGAGGGTGGGAAGGGTCTTGGGGAATACAATTTGGGAAGAACTGATAATAATGACACCAGTGACAAGCTGGCCTTTCACTAGGGCAAAAGATGAAAGGTTTCCCTTGCCTTTTTTCACCCAAATTTCTCAGCCATATGGACTTAGCCACAACACTCAGCCACAACAGAGTCCAAACTCCAAACAGCACCAAACTCCAACAGCTCCAAACAGCACCAAGCCTGCCAGAGCTCAAGGAGTATTTGGACAATGCTCTCAGGTACATGGTGTGGTTTCTGGAGTTGCCCTGTGCAGGGTCAGGAGTGGGACTTTGATGATCCCTGTGGCTCCCTTCCAATTCAGCACATTCCATGGTTTTATGATTCTCCAGTCGGCCAAGTGAATTGCAACAGCTCGGACAAGCTTTTCACTGTTTGCTTGCACTGTACAAATGGGTGGTTATTCTCTCTGCCCAGTTCTGCACACATATATGCTAAATTCTTTCCCTCTGTTGACTAAAAACTCCAAGGCTGCCCTTAATCATTACTAGTCAACTGCTCTAGTGGAGAATATTGACTGTCTCCAAATCTATCTGCAGGATGAGGTTATAGTTTGGCTTTCTTACAACAGATTTTGCTTAATATCTCTCTGATTTCTTCTTGACACTGCACAGAGGGTGAGATGATTTTGTTTTTTTTCAGAACTGCTTGTTTGACATTGGAATCCCTTTCTCCTGCATTCATGGTTCTCTTAAGAAATGCTATTTCATTATGGGCTACTCGTCTGTTCCTGAGGTCAGGAATAAAATTCTCCAATGAGAAGTACCAACACATCGAGTGTGCAGGATATTTGGGAGGAAAATATAATCAGTCTAGGGCAGAGGGGGAGTTGTTTTTGTTTTTGTTACTCTGTTTTTGTTCTGCTTTTCGCTCACACAGAAATATTTGTGATGATGTGGTACAGAAAACTACCTGATTTGTGAGCTGTAAGTGGCCTTTTAAAATTCAATTAACTTTATTTAATGGGTTTCATGCATTTGTAATATCAAGGAGTCACATTACTGAAAATTAGTTTCAGTAATGTTCTTCTGATATTACTGCACAGACATTTGTTGCCAAATGGAAAGAAAGCTCATTACTGGACTTAGTTTCTCACACAACTTGTTTTGCTTTACTTACCTTCTCTCGTATGACATGAGATTATGTATTCATGCAGGTTACTAAATAATATTTTACATCTGAGATTATCTTGACCCCATTAGAAAATTGAGTTCTTCTATTTGTGTATCCAGGAACACTCACAGAGAAAGAATTTAGATCCTTGATTTCTATTTACTTCTAATAATTTAAACTCTCAATTTTTACACAAATTATGCCCAGTGAAAGGCCTTTGCAAGCACCATCCTGGCATCAGTCAATAGCCAGGCCATGGCAGATCTTTTTAACAGCTTTATATACAGAACTCACCATTTCTTCCCAACGTACTGAGAAAAGACTACTTAATATTTAATTCAGATAGACTTTTGGAGGAGAAATCCAGATTGAAGTCATGTTTCAAAGCTTTCAACTTTGTGTCTTCCTAGAAATAACACAAATATTTTAAGGATCTGGAATATTTTCATGTATCTTATAGCTCATTTCTTGATTTAGAAAAAAGTGTTGCTTCGAAATGTCACATAAGTATTTTGCCTACTATGGAAATGTCAGTATTATATAATAAACTTGTTAAAAATAAATGCAATGTCTGAGAACAAAATTAATCCATTTCAAGGCCACTGGTGTCACAGCCTGATTGGAAAGATGGAAACCAAGGAGTGATAATTTTTAAAGGTATATGACAAGCATGTTTCATTATCACTACATTGACTGCACTGAATCTGAAAACAGCACTGGCTTTTGTTTAATAGGAATTCACATTTTCTTTGCATTTTGCTATAAATTGCAGGCTGTTCAAAGCTAAAAAAGCAAAATTAAACATGGACCAAACTAAGGCAATTTAATTTAAAATTTATACCTGGTTTAAAAAGAGAGACTGCATACAACATGTTATGCATCTTGGTCCATTTCAGACTGAGCTGTAACAGATTACAGATTTTTCATAAACCATACTTAATAGATATAACTTTTGCACTACTTATTTATTTTTCTGTAATGATCGACTCAGAGAGTACCCTATGCTGGCTAAATTAGATATATTGCATGAAAGCAAGGAGAAATAGAAAAAAAAATACAAACCAAACACAAAGTCCTTTCATTCCTTCTCTCATCCTAATGTCAGCCTAATCTGGCTGCTCTGTTACCCAGTAGAGAAACTGGATGCTAATTACATTAAAAGCTCAAATCAATATACAAGTAGCAACGTTCATTTCCACATTTTAATGCCTTTCAGGGGAAAAAATATACTGAGAACTTAAAAACTTTACATGAACTCTCTCTCTTTCTGTATATGTATTTGTCATGGGAAGCAACTACAATTAAAAATCAACATTGACTTGACAATGTACGATACTTCTGAAGGAGTCCTGTCTGCGTTTAACTCTACATTTTAGGGGAAATTAAATTTATGTTGAAGTTTTCCCAAAAGACCTACAGAAAGAAGGTTTCTGCACTGACCCGAAGGACACCACCTACAGAAGGAGGTTCCCTGAGATCTCTGGGGCACCTGCTGCCTGGACTCTTGGTTGTTTTTCCTGAAAGAAACAGTCTAACAGAGGATGCAGTTGGTTGTAGACCAAGCCAGTTCTTCCCTGAAACTTGGTAGTGACCTAGTCAGCTGATATTTTATTTCCTGGTGACATTCATTCACACTTCAATTCTTGTGAGGTCAGCAAATATTTAATGTGGCAAAGCAGATCCAATATGAAATTAAGCACAGAGAAAGAAGTGATATAATTTTTGATTACTTACTCGAAAAGATGGGGGAATTAATTAAGACAATTAATTTTCCCTTTTATTTTGTCTGAGATAGACCGAAACACATTGCCAGTGTTTCGCTTCTATTGTGATTTTGGAATGCAAAAAGTTCTTACCTGCATATACTCATAGCATGGATTAAGAAATAAAAAAATGCCTTATTTGTTATCAGCTGGATGCCCTAGAGGTGATTGAAGAGTTCTTGAAAATACTGAATTTAAAGACCTTTAGGACTGATATCTTTCCAGTAAAAAAATGATATTTTTCTTAAATAATTTCAAGAAAAAATATTAGAAAATTACAACCATTCTTCCCCTAACTGTGGCAATATGGCTCTAGCAGAATACAGCTACAAGGATTTTAGTTGTGTGATATTCTTTTTGCTGGTGCAACACGAAAGATTTTTGAGTTAGATATTTGAGTCAGAGGAACAATTCTGAAAAACTTAATTGTTACTGAACTTGCATAGGGAACAGTAAGACAAAAACTCTGAAGTAGGCACAGAAGACTTTGCTCTAATTTATTTGGCAGAAGCACTTGAAGTCTGTTATGGATATGAGTCTATTAAAATTTTGGAAAAATGTTGGAAAATATCACACTTGAATAATACAGGGAGGTGGTGAAGTGACTATCCCTGGAAGTGTTTAAGAAATGACTGGATTGTGACATTCAGTGACATGGTTTATTGGGCAAGCTGGTGATCTGTCAAAAGGCTGGACTCAATCATCTTGGAGGTTGTTTCCAACATTAGTGATTCCATGATTCTATGATTCTACGATTAATGAAGTTCATAAACTGCAGAGAAAAGGATTTCCTGACTATTCGTAGTTAGATGATTTCACAAAGACTTTTGGGATAACTGCGCATCAAAGCATACAGTCAACCACTAAAAAAGGTAAAAAACAAATATGTATGTCATGCAAAGTAAACAAGTTGGAAACAGTTAATATTTTTACCTGCAGGACAGAGGTACAGAGACACAGCCACAACAAGCACGGCAGAAGAACCTCAGCGCAGCAAAAATGTACTTTCCCTGTGGAAGAACCGATCCAAGAAAAATTGTGAGTATTCCCACCTTTGAATTGGATCATTTTGGGTACTACTTTGCTTTGTTCCTTTCCTCAGGCTCCTTCTTCAGTGTTCTGTGAAATTACGTGGTAACCTCGTGTTTCCATGGGGGTACTCGTGCCATTCTGGGGGTTCTGCCTTTGAGAGCAGTGGGCACCTTCCTGCTGATTTCAAGTCCACAACAGTGGACTGGAGGGTTTTTTTCTGAATTCTCAAGAACAGCTCTGGGCATTATATTTATACTTAATTTCCCCATACGTATAATGGGACAATAATACTTACTGCTTATGATAAAGCACTTGCCCAACCTAAAAGTCTGAACGGATCTTTGTAGCCTTCCAGCTGCTCCAGATATTGTCCTTCTGTGCTCTTCCTGTTCTGCTTTGACATAAAATGCTGCACAAGTTTCAGACTTTAAAGTATCATTCATAGATTCAACCACTTTTGGTTTTTAAATGGCTTTTCTGTCCTTCATTTAGAGGGAAAAAAAAAATAATTTAACATAGAACACGTGCTAGAATTGCCAGGAGATAAATGGTCTTTGATTTTAAATGTGTATTAATGGGTCAATATTCTCCTTTCTTACCATATACAGATCACTCATTAATTATAATGTCACTATAGCTGCAGAATGAATTTGACCTTATTCGTTCAGCACCATGTTTTAGTATTAATAGTTTTTGTTCTTAACAGCAATTGGGAAATACAGCCAGACATCTGAATGATATATTCCTCTCTTTATAGCATGGCTCTAACTAATTCAAAAAATGCAATATGAAAGATGGTGTTAACAACAATTTATTTATTTTTAAAAATGATTACTAGATGTGCTTGGTGCTGGGATTATATACATTTAATACTCACCTGCAAAATGGATTTCTTCTATGTCTCCAAATTAGAAAATATGCCAAGTTAAAGGGTAGTGTGTGGGTAATTTTTCAGGAAGTGTAAGATCTTCATTTCTAAGCAAACATGGCTTTGGTCTAAAATTCTACTGCTGTAAAATACCACAAAGAAACTAATTTGCGTTAGTCAATGCAATGTTTACACCAGAAAGAAAGGAAGCACAATAGGAATATTCTGCAATGGGTGAAATGGGAATGAACTGGAATGTAGAAACAGATTTGCCAAGGAAATACATCACTGGTTCACCACAACATTCCCAGGCGTTGACAAAAAGAACACCACAATGAAAGGCTTTATGCTGGAGAAAGTAATCATGAGAGAATAGCAAATTTTAACTGGACAACATTACAGAAACACTTTCTTCAGCCAAAAGCAGTGGAGTTTTAGCAGGAATTTCATTCAAGCTGTACAACAATATCAGTGTAACACTTCATTTGAATGGGTAAGAAATAGAAAAGAAATAATGGAAGGTATCATTACAACAGTGTCAAGTCACAACGTCCTTGAAACCAGTTAGGAATCTTCTGCAGGGATTTAAATGACACCAGAATAGAAATCTATGCATAAGGAGTTATGAAGAACAGAAACAAACAGCCTAACTTTGAACAAAGCATTTGTCTCTCTTGCTTAAAACAGAGCAGACTTCAGTACAAACTTAGGATCCATACAAAGGGACAATTAGGCAGGAGGAGATACAGTATTCAAATACAAGGCTAAAATCTTTAGAGAAAGTCCTTTCTCTTCAAGAGTGCTGGTTAATTCCTGCTGTGGCAAATTCAGTGAATTGCCCTCCTATCCCACGCTCTTAGGGAATCACTAAGGGATTGTGTTAGGGCTGTGAGCCACTGCACTCCTCTTCCTTTAGTGTCGTTATTCGTATAGTTAAAAGAATTTAGACGGAGCAGAAATGCAGTATTTTTAACATGTAAGAAAACTTTACCTCCCCAATTCAGTTCTGGTTCACCTCCTGGTTTCTCTCTAGGACAAACTGCCCCTGGATCCCTCTTTGCTCAGCCCTGAGGAGCTGGGCAGAGTCTCTATCTGTGTTTTCCTCTTCCCCTGGAAGAAAGTCATATCAAAGCAGAATTTTGCACATTTCATCCACAGTCATTCCTGACTTGGATGGAACCATTTTCTAGAGTGAAATACTGCATTGCAGACACCAGCCTTTTGAAACCACTAAGGTAACATTAGCCACACCACAAGAAATTAAATTCTTTGTAATAAAATAAGAAGTTTTAATGTAAATGGGTTTCTATGATCAAAGCAACATGATGTTTATTTTTCTGGGTTTGGATACATCATGAGTGTTCTGTGTGATTATTTATTAAAGACCCATTGCTGCAAGTTCAGGCAGTAAACAGGTTTAGTAACAATGGACTCTGAGTACTTGCTGTGGTTGTCATGCTCCATTCTTCTTTCCTTTTTTTTCTTTTTTTTTTTTTTTTTTTTGTGGTAGTTATATTAATGCCTAGGTTGACTTTAAACTTATTAAATTGATTAATTTTTTTTCATATTAAAAAACCAGTTCCTTTTAAGAACTGTGATACAAGAAAATAACTACATGCCTTGAGCATTTCTGTATTTACATTTTCTGTAAACCCAATCACAGAGCAAGGAAATTAGACATTTTAAAGGCTACTGAACACTGGAGATGTGGGATCAGCACTAGGTTATTTAGCTCAGGTTTTCAGATTGATATGTAGGGGAAACACACTGCTCAAGGACTCTGCAGCTCACACTCATAATTGTAACATTTGGTGGGCTAATCTTTAATAATAAACAGTCTGAAATACAAAGAGCCAAAACATAAATAAAGCCTCCCCAAATCCCTCTGTGAACAATCCCCATCACCTCTCTTAAAGTTTCTTTCTTTCCTATTGAATCACTGCCTTTTGTTAGTATTTGTTTCCAGGTTTGTAGATATAAAACGCTGATTCCAGCTATTTTTAGAGTTAAGAATTTCCACCTCTGTTACTTGAAAACAAGCAGAATAATTCCTAAGGTTTCACTGTATTAGCACTATGCATGCCTTTCAGTTTCATTTGTTGATAAAGGCCTTCAATCACTGTGAGAACTGAAAATAAGTTGAAAATCAAGTTCAATTTTGACACACTGCTTTAGTTTGCTTAATTTAAGCATAAATGCATAGGTGCTGATTTGAGCAATGCTGTGCCCTGTGGACACTTAAACACATGGACAAGTTTAAACCAGTTTGAAGGATCCCCGTTACCTTACCTGAAGTGTGGTATTATTTCCTCTCAAAATAATTATTCCACAAGAAATGTTACCAGTGCTGCCATAGAACATGAAGAAGATCTTGTCCTTTTCTATGAGGAAAGACTTGGCAAATGTCAAGGCATGTAGGACCATGGATACACTGCTGGGAAATGAAATACTCTTGCAGCTTGTGTTATTTAACAAAACAGTAACCTGTCCTAAAGATGCTGCTCTCAAGGACACTTCAGGAGGAACTGCATTGAAATGAAATTCCAATAGTAACACAGGCAAAAACATTGACTGTAAATCAGGGAAGCTGTGTAGCACAGCCTGCCAGAAGGCTCAGACTAGTCTGAAATTTCATGTCATCTTACCAGATTTATAAATATATGCCTGGGAACAGAGTCAGACTTGCCATCTTTGATCCAATAAAATATTCAGGCCCATTATTTTCAACTTCAAATGCCCAACTGCTCTCTTTCAGAGTCAAATTCACCCCAATGGTACGAACTTCAGAGTGATTCTGGTGACTTGTACAGCCCTTTCCTATTTACTCTACAGTAAGTGGAGTGACTGTGACTTTAAACTAGTGTAATTGGGAGTAAAACTTGGCTTTTTAAGCCTACTTCTATTTTTAAAATCTTCTCTGTCAAGTTTCATGAGGTCAGATGTGAAGATGAATTTGGTATTTAAGCTTCTTCCTCCTGCAGGCAAAAAGCTTAATCATTTTTTTCTACTGACCTTGTCTTGTCTAAAGATGAGTCAATGAATCAAGTTATGAATGATATATCATGAATAAATGATTTATGCTGGGTCAGATCAAATATGATGTATTACTTAGGTCCTTGAGTATTATTGCATATGAAGATTTATCCAAAGTGTCATACAATTGGTCAGGGAGAGAATTCTTAAGTCTTTGTACATCCTCTTGTTAAAAAAAGCCCCTCCAGTATATAACTGTTCTCTGACTAGAGAAATTTATCTTGGCAAAAATCTCTGTCTTTGACAAAGACTTAAGAAGGGCAGTCCAGCAGTTACAGTTCTCTGCTGGAAATCAGGAGCTCCCAAGTATTCCTGTATTTCTCTTTCTTAGCAATCCCCCTCCACCTTAGTCCCACTATCTATAACAGAGGAAAACAGAAAACTTCTCTTTAGGTCACAAGGGTGCTGTGACACTTACCAGCTTAGAGACCCCGAGGTGCTCATACAACACAGCAATTTATTTTTATGCAAAATTTACAGGAGGCACTTTTTGCCATAATGAATTTATTTACTCGTTCAGTACAACTTTCTGTCTTATCCTCAACACATGGATCACTCCTTATTGATTCCTAACAGTTATTATAATGCAAACACCTTCTCTGATACACGTTTTTCCAAAAAAAGAATTGCACTGCAGTGGTAGCCAATGCAAATCTCTTAAGAAATTTGATTAAACTAATAACAAACTTGGAAAGTAGCTCCTCACATGGCCTAGATTACAGATCCCTGAATTGTGTTGGCTGAGGCCTGGCCAAAATGCTAAATGATCTCTGCAAAGAAAACTGGTGCAGAAAAGCCATTAAAATGACCTACTAAAATAGTATGGGGAAAAACAAAACAAAAAAAAGAGTTCTATCAGCCCTTTCAAATTAATGCTGTTCCCACTCTTCTTCTGTAAATCTGATGCTTTTTGGTTTCACTGTTCCATGTATTTAACTCTGCTTCCCAGTTACCATTAATGGTGCCAACACTACCAAACTGTGAAAGATCTTCTAACCATCACCCAGATCACACTCTGTGATGCAATCTATTCTAAATCTAAATCTACTTAATGAGTTACCTGTCATGGTCCATCATTCATTTCCATTTATTCTAGATTTATAAAATGATGGGCATCAGCACTTGTAATCTAAAGCAAATGAACATATTCTGAAAAGGCTATTTTCTCAGAAGTATTAATAGATGACAGAAAAGTTGAGTAAATATATTATTCTGACAAGAAACAGTTGGTCTTATCCTGAAAAGGTTTGCCAGCAGGAGCCAAACCAACAGTTGGTTGTTGCATATGGATGGTGAAGCCCTCATGGAAAAAACAGCAAAAACCATGAGGAGACCAATCATCTGTCAAATATTTTGCACTGCACTGTGACCAGCACTAAGTACCTGCAGTCAGTTTACAAAGTTGCATCAAATTTCACAGCCTTTTAAGTTCCTTGGATGGCCAGCAAAGTAACTGAGGCAGAATTCTGCCATTCTAAAAAAGCAAAGCTGATTGAATAAAACCCACAGTGTTGCAGCTAGTCACTTCAAGTTTTTATCTCTAAATCTAACAACGAAGTATCAGTGAAGTGTGCCATGGAACATCAAGTTAAATTCTTCGTAAATTAATAAAAATGTTACATGCCGTGAATTTATGTATTGGATTTTCTTACTGTAAAAAGACTTATTTAAAAAGCTGCCTTTTTTATTTGAACTGCTACTTTCCCTGCTCTTTTATAATAGTGAATGATAATGAAGTTGTCATTTTACATATAGGATAATAAATTGCCTTGCTATGCATACAAGGCTATTACTCACTCATAGGGCCCCGATTATGTTGTGCTAGGAGAGCGTGACAAGTGCTTTATGAACGGCACAGTCCTGAAAGTGAACTCAGTCAGTGCTCATTACAGGGTCATCCTCCTAGAATTTGAAAATGTGAACTCCATGAGTGGGGGAATGCTCTGATTTTTCACACTCTCTGTATAAGTAACACCTGCATATCAAGGTCTCCCAGCATAGCTCTGCATCTTCATTTTAGAGATAGCGCAGTGATCTTTCACTTAAGGAAATGCAGTGGCACATGACATATGTGAAAACTTACTCAGCTAATTTGACCATCTTTCATACACAGCCCCACGCTGACAAACACCTGCCTGTCACCCAGGCTAGAGACAAATCCATCTCAACGAATTCTTACTCTGAGGTCTATTACCATTCAGGGGAAAACACAGAAATACAGTTAGAAACGTGAAGGTTTTTTGGGGTAGATGAAGACAAAAATCGCTTTTTTTTTTTTTTTTTTTTTGGTTGTTGTTGGTTTGTTTGTTTGTTCTTGTTTCTCTGGATGCCATATTCCAGTTTGGAATGTAACAGCTCATTTCTGATACACAGCAGACATTTCAGTGTCTGATTGGTCACATGGCAGTACACCTTCTCACACATTACAGCTTGCACAAAGCAGTGTAGCTAGGACTTAGACCAGTTTTTAATCCTATTTTTTTCCCCCTGGGTGTTGTGTGACAATCTCCACAGGTTTATATTATTAAAAAGCATTTCTCAGTGATTTTGACTCTTAAATATTGACACAATATTTACTCAATTTTATTTCACTTTACATACTAGTTCTTTTAATGTTCATTCTAAATTGCATAACCATGTGAACAGTTCTATTGTTTTAACTTTTATATTTTATATTTCTGTATTATCAGCTCTTATAGTACATTTCTGCCTATTATTTCCCCTTCTTCATGTGGAAGATGGAATGACACACTTCTGATGGGGCACTGTGCTCATCATCTTCCTCTCTAATCACAGCTAGGAGATACAGGATACTGTATGAAACTAATTATGCAAAATAAAAGCAGGTAACTGTTAAAGGGAGCCATCCAATTTTAGTTCAATGCTTGCTATTAAACCAACAACACATGTTCAGAGGAAGTAGGCATCGGCATGGCATTAATTTCAATGTGTGTTCTCTTTTGAACAGGAAAAGTAACCCTTAACCCAATGGGATAATTCCTCTCTAGCACAGCTCTGACCTCACTCAAATACACCAAAGATGAACTGGAGGCATTGACTAGAAACCTTGCTAGATTTCTCTTGAAATGAGATAGCCAAGCAATGTCAGAAATGCTTCCCTTTGTTTGAGGCTGAGCTACAAACAGCAGATGAGATCTTCACTTGACGCAAGCTGACAGACTTCAAAGGAGTGATCTGAGTTTACAACACTTGAGATACAGCCCAGAGCCTCTGCAGCTGAGAGAAGGACTATCAAAAGAAAGAGGCTGAAGTTTGTTAGAAATAAGGCCAATTGACTGTTCAAGGTCACTACACTGAAAGAAATCTTTGCTTTGGTGCCTTCGTGTATTTGCCTCAACAAAGTCTTTAAGGCTTTTAAAGTTCAGATATTTAAACCCAGCTTATCTTATCTAGTACCAGGATCATCTATTCCATTTCCTTTTAGGAGAAAATGGTGATCCACTTGTTGGTACTAAGGATCTAAAAATTAATTCTGCTCACAGCACCACTTTCATAGTCACTTTTATGCTCTCTTCTGATGGAATATAGAAACTAACTCTCAAAGCTCTGAGTTTCACTTTCCAAGACAGGATTTACCACTGATTGTAGTCTAGGCTATTTCATACCTTTCCAAACCAAACAGATCAGTGTGGGGCTGAACTGCTCTTACTGGTCTGCAGTGCATTCAGAACAGATTCAGAGCAGGGCAAACAGGCACCAGGGTTCTGCCCAAGGCAGCCCTCCACCCTCTGCTTTCTGGTGCCTCGTGCCATAGAACCACCTTACCAGCACCTGCCCTTCCCAGTGGCCACTTCTGGCCCTCTTAGGACTTTGAACCCATTGCTGGACCCATCAGAATTGGGTCAGAATCTGTTTCTACTCCCTTTGTGCTCATCAGCCAGGTATATAAACACTTCACTGTGACAGCATGGAATTATTCATTTCCT
Source organism: Pyrocephalus nanus (assembly GCA_038380795.1). Lineage (NCBI taxonomy): Eukaryota > Metazoa > Chordata > Aves > Passeriformes > Tyrannidae > Pyrocephalus > Pyrocephalus nanus. The sequence continues at coordinate 5,980,330 of CM076270.1, read as the reverse complement.
CAGTTGCATGGTTACCATACATGCAACTCATGTAAAATGAATTCACAATCACATGATCCCATAGACTCCCATCCCACACGGACCTTTATGCTACTACTTGATAAGAAATAAAGTTGCAAGAAATGCAATAGCAATCTCAAGGTTAATGAAATCAGTGGAGAAGTTTGGTTCTGTTCCTGTTCTCTTGGAGAAATCTGGTCTGTACCAAGTCTGACTACTAGAAATAGACTGTTAAACAGACTTTTTTTTAATTTAAAATCCTTTCTCAGAGAGGTACTTGTTGAAAGAGGGTAATGGTAAAATCTCTTAATCAGAGCCACAGAGGAAGATTTTGGTACCCAGGTGAAATAACATTTTGTTTCAATGCCGTTTTTCATTCGTATTGACTTCCACAGATCTATCAGCTGGAATTGCAAATCAGGTACTTGTCTAAATTTGTTGATATACAGGTGGCTTCTATTTTCATGGCACAAATTTACGTGACTTAAAGGAAACATATCCTGAAGGAATGTGTTTTACAAATTAATCTTCAGCATTACATGAGATATTCTAGTCAGAGCTGCACTTTGTACAGAGTTCATTTATCAAACAAGGTTAATTATCTAGACATGATTAAAAATATTAACAAGGTATCCCTTTTATTTTTCCTTTCAATACAGTGAAAAGGAAAGTAGTTTGAAAAAAAACACCAAAAAACCCTATACAAAATGGAAATAAAACTTGGAGATACACATTCTTTTACAATGACACTATTTCATTATACCTCTCAAGTTCATTGTAAGTGCAAAAACCCCTCCAAGTTCTCATGAAGTATAAGCAAAAGATGGAATTAATATTTTCATGAGATAAAAAACACCCTATAATCTCTGGACCTTTGAACTACAAGAAAAAGCCTTATAATCTGAATTTCAAATAATCTATTACATATAATCAAGATTTTCAAAACTGACTGGTTGGTCTGTTTCTTCAGATAGCATCCTGAATACTTTGGGTTTGACCCAAAGTCTCTATCTACTTTTCAAAATTTATGTTCTCAAAAACATATAGGGACAATTTCTTCCCACCTGAAAGACCAATTATCTGAATACCTGGGCTTTCCATATATCAGCCTCCCAAAAAGTGTATAATTCAAAGTTTATCTCTCAGGAAATTATCACATCACAGCTTCTGAGGTTCTGCCTAGCTATTATTTTCCTTCCTTGCCTTTTTCCTCCTTCCCATTATGCTTTAATGCCCTGGGATCCACATTACCGATTCAGCAGCTTGAGAGGCATATGCTGCAGCTTACTGGCCGAACCAATTAAAGAAAGAAAGAAAAACCAACAAAAAATCAAATTAATATAATTTCAAGACATTCAGTGCAATGTGCATTATACACATCTTCCTATTCCAGTTTAATTTTTTTTCAACAATGTAACTACAGAAAAAACATTGTCTAATTCACAACTGCTTTCACAAAATGTCTTATTACTGAATTCCAGCCCACAGTGCCTTCCTTGCAAACACTCTCACAGACTGCAAAAATCATATTCAGAGCACAAACCAACAAAATGTGCTTCTTAATCAAAGTATGTAGAACCTACTTACATTAATGGCCAACGTTGCCTTTTTATTACACTATGTTATAAAAATACAAATTGATACAAAGTAAACTAATTTTGCAAATAAGCTACTTTATTCAGACTCAACATTCTATAATGTGTTATAAAAATCAACCTTTCATTGCACATTTCCACATAACATGATATTTATTGGTTTCCAGGAGTCACTGCATCAAGTTTATATTACTTCATGGTCAAAAAAAAATGTAGTTACTTAGTATTCTGCATTGGCTGGCTATCAATTGTGGCAACTTGATTTTACTACGTGAAAATGCAGTAGATGGAATGAAGCAGTCATCACTCAGGCGTCTCACATTCTATGTCAAGGCTTGACAAAGATAACCCAACTTGACAGCTGCTCTTTGGCATACAAAAGGCAGAAATACTTGCATATTCCACCCATCTTGTAAACCCTGTGAGGTGTTACTGGTGAAAAAATAAGAGTTTGTGTTGAGACTAACGTGGACACTGAGAACAGCATTTGAGCATTAATCTCACAGGTACAGCAGTGAGGACACACAAAACATTACCATACACCTAGGTATGAATGCAATCCTAAAATTTGGCCTTAAACATTACCAGACCTGTACTAAACCTCCCCAAAATATCTGTTTCTAGCATCTTAATTTGTGCTAGCTCTTATGGTATGGAAATAGTTAAGACACTTCGATGTGAAGCATTCCCTGAATTCGATGTAGTTACTGTGTATATGGAATCACATTCATTTTCTATTTGTCTCAAAATAACAAATCACAATACATGTGATAAGAGTGCATTGCATATTAACTCACATGAACTGCAAATGGAAAACACAGAGAATCTGAAATCATCTTATTTGCTCTAAGTATGAAATATTAAGGATCTCCTTATTTCCCCTCTAGTGGATTCAGAGACTACAAGATGTTTCAGCGGTTGAGAACATGAAATGAGAAACATGCATTGAAAAAAAGAACAAACCAGTATCCAAAACTTTTTCAGAATCCTCAGCGTACAGATTGAAAACACCAAACACTTGGGAAGCCCTTACCAAGTATTTTATTTACTTCTTTTTTTGAGGATAGGGGGCAACAGCAGTTTTTGTAGCCAGTTTTATTAGCAAGTCAATGCATCAGTCAGACCTCTCCATCTCACCTTGGCATCACTCAGACCAGTATTAAGGCTGTGTTACATAAAAGCCGAGTGGGGCTACAAGAGACAGTAATTAAAAACAGTGGAAATGCACTTACTGCTCAGAAAACCCCATAACATGCTCCCTGTAGGAGGAGCTTGTAGCAGGTGCTAAGAGCACTCGGTATTACATTGCTGTATCACCAGGATGCTCAGGAGGAAACAGCTTCAAATGGGGGAAAATGAGCAGATCTCTGCAATGCTCCTGTAAAAGACAATTGGTGACTCAAAGCCTCACATTGCACACCTGTAGCATGGCATGGTAAAGGCAGCCACTCAAGCAGAGAATATCACATACAGTAACAGGTCAGTAAAGGACCTTCCTCCAAAGACTGTGCTTTGAAATACCACTCAGTTCTATTAAATGTTCCAGGAATGATCAGACAAGATGGCATTACACTGTCCCAACACAACAGGCTTTCCATAAACACTAAAGGCAGCACACTTTTAAAGGAAAAATAAAAACCAAGACTTCTTTTTCAAAGGCTTGCTGGAAAATAAATCAGAGAGAAGTAGCTTAAACAAAATCCTAATCTATTTTAACCAAATGCATTAGGCAGGCAAGTAAGCATTAACACAGCAAAAATGTTGTTCCACGCCTTTATTCTGATTACACTTCTCAAATTAAGCCCTTGTACTAATTCCAATCTGTGAAATATATTGGTGCATTAATCCATGCCAACATTTATAATAGCTATTAAGTTTGTTCTAGATTATATCACTTGTACCTACTCATTTATATCCTGCCCTGTGGGTTTACTTAACATTGACCAAGAGACTCCTGCCCATTTAAAAAACCCCATATATTCTTGCTTGTAATAGTCTATGTTGAGAGACTAAAGAAAATAAAATCAACACAAATAAATGATATTCTGATACCAAATATTTTTGGAGATTCCAGAAATGGTGTCCACATTCTGCTGACCTTGCTTGTGTGGAATAGTACCCTGAAAAGCAATTACAATAAAGTCAACCTTGCTAAAAAAAAAAAAAAAAAAAAAAAAAAAAAAAAAAAAAGACCAAGTCAGTAAGCCTGAGGGGGAATATAATCTTTGAGCAAATCTGTGTAGGTGTACATTTTCTCCATTTATGGCAAGTGTGTATGAGCAATTGTAGAAATAACCAGCGGCAATGGGATTAAAATTTGGAAATAACAGTCAGGCTTGATAGCTCCATAGTTTTAGTAAACATACAGTCTAATTTAGATATTCTTAAAGCCTTAGCTTCCCAGATAAGCATTCATTATTTTTAGGCACTTCCTAGGCTCAAGTGAGTATTTTCAAGTACAGGTTTGGGCATATGGCTTGAGTCCTTAACATCCTTAATAATTTAAAAACACTGTAATACAATATAATTGCACACATAACTTTTGTATGAAGCCATCATGTAAGGAAAGGTGCTGGATGGCATGTGCAAGGTCAGAAAAACTTTACATGCTTACATACTGTTTATTTTGGAGACAGGGAGTAGGTAGTACCAACTCTGATTAAGTTTCTCTATAATTTGTTATTCATCCAACTTCAAAAAGTTTATTTCAAAACTTTCAAGATTATCACCTGCCTACCCTGCTACTTTCGAGGAAATTTCCTGGTCCAGACATTAGAGGGAAAGATGACAGGACAAAATACCTTGTGGGCCCCAAGAAAATGTACTGCCATTCAGCAAAGTTATAACTGAAAACCTGCTGTTTGCACAGACTCAGAAGAGAACACTTTGAATTTAACAAATTATGTCTCCTTACCCATTTGGATTTGAGCACAACTCTTCCAACACTTTCAGCTTTTTATTATGGTCAGCTGTAGCAGGAACAAGAATTTAAACTTAAGGGAGGTGAGTTCAGAATCAAGTGGGGGAAAAAAAGCATGACTGAGATCAGAGTAAGACAAGAGAGGGATTACCTTGGTAGCTGGAAAATTAAAGGGGGAGCTTAATTTTGGAGAAGATGGTTTCAGAGGGAGAAAAGACAGTCAGATGGTTAAAGCCACCCAAAACTAACTATATCTGCATTGGTATCTAAGTAATTATCATTATTAAAGTGTTTAATAGACCGTAACTACTTGTGTTTTATACTTCTGAGACATTTATTTGTGCTATTGAAGACTCTGTCTCCAATTTTGTACAGTCAGAGCTCCAAAGGAAGACACCCTACTACTTTTTGAACCTTTACAGTGCTGTTTTCCAAATTCAGGTCCCAGGCATCTTAAAATGGGATTTGTTTCCTATCACTCACCTTTCTAGGATTGGCAGAATACTGCTAAAATGTTACAGAGTGCCAAGGGGAAAGAACATCTTCCAGACTGTGCTTGTTTCCTGAGATAGCAACCATAATGTACCGTAATGTCAGAGGTACCCACTTCTGAGTAACACAGATAACAGCTTCCAGCACAAGGTTTTTGAGGGAAATCTTAACTGCTCCCTGGAGAACAGAGGCCCAGACAACAACAATGTTTATAGCATTTAATAACTTTTAAAGCCAGAATGACCCATACCATTATCTTGCCTGCCTTTCTGCATGACACAAACCACAGAATTGCACTGAGCTCTCGGAGTTTGGTTAAAGTGGAAACATTAATAGCACATAGTTACGCAGATGCTGATGGGTAATTTTCATCCCTGCATTTTCTAATGCATCTTTTGTTCTCCATCAGCATCCTAAGTTATACACAAATCCCTTAACTGAGGAGCAGGACTGTACAGAAAGACCTCAAAAGAAAGACACTAGTTTCTAGAACTTAAAAATCAAGTCCACATCTTGAAGGACAAATCTCATACAAACATATCATCGGTGAGACCCTAGAGACCTCGGCCAAGAATTTTCACTAAGTGAAATGCTGGTTATCTTTTGAATGCTTGCAATTAAACTAATTACAATAATTTAACAACTAAGAAATACTGGAAGAGATTTGGAGAAACTGTATCCACAGAAGGATGACACACTCTCTCTGAGAGTGACCACACACAGATTGCCCCGAGAGGTTGTGGAAGATATTGGAAGATATTCAAAAGTAATCTGAACACAGTCCCTCCTGGGCAGCTGTCTTAAGGTGACCCTGCTTGAGCAGGGAGGTTTGACTAGATGACCTCCAGTGGTTCCTTCTGTGATATCTGAGATTTAACCTTTCCCCACCTGCTGTTGCAAGAACTGAGGTCAGCTGCAATGTCTTTTTTTACATCTCTAGACTGAAATACTTTTCTGAAAGGTAAGTGAAGCAGCGCAAAGTGTTTGCTAATTTTCTCCTGTAGTTATTATTTACATTTCTGTTTATGTAGATGTATCATATCACTGCAAGTAAATTAATGTTTATACAATGTTTTTAAGATATAAGGCATTGGTGTGCTCTCGTATGCACTCAGGTACAGTTTTTCGTGCATGATAAAAACAATTCACTGCCTCTTTTAAGGTTAGTACTCAAAATCCAGCTCTCATGTACTTTTTATTCATCTGAGTTGATTGTACTTTAGCTTCTTTATGGACTCTTTAAAATATGCACTAATAAAATCTTATTAGCTTTTTATTATCAACTGTCTCAACATACAAATATTGGAAGCTGCAGGGATTTTCTGGTCACTGTGAGCATGGCTCCAGATTAACTAGCAATCAATGCATTTGTTATACTGTCTCTGGTAATTGATGTTTCTGAAAAGGTAACAAATTTTTAGCACCATTCAGGCAATTTGCAGAGATAATTCTGCCTTTAAGGGCGCTCTGTTTATTTCAACACAAGGAATGAAGTCAATCTGGGTAAGTTGCTATGATTTACTGACACCTCCCTTTAGCTGATGTTCCACAGCTGGCTGGGCAAAAATTCTATGTTAGAACCACACCAGGTATTTAGGACCTTAACTTGCTATAAATTCTTTGAAGTCAATAGGTAGGATTCAAAAATCAATGGAAGGATATGGCTCAAAAGTGCTTCTTCCAAAACTATAATAGTACAAATATTATCACTGAGCACTCACCTATACGTAAGATCTGAACACTGAAATAGAAGCCTACAAAAGATATATACATGTGTGAGATGATATTGAAATCAATGCATTTAAGTCCCTAATAGCTCACCTGATTAATCTCACTGACAAGAACATCTGAATGCCTCTAGAATAGAGAGGCATTTACAATGGCAGTGCTTTCTTGGTGGAGTACTTTGAAGTCTGCTATTTTAAAAGTTGTTATAGGAGGATATTGTGAGAAAACAAGATAAATGTTTTAGTGAGGAATTACATGGTTGAGAAATCATACATGAGGGATACTCCTCCCAGTAGATTTCACTGATTTTGCATGAGCACACTTTGGTTACATTAGACGTGGGTTTGGTGGAACACAAATTTTAAGGATGAGGAAGCAGTTGCTAAATTTACCTGACAGAGCTAAAGAAGGTGTTAATCTCTCTTTTTTTCTCCTAATGGTACCTGACACTATATCTTTTAAGACCACAGGCTTTGGCTCCACAGTGAGTCAACAAAAAAGAAAATATTTGACTACATGAACTGTTAGAAGAATGGTCCTTATTACAAATATCATTCAAATGCAACATGAACAGTACATCCCCAAATTCTATCAAAAAAATAAACAAACACACAACTCAAATGAGGATATTCCAACCACTTAAGTATTACGATAATCCAAAGTATGCAAACAAGGGGACAAACAAACATCATAAACAATGTTACTCTTCAGAAGTCAAATTCTCTCTGCAGTAAACAGAATTGGTAGCAAAAAAATCATTGTTATCTTTGCTTATCAGATGCTAAGGAAAGATAAGAAGATAATCATGTCTAAATTCACATAGTCACAATGACTAGTGTTGAACATATACCCACTGCAGCAAAAGCTGTACAACTGCCCAGCTCTGCCTCTGGTAAGACCTGGGGTGTTTTACCCATTATAAAATAATAACTTGCAAAGAAATGCACAGATAGATATACCCAGTCCTGGATCACTGCTTATAGAGGCCTGTTTGCCAATGACTTTGGAAAGAGAAACCCAGCTCTGTAAACAACTCTTATTGCTTGCTACGTGAACTTTCAAAAGTCTTTCATCAACTTGTGCCCTTTGAAATTTTCCAGAAGGCAATTTTTAGACATTAATACAGACACTTTTTCCATTTTTATTGCAACCTGAAATGTTGCTTTAATAATTTCCATGGCAAACCAGGTAACAATACATTTAACATTTCCATCAAATAACTTATATTTTAACTCTAAGTATCTATATAAAATTAATTTTTTTAAGCTCTGACCCCAGAATCATCTGAGATTTTAAAACTCTAAACCCAATAGGGCTTAACAATTTCCACTGTTTACATTATTAAGACCTGCAGTTCTCAAATGTGCATATCCCCTCAGAGGAACACTGAATCTCCTGATCCTTTCATTCACACATTACTTTGGCCAATAAGTAATGGCATCATCAGAGCCTTCGTACAGGGCTTCCCCCAATGCAGAGCAGCTCTGAGTTTTGGCCCTGCAGCATGCCTCACCAGCTTGTGCCTCCAGAGTGGAATTCCTGGTTCTACAGCAGGTTCTACAGCATTTATGTTTTGCTTGTGCTTTTTGACAACAATCCAGGTGCTATATGCCAGGCCTGGAACAGTGGGTGCTGTGTCTGAGTGATGAAAACTTTTTCCAGGATTTGGAGGTCTTGTTCTCATCTACAGCTCTCTGGAAATTTAGAGAGACCTTGAATTGGGCTATTTTGGTAATGTATAAGCTTAGAAGGCCTGTAGCCTTATAAGATTAGGCAGTTCTTTTATTTAAAATAAAGACCGAAGGTATTCTTGTGCAAGTGTAACTATTGATTCAAACTTTTCAAATCATTTGAAACCGCCACAAAAATTTTCCTCTCCAAGAAACATTAGAGAAAACAACTCTTTATTTTCATACAGAAATGGAATAATCAAAGGTAATCTGTATTCTCAGAATTGAGGTATTTATTGTTCCACAGGAGTAAAGATGTTGGATTGCACCGGTAAAGGTGTTTTGTGCATTTTCCCTCTGGTGCTGGATACCCGAAATGCCACATCCTTCAAATACTTACTCTGAATGAAGAAGATGAGTGTGCTGAAGAAGGTAAGAAACACAAAAGTATACTTAAGTCAGATTTTTCTGACAGAGCAGGGATGGAAAGCTCACCCAGATACACACCTGGGGTGTCTCAGAACCGGGTCTTCAGCGTGTTGCAGGACGTGCTCGGTACTTCGCAAGATTGAGATCTTAGACGTAAAAACGTATTTTACACATAAAAATACAGCAGATGTCCTTCCAGAAATCCTATCTTAAGTGTTATTCCCTCTCATTATGTTTCTTACATTCAGGAACAGACATTTGAGATATACTGTGAACAGTGCAAAAGACTGTTTTATATTTATACAACCACGCTCTGCGGTACCTTTAAGCAACAACTGAAGGAAAAGCTGAGAAACGTTTCATCCTCAGAGCAATTCTGGTCCAAGCCGAACTTTTGTTTAGCGAGTTGTAAACAAATGTCTTAGAATGCAGAGAATCCTCTCATTTCTTTCCAGCTAAGGTGGTCTCAAACACATCAAGTCCTGCTTTGAAGTAAACCTGAGCTGAATTGATGCTGTTCAGCACCTCTGACAAGGCTGCCTGGATGGTCTCATTTGACTGATGTAGTTTGCAGTGCTCCAGTGCCTCCAGCAGTAGTGAAAACTGGCTGGTCCTTTCATCCAGTCTGTAAAGAATATTTCTAGAAGAGAACAATGGAGAGAATGGTAAACTTTTTACTCAAAACAATTCATCAGAAGCCATCAAGAAACCCTGCAAGTATCAGCTACACTTTACAGATGATATGTATTATGCACAGTAAAGCTGACCCATGGCAAAGTGAAAGGCAACTGCATATTTATTATACCTTGTTCACTGAACTACAAGTACATACATTGAAACAGTCACTAAATCCATCAAAGAAATCTCACATTCCTCTTTGACCATTCAAGATTTTATTCAAAAGCATGAGCTTACACCTATCACACCCCTCATGAAGGATTTCGCATCTCAGCTGGATTCCATTTATTCCCCTCTAAAAAAAACGTTTGATTATTGCTGTGAGCCCTCAGCACAGGTCTGGGGTTGTTTTTGTTTTTCCTATCTGCTCCTGTTATTTATTTCCCTCTTCAGAGGTGAAATTCCAGCTACACTGAAGTCAATGGTGAAACTCTCATTGCCTTCAGCAGAGCCTTTATTTCATCAATAATCCTTTGTGGCATCAGAACAAGAGCAACCCATCTTTAATGTCACATACTCGAGGAAGGAAATAAACAGCACACACAGCTATACCCTTGTGAAACAAAATCTGTGTTTTCCTAGAATATCTGAAAAACTTTTTAATGGTTTATAGAAAAACACATGGAAGAGTGCTGTCTGATCCCTTGGAAATGTTATCTGTATGAGGTGTGGAAGGCTCAGAATTCAAAGCTAGTGAGTGATTTTAATGAGACTCTTTGAAGCAGACTAAAAATGCTATCCAAAACCAGGTGTAGTCATTATTTTAATTAGAAGAGCATGTTAATATCATAAATCTCCACCCAGCAGCTCCTTTGATTGTAAACAGAAATGAGTGAAATTTGAAACAGGAAAGCTACAGTGATTTGGTGCAGGACCTTATCCTTAAATACAAGGCAGGTGTTCAGGGCAGGGAGATGTTGTTTCATGGAATGAAACCAGCAAGAAACAGGACAACTTACATACTTTGTTAGTAACCTAATTGCATGACAGAACAGGCCAAATGGCAACTCCACATTAGTAATAAACAGCCAAGTACCTACAAGACAGATGACCACAAAAGGGCATCTTATTATTACATGAATCACCTAATTGCCAGTCTGCCAGGGGGAAAAGTAAGAAAGTATCCCTATAAATGACAGCACAGAACAACTACAATCTTCTGCCATGCTTTTCAGTTTTTAATAAAAAAAAAGTGTTTTGAACGAGAGGCAGTGTTTTTCAATTTGAAATAACTGCTATCCTCTTAAGACAATTTTTCAACCTATGTTTTTGCCTTCCTATGTTGGGAAAACATAGGAAACCCAGCAATGTGCAGTAGGAAAGGCAAGCTTTTCATCCCCTGGCAGCAATACACCTATCCATTTCAAGGGTTCTGCAATGCAATCCACTGCAGTTTTAAACAGAGGAGGGAAAGGGGTTGAATCCAACACTGCAGCAGCAGGACAGCTTACACAGTTTAAACAATAGGTCATCACTGACCTCGATCATTTAGCCTGAAACAGGTTAGAAGCACTTCCAGGAACAGCTCAGCAGGGACAGGAATTTCCATCAAGAGGACTGTAACAGGCAGGTGTGGCAATAACTTCCTCAGCTTGCACCGCTGTTCCTTAGCTCTGAGCTGATGCTGCTGTTCCTCAGACTAAGAAGCATTTTACACTCAAAGGTGACTCAAGTTATATAATGGACTGTCCCAAAGCAGTCCCTGTGATATAGCAAATGAAAACTTTATATGCTGAGAACCAGATAAATTCCTGGTTGGTTGGTTTTCAAGGATAGGCTGTGCTATGGGAAATACTGTATTTTTCAAAGCAGGGGTTGATTTTGCTCCCTCTGAAATCAGTTCAGGGACTCCTGCTGGGATCAGTGCAAGCAGAACTAGGCTTTTGAAGAACCCACCTCTATAGTTCCTGTAGTTCACGGGGAGAAAGAAACCTGTTCACAACCCCTCAAACACCTTCAACAGTAAGGGCAATAGAAAATAGAAATAATCACATTACTTTCTACTCTTAGGAGAGATCTTATTGCTGGTGGCTGGGAGACTTTGACTGAGCTGGAATTCTAGTCCAATGCCTACAATACTGGCTCCCTGATCTATATTAGGATCCCTCTATTCCTTTTTTAGGGGTAATGTCAACTAGTAAAAAAAATCGTAAGATGATAACCATCAGCAGAGCAACACTGACTTAGACTGCTAGAAATCAGACTCTAAAGAGAGGATGGCCTAAACATTGGAATGGACATAAACACTGGACTGTATGGGGACTGCTGAGACAAAATTTGTGGTGAATAGGAACAGATCTTCTCCTGCCCCATCTTCAACTGTGCTCCAAACAAGGCACACAGGCTAAAAGGATGGTTTGCCTTGACACATAAGGATGCTAACACAGTTAAAATTTACTGTGTGACTTCGGAATCACAGGTGATTGCACAGTAAAGGCACAGGCAGGTGATCCACTGTAAAAGACAGGTGTTCCTAGCCCATCCCACCTGACTGTGGCACAAATTACTGTCTGATGAGAAAAGCTTAGTGGTTGGATGAATGAAAGAGAAAAGCAGTCTGCTGTCATAGTTTAAATAATATCTTAACTTTTGCTATAGTAATATGAATTCATCATAGCTGATTGCATGGTATGACAGAACCTACTTTTTGTTTTTATGCATGCAAATAATAATAAGTGAAATTATACAGCACCTGTTTTTTTGAATTTTCTGCTAGGAGTTCTCACTAGGATCTTATATTTTCCAATTACTTATCTTTGCTTGGCAAGCCATGCCACTCCTTTGTTGCATAAAATGATTTCTCTCTTTATGCACGTTCATGAGAAACGATTTATACAAGTTTACTTCTTATCTCTGTCCAAGCTTCATCAAATGAAAAAAATGGTCAGTCCAGTTTATTACTTCCAAGCCTTTACAAGTCAGAAAAGTGTTTTCATTAAAGATTACACAGGGACTGAAAAATAAACCCCAGCCATTTCACTGGCACAAGATATCACTATGTGCCCACAACATGCATAATGATAGCAAGAGACTTTAATTTATACTGTGAAATTCAATTACCTAAACATTCCTTAACACAAATTGGTTTTGTAGCCTACACCCCTAAAACAACAATTCCAGTCTCTGGCCTAATTGCTTAAGTATCTACCTTCACCTTTAACTATTTTGATCTTCTAAATGTAATTCACACCGTCAGCCTGACCCACACAAAACAAAAAGAGACTCCTAAACAGAAAACTGCAATACATTATTGATAAGACTAATGAAATCACAACACACATCATTCATCTTAATGGACTTGTTCCTATGACACATCTCAGTGACCTGAAAAGTGTAACACTGAAGCAGGAAACCCAAGCAAGAACTTCAGGCAGTACCACTGAAAGAGGTAAAATGGCTCCAAACAAAAGAACCAGACTTATCAAAGTAAAGCAAAGAAACTATAAAACTGAACTCTTAACAGAACCTCTTCTGTAACTTTTATGAGCCCTTTTCAGGCCTAGGAACATAAGCATTACTGATCAAAACAATGCCATTAAATGCTGTTTTACACTATCACAAGTAAGGAGGTAATGTCATACCCACCAGACCAGAATGAATTTGAAAAATTCTTGAAACGACAGATCACACTAAAAATTTGATTTTAACGCAACTTCAAGCTATTTTGGAGGTTACAGTAGAACAACTGGACAGTATAGGATAAAACTAGATTATTACATTATTCTTGTCAAGAAAAAGGATTTTTTAGCTTATAAGAAAAGTTTGCAGGTAATGTGCAACACAAGCTCAATTATTCAGGTACTTACAAGCAGACTCCCATCTAAGAGCCTATATTTGAGATTTTGAAAAGTAATTATTAAATCATTAGTACATGATGGCAAGTACACTGTCCTTTTCTCTGTGGAATCACATTAGAATTGTGTACAGGTAAATGCTGTGGGCAGCCTCTGCCTATTCCAGTTATAACACAATGTGCTATGACTTCAGCATCCTCACAAACTCAATTTTATAAATCCTTGAATTGTTTCTTCTTGTACTCTCCAAGAAAAAAAAAAAACACACCAGAACAAGGATTCTCTGAGTTTCACTTTCTCCTGGTACTGTTCAATTTTGAATGCTCTTTTCTTACATCTAGGAGTTTGGTTTCATTCGTGTTCGTAAAATATAAAATATTATCGCCTTGGTAAATAAATAAATGCATTCTAATAACATTATTTACATGTTGGAACTTCCACTTCCACAGGCTGTTTATTTACTGTAGGACATAAAAATATTACAAATTCTTCTTACCTGAAAACAGCATGAGCTGATTTATACTCATTTATTTACACTTGCTTGCATCTCAGAAAATTTTATGTTGATGGTACAGAAAGTTTCCCTTCTTCCTCTGGGTTCCTTATCCTTTTGATCTCCAACAGTTCTTCTCCTTTCCACTCTTCTTATTTTCTAAACCTTTTTGACACCCACATGCAGTTATATTATCTTTCCTGTTTTATTTCACAGCACTATTGTGGCAGAAGGTTTATCATTATATAATTGGAGCTGCTGGCCATATAAGACCAGGAGAAAATATATTCCCTGGTAAACTGTCATTACATGTAATTAGAGCTGCAAACGTCACTATTCCTTCACTTTCATAAGTCCCCAAAAACTCAGCACATCATATTTAGGGTATTTTTATTTCTAATATGTGGTTTCTAACTTTTGCTTGCTCCTTTTAAAAGAGCCATCAACTGCCTTCCCTTAGTGTTCTCATCTACAGGCTACAAACTGTCCTACCAATATATATTTTCCAGAAAGTGATGTATTAAAATTATGTACACTCAGAAGTGTCTGCCTCAAAGGTATGTATTTGCATGTTATCAGCAGTTGATAAGCTACAGGTAATCCAGATATCAAACCTAAATAAGGTCTAACCAACTGAAAGGCATTTCAAAGGCATTGTTGTGGCAAAACAGATAAATTCGCTTCCTGCTAGATAGAAATTTATTTTGCATAAGAGACAGGCATTAGGACACCTCTAATTGAACCACTTATGGCAAACAGAGGTTATGGTCAGTCTGCATGAAGAGAATCCTGTTGGGAAATGGGACTACAAGGAGATAATTATCCCAGGTTTGAATACATTTCTGAGAGGTCAGTTTAGAACAGGGCTTGTTAAAAAAATAAATCCGGATTTTGGCAGCCCTGTGAAGTGTCTTGATGCTTGGCTTGGCTTGACTGCCTCCAAATAAACAAAGGGAAAAGGAGAAGCCAAACTGGAAGGATAGTAGGTTACAAGATACACTATCTTTTATTTCCCTACGATTCTCTTTGTTTACAGTCCTTTTTAAAGGTAGGGAACAGCCCTTATCAACTTAAAGACCATCTTCAACTAAAGATCTGACTCTATAAACACCCATCCTAACCTCACCTAAAGACATTCCCACCCTTAAAACTATTCTGGGGATGGTTACAAATTCATCTACCAGATGAATTTGCATGTCAGAGCATTCAGAACCCTAAAGAGAAAGATGTATTAAAGAAATCAAGCCAAGTAAAGGTTTCTTGAGGATTTTTTTTTATGATCAAAATTCAACATTCAGAGAAAAAATTCATTTTCACTTCTGTTCTGAAAACCTAAGGAAACAATCTTTTTGATAGTTAAATAATTTCTGTCAACAGAAAAAAAACTGACATAAAATAAAGCTAACAATGCTAATCTTGATTTTCTGCCGATGTTGACAGTGTTCTGCTACAGCTTGGGAAAAAAAAAAAGAAATCTATGACAACCTGTGCTGAAACTTTTTCACTTGCATTACATAAACAATAATTTATTCATTTTTGTGACTCATGATAGCAAACAGTGTCTAGGAAAATATATAATAACCATGAGCAAATGGAAGCTGGAAACTTGATGCAAGGAGCTGATCATAAGAGGCCTGATGTTCTGGAACAGCCTCAAATAAGACTAATGGAGCTAAGAAGTCTGACTAATTTAAAAACTGAATTTGAGTGAAATCAGGCTGCAATAAAATATCTATTTGCCAGTGCTGAACATCAACATTACCCTGCACTCAGTTTTTCTCATGGTGAAAATCTGCTGAGTTTAGGAGCCTGATTTATTCTTTGCTTTGGAGTAAACAACATCAGTAAGTAAGAAGAATCCATTCTACAGCTTCAGCAAGTACAGAATGACTGCACACAAGTGGAACAAAAAAGAAAAAAATAGGATGCATCTGTTCTTCAGAAGTTGCAAGTCACTATTTATCACTGCTAAAGAGCAGTCCTCTAATTAAGCATTATTTTCCCTAGGGTTTTACAGAAATTAATTAAGTGACTTTATCTAGAAATTCCTGAAGAAGCCACAAACCCCCCTATCAGACTCTTTGCCATAGAGCCTTCAAACCCTATATGCAGCTGATGAAAGAATGATGAATACTCCACAGAAATGTAAAAATTCCTTGAAAATCCATGAATACTTTTTCTGTGATTTCTTAGAACAAGGACTTGCATGTACACTTGAAAGAGTGATGATGCATTGAACAAAATTGATATAACTGTATTTTAAAATTGTATTTTCCTGGCAGCAACTGGTATGAAATATACTTTGTTAACTTCCAAATAATGTAGCTGTTGGTAACAAATGTAGGCATGTTGTTCTTTGAATGATTTATGCTACACTTGCTTTTGAAGTGAAAGAAACATATGCTTATGTGAGTAATTTGGAGGAAACTATTTGTCGTTTAAGGATGTCTCAGTCTGAAATACCCGAATCCAAAGCAGATGTGCTACTATTCTGAAGGACTTGAGGGAAGTGAATTAATAATATTATTTCCAAATGGCTCACAGCTGATGTTCTGATGGCTTCATAGGGCTTTTTATTTAGAAATCGTGTAAAACATCTGATTCCTAAGGAGGAACACCATTTTCAAAGGAAGCAGCACTCAGGGTCCAGTGCCCAACGCAGTAAATAGGCTTGACCTTGGTCTTCAGTGCTGATCCTGACTGAGTTTATCATCTAAAGTAACTCCATACCATGTGATGTGAGACCATTACCAACATAGCTAAAATCAGATAGATCGTTATCATAAGAGTTAACTATGGATAAAAGATTAATTATGTCATAATACATTCTTTAAAGAAATGCCTGAACTTGTATCTTTATTACCTTCAATGGCATGCGTACACACAAAATTAACACTTCTTTTTAATCCCAGTTAAGGTAATTTTCCTGTTAATGATCTCATCACCAAATTCCTAAGCCCTATTGCCTGGGTAATATATTAGTGGAGGAATTTTGCATATTAACTATTTTCCCAATGAACCTCATTTATATTTGTAATATATTTTGAGATGTGTTCCTGGCTAATATCGCAGACAGACATAAGTGGTTCTCATCTGTCATGACCCAAAAATGGGGAATCATTTATTTCTTGGATCCAAAAAATGTTACCGACCCTACTGCTTATAAGAAAAATGAAATCACATATATAATACTAAGTTGTTTGTCGTATTTAACAAATCCAAAATCTAATACTTTGTATAGCTTTCTGAGATGGCAGTAGATTTTTTCCTGTAACTAAATATTCTTGCCCTATTTAGCACCATAAGCACAGACCCAAGCAAGATCTGCCAGCAAGGGACACTGAGTGGAAACGGCATCCTACTTGCTAGTTGTTGGCATGAGAGCTCTGCACTGAGCTCATGGAACAGCTGGGACAGGGTTTTTACAGTTAACAGAACAACTGCTGTCAAATAGGCCATATATTAAAATAAATGTCATTTTTTAAGAAAAAAACCCCAGGTTTTTGCAAAGCTAAGACCATGCTTGTTCTTGGGAAGCATGAGGAATTGTATTTCCTGGATAAAGTCTTGTCTTTGGGACAACCAATGCTGCAATAAATTACAATATATGCATAATAATAGTTGCTGGATCACAAACATAATGGGTCTGATGTACAGAGAGAAGTCTTTAGGTATACAAATCAATTTAATTAGAAGGATTTTCTATACTTCATGAGAAATATAGAAAAGAAAAACAAATTAAGGTATGTAAACCCAGGTTTACCCTTCCTATCAGGGAAGTGAGAAATCTGGTTTCCAGCCATGACATAATCCCAGATTACAGTGGTTTTCTGCTTTTGCAGGTGCAATGAAAAGATTTCCACGTTCCCTGTTTAAATAAGCTTTAAAGTCTGCCATAATTACATGTCTGCAGATGGCTAATTCAGAAGTATTTATGCAGCAAATGCTCTTTAAATAGTAAAAATTTACAAGACAACAAATACAGTCATTAATTCATGGCTATTACAAGTATTGGTGATTCCAAAAGAAAAAAACATTTCAATTGCCACTCATACGGATCAGGTGTTTTGAGTATGAGTTTAATTCACTTTATTGCACCTCCTCAGTATTAGGAAAGGTCATAATTCAGCATGATTATTAGTCATGAGAAAAATAATAACCATAGCAGGAATTTGTAAGAGCATTATCAACCAGTAATTGCTATTGATGTGTGCCAGGATAAATGTGAAGCTCCACACACAGATGAATGTTACAGATCTACTCTCCCAGAGGATGAAATTGTACCTGTCTGGTCCAGTGAATGAATAACCACAGCACTGTTCATTTCCCCCACAGGGGCTGGGAGGACCTGGTCAGAGCTCTTCCCAAAGTTTTCCAGTCCACAGAGAATGTTCGTGCTGCTCAAATTTGCACCTACAGGCCCATCACAAATTAAACAGCTCTTAAACTTTCCTAACTATGCCTGTTGTGGGGAGGTGCACTGATAGGAAAAGGTATCCTGGGGGAAGCTTCTTGTGCTACTCAGAGTTTAACTCCAAAGCTGCATTATAATCCACTGAATGTGCAGATTCATGACAGAATCTTCTTCCCAGTCCCTCAAATCCCATTTTGAGTGTCTGCACCATGTGAGTGAACTCCAAGTGATCTTAATCATGCCTGGCTTCTGGTAGCTGCTCAAGAGAAAAGGGAGTTCCTCTGTCCTCCCATCTGTGCTATACCCTCACCTAACAGTCAGGTACAATGTTTAAAAAGAAAGCAGTGAATAAAATACTTTCAGTTCACCTTTTATCAAGGGTGTTACTCCAGATTCTGCTAGTGACTTGGATGTATGAATTTGACTCAAATTATGATTTTAAACTGAAATCACATGTGCCAAATATGTTATTGTCTTTTTTTTTTTTTTTTTTTTTTAAGAAAATGATAGCTAAATAAGTGCTATCAGAATGCAGTGTTCAGGATCTGTTTAGGCTTCAGATATTTCTTAGTTTGTACCAATCTAGTTAAATACACATTATTGCTTGTCATACCACTAACTAACTGGTTTGTCTCTGGGATTAGGACTAGAAATGATAACCTAATATTCAAGAATTGTAATTATATACTTGTGCATGATTTTCTAATCAGGGATGACCTGCAGAGATGGCTCAGTTTATTCAATTTTACTATGCTGTAAACTCTATGCACATCAACTCATGATTGTTCCCACTTTTATAAACCCTGGTCACCAGACACACAAACTCTGTTTAGAGCGTGTAAACCAAGAAGCTAACTTTTCCATTCAATGTCTCCTACCAAAGACTGGAGGAAAAAAAATCATCTTTTATGCAAGCATTAATTAAAGATTTACCAAGTTCTGCACCACATTTTAGATCTCCTGAGTGTACAGAGCTGCCGCTGTTCTCCTACCTCATGAAACTTCTTTTTGACTTCCCTCATTCTTGGAGAAAACAAAAAAATATACCTGGAGTATTTCCTGTGATTTTCTTGCCATTAGTAGGTCATGAAGTGAGTTACAAGGCAGCAAGTCTTGCTGAAACTGTGTCACTGCTGAATATTTGAGGCTGTCATCTCTAACTTGCATAAACCACAATCAGACTGCTCAAGCACTGCAGATTTCAAAGGAATAAGGTAGAAGAAAATGGGAGGGCATTTTGGGTGTAAAAAATACATTTAGACAAATGCATAGCAGAGAGAAGGGATATGAAGAACTGCAGAACTGAGAGGCACCAGTGAAGGATTAGAAAGAGAAACAAGTAATGCCACTATTCATAACTCAGTTTATAAAACGTGAAAAATTGTAGAAGAAAAAGAGTTGCAAATTTTGAAAGATGCAAGGTATGGGGGTCAAAAGTCAGATGGGAAATCACTGCTATGCAGTAAGACGAGAATTCATTTACTCTGACTGAATGGCAAAATCTGAGGTACACTATTCTACAACCAGCACACAATTCTTTCCTTCTCCCCCAACATAATTCTATCATTGTATTTACAAATTGCACATGGCAGATAATATGAGACAGAGCATTATCTACTACTGCCAGTGCAACATGAATTACTTCAGTATTTCCCACACTAAGAATCATCAACACTGTATCAAATCACTCTCTGCTCCACATAAGACAATGCAGAACAATAAAAATACTCCATGTGTTTGGTTCAGGTCAGTCAAAAATGTCTCAAATGTTACAGCAAAGGAGACAGGAATATTTTCTATTTGAAGTCATAAATGAAGAATTCAAAACGAAAAAACAAACCTCCAGAGTTTATACAATGAGACAGAATTACTGTCTTCGGTAGAAACTCCAGGCTAGGGCTTTGTTTTATTTTTCAGATGACATTGCACTACATGTTTGCCCACGTTACTCTTCAAGATTAGCAGGATATTTGCATCTTTAATGCTTGTCCTCTGTAAATCCAGTGAGCAGCTTGTTTACACATGGAGATTTAATAAGGTCTTTAATTTTCCTACTAAATGTATCTGTAGAAACTAGACTCTTAGGGGGTGTGTATTTTGAAATCTGAGAATTTGCTGCAGTTTACCAGCAAAGCAGAAACAAACCCAGTAGAATCTGCATATGTCAGAAATGCATATAACAAATCTCAATCTGAAAGGAAAACATTTGTTCTGGTGAACAACACACACTTGAGTGGCATGAGATTAGCAGCAAATTACCTTTTTGTATGGTACTAAAAATATCTTTTGATTGTTCTTTCATATTATTCAGGGTGCATAATCTATCTTTGCTTATTGCCAGTATTTTTTTTCAGCGAATTAAAATATATTTGCCATAATTTTTTAGCCCAATGAAGTGTTAATGTCACACTTGGGTACCCCTGATAAAAAGAAGTAAAAGGAAGAAGTTAAATTAGTACAAATAAGCAATAAAAACTGCTGGAGGTCTTTGCTGAAAACAGCTTGCTTTCCAAATTCTTACTTTTCACCTACTCATTAGCCAATTCACTCAATTACATCTATTAGACAAAGCACAATCACCCTTGCAACAATTCCATAAATAGTGGTGGCAGATACACAGAGCCTTAATGGACAGGATAAACTTGGCGTGCTAAGACAAAACTCTTAAAAGAAAGATTTTACACGAGATGACTTTGATTCTTTTATAAAATTGTTAAAAGAACTGTCAGTCAGGACATAACTGATCCTTAGGCAATGCTCCATTAGGAGCAAAACCCACCTAACTGGAGCAGAAATGACAACCTGAGTGAGCCCTTGTGCGCCTATTTTTGGTTTCAGTTTTAAAAACCAAGGACACAAACCCTGATTTTAGTGACTCTCTTAGATTTGGAAATTTTTCTGGGAGCATCCCAGGGTATTCTAGGGAATCCTGCATACTTATTGGTATAAGGATTGGACATGGACCTGAAGAGAATGAACACTTTCAGTGAGACAGAACATCTTACTGCACGGAGTGTCCCATGCCTGATACTTCATGAAGTTTTCTTCATCATCTCATTTCTCTGCAATATTACTATTCACTGAAGTGGTAGGTATTTCAACAGAGACAGAAGCTCTCCATGTAAATACCTAAGGAGTGCACACACTTGACAGATACATTAGGCTGACAGGTTGTCAGGAGCTGTAGGGATCAGCAAATATAAGAAATACAATAAAATACACAAGGAATGGGGGGAACACTTAGTCAGTCTAGGAAAACACAAGATTTGAACTCAGCATTTATAAACACCAGGAAGATACATGATGTCTTGCTGCCCATGATATTGTGGTGTCAGTGTTTCAGTAGGCATTTCTGTAGAAGGAAAAGGGTGCAGAAGCATGACAGTAGGCATGATCAGTATTTATGGAATCTTTTTTTTGTCTCTGTTGAGGCTGACCACCTCACTGAGCAGACAGAACGCTTGAGATATTTTTTTCCCCCCGTCTATGTACAGTGCCTAAAGTAACAAAACCTTTTATATGCCACTGCTGTGTAATCTGTGGTTATTACTACCAGTAGCAAAATACGATAATCAGGAAATATACAGAAATGTTCCACATTAGTATATATTGCAGGAGGGGAAAGCAAGAAATGGCTAAAGGTAAGAAACTACATAAATCAATTTCAAGTGATTTTTCCATTAAAATAACGACAAATTATAAATACACAAAATTATCAATATTATGGCTATGTTATGAGAAACAAAGATAAATGAAGAACATCAACAGCTATCCTATTCTGTTCCTACACACTTATTTTGGAAATAGAAGATCTACCCAGGGCTACCACTGGGAATCAAAGAAACTCTTCAGGTACAATAAAACTCAGCGATTTTGTCCTAACCCCAAATCAAGTCCCAGGGTAACTTTTGCAAAGCGGGATAATATTTCTCAACCTATTATTTTTCATTCAGCCTAAATTTCTGGATAAGACTAAAATACCCTGATGGAAGCTGTACTTGTATATTTCCAGCCCAGTTGGAAATAGAGTATCATGGGGAAAGTGTGCTATTGTGGAATTTTCAGTCCAATGTCATCAAGTTCAGGCAAGAGAAGGATAAAAATCAAAACAACTGTATTTACTGACACTGTATTGAACAACCTGCCAATGCCAATCATGGTTCAATTTAGTTAGATATCCTAAACTAATTATTAAAAAAATTAATTTGAATAATTTCACTGCTTGTTATAGATGAATAATGCATAAATTATGCCCATTTATTGCCCTATGACATTGACTAGAATGAGACATTTAATTCTTTAAGTACATATAGACAGTAAGAGACTATAGCTATGGCAACGTGTGTGCAAACCATAAAAAAAAGAAAAAAAAAAAGATAAATAAAAGATATATTAGTTCCCTTGCAGTGGAGAAGCACAAGTAACATTGCAACCTACCTCTCCTGCAATAAAGAAAAAAATTCACCTTTCTTTTTAATTCAAGTTCTAGGACAGAAAACATAGCATAGATCCAGAGAGCTGTGAATTAGGACGAACACAAGCCTAAAAATGATGCCTAAAACTTCAGCAAATTTGTCAAGTGCTTTGATTGAGGTTGAGAATATGAGTCCAAATGGGTATACAGGAAGCAATCATTTTTTCGTGAAGAATACGTCCTTTACTGTGCACACAAATTCTTCCTTCAGAAGGCTGTAAATTACAGTATTTATGGAATCTTAATGATCTAAACACAGTTGGAGCCTGAAGGTCAAGGCTGCAAACTGCATCCTAAATTTCTGTTTACAGATGAAGCACAGTATTTATTGCTGTACTGCTTGTGCTGCTATAGTTAAAGGGCTGCCAGCATTTCCATTATAAACCACTATTTCAGGGGTTTATAACTTGCCTATCAATCTTCTGACTGGGATGAAACATGGCATGCAAGGTCCTGGCTGTGAGACTCAATCTTTTGTTTGTTTTCTTTACCAAATTACAAAAAGAATAAGCTTAAAGTTATACAATCTAAAGAAAAAAACTATATCAGGTTTTTCAAGTACTTCTGGTGTTCCTGCAATAAAATCATAGCTTCAGAACACAAAATATATTCATATAGGCCCATCAATTAATAAAAGGACTTTCGATCCCTAGAAAGATAATTCAAATAAAGACATTTGTTTAGATGTTTTTCCCCCTTTAATTAAGAAACTGTACTGCAGGTTTTTAATGGCAAGAAAGGAAATCAGAAATCTAACAGTGTCCTTGACTGGTTTATCTGTGTAGATTTTCCATTAAAGGTAACAATTACACACCTTGGCATAGTAAAAAGAGTGTATTCTTTTAAAACAAGTATCTAAATGGTGATATACAAGGTGTACATATTTTCTATTATATATTCCAGATGATATTTGGTAAAATTATTCTAAGTCAGGTCAAAGTCAATGTTTTCTCCCAAACTCTGAAGCAACTTTATTGCCTATTCTTAAATATTTTATCAAATTTAATTAAATCAGGAGGGAAATAAATACTAAATTCTCACTTCCACACTATCTACTGGGAAAGTACTTCTGCTCTGCACCAAAATACTGTGAAGAGCAGGTGATAAATTTAAGTCACATTATACCTGCATATCTAGAAAATACATTTTGATAAACAGCAAACTCGATACTGCAAGCAGTGCAAGAACTGAAATATTAGAAGACCTCAAAAACCCTCTTATTGGAATCCTAAGTTTTGGCATAATTTATTTTTACAAATAAAGAACTGGGCCAGATTCAACAATGTGCCCTTGCAATGCAACACAGACACATTACATTATATTAAGCAGTTTTATGGCTCCTTTGCAACACCATACCAGTTCAGACATGACAGACAGCAGTGCTAAACCTGGAATATGAGAATTTATTTAATCACATTTTGTTTTATTTCTTCATGTTATAAATCCAGTCACAGCAGGAAGGAAGTAAATTTGCCCCTCCCCAAATGTAATTATTATATTTTCTTTATTATAGCTGTAGGGCTTTTTTTTTATTCACTGACATTGCTGAGTTCCCCACAACTACCTTTCTTATTTTTTCCCTTTGCTTTTGTTAAAAGATGACTGCACTTGTTTTATGCCCTTCCTTAATGCTTGGAAGAATCTCTTCCTCCTGTTGCTGTACTTTTTGCTTTCCTTCCCAAGTCTACTTCTACCATGTGTTTATTTTATGTCTACTCAACATAAGCGCTTGCACTGAGATTTTTGATAATTTTTCCCATCAACTGAAACAAAGAACTGTTCTGTTATTTCAGCTAGTTCTGGTTGCAAGTGCATTTATATTCCAAAATAATGCAGATACCTCACTGACTCTTATGTCCTGACTCTGATCTGTCTCCTGTATATCTGTGTTGTCTTCCAAGCCATGCAAACCAGTTTTCCCTAAAGTAAAACCTCGGTATGGCTTTAGGGACAGTTTTACCTGGGAATACCCCCTAATGAGCAGTATGGATGAGCCATTGGGTATCTTCAGCTGCAGAGTCCTTCAAAATTAACCCAGCAGAGCTGGTGAAGTCAGACAGCCCACACTGCCTCCTGTGCAGCCCAGGGTACTCTGGACATGCCCTTGGGGTCAAGCTCTGAAACTCCACACGGATGGGCTGCAGCGCTCAGGCAGTTTGTACTGAAGCACATGGACACACATCATGACTTCTCCTGAGGAGCCAGAGCACCAGGCACTCCTCAGGGCATGCTTGGCCAATTCTTGTTTCACAAACTTTTTTTAAGCTACTGATCGCTGTAAGTTCAGGGTTTTTTATTTTGTAGAGGAATCAACAGTGAGAGATACAGCAACTGCTGACTTTCTTCTTAGACAGTAAGAGATGGAAGGACTATGATGTCTTAAAATCAACCTGGGTAGTGCAGCTGAACCCATATCAGAGAATAACTCCAACCAGAGACAAGATGTTATGAACAGTGACTGACTAAGGCCTCCTCATTCACTGCATTGTACTGCCTTTGACTGGTTGAAATGCATCCAAGAACCCTGCTATATAATTAAATATGTTAAATAATGCTACAGAGTATCTTGTATAATTCTGAATCTTCAATGAACTGTAAAAAGTTTTAAATAAAATATAGGTGGAGCTTGTCAAGCAGTATTAGACTTCAAAATATTTTCTTCTTCTGGAAGCTTACTGCACCGTCTAACACACGTATCTGTCACGCTGCCTGGGTTGCCATCACACCGTACATCTTGTTAGCAAAGATGTCATGACAGAAATGCTACAGTGCTGCATTCTAATGACCCCTTGTACTGTAATGAATTAATGTTTTCTGCAGAGAGGATGTGATAGGAAAAAATAGCTTTAATCTCAGATGCTCACTGAGGTTTGGTGTGGGTTTTTTTAAAAGTATGACAGTTTTGCAAACCGAGCAAAGCTAAAAACCGTTCTAGCTCAAGTAAAGAACGTGTGGAAAACCCCCACCTGTAAAGTCCTGGAGGAGCTCGATGAACCAGGAAGCTTTTCTCCAAGCTTTGTAGCACATCATTGAGCATCCTGACTCTGACAGGAGCTCGCTCCTTGGGGTCGTTGGCCGGGCGCATCTCATCCGACTGGAACAGCTCGGCCGTGTCCCTCAGACGTGAGGCCACTGCGAGCAACTGAGGAACGCCTACTTCATCACCTGGGAACAGCAAGAGCAAGACAGTTGCCAGTGATTCAGAGAACACCACTTATTACTCCTGCTTATAAGCCAAAATTAATAGCCCAATTAAAAGCGGAGCCTCTTTCCCCTTGAGGGGTTTGTAATGGATCAAGGAAAACCACAGATCATTCTGCATAACCTCCGATCGTTTTTTCAAAGATCAATTTGGGCTCTGATGTTTTAAGATCTAATAAGCCATGAGGAATGATTTTGGGGTACAGATTGAAGTCTAGCATTGGAAAAACAGGTCTGAAGGAAGCAATGGTTATAAATCAGGAACTACAGTGTTTCCTTCTGAGACAGCATTTACTCAATGCCATTTGATGCTACTGCTCTCAAGTCTGAAAGCCTGTGCCTGGATTCTATAATGACTGCTGTATAGAAAATTGTAATATGCAGTTTAATTGAATTTGATTGAACGTTTTAGAATCCTAGAGGTTAACAACAGTTTTAGAGGGGATTGAAATTGTTCCTCTTAATCACTTAAATCATATGCCAATGAGCCAACTTTAACTGACATCCAAATGCATATTCCAATCCAGTCAGTATTTTCAAAACTTTTTAAATATGGAGTGTTAACCATTGCTTTGTTAGCAATCCTACACAGACACCAAAAGAATAAAAGCCTGTAGCCCTTGAGAGCACACCTTGATCTCAGTATTTCTCTGGTCAGAGGAATGTGAATGTGAATTGGAACATTGTCAATGTGCAGTCTATTCCCACCTGCAGTGAAGGTGGAGAGCACGGCCTCCTTTCCCAGTGTGTGCATAGACTGCTTTCCTTTTTACAAGCACATGGAGAGGAAAAGCAGAGTCTGAACCTGATACAAAGTCAAAAGCAATATCAGTCACCATAAACATTTCCAGGATGCAGAAATTATCTTAAGGCCAAAATTCACTTTGCCTATTGACAAGAAAATCAACTACCCTTAAATCTTTCAAATGATATTTTCGTCAACATTTATGTTTTTTACACGCAGCTTTAGGAGCTGAATGTAAAAATGTCAACGAGTTCATTATCTTAGTGACTGAGATGATTAAACCAAGAAAGTGGTTCAAGACACAAGTTAAATGAATGTTAAACTTCCCTGTCTAATAGATACATGGAGAAATCAAAAACAGTAATTGGAGAACACTGACATGGTTTAAAGTCAGCTGGCAACCAAGTGCCATGAAGCTGCTTACTCACACTCTCCCGCTTCCCTGATGGAATGGGGAGAATAATCCAAAGAACAGAAAGGTAAACAAACAGGTATAAGGAATAAATCAAGGACATGCCTGAATATAATATGCTATCCCTCAGATGGAAAAAGAGATTTGCTACAGGATAAATTCCAGTAAAGGAAAAGGAGTTCATAGATCCCCATGTACTCCTGCCATTCAGCTTACACATTCCAATCTAGCAAAACATGAAACGATCCAAAATACATGGAGAGACAGATGCTGGCATGAGAGAAACTGTCAGATTCCATGAGCTATCAAGATGAATTTCAACAATGAACAGGAGTTCCCTGTGAGAACAGGAGTGAGAGAAGATGGTTTATGTCTGCCCTGGTTTGAGACAAGGTTCTTTTGTTAATGGCACTTGACCAAGCCACCTTTCCCTAATTAGAATGGATAACAGGCACTGTGGTTCCTTGATACAGGATTTGTATCTTTCTGATTGAGTCTGGAGCAATTTAAATTCTGATCAAGTTAGGTTGATGCCTCAGAAAAATATTCTCCAAGTATATAAACTTGGTACATTGCAAAATATCATTATCCTTAATTTTCAAACCTCTGGCAAACATCCTGTGCAGCTGAAGAACTTGCCATCCCCATGTATATAATGTAGGTACTGTGCATAACTTACCCTGGGACTTCTGTCCATATGAAAATATTTAAATTTACCTTATTAGAAAGAATCCTTTGGTTTCAGCCAAGCACTTTGTATTCCAAGTAACAGAAAACATTTATAACTTTAAAACAATTGTAAATGTCAGCTTTGCCTTTTCACTTTTCAGGAAGGTGAGAAAAAGGAAAATCAATCCTTCCATACTTGGAAATGAAGCCAACCAGACCACCCTTTTAAACACCTTTTTAATCCTGTAAATGCTCCCGCTCATTCTCCACAGCATTTTGCACCTAAACCAACTACATTTTTGTTTACAGTCACGAGTAAGAAGCAATGTTTACCACACACTCTAAACCAGCACTCAGAAAACACACTCCCAGGCCCCTCTTTAATACTTCAGAACAAACCCTGCACGTGTCTACGGCCAGAGTTACTCCAGCAAACTAAGGACAGAAGAGGCCTCATAACACACTGAACTTCATCACCAAGGGAAAATGTGATTTATGCTTGTCTCAAGTCGAGAAGCTGAGACTGGAAGGGCAAATGATCCTTCAAGAGAAGGATGCATTAACTAAAGGTGGCTTAAACATCTTGTGATGCTTTTACAGAGAAAATCAAGCACAAGTATTACTTCACTCAAGAGAAAACAATGCCATGTTATTATATTTTGTATTCTTTGTCCTTTTGTCTCCAGTATGAATCATGATGAATCATCTAAGCTAGCTATTTAGTTGCTATAAAAATAAAATTGCAAGTACAAGAAAGTGACTCAAGAGCATGTATACTCTTGATCAGAGAATTACACTGCTGAATTTCATTACACTTGCTAAATGTAACTGGATTCTATTCAGAAACAGGTTACATCAAATAGATATTTATTTTTACAGATACTGAATACAACAGCCTTTCCCAATGTAACTGATTGCTCTTATGAAAAATACCGCTAGAGATTTAACATTTTTAAATTGTGCTTGTGCCCTCTGCTATGAACGTACTTGCCTACAAGTACCTACAGGAGAGTGAGCACAGACAAATCAGCAGTTCTGCTTCAGTTATGCTTGCTCACCATGCATGTGAACATGTGTTTGCATGTAAGAGAGAAGGGAAATTGCTTCAGGTTTTGATTAGCTTGCAAATTCAGGATCAGCTATGGTGTGCTGCTGTATTCACTAGGCAGATTTTTCATGCTGTGCAAAATAGGATGATCAGGCCAGGCAGCAGAAAATCTGAATGGAAAAGCTTTGTAGGAAGCACCCTAAAGGGGCAGAAACACAAATCCACAGACATCCTCAGTGCAAAGAATACACTGCCATCAGCTGCAATTTCGCTACCATGACTGCTATTGCCCAAGCAAACTGATCTGGTGTTGCTACAAGAAGACTCTTTTCAAAGGGGCTACCACTAAAAGAGGCATGTTGTGACACATCACTACGTGCATGCCAACACAGAAGGAGTCTGGAGAAAAGCAGGCTCTAGAGAGACTTTATTGTGCTCTTTCAGTGCTTAAAGAGGACTTTGTAAGAAAGATGGGAACAAAATTTCTTAACAGGAGCTGTTGCAATAGGACAAGGGGTAATGGTTTTAAAATAAAGATTAGATTTAGGTGTAAGGAAGAAATGTGTTTCAATGAGATTGTGAAACACTAGCACAGGTTTCCTGGAGAGGTGGTGGATGCCCCATCCGTGGAAACATTCAAGGCCAGGATGGATGGGGCTCTGAGCAACCTGGTCTAGTGGAAGATGTCCCTGCTCATTGCAGGGGGGTAGTTCTAGATGGTCTTTAAAAGGTCCCTTCCAACACAAACTATTCCATGATTCTATTAATCTATTCATGACTTTGTACAGAGCTACTGAACTTACACGGCCTACAGATACAGATCAGCTGCTCATCCTTTCCCTTCAGTACCAAATGTTTTGTCCATAAAAAATGCATTTTTCCATGACTTTTTTTTTTTTTTTAAAGGCTGATAAAAGGCACTAATATATACTAACTTGAAAGGATACTGAAGACAAGATGTCAGTGTCTCATGGCAAAGGAGGAGGTATTTCTGCCATACATACAGATAATCAAGTGTTGCATTTTCCCCCTCTGTAGCAGTCAAGAATAATGGTTGGAAACACTAAAAAGGGAAACTTTCTGAACATGACAGACGGGTGGAGAAATTAACTCTGAAAAGCACCCGAAATGATCAGGGAAATACAGTCAAGCAGACAAAATGACGCCAAAGTGAAGACTAGCAGATAGCTGTAGGCAATGAGCATGCAGCCATCAAGTAAATGAGAGAGATATGTTTTTGTATTGATTTTTCTAAGGACAGAGTGTTTAGCCTGTTAGATGTTCTGAAATGTATGGGTTGAATCAAGGCTGTGGAAAGTCACGCAGGCTTTCCTGGAAATGGCTTATCATAAAACAGATTATTTTTAAACTTCTGCTAGCGCTGCCTACTGTTATCACCCCAAGTACTTCAGCTGCTGTAACATCTGTACAACATCCATTCTGGGAAGAAGGGACCTAACTGATAGAAAGCCACACAATTGACACTGCATCAGCCAAAGAGCTTTACATCACAGCTCCTGCACTTCCCATACAGGGAGAACCAGAAAATCTCATCCACACTTAATTTGTCTTCACAAGCCTCTCTCTGTCTCAGCCAGTGCCTATCAGAGATGGCTAAAATTTGCTCACCAGCTTCAGCAGCCTGTGATGACAGACTCAACTGGGGAATCTTACCTTGCCTGCCTAGTGCTGCACAGCCACATGGCTGGGGAACAGACATCAATTTTTAGAAGGTCTGCATGAGTCTCGGTGTGCCCAAGTGACTGGGAATAATAAATGACATCAGCTTCTACAACACCCAAGCGAGGGACATGGCCAGCATCAACCTGGCTGCCTTTATTTTTGTAAACTGTGTGATTGAACTTCTTACTGCTGAGACAGTCAGGTGCAAAGGTACAGAAAAGCTTTTAATGCTAATGAGACACCTGAGCACCTCCATCCTCAATCCCTGAAACTTCCAGTAACATACACTAAATTTTAGAGAGTCTCAAATCCAGCACAAGACAGGCTACAAGGAACAAATCCAGAGTGCTAAATGTGTTCACCAGAAAATACAAATATGTTTTGAATAGTAATGCTTATATTAGTACAAAATACTTATACAAAAATGATTACATATTTCTACTTGCATATACATACAAAATACTTCTACAGGAGGGCTTAAAAGCCCAATTTGTATCGTTCGTATACCAGATTTGACATCTTGCCTGTGCCCTACCACAAAAGATAAATTGTGTTTCCACAGGATGCCAGGCCTAGCACTTTTACTTGATTCAACTTGCAGTGTCTTGATTTTTAATGCAGAGAAGGCAAAAATTCCACACAACTGCAAGGTGTAATTAACGAGAATATTTGAAGCTGTCACCTATTTATGAATTTGTCTAAAATATCACATCTGTGATCAGACAGATAACAGCCTGACTAGCCCTGGGGACCTGGATTTCAGTCTTGGAACCCATCTCCTATCATTTATGGCCATGAGGTTTCCTGTTAAACATCAGACCATCAGCAGATGCACAAAATGAAATGTCTCTCCAGTCACAACCCTTCCTTTCAGATAAACCCCAAAACAGTAGCTTGTTTCCAAGGGTTCTGGTGTGTGCAAATGGAGACAACACATGTCACTTAACAGCCTTTTCCCCATCTCTCTGAGGTACAGGCCATGAGCCAGATGTGAACATGTTTTGGATGACATAACTTGCCATCCAGACTATCCTGAATGTAAGAAATGGTTCGTAAAGTGCTGAGTAATATCCCATGGAATATAACAGAGCTACCAGTACAGACATTCACCACACTGCAGAGTTAAATCCTTTACAAACACAACTAAATGCAGTAATAGCAAATACAAAGGTATACACAACATTTTTTTGAGTGCATCCAGGAGACTGCAAAACAGTGACTCGAGTATTTATACACACGATTTAACTTTAGGCACATGAGAAAGTCCAATGGGCAATAAAATGGGTGTTTAAGGGACTGGCTGAACCAGATCCCAGAGGCACAAAATTAAGCCTAATGAGCAAATCTAGCATGTCATGCAGATTTACCTTCACCTTTTCTACATTTACAGTTTGCATTGATTTGGGGGAGGAAACAGCTTACTAAGACAATGCCACTTTCAACTGGAAATTTCACACAACATAAAACGTTTTGAAGAATGAAGAAACCCATGAGCCATGCTAAAAAGTACAACTTTCAAGTAACCAGAAAAAAAGACTAATGTAATAATGTTTTACAAACTGAAAATAAACTGTTATTTGACACAAGTTGGAGATAGACAAGACATGAAAGTCATGAGAGAAATCATTAAACAAAACTCCAAAGTGAACAGCTGGGAGAAGATTTATCCTCCTGGCCCTACAGCCTAGGAAATAATTTTCCCTCCCCCGAAGTGGTAGAGATAAATGATTTAACTGAAGTTAGAGAAAAAATGTCACTTTAAATCAACATTTCCTGTTACTCAAAATAAAGAAAAAAGGAAGAACAATAGTAGGCATCTCATGTTCAGTTGAAGGAATACCAGCTGAGCCACACTTTTCATTTGATGATCATTCCCTGCTGTGTTTAGGCTGAAGTAAACCAATGTTTATGTGGCTCAACAGAGCTAAAATTACTTGTCTTTTTAGATGCTCACTGATTCCAGACCAATACTTGCCTACTGAATCCTAGGTCTTGACAATGATGGATGGCAAAGATTAAAGAAAAGGTATCATACTTCTATGAGTGTGTATTACAGAAAAGTGGTGCTTTATAGTGTAGGGAGTGAATGAAATGCAGGGGCAGCACCTCAAGATTGCAAAAAGTCTTTATGTTTGAGATATACAATCTCACATTCTGCTACAGTCTATGTACAGTTTGGGTGTGATTTTCTAGAACTTACACCTTTTTTTATCAGGTCAACTTGAGATTTCCATAAACATATAAATAAAAATATTTTTGAAAGGCCTTAGGATACTACAGGTAATCTGTAATAATTGGAGACCAGGAAATAACAACATGGATTTACCTATCTCACAGTGTCCTCCTGTGAGGTCCCAACAAGACAGTGCTTTGGAGCAGTCTTTTAAATTTCATGTGGGTTCTCATCAGGGATGTACTTTTCACAATTTAAATTCAGTGAATTCTGACCAGAAAACCAGCTTCTAAAGTAACTCATTTTGTCCACATTCAAGGAATGTGTTAAGAGTTTAGCAGCTAAATTATCAAAAGATTTATTCTTCAAGGACCAAGCTTCTTACGTGCTCTCCACAACCAGCAAACTTTCAACTAGTCACTTAGGAAAGGGAAGAGTTGGATCTCATTGAATACACCAGAATATGAAGAATCTTCAAGGGAAAAGGAACTGCATGGAAGGAGGAAGACAGATGACACTGAAGGAGAAAGTTTATATGGATGAGTGAGACTAGACAGTATTAACAACTAGACTTCCTCTCTCTCCTTAGACCTCAGGACTGGAGCTAAGGCATATTCCTTTCATAATTAATAAGAAGGTGACATTGCTCTTCTGTAGTCTAGACACTAGCAGAGAATATCTTAATAACATAATATGGGTTTAGCTCCCTATAACATATTAACATTTTTCTACTGCCTGTAGAGAGGGGAAAAGAAAAATAACAAAGAGCAGCCCCCATAAGCAAAGAGAATGCACAACTGCCCCCTGTAACTGGGTTATCTTTAACAGCTCTAGCCAAGGGCTATTGGCTTGACTGGGTTCTGTTGTCAACACAGGACAAAGAGACTGCAGAATACCTGTTCTTTAATCAAGGAGGCAACACAGGAATATCTGTAATGGCACCCCAATCTTGATGCAGTGGTCTCATATCAAGGCATTCATCCTATATCTAGCAAACAGTGCCAAACCCAGAATCTACAAAAATTATCTCTGCTTAATTTCCTAGTCACTGGTGACCTCTGTTTACTTTCTGACTAGAAACTTTCTTGTCCATCTCTCTAATCCCAACCCATTATCCCAAACATGCTGATGTCAAATATGGAGCTTGCAGAGTATCAGGGCTTAGTCAGCTCCAACAATATGTATTAGTAAATTATCTTGCTTTGTCACACCTGAAAAAAGAGAGAAGTTATCATGCTCTGCAACAAGGTGAGTTAGTGCAATAAACAAGCAAGGAAGGTGACTGAAAATTAAGGAACCAAACGACAGTGGGATTAGAAGCCCTCTCTTGCTTGTATTGAACAAAGCCTTGAAAGGAAATAAAATCAAATTAAGTCACAAAGTTTTTTATTGTTGATTGCTGTGTAATTAGGATATTTTAATACTAATTATTGCTTAATTGACAAAGTAACATCAGAGGAAATCTAAATATGTTACAGATTTATTTAGCAACCAAACCTGCATTTTATTTAACACTATATAATGACACTGTTTAACTAGTAAAATCACTGGCTATCATTCAAGTGAAAATTGAAAATCCATATTAGGGATTAGATGATTCTTTTTTTTTTTTTCCCCTGAATTAATGGAGAACATTCTTCTAAAGAAAATTACCTTTGAGACTGTTCTGGACTTCTAACGCGATGTCGAGGGCATTAAACGGCAAAACTGGTTCATTGGCAATTTTCAAAGTCACTTGTCCTGTTAGCTGAAAAATACAAAAAACCCAAACAACTGTCAAATTATTTCTACCAGATTTAATAGCCAGTACTTCTTTTGGAATAGCACAGATTTGCATTATATTGGATTTTTAGAGAAAAATGATTAAACCCCCATTAACACATCTTTGTGGAAAGGAATGTGACCAGGACCATTTCCTGTCTAACACAGCATTACAAAATGGTCAGAGATTACAATTTGTGACCACACACAAGAATTCTGTGCAATATGCCTTCTGTGGACCCAGGATGTTGCAGAAGTCTCTGAAGGGCCTTAGTTTTCCTTTGTTTTCAAATAAAATGCCTCAATACTCTAAACATAGAAATGAGGTTTATTGCTTTACTTAGACCTCTGGTTTTAGCTATTGGATTTTGAGAGTTTACACAACTAAAATAAAATAAATGATCACAGGCATTAAGGATCTGGAGATCAAGCCCAGGGTTAAATGCAAGCTGACCTGAAAACCCACTGCCTTTTGAAGTGTTATGTGACAACTCAATGCACACAGATGTACAGCTTCCAAACTAAATAGAACACTCCATTGTGTAGTGAGTTACAGTAAGTTACAGAAAGGCATTCCCAAATGAATGAAAGAGGAGTCTCAGTCCACTCCAGACTAGATGTCAGCACCTGTCACAAAACTCAATGGCATAAATGCTTCTTTTTCAACAGTTCCACAGATGAGGCCAGGGACTGACTGGCCTGAGAGCTTTTTTCCACTTACAGAAGGTTGGCTCTCCAGCTTGAGGCTTAGACATGCTACAGGGGCTGTGTATAGAAATACATCTTTCTGCTGAACTATACCTAGCCTGTGATTAAACAGAGGATTTCAGTCTCCAGGCTGCCAAGTCCATCACTGTTCAGGGGAGCTGTAAAAACACACTGACAAAAAGATGCAAGAAACTTTCATTCATCTTCTTCATATCTTGATATTGCAAAAAGGGAAAAAATACCTGTAAGGCTGTGCTCTAAATGGAATGATGGCTGCAGGTGATGGTGAAGGTGTTGATAAAAATAGACTGGACTGAAATAAAAGGACTGAATAGAATCCTATTGTACAATACTTCCCAAGGTGTTGGGGGAGCAAGAATAATATCTACTCTTCAAAAGCAATATAATAGTTTCTGTGCCAAAAGTAGCATTTTAATTCTACAATAGAAAGCAGCAGGAAAAGCAACAAGCCTTAGTAATATTAAAAACAATAGTACAGCAACTGGAAAGGAAAACCATCTCCCAGGAAAGCGGATGAAAGCAGGGTAATATCAGAAATACAAGTTTCCTGGAGAAAAATTAATAGAACCCCACAACATTTCTCAGAGAGCATTAAAGAAATGACCTGGCCACAGAGCAGTTTAGGCATGGAGAGTGAAGGAACATGCTGTATATCAGACTGCAGCTTCCATGTGAGCAAAGACATCCTGTGCAGCTATTGAGATTTACCCCCAGAGAATACAATACTGAAAAAGGCATGAAATTTAAAAAAGCCCTACCATATATACAGAGAGAAAAAAACAGGGAGGAATAATGTTGTGCCAAGCCATTATCAGGAAAAACAAAGAACTTAAAGAGTGAACTTAAAGATGAAAAATACAGTGTTTGAACATCTGTGTTAAAATATTACACATTAACCTCTCATGAAACCTTTCTCCAAACTTCCCAACTTCACAGGCCATCAGTGCTTAAAGGCCACTACATTTTCTAACAGTGATTATACATGAAAGTGTCTGGGTTGGAAAGCATTAGAAAACATTGGTCTTCCAGATATCAAGGAGGTATCATGGAAAAGCAAAAGATAAAACTGTGAGGGCAAACAGAAACCTGTACCAAACTGTATCCAAACCAGGTCCATACAATCCAGACAGGAGCAACTGTAAAAAATTTGTTTTAAATGTCCAAAGGCCATACAAAACCCTTCCTTGTCCTGCAAGGAACTCTTTCAAGATGTTACTGCCCAAAACATTCACACCCAGTCAGTTGCTATGGATAAGCAACCGTGGCTTGTGAAATAACATCCTAATAAAAGGTAGGTATTCTACATGGAGCCCAAACCCACTGAACCCTGAATAGCACTGTATCACCCAAACCACTCAAATTCTTCCTTGACACCCCATTTCTGCAAAAACTGTCAGTAAATGGTAATGCAAATACATATTCATAGCCATATTTTAGGGAGGGACATCAACAGTCATACATTTCTACTGATACTTTACAATCTGTTACTGCAGTGTTTAAAAACATAGAAGTTTGGAAAAAATGCTTCCTTTCTAAAGCAGGAAAGTGGCACTACAGAGGACAATACCCTAATAAGTATCTTTCCTTTCATCATTATCTCCTACAGAGTCTGGCTGCATTTTCATAAGTTCTTTTATTTCTATTTCTTCCAAGCAAATTTAGTTTGGTTTTAACCATATAAGACCAAAGATGTTTTCTCTTTCCTATTCAAATAATGTTACGCCATCAAAATCTTTCGACTGACTGAAGCCCTTTTGTAGATGTTACAGTATCTCTGTCTGCAACACTGCAGACATCTGTGAGTTGGCAAACAGGTAACAGTGGTGTTTATTAAATCACGTACTTTGTAGGCTAATTTGGAGGAAATCAATCACCTCAAGGAAAGCTCAGAGCATTGATTTGAACAGAGTAAGTAATAATGCTGCAGAAGCATATATCAAACTCACATAAAGCAGCAAGACAGAAAAGGCTACTGATTTCTTATTTATAGTCTTATTTTTGGATATACAATTCCCACGAGTACAACACTGAATATACATGGAAAATGAAGACAAGCTTCTGCTCCCTTTTCCCAGGTGAAAAATGGATCAGACTGACTATTGAATTATTAAATGCAAGAATAACTTAGCCAAGAGTAAAGACAACAATTTTCTCCTAAAGTGAAATGCTAAAGCAGCACAATTGATTCTATTCTCATACCGAAGTGGTTAAAACACTAATGACAACTTCTCAAATGGCATTTATACATAATAATACACATACAATACACACAATAATTGATGTAACATTTGCACAATTATAAAGTCTAAGGAAAGATTTTAGAGTTTAAATGCTAATTCACTCCATAACGATTTTCTTACACATTTTTAACACTTCCACTATACTTGGCTGGGGGAAAGGTGTTCTTCAGTAAACAAAAATGTATTTGGTGAACTTCCAATTACTTAAAAGATAAATATTAATATAATACATAACAATAATTGTAGAGTTATACAGTATTCCTTCCCTGTGAGGGTGGTGAGGCACTGGAACAGGTTGCCCAGGGAAGCTGTCCCATCCCTGGAAGTGCCCATGGTCAGGTTGGACGGGGTTTGGAGCAACCTGGTCCAGTGGCAGGTGTCCCTGTTCCTGCCCATGGGAAGGGAGTTGGAATGAGATGATCTTTAAGGTCCCTTCCAACCCAAATCTTTCTGGGATTCTATGCATACTGCAAAATAAATCTGAATATTTTGAATAGGTTTATACTAAAGTAACATTTTTTTAAGGTCTTTTACCTTATAGCATAAACATCTTTGCAGGAAGGAAATAACTACCCTCCCTGCTTTTATCTCTCTGGCGCCATGCAGATCCAAAGAGAGAAAAAACATCAAAAACTTCAAAAAATGCTGGTGTTAAAGATGATTCAGTATCACATGACACTTCATAAATGAAGTTGTAGGTTCTTCTCTCTTCCAAAGTTTTACACCTACTCATTTAGGAGCTATGTATTCTTGCAATTCTACCCAACTTATGAACATGATTTCACTATAAAAGCCAGCTCTCAGGACATCAGGTGGATCTGCATCACTCTAAAGGACTGTGGCAAAAAAATAATACCTTGTTTAAACACACACAGTATTTTCCTCTATGTAAATTATATATATATGTCCTTTATTTTTTTAGCTGCACTGCAATGAAAATAAGGAAACTAAATAAAGTGGAGTTGGGGGGGGGGGGTGTTCATCACAGATTTTTATTTATTTGTATGTTCACACCTGTTTTTTCTGTGAGTTAAGCTCAGTTTTCAAGTCAACTTGCTTACTCAAATATCCAAGATGCATATTAACAAAGTAAAGCACGTCTACTGGCATAATTTTTTTTTTTTTTTAATATTAACAGTATGAATCCAGGATAGAAAAAATGTGAAAAGCTACACACAGTCTCTTTTACACAGATTCAGTTTGGCTTTTGGGGCATGCTTTTATTGCAGGAACATGTCTTAAATGTTATCTGGTTTTACTGAAAAGGCAGGCATGGCAGCCCATCCTCCATTCTGTCATAGGAAGAGAAAAGTGTAAGATGAATAAAATGAAAACATATTTAGTGGATATGAAGATATGAAAATATTATGAGTGAGCGAGATCAATCTGCTAGAATAAACACCAGCATTCAGTGTGCAGGCAGTTTCTTTAACACAGAAGTTCACATGATAGTCTTGGGTTTTCTGGGTGTTTTTTATCTAGTGAAATTTGAAACTGTTCCGTATCGCGCCTGCACTGTGCAAACCTCAGTGGGTGTAAGTGCTGAGCCTTTAGGACATTTTTAGTTACATTAAGAGCGTTAAAATCTAAACAGACATCTCAGATCTCTTCTTATGCCAAGTTACAGACAACATAACTAAAAAAATCAGGTAAACTGCCATGTTTATCCCTCTGTGAACCACTTTGGTAGTGTCATACTCCCGTTTTACCTGCTGGAATGAATTAGACACAGCTACTTTAAACCTGGGTTGTGCAGCAACAACTCCTTCATATTTCAAGCTCCAAGCCTCTGCAACATACTTTTTCTTCCCTCTTTCTTTTTTATTCCTTCTTTATAATTTTCAGGGGGTTATTATGTAAAATTATTTCACACATATCAGCAACACTACTGAGATCTGTGCACTTTTAGAGAAAACCAGCACACACATGGCAGCTAATCTACCAAACCCATAAAAAACCATGTAAGAAAGCAAATAATGCAACAAAGTAGTGCAGCAGACCTGTGCAGATTCCCAAACACACTCAACAGCCCTCTGAACTGCCTACTACAAAGTCAAACAACCCTTGTGACTGAGCAGTGTGGGACGCTGAGCAGCTCATCTGAACTCTGGGCCTCAACTTCCTTTGATAACAGCAGCATTCTTTTCAAGTCATGTTTGCACTCACACCTGGCACCTCTCCCTTTACACTTCATCCCTGGGGTTCATGGCGAGATTCTGTCCTGTTTAGGGTGATCAATAACAGCGTGTTGAAAATAACACTTTTTATTTTCTCCTCTTTTTCCGTGTAAAGGTGAATGAAAAGGTTTAACTTTCCTGGCTGGCTGTTGCACTGTCAGTCTCAGGTGTTCATCTTTCGCATCAAGGGTCTCTCTTTCCACATGAGCTGATGAGCAGAGTGACCTGCTGAGATCTTCTGGCATTAAACTAATGATAAACAACGGCTCCAGTTTCCACACCCATGTAAAATAAGGAATTAAACCCCTCCATATATTAACATCGCCTCTTAGAACCACAACATTAACAATCTCAAATGTTAAAATAATCAGCCTTCCCTAACTCCTCCACTCAGCAAAATTAAAGAAATATTTTTATTAATAAAGGCAAATATAAAGGATTTGCTTTCTGCTGACACCTCCCCATCCACCTGACCTCCTTCACGTTATCAGATTGTTTCAATTATGCATAAGAAACTGAGTCTATTGGAATGAAATCTGATTCCCTGACAATAACAATTTTAGAACCTACTGGTAATATGTGAATGGCAGCAGTTGGGAGACTCATGATAAATTAATGAGCATTTTTAATAGTGGGATCTCAATTCACTGTAGAAAAATTTCCTGCACAATCGATCTACACAGCAGTTGTTCTTGAGTTCACGAGCCTCCAAAAAAGTTAACTGATTCATACAAGAAAAGTCA
The DNA here is from genome assembly GCA_038380795.1 of Pyrocephalus nanus. Taxonomy (NCBI): domain Eukaryota; kingdom Metazoa; phylum Chordata; class Aves; order Passeriformes; family Tyrannidae; genus Pyrocephalus; species Pyrocephalus nanus. Next base: position 5,940,062 of record CM076270.1, on the reverse strand, counting down.
GAGGCAAGAAAATGAGAAAACAGCCAGTTCTTTGACTCTCTGTTTTTCTGAAAACCACATTCCCTTGTTTAGACAAAGAAAAAGAAATCTGGCCACAAATATGTTTGTTTTGCACTAAAGCGTCAACCTTTAAAATTAAGAAATTCTTAAATATTTAGTAATACCATATATTTTTTGTCTGTTTTGTTTTGTTTTTTTTTCTTCCTGAAATTTACCTTGGCACCAGGGCATGTATTTACATTACAGGTCAAATGATATTTTGAGGTATCAGACATTCAGTTGAACACACTGCATTTCAGGTGTCAGTAGAGGGCTCTCTGAGAAAGGAATATGGTGAGTCTATGCTACAGTAGGTGAACAACAGCACAGTAATTATAAAAAATAGATGTTTCTGACCATGGAAAGTGTGAGGTCTTGCAGATATTAAATACTTGATTTCAACACCCCCCTCTATAACTTAATACTGTTTATTTTACTCTTAGCACAGAAAATACTGATTAGAAAATAAACGTGATTGTGAATAAAACATGGATTCTCCCTCTCGGCAGGTATCCTTTGCACAGCAAATGGCATTTAAGTATTTGATGATCTTTACATCATTACAGCACTAGGAATCCCCAAAATTACATATTAAGATATTCCAGAATTATGGCAGTTTGGGATGACACTGGAATACAGATCTCTATTTACATGATGTTTTCTACATGGCTCACGATGAGGCACTGAGAAGTTAAGGTCAAAGTTATGCTTGAAAGTGATAAATTTGCTTAAAATCTAATTTGTTGGCCAATTCAGTAATATAAGAGCAATAAAGTACATTTTGTATAGATTTCACTCACAACTGGGAGGGATCATTCATCCCACTATTTTCACTTTCTTGCACAAAAAAAGAAACTCATACTTCTGCTTTGTTTTCTGTGTGCGTGTAGAAATTACTACTTCTCAGATCATACTCATAAAAAGTATATGGAGATATGTATTTTTTGTATATCTAAATGCATTTATGTGAATCTCCTAACAGATGGTATATCACAGTGTGACTCTTGGGGCTGTCCTCTGTGGGGCCAGGAGCTGGACTTCAATGCTCCTGTGGGTCCCTTCCAACTCAGGATTTTATATGATTTTATGATCCTATTAAAATATATATATTTTAAATCGCACTAATTTATAGTGAGCGATGATACCCCAAAACCTGGGTTATAGCTCCTTGAGGTTATACAGAGTTTCTTCCCACTCCTACCTTCCATCCAGATCACCAGTGAAAGGGATATGGGGACACCAAGGGACCATCACACCGCTCCTCACACAGTCAGAGCCTGTTCTTGAGCTCGTTACCGCAGGGGCAGAGAATAGGGGCAATTAACTCACTTCCAAGATAATAGCTTTCTTGAGTTAGGCTTGGCACTGTGGAGATGAACTTGTGCTCAACCCAGTTTGTTTGGAACTGAGGCAGAGCCACTTTATGTCTGCACAGAAGCCACAAAGTCAACTGTAGAGCACAGAACTGTAAGTACCAATAACCTTAAGATGACTTTCTAATTATGTAATTCATACTTATGTATGTCAAATTCTAGTGCTATCCAGGTGCAAAGAAAGAGTCGGATTAAGTCCTAGAAGGGCCACTAGATTAAAACCTCTCGTAAAAAAGGAGTTAGGCAGACTTTTCCCCAGCATGGATGATTACAAGCATGCAGAAGGATGTAACAGAATGCTCTCCTGCACCTCCTGAGCTCTGGGTGAGGAGGCCACACCATGACAACACAAATCTTTATATCATTTCAAACCCTCATGCTGGATTTCTTGAAGAGAATTAAAAAAAAAAATTGTTCTAGTGGTAATTCTTTTTATACCTCCAACTTTAAAGCCAGGTTGCTCTGGTTACCAGCTGCAGACCTGGAGAGTGATGAATGCAGAAAAGTTTGCTTGAAAGCAAATGATTTGCATACAGCATTCCCATAAACCAAGATACCATCACTGCAGAGAAAATGACCTCTTAAATGCTTTCATTCTCTGACCCTCTTCAGGTACAGATGAGGAGAGGGAAGCAGTGCTAGATCCTTTTTTTAAAGCAGCAATGCTAGCTGCCTGAAGCTGGCTACAGGCAGTCCTGAGGAAACAGATTGAGCTACTGTTCTGGTAGAAAGAGATGTAGATAATGAAATGTGAAGCAAAATTTATCTCCAGTATCAGAGTCAGAGATCTCTAATGACAATGCTCATGTACAGAATTTGCATCTTGGACAGGTCTTTACTACCTTAAACCAAAACTGCATAGCTTACTTTTTTTTCTTTGTTTGCATATATAGCAGAGACATTTGCAGGATAAAACATGCAGCTAGCTATCAATGCACACACTTTAGGACAAAAAATGTATTTTTTTTTTTTTTGGTTTAAGCCATAAAGGAAAGTTTCAAGTAAAGAAAGTGAAAGTCCTCTCAGAATAACTGACAGGATGCACTTTTGCAGACTCCTCTGGAATGGTATGAAAACACAGGATGCTGTGATTAACAGCCTGGGCACCGTGCTCTTCCATGCTACTGAAGGCCTTCATCGTGTTTGCTCCCAGTTAATTAACATCATTACCTTTCCCTGACTTATGTATGTGTTTAAGAGACAATCAGGGTGTTCGCACAACCAGCCCCCCTTGCTCACAGGATAATCAAAGCACAAGATGATAGGACTCAGGAAGATAATTGATAATTTTGTTAACAGTTGCCAGACAGTTGGCTGGGCCCTGCCGGTCTCGGAGCCTTCCCAGGCAGACAGTAATGACTTGCAGATAAAATAAGCAGCAGACCAAGTCTGCATTTAATCACCCAGGTTCACAAGCACTGCACAGAAACAGAGCAGCCTAGAAAACAGTATGTTGCCTCACAGTCCTAATTAAACAGAGCATCTTCTCATATGCTTCAAGATACATGCATGAACCAAGAATCTTCCCAAAGTGGGAGCAATCCCAGGATCATACATTCAAGGACATCCAAGTACTTGCTAAGTTTCTATTTGATCTGTAAAGCCAGTTCTTCTGCTGAATCTACAGGACTGGGTCTGAAACTTGTGGCATTGTTAAAAACTAGATAATAGTCATCAGAGGAGTTCAGTAATAAAGAAATCTGCAATAGGAAGCTTCAACCACAGCTTTCAGTTTAGACCTTGATATCATCTTTTTAATCACTCTCCTTTTACAAAAATGGATTTGATTTAATTGAACTAAAAAAAAAAAGTCTCTAATCATACTTCATCAGCATGCAATTATTATTCAAGGGAAACCATATGTACTATTAGGCACTCTTAATTAAAATAATGCATATAATCTGCTTCAGTACCGAACAGTCATTCTCCTTGATGTTCATTATTATTTTTTCTTCTATTATTGTGACAATACTTTTTTTTTTTTCCTATTTTTCCTCATCTATCTCCATTCCATTTATACTCCTCTTCAACATTAATGATCATGATATCAGGACACTGAGATGCATTAATACACCACCATCCTTAAATCTTACATTGCATGACCTTCAAAATGAGTCAGACCTGACTATGGAGATGGTGAGATGAGGAGAGGAAATGCTATTAGAGGAGCCTCAAATTATCTCCTGTTTTTCCTGAATTTTATTTGCAATTATGTCTTCTAAGTGGCCATAGTGGAAGAAGAATGTATGCTAGGCAGCAGTTAGTCCTTAGAGAAACAGGATTTAGGGAGAACCAGGGACAATGGATGTAATAAATTGAATTTAGGAGTTGAAGAACCTGAAGAATCCCTCCATGAGGGGTTGAGGCAATAGTTCCTCGAGGAACTTGTCAAACTTGTACAGTCAATTCAGCACAGACTCAACAGAGTAAGCATCACGAACAAATTCATGACATTGCATATTAAAGTCTCCCTATCCTCTCAGACTCAGAAAAGCTGATATTTAATGGTTACAGAGAGAAAATACTGCTCTTTTCTCTCTTGCCACCCCTTGATGCAAAGGTACAGCAATTTTTTCCACTTAGGTCACCCTAATCAGTCAGGATTGGAGCACTGACAGTTCATTAAACACGACAGACCAGCCCTGAGGGAGAGACACCAGCGAGCCACGGGGCTGAGGATCCAAGGGGAGCTGAAAATACATCATTCTGTAGTATAGAGCTTATAGAAAACACCCATAAACATTAAAAGACACATTCTACCCCAAGGGAGAATTATGTGGATAATACACTTGGGCTATCCCCAGATACCAGTAGAGGCTGCAGTAGCCCAATGAGGCTCAATTTCCTTGTTAGGCAATTACTTTAATTAGGGTTAGAGTCTGCTCTTGGGTATATTTGCATAGTATTTACCAATCCAGAAAGGTATTTAACCTTCTTACTAGTATTGGAATTCAAAGGTGGAATTTCTGTGAATTTTTTCCACACTATTTTTCCTATCAGAACATTCAGTCTCCAATGTAACTAGAATAAGAAGTAATCAGTTGACTTACAATAATAATTTGAAATTTAAACCTCAAAAGGAGATCTCTAATTAAATAGTATAAATTCACAAATGAAGGTGGGGTAAGGTTGGTTGTTTTATTTTAAAAAGAAAACATTAATTAAAGATGAATGTGTTTGGGCCTGAGCAAGCTCCCCTCAGGCTTGGGGAAAATGCCAAGTCTGAAAAACTCTTTGAGTCTTAGGGAATCCCAGGTCAGTTTAATGAACCTACTGAAGTATTTTATAATTAGCTGCCCTGCTCCTGAGGCTACCATTTTACCTGAAAAAGAATACCCTCACCCTTGTAACTTGTCCCTGAAAAATAAATAATAAAACCCCAATAAACAATCTTTCTCATCACAAAATATTTATAGAAACAGTGACAGAAAACTCAGATGAATGCTCTGTGCTACAGAATGGCCCTAGATATTCATAAGGAACCCGAGCAATAAAACTCAAAGCATCTGAAGGTAAAATTGAGATTTATTACCGCATCTGGGTCTGTAATCATACATCTGTTACTAAAATCACCAAATTATGATGGCCATTTCATTCCACTGCACCCTATCTTTATGTGGGTTCTGTATTAAAATGATAAAGGCAGCATGATGTGATGGCAACAGCAAATATCAAATAGAGAAGCACATTTTAAAAGCATATAATCTTACAATACTGCAGGAAATGTTACCACTTGTTCAAATGACAGCAATTACTGCTAAGAAAAAAACCCAAAAATCAGTATTTACCTACAGAACTGCACTAGGGTTGCTCCAGGTACTACCTGTTCTGAATATATTTATATTTAGAATCAGCAATAGTGTCCTAGCTCCAAAAAGACATTACATGTCTCAGAAAACAATTCAAAAGACATCTAATCTAAAGGGCATTTCACTTATCTTAAGGTCACTCCACAGAATCAAAGGAGTGGGGGTATGGCATATAATACAGTCATGGAACGGTCTGGGTTGGAAGATCATCTCATTCCAACCACCCTGCCATGGGCAGGGACATTTTCCTTGCTTAGAGACCCATCCAACCAGGCCTTGGACACTTCCAGGGATGGAGCAGCCAAAGCTTCTCTGGGCAACCCCTCTCAGTGCCTCACCGCCCTCACAGTAAGAATGTCTTCCTAACATCCAACCTAAACCTACTCTCTTTCAGTTTAAAGCCATTGAAGCAAAAAAAAAAAAAAAAAAAAATTAAAGGCACAGGTTACTTGAGACTCTCTGGTGAGACAACTCAAATGCCCCGACTCAACTTGTTGGTAAGCACCATATTTTTGTTCCCTTCTGGTCTTGCTATTGAACCCTTTTGCTTTGGCTTAGCCAAATGCCTGTTTGTCTCCAGTTTTAGATTTTCTGTCTGGAACAACTGACTTCATTGTAAGTGATCTCATATATGTTCATTGTAAGAGATCCCAACATGGGCAAATAGGCAAGGAGACAAGTTGTGTCCAAGTACTCCAAATATAAGGACAAGGGTGAAGATCTGATGGCTGTAGTGAAAGAATAAGATAATTGGAGAGTGGAGGGGATAGGGTTTGAAAAAGATATAGGATTTGGAAAGAAAAACAAGTTGGAATTTTCTGCACAAGAAGAGACTGGGAAATGTCTGAAAGAGGAGGTGGAGAGATTAAAAGGATAGCTGAGAAAGATCATATCAGAGAAGAAGTCTTCAAATGCCCTTCAGCATACTGTAATCAGTGTGTACCCAGCATAATTTACCCATACTATAAAAAATTCTAAATAAATTGTCCCCTAAACTGAAAAAGTGCTGCAGAATATGGCATTGACCCACAGTGAACAAATTAGTGGGAGTGCTGATTGCATCTGAAGTGGTCTGCAAGCACGTGTGTAAGTGCACTTCAACACACAGATCATAGAAAAACTCTTCTCAAAATTCTTCCCTGTGTTAAAACTGAGGACAGTATCAGATAGAACTGATTTTCAGACCTAAAAATAAACTAAGGCTTGCCAGACTCTGAGAATTCCCCCTTCCCCCACCCAGTTAGAAAGGCAATGTGTATGGGCATGTGATGTACTCTGAATAACTTTAAACCCAATGTAAATAATCTTCAAAAGAGCTTTGATATCGGAGTGAAATTTCTAGAACATTTTGCACTATGTCTACATAGTACATCAAAAACACAAACCACATTTTAAAGTTTTTCACTTGTATTTTCAGAAAAACTAAAAAGCCCTCCAGAAACTCTTCTGATCTCTTGGGTACAGGATAAAGCTGTAACAGCTTCTGAACCCTAATGAACAATATTTTCATCCAAGCCTCATACAATAATATGGGGCATTTCTTGGAATGAGGAACTGATCAGAATGCACATTTAATATTGGATTTTAAAAGAAAAAAAAAAATTAAAAATTTACTGTTTTCACAACAAATTTTAGAAAAAGATTTTTGAATTCACTCATTAGCCAGAATCAGCAGGTAATAAGTAACAAACTCCACGTTTCTTAACACCATTCAAACTCCATTTCACATTATTAATACTGACCTCTCAAAATATTTGAAACAGGAAAACTGGAAATAACACTAAATCTTGAGGTTTCTGGCCACTGCTAATTGGGTTCTGCTGAGGGGTCACAGTCAACAGGGCTGTCCCAAGAGAGCCCGCAGGAATTGCCCTGTCTGTCCATTCCAAAACCATTCCCAAATGCTTAAATTTTCCATTCTGAGAACGGCAGACTCTAGACACAGTATTAGATCACACCACCACTTCATGCTGATTTGTTAATATTTATTTTACCTCCAGTCCTCCAGCATTCCTCTGCATGAAACCCCCACGTCCCTGAGACAGAGGTTAAACCTGAGGACAGATAGTTAATTGCCTTTTCTGCTTACTCTGCTCAAGTAACAACTGACATTTGCAAAAGAAGGGATGAAGGGGTGACTAGTACCATCTAAGCTGAGGGTTTTATTTGTGCAGAATATTACATTAAAGGAGCCCAGCAGCTATTAGTGATTATTAATCTTCATTTACAATAATAGCCATATTTAACAAAAAAAGAATAGGCTATGCTGCAAGTCATGAAAAAGCCTTTTTAATTGTCAGCCCTGCTAGTCTAAAAAAGCCTGGACCCTATTCATTCAGTTATCATTCTGTAGCTTATAATTAAAGTGCTAATGTATATCAGAATTCTTTGATCTCAAAATAAAGGACCTTTTACCAAACAAATTAAGAACACAGTAGTTACAGGAAATTCAAGTTTTCAAGTAAAAATTAAAAGAAACAACCAAAAGTAAAGTAATGTAATTAAGGAAAAACTATTTCTGTTGAGTAAGACAAGGAAAAAACTTTGTGAGAAGAAGTCATTGTGGATTGTGGAACAGTTCATCAAATAAAGTAGCACAAGACTTTTCTCTTTGGTAGTTAAATACAACCTAGGAAGAAAGGAATTAAGTGTATTGTACCAGCAGGAATGGACTAAATGACCTCAAAGTTCTTTATCTTAATCTAATGAGCAGAGGTAATTCATATGTCCTGAAATCTAACTTCAATTAGCATGAGTTATCACAATGATTCACAGTACCTCATCCATGGTATTTTATTTTCATTCTGATTTCGTATTTGAGGGAAAAAATAGTCAGCAGCATGTCACAAAGTCTGTCTAAATTAATGCAAATAAAAAACCCCTATGTGTAGTCATCTGCACTATGTACCAGCATTATTTCGAACACTGAAGGTCAGCAGAACTCTTAATAATCTTGTTTCTTGTGTCTTACTGATTAAAGACAGGATAACCAAGGATAAAAAAGCCAGAATTAATTTAGGCTTTAGCTCTGCTAAAAAGAATCCTCTTGTATGCCTGGAGATGTGTTTTCCCACCCCAGGTTAGATGACAGGTACTAAAAAAAGCTGGTAACTAAAAGGGATAAAGTCAGCAAACCAGCAAGATCCTAAACTGCTTATCTGCCAGTACCACCAGTCCCTCTGAAAATAGAAGCTGAGCTTTGGAGTAACACATCAAAAGGAACTCAAAGACATGAGTGGACACCAGGCAACCTTGGCTTTTAGCTCTGATATTGTCAACCCTTCTCTCTCTATCTGCTCCTCAGGAAAAGGGAACTTATTTAAATTACAAGAGTTAAAAAAAAAAAAATAGTCAGTAAAGCCTAATTATAGACCATTGCTATCAATCTGCATTTGTTTTCCATGAGCTTTGGATTAGGCAGTTCAATAAATTTTCTAAACAATATAAACATGATATTGTTGCTGTTCAGCAGGGTAAAGGATGTGTTTTGCATTTTTCTCTTCATTAATTTCTTTGAATTAAAACTGCTAAGCCAGGCAAGAAAAGCTAAACAACTCAGTCTCACTGGACTAAACCAGCCAAACTTAAAGTGAGAAAGAGCTTCTTAACATTAAAAATGTTTCTATTAAAACCACATGACTCAAGATCATCTTAAATATTGCCTACATGACCTCTGAAAGCAAGATTTTGAGTTTTGCTGCCTCTTGAGACACTGCGAAAGCTAAGATTATTGGAACAGACAGTAAATTTAAAGTTATCACGTTTTCATTTGCAAAGTAACCCATTAATAATTTTATGATCTACCTAGTCACATTAGAATGGAAGCTTGCAAGTCCACTACAACTATGGAAATCATGGTAAAAGTAGTCCAAGAAACACAGTTATGTATCACAAGAGACTGCAGACTTTGACAGTAGAATATATATTTCCCAATGTTTTGTTCTGTTATGCAGAAAATCCAGGCAAATCATACACTCAGAAATCAGAAATTTGGGCATGTAGACTGTGCTTAGCTTAAGTTCAAGTAGTTCTGTAAAGCTCAGGCAGAGACTGAGGAGAATAAATGGTCACTATTTTTTTTTTTTCTAGTTAAGAAACATTTCTGTGAACTAACAAGGACTCAAGTCAGGCTAGAAAAAATATTTTCTTCTGTCAGTATTAAACTTTGATTAGCTTCTCTACAAAACATTGAACTGCTTCATGTGTTCAAATAAAAAGTTGGTAGAAGGAGTTAGCTTAACAAAGATGTGTTTTCTACAGTTTCTATGAAAATTTAGGGAACTGTCCAACCTGAGAATAGAAATTTTAATAAAGTACTGTCTTCAACTCTTTCAACCTTTGGAAATTCACTTTTTTCTTTGCCTGCTCATGAAAACGACAAGTGTCAACCTGTAAATCAAATGACTGTATTTCTTTCTGTTTACTTTCCCATTTTTCATGACTGCTTCCATATTTCTCCTATGAGTGACACACAAGACCTATGCTCTGATGGAGAAAAAGCTGAGCTCTAAAGTAGAGAGCTCCTCAGGTTAATACCCTGCCAACTGCTTTGAACAGAAATGCATGAAGTACATGAAAAAGACTGTGGGCAGACATATCCCAAATAAAAAAAATAAATAAATTAAAAATAAATAATTAAAAGCAATAATAACAAAAATGTGCAAAAGTAAACTCACACCTTAAGCTGTTAACGGAGAAATTAAATTAAAATAATCTTTCACATTAGAGCTATTCTGGAGGAGGGTTCTCAATGTTTATGTCCCGTATGAATTGCTATTTAAAAATTAAGGTAAGACTATTAACTGAATTGCTGCTATGTATTTGAGAGTCTGAAACATAACTTTTAAGTACTGTATTGAAGAGAAATACATGATTTTTGCTATGCATTATCTAATTTAATCCTCTGTTTAGAAGTAATTTACACAACTTTAACAGATTATGCTATATAATATAAAAGTAGGAAAAAACGAAGGGGAATGAGAATATGGAAAATCCTTGTTAGCAGTTCTTGATTACAAAAATTTTCTGCTTATAAAGCATCCTTACACACAACGAAGGAGCCCAACTTACAGACTGTGTCCTAGAATATTTGCAGTCAGAGACGCTGTAGGTAAGCAAACAAAACAGACAGACAGTACAACCAGGCTGTAATATCTGAAGTGCCAAGTAGATTCCTGAAAGGTGAATTTGGAGACTCAGTCTCTCAGCCTCATGTAATAAGCACACAGATTTCAGCCTAATTCATGTGTAATAATGAATTGCCTTTTCTAGTTTTGTTTAGGCTGTGTAACCAGCAAATGATCACTGCCAAGGATTACAGACTAATACTTTATAGCAGTGAGGGCTGTGATGGTGTTAATTTGGTCAATTATTTCCTTGCCTTCAAAAAGTTCTAGAGCTCTAAAATGTTTCACTAAAATCCCCTATTTTTAAGTACAGTAAAAGGCATGATGACATGAATGGCTTAAAGTGAGAAACTGGAAAGTCATGATAGGGGTGTAATTTAAGGCAAAGAGGTAGCATTTGTTGTTCCTACAGTATTCTCACAAGACCAACTCTATTTGTATGATCTACATCAGTGAAGCAATTCAAGCTGAAAGGTACAAAACTTGAAGGCTTTTCATTAAATAATACATATTTCAGCAGCATATGTCACAGCTTTTCTAAGTGATATACACTGATTGGATGCAAGTTTTTTATTTCATATATACTCATAATTATCTCTAACTATATCTAAGTCTTATTATTAACAGAAAGAAAGCACAAGCAGCAAAGGGCATCATCCCACTTCACTGACACAGTGAAAATTACAGAATATGGTAAAAGACACTACAGGCCTTTAAAAAATATTTCTTGACAGCATCTGAAAAAGAGTGAAAAACCCAAACCTACCCAAGCATATTCCTACTAGGTTTATCAAATAGTTTCTTACTGTGTAGCAGAATTATCTCTAATCCAGAACCAGGCAACTGGATAAAATATCTCTACAGAAGCAAGACAACTGATAAACCAATGTAGTGAAAGAACACAACATTCTTGCTATCATTTCTGCTTCTTTTTGTCCTCTCCAAATGCCAGAACAGAGTAAAAGTACATAGCCTTAACTATAAGCAGGGGGAAAAAAAGAAAAATTAAATGCACTGATCAAAACCACAGATTTCCTTTTTCTCTGCTCCTCGCCAAGACTCTCACTTCCTTGCTTTGGTTTCTGAACCAATTTTGAATATATTGGGAAACACTTCTATGCACTGTAATATCTTCTAAAGGGTTGCTATTTTAAAAACTTTGTATGCATTTGCAAGTATTGATCTCTTCTGCTTTTAAAAGTCCACCAGGAAAACTTATCAGCAATTTACTGTGCATGGAAATGGAAGATGAAAAGTAGATCATTAGCACCAACATATCACCTCCTTCTGGACAGGCTGAATGCATAAGATATTAAATGGGATACAGATTTATAGCTCTTTTTTTCTGGAACTAGAGCTCAGTTTTTAAAAATGTGCCCGTGTGGCTACTGCCTTCTGTTATATAATTGCAGCACAACTGTCCAAAGCTTGTCAGAATTTGGGTGCTCCTGCCAGAAGAAAGTTCCTGTAACAACCTGCTTCCTTCAGCAAGCAAGAATGTAATTTCTCTTGTCAGTGTATGAGTGCTGAGTAAGTCAAAAGTCAAGGCCTTCCAACTCACAGGACCTGTCTCTGCCAGCGATACACTTATGGGGGCTGAAGTGCATCAGCCAGGCACCTTTTAACAAGCCCTTCACTCTACTGCACTGTGGTCTGAAAAATGGTGGCTGTAGAGCCCAGCAGAAGGCACCAAGAGGAGAAAAATTACATATTCCAGGTATGGGTAGAGTGGTGGTTTTTTTTTTTTGTTTGTTTGGTTTTTTTGTTTGGTTTTTTTGTTTTTGGGGGTTTTTTTTGTTTGTTTGTGTTTTTTTTTGTTTGTTTGTTTGGTCGGTTGGTTGGTTTTTTATGTTTTTGTTTTGTTTTTTTTTAGAAAAAAAGAAAAAAGCTGAATCTCTTCTGTGTCAACTAGTCAACGAGAGACTGATGATTTAATATCTAACAGTATGATGAGATAAAAGCAATTGCTATGGATTCAGGCATTATTTGTACTGAAGTATCTAAGATTTATTTTTGTTTACTTTTGTCTTACTAAGAAAAACAAATGGCTCTAGAATATCCTTGTCCTTCTTCAGCAAATACAAATTAATTAAAAAATGTGCCAGATAACAAGAAACAAGATTTGAAACTGAAATCTTTCCTTAGAAGTTCTTCTTATCTGTTAACTGCATTCTGTAATTTGGAAAGAAAAAAGCTCTCTGAGGTACACTGTAATCAAATAGTTTATAGAGAGCTACTGTCATACTTGGTGATGCAGCATCCACAAAACTGGTCTACACTACAAAAATGGATGTTAGGATATTATCTCACTGTTTCCCATTCTGTATCTTTTCACAGGTGTGATGAGAAGGTGCTCAAACAGGTAATGTGCGTAGGGCAGGTCATCAACTATCTTGTTTTGGATGTACTCTGCACAGATGTATGAATTTTTATGGGGTTTGGAATTAATGTTTAGAATTAGATGGAAAGTTCAGTCAAGACATAAATACTATCATAGAATCATAGAATGGTTTGGGTTGGAAGGGACCTTAAAGGTCATCTCATTCCAACTCCCCTGCCATGGGCAGGGACACCTTCTACTATCCCAGGCTGCTCCAAGCCCTGTCCAACCTGATCTTGATCAATTCCAGGGATGGGGCAGCCACAGCTTCCCTGGGCAACCTGTGCCAGGACTTCCCCACCCTCAAAGAGAATAATTTCTTCCTGATACCTGATCTAAACTTTCCCTCTTTCAGCTCTCACACTCCTGCTCTCTTCTCTCCTACTGTGACCGTATTTTGTGCATTGGTTTACTTCTAAAGCAGTAGAGAAGACTGCAGTCATATTTCTGTATGGATTCACATCCCTTCTAATCTCCAGACGTAAGCAGCAGTGATCCAATTTGCAATAGAAAATCAGTGGAACAGAAGCCTTTCGAAGAAATACAGCAAGATGCTTGGTGGGGTAAAATACAATCCTGTCAACATTGCACTGTCAATTTAACATAATAAGGCATAATGGGAAATTCTGAAAAGAAATTTTCAATAGTCGCCATTGAATTTTTCTCTTTTTTTTTTTTTTGTTTTTTTTTTTTTTTTTTTTTGTTTGTTTTTTTTTTTGGTTTTTTTTTTGTTTTTGTTTTTGTTTTTTTTTTTTTGTTTTTTTTTGTTTTGTTTTTAAAGTCAAACATAAAAACCCTACCAGTGAAGGATGTTTTAAAGTTTTGAAATCAATGAAGTTCTTAACTTGGATTTTTTTTTTAATTGGCTACTTTAACAAGAGCTACTTCATATTTAGACTACTTATTTTTTTTTACATTTAGCTATTTTTACGATATTTTAATTCTTTAATTGTTTTATTTTCAAATGCAGTGATGTAAATTAAGTATTTGAAACACAGAGTTTTTAGATAGGCTGGTTTAGAAACTCACTTGAAGTGAATGTCTGTAACACACTTGATCTGGGAAAGAATGGTTGCTTGGAAAAAAATTAGAAATAATTCAATTTGAAAAATAACTGTTTCTCCCTGTCCTGTGAGATTTTCCTACAGAGAGAGATTTTTTTCCCTGCAAGAGAAAAGGAGTATAAAAGAAGGATTCCCAGCCTCATTTGGAGAAAAGCAAAAAAGAGATAAGACAGAAAAGTTTTCCTCAAAATTCAGCATTCATTCCACCACATTATACAAAATATCTTTTGAGTTGCAAGAAAATTTTTCCATCTTTATATTTTCTTTGAAAACCACAATACAATGTCATTATGGTATTGGCACTTCAGCATAAAAAGAAATGTTTCATTCTCTTTGCCTCATTAGGATCTCATGTGAGATCCTGTCAGCTGCAAGTTTGCTCAGTTTATCTCAAGAAAAAAAAAGGAAGAAAAAAGCTTAAATTTTTCCTTAGATATGTCAGTCAAAAGGAGCACACTGGCTGGAACACCAAGTTCAGAAGAATATCATTCATGTCAGTTGAGACAGAATCTTTCTGTGGCCCCATTTTCTTTATCACTTTTAGACAAGATTATATTCATGTAAAGGCCCGACCTCGCTCTGCAATTACCCCAAAATCAAACTGCGCTATATAAAGGTGTTCAGTCAATGATTCCAACATGTGGAATCCAATACAATACTTCTCGCTATGTGTTCTTTTCTTAGCTGTGAAGCACCTCCTTTAGGATCACAGTTTCACTAAAGATAAATAGTATTCAAATTTGAAATGGCCAGGGAGATCAGACATTCAATTTTAAAGTATCTCCTTACTTGGCTATGTGAAAATTATTAATTCCAAAATTCTGGTGATTTAACTCAGGTTCTTCTGCAGGCTGCTTTCATTTAAATTTAAATTTACTCTTTTCTCTCCAATCATGTAGTAAAGAGACACTCCCCTTATTCATGTTCTTTCATGCAGCTCTGTTTTTATTGTATTTGCAATAGTTGCTAAACAGCTCCTCATATCATATCTCTGATTCTAACAGACATACCTGTTTTAATTTGCTCATACAATTTTACAATACCTTATTCGTTGTCATGTTGCCTTTTTTATTACAATATAACTTTTAGGAATGGCAACTCTTAATATTAGAGACTGTATGAATTAATAGTTTTCATGTCAAGACAAAAGTATTGATCATTTGAGATCAGAGAGCTGCTGTAGGATCACAGCTCCTTCTTCCAGAAGGCAGTTCCCATGAACCATCCAAAGGAGAATGCAGCCTTTTCTAGGAGCTTTGAAGCACTGTACACTGTGCTTTCAGTAAATGCATCCCCTCATGCAATGGGACCTATGACGTGGTAAACTACGTTTCATTTTGCTGCCATTTTAAATAAAAGCTGGTAATGAAGTAGAGAGATAAACATAAAATGTGTTTCTCACTAAGAGTTTAGCCCTTTTGCTTTGTATGGGCTGGTTAATGTTGATGTTTGGATCAAAAAAACTTCTAGAGCCAATTATTAATCATGTTCTGTGCGCTGCTGGCGTAACCACGAGACTTCACAAAGATAATTTCAAACTCATTGTCAAACCTTTCTAGATTTGTGAATAGTCTTACAGAAATAACACAGCAGAAGGCATCCACAGAAAATAGAATGGAATTTACCAATTTAGCTGGAAGGGACATACAATGACCATCTAGTCTGTCTGCCTGGCCAATTCAGGGCTGACCAACCCAAAGGGGCATTTTGTTAGAGGCATTGCCCAGATGCCTCTTAGACACTGACAGACTTGGGGCAATAACCACCTCTTTAGGAAGTTTGTTCCAGTGTTTGACCATCCCCTTGATAAAAAAATGCTTCCTTATGTCCAGTCTGAACTTCTCTTGGCACAGCTTAGCACCATTCCCACACGTCACTGGATCCCAGGGAGAAGAGCTCAGCATCTCCTTGCCCATGTCCCCTCCTCAGGAAGCTGTGGAGAGCAATGAGGTTGCCCTTCAGCCTCCTTTTCCCCCAAAAAGACAACCCCAAAGCCCTTAGTTGCTCCTCACAGGACGTGTTCTGGCCCTTCCACCAGCTTTGTCCTCCTGGTTACAGTTCTCATCTTGGCTACCCGAAGTGGGAAGGTGAAAATATTTAAATGGCTGTATAGTGCAATCTTTTCATTGTATCTGATAACCTGGCTGTAAAAAACTATCATCTGGCAGTGCCATTCAAACCAAAACCATGCACCCTTGAACATAACAGCTTACTAATAAAAAACCTGATATTAATTTGTCTTTCATTTCTTTGTGTAATTTCCCCAACTGAATAAACTGTGATTATTCAACCACAGCTTGTGGCAAGCAACACAGTTTGCAAAAAATGCACAGCACAGAGCAAAAACACCAGAGTCTGAGCAACCAAACAGCAAACCACTCTACAATTCCAGCCCGACCAGATTCATGTTTGATTTAACTCTGAAAAGGAGCTTTCTTAAACACAGAGCATAGGAACCAACTTTTCTTTAGGTACTGAGCAACACTAAAGCTGCATTATGAAACCAGTTTATTAATGGTGAATAAAAACAGTGGTTACCTACTAAAACTGGGAGATGCAAATCTACCTGCTCAGAGGTTGCTTTTCAATAACTCACCATAAAGACTGCCACCACTAAAATGGGGAAGCATTTTTAGGAATTTCACTAAAGCATATGCTTCCTTCCGTGCCAAGCAATGCATAACCCTTCGATTTTCAGCAAATAGCGTCCAAATGGATTAACTAATTCAAGAGCGTATTTACAAACCCTTCAACAGATTTATTTGAACCATAACAGATACGTAAATCTTACCAATAAAACCTAAATAAAGTTTTGAGTAGGTTTTGATTTTTCCTGTTCACTTTATGGGTACAAGCAATAGATTTATTTCTAAATCACAATTTTGGGGCTCAGCTGTTAGTATCAACATTTAAAATTACAAATACAGCCCTTACGCATTAACTTTTAATTAGGTTTTATAAATTCCAATCAGAGCTGCCACATCGAGTTCCTAAAGTCCAAATATAATGAGTTTCATAAAAGGCTTTGTAATGTGTTTCTCATGTTCTCCTTCAAAGTTCAAAATAAATCATACCCCCAGCCACAGTTGTTTTTTGGTTTTTTGTTTTTGTTTTTTAGAAGTAGCAATTTGTCATTATATGTCAGGTTTAGCCATGATGCTTCTACAATTCTACTGGAGTAACAACAGCAGCAGACATGGAAAAGACTACTTAAATTTTAGAGATGCATTTTAAGCAGCCGTAAGAATCAACTTTGCAGCAGCGAATGTAAAGAAATAATCCTCCTCAGGCCAATTTTAACACCCTTTCAGTTCAAATTACAGAGCCTATCAAAAATTATGCTGTCGCTGAAATAGCTGCTCCTGTGCTCTGCTCCACGTGCACTTCTCACTGTCACCCTTCCAGGGGCACGAAAGCTTGTGTGGCAGATCAGATCTGAGAGCCAAGGACTAAAACAAGCCCTAAAGCGAAACCAACAACAAACCCAACCGATCCCTTCTCGGTCAGATTGAACTCCATCCTGCTCACCCCGTGGTAACATCCAGGCTCTCTCAGGGGAACTGGGAAATCATAAAGTCAGCAACATTCAGCTTGATGGAGATGTCTGATGATCTTAATTATTGCATTAGCTGCAAAGTCTGTTGAAAATCCAGTTCCAACAGCAGGTGTTAAAACTTGACATTCAGCTTGATGGGATATGGGTGACAGGAAGGGAAGAGGTAGAGAATCAGAAGTGATGTAGCAAAGACAGGTGGAAGAAAGCATTTCTTGTTATTTTAAGAATTTTTTACTTTTCCGGAAATACTTCTAAAAACAGGAAAAAAGTTGAACCGACAACTTAAATTCCAATAATGTTCTTCCATGGTACGGTCAAGAAATGATATTAAAAACAAGATATGTAAAAGTTTTAAGGTTACATATATTTCTTTAAGTACCTATATAATTTTCTTTTACTTTAAATGTATTTATATCATTCCTTATGTTACATATGGGCTTTCTATTAAAAAACTCACTTGCCAAACCCTCTCCTGAAAGAGCAAAATCCAAACCTCAAAGGTCACAGTGTGCTGAGCCACAAGCTCTGCCCATTCAAGGGAACATTCTCCTTATTTCAAGTGAAAATAAAGAAGAGAAAAAGGAACTTTTTTTTTCTCTATGTTGATGTGATCAATTCTGCTTTTTAATGACACCTAAAGCTTCCATAGCAGAGCATTTATTCCACTGAGTCTAATCAAGCTCTTCAGTTGCATAAATACAAGTATTTAGCCTTTTGTCTTCAGAGTGGTCCACTACATCCTTTTTAAGCTTTGGGACTGAACTCCCCTCTCAAGCAATGCCAGCAGGGGACAGTGCTGGATGATTACTGATGGAATGCAGAATATGGTTTATAATTTAATTACCAACAGGTCTAATATTCACTAAGTAGAAGAAAGGTACACTTTTTATTCTGAGATGCAGTGAATTAGATTTGCAGCTGCTGCCTCTCACTTTGCACCTGAAAATCCAAGAGTGCATCTCCATTTATGAGCTCAAACACTTCATGAGCAGCTAAAAATCTGACCAATACACTTTATATGCACATTTCATGTAGACCATTAGTTCTTATACTGGTTAAAGCCAGAAACTCCACTAAAGTACACAGAATTAGTACAAAATAGGAATAAGATAGGGCTCATCTGCTTACATCAGATTCATTTATCTATCAGAGGGCACTAATCAGAGTTTTAAAAAGTGAAATCTGAACGATTAACACATGGTGGCACCTTGACAGATGCAACAATGTCATTTAAAATTCTTCAAAATGATATACTCAAGGAAACACCTTAGAGAGGAAATTATAAAAAAAAATATGTAAAAATTACAAAATCTTCATACGTGTTCTAAAGCTGTTTTATAAAAAAAAAAAAAAAAAAAATCAATAAACCCCCAGAATCACGAAGTAGGGCAACTATAGACTAATTTGAGAAGAAGCCAGTGAATTTTGTTGCCTTGGATATTTCAGAAAGCTGTGATAAAAAGTCTGCCAGTTTGCCACAGTGTACAACTGTCAGTACGTTGAGATAGAAAGATGAGCTTTTGTACATTTGAGCATTGTTCACTTTAAAAAAACCAAAAAAGACATATATAAAATATCTTATGAAAATATAGAAAATATAGCTACAAAGCTGATGATTTGTGGATTTAAGCATTAATAAAAAATTGTGTTGCATTTAAAATATCTATATCTTTTAAAAATATAGAAAATATCACAGAGTAGATAATCTTTAGTAGCATCTCTTTTTCTATCAAAATATATTCATGTTTTGAAGTCTCTGTGTATATACAAAGCTCAAATAAACCAGTAGAAGTGTGACTTTGCCAATTAACTATTTTGAAGAAATTAAAAAATAACCAAACCAAATCTTCACTTAAAAAGTCATTAAGAAAACCAAACCCAGCAATTATATTTTCATGTCTGTCTGTAATATCAGAGGTTATTTTTGGTGACATTTTTAACAAGAATATTAGGCTAGTAATCAATAAAGTGATTTCACTGAGAGTCACTGCCCAAATTTTTCCCCTGAGTTATTTAATTATCAGAGTCTTTGAACACTTATCCAAGATGAAGTGAAATCTCTAAGGCTGCCTCACTCCAAATTAAAAAGGACGTGCTGATACAAGGCTGTTGGTCAGAAAGGGAGAGTGTTTTAGTGTAACAAGATGTCACATTCTCCCTAAAAGGATCAAAATCGGTTTCTATTCAACTACTTTGATACTTATTTTAGTTACATGTTTGATAAAAGCATTCACTTCTGACATTGCTGACTTGTATCATCCTTAGAACATGTCAGTTTTCATCTTACTTCAAATGTGCAGCCCATTTTTTTATTGGATGCTCCCAAATTACAGTGAGTTGTCATGAATTTTGATGGATTAGCCACGCTACTCTCCCTGTCCAAGCACGTTTGAGATAAACAGTAGGAGAGGCTACAACGTTTGGGCAAATTACTCTCCTTCACTACAATGCATATTGATGAATTGTGTCAATATATATTTACATATTTTTAATATTTGATTACCCAAACAATGAAAGCCAGACATTCCTGGCCTCATCATAATGAAAAGAGGGAATCAGAAGTTATTAACTAAATTTAATCACAAAGTTCATATTCAAATGGATCAGAAAAATACTTAATAATGAAATTTGAAATAAATAGTAAACATCATCCACATCAGTCTGATAAAACTGTATTGGTATTTACTGGGCTATTTAGGAATTAGAGCTATTTTGTCACAAGAAAGTAAATGTCCTCCCTTTGGAGTTTCATTCATCTAAAGAAGTAAGCACGCAGGGTTGATGGATCACATCTGATGGTAGCAACACAGAGATTATTTTACTGCTTATCTAAGAAAATTTAAAACAGATTAAGTGGAACTTTGGTATTAGCTCAGAATAATTCATTATACATGTAGAGTAGGACTCCTGAAATACCTAAGCTACAAAATAAATGGGCTATTGTTTCATCTAAGGAAACGACAAAAACTCTCTGAGATTGAAGAATTATCACATAACTATAAGAAAACACTACTTTTTCATGAATGATTCCTCAAAGGACACATAATTCAGGGCATACAGTTTTATTGGTAACTTAATTTTGAAGAAATTTCTCTCAATTTCTACATAATCATATCATTTTTAGATGAGTAAATGTCTGGAGCATACTAGAATATACTACTCCATTACTCCAGAACAATTTCTATTCTTCTTTCCTTCTACCCTTCTGAAATGTTGCTTTTCATTTATTGGTTACTGGGATCTTGTAATGAAATATTTTAGGTCCAAATGCTGCACTTCGTAATATTACTTTAAATTTGGAACTAAAATTATTCCAATAGATAATACCGATGCTGCACCTTTTAAAATCAATATTATATGTGCCTGGTTGGAATTAGGCTGCAATTTATGAAACTCCTAGCCATTAATTTTACAAGAAGGTATTAAAATAAAAAATAGCTTCATAGCCAGCATATGATCTCTGCTTATGAAATAGAAACACCATTTCCACTGTTGGAAAGTACATCTTTTATATTGCTTTGGTTTTATGGTTAGTTTGCTACAGACAATACCCAGACAAAACAATGGCCCAAGGAACTGCTGGTGGATGCGGTGGTCCCTCCTGTTGGTTGATTAAATCCCATGGGCATTATGTTAACACATGGGCTTGAATCTATTCTGTAATACCTTAGTTTATATTCTTTTTTTTTTTTTTGCTCATCATAATTTTTTAAAAAATATTAACTAGTTTTGTCTCACAACTTCTACACTTCACAAAATGTCTTCACACTGTCCAATTGTATTTGAAAAGAGTCTTCATGCTGCTTTTGCAATCCTTCATTTGAGGAGATCTATTTAAAAGCATGTAATTGTGCTTTCTAAGTTATCCAATTTAAATGCTTGCATAGCAACATATGAGGAGGCAGAATAAAAGAAAATAAAGAGCAAGGGCAAACTATGGTTTCATGCACAGGAGTATTTTAAAAAAACATCTTGAAGATTTTTATCACTGAGAATACATCAGGTTTCTCATACACAACCAGTTACAAAATAATTCAGAACAAGAATTACAAATAAAGATTATCTGCCACTGGAATCAGATTGTCACAGCACATCTGCAGTGAAGGCACCAAAGAGGCCCAGCCACTCCTATCAGTCCCACTCTGAATGTAAAATGAGAATTTCAAGGTGCAGCATATTGAAATCTGAAGCTTCAGCTGTTTGTTTTGGCTCTTGACCAGGATTTAAGGGCTAATTGTCTTATATAAGGGCAGGCATCAGTTTGTGCTTAATTTTTCCTATTAGGTTCCTACAGGCATCCTTCAGTTCAGGGCACAATGTGTTGATTCTTAGGAGCTTTTTTCCAGGACACACATTTCTTATTCACTGTCTAGACATTTAATTTTGGTCTTATCCACCCCCCTCTGGATGGCTACATTCCCAAGAAATGCTCAGCACCAAGAGGATGGTTTCAGAAGAGTTCAGATATCAGTTTGATGCCAAAATAGGTGTTGACATTTAAAGACAAGATTAAAAACACTGTGAGTTGGGCTAAGTCTCCTGGGAAAATCTGTCATTTTAAAAGTCCTTAAGGGAATCTAAAGTTTTGAAAATGTGGTTTTGAATTCAGGACTAAGCTCATGAAGGGAACTTTAGCATCTTGCAGTGCTTGCAGTTATGTCACAGAATAACGTAAAGATCAACATATCTAAAATACATTGTACAAATGTACACCAAAAGTACACCAAAGGAAGTTATAAGCTTGGTCTATAAAGTAAAAGGAACAAAGAAACATACACTTTAGCAGCTGTATTTCCTCAGGTCTTTCTGCAAGTTGCTTGCAAAACCAACTAGTTCATTCACACTACAAAATCACCAACTTCCATCTCTTTTTACTTGAGCAGATACTAAAGATGCACTGACTTTACCTCATATTCACTCAAATGTAAATTGGGTTATACTAAATTAAAAAAAAAAAAAAAAGAAGGAAAAAGAGAAAAGAGTAGTTACTATATTATTGTTAGTAGAAACCTGTTTTAAGAGGCATGCTCTGGGGAAAGGACTGTCTGATTTGCCATCTTTGTCAAAAGTTTTGTAGACAGAAAAGAGCTCATTCAGTGAGCTGCTACAACAGATAAGGTACTTTTAGAGTACCCAAAGGAACTATCCCTCTAGAATGCTGGCATCTTCTTTAAAGAAAAACTCCTGTTCCTTGCAAAGCCACCAAATCCAGTATGTGTGCCAACAACAAATGCCTGTGGTAGTACTGATGCTAAAGAATGGATACATAAAATTATAGTCTGATAAATTCAGTAACTGTGTGAAGAATAGGATAGTGAGAAACAGGGGAATATTCAAATAACCCCAGGCATATTCCTACCTACTAGAGTAGCAAGCTGCAGATTTGTTTTTCAGATTTATTCAGATTTAAAGTTGTTGGATTTCAGTGGCTGAATGCAAATCCAATGATTCTATGATTCTATAAACGTGTTGGCATTCCTTATAAAATGCATGCACATGTCCAATTGTTTGACATCCCTCACAGCAAACTTACATTTTTGAAATAACAGCAAAGGATATAAAGTAGATTTTCTCATTACACAGTAAACTGGACAAACCGAAAACAATAATTTGACTTACGCAATAAACATGCAGGGGCTTCTTTGTACTGTCATGATTATCAACCAGCAGACAAAACCTCTCCCCCCGCAAAAATAAGACAGCTGTCACAGACATCCTTGCTGAGAGACTGTCACCAATGTAGCTGCAGCTGCAGTCAGATCTTAACATAACCAAAATAAGGCATTGTAAAGGAAAGCACTGCTGTAGAAAATGTAACTTCTCTGCAAGGCAGGTAAGTCCCCTGACACAGGCACTGACGTGGCCTCAGGACAGAGTAGGAAAATGGCCAGTTGGTCACAGCCAGTAACTGAAATTTCAGCAAATCCCAAATATGTGCCAAATTCAAACTTCAGAAATCTAGTTTCAGCTTTGTCCCAGTCTCTGTCTACAGTGTCAGACAAGTCATCAGATTTTACAAGATGATTCTGTATTCGGGTGATGAGATGTAGTTGCTTGTTGTAAGGACCATTTCTGACCCACGGTATTTAATTTTCCTCATATATAAAATAGGGATTAAACAGTGTTTCCTCATCATTCCTACCCTATCTTTGCTTAGTTATATTGCTGTAATTTGTAGTAAAAAGTGTCTTCCATGAGACGTGCCAACAACACCAATCTTGGGTTTCTATTGTAAGATTTAAGATGATAATTATGTATTAATGTACGTGTTTATCCTGTGGTTTAGTTCGATCAGGTGGATCTGACGTGCATTTATTATTTCAATTAAATTGAAGTTCTAGCTGAAAAATGATGCAATGATTTCTTTCCCTTCCCACTGATAGCTGGCCAACAAATCCTGAGAGCAACCAAGTACAATTTAGGTCTAAAAGAGGATTTCAGGAACTAATGGTTCCCAAAAGCAATCTGCTTAAGAAATACTCTGACAGAATCCAATGTTATCTTTTTTAAAGAACATTCAGTCTATCAAAAATATTTAAGGAATACATAATTCTCTCTTCACAGTCAAAGAACTGAACAGCTAAGAATGTTCACAGACAATCCACGGGAATGGTGTCTAAACAAGCCATGCTACTAATAGCACCTATTTCTTTGTTCATTCATCTTCTCTTTTTTAATGGAACCACAGTTTTCTGTTTATTTTGATATTTTCATAGCTGTCAGAGTTCTCTATGCTGAAAACATTAAATTCCAGCAACTAAAAAAAGAAAAAAACAACACAAACAAAGCACAAAACCAACAAAAAGACACCTGACACAAAGAGAAACAAAGGGCCTAGAAACAATCTTGTAATACTGGAGTCTTGACATCTTTCCACAACCCCATGAATATATGTCACAGGAGGAAACATAATAAGTTCTGTCCTGTAATTTTTCTTCCATTTTAAAGGAAGCATATTAGCATATCAGCAGGAAATACACAGCAAATTTCAGGGGCTAGGGGAATAGAGTTGTTTTTTAATACCTGACTGAACCAAGTGAAGCTGTGTTGGATGGTGCAGCTGGTTCATCAAATTTTTACCAGGGGTTCTGCAATTTGAGCTTATTTTTATTACCTAGTCTTTATCCATCAGAGTTCAAGTATAAAATGCAAGAGTCCTTGAGGCTACTTCCTTTTAGGAACAAAGAACTACTGAAAAATTCCAAGCATATCTCCCCTAACTAGGCTAGAGCAGATAGAGAATATGCTGTCTGGCCAAACACAGTATGACTGTCTGTCAGAAAACCTCATGTCTTCAGCAGCAAAGTCACCTCTTTCACATCTAATGCTGAGAAAATCCCCAGACAGCTTTTATTCCTTTGAATGTTGTTACTTCCCTGTTCACCACAATTCATAGAGCATCCCCAAAGTAACTGTTCCAGGTTATATCACCCGATTAGGTCTTGTTTTTATTGCTGCTGACAATTGCTACAGAATAAAATACACATTGTTAAAAGGGAGTTTTCAGCAGGTTTGCATTTACCCTCTGCTTGAACTGGATTATATGTTCTTTCATGCAAGAAGGCTAAAGGTAAAACAAAAAGTCTCACTTGTGTGCTTAAGAGTATATGTCCTAAATCAAACAATTTCTGTGAATTATGTTTGCCTGTGTTCCTTTGCAGAAAAATCTGGACAAGTGTTGTGCAAATTCAGTCAGACTGTCACCACAGACAATATAGATGTGCTTTGAATATCTCAAATACCATCAAAACATAAATTCCAGTGAGATGGTCAGAACCAGTACATGAGATGCTGGTCAGTAAAGCAAAGCAAGTAATTTAAGTTATGAAGTGATCATGGCAATTGGTGCATTATGCTGATACATCATGTTAGGGCAGATCAGAGCTGCTGAAACACCATGAATTGCAGCCAGCTGTGGGAAGGCAAACAGAAAAACTAAAAGATGTCCCAAGTCACCCTGCAATTTCTCAGTCCCAAAAAACCTCAAAACCTGTACAGGTGCTTTTAAGTGTGACAGAGCATCCAAAAAGTACCACAGACAATGCTGGTATCTTCACAACAAGGTCAAACTCCATATTTAAACATTAAGTATCAACAGCTGACTGCCTCAAATATGGATTTGGATCAGGCCCCCCAGCTTGGTTCCTAACTTCATACACTGACAACTCTGCTTCTGCTATGTTAACCTCAGTCAGCATCTCTGTCACCTACCCCGGTCCACATTCCCGTTTGTTGGCTGGAAGCTTGAATAATTTGTTTTGAAAGTACAAAATCATAACATAATTCATCTTTAAAAAGACATGAGAGTTCTGCTGGTCTGTGCAGAACTCATTCCTTTGGAGGCACGATGATGAAGAGACTGAGAAATGATGGGGAAGCCTGGCATACGTGACTGAAGAAAGGAGTTTTAAAAATTACATTGAAGGGAATACATTACTGAAGAAAGCTAACTGGAGAAATTACCTGTGAAAATTGACACTCCAGTGTGTCACATTTTCATGATGGAAATCATGTCATACAGCAAAAATTTTCAAACAGCAGAACACACAGTGATGGGGGGGAAGGCTGCCACGTTTCTGTCCGGGCCTTGCAAGGACAAAGGGTTTTCTGGGCTTGGCTTGGATATGTGATATATTCATGTGCATCAGACTTCTGTTTGCTGAGTATTTCAGATTAGTTCTGCACCCACCACACAAGCTCTTTAACACTTTAAGTGCTGTAACTCTGACTGGAGTAATAATGTGTCTCTGCTGTTCAGAAATCTTAAACAATTCTGGCAAATCCTCCAGCTCTATGCAGAAGAAATTTTCAAATGAAAAGAGAAGATGCATCAGTGGAAGTGCAGATTTCTCCATGCAAAGGACACTGGCACGCCCAAGCACAATGCCTCAGAGCTTTTTCAAGAACAATCTGATTGCCAGAAGGCCAAGATGTAGTAGGAACAACCCAGGAATGTGAATGTACTCTGCTGAAATAGCTATGCCAGGAATAATATGCTGTTAGAAATGTCTCTGGTAAAACTCTGTAGCACAGATGCCCCATATACATTATTATTCTACTGATTCAGAATCTGCACTCTCCATCTTTGGGATTGTAAGGATTTGACACCTTTGCATTAATTTAGATATGTTGTATTATCTTGGCATAAAAAAAAAAAAGCTCATTTGCAGATGCAAGAAGATAAAAATATTTAGGAGAGATAGCAGGTACCAAACCACAGATCTTTTTTAGGGAGATTACAGAGAAAAGAACTACCAAAGTTATGGATATCACTGCATTGCCAAGATGACTGAGTGTTCCCTATATTAGAGAATTAATGGGAGTGGACAATGGGTAAATTGGAATATATATCCCTCCCATGCTTCAAAGGAACAGAACAGTACGATCCTGTTAGAGGATGCCTCAAGTTAACATTCTCATGCTGTACCTTATTTGTGGTCAAAATGTGAATTTCATTTACTAACAGTCCAGAAGTCTTCTCATTCCACTTGCACACTTTTCATTCCATTTGCTTCAGGAAGAGGATCTGCCTCTCATCTTCTTGGAAGTGTTTATATTTTTAAAAAATTGAAATATCACAGTATGTTACGCAAAAAAATGTATTTTCCTGAGAAATGGAAACACTTCTCCCTCTTACTCTTTTATTTAGTGTTTAGAAGTTAATTGCATTACGGTAGTTAGTTATTGCATTACAGTAGTTAGCTCTACTAAGAGCTTCATAATTGGAGTGTTGAATATTCAGGTTCGGTAATAATTTTCTCAAGAGTTATCTGTCAGCACCCATAACTCATCATAAAACCAATTATGTAACTTCTGGCATGCCTTTCAATACTTTGGTGCCTGCCAAAGTAAAAGTCAATAAGATATTTTTCCATGGCTGATCCTGGGTAAATGGCTCCAGTGGCATTCCTTGTTGGAGGTCTGCCATTCAGGCTTTTGGAACTGCATAATCCCAGTCTTATGAGGCTACTCCAGTGAGCACACCTCATAACACAAAAGTATTTTCAAACTGGTTAATCACTCCAATTGACTGATTACCACGAAACACTGTGCTGAGTAACACCAATGGAATTTACTGAAAAATAGCACATAATTTGAGTATGCATTTGGTAACAATGGGGTTTTATCTGACTTCTGGTCAGATGGGAAAATCCCTTCTCTGCCACACAGGAACACATATAAATACTTAATTTATGAATTAAGAAACACATTTGAAATTACAAGGTCTGCAAATCTCACTTAAGATACCACTAAGTTTTGCACTGCAACGCAATTCTGTAATGAATATCTTGGTTCTTCACCACTGTAGGAAACCTACAGATTTCTCTCCCTTTGAATGTTTCAGATCAGCCTGGTTCTCACAGCAATTCACCCTGACTTCACCTTAAAAGTGCCAAGATTTTAAGATAAATTGTTCTGACAATTGTCCTGACAAATTAGGTATTCTAAGCAGTCAGATTACAGATCTATTTAACAACTGCACATTTCTCATTAATTTTTTCTGCCACATTCAGAAATCTCCTCCTTTGCAAAGTGCTCATGAAATTAAGGTAACCACTTGAGCACAAACCACAATTAGCTGATTATTCGTTTTTACATCAAACCTCATCTAAAAAATTATGTTGAAATGTTTACATTGTTACTTAGTATCAAACCATCCACGTGTCAAAAAAAGAGAAATCATTAAGCCCTATTTCCAACAGTGAGATGAAGGGCCTCAAATAATTTCCTGCCCAAACCAACACGAGATCTTTTCCACCAGATTGAGTGGCCATACAAGTGAAGCAGACTGTGAGTGACATGAAGTTAAAAATAAGAATTAAAAGTTACAGTTTAAAATATTTTCATAAACCATTTCTGAGGGAAAAAAACAAACAAACAAATAAAATTATCAAATGTTGAATTTATTATATTTGAATATTTAATTTCTTTAAACATAAACAGTTCCGTGTGAAAAGTGTTTTGAAATATAAAGCTCAAGTTTCTGAAGCAGGCATGATACC
Source organism: Pyrocephalus nanus (assembly GCA_038380795.1). NCBI lineage: Eukaryota > Metazoa > Chordata > Aves > Passeriformes > Tyrannidae > Pyrocephalus > Pyrocephalus nanus. The sequence continues at coordinate 5,911,712 of CM076270.1, read as the reverse complement.
TGTTTTACTAGCATTTGCAATGGGGTATACATGCAATCATTTGGCAAGTACTTGTTGAGGAGCATTAATTTCCAGCTGAGGAGTGGAAATTCTAACTACAAGCTAATTTCTCACCAGCTTTTTTTTTTTTTTTTTTTTTTTTTTTTTTTTTTTTTTGCAAATAAGAATATTTTATTATAAAGCTAGAGATTTAATTTGGTCTCATTGTTCAGAGTACCACAATGAAAATATGAAGATTTTAGACTAAGGAATAGCATTAAGGGGTTTAGTTAACTAATTAAATTATAACAGTTCCTTTAAATGCTGAGGTTTTTACTCCACTGCTGTATATCCTATTAATCTTTATAAAAGCATCCTGGGCTACAGTCTGAAAAGTAACATGGAAATACAGTTATATCCTAGGGCAATCTTCATCAAGTTTTATCAATTACCCTATTTAAAATATTTTTGTGATTATTTAAATAGGATTAAAATCCTTGAAGTCAACTATCTAATAAATATTTTTCTATGTTAATCAATATTATAGAGCAAATACCAAATTACAGATTTTTCAGATCACACACTGTTTAGTAAATCACAAATTAACTACGCAGTAAATAACCACAGAACTGTTTCCCTCAGACTTTGGGAACAGATTTGGTGAATCTTTTCAGCCTCTTTGGCATCAAGGATGGTTTAAAAAAACATCAATTCCATTGAAAGGGCTTCAGAGAAGACTTTTGTCTGGTGGTTTTTTGTTAACTGTTCAACTCTGACAAGCTTCAAAATCATGTCTAGGATTATGTGATTTTTTTGTGGGTGTGGGGGTTTTTTTGTTTGTTTTGTTTTGTTTGTTGGTTGGGGTTTTTTTTAATAACCAAGGAAACTAACAGCTAATAGTTTAAAAAACCCCAAAAGACACAACCCCAAGATCAGTCCCTGTTTATTTTGCTCTGGATGCTGAGCCTCCAACATGCTAAATCTTCACATGGCTGATCTTTGTTGTTACCAGAAAAAATGTTTCGACAGCAGCTGCTTTTCCAAAAGCAGCAGCTTCAACTAAGGAAAGAAATCCGTGTGGCCTACATTGTTCTGGCTTATGAGAAACTAAATTATAAGAAGTGTATGAACCCATTAAGTTGGGCTCATTTGTAGTCATGTCCCTTTGTAGAAACAGGGCTTGTGGAGCTGACAGAAGCAGCAGCACTTCAGAGCAAGGAGTCATTTTGATTGCATTAATAAATAACATGGAGGGAGTATTACAGTGGAGAAATGAGAGGGGAGTCTGAACACATTAACTTTGGGAGCATCCCCTCTGTAGAGCACCCTCCAGAATCACAGGTTGGCCACCCCTTCCTCCCATGCCAACAGCACTGCAACAGCTCATAAAGTGAAGTTCCTGCCCATGTAATATGTCAAAGAACATTCCAAAGGTGGATCTCAGTGGAAAAAAAAAAAAACAAAACAAAAAACCTCCACAACTTTTAACTACATTCAAACTATTCACAGGGAAAAAAATAAAAGACTATCTTTCAAAATTGTTCACAAATTCAAAATTTTGGCCTTCTGAGGGAAAGTGAGTAAAGGTGAGATCTCCGCTTCTCTTACCTTCGCGATGGTCTCGTGCAGACTGAAGGAGGGATCCAGCTCTTCAGTCTTTGTTGCATGTACGGGAAAAAGAGCTTCGGAGAGAAAGCTAGAATTCTGTGAGAAAGAAGTAAGAAGTCTTTTAGGATTCCACACTGATTTCCTCCTTCAAATGCTTATTGGATTTTGTTGAGAGATTGAAAAACCCTTCAAATTGTTCTTAAGTTTTCACAATTATGAAACTTATTTCACTGATTTAATTAACTGATTCCAAGTTCCCAAAAAAAGGCAAAAAAAGCCCTAAGTCTAACGACTTTATTTCTGGAAGGGCAGTTGTCTCTGTTATTACGCTTCCAAAGCAGCTAAAAATTTTGCCTACAGGGAGAAAAAATATCCATGCAGCTTTCATTCTGAGCTAAGCAGCAATCAGACATTTTATTAAATATGTTATGATTTAAGTCTTCAAAAAAAATGTAACCATAATAATCAAAGAACACTTTATCTTCTGCAAATATCCTACTTCTCTAGACAGCAATACCATCCACATAGCAAGGGATTTTTGTCACTTCCCTAAAACTATATACTTTAGGTTGACCACTCTTTTAACATCAGGAAATCTTAATACATCGTTTGTACAAGATATTAATCTCCTCCTGTACTGTAAGAAAGGAAGAAGTGAGGTTGCAAAATTGCTATCATGTGTAAAAAACAATACCAAGGAGTGGAGTGAAAAAAAGCAAGACAATAGAAAACAAAACTCCAAGACTCAAAGGTGCCCAGATGGCTAAAATTACATTACATTACAATGCTGGTTGGTTTTCATGTTAACTTTTTTAACAAATTAATGCCTCCATGATCAATAGTACACCAGAATTTTCACGTTGCTAGGAGATTATTTCTGGTAGTAAATTCCTATCACTTTCTTTAAAAAAAATAAATAATTGAAGCATATAAATTTTTTTGTGTTTATGATGTATCTGTGTGTTGCCACAGAAGTATCAGAAAAATAAATGAAGTCATTCCTCCCTTCAGGAAACCAGAAAACTTTACATATATCTCAGGGAGAAGATGAACAAAGTAATTTATTACAAAAATAAAATACATACTTCAAGATTAACTCATAACACCTATTCATCTTTGTTTTAAGTTTGCGCAGGAGTTTACAAAGCCATATCATCTGACTGGGGGTCCATCCAGGAACACCATCCTTCTGCTGCAGTGGTGCTAATGCTGTTCATCATCATTCACATAATTGCAATCAATAACTCAGAAAGAACCACATTATTTATATTCACTCTAGAGTACCTTACTGAGAGTCAGTGAAGGGAATGATTGATGATTTAGATTCGCTACACCAGATCAGATTATTGTTCCATCTAGACAAATACTCCTTCTCTGGAATATAAAACTTGGTGGATTCCCTGTCTGTCAAACATCGAGATAGTGCTTAGCTGGCTTTTCTCCCACCCCACTCCAGGCACACCTCCCAGCCAAGTCAAGATTACAGCAGCTGGGCCAGGTAAAACAGCAGCCTTTGCTTCTGCCCTCTGCCTTTTGAAGCAACACGGTGTAAATAAGCGACAATCAGCAATTAAAACACATCCAGGCATTACAGGTGGCAAGTCAGTTTGCTCATGAAGGAATCCAGACCCTGAGTGGCAACATCTTGAAAAGGATCACTATTTGAAATAATCTTGCTCTGCACTTACAAAGGGAAATGTTTAAAGCAGTTGTTGTTTCTTTTTTTTTTTTTTCCTCCACAAAGGCTCCTCCATAAAGAACTACTAGAAAGGCCAACTTACTGTGCTTCTCTTGGCTTTTATTGCCTTTCAAGCACTATCCTCAGCAGAGATATCTGCATGAACTTCTAAACTAAGAGAAGCCCACTCTTTATCCCAGGGAGCACAAGGCAGAGAGATGAGTCCAGATGATGTTCCAGGAGTACCTCTCAGCATTTAACAGCAAGAGCAACACTTTCCAACAGCAAGAAACTCCATCAAACTTCTCATTTATTCTTTGAGCAAGCTCACAATAACACGTGAGTGTTGGCTTTGCGTTCTTTAACAGCTATTTGATAAGCATATTTCTAGTAAATGTGCACTAAGAAAAAGAAATGCTAATCCAAAGAACATTAATACAAACTATATTTTATTCCTTTATGCTTTCCAACCACAGTAGGAGTTACAGCTGCAGTTGTTGTCCCGTACTCTGCTGCACTCACTTCCTAAACACAAATCATCTGCCTTCACTCTTAGCCAGGCATTTGTATCCCCCTCAGTTTGTACAGTGAGCAGACTGTTCCATGCACTGTGCAGCTGAATGCCGTGACAATGACATCAAATTATAGAAAACTGTTTCAAGGTCAGACCACTGTGAGACATCCAAAAATTTAGGAGGCCCAATTTCCAGTCATGCTTTTGAAATTTTTCTCCTCAATGCTTATTGCCTTCTGTAATTTTTTCTTTAAGCTCACAGCTATCCAAATGGATAAAGAACATTTGCTCTTCTGCTGTGTTTTCATCACACAACCTTTACAATCCTGACAGGATCACCTCAATAACCCTTGAATTCCCAATGCAATCATTTGGTTCCTCTATGAGCTTTTCATAAGAGAAATGAACAAGCATAACATGTATTTGGAAGTAGATTTCCAAACCCTCTTTTTCTTATCCTCCTTTTGGAATGATCAGTTAACCTGGTCTTTTCAATATTCATTTAATGAAGCATTCTGTAAAATTAGAAAGACATTGATGTTCCACTTTTCAAATAATGGGTCACTTCTGATTAAACTTTGATTGAACATTCAACTTTCAATCTTAAAACAAATTGCCTCCTTTTCTTTTTAATTTGAACCCAATTTCCTGCTGCCCTCGGGTCCTGTGACAGTAATTAATTGATTTATGAATCAATTAAATGGTGATCGAAAATGCAGGTGAAAATCCTTTAAAACCCCAAATGTGGCTTACTCTTGCTTATTTATGATGGACACTTGCACTAAAATTCACTTCTGATTTACTAGACTCATTTTTCTAACTTATCCTTCCTCAACCAATTAAGTGAACAGAATGTTTCACCTTCTAAAGGTACTAAATTTGCCATCCCTTGTGTACTGTCTTATAACATACCTTCAATTTATATGCCAACTTTCAACCAGTGCATTTTAAATCATGAGTAAAATCCCACAGCGCTTCTGGTAATTTAATGTAAAACAGAATAAATACCAAGACAAACTTTAAAGATCTATTCTTCTGACATTAAATAAAAAAAGTTTTTAAAATATCAAATTTTACCACGCACTTAGAACTGGAAATATTTCTGTAAATACACGCAACAAACAATTTTTTTACTAGGCCAATGCTGCATCTACAATAGGTCCTGTTTTCTTGACTATTACTTTAGAAACAGCAAAATTACCAGTTAGAAGAATTCTGAATTTATAAACTCAAAATCTGTAACTAATATTTCCTTAATATGCTCTCATTTTGCACCTGAATAGATCATTCTTGCCTGTTGAATATTCCCCGTCATTTATAAGAAGACATTTATAAGAAGTCCTTAACTTGGTGAATAATACACAAATATCTCCAGATTTTTTATTTGGGGGGGAGTTCTTTGTTGTTTGTTTGTTTTGAAAGTAACAGGCAGTGGAGGTTTCTCCACTCAGCAGTAGTGCTCAGTCTTGAAAGTCTAAAGTTCTTTAATTAGTTTGACTTCACCCTTATGAATATTCATCTGAATTGCTCATACTTGGGTTAACTTTGTCCTTCAGCCCTTCAAAATAGTCATGCCACCAATTTTATAGTGCATAAAAGTAAAGAAAAAAGGAGGTACTACAGAGTACAACAGAGAAAAAGCAGTGAGAGCAAAAATCCATCTGAAATTTGTACAGGTAGGCCAAAAGTATAAATGTGCTAATCTAACACTGCTAAAGCCTCCAAAGCAAATATGCAAGAGAAGGATGAAAGCCAAGAGAAAATTGCTTATTTTCCTCACACAGACCAAAGAATAATGTCTAGAAGATGAGAATTTAGGCATTGCTTTCGCTGCATCAGGACTGAGAATACAATGTCACCTGTCCATATATACATATACATATGTACATATACATCCTATGTCTGTTCTGTGAGCTGTTTCATTCTTTCTGCCTCTTTGTAATACAGCAGCACAAGAATTACGATTGCAGCAACCTGAGGGACACACACAAATGTGCAGTGTCTGGCCAGCAAAACACAAAGCAGTCCCTGCACGTCTTCAGAATTAACCTGGGAACACCTTCAGTCAGGAAGCTGAAGTCACCTGCAAAGCACAGTGTGAAGTTAAGCAGTGCCCAAAACTATTACCCAGAAATCCAGGGGCCTTACAATTGCACGAGGACTTGTCTGCATCTGCATTCAAAACCGGTGCCAAAAATTTGTCGTAGCATGAAGGAGAAAGCCCCGTCAGGAGAAAAGATAAAGAGAGAGCAGCCAGAAGAACAAAAACACCTCTGAAATCTGCACTGCAGGCTCTCACTAATTCCTTCCATTTTACCCTAAGTCAAGCAATTGGCATATGGTGTCTTGGCAGCAAATAAACAACTGCATTTCTTTGTGAAACAGCTGTTTCACCTCACCTAAGCCAAAAGACCATCTCTTCTCCATTTTCTTTTTTTTTTTTTTTTTTTTTTTCCCCCTCCTGGTTGGGTGATTGAACCACAGGTTTGACTGTAAGAAGGAGTAATGGAAAAGGGTATTTCACAGACTAAAATACTGCTAATCATCAGCTATCTGGAATACTTTTAGCTTGGGAGGGTGCTGTAGACAGAAGCAGATTTACTGAAAACGGTGGATTATGTAGCATAGAACATAATGAAGCCAAAGTATGGTTTTCTAATATGTGAGTTAAATTGAACTGATGGAATAATACCAGGCATTAATGTATTGCACATAGGATTTCTCTCCAATAAAAGCCCTTAAAGCTGCAAATATATTGCAGGAGAGAGTTCATGCCTCTCCATCTCACTAGTAGGCTGACTTTTCCTTTTCTAGCAAATGCTCTAAATATCTAATATCATCTGCCAAATCCAGACGGGATTATTAAGCAATATAGAAGTTGGTTTTCACTGAAACAAAAGACATAAAATGCAAGCTGTAAAATTATTTTTATAAAGCAAAGCTTTGCAACTGCCACAGCCTAACATGTACCTTCAAAGTGAGAATGCCCCTATTCTGGAAAATGAGAATGTCAGAAGGAGTTTCTGACGAGCAATTTCTTTGGTATTTTCACCATTTCAGTTTGCTGAAGAACTTTTAGAAAAGAAACAAAGGCAAATGTATTTTCTGTTTGAATGTTCCGGTAAAGATGTGCAGTGACCTTGTGATGTCACCCAATGCTGGACAAAATGAGCAAGGCCTGCCAAATAAAACTGCACAGAATACAGAAGAGGCAGAATTGGAATCACTGCTGCACAAGTTATCTTATTATTCAACTCAATTGCAGCCAGAAAAACTCAAGCCAACAGTCATCAGACAGGAAAAGAATATAAACACATTTCTCTCATCTCTTTTAATTTACTGTTTTCTTCCTTGTATAAGTAAGTGAATTGAAATAATCACTATAAAGCTATACATTCACAGACCACAGCACAAAGCAAGCAACTTTTCAGATATCAGGATACTTTCCTGATACTTATTCCTCTGCAGAGCTTTCCCTTGATGCTTTTTAAACTGAAAGCGGAATCAGCAGTTTAGGTGGGAGGAAGCAGCTTGAGCCAGAAATCTGGAACCTCACAGAGAATCTTCCCCGAGTTTCAGAATGTTAGAAATAGGAGGCTCAGCTCAGACTCACTACATCTAAAAGAGAACAGCTTCTCTTTGATGCGTTGTGTGAAGGATGCAAGAACATTTTATGACCAATTGTGACCATTCAAAATGAGGAAACATGAAGTGCCAGAAAGGTCATCCTAAAAATATCCTGCTGTAAGTCACGAACCCCAGTGACAATGTCTTTCACAATCACAAATATTATCAATCACAATGCTTTTATTTCCTGATTCAATGCTTTCTATTTCCAGTTTTTATTTTTAGTACTCAAAAAAAAAATTTATTACTACAAATGAAGAGTAGTGATGTTAGCCACTGGACAGATGTTGTGCAGGAGGCTCGACGCCTTGCAGTAAGAATAAAAATTGGCTTTTGCTAAGAACAGTAATGTCTTCAAAGACAGCATATATTTATTGAAAGCCTTATCAATCAGTTCTTTAATGGTTATGATAAGATATATGAAATATTGCAAATGGTATTTGAGAGCATGAATCATTGACTCAAATCAGAGTTGTTTGATTGTCCAGTGATTTTGATTTTTTCTCATCAAGTATTAGAAGACAAAGCTGTGTCACACTACTGAGATGTACTGACACAAGTTTTGATAGTTATTGTAGATACTCTGACAGAAAATTTTAGTTGGTCTACTGAATTTAACCACGCAGAATGACAGTGGCAAAGCCTTACCCTGAATGCAACATGCAATTTACTTCTCTTATAAGTAAATCTTTCTGAAAAGTGGTATCCTTCCTTAGATAATACATATTTCCAGTAACTAGATGCTTCACCAGGCTATCAAAGAGAAGCAATTAACTGGTGTCTAAACAATATTCTCACGTTTCCCCATATCCCATTGACCCTGTTAACTTCCAGGCTGTCTTTCTTCCATTGACTTTCAACAGTCCTCAGTCAATTCCAAGAAACTGGAGAGCCTATGAGAGGATCTGCGAGGACAGAGTTTACAGCAACAACACATACTTATGCAGTGTGAATGAATGCTAAAGGAGCTGGGTGGTTTTGCTAACATAAGGCAGGTTTATGCAAACAATTTCCCCCTTCTGGACGCACCCTGGAACGTTTGGGACATCATAACACTACGATTTGTGAGACCAAACAGATTTTTTTGGAACAGAGCAATGTACCCAATTGATGAGGACGTCATCAGTTTCACTAGCACTGGTGTAATAACAAAGATGCTCTTCCATGAAATTAAGTAGCTAAATATTCATATTATTCAATAAAACAACTCAAGCAATCAATTGAACATCAAATGTATTTTGTCTTGTAAAACACTGTGTCATTAACCTTAACAATTTCAGCATGTTCTCACTACCAAATTCAACTAAATTAGCATCCAAGTGAACAGATGGACTAATGTATTAATAAATTACTGGTGAGTACTACACTAACCCTTGACTGAACTGCAAAATTAAAAAGCACTAATTTATGCTAAAGACAGAAAAGCAAAAACACATTAGTCAGAAAAGTACAATATGAATAAAGAAGAGCTTAACTACGCTATGGACAATATAGCCTATGAGTTAGAAAGGCAGCTGTGGTTTGGAACTACCTTCACAGGTAGTCCTAAGGCAGCAATCTACTGGAGACTCTTCAAACTATATTTTGTTTTACACTGGCAGTTCACCACTTGTCCCTTAACAAAAAAATGAAACCTCTCTCTTTACCTTGAGACAACTGACTCCCACTGCTACACCCTGTGGACTGTAAAGTTCTACTACATAGTTAATAGACTCTATCAGCAGCAAATGCAACAGCATCAAACTCTCCAGAGACAGTTCAGAAAAGGAAATTTTGGGTTCCCAAGCAGACTGCCATTCTGAGGCTGATACACATTTGCTCCTTTGCAAAGACTTTCTGGAATACTAAGCGCACTAGTATTTTGATTCTTTCATAAATGCATGAAACATCTCCTGTAACTCCCCATGGGCAACTACCAGCTGTGTTATTTCCTTAAAAAAATGTAATATATACTAGGGAGAAAGGAGAAGTAGAAGAGGGAATGCAGGGAGCCATGCAGAGCTGTATTTTTAGATGGAAAAGCTACCAAATTGCAGACCATCATAGCAACACACTGCTGGTATGCAAATTCCCTATTAGTCTGCATACAGAAGGAGAAACATGGCTTCTGTTTGGGCTAAGAATCTCCTTGGAATTACAGACTCAAACAACCAGTGCTAATTCTCTTCTAAGGACATTCACACATATGTCCCAAGCCCTGAAGTGGTAAGCACATGGTGTCTTCCAGTATGGTCTACCCCGACCCTTCAGAGAAAATGATGCCATGATCCTTCTAATCGAATTTCTTGATAAATATACTTGGCTCTGATTAATTAATTGGTACTGGGTGACACTTGGTCAAGGAGGACATAAAAAATAACATAAAGAAAACAGCAGAATGTTTACCAGAAGGGCCTGGTCAGCTGCATATAATTCAAGTAGTCAGTCAGAAATCTCAAGACTACCTGCCTTGACATGCTAACTCTTTTCTGACTGGATAGGGACTGGTGGACACACCAGAAGTAAAGGAGAAAATTAGCTGCATATGGAATAACAATGAGATATATGATGTGATGCAAAATGGTGAGATAACTGCATTAGGAACACAGAGATCCAAAACTTCAGAACATAAAAGTTGTTGGACTTCAAGCACTGGAACTGCTTGACCAGTGAACTATATTAGTGATACAAACCCAGCTCTCATTAAAGGATATCACAGGTCAGACAACTCAGGTTTGCTTTAGATGTACACACACAGTTACAGGTTGTGCTTGTGGAATTAAAATTATACCACAGACTTTGCTCCCTTCCACAATGCCATGTTGATTATATATATATATATAGGTGCATATACATACAAAAATAAACTGTGTCTGTGTGTGGTACAAACACCAGCTTCCCATTCACTTTAAAATGACACGAGGCAGATGCACTGAAGAGCACTCCATGCTGCCTAAGCCCTCCCTCTACACTCACACAAGCACATCAAAGAGACGAGAGCAGCATGCAAAGTTCTCTCCATCAAGGACAGTTCCTCTGTTTCTTTCCCCCTAACAAAGAAAACTTGGAAAGCTTTTGAGTTCTTTTGAAAGAAGTGCATGATGTGTCAGTCTAAGCATGTAAATACTGAAATCAAGAAACTGCAGTGAGTTTCCCCAAAGAGTGATTAAAAAAAGGAAGAAAAGAGGGCAGGACGGGGGGAAGGGAGGAAGCAGAGGCAGATGGTAAAAAACAACTGAAAAGCCACATTCACTGAAGAGTTAAGATTTAGTGGCCTCTGTTTTACAACAGTGTGGGTGAAAATCACTTTTAAGGGCTCTAATGAAAGTTGAAAGTTACCTTCAGAAAGTTATGCATATTTCAACAGAAATAAAAATCATTATGCATTCTCTCTAAAGAGGATACAATCTCAAACTGTCAAAATTCTAAACTCTTCTACATATATTACATACAAATGCCTTCTATAAAGAAACCTCTTTTCATTTTTCTTCTAAATTAGCTTAGTGGTCCATGGTATTACACTATCTTGGTCTAGTCTGTGAATAATGTGACAGGCAATTTTTATACTTCTTGCCTGTACTTAAGTTTGAGTGAAGACACGGAAAACAATTTTTATGGTCTAGGTGTAAAAGTAAATGTTCTGTAAGTCCTGCATACCCAAATGTGGACCTCTACCATGAATGTTTCACGGCAAATGTGTGTCCATCAATAAATAACAACAGGAAAAAAAAAAAAAGGGTTTTTTTTAATAATGTCCATGTGCAGTAATTGGTTTTGTTCACAACAAAATGATAATGCTAACATTGATATAACCTATAACAATATCACAGAGGGGATTTAAGATTCTGTGTTATCAGAAAGGAATCATTATGTAATAGGATGCACTCAGAAGGATGAATTACATGTGGATACCATAAGAAATCATCTAGCTATGATTTAAAAGATCCTGATTGCTCAGGAAACTGTTGACTGCAATGACACAAAAATGAGTAATAAGATTCAGTTTCCATCCTGAAAAAAGCTCAAAATACACCTGTCCTAGCTTAAGTTTGCTAGTGATTGAATCAGCCTTAAAATACTAAACAGTTCAATGTTATTTGATTTACAATAATGAAGAAACAATCAAATCTCTAACTGAAACCATGGAAAACCCAGTTTCTATTTTCTCTTGTACCCAAACATTAGGCAGCCACAGCAAGGCTCTTTTTCTCAGTCTCTGTGATGTACTTATGCTCCAGGATTTCAGCAGCTATGCTTTAAACAGTGCTGTGAAAGAAACAATCAAAATAAATTAACTTTCAACAAGGGGGTTGGTTGTTTTCTCATTAGGGAAAAAGCCCACAATATACTTCCAGCTATAGATGTTTTAAAAGCTATTTTTCTCTGCCCCTTTTCATGAAAGAAAAAAGGTGAGTGTGGCCATCAGAATGTTGAATCCAGCAGAGCAAACTACATTTTTAAGGTGCTCCACTGGAGAGACACAAATTATAGAGATGATGCTTATATAAAAAATCCCAAAACCAAACAAGGCAAAACTTACAGAAATGAGGGAGAGAAATAAGAGAAATAGAAGTAGTGCCATGAGGAGTTATGGATAAACTTCTGAAGTACTGAGTATCTCCAGCAGATAAAACTATACGAAACTTTAGCTAGAGACAGGAAACAACACTAAATTTTCAAGACCATGCTGTTTTTATATAATAAATGCAGTGTAAAAATTAAATGAAGGTTTTATGCCAAACAACATTTTAACACATGGATTCATGTTTCTTTTTCACTCATGTCTACATATATAAGAAATTTCATGTAAGTTTGCAAGTGACTAAAAGCACTTTCTGTTACCACAACCACAGATCTGACTAATGAAACTTTTATTGCTGTAAAGTTTTGATAATTTTAAATGCCTTTTTTTATTGTATTGTGTCGATCATTCTCAAGAGCAGAGTTTAGTCTGCAGTGAATGTTACTTATTATGGAAGAAAGCAGTTATCACTCTCACAACTGAAATAAACCATTTAATACTAGAATTTCCACTAACATGCAAATTCAGAAGATGTTAAAAAGCACCAGAGAAGGATTAAAAAAGATGTGTGAGGGAAGAGAAACAAGGTAAGCTATAGGTGATAGAGCAGTATTTTCCAATATACAGGCACACAATCCATATATATCCATTAAAAAATAGCTATGATGAATTCAAATGGAAACCAAACACATTTTTTCAGATCATACATCACCATATAGAGTGTTTTCAGAGCTATTCCTAATTTACAATCACGTAACCATGACTGAGCTTTAGTCATGTAAATAACATCTTTTGTTTACAAAATTGAAACACCACAGGTAAAGAATTTATATCTAAGACACTAAGCAGACTTGTGATGAGCAATGATCTGTCCAAACTCACACTTTTGTCTGTTACATGCATATATTTTCTGCCATTCTGGAGGATATGTATGTATTCTACCTGTTACACCATTTTTTGGTTTGAAAATACATTGTCATACAAACATGCGAGAGCACAGAAACAACCTATACATGGAAAAAAAGCCCCAGAATTTACTCACTTGCTCCAAGTATGCTATTACAGATGTATCAATGCTCATATGATTAATTTGATTAATATCCAGCTTTTATTGCAGTACAGAGAGTAACTAAGACAAGACTGTGATCTAACATCTCTTTTAGTTTATGTTGCTCTTCCTTGTTGATGTAAAGCTAAGTGAATATGTTACTAGCACTGTTCTCTGCTGAGGTGAAGACTAATAGAATCACGGTCTTCAGTAATAGCAACTCTGATCTGAAGTCAACACTATGCCTCTCTCTGGAGGCTCTACATAGTCACTTGGATGCAAATGAACCATTATCTTTAATAACATGACTCCTCCTGAAAGTAAGAGAATCAGCAGCATTAGGAAAATCTGATCAGCCTTTCTCCTAAAATGTTACAAATCAGAATGTGACCCTCACGTGGAGTAAAAGCCAGTGCACCAGACATGAGGAGAGGAAGGTTCTCCTCAGCAACTGCAAGAGAATCCTTGGAAACTAGTGGAATATTATAGTTTTTTTCCACTTGAGAAATTCTTCCAAGTTTACTTACTTTGAAACTAAAATGCTGCGTATTTCCTGCTAGCAAATAAATGAGCTGCATTTCACCCAGTGCATTTTTATAGCAGTGGCTGAATTCTCAGAATGCACTTTACTGGCTCACAGATCTGACCACGGGCATTTGCCAGGCAGATTTAACCTCCCTGAGGCTGTGGGTCACTGTATTATGCAATTTCAAGCCAGACAGTTTTACTTACTCTTCTGGCCTGAATGTTTCCTCTTACAACTTTTATTTCCATTATTTACTCCTCAGGTTCCTGTCAATGAAAGGCTTTTATAACCTTCTCTCTGCGGACCGGCCCTGCACTGACTGGGTAAGAAATGCATTTCTAAAGGTGACCTGTAGCTGTTGCTCTGTAGGCAGGATCCAAGCACAGGTCTTGGGCTTTTTTGCTCTAAAAAAAGGTTTTTTTCGACTGTGGGATAGCATCAGTTTTATGTGACACAGCATGCTGGCTGACAGGTGGGTAAGATAAACAACTAATGTATATTCCAAAGGAAGAGCAATTCCTGAGCAGGTCACAGCACTGAAAGAGAGAGCAAAGGAAACCAACCTGGCAAAATGATAGTCTACAAAAGCATGTCAAAACAGCCCCTTTCTGAAATCTGCTCTCCCAAATCTTGTTTTGCAATGAAGCTGACAAAGCTGAGGTATAGTTTAAAAAAAACTGAATGGCTTTGAAACAAACAAACAAAATCCCTCCCTGCAAACCAACAGATTATTATCAGTCACTAACCTGCATAACAGAAATTCCTAACAATGTTTATTATTATGGCTGTAAACAGAATAATTTGTCTGCCTTATAATATCTGTTTGATAAAATTAACAGAATCCACAATAAACAACTGCAATAAGCCCTAAAGAATAAACAAGATTGCTTGTCTGATAGAACAAAGGAAAGACAACAAACCTATCTTCTGAAGGACTATTAATAATCAGTACAATAAACAACAAGAATATAGCAAATAATCCAAATTTAATCATTCTGAGTAACTTCACTTTCAAAAAAAAAGGTCCACCCTCTTGCCAAGAGAAATGTACACATTTTGCCAAGCAGATTTATTTCTCATGTCAAATAGATCTCATGGGGTCAAGGTCTCCTATGGCCTGAGAAGTGCAATACATCTACTTCAGGACTGCAGATTACACTTACTACGTTTATTTCTAGGAGATGATTTTGCAAGGACAAAAGATGAGTTTTTAGCAAAGAACCATATTTACAGTATCATGTTTAAGCAACTACAGAAACATTTCCTTTTATGATTTTAATTACATTGCTGAGTCATTCTGAGAGGCCAAAAATGCATATTCACAAGGTTAACTGAACACAAAGAGTAACTGTGGATTAAAGTGGACAACAGCCAAGGGAACCTTCAGTGTTCATATTATAAATATTGCTGGGAAATACTATTTTGATATACTGAAGTTTGCAGATTCTTTCTCATGCACTATAGATCCTAGATACACAGATCCTGAATGAAAACTACGTGGAGTAGCTGCTAAGTGACAACAAAAATTCACTCTGGACCA
The DNA here is from genome assembly GCA_038380795.1 of Pyrocephalus nanus. Classification (NCBI taxonomy): domain Eukaryota; kingdom Metazoa; phylum Chordata; class Aves; order Passeriformes; family Tyrannidae; genus Pyrocephalus; species Pyrocephalus nanus. Next base: position 5,896,691 of record CM076270.1, on the reverse strand, counting down.
AAAGCCTGTCATAAACATTGCACTCATACATCTTCCGCCTTCACATTTTCCTTACAGCCTTTGCCTAGTGTTTAATCTCAAACAGAAAACTTTGCCTAATAGGTGCCATGAAGTTTAGAACACAGAAGTCTCCTTATTTATATAAATTCTTGACTTAATCTATTTCAATTTACACAGCAACATGACAGCAACGCTCCGTATTTGGCACATCCCTGCTTTGTTTTGCATCTGTGAAAGAGAAACATTAGCATGCAGTGTCAGGAAGCATTCCAGTTCAACCCAGCTTCAGCTTTGTTCCTGAACATTCCTGAAGGATGTGTGCATATGGAGATGAGCACAGTGCAAAAAAGAAATGAGGAAAATATGAAGTCAATGCACTGTCACATTTCCAAGAAAACACACACCTTTCCTCATGCCTATTTTATCTTAGAATAACTAATACCAGGTTTCCAGATCCTCAGCTGACCAACTGAGAAACCATTTGAGTTCTCCAGGTGCAAATAACCTGCAGTAGTGAAGGCTGAGGAAGAACAAACTTTCCTAACAGTTTATCTGTGTCCAATTCCCACCCAGTCCCCAAACAGTGTAAAATGCCTCTTCCTTCCACTTACCTTGCAGAGGCTGACGGACTGAAAAAGAACATGATGTTTTGAGGACTCCAATCAAGCATACAGATCTTTACCACCAACATTTATACCAGAGAATGATATTTTGTTCACAGTATGAGAATGGATATAAAATTCATTACGAAGGCTGTATCATGCTACTCTGCAGTAAAAAAATACACAGCAATACTCATTTCCTCTATGTTGAGAAAAGTCTGAAAAGGTGGGTTAGCTAATATGTAACCTAAAAAACTTTCAGAATTATTAACATTTTTAACATAACGTCCTCCGATTTTTATCTGTTTCTTTGAATGCCATATCCCTATAAAACCAGTCCCTTTGAAGCTCTGTGTTAATCTCCTGGAGACCTAAAAAAATGCACTTACAGGAGATAACTTTCCACTGCAACATGCTTGTCATGTGAGAATATAACCTGAGAAAATAGAATTCTATCTCTCTGTTACTTTTAGTTTGTCCATTTTTATTCATAGCTACCTCTGAAGTTTTGATGTCCTCGTAAGAAAACTGCGTGGCAGGTACTCCCAGATGGTTGATGAAATAGTCTGAATCTCCCTGTATCTGCACAGAACTCACATTAGATCCTGGGCATCTAGTCTTTTCCAAACAGCTGAAGCTCTGGCTCTGAAAAACAAACACAAATCAAAGTTCTACTTATCTGCAACCAGACTCTTGATGACTTGCAGCAGTATCTCATTTACATGGCAGTCTTTGGGTTGAAGCATCTTGAATGTAGCAGAAAATGAAGTTTGCTGCAACATGGCTGAGTCTCTCAGAGGACAAGGAAAGTCATATTTAACTGAAACGTTAGGAGAGGCAAGAGAAGCAGCAAGGCACAGGGAATGTCCCATAGTGGCCAGAAGATTAGAGGTCATCATGGTCCCATTTGGAAAAATATTTTGAGGTCTTTAATGGCTACCACGAAATCAGTTCTTCATTCAGTTAAACAGCATGTTGTGCTACAACAAAAAGCTGAATGAGATGATCATATTCAAGGTATCAGTGGTCTATGATATGCTGACAATGTAAAGAATTTGATGCAACTGCAGAGTAGGACTTAAGAGAAAAACATAATTAAACAGCTAAAGATACATAGTACACGTTTTCTGGGTAAGTTGCTTAAAACAATTCTTGCCAGTGACATCTTTGTATTTCTTTCTCGTTAAGTATTTAATGGTGAAATCTTAGCAACAGAACTGTATTAACTGTAAGATGAAAACTGGAAATCAAGCCCCAGACTGAGTGCTAGATCCTAGTGTAGCTTTCAAACTCATCAGGTAATTAAACATTTAATGAACAGTAGGCACAAAGGCTTTCAACATCTATTACAGCAAATAAGCTACTTAGCTTGTTAGCTTTTTGAGAATGTTGGGAAGTTGAAGAACTGGGATCATTTGTACTTAAGTAACAGTTTATATAGTATAACAACGTCCTCACATCTACCTATTAAATTACTTACTTGCTACCAGAACAGTGTAAGATTAGTTCTCCTTAAACACTAGAACAGCAAATTTTGTATATTAAAGTCCTGAGGTTATCAAGAAAATGTTTTAAGAGTTAGACAGAGACAAATCTTGGTATTTTTCCATTTTAAAATTAGCATAATTATTGCTTCACAGTTTCATTTCAGTGCTGTGAAGAATGCAATTGCATATTTCCCAGTCTAAATAAGGGTTGCAGATACTCAGAGAAAATTGTTTTAAAATAACTTCAAGAAATACCTTCTATTTCATAAGAATTTTTGAAATACGGTTATATCATGTCCTTTTTATCTGTTAAACATTTCTGCTCCTGCCATTCTTACATCAATTCACAGTTGTGCGAGGTCCATCCAAGAAGTCACAACAGAAACAGCAGAAGCCCAAACCATAAACTCATTTCAAAAGACGTTTTTGAACAATCACACTTGTATTTTCTACAATCTTTCCCACTCAAAACCATTGCATAGGACACATCCACCCAAAAAGACATGCTTATAATTTTATGGGTATAAATGAATACATGATCCATTGCTCCTTTCAGGAATTTTTAGTGTTTAATGTACTATAGTGCAGCTTGGATTAGTCTCTCTTCACTTCCTCATACTGCTCAACACAGCTGGTCAAGCTTCATAAATGAAGAGCAGCCTGTTTTTACTTTAATGTTTAAAATCTGACTGAAAGATGTGAAATACAGCTTCTGATGGTTAATTCTGAACATACACCAACCCCCATTTCTGAGAGCATACCAGGAACAAGAGATGTCTTCCTTTTCAGAAACCCAAGTCTGACATGTAGCCAGCATTCTGCCCCTCAGAAAACACCTTAGCATATTCAATTTCAATTCAATATTTGAATAATTTGATTATTCAAAAAGCATCTGTTACTTTTTTCCCTCATTACAGCATCAGTGCAATATTTTTTATCTATCAAATTTCACATATGATTTTTTTACAGAATTGATTAAAACGACTATGAGATATTTGGGGTTTATATCACCATCCCTGATGGCACAGGGTTTCTACTTTCATGATAGCAATGTTCAATTCAATAGTACTGCATTTTCAGAGTTTAACTGCTTTATTCCACTTTCCCTGTTCTGACACACAAGTCCCTGATAATGACTAGTTCAACAATAAATATTTAGCACAGCACTAATATGGGATAACACTTTTCACGAAAGAAACCATTCTCCTCCAATTTGTTTTAACTGTTAAGCAGACTCTACAACATCAGCGTTCTTCAACTCTTTGGTAACAACTGCGAAGTTCATAGTATTTTGCATTCATTAAACAAATAGAGTGTTTCCCAAAGCTAATGGACTTAGAGAATAATGATGTCCTACAATTAATAAAGGTAATAAAATTAATTTTAAAAAATCTTCAAGAATGCATCTTAAAGAAATTATCAGCTCCATGCAGCTGAATCACTGTTGCAGTGTAGCCAAACTTTTTTCACCTAGTGAGCCTTACAGTAAAAACACATTGTAGCACTATTTAGAGCACTCAGCTGCTCAGGCTGGGCTCCAATCAAGCCACTGGTTAGCCAGTAATCAAGCAGTGCTTCATGTCAGTGCAAGGATGCATATGCTATTCATAATTGAATAATTTTATTTCTCTGGAGTTCATTTTGGGTTTTAGCGTCATGTTACAGGTTTATATTACAAATTCGAGAAAATGAAGAGTACCATATGGCCCATTAAATACATTTAATTTGGGTTAATGTTCTAAAATAGATCTGACACATCTGAAGTATAATCAAGTGTTACTTCATTGCAGACCTTATTCTACCACTAATTAGAACTCAGCATTCATAGGTGCCTTCTGCTACGCTGTTAAGATCCTGCTATAAAATAAAGCCTATAATATAAAAAAAATAATAATTTATTGGCCACTTTGATAGTTCACCTTCCAGTTAGAGACAAGGACCTGTCAGTTAGTTCTGGTTACCTTCTTTTCTTTATGTGACTTCAGCTTAACTTAAAACATTTCCAGTTTTGAAAATGGATTAAAATGTCTAAGCAGCTCTTAACAGAGCAAATAAAGAATGACCAATTATGCCTACAATATGTCAGTGATCCCAGCTTCAGAACTACAGCAAGGAAGCTTATTCTTCATGAATAATCAATCTCTATTTCTTGAGCTGAATCACCACCTGTGTTGGGAACTGGTGCAAAGCAAATGCATTTAAGAACCTGAAGTATAAGACAGACCATCTAGATGAAGTAAAATTATCTAAACAAAGAGCTACAGAATTTATTAAATTAGGCACAAGGTAAAAATGCAGAAAACAAAAGATTAGCATCTTTATTACTGTAAACATGTTATGCTAAATCAACAACAAACAGGTAATAAAGGCCAGAGAAGCTGCACAGCAAAGGAATCAAAAGTATATGTCTCTCATCTATGAACACCTGCTACACTCTGGCAAACAAATCATTAGAGGAAGAAGGTTTGACAATTCTTAAAAAATATTATGAGCTGTTTGCTTGGCCTGACTGCAAAAGTCTACTGAAAAAAAATCATGGAGCTTATAGGAATTGTATTAATTCTATGGCAAGCATACTGCTCTGCTTTTTCCCAGCTGATTACTGGGTTTGGCTATTGACAACCTCTTCAGCTCCCTGTCTTTGCTGATTAATTATATATATATTGCTATTAATGCAAATTAACTGTTCATAAAATTATTAGGGAGACTTAATATGGCATATCCCGCTCTAGGCTTCAAAGTGCTTTTCAAATCAACTAAAGGCAAGCAAGGTACCTAATACTTCTGTCCTGCCCAACATCGTAGAGCAAAACAACTACACAGAAATTAAATGCACAATATTTCCAAAATTTTGAGTATTATCAAACTGATTCAAGTATGACATTGTTCAAGTATGCATGTAAAAGTAATTCTGAATTAAATTCACTCATTCTTTCTCTGCGTAAGAAAGGAAAATTTAAATGTGCTGATGATAATTAATATGCTATAGATGGACAACATATTTGTGGCTTAAATAGCCTGGAAGTTACACACCACTAATGTGATGTATTTGCCTATTTATATGATGCAATCATTTGATTAAAACTACATCAAGAAACCTTAAGAGTTAGAGTGACTCAAACATGGTACTTTTAATTAATGTTACATTAAGATTAAAAAATTTAATTGAATGAAATGTTGGATCCTTAGTTTCTCAGCAATTGTGTTCTTCCAGCTTATACATATTTTCATTTAAATATGTATGAAGCTTTACTGAAAACACCTGAACATTACTTATTGACCCCAAAGGACAACATGAAGGCTTCCAGTGAAATTATTCTGTAGCTTTGCAAAATCAGTCAAAGAAAAGATGCATTTAACTCTCAGAAATTTTCCCCAGTTTAGGTTCTTCAGTATTACCACAGTAAAATGAAAGATATTCCTTGCACACACATATTCTATTGAGAGGATTGTCTTGTCACTACAGCAAAAAACTTTCCCAGAAATCAGTGTTTACTTAAAGTCATCAGGGACAAGGAATTTCTCATCATCTTAAATCTTCTGATATTCCTGACAGAACAGGTGATTCTCAGCTAGATGACTACAGCTGCCAGGGATCCCCATCAGCCACTTGGAGTTCTCCCACTCCAAAAAAAACCTGTGTTTCTTTATACAAAAGCACCAGCACCTGGAAATTCCAAGAGTAAACTGTTTCTTAGTGCAGGAAGATAATATTGTATTTTCACAAGGAAAAACTGCCCCTTAGATAAACCACGTGGTTTAAAAATAATTGCTCTTTGAGCAATCCTGCAGGTATCCTGCAGGACAGAGAAGACCTTTTTTTCACCCAGGGGGAAGAGGAAACTAAAAATGGTGACAAGTACAGTGCTTTTAAAAGGCCAGGTCAAATCGAGATTAGCCAAGACCCAGTTCTGACACTGCATTCAGATTTCCACTGAACCAAGAAAAAAATCAGTTGAACTACACAACACAAGCTGCCAGACATAAAACTCCAGTTTTACTTTTCAAAAAAGTGTGAAGTAAATTTTGCCTTTTCTCGGTGACTTCCTAACAAAACTGGGAAACTATAATACCACAGTTATAAAACAAAGCACGGAGAAATACCTATGCTGGTGTGAAAAATTTAAATACATTGTTATGTATCGTACTGCTTTGCAAATTGACATTATTTTTTATTTATTTTATAGCTAGAAAACATAAGGCAAGAATAAACCTGTATTTCTTGTTCTGGGCTTTAGTTTCTGTTAAGCAGCATTTGCACACTTGTAAATAATTGTCTTTTTTTTTAAAAAAAAAAGACTGTGAAATCAGTGAAAGGTCTATATAATAAATGGGACTTCACAGGACTAAACAAAATTTTAGATGCAAAATTTACATCAAACTGGTAATAAATACAAAGGTAAGGTAATAAAAAATTATATAGTCTAAATTTAATTTCGTATCCTGCACTTTTTCTACATTTATCTACTGACAGTCTCTCCCTGATTCCTGATGCTTGTTATATAATTCTGAATTACATTTATCCTTCCTATACCTAAATTGAAGTCATATGCCTCATTAACTCAGACGTACCTGTTGCCAACGTGCAGTACAAACTGCTAGGAATTTTAATGGCTTTTTCAAGGAAGGTAAAAATCAAGCAGGTATGCTCCCATTTGATAAGAGAGCTTCAGAGTAATCAAATATTTAAAGCTAAAATTACATAGCATGAATTATATAAGTGCAATTGGAATGGCATCAGCAGTTCCAAACATCTCAGTACCTTAAAAATATAGAGTTATAAGATTAAAAAAATAATAATCAAGAAACTACTGAACATAGCTATAGTAGCTGTGTTTCTCCAAAGATTTCACTCACTCCAGACTTCTATACTCATCAACCAGGAAATACTTCATTACAACTTTTAACATTTTCTCATCAGCACAGATAAAGGCAAACTCTCCAACATCTCAGGTGAAATGACTTTAAAGACTGAATTTCCATGGCCACAGGCTCAGCCTCCGTGTTCACTGAACTACTTTTAGTGATGGTAAATTTCAGAAAACAGCTCAAGATTGCATTCCATTGCAATGGACCCAGCAAAGCAAATGCTACATTAACACAGGGAACCTGTCTCCACACTCACCTCTGAGCACACTGAAAATTTTGGATGCTCTTTTCCTTTAGAGCTTATATTTTTAAAACTAGTTTTGAATGTAAATAATTTTTGAGCATGGAATGGTTGCATTTGGAAGTAAACAATGTAGTCAAACTATTTTTTGATTATGTAAAAAGAAGTACTTTCCTGGACTTAATAGTGTTCAAACTTTTTCTTCCTGTTAATCAGTAGCAGGAACACTGGTCAGTGTTAGTTGTCACATAAATAATGAGATACTGTGAAACTTAGGCTTAACAAAATGCAAATAATTGTTTTTAGTAAAAACAATAATAATTTGGGACTTGATAAGAACTGCACGATTTCCCAAATGTTTTGGGCTGTAGAAATGTTTTTTGCCAATATAAAAACACTGCTTAAGTAGGTAAAAGGATTAGGATTTGACAGCAAGACCTCATTTTCAAATGGGTTATATTTTGTACTCCACATAAATAGCTGTGGCTTGTAAATAATTGTAAATGCCTAAAGGCATTCTCATTCTATAATACGGAGAGTCAGAAATACTGTGAACCCATTTCAGTCTAGTCTAACTGTGTGATGTTCAGGTTCTGCCATGTTACTCATTTTTGGGATGCATCATTCAGACCCTCCAAATGGATATTAAATAATTCATGCCAGGGAGATGACAGTCTTGTTTCTCCATAGCATACAGGGGGAAAAAAAAAAAAAAGAAGTTACTTGTCACTCAGAAGGGGACAGATATGTACACTCACTCTATTATTTGAAGAGTTATATCATTTTTCAGGATCTCATAGATCCCCAAACAAGACAGTTTTTGGGAGGTTGGATGTCAAATAAATATGCAACAACATATTGTTCACATTGGTCTTCAATACAGCAGCATAAAAAGAAAAAAACCAGGAGAGAAAGCTTCCACTCTAAGGTTTACAATAAAAGTGAATTAAGGCTCACTGAGCAAAGTAAACTACGAAAATAAATGAATGGGGTTTTAATGACCAACACTCCCCCAGCAGTGTGCACAGCACACACCTGCAGGAGCTGTTTCTCACTCAGCTGACCAGATGGCTCAAGCTACCCCAGCACTCTGAACTCGTTTTAAAAAAACATCACAAAAACAAAACCCACACAGAACAAAATTTGTGTTAGAACTGCAGCACCTAATGTTAGAAATTAGGTCCTAATTGGGTGTAATACTGATACTACAGTTTGTAACTACTCTAATTTACATTTCCCCAAACTACCAGCATTCATATAGCACAGTTTCTCTTTCTAAACCACACAGAACTGAGGACCTGTGGAACTTCCTAGCGCTACTTCCCAAACAGCTGCACTTGCCAAAGTGCAAATCAGTTCAGCAAAGACACCCTCATGAGCCTTATCATAAAGCTGACCCAGAAAAGCAGATGCATCAGCTCTGCAGAGAAGGTCAACCTGCCACCCTCTCCCCGTGCAGTGGTTTGTTTTGCTGTGCTGAGAGCTACAATCTGCTGCTTAGGAGCACAACAGAAACTAAAGTATTTCACTAGAAAATCAAAATTCATTTAACCCTGTAATAGGTGAACGTATCACGTGCCACATATTCCCTACCCCTCCACACACACTCCCAATATCCAATACTATGTCAGTTCTTTTAAGGAACCTGAGAATCCTACTGCATCATCCTGCACATCTCCAACAATGTCCCTAGAGGCAGGACAGACCCACAACAGCACACTGTCCAAGAAAGAGGGGACACAAAAATAAATAAACATGGTATAACCAGTGCAATGGCCAGGCTTTTAAAGTGGGGGAGAAATTTGCGGTCAAAATCTTGTTTTATTACTCCAATCAAAGACCGGAGTAAGCTCAATTTTGGGCACAAACGAAGAAACTTTATTTGGCACAGGACACTGAAAATCAGATGTAATACTCAGGAGGAACCCTCTTGATACATCAGTAAACCACTGCAAATCTTCCCTCATGGCAGCAGCCTGGGACATGGCCAAAGGAATTTACTGCTGACAAAGCTTTACCTTGCCCCAAAACCTCTGGTCTGACACTTAAACTTCTCAATAGCAACTATGCATGAACAAATCACTCCCTTCCCAGCCACACACAAAACCCACTTTTCATTCTTTGAAATGGAAAGTCACTCCCATTAGTCCATACAGAGCATGAAGGTCAATAAACTGCCATCATATTTTTCACATAAAAATCCTCTTCTGGACTTCAGTGGGAACTGAGCAAATGGTATAATAACAGTACTTGTACTTAGGATATCGAGTATCTGTATAAATTGAATTTTTCAGAAAGATCATCACAAAGCAGATTTATTAAAATGCGTCAGCACCACGAATTCAGGTCTCCAGGTTCCACTGGGAGATAAATTAAATGATCCAGAAGATGTTAAATGACTTGGTTTCTACATCAGTAGGACAAATGGACCACTGTAAACTCTTACTTAGGTGCTGTAATAACATGAATCTGATCTAGTCCAAGGAACTTGGAAAAGATTTTCTACAAAACACTCAGGATCCAATTATTACCCAAAACTCATCATACGTGCAAATGATGTGTTCCTTTTGCACCCTGAAAATTATCACCTGAGACACTTCCAAAAACAAAGTAGAGTACTGAACAGGGATACTGTAATTTCTAGGTATTGCCAAGTACTGGAGGACTAAAAGCACATTTAAATTTTGTTAAGAAAATGTGGGACTTTATTGTTAACAAGGTTTCAGGGATATGTTGCCACTTTTTCATAGGGAGCATGCAAAACCCAGAAAGGCTAATAATGTACTTTATAATGTAATGCTAATAATGTACTGATTAGTGCAGATCTGAGAAAACTGGTAGTTTCTAACTAATGCACAGTATGAATCTTAGAAAAACATAACATTACATTTCCGGTTTAATCCTCCAGATTCTGATCTTCAAAAGTTCATTTTGATGCAATAAAATGAAACTTTCTGAAACAACGCACACATGGTATGTAAGGGAGAATGTCTGCACTGCACACATTGAGAAAACAAATCAACAAATCCAATCTAGTGCAATCTAAAGCTATTTACTCTGATCAGGCAAGGAAGACTAATGAAGGCTACATGAATGTATTTTTGAGAATAGTAAATAATACAGCATTTACATGAACTTTTAAAGGTGCACATTCCAGTCAGTAATGTGGAAAAGCTTTACTTCACAGCCCAATATATTTTAATGGACTAAAGCTACTGAATCCTGTAACATGAGCTCATTTTTCTTCAATATTAAATCTTTCCCTGTGCCCTCCACCTTCCACAGTTTGCATCTCTGGCCTCACTGCTATAATTGCATATGCAAATAATTTTATGGATAGCAACAGTTTCCCTAAGCTCAGAAGTATTATTCATAGATACAAAATCAAGTGTGCATGGCAATACACACACACACACACTTCTTTTCAAATTATAAACAGACTGGAAGTTCCAGGACACGATTTTCATTGTGCTGGTTGTTGATTTGGTTGGTGCTTTTATTGGAAATCATATGTAAAAACACAGATATGTTTAATAGCATCCTTTCTGCAGCAATTGAGAGTTGGGAGTCTGAAGACAAACAACATTTATATTGCCTGCCTTATCCTTTTCTTTAAAAAAAAGGAATGTTTTCATACTGGGATCAGTTGTTTTCATGTGAGTAGGAAGTTTCTACCCAATAAATAATGAAACTGTGGACTAGTACTGAATCTAGTGCTTCTGTCTGAAAAATGTTGGTAGGAAAATCAGCATTCCATGATGATTCACCTTTGAAAATCTATCAGTCAGTTTGTGTAAACTGGAAATCCATGTGATTAACAACTGTCCTCAAACACTGTTTTTACTGTGATTTCCAGAATACCAGAAAAAATTCAAGTCTGTGGTGCTACCTTTATAAAATTAACATGGAATTCCTTCAAAAGATTAAAAATAAGTTTCATGACACAGAGACGCATTCTGTGAAAAAATTCTAACTCTCCTTATAAATCCTGTTTGAAGCAATTATCACTTTATTTTATCTCGAGTTATTGTCAATATTAATCAATCTACAGTTACATAGGCCATTGCAATTCTCCCTTGTAAAGCTCCTTTAGCTCCTGGAACACCCTTAGTCTCCATATTTCAGTGCATGAAGCTCATTCAGTGAATGGCTCAGTTTGGATACTCTGGGCTCTGTTGCCTGATGGGATCGAGAGACTTCACAGCACAAATAATTCAAGTTTTTGCTTCAGTTCCCTGACAGGATGCCACAGCTCTTTAATAACTTCCAATTACAGACTTTGTGTAAAATTTAAAACCTAATGTTTATTTAGCAAGACTGACAAAATTACCCACATTGTCTTCTCTAATTTTTATGACTTCCCATTGGTTAGCCTGAAAAACGCTAGTCATGTGGTAAAAACTGATCTGAAATTCAGCTTATTTTTAGAAAGATCTAAGGAGAATCAAAAGGAAAAGTGAGGCTTACATAGGGGTGAAAATTTAAAAATATTTTACAAAAGAAATTGAGATGAAAAGAGAAGGCATTTGGATGAGAAGTGCTGTCCTTGGATAGATTAAACTCAGTTTACTAAAATATCTCTGGTTCCAGGTTCACTCTGCAGCTACTTTGGTTTACAAAGATATATTCCAAATAACCTTTGCTCTGAAGGGGCATTGGATCACTGGATAACCATTTAAGATGCTATTTTTAACAGCAATACAGGCAGACAACAAACAAAAATGAAATATTTATTTCATTTGTTTTGGGCTTTATTGCTGATTAGGCTCACTGTAGAGTCACTTTGACTTTACATCTATGCTTCTGACGTTTTAGCTCAGTGTAAAATATTAGTTGAGGTGTGTTGTGACTCGAGCGATAATCTTTGGCAAAACTAGGATTTCACAGAGACTTCACTTGCCTGTCTCAGACACAACAGTTAATTCCAAACACCGAATTTCACACTAACTTTGAGGAAGATATATCAATTTTCTGAAGCTGATATTCAATGTACAAAGTGTATAATTTTCTTTTGTGCATAATGACAGTTTTTGCTCAGTATGTAAAAAAGGTGGTTGTAAAAAAGAATAAAGATCACTCATGGAAGAAAAGGAAAAGAAACATTCCTCTTTAACTATGATGACTTCAATAAATGACAAAAAAAATTCTAAGTAGCATTGTGATAGAAATCAAGCACAGATCATTTGAGAAAGTTTTACAATGTTGTAGACTGGGAGCTGAAAAACATCTGAAAGACTTATTTTTGCAGTAGAGTAAGAAGATGGATCAAGTGACTGCTTGAAGCCCTTACAAGTCCTGGTTTTGTATCATCAAAGGTGCTTTACATATTCATTGGTACGTACATTCTATGCAATCACACCATATATTTTGAATCTGTAAAGTAAAATTCTCATTTCCTTTATAGAGAAGAAAAAACACCCAAAAATACCCCTCCCAAAATCAAGTACACTACACATTTGTTTCATTTATAACAATGATTCATTAATTTACAGGGAGAAAAAGACTTAATGTCATTTTTTTCCCCCTGCCAATTCCCCACAGCCTCCAAGAAGTATCTACTGCAACATAATTGGTTCCAAAGCACCCTTGATTCTGAACATTCAGTTCCATTTTACCTGTGCAGGCAACAGTTTTAAAAGCTTACTTGAGTGTATTTTGTAAATAAGATTTATGATACTTTAGTGGTGTTCGGAGCTATTTAGACACTTTGAGTGACAACTGCAAATGACTACTTGTTTCAAATAAAAATCTAATCATTACACAAAGCTTGATAAGCAGTCCAATGCTTCAAATAAAATGCAAACAATAAAACACAGCATACAAGACAAGGTTTTTTTTAAATAATGAATTTAAGATCAAATAAGATGTTCTATAATCAGCATGAGAAACAGAAATTTTAAAACATCCTACTATGGAGTTCAGGTACACTAGATACCTTCCATGTAACATTACATCCTCTTTTGTTCATCAGTTTTTACTTCGTAAACTACAGCTTTATGTTTTAGACTTAAAATGACCTTGAACAAATGTTCCTCTCATCCTAATCCCATCTTGAACAGGTAAAACAACTTGAAGTTTTTTTGTGTGTTGCTTAGTAGCCTAAATTCCTACTTTTCTACCGAATTTCAACCTCCTTAATTTTTTGAAGAAAGCATGATGTAAAATTTGCTAAACTTACAAGAGTATAAAAAACATTTTGACCACTTCATGACAGAAACTTTAAAAGCCTATTGAGTACTACTGAGATTTCAGAACAGATACTTATTTAATAACTACCAGTGGTAGGAAATGTGAATAAATTAAGGGTAAGTTTTCCGTAACAGTTTAGACATATTTTTGGATTTAAGATTGCATTTAACAAAATTAGTAGGTCACCTTGAAACTTTTAGTTAGCCAGAATGTAGCAAATCTCATCCTTGACTGTCACATACACAGGGAATGTATGAAACAACGGAAGATCATCTACATCTCTACTCAAACAAACCCACAAGTTGTTTATTAATCTTAATACTAAATTCTTTCTTTCCCATTTAGACACAGAATGCAATAATTTCCTATGGATGCTCAAAAGTCTACAGAAAAAAAATAATCAATAGTAATAAGTTAGAACTTGATCTGCAGCTTTTTAAAAATCTTTACAACTAAAATTAAAAGTGATCATTTTCACGTTAGAGAAAAAATGAGCATGTTAAAACTGAGAGAAAGATAGTTTCCAACTTGGGGGGTTTTTTTGGTCTTATTTTTAGAAGATTTCCTTCTTCTAGTGCCAAATTACCCATTGAAGGTAGAGCATTCAGCCTTCTTCAAGTAATTATACAATAACATATCTAATCAAGATGAGGATGACATGATACAAAGTAGAGATGTTAGCAGCTCTCCTAAAAATGTTGGAAGGCTCCTGTGGAAAGAAAACTTAGGCATTAAAGTCTGAAAATAGAAGGCCACAAAACAGGTTTTGAAATATCTTTCAAGGCTGTCAAGAGACAAAGGTTTGAACTGAGTGACCTTTTAGCTGCCAGAAGAAAGCAGTTTGCAGAACCTTCAAGAAAACTATTTCCTGCATTTTGGCTTTTCCTGACATCAGAGATTATCTGCTCTAAAATTTTGCTCTTTTATATTCAGTGAAGTCCCATTCTGTGTGCACTTCGAGACAGGAATAGTGATACTATGGGAACTGTGGCTCTTTGATGCAATAAATCAGAATGCATCTCAACTACATTACTGATTAAAACCTTTCAAATAATTTAGAAAATACAGAGGTTCATCACATATATTTGATTGGCTTGAAATTACGTTTGAAATTTCATGGTAATTCCCATTTCCAGTTTATGGTGTCCTGAAAACCTCCCTTCTAGCCCTGAGTTTTTTTTCACACTGGACAAAACACCATCACCAGAATATGCTGGTGGTGAACAGCTGAACAGGGTATGAAGAATGAGCAAACCAGGAAACATCCAGAATTGCTCGAGTTGATGCTTGTGATTATTCAAACTAAGACAGCTTTAAACGGACATGGAATGATTTTTCTCACGCCTGGTTTCAAAGGATTCATTAAAGCAATTCACTAGTAAGATCTTGCTAACAAAGATACCTACATTTAAATGTTAATTTTTTAATTTTTCCTTTGGATGACTGACACTGGAAGGGTCGGGTGTTTGTTCTGAAGGGGGGGGGGGAATGGCTTTTTTTTCTTACCAAATGTGGGTATTTATTGTATAGTTATGCCTATAGAATAGATACAGAAATGCAATTAACAGCCTTAAAGGAATCAGGTTTTTGTTTTCACATGTAGGAAGTTTAACTGCACCAACACTGAAATTCAAGGGGTACTCTGGGTGACATATTTATGTAACCAAAACATAACAATCACCATAATTTTAGATGATTTCTAATCCTGAACACTAGAACACACATAGAGTCCTCCATGCATGACAAAGTTCCATGCTGGAGAGAGCTTCAAAATCTATCAGCATGGGCAGGAATTCCATACTGTTCAATACACCCATTTCCCAGGGAGCTTGGGTCAACATTTTCACCTCAGTTATTGGCTTTGGATCCTGCAGAGGTATTTTTACCGTTCCTAGGAAAAATAATTTAATAGAAAAAGAAAAAAAACCACATTCTCAGGTTTCTACAAATCTACTGTTCTTCCCATTCCTCTGACTTTTCAGTATGTGACCTGGTTAGGGCCATCTGAAATACCATACAATTTTACAAAAGAAAATAGTGGTAATTCATTTAAAGTCACAGTCCTTGATAAAATAAATGCCTTCATGCTTGTCCAAAGAATAATCAATCACAGCTAAAGGCATCCTGAGACAGAGTGAGCAATGGTGTGTTAAAGAGCACTTTAAAGCTTCCCTCTCTGAGAACATGAGATGAGCACACTCAGGAAGGCCGGATCTGATACTTTTGGCAAGGTTAAATATCTATCACTTTACTTAAAATACGTCACCTTTTTTATTTATGACAAACAAATGATCTGCTTTCATTTCCTAGATGCATTTTTTCCAACACTGATCTGAACACTAGCAAGTGTGTTGAGCTGCACAAAATTTTGGTTATTTTCCTGTCAGATGTAGCAGTGAAGCACATGGCTGCCACCCTTGTGAGCCAAAGGACATAACGTAGCCTCAAGTCTCATTTAATGTTATACTAATACCTTATCAATTCTGATTTAAAGGTGCTTTTTTTTTCTGGTTATTTTACCATACACTTCACTTTTGCACATGCATTTTTTTCCCCGGGCATTGTTTGTGTAGTATAGCTTACAGCTATTAAGTCAATTTAATTTCATTCAGGAACATATTTAATAATTATGAGAAAAGCAGCAAAAAAACTTTTCAAATGATTTGTGTTTATGTAGAAAATTTAAAATATCCAGAGCTCTCAATCTCTTTTCTTTTGTAAGAACCAGAAGTTTACTTTTAAACTCCCTACATGAAAGGCTTTTCTATCACTATGAAAAAGTCTTTCCATTAACATGAAAAAGCCAGTTATGAGTGGAAATAAAGAAGATAAAATTAAACAAAGGAATATTTAGACAGAACTAAAGTTAACTTTTCTAATATTGTAGTCTGGCTAAAGTTTCTGGAAGGAAAAAACAATTTTCTTTACACAGTACAGCTCATTATATTAGACAATTTTAAGTAGATTCAACAACAGAAACCTAGAACAAAAAATCCATTTTGCAGTAGAAAACAAATTATTGAAATCTTCCCTACTCCATTCCTACACTAAAAGATAATAAAATGTTCAGATTTATTCAGCTTCATCCACAAAGGCTATCAAAGTAGACATTTACAGTTTAAAACAAGAAAACCTTTCTAAAAATATACATCATCTGTACCTCTAGCAGAAATTTGTGTTGTAAAGACAGGGAAGGACATGGAATTAGAAATCTTGATTCATTAGAAACAAAGGACTTGTTGCTGATCTCCACTAAGATCACAGCCTGAAAACTGGTCCAGATGCATCATTCCTCACTAACAAACTTTCTTCCCCATGTTTAATAGCAAGAATATTTTCATCCGCATGTTCAGTTGCAATAGTATTTTCATAACATCAAAATTTCTGAGTAAGTTTAAATGATTACTCACTGAATCAGCATTTATCAAAATTATTTGATTTGAAAGAAGAGAGAAAAAACATGTAACAGCGGACAAAGCAACACTTCATGAAAAGAAAAAATAGATAAGAACTGCAAAGAACCTACTGCAAATCCCATCCACCATGAAATGAATTTTTTCACACTGCAGAAGCAGCATCTTAACTAACTTACCAGAGCTGGCAATGAAGTATTGTCAACATTAACAGCATCCTTTACACAGTTATGAATTCCTAAGACAGGAGTTCACAGCATAAACCTCTGATTCTCAAGAGGTTGTTTCTTTTTTTTTGGTTTTCAACACAAATATAAAAAAATGACATCAGCAATAAAATATAACACTAAAAGGGATAATAGGTAAAGACTGAAAACTCATGGGAAAGATGTAATCTGCTGTTATAAGGCATACAAGAAGCAATTCAAATAGTAAGGCTTTTTTTTTTTTTTTTTCTTTTTTACAACTACTGATATATGATACCAGGATATCCATTATTAATGCTGGCAGTATAAAAAAATAAATGAGAAACACATAGAAGCTGGAAGAAAAGAATCAATGATGACATTAATATAAGGGGGTTTTTTTGAAAAAAATCAAGAAATAATGATAGTAGCAAGCATCTATACAGGAGTTTATCTTTGGTTCTACTTCATAAAGAAAAAAGTTTTCTGTCAATAACATCATCTTTAAACATAAAGATGTTTTATGCCTTTTCCTCCCTTTAGTAGAAACAAATACTGACAAAGAGCATGGAACAATATTTGGCACAGTCACTTTTAATGATCAACTCATTCATCAATAGATTTAAATCACCCTTTTCCTTTAGTAGACAAGAGCACTAAGGTTTGTTGGGCACTGCAGTAATAATAGACATGGAGTATGGTCACATAATCAGTGAAAAGACAACAGAAATGAATTCATCTCATAATAACTTTTTTACTTGAGAAATGTTAATTATAGAAAAAATCATTAATGGCCTTATTTACAGAGAGTGAATACCAGCATCAAACAAACCCAATTTACCAATGACACTCTGCCAACAAATGGTGATTCACCAACTGAGCAAGTGAATTAACAATCCTTTTCCTTACAAAATAACAGTAGACAAAAATATAACTTGGCAGTACTTCCCTCTTGTTAATGTGGACATTAATTAGAATAGTTATATTAAAAAGATTTGAATTAAATATGTCAAGGTCTCAGAACTGTTTGAATTCCTCTTTGCTTAATTAATCCAAATATTTAAATTAGCTTCTCGATGTAATTTGGTGTTTCAACCAGAATCCCACTGAATCCCACAGATAGGCATATAAAATTATTATTTGCAGACTGCTTATGTAGCTCCCTTTTGAAACCTGCAGCTAATATGAAGATGTAATCCCTCTATACAAAACATCTTTAAGAAACATGGTCTCTGCTAATTAGCCAAGCACTTACCCTATTCTCTAAGATCTCTCACTGTAGACAACTTATTAGGTTTGTGATTCTTTTTCTCAGTGCTAAGTCTAGAATATTCAGACAAACTACATTTCAGCTAAAACTACTTCTCTCCTTTTCCCAGAAATTAAGGGGAAAAGATGTGTTGGAAGGTGCTGTGATTAGCAACTGTCCAAAATTTTATTTTTACTTTAGTTCTCCTTCACAGGACAAGATACAGTTTTTTGTTGTTTTCCCTAGAATCCTAAAACTTAAACCTCTGTAGGCTTTTGTAACAAGTATTAGTTTTCCTTAGGAATGTACTCTCCTTCTGTTTTACCAAGATGGAGTGTCCATGATTTTAACACAACAGTGAGCACTGTCCTTAGGGCAAATGGTGACATTTTAGTCTCCTTTTCCTCAAAACAGTGTTGTAACACTGTTTAGCAGCAGAAAAATATCCATGTAGATACATATCCGTGTATCCACAAATTATGGAAAATTTCTATCTGACTGAACAAGAAAGTCTATTTTCTCTTTTAATTTTAAAATTTTTAAATTCTTGTTTCACCTCTTTTTTCCTGTTCTAACATAATATCAGAGAACTATTCTTACAAATTAAAATTATCCTTGTCTCCCATTGGAGCTCTTCTTTGCAACCTGCACCCGGTAACAAGAATCTCACGTGAACAGACTCACAATTTCTTCAACATGAAATGAGCTCCAAACAGTCACATCTTACCTCATTTGCACTATCACAATTTTGAGGTAATCTGTAATTACATTGTCTTCTTGGCAAGTGCTGGAAGCAATATCAATATTCTTTATAAGCAGATCAGTCTTCCAGAAAAAAAAAATCTTCTAGACATGTGGCAAATTGTGAGCGTCCATGGGAACAAATGGAGATCTGTGCTGGGCTGTTCCATCACTGTCAATATACTTGACATGATTTCAGAAATCCAGCCAGCATTGGGAAGCCATAATTCCTACAAATCTTTTTAATGTCACAAACCGTATGACAGATGCATTAATTACAAATAATAATAATAATATCCTACAGAAAGTAAACCCACAGACATTGCCTCACACGCATTTTATCCTTTACTTTTTAAATTGGGCTTCAGGGTAAAAACATGCAGAGTGGATACACTCTCAGTATTAAAGAATCAGAAGTGAGATGGAAGGTGTTAACTGGAACTAAAAAGTATTAAGTTCTAGTCATGTTTTATTGACTGTTACCTAATTAAGAGGTGCAAGGCAGGACTGCTAAGGGAGGCTGTGTCCATACTGCTGAACAAGATACAATGGCTATTACAAGAATTACTGAATATTAACAGCACACCCAAATGCACCACAGAAATACAGTGGAAGTAAAAAAAAAGGGATTCCCTTTGCTTTATCTCCAAAACAGAGGGCATGAAGATATTGATCATACTAATATGGCATTTTTTAGAATGAAAGAGTTGAATCTTAATAAAGGGATAAATAGATAATAAGGAGTTTGCTGCACAGTTTAGTTTTCAGGTTACTGCCACGTGTTCTGTTGTGAAGTCAAAGAAATAAAATGAGAAAAAACCCAAATAGCTCAAGGACCTAATGTAATACATTTACCCCCTTAAATGGCAAACACTTGTTTTAATGCAAACACCAACAGGTTAGCAAAAGGCTAG
Source organism: Pyrocephalus nanus (assembly GCA_038380795.1). NCBI lineage: Eukaryota > Metazoa > Chordata > Aves > Passeriformes > Tyrannidae > Pyrocephalus > Pyrocephalus nanus. The sequence goes on along the minus strand of CM076270.1, from coordinate 5,876,801 downwards.
CAACCTTTCAGGATAGTTTTCTTTGTGAATACAATAGCTAAAACTGATAATAAAATTTGAATTGATATATCCATAACAGCTGCAGACTGACATATATAACATTATAAATAATTTTGCACAAATATGTTTTTTTCCTCCTGAAATGATGTTACATCATATTTTTCTCAATACTTACACAGAATAAACCAGATTCTTTCCATGAGGAAATTAACACCTCATCACTGGACAGGAGAAGTGGTCAAAACACTGCTAAGAAGCAATTTACTGCTATAACTTTACTAAGTTAGTTGCCAAGCCAGACCAGTCTTACACTGAGTTTAATTCAAGATGCTACTTTGAGGAGTGTTTAGTACCAAATGCTTCAGAGGCAAGTCAAAGAAACATCAGAACAACCTAATGAGTATTAGCTTAGCAAACGTGGAAAAAACATCTAAAAACCGTAATTTATGAAAGTCAAATTGAGCTCCATTTTATGCATACCACTTTAACCTGGTTTTGTCATTTAGTACGTGCCTTATACTGTTTTTAATTCATGGAGAATATTAATTAATTCAGCAACCTCAGAAACAGCAATAAGGTCATTAGTTTAAAGTCTACGTGCACTCAGTGTAACTGTGGAATATTCTGACTCCAGATTGACCACAAAGGCATCACTGAGCACCGAACCTGACATAGTTACTTTAGACAGCATTTATTATGGCAAGAGTCATACTCTCCCTGTGTGTCATGTTACATCTGCTAAATACACAGGTTTAAATGCAAATTGAGAAACAGTCTGGAAAGATCTGATTAGCAAGAGAAAAATGTGTTTTGTGCTAAAGAATAAAAAATATATTACTTTAAAGCTGTCAAAAAGTAAAAAAAAGCTGTAGGGCATGCAAGTATGGTGAGACCTGATATAATAAACAGGTGAAATAAGTTATCCTTCCCAACTTCTTAATTAGTTATTTTTTAAAATAAAATTTAATCTGCTGACTTAGTAAAAACAAGTTAAGGTGTATTTATGAGGTTAAAACTCATAAACAAAACATCCTCCACCTGTAGTCATGCAAAAGAAGCTGTTATCAAGGGGTTAACCGTGTTACCTCATAAACCACATGTGAAACCAAATATTTTATTTCTATACCTCTGCTGCCAGTTGCTGAAGAGAAGGGGATGCAACAGGGTGTAAAGTTGAGTTGCCTCTGACTGGATTATGAAGGCTAACATAAGCCACAACGTTTCTTTGAAGAACTCTCTTGAGATCCTACAACACAAGCAGAGCAGTGGTTACTACTATGCATCATTAGAATTGAGGCTTGTTTTGTTCTTTCAGTTCCTTCTAGGGAAAAACTGCACCCAATGTTTCTGTCCTCTGTGATTTCCTAAGTAATACTTCACTACTACTTTGTATAATATGCTGTTAGGAACTTCAAAGGATATCTTAGTGCTATTTCTCCATATAGCAGAAGTTATAATTCCATTTCACACATGATCTCAACAAAATGCAAACAGGTCTGGGAGGAATTAAAAATGACTACACTTGTAAGGCCAAAAATGAAAACATTACACACTGTGAAACAATGTGATGGCCTTTTAAAGTTATGCCTGACAGAAGACAAACTTCAAAAGCAATCATTATCAACAGTTAAATGGACTCAAATTTTTAAGAGACCACATTCATATTTGAATTGCATAACTTTCTCAGTGTTTTCATTTTATTATTTTTTTAGACTATAAAAATACCATGTACAAACTGTTTCAATTATTATCTCTTTTTTAAAAAGATCCCCTTTGCCTTCTCAGTAATGAGTTCCTCTTTGCATGAAGTGGCTCTTTATATCGAACAGAAGGGGTGTAACGCAATTACATCTGATGTAAAGCTGACTTGAAGTGGAACTAAACAAATTTTGCTTCCAGCCTGGATCTTTTCAATTTGATTTTTTCACCCCCTCTTGTTTTTGAAGAATAATGATGTCAGAAGTATGAAATTTCAATGAGGGCTGGCTCCTTCTTACACACTATAAAAAGCAATTAACTCTTTATTTTATCTGCTGTTTTAATTCATAAAACCATAGAATAATTAATGTTGGAAAATCAGCCATGAAACTCTCTGCCAGCTATTCCTGTAATTTATGAAGTCCACTGTAACTATATATGATCATCCATACCCTGTTGAGGTATTTTCTGTCAGTAAGCTGATTTCTATTCTGTTGGAAGTAAGAGCCCAAGGAATTGCCTGCATTTTTTTACCTAACTCCTTAGCACAAATATGTGAGAAGTGAATCAGCATGGAGTGCCATGGAGGCACTACAATGTTTTTATTATTAATGTAAACCATAGCATGGTTCTCTCCTTTTCATTTAGTGTGCTCTTGATTCACTTCTCCCCACACTAAGCTTTACAATTAAACATGAGTAAATGTTCAACTCCCAAAAAAGACAAAAAGCTCTCTAAGCTATTCCTTGGTCTATGCAATTTTTTGAGGTTTTTCTCCCCCTACCAGACCCTGGCAATGACCTTTTACAATGCTATGCTGAATTAGGGAGGGAAATCATCTCTCAGAGGTGCTGTATGTGCAACCCTCACAGCTATGGAAACATCTTGGCATCTCATTATCCACAGGAACAGCCTCAAAAGGTGTTTTCACTGCATTTGCTATGTAGTACATGAATGAACACAGACAGACCTCACAGACCAGCTAATGAACCACAATTTCCATGCAGTAATTGCATATTGTTTTCATGCTTTCAACAAAAGTAATGGTGATTGCAATGGCACCCTCTAAAATTACTTTACCTCAGCCCACTCATATGAACCAATGTTCCCGAATGCTGTTCCTCCCCATGAGCAGAAAACGAGAGTCCTGTCAGGTCTCCATCCCCTCTTAGCCTTCAGTGTCAAGGCCTGGATCAGTGCTGTGATGACAGCAGTGCCACTGGCCCATCCTTGTCCACCGTAAGGGTTCAAGCTGCTGTGATGGCTCCCAATGATGACGTATCTGTCTGGAATGGGAAAAAAAAAAAAAAGGACAGACAGAATCTTTACTTCTTCTGGATCCCAGCATTAAAAGAATTCTAAACAGCCCCAAGAAATGAACTCTGTTAGTAGTCTGTAATGTCATTAGTACAACACAAAGCTGTCAACAAAAATGTTTATGATCACATGCAAGACATTCATCCAACATATATACATAAAGCTGTATTACTTAAAAATGAGCCAGTGAATAAATATATGTATATCCTTTCCTAATTAAACCTCTGTGCACTTGCCTTCATTGTCTGCTTATTGCTCTCCTTATACATCTGATATCCACCATTTTTACAGCAGGACTTTGCCATAGAGACAAGCTAATGTTTCCATGCTCACATTAGAGTGCTATGAAAATACAAAAATAAGTAGGAAACTGTCTTCAATACACATTAGCATCCAAAAAAGAAAACAAAAAGAGTGGTAGTACAAGAAGAAACATAAATAAAATACAAAAAGTATTAGTACTCCCTCACCTGGAAGACTGTGTTCAGCGCTCACCACCCTGTCTCAAAAAAGACATGGCAGAAACAGCAGTTGAGCAGCTGGTAACCAGCACAGTTATAGATCAGGACTTAGACTTCCATGTAAGGAGGCATTAAAATACCTGGACTGCAGGTTTAGAGAGGAGACATGACAGAGGAATAGAGATAATGAATGATACAGAAACGGTAAGTCAGACCTAGTAGCTTTGTTAATGCTGGGAGAAAGTATTTTATAGAATGAAAAGCAAGAACTTTCAACCTGCAATAAAGAACATTCCTATGGTTACCCAGAGGAAAAAAACAAAACCCACACTTTTCTTTCAGAGAAATAACATTAAATCTTCATCTCCCAAAGGATTATATATATAACCCATATACCAGTCACAAGAGGAAAAAAAACCCCTTATTTTACTCGAAAAACGATGATGTGGTGTGAAATAGCGTGAATGACTAGTGTGACTGAGCCCTGTCAAAGAAGTCAAAGCTGAGTTATGCTGAATGACTTATTAAACTACTAGACCTTCTGTGTGAGATGAATTCACAACTGAAGCCTCTTTTAAGGACTGCTCACTGATTTTCTTCTGATATTTAGTAGTCTCCTTCTGGTCAAAATCTAGACTTTTAAAGGTTTCTTTCCATCTTTCAGGATACCAATAGAGAACAGAATAGCTATCAAATGATGTCAGATCCACAACAATCTCTGAGTGTTGTTTGGGTTCCAAAAAGTTTTGGTATCTTTTCTTTATCCACAGGGATTCACTTTGCACTTGCTGTCAGTATACCAGAATGTTGCAACACATAGGTGGTAAAATGCCAACATTTTATATTTGCTTATAAAATTATATATCTACTCCTCAGTATTTTTTACAGTGACTGTTGCCTAGAAACAATTTTAATAGAACACCAACATACTTTGATTATAAGCTCATTCCCTATTAAACTGGACTTTTATCAGCTAAACAAAATACACAGGCATGTTTTTTTTATATGGAATCAAAAATGCTTTACAAGCAGGGGATTTGTTATGTACCTATAATAAAACATTTTTAATCAATTGCTTGGGGAGTGTGTAGGTATGTAAATGAGAATTTCTTTCTAAAAATAGATATGCAAAGTGTAAATCTAAGTGTACATAATAATTTAATGTAACAAAATGCAATCTAAATCACATAATTTTGCTACTTGTGTGTTGCACCATAAATTGCTTAATTATAGGTTGCACTAACAATGAAAAACCATAGGATCTTCAACTCACTTAATGAAAGGAATTTGGAACACAAATTAGTGGCCTTATGGGCTTCCAGGTCATTACAAGAAGCGCCACTAACACAGAGGGATCAGACAGGATCAACACTTACTTTATATTATGTAAAGGGGGAAGTGAAGAGACGTTATTAAAATAATGTAGGATATTTTGATGGAGCAGAAGCTACAAGCAGCAGCTTACTGTAGGAGATGCCAGCTGAGTGAGCAGGGGCAAAACATAACAGCTGGTGTCTCCTTTGGAATTCTTTATCTCTGCACATCTCTCCCTCCTGAATAGAGGCAATACCCTGAAGCAAACAAATACAGGAAAAGCATGGGGAAAGGATGGTCATGCTTGCAAAGGCAGCAGCTGTCCTTTCTCAGAATCACATGGTAAGAAAAAAGAGAAAGGAGTAGAGATACAGAAAAAAATACCCATCAGATACTTTTGGAGGTGATAGGAAGGGTGGTGTTCAGGGTAGTGACAGGCTGGACAAGTCCCTTTATACTGTCTTCTCTTGTTATACATCCCCTTTTCAACCATGTCCAACAGAGCTAAAAAATCAGTGTTACATTTTTCAGGTTTTAAACTGCTATCACCCAGCACATTCGACCTTCTCCTAAACCTTTTAATATCTTGGTTAGAATTGAGATGCTCACTCTTACTCCTCAGTTCAAACATCAGCTAAGATCACCATTACCTAGTTTGTCTTTGCATTAGATGTTTAACTTCTGCCTACATCAGCAGCCAGTTGCTATGGCTCTTGTTCAGCCAGACACCTACAGGACAAGCTGTTGCCATCTGGGTAGTGCTACTGACTTCACTTGATTATATATCCTTAAATTCTTAAGTTCAGCATATACTGAACAAAACCTTAAAAAATAACTTCTTAATAAGACTGCAAAAAAAAGATGAAACATTCAGGTAGAGAGAAGATAAAGGATTTATTAAACATACACTGATGCATGCTTTTTATTAGTTGGCTTGCTTCTGTATCACAATTCAGTAGAAAGAATGTCTAAACAATACAGTTTCTGCCCTTCAAAGTCCATGACAGCTATTTCCAAAACATTAGCAATAGTAGACTGGTAGCTTCAAATAAATGAAGGAAATTAAATCCTTTGTTGAAATTAAATTCACTGTGCTAATTGTTTTCTACGTTATTTCAAAAAAAAAAAAAAAAGTATTCTGGAGAGAAGTAGTCACTGGTGAATTCACAGTATTCTGGTGAGAAGTATTCAGCACACACATAACTGAGTTGTTACTTCTCTAAAAGGAGTAACAATTTTCTCCTCCCCCTTCTCTATTACTTAAAATATGAAATGACTGGCCCACCTCCTAAGAGACTGTAAATAGATTTGCATCCTTTCCTCTGAACCTGATGAAAGAGTATTAAGGCAAGTGTGATGATGTTTTGATGGCGTTCATCCGTACACCAGGAACTGCACCAACTCTACAATGCTTTGCAGTATGTAAGGAACCAGCAGTTAAGTAACAGTGTTCATTCATGTTGCAGAAACCCCTCACTTCTTAGGCAAATTCACTTACAGACAGAATAATCTCATTCTTATGATATCTTCATAAAATCTTCATTCTTAAAATATCCTGATTATCACATTATCCACGTACAGTATCAAAGGAGGGAGGGGGTTTGTGCTTTATGTCCCAGTTGCATTTAGAATCTTATTTTTTAATTATTAGACATAGAGAACAGTAATTATTATTCATAGAATTGTATGAAACTAGCTTAAGGCATAACTGTAACACAATGTAAGGCTGTAGCAAGTGTTAAAACCATATTAAAATTAAAACCATAACATAGTTACTTGGGATAAACTACTAACACTCTCTATAGTCTATGTGTAATGCCTGATGCTCATGTAAAAATATGTTTATTGTAATAACAATCCCCTTGAGCTCTTTCTCTCTTTAACCCTTATGTTCTGTTTTGCCATAAATCAAAACACAAAATAACTACAATGAAGGATCTCTCCTTCCACTGCATAATCTGGCAAAACAGAATCCTGATCCCACCTGTGGCTCCCAGCCATCATGAAATAAATAACTGATATAAATGATAAAGGGATACTTACCAGGAAATACAGCTCCTTTTAAATATCCAATAACATTTGAAATTGTCTTGTAAGTTGTGACTGACTGAATATTCAGACTGATTATTTTTTTGCCTGTTAAAAGATTTAAAAAAAAAAAAAAAGTTTAACTTGTTTATCTAGCCAAGAAATCTACAGAACACATACATAAATTCTGCACACATTAAAAAAGATTTAAAAAAAATTTTAAAATTAAAAAATTATAACGAAGAGGGACTAGAGATAAAAAAATGTAGTTTACATGATTTTATTTTTTTAGACCCATTTTAGCAGTGTGCTTCAAAGCTGAAATCTCAAAAGAGATCTCTATTCCTTGAGTTACCAGGTCATTGAATTTCCTCAATAAATGCTGCCAGAATACAACAGAAAAAAAACAACCACACAAAAAAAAAACCTAAAAAACCAACCCCCCCCCCCAAAAAAAAAAATAAAAACAAACCACAAAAAAAAAAACCAAACAAACCCCAAAACTTAAACAAGTGGGATTTACCTATTTCTGTAAATATGACATTTGTGTTAATCTTTATAGGTTTCTCTCACCTGATCCTTCACCCAGGTCAATCTATCAATAACATTCACAAAATTGTACCTGGTTTCTATTACACTTTCTTCTGGAGAAACACCCCTATGTCAAATCAGATGGGAACAGTTAGACCTCTCCATTACTACCCTCTTTGCCAGCACAGCCTTTGGAGATACACTTCTGAACTTCTGCCAGCAGAAGTCAGTTTTTTTGGCTTAGCTGGTATCAACTGAGGAAATGTATAAAAAATGTAAGGAAATAGTGTAAATACAAAGGCAGGAAAATTTTAAAACCTGCTAAAACATAAGGGACTTGCCAGTACTGCTCAGCTAGTTGAGACTGTGACAGAATAGTGCCAGGAAAAAGTAAATGTCTGAGTTAAAATAGCGTTAAAAAATTAAGTGTCCTCTGCCCTGTAGTGGGACAGAGTAACCAAATAAACTCCTGCAGTTTGTGACAATGGAAACCAAACAGCTAAGTCAGGGGAGCTGCTGGCACCTTCCAAATGTTTCGTTTGCATTATAATAGACTGCATTCACATTCATCTCATCTGAAAGGTCATAACTTCTATCTGAGAAAAATGAAAATGCCTTAAGCTGCTCTAACTTCAAAGGTAGCAATTGTGTGACAATAACCACTGTGGCATCCCAGACCTTCAGGGAGGGTCTCTTCCATCCAAGTACCCACCACCCCCCTGTGTTTAAAGACATCTTCCTTCCATGTCCATACCCCAGCTGTCACACACCTAAATTAATATATTCCACTGATCATTTGGCTCTCTATCTCCCAGGCTATTATTCTCCCACAGATCTATTCCTGACAATTTGTTCCCAGGCTTTGTTTCCCGAGATATGGGAAACATACGAGTGGGGAGTTTACTGCAACATGTAAAATAATCATCATTATGATACTGTTCTTCAAGGTTCATTTGCTGATACTTCATGTTTAGCTGAAAATTCTCTTAAAATAAAATCTATTTTAATTCACAAGTGTTCATTTAACATTGGAAAAAGTAAACCAACTGCTAAGATCTTTGCCATAAAAAAATGTGCCAGCAATATTTATTTTGTTTTTCACGCAGGCAAGACCTCCTCTGTTACCAATAGGTGTGTTCTGCTTTTGCTTGAATACAACAGGAAAGGAAATGCAAGCCAAGCAAGTAATCAAAAATAAACCACAGCACATGATTTTGCAATAATCAATCACAGCAAGTTAATTTTGATTTGTCATGTAATTAACTTTGCCCTTCTGACGTAAATTACTGTAAGGTTTATTAACACCATGTGATGATGAATCATTTTTGTTCTATAAACCCACAGATAATATTTCAGGATTTTTAAAAAGTACTTAATTAAAAAAAAAAATCCAAAGGGTTACCAAAGGTTCTTTCAGAAAAATGTGAGAAGAGCTCAGATCATCCATGTTGATTAAGCAGTTTAAATTTAATCTAAACTATGCAACTTACCTCTTGCTGTTGATTCTCACCTGCAACCATTTTAGAGCCAATTTACTCTTGAAAAATGGTTTTCAATTCAAAACTGATTTCCTTTCCTTGTCTTAAAACACTTTAGATACTTGTTTCTTTAGGCCCCACTTTAGAAAAAAAGAAGATTAATCCTTTCAAGACAACCAACCTCACTATTTTTCCTTAATTGACATCAGCTATCCAGTCTTCAACCAACAATGAAGAAAATTAACTTCTGGCAATACACCATATTCTAGAATCAGATATTTGAGTTAATAGTCATGTAACACAGTAGTCAGCTTAAAGTGACTTGGGCTTAAGGGCTTAGTACACCAGATGAAAAGGCTGAAAGTACTCTTCAAAGTACACAGCAGAAGTGAAATTTAATCCCTTTAAACAGTTCTGACAACAAACCTCTCTTCCTTATGCTATAATTTAAGGATCTTGACAACTTTCTCTTTTTTTTTAATTCTGTATTCTTTGGAAAACTATGAGGAGACTTTAGCTTAACATGAGTCAGGATGCACTTTGATTTTATGCAAGCCAAAAGCTACTTCTGAAATAGAAGAAGAGAAACGTATTTATTTTTATTTTTAATTTCTTTCTTTCGTGATTTTGTAACTGTAAATTGTCTCATACCAAATGACTACCTTCTCTTCTCCCATTTACACAGTTATTTTTAGAAAAGCATGGCTATTTCCTCTTCATTTGACTGACAATTTTAGTAGTCCAGGTGAGCAAAAAAATTCTACTTGCAGTAGTCATGTTAAAACACACCTTGAGATATGTTTTGTTTCTTTTTTTGTTGTTGTTTTTAATCTCATCCCAAGCTCATACAAACAAAGAGGAGTATTATTATGAGCCTCATTTTCAAACACATTTGTTAAATTCTTCAATCCTGGTCATGCTAAACACCTATAATCAGACAGTTTTCTGAGCATTGCTTTGAGTACTGGATTTTTAAAAGTATCAACTAAACTAACTCGAGCATTTTGAAAGCTCCTGGACCATAAAACCACAAGTTATTTCAGAAGACTGCAGAAATAAGGTGCACTGAATGTAATGCAATTTTCAATATACTTCCTGTTGAAATCAACATAAACCACATCTGAATAAACAGAAATCAGTCTGAAATCACGGTTAAACTAAAGACTTCAAACATCCATTGCCATGTAACTCAGGTGGCATCAAATAAGCTGAAATAGTCAGGATAAAACTAAATTTGACAGATTTCTTGTTCCAGTCATTCAAAAACCTTACACCAGGCTTTAATAACTTGACATCTAACTTTTTGCCCACACATTACCAAGCTTTTCAGACACCCCTTGAAGCCCAAGGATTCCTTTAATAATGAAAGCAACAGTTTTCATTAAGTTCTTTGTCCCAAGAACAGAGGTTTTTAAAGTAATATCAAACACCACAGAATATGATGGTAAAATAAGAACTGCACTCAGTGTAGAAACACTGTAAGCTATTTATATGTAATCAATAATCAAATATATCATAAATTTCCTATATTCTATAGGTGATACTGTAAAAAATAACATCACCTGGTATGTAGTTTTTGGAAAACCCTGTTAATCACACAGGTATGACAAGTAAACATTAAAACATGTATAACAGCAAATTTTACTATAGTTTGAAACAAATGCTTCATTTTCACTAGAAATTTTCCAGAATAATTGAGTAAAAATTTCAAACTACTACTACTATCTTAGACTGCCTAGTTAATGGGCTTTTAAAATCTCACTGAACTGTCAAAAACATATTTTAGTTAGTTCTCAGTGTTTTATCATGTCAATTTGAGTGCAAAAGCTTATCTACTACATATTTTATGTCAGTTTTGTCAGTTTTCAATTAAGTTCAAACATAGAACTCTAAATGAAGAAACTTAATCATCATAAGCATTTATGTAACATCAGAACTTACATATAAAACTGCTAAATGCAACACAATGACATACTTAGAAAAGTGAATAAACACAAAATAGTACATACCTAATAATTTAAATAATCTCTGAAAAAATAATGTGCAACACTATCAAATTGCATATGCAAAAATCAATACTGAATTTATGCAAGGTACAGTATTGTTGAATTATAAAATTACTTGGGCAGGAATCTGTCAAAGCTCCAGGACAGACGTCCTGTAACAAAAAGCCTTTAGTGATTGGGTTGGGGGTTTTTGTTTGTGTTTGGGTTGTTTTGGGTTTTTTTTTGGGTTTTTTGTTTCTGGTTTTGGTTGTTTGTTTTTTTTTTTCCTTTATTGTTTGTGGGGGGTTTTTGTATAAGCAGTAAACCATCTAGATCTTGAAATCTGGTATCTGTAATATTTTTCTCTAATAGATTTTTACTTGATTAACCAACTATGTTGCCTCCTAACAATATATCCCCCTTTTTAAATGAATATTCATAGATCTTGAGTTTCCAAGCCAAATCTTAGTCTGCAGAGCTTAATGAATAAACTTCTTGCTACTTGATTATCTTTTCTGACCTGCAATGAGGAATCCAGAAATAAAACTATTCAGATGAAGAGCTTCTGAAAATAAGCAATATCTAGAATAAAGTCCTTTAAGAAGGCTCTAAACTGGGATGGCCTAAACGGGATACAAAATAAATATGTCAAAGTTAGTATCAAAGAGAGCCTTCAGGTAGGAATAGAGAGAAGATACATAAGAAATGTTTCACACTGTTCATGCTTAATTCATTCCATGAACTTAAGGAACAGAATTTAAAGCAATCATGAAAAAAAAATCTGAGATAAACGTCTGTAAATTTTCATATCCAGTACATCTGAATCAGATCAGACTTCTCTATTGAACATGTATTTTGAAATGCCAGTAGGAGATACCTGCAGAACACTGTTATATTCCTACTGTTATGTACAATGACTTCATATCTTGTAGATACAGTAACATGCACTGCCACACAATATGCTGGCATTTTTCTCTAATTGTTTTCTTGGAATCATGTTCAGCACAGCCCAAGAACCTAGAAATTATGAGATTGTTTGTAAACTGGTATCAGAGTGTTATGATGGCATGGCCAGAGTTTATTAAATATGGTGCCCTTTTTTTTCTCTGACAGGCAGCAAACTATGAAGGAGAAACACATATAACAAGAGCACAAGGCTGTAGCCTAATAGGAGGAGATAAATATCCTTTTCATGCCCTTCCTCTGACTGAAAAGAAGACAGGCTTGATTTGCACTAGTGCACCACTTGGCAGGGAACTCTGTCTTGGATTATGGTCGTGTAATACGGAGACTACAGGACTCTTTCAATTAATTACTGCTTTTGTGTAATTAATGATTCAAATTTCCCATTATCAAAGTTGACTAAAAACTCAGTCTAGTGAACATCTGACATGTGGAACTGTAAAAAATAGATGTTTAAAGTATTATAAAAGTTATTCTTTATGTTATGCTACAAACCTTTTCAGTAACAGTCACTTCTGGTTATCTGATTCACTCTCCTTTTTTGGTAGAGGAGGTGGATTTGTTTGCAGCTTAAAATGCAGTCTTGCGTTGCAGTCACTATGATGATTCAGTATTGATCAATGACTGCATTTTGTAGAATGAGAAAGGTTGCAAAAGATTAAAAGATTCTACCTAAAAAGCATTTAGATCTGAGTAATTTGACTCCTTGTAGCAGAATCCTGTGGGTCTTTGTATACCTGGCTCTACTATTCACTCAGTGTTTGATATCATTCAAGTTACTTAAACTATTCATGCTTTGGCTTTACTATTTTATAAGTTAAAATATAAAAAGAAATTACACTTAGTTCATAGCAAAAGGGACACAGAGCTCGTAAGAAATGGGATCTTCTTCTGTGGATGTTAACTCCATTGGTATTTTCTGAAATAGTACACCCTTAATAATCTTGGTTGATCTATTCAAAGAGAGAAATAGGATTGGATTTAAGCAACAGTGGGCTAAAGAAACTTAGGAGCCTTTAGGTGAGATCACTGCATGAGTGATCCTTTAAGTGAGATCGATGCACTGCTTGCATTATAGTAATTCCTGTCGTTTGAGTTCTCTTGCTCAGGTGTATTAGGTCAGATCAGCTGCCCATCTAGCCCTTATCTCCAAGAGTGACCAACAACAAAAATGTGGAAAAGAATGGAAGAACAGGATGAGCTACAGACACCTGGACACTGATCGATACTGAAATCCTAGACCTTTCTCCTCTTCTGTCTTCTCAGATATGAATCACATGAATAGGAAAAAACTGACACTTAAAACCAAAGAGAAAAATTCCACACATATCTCTTGTGTTTTTAACCACCAGACTTTCAGGTTTTCTATTTAACAACAAAGTCTTTGGTCACTGCTGGCAAAAAAAGACTTTTAAAATTAAATCCTAATAAACAGACCTAAATTAAATACTCAAGAGATTAACTGAAAAGGGATGACTTTCACCTGACTGACATCTACCAACTGGCAGGTAACTTAACAAACAAGGACAGCTCAGTGCAACACAGCAGGACTCTCTTCATTTATGTTTATAGGAGTGCTTTCGTTTTACAACCACCTTCACAATGTTCTAACAAATATCCTAGTAGTATCCTATAAAAAAAGGAAAGCTTCAAAACTTTACAGCTTCTCTATAAAGCTTCCCTTTTAAATTCCTTCTAATTGCCTACTTTAGAGAAAAAGTTCATGGATTCAGATTAATGAGGATTAACAACAATGTACCTTGCTACACAAAAAACAAATCTAATTACTAACTTCATCTAATACAAAACTAATAACTAACTTCAGTTCCCACTATTTGCTTTGTAGGCTCTGAGCAGTCAATCTATCTCGGATGTTTGTTTCCACATCCTCTCACTCACTCTGTCACATTCTGTCTCTTGAAAACTGCAAGGCTAAGGGAAAAAAGAGGCAGTATGAGAAAACTATATATAAATGTTTAATCATTACTGATGAATCTGCTGTGCAGCTTTTTGAGACATACTGATGAGAGAATGATGATCATTTTATTCTAACAAATTCCAAGCCAGCCAATCATGTGAATTGCTCATTCACCTCTTTTGACAGATGAGTGATGAGTTCTACGTCAGAAGTGAAATCTCTCTCTTAAGCCTCTTCAAATCAACAGGAAGACAGCAAATTCAACCTTTCACTGTTTTCAAATGCATTGCTCTCTTCAGTGTTATCTCTTTAGCTACTACTGTTATTAAATAGTTCTACACAATTTCCTATCATAAGACCAGTCTTTTATCTCTTCCATTAAGGCTGCTACCGAACACTTCAGCATAGTATATGCTCCAGCACATCAACAGTTTCACCATTACTTCAAGGCAAAATATATCATAACACATTGCAGAATTATACAAGGCTTCTTATTATAGTCCCCATTTTCTCAATAAATTAAGAGTTTTAAAAAAAATCCCACATGGATTACTGTGGTTCAGAAGCTTTACAGGAAAGCAGACACAAGCTGTTGTGTTCACCCAGAGTAAGCCAGACATGGACTGGCTTTTACTAGGCATGGAATATTCTTTCCAGAAGTTTTCCACCTCACAGAATACCTGTCTTCTCAGTGAAAAAAACCAGACATGCCACATCTGTCACAGGAAAAGCAGAATAAGCCACCCTTTGATTCTGTGATTCTGTCCTGCGGCCTCAACAAAGAGCTTTTTGAGGAACAGGCACTGTGAACGCTTTTATCCTTCTAAAATGAGTGTCATTTACCAGGCCAAACTCATGCTTTCCTTCAGGCACTTCAGCTGTTTAAAATTCCAACAATATCAGCAAGCTTCACTCATCCTACCTGGAATGGTTAAGCACTTGTTCCTTCCAAAATGGCCTTTTTCCCTTTTCTATTGGTTGTGGGGATGATCAGTTCATCTTTAAAATACCTAATCAGCCATGCATGGAGAGCAATAGTCCTGCCTAACCACAGCAGCTTAAGCCATGAAGCACGAGGTCTTCTGCCCTCCTGTTTAGTATGTATAACTACAAATGCTAACACAAGTCATAAAATTAATCAACCTTTTTTTATGACTTGTTGTATTGTACTCCCATTCCACAATAACTTTCCAAAAGCAATAAACAAGTGATACAGCACATATGTGATAGCACATTGGTTCCCCTTAAAATTAGCTTTTACTGTTGTCATCACTGTGTGCAGCACAGGATACAGTGGCTAACCTAATTTTCTTCCCCCCTTCCAAGACCACAGCTTCAAATCATTTCATTTAAACAGGTATTATAAAAAATTACACCTTTTTTTTTTCCATGCATTTTTTTTTTCTGGTGAAAGATGGACAGGTACAAGACAAAAATGAAGACAGAATTACTGAACATTCATCTCATCTAGAATGTTCTCTGGAAGCTGTTCTCTGGAACACAGTGCAGGATCTTTGCTGGAAGACAGTATTCTTATTTTTCCCCACACACACCAGCAGTAAGTTTGTTCAAGCACTAATCTGTGTGACTTTGCTAATGGCATTATTTCTAAATAGATACTCTGAATGCATTCTTTCATTACATTTGTCTCTACTCAAGGTCTTTTGTTCTTGTCATCATGACCCTTTTCCCGGTAAAATCTGGAGAAAAAGGTGCCTGAAGGTTCAGATAACAATACACTGTTTATTCTATACCAGATACAAATTAAGGAATGCAGAGAGATATGTCACTGTTTAGAATTACAGTATCGTTGTACCAGAGACAGGAAAAAAAATCAACAGAATAATACTGTTCCTGGTGCTTTAATGTTAAAGTTACTTTCTTAGTAGGACAGTAAGTCCTTACAAACCATTAACAAAACCTACCTAGTGATGGTATCTGCACAGAGGAGATTTTAATTCAGTATTAAAAATTAGTGCTTAATGTCTTATTTTAAGAGAATTATTTGGGTTTTTTTTAAACCAAAGCTTCCATTTGTCAGATTTTAGGAGCATAATTTTTAGGCTGTTCATAGTCCCTTCTAAAAGGCAGCTGAGCAAAACACACTCATGACCAGCTAAACCTCTTAGCTGTACACAGTTACAGAAAATGGATTTGGAATCCTTGAGGAACATTCCATGGTTAGGGGGAAAGTGTACTTAAAAAGCATTACCTGCAGGTGGCAGCTGGAGGGGTGTACATCTGTCTTTTTGGACACTGTCCTCAGGTAAGGAAACAAGTTTTCTGGCAAGCACTGCAGAAATTGGTTGTACTAACAGTGTTGTGAGGTTCAGTCGATTTTGCCTGTAGCTTCCATCTTAAACAACAGAAAGAGAAGGGCAATTTTGTAAATGAAAACTAGATTTCAATCCATCATAAACCAAACAAAACCCACAAATATCTGTAACACAGCTTGAAACAACTGACTTGGATAAGCAGCTGTTATTTGGTACTTACCTTATTGAAACAAAAAAAGTCTCTTCAAGAACATGTACCACAAAACTGCATGTACATATTACAGTATTTGGGCAATAGTTCCACAAAAAAAGAAGCTGACAAAGAGCCCGTGCAGATATTGGACTGCATGTGACTTAAATGCACTAAATTAAATCGGTGTGTATCCAAGGAAACATTGAAAAATACTATCACGGATCAGCAATAGCTTTCAAATTCAAGTAAAAACTGAACACAGCCTTCCAGGGAAGAGCAGCCATTTAAACTGCCCGGAATCATCTGCAAGTATCCGTCTGCATTGAACAATGTTACTATTGATAAGGCTTTGTTTTGCCTACAGAAGTTGTGCTGTTTAGCTCACACTTTAAACAGTTTTAGTGCTATCACACAAACAAGCCTTTGTGAGAAATCTGACAAGACAAACACCAAAAATGAGGCATGTTGATAATATACTGGCAACTTGATGAGATGTGCTACCTTGCATAGAACCAGAAAGCCTGAAAATTTTGAAATACACCAAACTCTTTGAAAGGCTACAATCTGGTCACCTCATTGACTCAAAGTGGGTTCAGTGCAGCTAAGGTGATTCTAATTTATTTTATAATTGCAGATGTGTTCCTGTGATGGGAAGTTGAAGGCTCAGATGAAGGAGGTCTGAAATAAGAGAGTACTACTAAACAACACGCACATCAAGTGGAGTAAGGTATGGATCAGAAAGCAACTGAATACCTCATTTACAGCTTAAAGAACTTAAAAAGTCATAGCAAAAACCTCTCAATATTAAGAGATTCATGAAAATATTTAAATCTCCCTTCAACTGAAAAAAATGTCTCTCCAACATTTAATCATGAAAATGTTTCTGATGAGACAATGAACGAACTGGCAAAAGAAAACAGGCCAATTCTGCACATGGAAATGCAATGAAGCATTTCAGGACAAAACACCTGTTTTTCTCAGTTATTTCATCTGGCCTAATAGAGGTATCATCTCTTTCCATGGAAAGTGAGAACACTCTTGCAGATGAAAAGCCCACCATGGAAAAGGAGCAGAGGTTGATAGCCCGGGGCAGGACACAGCTCCAGAACAACCTGCAACACTCTCAAAGCCTTCCAATATACCTGCCCCTACTGAATCATTCCCAGCATTCAATTAGAGATTCAGAATACAAGGCCTCCCTCTGAGACCTCTTGGAAGCAAACACCATATTTTCTGTCGACATGGAGTTCTTTACCACCCAAAGGCATCCTTTACATCCTGAGTGACTGCAATCACAAAGGCAGGGAGCTATCAGAAATCAGCAGCACATGTTCTAATAAATTTCTGTAAAAATACTATTGGGATTGTTGCTGCTGAACAACAACATAAAAAATAAAAAAATCCAGTCACAACCTCCAGTTTTCATTCTTTTTATGCTAGAAGCTCCTGAGACTTTTTACAATATGCCCTTAACCATAATGGAAAAATTGACCAAAGCTTTATCATTTAATTATGGAAAAACAAAAAGCATGATTCAGCTTTAATACAAAGTGACAAGGTTATCAGTGTTCACTTTGAAAGAATCAAGACAAATTTTTAAGTGGAAAGGTGAAACTAGCTCAAAGTATTATAATTTAGGAAAAGGTTTGTCTTATCAAAGTTGGATTGGGTTCAAAATCTCTCAAAGCTGTCACTTGAGTAAACTGATGGTAAAATCAGTTTGCTCAAGCTTTGAGAGTCAATTTCTGAAATAAAAAAAAAAACCATAAAATGTCCTACAGAGATGGGCAATTGAGACATTATTTTCTGTCTAGTGTTTGTCAATCTGCAGACTGTATTCAAGGAGCAATGAGGCTCAAAATGTTTCAGATGAGAAGCCTCTCTCCTTTCTCCAGTTACTCAGAATTTGAGCTTCATACCTGAATGAGCTCTGAAAGACATACTTTTGAGAACAACGTACAAGAGAAAACCCCACCACATTTAAAACTTAATCACTTAACAATAGAAGATGAAATCTGAAGTACAGGATAAATAGAAAAGAAATATATAAAAAAGGCAGATTTAAGATATCTGGGCAGATTTATCGAGAAAAACTTTCTAATAGAAGGAATTTATAAAGACCTGCTTAGGCAGGTGATAAAATCTCTACAGTTGAAACCTTTTTAAAGAAAAGAGTAAGCAAACATCTGACAGGAACGACGTAGATGTGGCTGACTGTGAAACAGTGCAGTGCAACTTCATAAAGGAACCAACATATCGAAAGAAGTTTGGGATTCTTGCTGGCACTTTCTCTGCTGGATGCCAAACTCTTTGGAGCACAGAGTGCTTCCAGGAACTGTGGGAACAACAAATGCTTTGAGGATAATTTAAATTTGACATTTTGCTTGTAATGAAATTTAGTTTTATAGCATGACACTCTTCCAAGAAACAGAATTCCTTCTCTGCAAGTCTAACAATCTAACCGTGCCAGGCCTAGAACCACTATTAATTTTAGAAAGTCTCTAGAGAATATACAGTAAAATGAGAAGAAAAATGTGGTAATCAATTACTAAGTTAATTTCAGGAGCACAAAAAGAGGCAATCTTTAGAAAGTTTCTTCACAGAAAGCAAGGCCTGAATTGCAGTGACTGTTTTTTATGTTTTCTTTTTCAAAGCAAGCCCAAACCGTGAGCACCAGTTTCCATACTGCTCAGTCTGGGACATACACTTGGAAGTCAGCATTTCATAATGATCCATCACTTAACCTATTGGTATTTGTAACATATTCTGAGGTTTCTGAAAAGCTTTTACCGGGAGAATTTAATAGTAACACTTGTGCACCATATGTCACTCAATTCTAGGTTAAAGTACAATTTTATCATCGTTTCAGTGACTTCTGTGAAGACTGAAAAATCAGAGCACATGAAACGAGAGTTAGTGTCAACATCTTACCTCTCTAGTTAAAAGAAATATTGCTTCACCCACAGCTTCTTTAGTATTAGCAAATAGGCTTTTATTTATATTTCTCCAGAAAGTTTTGTTTTTTTATAAATCAACTTTAATTTTTGTTTAAATTCAAGATTCAAAGGAAGATTGGACAGAATATTGCATTTCATCATATCTGTTTATTCAATTCACCCTCTGCCAGGATCTGATAAAAAGTTAACAACTAAAACTGTCTAAAAAGTTTATTGACAGAATTCATCAAAATAATTCCTTCTAAGACCTGAGACACGGTTTTAAGGATGTTCCCCCCAAAATAGAGAAAAAAAAGTATTCTGACTGAACACTGAACCATAATTGTGCATACTCACATCTTTGACTTTCTGCTGCATTAATAATAAAGTATATTAGTTTTGAAATATCTGAAGTGAATGGCTCATTAATTTTTCACCTTAAGCTTAATAGAAATTTGACAAACAGTTTTATGCTGAGAATAGACACTCCAAGCAGGACTTCACAGCACATGATGGGAATAAATTAGAGCATAAAAAACAGAATAACGTGCATTTGGTCAAATGAGATGGTTCTGTCATTCAATTGCCTGAAGTGAAGTCAGTTAAATGCATTTCCATGAAAAAGGCATTTTTCCATTTAAGCATTCCCAGCATAAATGCCTTTGTCAGCACTTGATCTTGTATTTAACATGACAAAACCAAAGATGTATAAATTGACATGTCATGGACATTTATATTACTTGTGCTTTGAACTCGTACACAGCTTATCCCCCAACTTTGCTGATAACATTCAACAGCTGTTATCTTCCACTGGGTTCTCATGCAGTTAGGCACAACTATTTATTATTCACTGAAAAATCAGTTTGTCTGTGGTTTTTCTGATTTACATCTATCCAGACAAAGGGACTGTGCAGTGCCTACCACAGGGACACTCCACCAGTTGGTGGGTGGCTCCAGGTACTAAACTCACATCACTACTGGTAATCATAATAATTTTGCCATGCAGCAGCTACTTGATGAAATCTTCAGCTACAGTTGCTTACAATACTGTCCATGAGCAGCATTTTTAAGACAGATATAACTCTTCTAACTCGAAAAGAAGCCTTCAATTAAGCCTTCACATCCCACTTAATCTCTGATATAAATGTATCCATCAGCCACACCTCACGAAGCCACTGACATTTTTTTTCCTTCCTAAATTTTCTCTTTGAACTAAGGAAGAAAAATAAACTGATTCTGGCTGTTCTTTCTTGCTGTAAATGGATATAGTCAGAATATTGACCCAGAAAACCTGATGCTGTTCTGCAAGCACTTAGGAACAGGAAATTCTGGGAAAGCTCCCCCCTGCCCCCACCTGCTCAGTGTTTGGACTTTTCAAGTCAGCTATATAGTTTTCTGCATATGAAGACAAATAGAAGCCTCTTCCACTAACAAAAATGGTGCTGAACACCCCGTGGTGTTTAAAATGGCAGTAAGAACGGATTTTATTAATGAGAAGGAGAAGACCATAGCTTCAGACTTGGAGAGTATCTTGAGATGTAGAAGCTAAAAAATACCAGCAAGAATAAGGAAAAAGTAACTGATACAGAAAAATGTTATTCAAGAGAAGAGCAGAACCTGGAGCAAATGCCTATAGAGTAGAACAGGTAACAAGAGTTTCCTGCTATGTCTTTATTCAGTTCTCTATGAATGATCCACCAGAATTATAGTGTGGAACATACGTCAGTTTTGAAGTACTTTGCTTCACTAACACTGGTAGAAGCACAGAGAAAGAGCAAAACACTTTCTCCTCTTTTGTGAAGAAAAAAAAAAGAAAAAAAAAAGTACTTTGTAATTCTGCAACCAGGGATTTTAACAACAGCCACGAGTAAGGGCTTTCAAAGCAGCTTTGCAGGCAGCGAAGCACGAGATGATGAACTGCTCTGCCAATTACAACAACACTGAAGCAGCTTGAATTTCAGGATGCATGATCTCAAGTGGGCAAGGGACACTTAGGACTACGAGCTGATTTGAGACATGAGTGAGAAATATGTCTGTGCCTATAAAAGGTCTAGGCACGCTTACAGAAAATACAGAATTGAAAGGCACTGAGGAGCACCTAGAAGGGAAACAAGACACAGAGTTCTCAGAAAGGATGTGAAAAACATCTTCATTTTTTTCTTTGGATTGGTGATGGATAAGAAAACTTCTTTAAAAATACGTTTTTAAAAAAAGTCATATTCTCATGATGTCAGGAGTTGACAAAATTTTAGATGAAAACCAAAGATATCACACCTCCCGTGATAAACTCCCCATAGTTAACAAGACTAACCATAAAACTATAGAAATATGGGGTTTTTTTACAAAGTATATTTCCTGTATTCTGTTTACATCACATTTTAGCAATGGATTGGATGCAAATCTGTGTATATATTACTCAAGACTGTCTCTTTAAACAGATTTCTGTCATCCTTAAAAATAAAACTAGTAATTCTATATATGAGAAAAAATATATATATACCTCTAGAACTTGCTGTCATCTTTTTCCCTCCTTCACAAGGAAATGTGCTTAACCATTATAAAAGAGGAAAAAAAGTCACTCCCCTGCCTCTTAGTCTTAATGCCTACTTAATATACTTTAAAAATACTGTCAGTATTGTTTCTTTTTAAGATACATAGAATGAAAAGCAACACATTTATTGTGTAAAAGCAAAACTGCTTTGACACACTGATGCAAAACCATCTCATTAATTTCCCTGCTTCCTTCTGAGAATATTTAATACATTGGCAAGAATAAAAAAGAAACCCAACAACAATAACAAAAAAAATAATTCACAATTCTCTCACCATTTTGAACCTCCCTTTTCATTTAGCTTGTTGTAGTGGGTAATACTTAAAACGACATATAAGTGGCCAAAATGGAGCAAAATTACATAACACTTCTGCACCAACTGACAGGAGGTAAATTTTTCCTTTTTAAGTATCCTACAATTGTGTAACCACTAAGCCATAAAAAGGAAAGATCAACTCTTCCACGTATTACAAACAGCTAAAACATATTTTTATGTTCTAGTAACAATGGAATGTAACAGGGGAGAAAGGACAAGATAATTCTCACGTTTTCCTTTGTTAGAAAATGCTCTTCTTGCTACTGAGCTGAAAGACTCTGCACTGACAGCAGTTTGGCCATGGGACAAACAAACCTCTGTCCATCCTTTTAAGAGTGGTCATGGATATTCAAAAGGGTTGACAGAAGTTGCCTGGCTTACAAGACAAAAAATAAATTGTTCTCAGCACTTTAAAAATAAGCTTATTTTAAAAAATCCAACAGTCATAAATTTCAGTTTCTGCACAATTTATTCTTTGCCATGCATGCTGAATTCAAACCGCAATCTTCAATACTTTAGCACTTAAATTTGGATTCTACTTGAGGTGTTCTTGATAGCAGAAGATCTGCTTGGCATGTTCTACCTTCATGAAATTTGAGAATACAGGTACTTCCCACCGTACCGGTGTGTGTGGAAATAATCAGTGCTAAAAAGATTGGAAACACTCAGAAAAATTAGCCATGTAAAAAACTGACCACAATCTGCTACAACCATGTTATCTGAGTCTTAAACTGGATATAGATTATCATCAAGGACTGTAAAAATAAATACTGCAATTCTTACTTAAACTTTACATCTTTGCACCAAATTAGCGATTTCAACACTATAGGATAAAATAATTCTACAAAAAATTTATTGCTGATATTTTTTGCTTTCCTAAAATATGCAGAGGTTCAATACTCCAGTGGAGTTAAGCAGAACTGCTCGAGGCAATTGCTCTGCTGTTCAGAATTACTGCACAATCCAAAATGCTATGCATCAGACATATACTTGGAATTCCTTTTTTTAAATCTTTCTCTTAGGTCAAAACTACTCCACGAACCCCATACCTGCAAGTCTGTGGGTGAAATGCAGCTGCTTGTTGCTCCCAGGAAATACATTTCCCAGACCATTATACGATGCTCTTGAACTGGAATCTGTAAGGAAGCTCATGTGTGTACGTGTGTGTGTGTGTGTGTCTGTGCATGAGGGAACACAAATCAAACTGATGAACTAAGACGTGACAGAGATGGCTTTTAAAACTGATATATTATAGAGCATTTTGAATTCAGGTGCCAAACACCCTACAGAATTTGTTATCAGTGTCACTGAAAAAAAATTCTCTCCCTCTCGCAGAAAGGATCCAGGCAGGCACCGAGAAGGGGTATCCTGCTCCACAACGGGACTAGCACACAGCACCTCCTGCATGAACTATGTTTTCTGTTCACCACTTCAAAAAATAAAGAACTTCTGGCCCACTCAAGAGTTAATGGGCTGGTCTTATGGCTTGCTCACTCCTGAAATAAGCCTTGGTTTGCTCCACTGGGGAAGGCCACCACAGACAGCACAAACAATAAACATGGACAGGAGACACTGATACAGATTTCCTTCCCTTCAGTGATGATCAAGACTACATACAGTAAAATAAGGGTCTTGCTTTATGTGAAATGCGTTTGCAGCAGCCAGAATATACATCAGGTAACACATGCCATCATTGTTCTGATTGTGGACAAGCGCAGAGTCCTGTTTACTCACAGTAATGAGATTTATTGTTATTAAAAATAATAAAAGCCCTATAACACTCTACAAGAAATGGAATGGAAATAAAAAACCTGTAAGAAAACAGTGAAAGTGACAGGTTTAGGATGACAGGTATTTTGTTTATAGCATGTAGTGAACATTGCAGTGACTCAGAATCACGTGCTGTCCGTATATACTCAGTGGGTGACGTGAAATAAAATTGCACATGTCTGTGGTACATTATGCTTTTCTTAAAATTATATATATAATCTGATTCATTCTTCCATATTTGTTTAAAATCTGGAAAGTCACATTTTGGCTTCAGTTTGAAGACATATGAGGCCTCTAATATTCTGTCTGAAAATGATACATAATTAATATATATCTTCTGTTTTAGCAGGTTAAAGAAGTTTCAGTGTTAACTTTTATGATCCTAATGTCCAAAAATTTGTAAAAGAAGATATATCTACTAGTAATGCATGTCTATTATTGCAAAGTATTTCACTTTGATTTACTGGACCATGCAATTGGAATTGAAGTGATGCTCATTTTCAAGGTAAATTCTGACTATATGTAGGAAAGGCACACAAGAAGTTCAAAAAACTCCTAACAAAAAAAGTCTATCTGCCTTTATTTTGTTCTAAAGGGCTTGCACTCAGCCAAAAGTGAAATTCAGAAAAGAATCAGTAGTCTTAAAAAGCTTAACTGCAGTGGAATTGTTCCAAGTTCTCAGATCATCTTTAATTTATTAATATTCCACCTGCAAGATCAGCTAGAGTAGATATATTTGGTCATTTAGCAGTAATAATTTGATTACAATTACTGAAGAAAAAGAAGTATCCTGGCAAGTCATTCTCAAATGACAGTTTTCTAGAATGAAGATACGGGTGTTCTCAAGATTCCTATTAATCCTGTTTATAGTATAGAGTGGAGAAAGAACTATGCTTGGAAAATCCTACAATTCTGAATCTATGGAAATCCTTGCAACACATATTGGCTTATTTCTTGGATTACAAAACAGAGACAAATGAACTATAATCTATTTGCAGCACTCCTCAGAGATATAAACACTGGTATTTAATTTACTTATTTGTAAATTACTATAAATTACTATACTTGCTTATGTATTTGCAATGTTTTATTATGTTCATGCTGACTAGTGTAACTGATGGATTCAGCTTCAGAAGGTGATTACAAACACCCAGGAGAACTGGATTTTATTTTGTGCACAACAGCACATTTTATGTGAATGTTCTTTCAAAACTCCAAGCGGAGTCTTGGGCCCTAAATGATTTCTGAACCATCTCTTTGCATCCTCAAACGAGCTTGTGTAACCTGACACGAGCAGGTAAAATAAATAATTTTGTTTAAATAACAGAGTTGAGGAGCTAGTTAATATTTAGGTTAAACTTCCATAAATTCAAAACAGAAATAATTCCTTGAAGAAAATAATTCCTTGTTAAAGAAGGGTAGAGTAGAAGCATATATTTAAGGTCATATTTTAAATTATAAGCCAGTGATAAACATATATTCCTGCATATGTTTCTGAAAAATTCTACTTGTAATTATTTTTCTAAGTAAATACTTAAGAACTAGAACTCCACAAATACAATGGAGATGATTGCCAGTTATAGCTACTAAAATTCAGCAGAAAATAAGAATATTATAATCTGAATTAGATATAACACTAATTTAAACAAGAGTGGTGACACTTCTGATTTTTTTTTTTTAAGTATGTATCTTTGGCTAATTAGCACTCACATATAAAGTAATGCACTCACCAGCAGTAACCTCTCAGTGGAGTTCTGTGGTCTCAGGTTCTTGAACAGAGAATAACCTTCAAAAGAACCAACTCCCTAACAGAGTAAAACAACTTGGAATGACAAATAGAAAACACAGTACTGAAACAATGGAAAAATACTGTGAAAAACAATGGGAACTTCACAGGTCAAAAATAAAATACTGAAAAATAGGTATCACGTTCTAGAATTTTATGCTTACACAATTATTTTTTGGAAACACCACACTTCTCAAGCACAATATCAGCAGGGAAGTTCCATAGATTTTTCCCATTCTCTATGCAGGCTTAAAGCATTGTTTACAGTTACCACAAATGCATCACCCTTACTCATCTGCAGTCCCTTCTTTTAAGAGAAACAAAAAGACCACACTCTCTACAGCTACCTCAAAGAACAATCCCTTCCTGGCTCATTGCTTATTGCAAGCTGAGAAGGACATGGCAGCACTGAGCCATCCTTTGTTCCTTCCTGCACTGATAACCTGGAGACCCCCCCTCAGGTCATACACAAAGCAGGAAATCCATTCCCTATTTTTTTTCCCCATTTTTACAGAAAGGAATTAAGGTTAGTAGAATTCCAAAAGAGCTGTGGAGTAGAAGAAATCAATACATATCTCGCTTCATTTTGGCTGTTAACCTGAAGTTTAATGACATTTAAATGATACCAAGAAGCATACAGAATATCTACTGACAGAAATGCCTATGCAGATCTTACTCTTCATAGCAGTTGCACATTAACTAAATCACTGAACATGAGGCAACTCTCCTCTCTTTGTTGATGCTGATGTTGTTGTGGCACTGAAATATAGTAAGTACTAGGAAGGAGCTTGCAGCAAGTAAATTCTTTTCACAAGCTGAAGCTGCAAAGGACCAGACTTCTTTAAAAACACACAGGTCTGGGAAAGATATATTAATCAAACTGTGTGCAAAAGCTCCACCAAGAAGAGGACCTGTTTATGTAAAGGTCAGTATCAAGCACAACATTCCTTATTTATTTATTCATCAAAGTTAAAGATATTTGCAATGGTGGTATCTTGAAAATTTCATAAATGTAGACATCTAATAAACATCCTCCCTTTCAAGGGCTTACTGTTAAAATTTATTCTGTGGTGTCTTCAGGGACTACCTCTGTCTCTGACAGATGGGACCTCAAGGTTTCAAAGATCCACAAGACACACATCTATCAAGAAGAATTTTGACATGTCTGAAGTTAGATATGCAGAAACAGACATGGACTGAAAAAGTATTTGGGATTCATAATTCGTGTGTGTGTCTGGATCTTAGGGTAAAATCTCCAAATATGGGCTTCTGGTTCAATAACTTTGACATCAGGAGGAATTCCTTCACTGAAAGGGTGGTCAGGCATCGGAAGGGACTGTCCAGGGAAATGTTCAAGAAACAACTGGATATGGCACTCAGTGCCATGGTCTAGTTGACAAGGTGGGGATTGGTCAAAGGTTGGACTCAGTGATCTTGGAGGTCTTTTCCAACCTAAATGATTCTGTGTTTCTCTGAACTAAGGTGATGTGATGGCACAGCCACCTGAGCAGACTTTATAATGGACACACACCCACATCCACCAGTCCTGGGTCATATGAAACACAGAACCCTCCAGCTGCCATTGACATGTTTCTGGAGATCATAGTCTAAGATTTTTTCAGTGAGAAAGACATGGTGTTACTCTCCTACATCACTTAATCATTATTGTAAAGTTCATTCAGCACTTGTTTCAAAATATGTTTGATTAAACCTAATCCTTTATGTTGCCTATACTGTGATTCTACTATTTTACTGTCACAGTTGTTTCATGGTTTTTTTGTCTAAACTACTCAAAGATACAGAAAGCTGGTGGGCCATCACCACAGCTCTAAAGGTGATGCTCTCAACTCCATCATATTGACAGCTAAAAGCACAAATAAACATACAGAGATATGGTTCATTGAAGGAAACACAAATAAAAAGAACACATGGACTACTACAACAACATGACTTAAAACAGTTATTTTCATAAAATGAATGTGCCACAAGTAATCATCACTTCCATGTTATTTTGTCTCCTCCTCAGTACTGGTGGAAATAAATTGATGCCACATTTGTAAATTCAATTGGCACTGTTTCCCTGAAGTGACAGATAATGCATTACATGATTGCCTCTACAATATGTAACACCATTCTTTATTGTCACAGGTACTGTATTTCACGCAAGTGTGCAAACTAGCATTTGCAGTTTTATAATAAACTATTTCCTGTCAA
Organism: Pyrocephalus nanus; assembly: GCA_038380795.1. Classification (NCBI taxonomy): domain Eukaryota; kingdom Metazoa; phylum Chordata; class Aves; order Passeriformes; family Tyrannidae; genus Pyrocephalus; species Pyrocephalus nanus. The sequence goes on along the minus strand of CM076270.1, from coordinate 5,849,066 downwards.
TAGTGCAGTAAGAAAGTTGCAATTTGTCCTTAAGTATCTGTTTTCTGCTCAGAAACAAATATTTATAGCCACTCAGAGATCAAATATGATTTTCCCATGCACTCACTGCAGACAACACTTCATTCTCAAACCTGGTGTGCTGCAGGAAGGCACTTCAGCCAGCGAGACAGAACTGAGTGAGCAGTTTAGTTGTCCAGCACTGCTCATTATCAGGCCAAAATTCAAGCACTACTTATCACAATTTCAGGCTACCAATTTTACTGCCTCCAGTTCAACTGCAGTAAACGAGTCGAATATTTAAGTAATGACAGATGAGAGGGCAAAAATACCACTTTAGCCTGTAGGTAGAGCTGACCTTTTTTATTCTGCTTTTACCTCACACGTGGCTTTTGCACAAAAATCAATACAATAAATATGTGGAAAAGGTATTTAATGCTGTGAAACAAGCAAAAATTTACTACATGAAAAACCACGAGCTATTGCTTTGTTCCAACTCTATTTTAATAAAAAGCATTTTTTTTTCCATTTTGGTTTAATCTGGTTAAGCAATTCTAAGTCCTTTTAATCTCTAAAAATGAACTGAAAGTGTAGCTCAGGATGGAGCACGGAGAGGGCACTTGAAAGATATTCCATTACTTTCCTGACAGTCACAGTCAACAGTGCTGAGTACAGTCACAAAGCCAGCTGCTGAGAAGATGCTACACACATTTTAACAAAGTAGAGGCACATGTGTAGAAGACTGACACTTGCACTGATTTGATGGAAAACACAGAAATGAAGAAAGCTGCTTTTTTAAAAAAAATCTGTCCTATTACTTGATTTTAGTTCTCACAAAAATCCGATCCTACTTAGGAGCAGCAGCTGAAAAAGCAGCACTGACTCTAGAGAAGTGTTAATGGGCTAAGAGAAAATACAGAAAAAGGGAACCTGAAACATCAATCACCCAAATTATTTAATATATTAATACGATTTTGCTACAGGCTATTATTTCTCTTCCTTACAGAATGCTGTTGTACATATAATTAAATGGTATAGGACCTGTATTGATGAAACTTCATGTATCTATAAACCCATACAACTTAATGACAAAATTAGATTTTGTTACGTATGTGAATTCATTTAAATAATAATTTTCCCATCAGAGCTTATTGAGCAGAATAAGATATTGCCTTAGAATAATTGGTCTAATTATACTTCCTCTAAAGTCTGTTCAATATTTTTCTGTCTCTTACTATGAGTAAAGAAATATTTCAAATATTGTAAGTTAACCTCTAGGTTAACTTCAGAGGTCCCCCTCTGAAAAATGGGGTGTTTTCCACCACTGGTTAGACACATGTTGTTCCCTACATTCTGGCTACTGAATTTTAAAATTAAACAATTTTATTGTGTTCCTAGGAAGTCTTAGTTAACATAGCAAAAATCTCTGTAAAAAAACTTCAATTATGAACTCCATTACTACGGTGCTTTTTACTCCCCTTAACTTAAAATCCTTCATATTGATGTGCACTCTGGATTGTGCATGGAATTAAATTTTTCAAGCTGCAACTAAAAATGTGTTTTATAAAGGAAATATATCTCATTTCCAGGGTCGATGTTATAGAGTCATTCTACTTCGATCAAGACCTTCTTAAAATCATCTTCCTACCATTTCTCACTGGTTTTGGAATAAATGTGTGGCTTCTTTGAGAATTATTGGCTACATTCAGTGTGCATGGAAATTGCATTAGGAACCCCAGTACCCAAAAGTCTCTGCTTCCATAAAGTATTCACAAAGGAGGAAATGAAACTGTGTCTGTTACACAACAGTTCTACAACTCCCCTATCCAGGCAGCTCCTGAAGGACATGACTGATGTGCAAGAATTCCTGCATGGAAAGAGAGTCTATACTGCATCCTCCTTAATCCATTTCTTAATCACAAACACACTGAGATACACAGAGGGCACCTTTTGCAAAAGCTGCCCAAAACCTCTGTGGTCCCTGCAGGAGAAACTATTTTTATTAAATTATTATTAAAATGCAAATAGTCAGGAAAACTTGACACTTTCAACACCAGCCAACTACCTGAATCAGAGCTGGCAGCCTGCAGCTGGAAATTTCCTCAGATCAGAAAAGCAAGTAGCCCACTGAATAATCAAGAGACTGAAATAATTCAGACTAATTTCTGAAACTGTGAGTGCCTCTTCAGAGCAACTTCTATAAATACAAACCCCTCATTAGCTCAAGTGTTGCTCCATGAAGTTCTACAGCAAGGATCCTCTCAGCTGTGGTGCTTCCTGTGTGTATGCAATTTATAAAGAATGATGAAAGCTGTACCAGAGGACTGCCTCAAGTTGGCACATGTAGCCATTCTATGTGGAACACACCTGCAATTCATAACCTGAAGGTATTTGTTTAAAACGCAAAATAGTGGAAAAACTCAACCAGAGGCACTGCAGAAGTACCAGTAACAATCAGGACCTAATGCACTTCCAGTACACACACTGAAATTATGAGCTCGATGTCACAATTATTTGACTTGAATTATTTGCAAAGTCAATCTTGCAATTACAATTGATTAGATCGTTCTGCCCTAAAATTTCAAAGAAATATTTCTAATAAAGAGTGTACATGTAACTTGAAGAGGAAAGAAGAAATTAAATTAAAACTATTTTGGATTAGTTATTGTGATGTTGGCTTTCTTCAGTCTGCTTTGGAAATTCTTTAAAAATGCAGATTTTTTTTTGATTTTTTTTTATTAAGGATAATACACAATATTCTGTTAGCTAAGTCACAGACTTTCTGAAAAGTAAAGCTGTCTCTTCTGGGACAAGGGCTTGACATTAAACAAGCTCTGAGAAGTCTCTTGTCAAATCACAGATTGATAAAGTTAATAACTTCAACCTAATAATTATTGATAACTCACTATAAAAATAATAATATTAGTCAACCTCTAAAGCAATAACTCACTATAAAAATAATAATATTAGTCAACCTCTAAAGCAATGCAATCACAATAAAATTTCTGGCAGCTACCAACAATGAGCTATGTATGCTAAGAGTAAAGCTGTGCCTACTGGATTAGAATACCACTCATTTAATTGACCTATCCATAATTCTGACAGTGACTTTAAGAACATAAAGAGATAAAAGAAAAAACAAAGTATCTGCAAGCTTTTCAATTTCCCTAAAAATCCTCAAGAGATTGAAGTCAGCAAAGCAATCCTGCAAGTCCCCAGTTCAATAAAAAAACTATACATCTCTACTGCTCTACTCAAGTTCATTAGTAGATGTGATATTATTAAATACCGTAAGAAGGGTGCAGGGTTCAGGCTTGCAAAATAAACAAACCAACAAAAGGCTCCCAGAAAGTTCATCTGTCATAGAACTATGTGATGTGGGTTAAACTACACACCAATTGTGATCAACAGAGAGGCTGATGTCAATACAATTTAAAATGCAGGGAAAATCAGACTGGCCAAGGATTACACCTCAGGCAAGTGGTCAAGAAGCTTATCTACGTACACTAGAGAGAAATGCCTGTTAACATTGAGTCTTAAATCATTTATAGTATCTCACAACTGGAGAGAAAGAGAGAAAGATCCAGAGCAGGACAATAAATTTAATCATAATTATTTTAAGTGAACAGTGCTTTCAAAAGAATATCAGAAAGATATCTATGGATCCATATCCTCAGAAGACAAAGCTGGAACTTGGCCCCTAATCCAATTCACATGTGCCCTGTTCCTGCCATGGTTATATTACAAAGCAATGTAAGTGGAAAGCGAATCCCAAATGAATTCTGGCAACATTTTCATCAATAATACTCCAGCACCCAGAGGGTTCAGACTTCCACAGAGCTCTGCATTTAGCATCTAATTTTAAGGGTTAGTGCAGAGCTCACCTATATTCACCCATATTCATTTATAAAATAAGTTCTGGAAGGTGTCTGTAAGTGTGGACAGGACACTAAGATAAAGAAATTGTGCAGGCCAGGTGAGCTGCCACATTTAGTGAATATGGATTAGAAATGCACTGCAGGAAGAGGGACTGCCTTACACCATGCATCTGTAGCTAGAACCTGTACTAACATAAATGGATTGTCACACTCTACATTCATATGAATGAATTCTTCAGGAAAGCCCAGAGCTGAGTCAAGCTTAGTTATTTGACAGGCTGGCTAATAGAAAACATACTGACAGTGGAGACTTTTCTATATACTTGTGCCTTTCCCAGTTCAAAGTCTAATCTAAGAGCTCTCTTAAAAGCAATTTATTGAAGTAAGGAGGGCGAAAATTGTTTTCAAAGCTTCTACAGTGGTAAACACCTGCAGGAAAGAAATTCAAGTTTTCAAAAGCGATGCAAGTTTTCAATTCATTTCACTTCAAAGACAAATCATTCAGACCTACCTTAAATTGTGTAATAGTCATTTTACTGTTTGCCATGTGTTCAACTTAGAAGGAACTTTTCTTTAAATAAATAAATAAAAATCAGATTACATAACCTCCCTTTAATATCTAAGGTTTCTTACATGTCATGTAAGAAATCCTTTCCTAATTTACCTCATGGTAAGACTTCCCCTGTTCTCCCTTTCATAGTGGGAGGTGGTCAAGCCCTTGGAGTTTCAACCCAAACTCTCTCAATAATTCATCATTGCTTGCTTATTTCAGGAGGACTCAATGGCACATAAATGTAAAAGGTAACTATAGCTGAGCATCTGACTTCAAATATAAACATTCTGTTACACATTAAGATAGTTAATCTTTCTTTTCTAGGTAATACTGTATAATGCTGTGTTACAAGACCTTTATAACCTGAATGTATGTTCACAGTCACAGGATCAGATCAATTACTAGAATAAAGTATCACAATTTTACTGCAGTCAATTTACACCCACTTATGAACTGACTGAAGAAACATTCATATTAACATTCTCAGGTCAAGATACTGAAAATGTAATGGAAACAACGGCGTATAGCCTAAAATAATTCAAGAAATGTTCATTTTCAAAATGCATTTTAACCTTCAATGAATTAGGGACTTAAAAATTAATTTCTGAAAATGATGCTGAGTTGCAAATCGTATTTCAAAACCTTGAGTTAAATGTCCATTTATGTTGCTCCGTGTGTAGATAATTACTCTGAGGTTGACACTCAGACAAGAAATAACTATACTTTTAAATAATTAACTCCAGAGAATTATAATACAATTATAAGTACGTTTGGTACTTCCAAATTCCAGCTTCTTTTCAGGTTATTTTCAAATGGCATGTTCATGTTAGACACAGAGACAGGAGTGGATGGATGGATGGATGGATAAATACAGTGTGAAATACTTTATACTACTAGTGGTGCACTACTATGTGTGCATCAAAACCCAGTCAACTATAGACAAAATAGCATCTGAGCATTAAACTAAAACATAAAATCGAATATAGCAGTTGCAGTATATCTATCAACAACTTCTTTCAAAGGGAAAAGAATGAGTTCCCTCTGTATTTCAGTGGGATTCTCCTAAATCTTGCCAGGAAATAGTATCTAATCCAAAAGGAAGACAGGCTCTGTATGATAATAGAGAAAAAAATATAAACAGAGGTAATGACAGCAGTGAAGGATGTGTGGACATGCATTGGCAAATTGAATTAATTCCCAAATACCCAACTTCAAATCATTTTCTGAAATGCTGTTGCACCAGCTACACAGATGTGACATTTTTTATCTCTATTAACTTGACCTTGCAGTAACTCAGAGGTGGAAAATTCTGACTGAATTCTGACTCTAAAGTCAACAGCAAACTCCTAAAAACTTTAAAATGGCCAGAACTTTAGACTGTATTTCCAGTTCTAGGAACTGCTTCATTATTTTTATGCTATAAAAAGGAATGAATAGTGTTTTCTGAAATTTTTAGTTTATAATTAATCTTAGGTGACTAAGGTATTAGTCCTTTTCATTTTTCATTAAATTCAATAATTCAATAAATTCAATAAACTTTGCAAACACTGTTTATATGTAACACAGTTTCTTTTTCCCATCCATAATTTGGAAGAAGTGTTTAATCTCACATCTATTTGTAATATCAGACTTCACTCTTCAGTATGTATTTGGGCTTTTATAAAACTCAAACCAGTTTTCAGTGAGAGCAAAAGGACTTTAACATATCAGACAAATTAGAGGGAAAATTTTTGCCTTAAAATGTTTGACAGAAGGTAAGAAAAATATAAAATTAACATACTCTTGACCTAGCTTTCTGGGTGGAATGTGCAGAGATTTGAAGGAGTCAATATGTTATCTTTCAAGTGAAGTAGTGAAGGACATCAAAGATTACAGCGAGGAACAAAAGAACTTGAGTTGTCAATACTATGTTGGTACAAATATAAGGAAAAACACATTCCACTGACACGCTGTGACATGTACCTCAGCCAATACAGGCAACCTGACAGGACAGAACCTATTTAAGGTAATTAAGAGGTAAAGCAATTTGACAACGAAAAGAGAAGTTTTATTTTGCCTAGATGTTTCCTCATGTGTCCTGAAGATTGTCTAATTAGCCATTTGTTTCAAACAGCACATGTAATGGGGTTGACATATTGATAGTGTGAAGAATTCTGTTGAGTAATCTGCAAGTTGTACAACAGAGACGTGCTATATTTTCTGCAAAAAGAAAAAAATAAAGTGACCTTTTTAATTTTCAAAGCAAAATTTTCTTCATAAACAAACGAGTGCCAAGGAAAAGGGCAAAACTCATAAGATAAAGCATCTTTGAAGTTTTATGATTCTATGACAAGATACTGAGACATATTTTATGCCTGAGAGAGGCAGGTTATTAAAAAATGTTGCCCTGTGCTCACAGTAAGTAAGAATACACTCAGCAATCGGTGTAAAACAAAGCAAGTATTTAATTCTTGCAGCTGCAAAGAACAGGCCTGATGCTGCACCTCTGAATTGTGCTGCAGGCTGGGATTGCCATACCTGTAGTTGTGTTATGTCACATTCCATTAAAAGATTTCCAGGGCACAGTTTGAGAGTGTGAGAAAAAGAAAAATATGCTTCTCAAAAGAAGAATTCAGTACTTGCTTTGTTTGCAAGTACATGACTTCAGATTTTGACTTCAACAAAACAATCTTCATTATAGTAATTCATCTGTTTTCCCTGGAAAGAAAAGCCCAAACTTTTTAGAGTACCATACCTATTAGGATGGGGGTGAAAGATATGTCCTATCTAATTTCCTGTTAGAATTTTTTTTTTTTTTTTCAACTTGAAATACAGAATTGCAAGGAATTATAGTGTCTATGTGAGATCCATCTTGGATATGCTAAGAAACCTGCTGAAAACCGCTGTTAAGTTTAAGCTCTAGGCAACATTTAAATTGTACAAAGAGCTATAAAGAATGAATTTCAAATATGTAATGAAGTAAAAATTAATATTTTTAGTAACAGATTTATGGATTTGTCACTTAAGGACTTTTAAAATATATAATTGGAAGGAAAAGAAGAAAAGTGTGTGCCATGCTAGCAAAAATAGCTTTTGCTCTTTGTTTTTATCTTGGATGATTAACTATGGATAAAATAGCAGAGGAAAGCCACAAGAGATCCGCATTTAATGTTTCATTTTATTTCTTCTGTGCAGAAGGAAGGAAGCAAGTCTTTAAAGAATCTGTAAACCAGAACAGAAGAAGGAATCATTGCTCAGGATGATGAGGCAGACAAAGCCATTTGTACATTTACAGCCAAGGGGACAAAAGAGATGAAAACGAAATACCACAGTGCACGTCCACCCTGAGGTCATAAGAAACATGTAAAGTTCCTCTGGGATAATTTAACTATTTGAGCCAGTTGAGCAGACATTTGACATTGAAAAATGTTACCTGAAGACATCCAAACTTCCAAGTAAATTGGTCAGAGTTAATGGAGTTTCCTCTAACCTTAAAAAATTAAAGCATTTCTTAGATAAACAGAAATCCAGGTACCTGCTGCCATTAACTAAACTCACACATTTTACAGCTGATTCTGAAATTAGTTCTCCAGATTAAACATCATACATTTAATCAAAAGTATCTTAAACCCTAAACTATCTTTGATCATTGTCATGACTGAATTGTAAAAAAATTATAATCACTTATTAATTATCAAACTTTCCAGCAATTATCAAGGATTTCCAGTACTATCCAGTAATAATATCCTGTCTAATAATATCCTGAAAACCTAGTACACCGACTAGCTCTATTCTTTTATTAAATCTAAGCAAAACCAAAACCATGCAGACATGTTTTTGAAAGGCATTTTTGAAATAACATTAATAGCATCCAAGTGGACATAAAACCTGTTTTCTAAGCAAAATTTCCCACTGTGCCCTCACATATACACAAATAAGGTTTTTCTCCTGAAAGCAACTATGCAGTGTGAATCCCCTATGTGGGGAACATTCACAGCTCAGTTATTCAAGCACACAAAGTCTCTGCTGGATTATTGTTCCAATTTTAAGCCCCCACACTAAAACATCCAGCAGTTGGCTAAAACACAACAAAGGAACTGGAAAAGGTGAGGAGGATTTAATCTATAGCAAGCATTTAATAGTGGGAACATTAAAGCTTTCCCAGTGACACAAAAATAAAGGACATGAGATGCTAATTCAAAGAAAATGACTGATGGAAGGGTAAGAAAAACACACCATCAATAGAACATACAAGTCACTGGCCTGATATTCTCAACCCTGACATTTTGCCTGACATTTCTGAAACAACTCAAGCTTTCCTTCCACAGGTGTCAGGCATTTCCTTCCTCTCTTTAGTTCAAGTAAGTGGCAGACATGCCCTGTGAATTGCGCTTTTCTGGATGAGCAAATCACTCTCTGCAATTAGAACGTTAACAGTCTCTAGTTGAGAACAATTTACTGAATAAAGCTTAGGTTTTTTTTCAAATTACACATGCAAGATGTTGAACAGCCACCAACCTCAATCAGATCAATGGACTGAAGAGTCATCAGCACTTTTTAGGAAGCACTCCATAACAATTAGAGCATCTTTATCTATCAACACTGGCAAGGCGGTGTCAAAAGGCAATATTAGGAGCTGCTACAGATATTTCCTTCCATTTCAGAAGTGTCCTACAGTCTAATATACAGTACACCGAGGAAGGTAGAACCTGAAACAGAAGTAGGTGAGTTTGCTATACACTACCTAAATATATTGGGGCTCTAATTACCCATTTGCGCTTCTAATTGCTCTCACACTCAAATCACCACAGGCACTACTGCTGACATTAGCACCCACATCCAGTCAGAGATACAATGTATGGGCACAATTACAATTAGAACAAGAAAGGTAATTCAGCTGTAAAAGTGCCCCTTCAAGCCCTAAATCATACTGAATATTGCTTGGTAAATTCTACTAATGTAGTTCAGAATAAACCATCCTTTTCCTCACTGAAATTTAAGGCTATAGACTCTTTCTTCTACCTTATTTAAGCGTGGATATATGAAAAAAAAATTCATCAGCTTTTAGCTAAAAGGGAAATCCATGTTTTCATATTTTGAACAGAAACAAGCTCACATCAAAATCTAGCTCAGTACACATTAGTGCCTCAGGTCTCTATCTGGATGTTTTATGGGTATTTATTTAAACATTCAGTTTCTTTTATTCCCTCTGCTTTACTCCTTTTTTTTTTTTTAGGATAAAAATTTCAACATGAGTTTAAATTCAGCTTCACAAATGACAACATGTGTTTGAGTTTGAGGCAATTTCTATTATAATAATTACCAAAATATTAAACCTCTCCAGTTCTGAAGCCATAAATATTTTCAGTAAGCTATAATCAGCCAATTTGCAAAGATAGCTGTGTCACAGACTTTTGGGATGTTGCAGCAGATAACACAAACACTAATGAACCTCAAGGTTTCTTTTAATTTTTATTTTTTTTTATCATAACCACTGGATCTATCTCCTAATCAGATGGTGTAATTCCTTCAGCACTCTCAAAAACTTCTTATGAACTACCAAGACAATTCCTTAAAGTCAGAGAAAAAAGTAATATCATCAAGAGTTACACAGTATGTCAGATAACTAGCATATATATCACCACATCAGAAACTTCTTAGTAATAATTGTAAAATTTGATTTCATCCTGTCATCTTCCTTTTTGCACAGCACCCACCCAGTACTGTCTGAGAAATCTTCTTTAATGTCTGCAATCTACAGAATGTAATAAGTACCCACATTTCATCCATCCAATTCTCTCTTCAGAGTTAAAGCACACAGAAAACATTCACTTATTCTTCCAATTCTGACAATTACTGCTACTCTTTGTTCTTCAGAATATTCTTTAGATTAGGTGAGGAATGAACACTTGCCATTGTGTTGTAATTGCATTAGATGGACATGTTAAATCAGGTGAATCAGTCACTTCTTCCTTTGCCAATTACAATAGAACTGTTCCAGAAGTTTTCTCCTATTTTAATTTAAATGGCTGCACACTACCAACACACAAAGCATCTTGTTCTTTGCCCTCAGAAAGACTGAAGTCCTAAAACTATTGATCAAGAGTGAAGACCAGGAGATGAAACATATGACACAGGTGATAATAAGAGGTGATTTAAATACCACAATAATTCCATAATACTTGACTCAAAAAAAGCTGAGTTCTAGTTAAAATGAACATCTCATTTCGATGATTAATGTTTTGGGTCAGAATTTAAACATGGAGAAAAGGATGCAGAACCTGTTCAGGCCTTGTTTCTTATACTGAGTTCAGTATTTTGTTTCCCTTCCAATCACACAGACATCTTTTTCAAAAGTCTTATAGACAAGACTTATGAGCTGGACTAAAAGGGAGAACATTATAAGGTATAACAACTCCAGAACTTTCTGGCTTCCTGTCACAGTTCCCAGGTTCTTTTAGGCCATCCTATCAGAGATCACTTATATTGTTATTTTTTTCTTAACATCTGTGTCAGCAATAAACTGGCTGCCAGGCTGAACTCATTCTAAAATATTACCTGCTCACAGAATCATAGATTCAGGTGGGAAAGGATCTCTGGAGATCATCCAGTCCAACCTGCTCAAGACAGGATCAGACCAAGTTGCTCAGGTCCCAGTGTTTTCAGAGTGTCTTCTCTGGGAAACAAGTTCTCTGTGCAATCTGTCCCAGTGTTTGCAGCCCTCAACAGTCAATCTAGTATTCACAGTACTCATATATTCAAAGCACACAAAAGTCAAAGAAAAAACAATGAAAAATGAAAGCCAGGATTTTTCTCCCTTTAAGGCAATCCAAGACATTAAAATGACTGTTCACAAACTGTCCCAAAGTGAATGCACATGGAGAGGAACATCTTACAGAATCCCAGTACTTTTATGCCAGTTTCAGTTGCCCATTTGTGCTACAACAGGACCATGAGGGAGCAGCTTTTGTAAGAGCTTCTAATGGCAACTCCTCTCTCTGTGCAGAGCGTGTTGCTTTTTAATATTTTTTTTCTGCAAAGTTGAAGGAGAAATTGAGGTGAAAGTATTTTAATAAACATAAATCCTGCAGAAACAAATCCTAAAGAACCTGACCCAAAACAGAAGAGACACTAATATTCAATAATGATCTCTGTTAGGATCACGGGGATTTTAACTTCGAAATGAGTACAGATTTGTATAGCTAAAAATTACTTTATTATGATTTGTGTTACAATTTGTAAATCTCTTGCAGCATTTCTACATATGCTTTAGGATTTGTAAATCTATTATAGGATTTGCAATTCAGCTTTTCATTTTGCAAAGCAAATGAGAGATGTAACTAAATCTTATCTTAAAGCACTGATTCCTAAATCAGTGCTTCAGAGTTCAGAATTACAGGTCCATTGTGTAAATCAGGGGATAAATCCAGACTCTAGAAACACCAGATGTGTTTTGCCTAACAAGATGAAATTGCCAGAAGCTCAAAGAATAAAACTGAAGCTGTAATTTCTAGAAAACATTGCTGACCAGACTACTGCTTCTAAGTGTTTTAACCATACTTATTTTCTAGGTTTCGATGTGTTGTACTAACAAACAAAAATATGTGAAAAGCACAAGTAATCCTAACAACTATGACACCTACTTAAAATCCTTGCATGTTTTCCTCATCTGCATTCTGTTTGGGGATTTTTTTTATTTATTTATTAAGCAGAAGTCAAGCTGCACTTCTGGGCAGGATACTTCCTCCACTATCCTGATGCTCAGAAGGCAATGCTTTCACTTAAAAACCAGAATGCTAATACTAAAAAAAAAAAAAAGCATCTAAGGACCTAAGGTTTACAAATCAAATGTGACTACAAAGGATAATTAATCAAACACAATAGTAGCTACTTAATGCCTATATTTTTGGTATTACTGAATTTCATGCCTTATACCTCCACTCCTTTTGAAAAAAAAAAAAACAAACACCACAAACCAACCAAAAATACTTCCATTAAATTATCCACATAGCCTTTATACAACTTTTCTTACAAGAGTCACCTAATGTTACGACATATTCCATTCATACAATCTTTGCAAATCCTATATTCTCTCTTTCTGAGGAACTTTTAAAACATTCCTCAAGACAGTGCATGCCAGGTGTTGTATCTCTTTTTTTCAGTGGGTTATCAGCATATAACACTGCTGCCCAGAGAAATACTTTGCCTCTTACTGGCAAAACTCAAAAGCGCATCTAATGCAGCAGGTTTTGTAGGGAACAGAGTAACGTACAAGGGAATTAATTCTTAGTTTTAGCTCACCTTTACACTTCATTTATTGCTACAGTAAGCAAAATGGACTTTATAATATCCAAAAGCTACTACTGCCTAGGTTCTAAATGCTGAAGACTTTGCAATGTGTGGTTCAGTTCTCCCAGAGTATGCAAAATCCTGCTGAAAACCCCTTGCAGTCACGGATTAAACCAGGCTTGGCAGAAATCACACAGTGGACTAGTTGAAAGACCACTGATGCTTGGAAACCAAGAAAAAAAAAAAGCCTAACAAACTTCTGCATTTTGAAACACGAGTAGACCAGCTGTTCTAAAATTAGTCTCCTTGTTAAGAGCATCATACCAGAAAGGAATAGATTGTCACCACGTGTCAGCTTTAGCTGACATCTGCTATAAGAAAAAAAAAAAAAATCCCTCCCAATTAGACACCACAAGCTGCCTAATTTGTTCATTACATATTTTGTAAAGGGTGGTCCCTATAGCACAATATTTTAAATAAATATGCAAATCATTATATCATTATTCTAAAAGATCTATGACTTTGACGAGGTTTTAAATAACCCAAGAGGCTTCACTCTTTCTTTTCCCACTAACTCAATAGACCCACCTGTCAGCTATCTAAAATTACCACATAGGAAGTATTGGAAGTTACACACATTTTGTGCAAAAACTTGTCCTAATTGAAACTGAAACAGTTATCAAAGTTTCAAAGGGTTATTCAAAACACTCCCACTGCCTGGTTTTGCACATGAGAAACATGTCAGGTAACAAAAGCATCTGGGAACAAACTTGACTGTTTCTCATTCTGCCATAGTTCCCATCACACAGCAAATAGTGACTGACATCACTGCATACAGGACACTCTAAAAGCACTGAAGAAACAAGATCTGAAAGCTGTGACTCCCTCCTTGCCAGAGACATTCTACCACATTTATGAAATGCTCTTCTATTGCAGAGCTGGCCCTTGACCATCTCTACCTCCAAGAATTATTTTTTCTAGTACTATCCCTTTCCCCAAATGAAGCTCCACATTTTCACAGAGCAAACATCAGAGCATTTAAAAATGTTATTGTAGGAGAAAGGAGAGAATATATCTGCCTCAAAACTGATGCAGTCTCTTAAATAAAAGTCTTGCAAATGTGCACCAGCAACAGTAAATTCTCATATTCCTTAACCATGAAGTCAACACACCTCCAGTTATATTGAGTGTATTTAGGCAGCTTGTCAACATCTCACCAGGCAGGGGAAGCTCCAGTCATCCACTGAACACTGGACACAATGCCTCACCTCTTCCACATTCTAAATGCATTTTCCAACGCTACATTCTGCCATACCTAAGGAACCTTCAGCATCCAAACTGCAATAACAAGTGTAGCTTGTGACGTTGAGCAGAATGGCAGAAGGAGAGAGCATTAGTTAGAGGAAGATGTAAATTCACTCATCAGGGCTGGGAACTCTGAGTGAGGAGGGAACTCATGGATGTCACACTAAGGCCACAAAAATCTTGGAAAGTTCCTGGTGACGGGAAGAGGTTCCTGAGGGTATAACTAACAGAAATATCATTTGTTATCACCTTCAAGAAGGTGGATCTGGGATCAGCCATACATTAGTTGATGTGAAGGTAAGAGAGCAAATAATCTTGGAAATACTTTCCAAAATTATGATGGTCAAGAAGATCACTGGACAGTGATCCAGGCGATTTGCTCTAATTTTTTCTCCTGTGCTAAGGTCTGTGATCCCTTTACCAACATCAGCATTGGAGACACCCCAGTCACTCTATAATCCATCACACTCTGGAATCACTGAAATCCCCCCTCCCCACAAGCCCTGACATGTTTAGATGGTTTTGACCACATTCTATGTACATTTACTATTTACTCTGTCATTTCACAACCTTCCTTCACCCTTCATGATGTCCTTTGCTAACCAATTAAACCATCACAACAGACTCTCCTCTTTCCCCTCCCCGGCTCCCCATCTTTTCTCAGTTCCCCTGGGCAGAGCATTCTTCTGTCTCCCCAAACTGTAGTGAATTACTTCTGCATTTTAGTGTTCTGCAGATCAATACTACATAGTATGATAGCGCACATTTATGTGGCGATAAAGTATTTTCCACATCTCCATTTTATGATGATTAGGTTTTCTTCTGGGGGAGTTCCTACCTGTCTGAAAGCAGGAAGAGGGGCTATTATCTTTTTTATGCAGCTGCTGGGTATGGTAAAGCAGTGGGCTGGAACAGAGATCAAGTCAAATTAAAGATGGTTTGGTTTATTCTGGCTTTCAGTATTCAAACTGCACTAGGAAAAAAAATTCAATTATAAAACTAATTATATCTTTAATTGCTTAAACAATCAGCCAGCTGATTTTATGGTGCTCTTGATACTGTGCAGGTGCATTTGCAGGTGTTAACTGCAATATGTAAGAGTTACATTTAGTATCCCAACTTGAGCACAGGAGCACTAGGAGGATAAAATACCATGGTATTACAGATACTCACAAATCCATGGGAAAGTTAACTAAGCTTTATTAGCAAATACAATCCCTTTATATATATATATGTGTGTGTGTGTACATGTGTGTGTATATATATATATATATATATACACATATACATACACATCTATATACGTATCTATATCTACTATTTGCATTATCTTTCTGTAAGGAGCATCTAAACTGAATAAAATACAGTCTTCTCCCTCCAAAACACTTGCTTTGTACAAACAAAATCAATTATGAAAAAGGCACAACTAATAATAAGTTGGGCCCAATATGTTCAAGTTGCTCATTCACTTAACCCTTCCCTATATTTTTCCCCTATATTTCATAAACTTTTATACAGAGGAGGAAAATTCAATATTTTTAAAAATTTAAACTGAAATTAATGGCTTTTCAAAATCTCCTCTTGCATACAAAACCAAAATAACTCTTAAAAGCCCACTAAAATCAGCTTAAACTCACAAAAAACATTCTGCCACCCAGCATTTCTTCTAACAGAACCTAAGTCTTCACTGAAAAATTACCAGCCAGTTTTAAATCTAAAATACCTTGGCAGTGTTATTTGGAGTGAATTTTTTTAATTTTGACCAGTATATTTTTTCAGAACGTACAATACATCACCTTCTATGGAAGAAGGTGATAATTAGACTCAACTATGAGAAATACAGGAAAAGTAGGCCTAGGACACTGAGGTTGTTTTACTGTAATAATAAAACCAGAGTTTTGGAGCCTGCAAAACAAAGTCCACTCAAAAGGTTACTACTACCTACTGTTCTTAGCCTTTTCTGGGGCAATATCACTGTTCCTTGTTTGCAGTGGGGACCATCACCAGTTTGATATTGGTGCAAGCAAGGGTTTCAGTTGCAGTGAACAAAGAAATACGTTTACAAGATGCAATTACCAAAACCTGAAAGGGACTGTATCAGTTTGCTATTTCCATGCACATTTTTGCTAGAAACTCAGATTTCATGTACAAACACTGCTAAGCTTTCCTGCCCATCTGCTGGACACTGCTGGATGAAAAAGTCTCGAGTAACATTAGATTAATTGGGCTCTGAAAGGAGACAACCCTCACTTGAAACAGATTGAAGCCACTGGAAAAGACTGTGAAAGGACACAGGATTAGAAGAAACCACAGTAATGCCAGAGAAGGGTGTTATGCATCAAATGACTGCCCACAGAGCATGTGGTCGATAAATTTGGCCTTGAGCTGACAGTCAGGTCAGAGCTTTTTTTGCTCTTAAAATGGATGGTTATATATTGCTATGTGAGCACACACACCACTATCCACCCCCCTGCCTTTGCAAACAAAAGTAATTCCTTTCCTCATCCACAAACATAAAGTATTTCCTCACAATACCCTGCCTCATCTGCTTCACGACATTACTCCCATTTACAAACAGATGTACACAGGAGTCCTCAAAAAAACCTTCCTGATGCTAAAAAAACCCCCCCCACACCCCCCATCCCAGATTTTTATCCCATGGAAAGACATTTGATTTCAACCAGATTGTTCAGGCACCCCAGGAATAGCAGATTCCAAGACACCAGATAGGCTCACTGCCACGTGAGCACACCATAAAGAAGCTCGCTTGCACAAATTATACTGAGCTGAAACATGGTGTCAGTAAAGCCGTGGCAGGATTGGTTTCAATCAATATTGGAAAAAATATTTAAATATGCTAAATTCACTTGCAAATTCAGCTTCAAAAATCTAATCTGGACACCACTTAATATGCTATTTTTGCTGGATAAGAGAAGAAGTGGCGTCACTGGAAAACGTTCCATAGTCAGTCAAGGCCGTTTAGCAGCAGTTTGAAACCGTCTGAAACGTCAGAAATATTGAGAAGTCCTCTCCAACTTATAAGGCATCAGGAAGCATTTAGTCCATATTTTTTTCCACTGAACTAATTTTGCAACATAGGAAGTGCTGATTTGTTGTTTTCAAATAATTTGGTGTTCGCCACTTGTACATTCCACTTCTTTTATAAATTCCCATTTTCAATAAATTTTTGATTGAAACTGAGAAAAGTTTTGACCACATGCTTCAGTATGGTATTTGCAAGAGTCAAATGGCAGAGACACTATTAACAAGCCATTGCAGTACCATTGGCAGGCATTTCTCCTCTTTTCCTGTAATACTCTAATTAATAAAATCACAGGGTTTTCAATACAAATTTGCTTCCTCCCCTCAACATAAAAATTTTAGGCAACTTAGTAGAAGACAAAATTATATTGATAGACAATAGAGAGGTTCACGCATTCAAATCTGTGAACCTGAATTACCTGGATGTCCAACTCTCTCAGTTTAAAATACATGCAACACCAACTGAAAGCCAGACAGCAGGAAAAACTAAAAACCACAAATCCAGAAAGACCTCAGAGTACATAATTTGGTACTTTAACAGAAATTTAGTTGCTCTATTATATCCTGCAAAATCTGAAGAGGCAGATCATGGATTCAGGTACCTTTTGAACTATTAGTGCTACATGTATTATTGAAAATCTGCTGAAATTATTACTTACTGTGCTCACTACTCAAAAGCCAGCATTTTCCAAAGATTTACCTCTCTATTGCATTAGCACAGATTTTTCTTCATCCAGAAAAAAAAACACAGTATATCAGACAGAGAACTGCAGTTGGTAAGATAAAGTGTGTGATTTTTTTATGGCAACCACTAAAATTATGTCGTAAGTAGAAAATAAAATGATCAAGAGTACATGTAAACATATATATACTCACACCTAAATTATAATATGGAACTTTAGCTTTTCTTTCTTGCCAGCTTCAGTTTGTCCTTAAGAAAAATAAAAGAGCAATATCTAGACACCTGAATGTAGACAGTCACTTTACATCAAATTATCTTCACAATGCATTTATCTGATGTTATTAGCTGAAAGTAAACATGTATTTTGAAATAAAATATATATATATTCCCAAAATCATTTCCACAGCTGCAAAGGCAAGCATAGACAATATATTCTTGTCACTGTGTTTTGTTCTTTAAAAGAACAGACAATCCAGGGCTGAGGACATCTTGTAAAAAGTCATGATGATTTATAACAAAACATTTTAGAACATATGTTGCATATGCATGGTTAAAACCACTACACAACGTTCTATTTTCCAGCTCACTTCTGCTCAGCTTGTTACTTCAGAGGAGTAAAATATCAGGAAGTAGAGGACAGTGAGGACAAACTCAGATTATTAGGCAGGACACACCTAAACACACAGAATCACAGGGCTGACTGAAAATAAAGCAGGCACATATTTCCATCACAGCATGCACCTCCTTACCCACACTCCAAGCAGGGGCAGTGTTTGCTGTGGGAGAACTGGCTAAGCTCCATTTAAGAATGAAACACGACTAAAGAGGTAAATGACATAGGGTTTTTAGGATACATATTTGGTGTTCAACTTCTGTTGAACAGGATGTGGTAGGTAAACACTGGCCATGTTCCAGACACCTACCAAGATGTGCTTTCATTCCCCCTACTCAAAAGGATGGGGGGGGAAATAAGATGGAAGAAATCATTGACCGTGGTAAATACAGAGAAATCACTTATCAATTATCATCGTGGGCAAAACAGTGTCAGTAACTGCCAATTAAAACAGATTGGATAGTGAGAAACAAAATCAAAAAACTAGAACAGCACCTCTGCCTTGCCCTTTTCCAGGCTCAGTTTCACTTCCCTTCCTGCCCAGTGTTCTTGTCCTCTCTTAAATATGTTTTCAGAGGCATCACTGACTTTGCTGATGGCCTCAGCTGTTGCCTGCAGTGGATCAACACCTTAGAAATCCCTTGTCTTCCTTGTCCCTTCCTATGAAATCAAATCTTATTAGCAGTGTTTGAGGAATGGTTGTGTCAATTTTTCTGTCTAAACAATATTCACTGATCACAGCTTCAGGGAACTGAGCATTTTCCCCTGTGTAACTGATTTTTTCACCCGAATTCCTGTAATATGGCTCACATGACAAGCTGTTACAATGACCTGAAGCATGGATTATTTCAAAATATACCCCTTTTTCATACTGCATAACCTCTGCATCACAATTCTCTAAAATAACATTACACTTGAAACTCCAGCTGATACCATAAGATTGTATTTTACAGCTGTTATATATCAGCAATTTTAAGCTCACAGTATTTTCTTTGATGCCACCTGAATTCTTCATGACATATTTTCTATTCCCCCACTGCACAGATAGGGATTTTATTACGAGGCACCTTATCTCATGGGCAGGGTTCTTAATGCTTATCACAATGCCACTTTTCTATTTACATACCAGGACTGACAAATAGATTCTATCCATATTTTTGTTTACTGAGCCATTTCCTGTGCGGAAACAAATTTGATTTAAAACAGCTCTGAAGTCTAGTGAGGGAGAAATCTAATATGTGTCTGCCATACAAAGGTGGGTGAAAGAAGTGCAGCAGTCTAAAATTCAAAACAGAAAAAGAAAAGTAGATGGGGAAGTCACTCAAGTTTTATGCTGTTCTTCTAAACCTTATTTTCAGGATAATTTTTTGCCACGTATGCCTCATCTCCCTCTCAGGCTTCTTAATCCCATATGTTTAAATCCTTGAGTTTCACCCCCTGGATCTGTTTCATTTCAAAAGCAGGAACACAGAAGAAAGATTTCAGAAAATGAATGACACTAGTCTTTGGCAATAAGAATCACAAAAACAGAACTGACGCTCACAAAGGCTGATACAATTGTTTCAGGACTGAGATGACACAGGAATGGAAGAGTCTTAAGAATAGAAGAATTAAATTATGGAACAGAGCTGGAGAGACTTTTACATAAGTGCTGTTCACTTCCCCTTCTCATCACTACTTTTTTCCCTTTGTTAAAAAGAGATCAATAAAATCATTCCACTCATAGGTAGTTGGCATCTCCAACCCATCCTCAAGCTATTTCTATACATTCAAAATAATTCATATGCAGTATTGTAGCATTTAATCTTCATGAAACAGAAAATTTGAGCTGAAATCTCACAAGAACTCCAAAATTCTCTCTGAACTATTAAATGAATCCCATTTTAAAATGCTGCCAACTTTGAGAAAAGATCTGTAAATTATACCATTTCCTCAAGACCTTTTCTCTAGGAAAAAACTGAAGCATTCCAGTGCTCTGATACCACAGAGAAATTTGTTTTCAGACTAAAAGAACATGAAAAAAACATAGTCAGCAGCACGAAAATACAGGTTTCCTACCTTTTATTCACTGAATACGAGACTAGCTTTGGTTCCCTAATCTTACTAGGAATTTTCCCAGTAAAAGGGAGAATGCTGGTAGGAGCAGTCCCTGAGACTGTGATAGTAACAGCTCTGCTGGCAAAGTGTGAAGTGCAGATGGTGTCAAAGATATGCCAATAACTTAAGCAGGAGCTTCCAATAAAAGCTCTTGTAGTGTATATTGTACTCAGTGAATCAAAGTGAAAGGGGCAAGCCGGGCTCTTTGGCTCTTTTATTCCACACTTAGGCAGTTTAACTACAGAATATGCAAGTGCATCCCTCAGGGAAAAGTCTGGCCTCCAGATGTGTTTGTGTTTGTCCCAGGCATGAGCTATCTCTAACCAAGTTGGTTCAGAGTCTCCAGAGAAGAAAAAAACATCATCAGAAACACGGAAATTACTTCCATCTGATCTACCTTCCAGTGACAGAACCATAGAAAAGAGTTTCCTCAAGTATTCCTTTGAGCTCTTTCCAGCTCATCATTGCATTCAATGATCAAAATATAAACCATTATAGAACATGATGTCCTCCTCCTGCTTATGAACACTGCTCAAAGATTTAAAACCACAGACAAGCCATGCTAAGGCTTCTACTTCACCGTCCATTTACTTACAACACCATTCTCCATATAATTAAGCTTCTTTTTCCCAAACTGGAGATTGGAATGCACACTGCCAATCAGATCTTTTACTGACAGAAAACCAACACATAAGGTTTAGACACTGAAGTGGCATCTTCATGTTAGTATATCTGTTTTAATTAGCTTTACTTTTCATGCAGGGTAAATAAAACATTAAGGAGCCAGCCAGACAGATAAACGACAAACTGTTGTTCAAATAGCTCCATGAAATGAGCAAGAATAAAGCCTGAAGAGTGTTATATTTACCTCTGTAGCTCCCAGGGCACTTTTAAGAACACTGGGTCAGGTACACTGAGACACTGAGAAAATGTGCAATTTCTTTCCCACTGAGCTGTCAAGGCATTCATGCTGTGAGCAGCTAACACCCCTCTTTGACAACCAGGCAAATATTTCTATTTTCTGCCATTCTAGTCATGAGGGATCTCAGCATTGCCTCAGTTGATTTAGTGCCAATTCAAGTCAGACTTTAGATGTCTGAGCTAGTAACTGGACAAAATATTCTTGATGAAGCCTTGTCACAAACTCAGACTGCTGTTTAATACATTTCCAAATAGTTAGATAGTAAAAAAGCTGTAAAAGCTGAAAACGCTGCACAGAAGCAGAACACACATTCACTGAACTGCCAGATTGGAGATTTAAGTGGCACATACAAGTCAAATATGCTGCTGCTTCTATTATTGTTAGCATTACTTAAAAAAAAAAACAAACCAAAACAAAACAAAACCAAACAACCACGTAAAGTCATATAAGACTATGCCATTCCTTGAAATCAATTCTTTATTTCCCATCCTTTGAAAATACATGTACTTAGAGAAGCATAATTGATAACCAAGTCTATCCAGGCAGAAATGAGGCAAGGCTAAATGAACACATCCTATTCAAGTGATTACTAAACATAGATACTACAAACATTATTTTTTTTCCCCTCAAAACTTTTCAGATACAAAAGTCTAATCACACTGAGCTTGCACCTATTGACCAGAAATTTCCATTAACAATACCATAAAGTGGAATACTTCTTTCAGTGGGGACTGATCCCATGGAAGCTGCTCAGAAACCACCGGATTAGAACTTCACAGCCTTTTTTTTTCATGGGATAAGAATAAGCAGGCAGTAATAATGGTTCAGTGTGTGAATACTCAAATACAAAAAGCAATAAAATAAATTATTTAGAGTGCAGACTTTGTGCTAAGAGCTCAAAGCACTTTTGAGACTGGATTCCATCCTCTAAGCCATGCTGCATTACACAGAGCTTCTATTTCAGGCAGGATTTGGTTTAACGTTTTAACTCCCATACTTAAAATCTACAGAGAATGAAAATGTCCATTAACTGAACGTGCCTTGAACAGAACTTACCAATGCTGGCATAGCCAGGTGTTGATGGATCTCCTCCACTGTTCAAGGAAACCATAAAAGCTTTATCAGCAAGATCTGTGGTCTTTGGCAAGTCACAAGGGTCAGCGTAAAGAAGAACACCACCAAAGCCTGCATCTTCCAGCAGGGAAAGCTGGGGGAGCAAACCAACACAGGTGACTATTAACAACAGCAGTGCCAGAACACATTACGGTTTGTTTTAATTAATGTTGAGATAGAGGCTTTATTGTGCATCAAGTTCTCACCACACAATGCTCTGTACAAACCAAATAAAGACAGGAGCAGTGCTGCAGTGTTTGTAGCACAGAACGAGCAGCTATGGCAAGACAAAATCACCCCCCCAGAAAACTATTTGAAGTCGTGTTTCCCAAGAAGCTCGTGCCAAGAGCTTCTTTCAAAGCCTAATGACAAAAAAAGAATCTTAATTTTACCTGGTATATAGCATTTAGAGGAAACACAGCGCTAAGACTCACTACAGTTGCATTTGAGATTTGAAACTGCTGCATTTTCACCTTTTTTATTTTGACAGAGAGGGGTGGTGTGTCGGAGGTTTCCTTCAGAGGATGCACTGGCCATGATTCAGTCACACACACAAAGAGATACGACGGAGCCCTGCTCATCAGACACTAGATAGACTTACACCCCTAACAGATTTTCACGTGATAAAAATACCACCCCGAAAATGCCTCAGTTTTGAAACTATTCTCACTAAAACATCTTGAGTTGATCTTCCATACATGTAAGACACTTTTGCTTAGCTTACCTCCTCAAGGACACGGGCATAGCACATACCAGATGTTTGTATACACTGGCACAGGATTTCTGGACAGTTACACTTCAATTAAGACAGAAAACACAAGGAGTTTACAGATTTTTTTAGATTAGAAAACCCAGTCTATCTTATCCAACCTGAAGTTTGCCTCCTGTCAAGCAAACAGCTTTTATTCTGTCTCATTAGAACACTAAAGCTTGAATTGGAACTTCCAATTAGCCTTTCCAAAAATCTATAGATCTGGGGTAGCAAATCAGGCAAAATTCCCCAAAGTCAAGGACAAAAGCATCCAAGTACCATAACTTGTAGCAGTCTTTTATACTAAAAACCTCAGGTTTTCTCTTTTATAGAGAACTGAAAAATATGGGGATTTTATTCTAAATCATATGAAATCGAACTGTAATGTGGCAAATAGTCCCATGAAACGAGATGACCTTTCTGTGTAATGCTCTGCATATTTGGAATTGACTGAAGACTGCTACAGTGATACAAAGCTATATTAATTTTCCAGACAGAAGTAATTCGGATTTAATTTAAGGATTATCTTACTATTCACTATGTTGCTCTACTGATGGCTTTCCAAATGGCTCCAAGTGGTCAGAGCAATGACTGCAGGTATGTGGTCTTTCTGAACCACACAACTCTGACTCCACAGGAACCCAAGAACTTCTTATGACACCTCTGTTTCTCAGTTCAATTCTCCTTCTCCTTCTATTTTTCAGACCCTTTATTTTTTTCCATGTGTGTATATATACAATTTACAATTTATCTCCTAGCTGCTGATATTAAGGACTGTTTAAGCAGAGTTCTTTGTGGCTTTACAAGTATTTAAATTACATGAATATATGGCATTCGGTTGAAGCCTTATAAGCATTTGGTGTTTAGTTCTGCTTTCCTCAACAGCTAAGACAGAAAAAAAAAAATAAAAATAGCAGCCTACTATTTGCCATATTATAAAAATAGAAACCTGCTATTTCTATAAGTAAACATATTTAATATTCTGATTTGGAAAGATTTTGACTCTCATCTGAATTCAGATAAACAGAAGCAACTGAACCTGTGAATCAATTAATCTTACATATCTTATTCAAACAAGCAATCCATGGATGAAAAGGGATTCTCTGAGAGAACTCTCTTCAGATGAAAAGGAGTATGAGAGTAAGAGAATGCGACTAGCACAGATGCTTAAAAATGAAAAGGGTTAAAAAGGTATTACAGACCTTAAATGTATTGCAAGAATAGAGATTTCCAAAATGGTAGGTTCATTAATTATTATATTGTTCTGTTTCCAATTCATGTCCATGTTCAGATATTCAGCCAGGATTTGACTGCATATAAAAGGGGTGGGAAAACTATGGGAGAGGCAAGGAGATTTAAAATAACAATTGCCTTTTCCTGCACCCATATCCAGTATCTTTTTATTAATCCCTAGTTTATTAGTAGCACATAAGACAGGAAACAGAGATGCATTCTTTCTCATTTTTTAAGAGAGTTTTTAAAACTTTGTACTTAACAAAAAATTATAAAACAGCTTTCAGATTTCAACTTTAATTGCTGCTTTTTAACTTTACAACAGTGATAACACAACCATAGCAACAATAAATAGGTAGTGTTGATTCTATTTTCATCTTAAATAAGTCAACACTTTACCAGGCAAAAACTGACTTGGCACAAAGAATCCAAGGAAAGTACTGCAAATTTTTTTTTTACATGGAAAAGTTTGTAGATTAATTCCTTCAGGTAAATCAGTGCACATCTATTCAAATCAATGGATTATCTTAGATTGCAAAGCCATCCAACACCAAAATCTGCTCCCCATGGTTTTGGATGTATGCCTCCTTCATCTCTCAAAGTCACAAACACCTCAGAATAAAGAAGAAAATTCAGAACCCTTGAAAATAGATGCTGGTGACCACTGTTAACCCTTCAGTTATTTACAGCTGCTCAAATCCTCAGTTTTTAGAGTCACTTAAAAAAGTGTAACTGTTTCAATCCAGTATATTAAATCACCCCATAAAACATTCTGGACTCAGTTTAATCTAATCTGAGACGCTGCTTTATCAAAGGCTGTGTTGAGTAACTGGGGACAGATTAGCCTTGTAAAATCTACACACCATAAGGCACCATTAAATTGCCTTTTAAAGATGATATGGCTGAAGCAGTGAAAAGACAAATTGCCACAGTCTATAGAACTTGGTTTGGCTCTAATGGGAAAACCCAAAGCTATTTCTCCATTTTAACTGCACCATCTCAGAAATATAGGAGAGGAAACATTTACCTTTTGCACTGACACAGGGACCAGGTCTGCACTGCACATTTGAGATGAGCTTTAGTCTTGAACTTTGGCCACCAACCTACTTCAGGTATTGGGTCAAAAATAAGCAAGTTGACCACAACTCTTAGATTGGGGGAAAAAAAAAAAAAAGGCAACAAGAAACAGAGGGATGCTACCTTTCACAGATGGTTTTAATAAGTTTTATCTCCCCTGAGGCAAATGTGCACCTCATGAACACTTCATTAGGGGTTATATTGGTGATCTGAACACAGGAAAAAACCCTTCCAAAGTGAACAGACTGCAGCCTCCCTGTGAATCTCCAGCATAATGTGTAAGAGCTGTCCTTAAATCAAGGTGATAAACAGGGAAGCAATGCAGCAGGTACTGGCCTCAAGCTGTATTTGTTATCTTTCACCTGACAGCAAAGTCTATCTCTCTGAAGATCTTTTCCCCTCATCTCCTCTTTTCAGCTGATACTATCCCTTGCACCTTCCAAGCAAGTAATCAGGCTTATTATTTTTCAGAGAGTACACTGGGCTGGTTACCTGCTAAGCACAGAGCCTCCGAAAGATTAAAAACGTGCACACTGAGGCATGTAGTTGTTTAAGCAGCACCTTCACTTTCCAGCTGAAAATAAAGGATGACTGATCAGCTCTACTAGGATGTTCTGTTCATGGGAGCCACATCTGGGGTTGAGTTTAGGCTGTCATTTCATGGGCAGAGAGCAGAAAAGCACATCACACTTCAGTCTCACCTGGGTTACAGCAAGTGTGAGTGCTGAGATGCTAAGAAAGTGCTTCCTACACTATTCTCTTACTGCATCTGAAGAGCTGAATTGACTCCCTTTTGTCGATTCCCAGCAATAGTTCTGTTTACAAATAATTTAGGAAGTGGTAACGCATGATCAATTTATGAGAGGCATCACAACATAGTATATTCCTAAAAGTGATGGTTAACAATGCTTAGGAACACATCAGAAAAAAAGAAAAAAAAAAAAAAAAAAAAAAAAAAAAAAGGAAAAAAAAGAAAAGATGATGTAGGTGTTGTGCCACTGCAGAAACAGTTCTCCATCTCATGGTGTTCAGTATGTGACAACCACAGCATCATCAGTTCAGTTTGGTAACCATGATTTGTAAGTTTTAATACCAGCCCTATCTATTATTGACAAATATTGTCTCTGTAAATAAGACTTCTCTAGTCCACTTTATTTGCTTTTTTTTTTTTTCCATTTATATGTCTTGGTCCACAGTAATGACTGAACCACTGATTAGTTGGCACAAAAGACTTATTTCACAGAAGAAGTATCTCAATACATTCCCTGCAAGTTTAGTGAAAATGGGATATTGAGTAGACAAGAGGCAGCTCCTGTTAATACACCTCACTGAGAAGGCATTAATTAAAACTGGAGAGCCTACCCCTTAATGGAAGGGGGGGAAACACAGAAGAAATCAAAAGACAGAGAGTAACAGTGGATACAGAAACTTGGACCACAAAATCCAACCTCAAGAAACAAAACTGTGAAAAACCTCTTCACTAATCCATTTAGCAACCTGTTCTTTTACCGACTGATACATTATGTAAGATAAAGCAGGTTCAGGAGAGGACATATTGGTTTATAATTCTATATAGTGTGTGACTTTGCCATCCTTACTCAAAACAAGTGGCACTAACAGTGTGTCTGGAAAACTTGATTTAAAATACAGCAACTTTCAAACTCACTTCCCCACTTGTATATACACTGATGAGGGATTGTCAGCACTTGATAAATCAAATACTAGTGCTGGGAAAAAAAATTAACCATATCTCTCTACTTTACTAGATGTTCTCTACTGTTCCTAAGCTCAATTCAAATCCACTGACATTTTCTTATTAGATCTAATTCTTCTTTCAACTCTGTTACATAAGTCTTCAGACTTATAAAGACTTACTGTAAATGTATCAGTAAATAAAACCATATAAATTAGCTGCACAAGAATATTTAAGAGTTCTCTTTTACCTCGTTATCACGTATTTCCAATGCTATGCTAGTGTATTTTAAAATTTCAAAAAGACCTTTAGCACACCACGCTGTTTTAACTCAAAAGTGCCTAAAAATGTAGTTTTCCTCTTCAGAAGGCATTTATGTGCATGGATTTCAAATTATTGAATGTGTGTAACCTGGCTGTATCCTCAGTGCTTTACACAGGTAATTATGTTAACACATAACATTAGGCTGTTCACTGAAACTATTCACAGGTTTTTGAAGGTCTTTCTATATAAAAGATATGTCTGTGTCTGGTAAAGAATCCTAAATAAAGAGATGGAAGATGCTTTAACTGCAAGCACTTACAGAATGCTTAAGAATCGGATTTTTTTAAAGCTTAATAGGGCAGTCTGTGTTCCTTAAATCTCTTTAAAGCTGCACACAAAGTGGCCAAAATTATATTTTACACAAAGACTGCATCAGAGTAAATGAAATCACAGTTCATTAGACAATAAAGGCCTTTAAGAGTCAGCTACTGACAGTGCAACAGAAATAATATGGGATCATGTTGTTATCCTAGCATACAATCTATTCTATATAACTTCAGGACAAAAGTCTTCCTTTTCCTAAAGGCAGATTCACAATCATACTGTTTATTACAATCCCATTCAGATGCTAACAATATAAAACATGGATATAACACATTCACAAATAAAAAATTATTTCCCAATTGCATGTTGATTGTCTGTACAAAATTGTCATCCCTTTTTCTCTGCCCCTTCCAGGTAATCCACACAAAAATGTATGCAGAATTTTATATTCCAAGTCATAATGCATATGAAGCATTGAAACAAAAAGTAGTTTAAAAGAAGAAAAACTAAGTAGTAAAACAAATGATCCAATATGCAGAATGATATGTTGGAGGAAGAAAGAACACATCTCAAAAATACATGAAAAAATACATGTATGCATTTACTATATTTTTAAAATAAATATCTTCATAAAAATTGTAGAAGCTGTATCTCCTATTGTCACTACATGTACTTCTAGCACAATATCAGCAGTAATTAGACAAACAATAATAAACAATTTTTAACTGCTGCAATTTTTTTCAATTCATAGTGCAATGTGCAAAAGACATGGTTCATTAATCTGAGACAGCTTTACTAGCTGGACAGGTTAACAGTTATTAATTGCTCTTTTCTACTGAAGTTCCAATTAAAGTCACGATGCTCTGAAAGGATCTCCCATCTCTTTTTATTAATTTGCAGCACCTAAAATTACCAAGCAAGGGGAAAGTTACATTTAAACTGTTGGAAGTTCTCACTGACACAACATCTTTATTACTTGAACAGATTGTTTGGGTAGAAAACTAAGACTTAGGGTGCTGCAATTATAATTAGATGCCACTGTCCTCTCAATTACCTACTGTAATACAGAGCACTTGGAAGATGCAGTGGTAGCACAAACAAAACTTGAAGTGGAACAAAACCCACCTACATACACACATCTTCATTTATATACCACTCTTTCAAACTGTGTATTTTTTAACAAGTAAGGTAGCAAAGGTCCACTTTGGTTTCAGTTTGATTTTTTAAGTTCTGTACTTAATGTTTAATCGTGCTCCTACATTTCCCATCACAAAGATCTGGGGACAGCGTTCAAAGGAATTCCGTGGCAAAACTCTTGTCTGAAGAGGTTTTGGCTTTTGCTGATGAATCCTCAAGGTGCTGTGAGGTTGTAAAAGAGATGGAGGACACAGCCAGTTTAATGGCTGCTACATGAGGATGATGAAAAGAAATACATCTTTCCTTTCCAGCTCAAACACTGTCCTTGTCCAAGGAATGACACTATTGTTATATTGAACAAACAGGACTGGGAAAGGGATTAAGCTGCATACAACTTCAAAAAGCTATAAATGCATACATGGTGATATCACAAATGACAGGCTATTGCTTTAAAGGTCTCAGAAGGTGAAAAACATAATGCAATGGAATTTAACAAACTATTCCTGGCATCCAGTGACATATATAGGAACAATACAAAATTAAATACTTGCTCTGCATCATGGCAAGACCTTAAGACTTTGATGTAGCTACTAATAGAGGAATGAGAATATGAAGTGCATTTATTTGTGGAAAGAATCTGACATTCATATCTAAGATTTCTTAAAAGACATTTTTATTAATCGCTTTCCAAACTAAAACCGTCTTTCTCAATTTTAAATTTTCAGAGTTTTGACCTTTTGATATCCAACAAAATTATTTATAAGGAAAGGAGACTTTCCCTATTGTATTTCCTGGATGCCCTATGGGATGCAGGAAGAAAAGCAGCAGGGAAGGGTAAGAAACTTTAACCACAACAAAACTGATTCATGAAGGTTCATGAATATCGGCTTTTAGAAGTAAAAGAATAAGTTGTTTTTCCTTAGCACAACTATTTTAAGAAGAAACCACTGGAGGGAAGTAAGGTAGGTTTCAACAGTCCTAGCCCATCAATCTGGAGCAGTAATAAATGTCCATACTAGTTCAATCCCTTTTTGCCCTATATGTGCCCTTGAGGAGTCCTTGGAACACTTCAGCCCCATTACAAGGGCTCTTGCAGGAGCTGGAGCTGTCATGCAATGAAATGTTCATCCTCAGCCTTCCCACAGACATCTCTTATATATACCAGTTATCCATTACCACAAGCAGAGCTGACCCTCTTCATTCTGAGGTAAGCAAACAACCAAAACCCCCCAAACACAACCACAACACGTTCTAACATGTCCCACATGTTCTAACGTTGTGCTGAGGGAGCTGGGTCTGTTCAGCCTCAGGAAGAAACAACTGAGAGGGGACCTGTCAATGCCTATAAATATCTGAAAGGAGGGTGTCAGAGGATGGACAAGGCTCTGCTCCGTGGTGCCCAGCAATAGGACAAGAGGCGACAGGCAAAAACGGATGCACAGGAATTTCCACCTGAATATGAGGAAGAACTTTCCTGTACAGTGACCATGCACTGGAGCAGGTTGCCCAGAGAGGGTGTGGAGTTTCCCTCACTGGAGATTTTCCAGAGCTGTCTGGACACATCCTGTGCAAGGTGCTCTAGGACGGCCCTGCTAGGGCAGGGAGGCTGGACCAGATTGTGGTCCCTTCCAACCCTACCCATTCTGTAATTCTGTGATTCCCTGGTGGATATTATTCCCCAAAGCTGTCTGTGACAGAGCCACACTTGGATTTCCTATGTGCTATATTCCAAAGCCACAAAATAGTCACCTTGTCTAGAGCACTCAGGTTTTGTAAAAAAGCTCAGCAGCATTGCCTGGAGATGGATAAGATGGTACGTAGACACAAGAGAAAAAGGAAAGTGAAGAAATGCATGACCAGCACTGGGGATCACAGTAGAAGTGCAAAGGTCATGCCTTAAATTGGCAGAACTCAAACTGGATCAAGAGTTTCCAAGCATTCATGTATAAAGCTGAATCCCAATTCTGTTTGTTGCCTCCTACTTTGACTAGAAATCTAGGCACTGGCCTCTGGACAACCACAGCAGTGGAGGAAAAAACTCGGGAGATGTTTCCCCCCGCCCTACTCTCTCCAAACCAAAAAGCATTTTGTTTTAATCCTGAAGTCCCTGTGCAGCAAAATTTTTAACATTGTGGTCCTAAATGTGGTATTAAGCTTATCAAGAACGGAATGTTTTGTCCTGTACATTTTCATGTTTGCTGCCTGCTCATCGTCTACACAGTTTCATCAAAGAGAAGTAATTTGTTACACATCAGCAGTTTTTAAAAATGGAATTTTTCACAATAGGGTATTTGGACAATTAAACATAAGCCAGATATACTGCCAGTTCCCTGCACTAGATTTTAGCAACTTTTAATACAGATTGAGTGCATATTTTATTGCCAGGTCTTGCTTACCACTGCTAAGAAATTCACAATGTTCAATCTAATTAAAAACGAAATTGAACTACAATTCCCTAGAAACAAGGGCTGATTGGACTCAATAAGCTTTACTTAATTTATTTCAGAAACAAAATAATTGAATTGCTTACAGTCCAGAAAAAATGCTTCATTATTTGATGAGTATATAATACAAAGCCTTTCATATTGCTATTGCATTCCTACATCTTCAGGAAATACTACTCACTTCTAAATAAGCATGTAGAGGAGCACTGTATGTATAATAAGTATCATTAAATATTCAGTAAACATTAAAAAGGAAAAAAAAACCCAAGCTGGATGAATGTCCAGATGAGCAACCTCCAAAAAGCCAATAGCATTTCCCTGTTCGTACTGAAACTGTTGTTTCTGATTATGTTTATGGTTATTTCAGTCTATGTTTGGACTCTATTACAGAGAGAACAGAGTTGAACATCCATCATACAAAAAACAATTACACAAAGATATAATTATAATCTTGCTAAATCATCAGGAATAAACTGATTAGACCCTTAGTTGTATTTTATGCATTCTACTCAACTTTTAATCCAAAATTCACTGAACAGCCAACACAGTCACAGGCCTGAGTCAAATCTGCCAACGTCCCCTTGATTTTTTTTTTATTTATTTATTACTAATTTGTTTTCTTGCCACTGGAAAAATGAGGTAAGATAGCCAGTCCTATTTTCAAACACTATCCTCAGCACAGGACACTCCTCATCCAAAAAGCTCTGCTGTCACCTCACTCTTCTAACCTTGTGCAGGGCACAAAATCCACAGAAGGTTTTCTCAGGAGGGGCAGCTGCAGTTTCAGTGAACCAGCAGACATACTGTTACCACAACCATTTAGGGCACCTGGTCCAAACTTCAGGGGGGTTTCAGATCTCTGCAGTCCTTTTTTTCTTTCCACTCTTGAACCAAGCCCCAAGCTCCCAGCCAGGAGACACCTCAACCATAGCAGCACAGACTGGTTTGGGTTGAAAGGACCTTAAAGATCATCTAATTCCAAATCTCCCCTGTCCACCCTGCTATACCAGGTTGCACCAAGCCCCATCCAATCAGGCCTTGAACACTTCCAGGGATGGGGCAGCTCCTCCGGGAAACCCATGCCAGGGCCTCACCACCCTCATAGTGAAGAATGTCTTCATAATATCTAATCTAATCCTGACTTCTGTCAGTTTAAAGCCATTCCCCGTCCTTTCACTCCATGCCCTTGACTGAAGTCCCTCTCTGGCCCTCTTGAAGCTCCATTTAGGTACTGAAAAGGGCTCTAAGGGCTTCCTGGAGCTCTCCTTTAGGCTGAACAACCCAAGCTCTCTCAGTTTGGTTGCACTCCACACTACCTGGCTGCACTTCTGATCTCTTCCAAGCACTGCTGAACCACCTCAAGGTGTGCACTCAGACCACTGTCTCCTCTGCTCTTACCCATACTGGGTTTCCACAAGGAAGGCAAGTGTGTTCCGAACCCAAAACCTTCCCCCTGCAGCCTCCAGCCCCCACCGAGTGCTGTGGCACCAACCTGCATTCCAAAAGAGCAGCACTCACCCTGCAAATTTGCCATGAGGGATTGCATTCATGGCTGGTAATGCTTTATATCAGTAAACAGTGCCACAAAAAAAGTGTATTCAAGGGACTTCACCTGTCATTACAGGAAGAGCTATTAAACAGATGTGTCAATTCAAAGCTATCAGTGGTCACAGATACATTTGACTGAAGTTGAAAATCAGATACTCACCATCAGATAAATCTCAGTTTTGGCATACTTGCCTCCCATTAAGTAACTAAGTTATCCTCATACTTGTTTCTTGTTAAATTCAAGGCTGTACTTACAACAAAAACTGCTGGCAGCATCATACTTGCCTCAGGGGAAATAAGAATAAATCTAAGTACAGTGTGAGGACACATCAGGTAGGCCTACACAAGGTAGACCTTAGACATTTAATCAACCCAGACCACCAATCAAAGCCAAAGTACATGCAAAAAATGGAGACAACAATGTGGAAAAACCCCATCTATGTAGCTTCTAAAATTACCTGTTCAATTATCAGTAAGACTAAGGGAATACATAATCAGAGAGCAAGGGAAATGCCTACTTCCATAAACCCCCCTCATTGTGCAGCATATGCAACGTACACTCATAATCTTTTGATTCTCTCTACAGTCTTTTTTTAACTAAAATTTGCCCCATATTTGGGATATCCTTGGGGTACTGACAATGAAAGTTAGTAGTGCTGAAATGCAAACAGCCCAAGACATCCTTCTATCTCTAAGATAAAAGCAGATCTATGCCTTTTCTGGCTCCATGAGGGTAGATGTTACAAGGTATCCATCTAGGCATCAGCAGATATTCTCAAAACCCACACAACAATCAGTCACAGATTTTTAATTAAGGCTCATTTGCCACCCCAAGTAATTGCACATTAGGACAACTGTCAAATTGTTAAAATACAGCTGCCTTCATTGGACCTGTACAAAACCAATGCCTTTTCACTTATTTATTATCCAATTATTCTTATTGGAAGATTTTAGTATTTTTTTTAACATAAAAAAACCCCAAACCATATTCTCTGCTCAACTCTTTCCTGGGTTATTACACTGCATCCATGCTTTTAAAATAATGCTTTGAATGTAATACAACAGTTTCTTTTGAGACTGTGTAACACTGTTATGCATTTTTAAATTTACATTTGGCTCAATTTTATGTTTCTAAGTAGAACATATAATGATATAGAGTGTGCTAGATGTAAGCCTCGGGCATATCTATATATCAACTAGGAAAACTGCATATTATTAATTGGTTAATGAATATTTTAGTTTCATTTATGGAAAAGAGCAGTGTTTAACTACTTGGTTAGCATGCCTTTAAGTAAATCAATACTCAGAAAGAACTTATTTATCTTCCTGATTAGAAAAACAGTCACAAACCAGGAATGATAAAAGAAATTATCATAAAGAATATGCCACAGTGCATAATGACATTTCAAGAACTCTAAATACTAAAGAAGTTATTACAAACCTTAGCAATAAAAGTTCTTCATAAATTATCAGTACTGATTTCCATTCCTAAGCTCCCCTAGAAATTCCGAAATTAAAAATCAGGCTAGTTTTAATTTTGTTTCATGACTGACATTTCAGCAACTGGAATTTTTTCCACAAGAACTTATTCATGAACTGTGCTACACAGAACATACCATGAATGCATCTTTCATGTCCAACACCAAGGTTTACAGCAGAATATGTAATATACTGAAGTACCACTTCATGTAAACTCTGGTACAGCAAAACTGCAGGCAATCCACACGGAAGATACAACAGCTGAAAAAGCAAACATGTGCAGCTTTTGTGTCTTCCTAGGTCCTTTCTTTTTCACTGCTTTCCACTCAGCACATCAGTAAAACAGAGCTCAGCATCCTCCTGTGACCTACTAAATAGCCCATTTCACCAAAATGAAATAGTAGAAAGAGCTACATGAAGGAGGTCCAAGGTTGAAGTACTTGATGAGAACAGGGAAGGCAGCTGTATTAGTTTGGCAGTCACAAAGCACTACAAAGTCATTCATTCACTAGCAGCTGAAAAAAAAAAAAAGGAAAAAGAAAGAGAAGCCAAACCAACAACTCCCAGCTCTTCTTCAATAACACCAGTATACAATTAGTTCCAGAACATCAATCCAAAATTATGTCCTTGCCTTGACTTAAAAAATAGAGTGAAAAATATAAAACATGAAGAATGTGTCTCACTCACTGACATAAAGATTTTTTTTGCAGTGATTAGGAAAGGAAGACCCCAGCACCAAGACAAGGTCATACAAAGGTTGGTTAAGAAAGATGAGGTCGTAACACCATTGCTCTGCCACTCTTCTCCTCAACTAGGTCATTGACAGCAGCCACAGCAAAGTGATTTTTGTCTTGCTCTGACAATTTCCTGGGCAAGGAAAGGAAAAACCAAAAGAAAATATCCTTTGAAACCTTTTATGTTAAAAACAAATACAGTTCCCTCTAATGGGCCCACTGAAAAGATTTAGCGCCACTTACAGCTCCTACAACTCCACTGAGCTGACTCCTAAATGACAAACACAGAAGATTGCAGTTAGAAGATGAATGAAAAAGAAACACAATAAAACTCATGATCAATCAATTTCTCTTACACCACTGTTTTCTCCTGAGACAGAACTTTCAGGAAAAGTCTTTAAAGAACACACAACTTTACTCTGGAAAAAAAGAAAAAAACCACAACACAAAGCCAAATAAACACCAAACCAAAAAACCATGAACTAAAAACCTAAATAAAAGCTCAACCCAACACAGTGTTATGCTGGAGGGCCATGCAATGAATGAATGGTCTGACACAGAATGAAGATGGCATTCATATCCTCTGCTGTTCAGCCCAGGATAGGAATCTATAGAAAATGATGGAATATTTCCAAGTTCAGAAAAGCATTTTCCCTTGTAACATCTTTGCAAACGAGACAGAGTGGAAAAAAAAAACCATGAACAGAAATTTCTGTTCTCACCCATTGATTTCTTCTCTCTGGCAGTGATGAC
The DNA here is from genome assembly GCA_038380795.1 of Pyrocephalus nanus. Lineage (NCBI taxonomy): Eukaryota > Metazoa > Chordata > Aves > Passeriformes > Tyrannidae > Pyrocephalus > Pyrocephalus nanus. Next base: position 5,813,159 of record CM076270.1, on the reverse strand, counting down.
TAATCTTTGTACTTACTATTGCTTGTAACTGGTCAAAAAAGTGAAAAGCAAGTCAGTTCAGGGTTCCACAGCAAGCTTACTCTTGCATCACTTATTAATGAAAAATGCAACTTCATCCATTCCATTTAGAAAATTGGTAGTTACTGAAATCATCGTGCCTAAGCCTGCATTTAATTGCACCAGCTTTATATGAGCCCTCAATTTCAATAAACTTAAACTGGTAAAAAAACAAAAGTCAGTTTTTGTGACCTTGTATTTGTTGGTCTCTCAAGCAGCAAGTGATGGGACGAGAGGCAGCTGCCTCAAGCTGCATCTGGGGAGACTCAGACTGGATATTAGGAAAAATTTCTTCACAAAAAGGGTTATCAAGTGCTGGAACAGGCTGCCCAGGGCAGTGGGGGAGTCACCATCCCTGGCAGTATTTAGAGGACATGTAGTTGTGGCACTTCAGGTCATGGCTTGGTGGCCTTGTCAGCACTGGGAGAACAATCTTAGAGGTCTTTTTCCACTAAATGATTCTATGATTCTGTGTGTATGAACCTAATTCTCTCAGGAGATGAAAAATATGATTTTTTGATAGTAAATGCTAAAGAATAACCCTAAAAAAGACAAAGTACATAAATAATAGCAAAAGAAATCCTAGAGTTTTTGAAGAATTATAGAAATAGACACAAGTTAGACCAACAGAGAAGCAAATTAATTAATATCATCTTTTCAACAGGAGCCTATATGCCAATAGGAGACACCATATAGCCAAATCATTCTGTTAAGATACAGAAAGCAGGATGGCAGGGGTTTTAAAATCTAATTTCCTTTTTTGAGTTTTCACCAGCATTTACTAAACTGTCCTTTCAGACAAGATATCTGAAGGGAATGCTCTGTTCACATGACATTCCATGAAGATACCGAGTTAAGAAAGCAGCTCTGACAGTAAAATCCTTCCCTAACACTGCTCATCTCTTTGCATCTCTTAAGGTAATCTTTGAATATTAGAAAATAACTTAGTACTTTGAAGCCCGTCTTCGAAGTAATCATATTATTTTAATCTCAGAGTCACTGTTGTTGAGTTCTGGGCTTGCCATCTAAGAATTTATGGAACAAAATAGCTGCAAGTTTCTAGAAGACACTCTGGTTTGTAGGGGTATTGGGTTTTGCATTTTGCTTTTTCTCCCACCTCTTCTCTCTTGGAGTGTAATTAGAGAATAGGGGTTTAGCATTGTTAAAAAAAAAATCTTTATTCCTAGTATCTATAAACATATTCAGAGGCAAACAAAATCATCATGTAACACACCTTGACCATGAGATACTGACTAGCTTAATTCAGAAAAAAAAAGCTTAAAATTTGTTTGGGTGTTATTTAAGGAGGACAAATTTATTCAGAACTCATTCTTATTATACTGTCTATTAATCTTGAGGCAAGGAGAAAAAAAATATCTCTTTCTAATATCCTTAAAGGGGTGCATTTGGCGTACAACTGATACCAACAGAATTGCATCAGTGACTTTGGGCTGTTCATATTTAGACTGAAGGTGGAATATTTTGTGTAGGTTGTTATATCCTTTTTTTTTCCCCCCCATGATGGAATAGTATTAGCAGAGTCTTAAATACATTCTTACCCAAATGTGCAATTCTGTATCAAGAAATCATAAGTATGTACACAGTGGAAGTCATCACCACAGGGTGATAATTGCAGGGGTAAGTACAAACAGACCCAGAACTGGAATACACCAATTCATGGAATACTCATTAGTATAATCAAATCAGCACAGACATATTCTCCACTTCAGGGAGTCACAACAACTATGACTGCCATTTTTGGGAAAGGTACACCAGGGAAAAAAAAATTACTTCAATCTTGCTTGGTAACCCATCCTCTTCCCCTAAGCACAAGCCGTGTCAAGTGAGGATATCAGGCTGACAGAGGACATTTCTTATGTTATGTTCTCACAGTAACAGGAGGAGAGATTTTTTTCTGTTCAGTAAGAACTTCTTGACAGAAGACTAAGCAGCCAATCATTCTGGGTGAGTGACTGTCTGTGCATTTCACCATAAGGGCTCATGGTAAAAGTATTTCAACAATAACAGCACTACGTGATGGCCACGACCTCATCCTCGTGTGAGAGTTTTACCTGAATAAACACCAGCCACAGCTTCTTTTGCTGAAGGGCAATTGTTCCCCTAAAACATACTAAGCAACACAGTTAAATATGCTCTTTATATTAAATAAAGTGAGTTTTAATGTGCTTAAAGATGAGATAGCGTTTCTATATTCTTCTGGAGCAAAAGCAGAATGTTCAAAATCTCGCTGTAGCAAGTTTATCTTTTTACTGAGAAATAAATGTTGTCATATTAACAAACAAGGTAATTTTTTCCCCTTAAATAGAATTTTTTCCAAAATTAAATAATGTACTGTAAAGTTTTATTCTCATTGCATGCTGAACAGAAAAAGGGAGAAATAGGCAATTTAAGCTACTCTTTGCCTGTTGCCACTGCTGTCACCAAAGTATTGAACAATTCTGCACTGCTGGCAGGTCAGAAGCAAATCTTATTTTCTGAATTTTCTGTATGCCCTGAAATGACTACACCTTCAAAGAAAATAAAGCATGTTGAGTGACAATGTCAGATTTTGTCCTTGCAACTTTCAGTTAATCTGTATGGTGCTCACATCAAAATTTATCCCAGCCAAGTCTACTTGCAAACAATATAAATGAATAAATTAGAATTTAAATTAAGAATTCATTTAAAAAAAAAAATTGTAACACTCATTTTACACTTCCAAAAAGTTCAAGTTTTCCAGAAAAAAAAGTAAATGCAAAAATGAAAATGAAAACAAAAGGTATTTGGAAACAGGTTATATTGTATGTACAAATGTCACAACAAAATAAATTTGTGTATGAGAGTTTTAGATGCATTTTTTTCAATACTAAAATCTTAACCTTTCCTAAATAGCTAATTTCTGATGAACTGCATTACACTCAAAAGGAACAAAATGCAAATCAAATACTCTGCAGTGAAAATTTCTGTACTTTTATCACACTCTGTAACAAACTTCCAACCCCACTTTGATTGATAGGGCAAAAGTCATCTTTTAAAGATGCTTCCCTTTATGTCAAGTGTGAAGCACCGTTACACTCCTCTTAGATATTTCAAAACAAGAGAGATAAATACACAATGCTTTGAATGGGACTGCTGCTACATACTGTTCCCAGGCAGGAAGAAGAGGTTGGGTCACAACCCTCCTTAATGCACTCCAAATGTCTTCCCTGTATCTCATTTTTAAGGCGCATGTGCAGCACCTTTCCATGGAGACAACTTACACTGCCAGACACAAGGAGAGCCCATAAAACCTGCTTAAACCTCCACATTTATCTGATCCTGGAAGCAGCAGATCCAGCCTAACACACATTTACGTGATCAACTGCAATGCCAGGAGGGAATTAAAAATTAAGATGGAACACATGGGTATTGACAGACAGTAATTTCTGCACACTCAGATGCTCCGGACTAATTAATTTCTAACCTGTCACAAAGACTTCTTAAACCTAGAATCCAAGAACGGCCTGAACCAGAAGATGTGGACTTGCCTTTTTTTCTTATTCTCTATAATATGATAAACAGGAATGGGACATGGTCAGGTGGTTAAGTGGATTAAATGTTATCATATTTCCTCTGAGATTACAGTAGGAGGTCTGACTGAAATGAGTTGTCAGGTCAGTTCCCCAGTGGACATTTTATTTCATAAAACCATCACATTTAACTGAATACTGAATATAAAAGGCCATATAGTCAGTTCCCACTCCCGGGAAAACCAAAATTGACTCAGAAGTGAAAAATATGCTTCCATCTTATTGAAAGGGAGGTCTCTCTAGGTCACCTCAAGGTCACTTCTGAGGCTGTGTGGTAAGAGTTCTTACGATGTCTGCATAATAACTTACTGTGGAAAAACATAAATAACAGTTCAGCTGTCAGTGCAGGCACTCCTCCAACCTTCACAAAATGCAAACACTCTGTCCTGTGTCTAAAAAATACCTGTATCTAGAAATAACTGGGCTGCACTGACAAATCTCAGCCCATACACATGCTATGATTATTTACAATTACAAGGCTATCAGCACCAGCTGTGTGAAGGTTTGTTTGGTTGATGGGGTTTTTATCTGAAGAACCTGATTTTTAGAGAAATCTAAAATGTATAAGTGATGTGAAATTTGAAAAAAAAAAAAATAGTGAAAAATTGTACTAGTTACTGTATGACATCCTGAGCCAATCAAGGAAGGTAGCCCCAAACACTTTTAACTTAAGGTTCCAGTGACTTTGATCACGCAACTTTTGTCCTCTCTCCCAGTGAGCATAAGGAAGTTCAGGAATCTTTTTGTTTGCAACAACCTTGATTGAGTATATGTATCAAAAAGCATCCAAGTCAGTGCTTTTAAAATAAAAAAAAAAAAAATCAAAACAATCAATCATGTTGAATGATCACAACTCCAGCTTCAAATACAGAGAATTAATTGCTCTCAGCAAATTACTCAGAGTAAAGTCAATACGAAAAACAAGCAAACAAAGAAATTACAAAGAAAAGCCCCCAAAACCAAACACAGGAACCAAGCCCAATCAGAAACATAAGCATGTAGTAGAATAACATATAAATTAAAGGAAGCTGTCATTTACTTAGATCTGGAGAAAACAAGACAATTGTAACTTTGTTGCCCGTGTTGTTGTTTGTGAATTATTCACTCAGACCTAAAGAGAAAATTAGAATGCCTGAGTTCTCATATTGAAACGCACAGTCTTTTCCTGTTAAGAGAAAATATGTTCACTGTGGAAGAATTGCCTTCTGCACAGAAGGTTAGTTTAATGTTTTGGCAATTGAAACAAAACATTCCCAGTAGTTACTGCTGTACTTGCAAAGAGGTTGCCAATTATATTTGTAATGATGGACTTGGTGTTTTTCTTTCCAAATTCATGCACAGGCATCAAGAGGCCCAAATGGCTAAGAGTGAAAATTTGACTTTGGTGTTCTATGGCTTCTTCAGCATAACGCAAAGAAAGAGAAAATTTAAAGATGTAATGCCAAAAGCCACCTCTCCCCTCTCCAGGGAAGACAAGCAGCTAAATATTCTAACCATTCACGCTCCGCAAAATCCAGCAACAGAAAATCTCAAAAGAGAGATCCAAATGACCCAGGGCAGAAGAAGAAAAACCTTCCATAGGCTATTGAATGTAAAGGATAAATCTCTAGTTCCCTGGATGCAAATGAAAAGGTTGGGTCTCAGCACTCTGCAAGGCCACATTTCTACTCAAAGTTCTGATCATGCAGCAAACTGCAGGCGTGTTTGGAAGGGCTGAACTCAGATTTTCACTCATAAATCCCAAGTGCTGATTTTGTGAACAAATGCTCACAGATGAGTGTCCAAAGCAATGCAGAACCAGTGCAAATCAAACCAAAGTCTGGGTCTGGCCTAAAGTAGAACCAGCTACAGAGCTATTTCATTTCAGAGAATCCACTGGGTTACTGAACCATTTTTTTTTCTTAACTGCATTTTAACTTAGCTGCATTTTAAAGGACAGATGACTAAAAAGACCTACAAGGCATGAAAATCATTCTTTAGTGAGTAATCTGAGACATCCTGGTTTGTCAAAAAACCCCTTTCATTCTAGGACAGAACAATTTACTTCTATAATCTCCTAAAGAAAGTTTTATATAAATATGTCGTTCCAGAATAATGACTTTTGATACCTTTCAAATCAGTTCACAGATATGTAAATAAACTGATTATTATAAAGTAAGTACTCTGAAATGAGGAGAAAAGACCTAAAACAGCATAAAATGCCAAAGAATAGTCATAGATTCTTTCTAATAAAATAATACACCAGTAACTAATATTCAACATACCATACAATTCAAACCCACTACTGAATGAGGGGAAGACTTAAAAAAACCCCAACTTGTTGCCTGAAGAAAGACGACTTTTTCCTCCAGCCAGTTTTCCAAATAACACCAAAGAAGCAGCACGTGCAGTGCTGGTCTGTACCTCTGCTTTCAGAGCTGTGTGAGTGGGCAGTTCTGAGGATCACTGGCACGGGTGGCATTTCTTCACCTGGTGCAATGCCTGACACTTTCAAAGAACCAACACTCAGGTGGACCTGTTCTGGTAGGATGAGATTTTATATATTCACTCCTCATCTCTACTCAAAAGCTCCTGGATCTTCCATTTTTCTTTTTCCCTTTCTCAGCTGTTTCTGAAATGAAACAGCATGTGCTGGAAACACATGAGCTGGAAAAAGGCCCAGACAATTTGTCTGTCAATGGCTCTTTTGTGAAATCCAAGCTCAACTAATGTAAAAGACCAGCTCAATTAGCAGCCTGGGTAGAAGAAAATGCCTATAATTCCCTACATAAGCAATGAAAAAAAGTGTCAAGACCACTTGCAGAAGTGTGACCAGGGCATCTGCAGGAAGAGTAAATTTTAAAGGTTTAGATTTTATGAAGGAAAGACCAACTAACTGGTAAGTCTTTCCCACTGCCCTGGACACAAGTAGCTGATCAGCTGTGTGGATTTAGGGCTCCAAGGTACAAACTGAGGCAATGGATACCTTTGTTCAGCTCTTCTTGAGAACAACTGCCTCACAGCAAAGCCACTTCACTTGACTCTGCCCCATTTATCAGGACATAGCACTCAGACAGTAAATTGGATGACTGCATTTACTGCTCATTTTTAAGAGCTTGATAAAATAGAAAATTATGCTTGGGTTTCACACCTCTAAAATCTGACAAGAGCTGCAGAAGACCCCAGAATAAATTCTTTATGAATCAACCATTGTCCATGTTTGAATGGAAGCCACTTAGTGTCTCACTCAATTTAAGCCTATTGCACTAAAAGGAGACCTCCTATAACACTGGTCACCCCTTTCCCTCAGGAAATAGCAATTCATTATGGGAGCTGGGCTGATTTTTCAAAGGATACATTCAATATCTGTAGTGAATGTGCAATTAAACACCCAATTGAGTATATGAATATTCAGAATTATTTTCCCAAGAGAAAATTAAGTGTTCAGGATTACTGAGCGTTACAGGAATATGTACCGAGTCAAACTGGTAAGAATTCAGGACTTTAGAAATTTCTGTATCTATCTAGAAGAGAAAGAGAGATTAGGAACTGCAGATGGGAACACAAGTAAACCTGCAAAACAGAAATGGTTTCTCAAAACATTCAGTAAAATTTTGTGGCATCAGAAATGCAGAACAATCGATACATACTTTCGCTCATTAACTTACATATCCCCTCGTTTACTCTGCTAATAGCACATTTCTCCTTCCATGCAAACAAATCCAAGGGTTTGTAAGCAAAAAGGAAACGAGTAATAACCAGAACTCCTTTTACTGATGCAACCAAAATGTTAATTACTTGAGAATATTGACAAGTTGTACTATAATTATGCTTCCTTCCAGACATCAATTGCTCTTCTCCTACCCCACCCCTTACATATTCTTCTTACTGCTTACAAGAGCAAATTACTTTCTCCCATTTACACTATAAAAAGTAGAGTGAGAACTTCCTCTTTAATTTACTGCAGTGCATTTGACTAAGGGGATAAGAGAGCAAATTTCTGTCAACTATTTCATACTCATCTGGACAGATTGGATCCACAAGTGCACAGGCACTGTTTCACTTTTAGGATGTACAGGTCACAGTACATCATCCTTCAAATGGTGGATGAAGTAGGAGGAAAACTGACAGGAACTGAACACCAGAGCTCAGTGTTGGTTCCAAACAAGAGTACAAAGCCACTGTTTCTGGTTTTCCATTTCACTGCTTTTTTAGTCATCAACTACAGATTTCTCAAGTGTATAGGATTTTTTGATTTTCTTTCCCAAAGTACCTCACGCAGAGGGGAAGATGTATCACAGTTAGTACTTCTAATTTTTATTTATTTATTTATTTTTAGCTGCGCTTTAAACTCAGTGTTGCAAAAAAACCCCTTGAAATATGATTTCAGGATGAAGCACTAAGCGATAAACCTGTGCAGACAGACTTGGTTTTTAACTCTAGTATGTGTCCTCAGTGGGCTGGGGGTGCATTTCTTAGTTGATCCAACATAGAACAGCTTTATGATTTTGAGGCAGGGGGTCTCCAGCTTCTCCAATTAACTATTATGGTCTGTTCCTTCTGTTCAAAGGGACAAACACCCACCGTTATCAGTCAAAGTAGAGGGAATATAATTGAGAAATATGTCTACCAATCTCTTATATTTCTCATACCAATCTCTAATATTTCTCACTTTTAGATGAAGGAAGGCCAATGGTCTTTCTTCAAAACCAACAAAATTTCTCAGTAGTCACTAAGAAGTAAAATATCTTGTATATCATTCCATGAACCAGGAAATCAGGAAGAGGTAAACAGTTGACTAAAATAATTATTCAAAACACAGGACTGATGAGTGTGTGAAACCTCAGTTACATAAACAGCTTTTTGGTATAGACTCTTGTGCAGTAAGCATTTTGAAGGCCTTGGAAGAATGTTTTTACATAGGAACTAGAGAAGAAGTGAAAAGGGACCATTCCTTAGACTGTATGATATCCAGAAGATTAAATAGGCTGTTTGAGGAAGGAGAAGGTTAATAACATGAGTACACTAAATCTAATCTTTGAGGGAAGAAAAAAAAGAGGACAAAGAATAAAACCAACTAACTTGAAAAAGAGAATCTCTGATAAACTCAGGGAAGACCAAGGCTAAGGAGAAAGGACCACAAAACAACTAGGTAAGAACCAGCATATTTTTTACAAATATAATTTGGTTCATTAGCAAAATCTGCTTCAATAATTTGAATGAATCAACTTCAATTCAGTTTGGATTATCATGAGGAGCTCTCAGGATTTTGGGAATAAAGATGAAATTTTAAGAGGATGATAAATTAGAGAACACTTGAGGATGCTATTCCAGTGGATGTTACTGGAAGACCCCTTCAGATCCAGATCTCCAGATATAGTTTTAAATGATTCTGTAATTTTTACTTACACCACTTATATCTATGGCTTGAATTTTCAAGAAGAGCTTTAGGAAAGGATATAATATCATTACAAGTCCCACAGCACTCACAGAAATGGGTATATAGAGAATTAAGGAGCCTTGGAAAAAATTCCATCATACAAAAAAAGCCCACAAAAAACCCCAACCAAACCTCCAGTGTCCTTATTAAGGAAATGCATATAAAGTGTTTATGTTTTTTAAATACAGTTTTTATATGTATATTTATATGAATATTTATATGCACACACTGTATATATATGTGTAAATAAATGCATATACACATATCTTTGTGTGTATAGATAGGGAGGGAGGAAGGGATGGAAGGAAAGAGAGTCCTAGTTAAATGGAGATTTACAATGTGAATTGCAATGTTCACAATTATATGTGCTAGCCATAAAAAGTACTAGAGAGAAAGAAACAATGTAGACAGTAGAAAAGTGAAATTAGTTTTTCCAAAGTAAACTTATTTAAAACTAACACAGTTATTAAATTGAAGCCTTTTTGCAAATTGCCTTTATTCTGGGAATCTTTAATATTTTCCATTTAGCAAATCCTTATCCATAAGGGCCTGCCAATAACCTCTGCATAAACATCCAAGTATCCACATTCCTAAACTTTATGACAGTTAAAAAGCAATTTTATGAATATTTATGAAGGCAGTAAATTATTAAAATAAATATAGATATTTACATGGTAGAACAACATCTTCATTTAATGGATGTGGAAAAAATGTTAATATGTGAACATTTTTAAAGATGAAGTGGTTTGGCCTTCAGGGCTTTTGTTACTCTATTAAAAGTTAATTTAGGACAAAAATGATGGCTTTTTCGTGAATTGCAACCCCTAAAGATTAAATCATGATCAAGACTCACAACGTTTTTCAAAAAATGAATCTGTTAATGGTATTTCCAGAGGCAGGATATTGAAACCACTGTGCTGTTCTCTCAGAAGAAACCAGAGGAGGCTTTTTCAATGTGCTCACAGTGGTGACACAGACCAGCTTTAGAGCAGAGGAGCTGGGTGATAGTGAGGTGCTTTTGTCAATCCTTCTGTCACCACACATTTCGTATACTGTTAGAATACAGGGGGGCAACTCAAGGTGCTCTTTCTCAAGAAGGTGTTCTACATCACATGAGTGATTTGCTTAATCACTGGGAATAAACTTCATCATCTTTCCCCATGTTTATCGATTGTCCTGGTTCAAGGACATCAGTGATCTGCCCTGACCTCCTGTGACTGGCTACTCAACCTCACCAACGATCCCAACAACCTAAGTTTCACTGACACATGAATTTTCCTTCTAGCCAGAACACCAGGAACAGGTCACCTTCAGTCTCAAGGTGTGAGAAAGCAAGGATTCTACTCGTTTTTATTATGGCAGTTCACTCCAGAAGTTGTGCTTCACTTCTGTTCTACATTTGTCTCATTTCAGCTCCCTCCTTAAGAAAGTTTTTCCTCCTCCTTAATCCAGTCCCCTCTTAATTCAGAAACAATCCAGCTCTTACACATTGTCTCAGACTGTGTCACAAGATCCCTTTGGGAGTTGTCACAGCAGTTTAAATTTTTTCCTTCTGTCAGTTTTTCAGCACTGTGAATTATTCTGGTTAATGAGACCAAAATGACCAGACCACAGCTATGCCAAGTTAACGTGTCACATGAGGACTCCCTGTGTGCTTCCCTGCTCAGTCCGCTGGCTCAATTCACATTCCCATAAGAAACTGTCCCTCCAGGTGCTGGGAGCAGTAAATTCCTAAAAGTTTCAGTTGCATTTGACAATTATTCTGCTTTTGCCATACTAAAACTGCTCTGGCTCTTGAAGCATTTCTACCATTATTTTCTTCCACATTTTATATTAACTTTATAAAAGACTCTTGCTCCGAAACTGATCTTAGTGGTGCCCGAACAATGGTAAAACTCCTCTCCCAAACCTCTGCTCCACTCTGATTTATATACACAAATACATATCCCTTTTTTATCTATGCTTTTTATCACTGCAATGTAAACTATTTGGTTTGTTATTCTGGGTTTTTGTGGGTTCTTTTCTCCCCCGCTAGAGTCAATGCTCTTGTTGATACCCTGATATCAAGGCAGGGTCCACGTTATTTCTCTTTATAGCTGTAACTTATGACATGGCTGTAGAGACATATTGTTTGCTTGAAAAGATTTAAGGTTTGAAGGATTGAGATTGGCTCTGCCAATCCTCTCCATGTGCCCATGGCCATCACTGCTGCCCCTCTTGCCCTGAACAGACAGTAAGTTCTGTTTCAGTGGAACAGAAATACAACACTCCCAATGAAATCTGAAAATCATATCCAATTACAAAAATTACCCCAGATCAGAGTTCTAAAAAACCTCTTCTCACAAAGCAGTTTGAATTTATGAACCTTAGGAAACTTAAACAGAATTACTCATGTTAAAGGCTAAACTGCATATTCTGACAGCATATTAAGTTCAGGCTTTTCTGCATACTCCAAATTCCCTGTATATTCCAGTATAATAGCCCAAGATGGGCTCCATCTGAAAGACAACATAGATACTCCAAATTATATTCGACCTTAATCCTCCCCCAAATTTTGTACCCTATCCTATCTCCATATACTAAACCTCTACAGCAAAAACATCGTCATTAATACCCTTATTTTTACAAATATTCAAATTTCCATCACTTGGGCTTTATGTCTATAAATTATCCCCTTGCACATGAAGCTCCTTTCTACCAGCATATTCTTTCTGTTAATGTGATATAAAGACTAAAGAAATGTTGTTCAGTTTTCATGGGGATTTTTCTGCCAGCAGCAGTTTATTCTTTCTTTCAGGCCTTTTTCAATGGACTCAGTATGGAGAGAACAAACAGTAGTCAAGATAAAAAAAAAAAAAAAAAGGGTAAATTAAATACACAAAAGGGGGAAATAGAAAAAAACACATAAAGAACAGTTGTTGATAGCAGTAAAAAGAGAGAGAGAGAAAGAGAGAATAAGTATACCCACGCAAGGGAAAATGCAAGCTGAAAAATAGAGACATGATTAGAAACTCTGTTATGAAGATTAAACCTTGGTGCAGGGTCCATAAAAATAAAACTCAAATCCAGAGCGAGATATTTGTGTATTATGAAGTAGTAATAATGAGAAATTAAAGAACATTAAAACATGAAAAATACAAGTTAAATACAGAAATTAGAAAGAAAAGCAGTAAATATATACGTATATATAGCCACAGCTCTCCTATGAACTAGTGTTCTGTTTTAATGTGATGTAAAACCAAGCACATGGAAGACAGAGATAAGGAAAATATAGGGAGAGGAAAGTATCTGCTGAAACAGAAATGTGAGACTCAATAAGTGCAGAAACATAAACATTAGGGGGGAAAAAAGATACAAGAAGTGGATTTAGTGGTGAGATACTGGGCCTGTTTAAACCAGCAGGGCTTGCTGTTTAAGGCAATCTTTCACTCCAAATATTCCTGATGAAAGGAGAATCTATTTCGGATAATCTTTCTACATCTTCTCTTATGACCAAAGAAAAGCTTACAATTATTTTACTGCCAAAGACAGACAACTTATATTCTAAAAAAGGTTCGTTTACATCCTCAAAAAAAAAAAGGGGCAAACTTCCCACCTGCATGAGGAGAACATAGAAAGTAGGTTTGGGGAGTGTATTTTTAGCTCAGATCCTGAGTGTGCATTTGAAGTCAGCCTCCTGACCACACCACCCTTTGGTTCACGCTGTATAACACACCCTGGACGTGCAAAATGGATTATTCTGGAGCAGCAGATGAGCACCAGAAATGTAGCTCATGCACCTCAGCCAGCAAATAGTGCATATTTGGGGACCAGGCTACAGCCAACCCACACAAAAAGCTCCTGAGATGTGCCTTGTTCTCAGCACCACTTGCTTTCCCCTCCTCCTTCAGGCTGTACAGTTTCCTAATTCAGACATAGTGCGTCCTCACAGGAACCCAAACTGGTAAAAAAAAAAACCATCTCAGAGACAGTGCTGTTACAGAAAACTTTACATCTTTATCAAATTCCTACTTTATGAGCCCTGATTGCTATTTCATTGTTTTTGTCAGTGGCAAAATGCAGGATCAGATCTATTGGTGCAAACGATGCGCAACAGCCGAGTTCCAGCAATGACAACTGACCTTTCACGGGCCTAATTAAATTGCATCTAAATAATTTAAATAAACAGCTAAAGCTACTCAGTTGAAAATGGCATTTTTATTGAGACAAATCTTATTCCTATAGAAAAAACAGTAAGCAGTTGTTTTCTGAACCTGTGTTGTAGAGCCAACTGTACTTTCTATGGCCAACACGGCAGATCCTGATTCTCTTAATTGCAAGATCTGGAATCACTGCTCTTTTATAATTGCATTTGTTAATTTGGGAATGAATTGTTTAAGTATTTATCGGTCCAGTGTATTTTCTGAAAGTGAAACCAGCATTTTTGCTTATAAAATATTTGCAACAGAAGGTAGTTACTGGGCATTTAGAGTTTGAATGTGGTTTATATGTTGAGTCTATTATGTTTAATGTGCAAATGGATTAGTGAGCTCCTGCTCTGTGCTCTCTGCCAGCACAGGAGTTGGAGGAGAAGATGGACACACACGTACCCATGTGCAGCCCTCCCAACACATCATCTCAACCAAAGAAGGGGGGAGGGAGTGGAAGAAGAACATGCTGGCAAATTCTCCACACAGCAAGGCTGCATAATGCCACAGTGAAACCAAGTTACAATGAACACCAGTGCCAGTCCTCCCACAGTGTATGCTACTGGTGATTACCTCGCAATCCGAGTGCTGGCAGCAGCACATCCAAGTGCTGGATGTTGGACACAGCCCAGGAGGGCTGGAAAGACCCACAGAAGCCTGAGCTCAGGTGAGCATAGACTGTGCTCTGCCTTCTCCCACAGTATGCTCAAACTACAGCCACCAAAGAAAGTTCTATATGCAATTATGCAGAAACAAAAGGTTTCAGTACCCTGTTCTACGCACATTTTTAGGAGACACAGATCCAGCTATTCCTGATATCAGCTGCCATTTTTTTGTTCCCTCGTGCTTTATTATTTCTTTCCGGGATTTCTTTATTTGCCAAAAGGCTTACAGAACACCCAGGGAAAATGTGGCAGGCTACAGAGTCACTGCAAGATATGCAGCAAAATAAATAACTGTAACATATAAAAGGCACTGCAGAGTGAAGTGATAAGTATTAAGGAAGAATGTGAATGCCAGTAAGTCCTGACTTACTGGGATAGAACGGGAAAGTCTTTGTTTCAGTATTTTGGAAATGAAAAACAAAACAAAAAAACCCAACCAAATCCCCCCCTTCCCCTCCCCATCCAAAAAAAAAGCCCCAAACAAATGAGTAATTCAGCTAATATGTAACTAAGTTCTGACTAACCTTATAAAGCAAAGGTGACTGTCCTAGCTTCAAAAGTGCAATTTTTTTGGTCACGTTTGTAATGGCTTGAATCTGGATTAGGTCTTGCATGGTCCCGTACTGCACATCAACAAGCTCTTCCTGCAAAGAGAAGACAAAGTTCAGTCCATACCTACAACCACACATCACTGAGGGTGCTCCTTGCACAGAAACAAAGTTGTTTGCTTAAGTACAAGCACAGGAGCAGAGTCCTGCAACCGGCCTACCCTGACTTCTCATCAGCAATACCTGTGATAGCAAAGAACTTGAGAGTGCAGTCTGACAGATAATTTTATGCAGTTTTCACTCACAGTCCATCAGCTGTGATAAAATCCCTTCTTTTTTTTCTCTAGTGGTTATAAGTGATGCTGATTCTGGTGAGCATTTGCCCTCGTTAGCTATACAAACCTATTTAAAATTATGTAAGTCACTTCTGTTTATTTTCTTAGAAGGAATCAGTCTTGTAAAGCATTTCAGGAAATGAGTGATTATATTGGTCACTGATGAAAATACAGATAACACAAACTCCACCAAACATACACAATTTTGTGTGGTCTCCTATGATTCCCGAGCAGCCTTCCTCAACTACTGAAGTATTTTCTTATAATCCATCAGTTATCCAAGCATTACTCAGATAACAATACCAAAAGGGTAAACTTTGGTATTAATACATATTTTTCAAATTCTTTAGAGTTACTTCCAACTGAAATTGTTTAGAGCATGAAGATCTTCAGCTCTTTAGTTAGGACACTGCAAGAAAACATAATAATGTTCTAAGTTATTATTAAATGTCAAGCAGCAGTAGGGATGGAAAAATATTTCAAGATGTGTTTTCAAGGATTTTTTTAAATACATGTAATTCAAGAACAACCAAGGGCATTTTTCTCACACACACTTATAGCAATATATTTTGGTGAAGACAAAGTAGGAGGGTAATCAGTCTTGTACATTACTATTTTAGAGTGTTATGAAGCTCTCAGGACAGTGTTGAGGACATTCTGGAACCACTAAATCCCTCCACAGTGTTCACATAAAACACAAGTACAAGAAGACACGA
This sequence comes from Pyrocephalus nanus, assembly GCA_038380795.1. Lineage (NCBI taxonomy): Eukaryota > Metazoa > Chordata > Aves > Passeriformes > Tyrannidae > Pyrocephalus > Pyrocephalus nanus. Next base: position 5,797,663 of record CM076270.1, on the reverse strand, counting down.
GGATATTAGATAAGTTTTTAAAAATTAAAATACGAGGAGAGGTATGAGATGGAAAAGTTTAGCTTTCAGTAGAGTTTGGTAACTTAAGTATGGATTCATTGGCAAAGGCAACAGTTCTGATTTTGGATATCTCTACACAAACTGTTTAAATTCTAGCAACAGTTGTTCTGGATATGTAGGATGTATGAAATTTTACTAGATTCCTGAACGTGGGTATTTTAGGAAAGTATTTACCCTTATAAAACTGCATCTGAACGTTTTGTCTGTTTCCATCTCAACATTTAAGCTGAAACCGTACAAAAATTTTGCCAAGGTTCCTGTCTTATTAAATGTATTCTTCTAAATTTTTAAGATAACAAGCTTCCAACTCTGTAACATGTCATCAGTCCTGTTATAAACCAAGTATTTGGAAAGGTCAGCCCAAGTTATAAGACACTTTTGAACAGCAAATATCAGACTTAACACCAAATACTGAAGTTTAAGAACAGAAAAGCTTCCACTTCATACTGCTTCTTCTAAAATATATGAAGGTTTTGATATCTTGAAAATTATTTAATATGAAAATTCAAATGGTGACTACAGGCTGAAATACAATATACATTTTTCCTGTATGGCCACAGTGATGAGATCCCTGCCCATCTATATTCACGTGCTGCTCCTCTGCACATCAGTAGCTGCTTCTCCAGGGTGCTATCCCCTGCTCTGTAAACAACAAAACTACATGTGTGCACACTTATTAATGCATTTAGCAACTGCCCTTGGATGTTCTTAGTTAATTTATGGATGCAAACTGCATCTTCAAGAGCTGCTCACTGGTCTTTCCCAGGCAACATGTGAGCTCAACAAGAGAGAGGCAGAATAAGAGGCCCTGCAAAAGCACAGCTCATTTTCTAATTCAGTGAACCAAACTTGACTCCCTGCTGCCCCAAACACTCTGCAATCTATGTTCTGTGCTCCAAATGTCAAAAATAGGCCTCAATGCCAAAGCTATTAAATACATTCATACATTGAGAGTACATGGAAGAAGTCATTACATGATGAATGAGCAGCTGGGTATAATATAACAGAGTGACGTGCTTTTATCACACATCTTCCACAAGAAGGACAGATATGTCAAAGATCAATATATAAGAAGTCTTTCTTCTGCATTTGCCTGAAAACAAGCATGACTTGAACATCCTGTAACTGTCCAACTTTAGGGGTACTTGCACACTTCTATTTCACTGCAAGTCTGAAGTAATTCTCTTGTCATCACAAATTTCTGACTTTTGATTTTAACTTTTGGGGAACCGTTGGTAAAAACTGAACATGTCTACCACATTCTGGCAACATCACATGTAGCCAGCAGCTGGAATTTTTCACAGTGAATCTCAGTTTTAACTTCAGCTAAAATGACCAAACAAAAATGGAATAAAATATTCTCTGTAGTAAAACTACACATGGCTCATCCCAATGAGTGAAGTCAATAACCTACTGGAAGAGTTTAGAACAAGGTCATAATATTTTGGCAACACAATCCAGAAACTAAGAGGTATGCATTAAATTAGGAAAAGAGTTTTAAAAAATATCCCTGCCCCCTCCCTTCTTCTGCACTGGAATACTTTAGTAAAATTTTTAATAGAAAGCAAAATAGTTTGCACTACTTAGTAACAACAGCTCATCAAATACAGTACAGCAACACTAGCTCAGAGTAGTCAGTTTTCTTTAACAGACTGAGACTCAACTCACTGGACACCTTCCTTCTAACATAAAATAAAATAGTGAAAAAATAAGTCTTCAAAATAATGGTGAACAATTGTATCAAATCCCAAGACTTGGACCTTCTCAATATTCTACTCAGTAACTGACAGACCATTTATGTTGCATGAAGGCTTGTTTTAGTCACAACATTCCTAATACCTATAAAAATGAATAAAAATTTAATTTTCTATTACTTCTTTTCTTTTTTTTTTTTTTTAAGAAATGCTTACAACATGACATAATCCTCATTTTACGCACACCAGCTTTTAAAAAGCAAAACACCCTGCCCTCAACTACCCATATTTGATAAACTGCTTTCCTGTGGTAGGATAATTCTGTTCAAAAACAAAAGAGAGCTCATCCTTTTAACAGGTGCCGAAAAAGAGCATTTGTCTACTTAGGTATGCAACAGTAAATCCTCTTACCCTAAAACTGGGAAAGTGCTAAAGAATGAGTTGTTTTATCCATCTGAATTAGGTACTTACCCCTCAAATTGTTTCATGCTAATCTTTTTGAAAGATTTGACTATTTAGGAACAAATTGTGATGTGTATTATGGAGTTCAGTAGTATTCCCCCATGCATGAAATGAAGTAGGGGTAGGTAATAAAACAAACATTTTTAGGAAAATTAATTATTTTATGTTAGACTTATTATTAGTTTCTAAGTCCCAAGATGATGCTCAATGAGTCGTAAACATTCTATCTTAAAAATTTTAATAAAATCCCCCCAAAACAGAAAAGAAGAACACTCTGAAAATGCCACAATCAAGGCAGGTATGGACTTTTTTTTCCCAGTTTCTTCTATTTAGCTTCAAAATGAAACAGAATAAAACAGTGTACTTCATCCAGTCACAGAGAACAAAGAGTAAAATAGATTTTGAAAAGGAAAAGCATGAATAACTGTATGAAGCAGGTGGCAGCTGGGGTCTTAGAGATACTGGATAATATTTCTTAAACTTTGTTTTCTTTTTAAATGCTGAGGCAATTAAAAAAAAATTAAGTTAAATAGATCAAAAATAGTAACAGAAATATGTTTGTCTTATCACATTATTATCAATCCTCTTGACTGAGGGAAGCAAATAACAGCATTATGCATCTGTATCCAACACAGGCTAAGAGGCAGATTGTGACTGATTTGCTGGGGGCACACAAGGCAGGGCACAGTTTAAGGGAAGAACCCAAAAGAAAAACAACTAAACAAAAATAACCCCCACACAACTCAAAGCTACTACATCTAGGAAGGGATGTTTTGCACAAGCACCAAAATGCAGATGGAGTCAGAGCAGATAAGAAAGCAGCTCTTAAACTGGGTAGCTTGGGGTAGCACCACACCTAAGTAAATACTTTTATTATTATTTCTTAAGAGAGCTCATTAAGGTTAGTACTGATCAATGTCAAAGAAATCTGAAAGGTGTAAACTTTGCAGAAAAAAAACAAACCAACAGGAGTAACACACAGGAATGTCTGTGGTGAAAAATCTTCTCCCTTTTAATGCTAGCTGTTGTTAGAGCCACAGTTCAGTAACCTCGAATTATGAATATATTTTATCCAATACCAATCTGTTGACTCATATTAATGAACAGCTTCTGCACAAACTGTTTAGGAGGTCAGGACTGTGGAAGCCGCAGGTAGGAAACCACTGATCAACAGCAGCACAGCCAAAATCGTATTCCTGACATTGCTGACCTACCCACCACAAGGCTTCAGAAACAGATGACCTAAAAAACCTCCAAGTATTGAAGAAAACTAAATATTAAACATGTAATTCTAGAAGTGTCAACCGTCAGTTCTGCAACTGTTTGGGTTTCTTTCATCATTCAGGTCAATGCCCTTCATTTGTCCTTCAACACTCAGCTACTATTTTCAGGTTTTTTTCACAACATAAAGGCAGCAGAAACATCCAATGCACAATCAATCACAATTAAACAACCTTCAACTAGTCATCCTGTCTAAAATAAAACTCCAAAATATATTTGCAAATTGCATCTGAGAAGGCAGCATTCTGCAATCAGGACATGAGGCGAACTTTAATTAAACACTTCACTATAATTTATTTGCACAGCTCTGAAATTGAGGCTGAAGGCAGCATTCAGCAGAGCATAAAAGTAAACTCAAGCTGGTTGTAGATCAAAGCTGGACACCAATGAATGCGAAGAAAGCTGCAAATAAAAAACTAGTTGTTCTCTAAAATTAGAGAAAAGGAAGAAAGAAAAGGGGAGATAACAGAGCTGTGCCCAAGGATGCCAAAATTTTTTGTTAGTGTAAACTCTGTTACACCTTCCGACGGGAGCTGCTGCTCCCATTCCAGCCAAAACATCCCTGTGATAATCAGGGAGCCACAGCTGTCTCCCTGTGATTGCCACCACCCAAGCCTCCTTCAGGGTCCTGCTGAGCAGAGACAAACAGCCCTATCTTTTATATACTTACTGTACTTCTAGGGGAATGTTAATATCCAAACTTATCTTTCACACTTTGTCCTTCCATTTGGTTCCAGGAAAGGGACGGGGAGAGATCTGTGTGTGTGTGTGTGCTGTGGTGTCTGCTCACTGTCTCTAGTTCAACCACAGTGCTGAAGGCTGAACTGAGAAAATCGTGCCACACCAATGACTTTTACAGCAATGGCACTTGATATGAGTAGGATCCATCACTCTGTTCCTTCATGGTTAGGATTCACTGAAGACAAGTGCAAGTGCATTTAAGCTTTATTTTCTGCTCTTGTGTTGCAAGGCTCAGCATTATCAGAGGAGGAAAAGACCTGAGAAAGTACAACCAAGGGTATAATTCAGTATTTAGTAGAATTAAACAATTACAACACAAAATAGAAAGAAATTAGGGAAGAATTTGTGGCAGATATCTGATTTTTAAGAAGAGAGATGTTGGGGTGGAGGGGCTGTCACATGAAAAAGTAATTTCTTATAGAGCTGTTTTTGCTACATAATAAAAATCTGTTTCTTTAGAACTCAGTTTCTCTGAAAACACCATACTCCAGTGTTTACAATAATTTCAAAATAACACTATCTCTGCAATCCCCTGGTGAGCTTTCCACTCTCTATTTACTTTAGGAAAAATCTCATATAAGATCTTAAAATCCAAGTGTGCTGTCTTCTGTTAGCAAATATTACTTTCAGTGTTTTGTGTATGCTATGACACTTGGCCATTCCCAAACCATCTTGGAAATGTTGTTGGTAATTTGGGGTTATTACACAGTGTGATATGCCATGAATGACTAAACTATATATTTGAAAGTAAATTCTCCCACCTTCTCGGCCAAATCTGGACGCTACTTATCCAGACTGTATTTCCAATATCACAGTATTCTCTGTCCTTGAGCTTCTTTGCATGTCTTATTAGAAAACTGGAAGGAGAAAAATAATCTTATGCCTTGAAAAATAATAACCTAATGCATTTCCAGGGAACCGTGTCAGGCACGCCAAGAAGAGATGATTTGTGCAATTTGAATTTGAACACGCTGTCTGAGCCCAAAAAAGCAAATAATTACGTATCTGGATTAACTGAAGCTGATTTTGCTCTGTTCCAATACTACAAGATGCCTCTGACCAACAGTGTCTGCACAGATTTAAATCAGAGAACTTCTACTGCTCCACAGAGCAAGATGTGTGGAGGGTCTTTAGAGAACTATCTAGATATTAAGTAACTAGTGAATTGTTCCTTCAAACAGTGCTCTTCAAACAGATTCATAACATTTTTCTTCATGGTTGTTAGCACCTTACTCTATATAGAGGTTTTTCTTTTTTTTTTTATTTGCCTCAATACTCCTTCTCCTACAATAAAATTCTAGAGTAATTCAGTATGACTCACAGCGTCAGCTTACAGTCCAAAAGGGTTCTTTGTGTCTAGGTTTTATTATATAAAATTGCACTCTGCATTATAAAGGCAGCTAAAACTGTAATTTAAACTAAAAGAGGAGAAAAAACCGAGATGTTCCTTAACTTGAGTTTGATAGAGCTTGGCCCTGCAGACATTTCATGCTCACTCTTCCCCCTCATCCTACCTGCCCAGCTCACACAATTCCATCCCAGCCAGGGCTCTCCTGAAGCTTCTCCAACAGTTTGCTTTTGCCGTTCCAGGATCACTTCCAGAACGACAATGAGGTTAAATTTGTTTGCTTATTTGCTTTTTACACTTTACTTCAGGGTTTTTTTTCCTACCAACTCCAAGGGAGACTGAATCAAGATCGAAGTCTTTTTATAGCCTACAGAAAAGAACCTCTTCTGTGTTTTATGGTTACAAAGCCCCAAATAAATCTGAGCTGACACAGCTCAGGTCCCTGTTGATCAAGCTCATCCTAGAGATTCCTCTATATATATCTATTTTCAACTTTATTTTTCCTTCTTTTAATTCTTTCATACTCTCTTTCTCTGTCCCAAATCACATTCTTTGGGTTTCCCAAAAGGAAAAACTAATACTTGAATGCAACTTCTTAAGTCATGATATCCAGCAAGATATCCAAACAACAAATACGTATTTTGTCATCTTTTCTAACTATATATAAACATAGATCTAGCTTTCCAAGTTTCTGAAATAAAATATTGGTTTTTTCAGTCACATTGCACTGATATTTATTTATTTTAAAATCTCTAAGAACATTGATTTTTGTTATAAAATGTTAAAGGACACGAGATCATTGGATGCCTAAAATACTACCAGAAATTTAATTATTTCAAACTTTCATTAAGCAGTGCTGATTTTCACTTTGCTAGTGATATAATTTAAAATTTTAATGATTCTTTCTTATTTGTGTTTAATATTATTTATATCCTCCTCTTTATAAGAGTTAACTGCAAAGCTATTTAGTACCATTAGTCCCTAAAGCATAAAGTCACATTGATCATACTTTTCTAAGAAAAAACAGTAATCTGTATTTGCCAGCCTCCTTGGTTTAGCTTATTTAGAGGTAATTATTCATGCAAATATACATTTACAAATCACAAAGACTAAGGGTAAACTAAACAAAACAGAAATTACTCAGCTGTGATGCAGCATCTTAAAAAATAAATCATAAGCTACATATGTACACAGTAAATTATAATGGTGGGATTTCAACTTGGCTTTAAAGATTTCAGTGAAAGGGTTTTAGGTCCAGTCTCATTACATCTGAACTCAACACATTCTCAAGGCTGGACTGCCGTGTGGTGGAGGTTTCATTGGCTTCTCTGAAACACAGAGAATGAATGAAAAACATCCAGAGGCTGCAGAGTGTCCTCCTTCAACAGCCTTTATATGACACAGTGAACTAAACCCAGACATTCCCTCCTATAATTGCTACAAGCATTAAGCCTTTAGAGAAAAAGCTTGAACTTTACAGTAGGTGCCTCGAAGCACTTTATATCCAAACAGCTCTGGCAGGGATGGATCCACCTCAGCTGTGCAGGAGAGGCACCAAAGTGAACTGGGAGAGCTCCTCTCCATCTGCTCAGAGGCTCAGGGTGAACAACAGTGAAACATGAGGTTATACCTACACCAGAGAAGTAAAGTCATATCCCGTGAAATGAACAATGTCCTGTGAATGCAAACACCATCAAAGACAGAATGTGGGTCCACTGGAACGAAATCTAAGTAAGAATCTAAGTAAAATCGAAATATTTCATCTCATAACTAACATTTAAAACATTTGTATTTTGATTTCCCAGAGACAGGTATTTAAACTTGGTTCAACTGTTTCAAATTTAGAGTCAGTTTTTGTGTTGAAACAAAAATATTGATAAAAGAGCCTTACCACTTTCAGGCTTCCAATTCAGAATTCATGATTCAGAACTGTACTGGTTTTGTCTGGGGTAGAGTTAATTTTCTTCACAGTGGCTGCCATGGGGCTGTGTTTTGGATTTGTGCTGAACTCAGGGTTAATCATATGGAGATGTTTTTGTAGAGCAGGGCTTACACAGAGCCAAGGCCTTTCCTGCTTTCCATTCTGCCACGCTGGGGAGGGACACAGGCAGGACAGGTGATCCAACCTGACCCAAGGGATATTCCAGACCATATGACATCATGTTCAGTATATAAAGCAGGAGAAAGAAAGGGGACGTTTGGAGTGATGGTGTTTGTCTTCCAGTCACCGTCACGTGTGATGGGGCCCTGCTCTCCAGGAGGTGGCTGAAGACCTCCCTGCCCATGGGAACCAGTGAATGAATTCCTTGTTTTGCTTTCCCTAAACTGTCTTTATCTCAATCCATGAGTTTTCTAGCCTTTACCCTTCCAGTTCTCTCCCCAGTCCCGCAGGTGGGGGAGTGAGGGGCTCTGTGGGGCTTGGCTGCTGGCTGGGGTTAAACCATCACAACACATTCTGAAACAGTGCAATTATTGCAGGGTGAGAAGCCCATTTCCAAATCAACTCTCACAGCAGCACATGCACAGTGAACTGAAATAGGCTAGCTGGATTTCTATGCACACTTGCTATGCAAACACACAAAATATATGTTGTTACTACCAATACATGGATATGTAATGATAAAATAGACATCTACCTCAAAGAAGAAAATAATCATTCATATGTACAAGAGAGGGTCATCCACCGCATCAAGAGAACACTTGAACTTTAAGAAATCTCAGGGACAATTCTATTTTCTATATTACAATAAATGGTCTTTTATAAAGCACTTATAGCCCTTGCTTGGCCAAACATCTTGTACTTGAAGATAATCAGAGAGATGCCCAAGCATATAATGTTTCAAACACAAATCTGAGTGTTAAAGCAGCATTTGAGCAAACCTGCAGAAGCAAATATGCAGTTGTGAAAAGGAAAATGACATCTTTCCCATCTCATGTGAATTCTGTTGTTTTGAGTCATTGCACAGATTTATAGGTCTCTAAATTACACCTGCAGCAAAAGGACAGGGGAAAATTTGTTCTAAAATTACAAATATATTCAGAGGACAGAAAAGGACTCCAGAGAAAACAGGGAATATGCTTGAGTGACAAGTAGCCCAAATGATTGACCAGGATTATTACATACATACATATATATATATAAATATATATATATATATATATATATTTGGCCATACCTAAGAACAGCTCAGCTCTATGTGACTAAACAAGTATATATTTCTGGTTTTCAGCCACCTAACATTTTGGAAGCAGACTTATCTTACAAGAGACACAGAGTGTGTGATTCAGGTCTCATTGATAATGAAATCATACCAGGAAGAAAACAAAGTTCTCTTCTGTTTCAGGCTTTCAAATCTTGCCTTTAAAAGTACACTCAAGATTTTGGAATAGTCATTTGGTCATTTAATGTGAAACTGTAATCTGCATTGTTTAGTTCTAAAGGTTCTATACAGCAGCATCTTTTAGCTTTTGTTTCAAAAACAGCTAACCTTCATTTATAAAATGTTTTATTAATTAACAGCAAAGGTTAAATGGAAGTTCAGGATAGGTCCCTGCCAGGTATCCTTGCTATATCAAAATTAGTAGCTCAGCTTTATCCTAAGTATTTCCAAAGGTTAGGGTGAAGGTTTTCCTGAACTGTGCCAGATTTCACACAGACATTTTGAGCATTCATCTCTAAAAGTGGGCAGAAGCACCATAGAGAATTTGTGAAGTTGGTTCCTGTGCTCTCAGCAGGGATGGAAAATCCTGGAGGAAAAAAGGAAATCCCATGCAAAGGACAGAACCTGATTCCTTTTAGAAAGGGTCCCAGTAGACCCTTCACCTTGTACAGTGACATCCTGTTAAACTGCATCACAAAAGAAAAGCTGGAAAAATTTTCACATTATCTAAAATATATGGAAACATCTGATGAGACTCTGGATGACTTGGTGAGAAGAAGCAGCCTCCTGACCTGCCATCATATAATAGATTTTACTTTTAATGCAAAAACTTTGCCATTAGTGCAGCCCATCCAGAGCTGGATCTGGACAGGCTTCCCTCATCTTCCACACAGCCTGGAATTCAGGTCAGCCTCTTTCACAGCAGTACAGAAATGCTCATGATGACTGTAGTAATAGTACTTGATGGTACAATTTTCAACAAAACCAGTTAGGGACATTGTTAGAGAACTATCAGTTCCTACAGAAATCTGTGCTCAATTCCTTCTCTTCACCTTTTACAATCCCTCCTGCCCCAGATGCTGAACAAACAACAAAAGGAAACCAGAAACAGGGAGCTCAGTGTGAGCTCCCATAAATTCTGACTCAACCACACATTTCCCCAACAGTCCCTCTTCTGAAATCAAATTATGTGTTTCCTGAATTTTAATGAATACAAGAGATTAAATTCAATAGATGAGACAAAGAACATACAATACTCATCACTAAAAACCATCACTAGTTGCAACATCTACTGAGAAGGCTCCCTCCTTATTTCTTCTTTTGCCATTACATTTTTGGTACCTACTTTACAAACACTATTTATTGTAAACAAATTATCTTCACTGTCTGCAGAGAAAATTGAACAATTATGAAAGTTTATTTCAGGGAGAGCAACCCCACAGGCTTTAAGACAACAGCAATAAAATCATCAGGGAAAGATCTCAACTCAGAGTCAGTCTTAGCCATTGGATCCTGAGCTTAACTCTGTCCATACTAATACAATTTGTCATTCTAGATTTTAGTTTTTGACATTACACAACTGTAATATTTTCCTTCAGCCTTAAGACATAAGGGGTTTATAGCTAAAAGGGCAGCATGGACAAAAATAGAAAAAGATTTTTTTTGAATAAAATTTTTTTGTTAGCAAACTGATGCAGTAATTCTTTCGCCAGCAATATAATTTCTAGCTTTTCATACTAATTCATTCTCTAAAATATTCTCCAAGTAAAGATCGTGCCTGGCAATAATTGACCTGCAGTAAGAGAAACTTGCCTCCTGGATGACAACACAGCAGGAACTCTCCTGCATATTTAAGCAGCTTTGCTCTCTCATAGTCGAAGCCATTGCCAGACCTCCTCTACATCCTTATTCACCTCTGTCTGCCCCTTGAAGACACCAGTGTGAAGCAGTGAATCTTTCAGGAGACAAGACTAACTCTATATGGTAACATAATTCAGTGGAAGGAAGATAAATTCCTTCAAGTATCTTCTTTCTCACGCACACCTACTCTTGGGCCAGTCACAAGCTGCTGATGGATTAGTGACCTTCTCTTTGAACTGCAGAGCAGAGGAACACCAGAAATAATTATGAGAACAGAACTGATATAGCTCACAATTAATTCACATTAAGGCCCTCTTAATGAGTGAGATAAACACAGTAACTAATATTCATTACATGAGGTTAGACATGAGATTTATTTATATTTAGTGGAGAGACAGCATACCAGACTGGAAAAAAAAAACTAGGAATGCCTAAACCTAGGAAAAGGGAAGATCAGTGTATTTTCAGCTTTATTTAGTCTGCACTGATGTTTTTAAGTGTTTGCTGTTGGTTTTTGTTTGGTTGGATTTTTTTGTGGGATTTTTTTGTTTTGGGTTTTTTTTTTTTTTTTTTTTTTAATTTCTAAGAGGATACCTCTCTCCTGGGATTGCAACTGGTAGGCGGAGTCAGAAGTGCTGTATTTCCAACCAGCTTAAAAAGGAATTTCTGAACAAAAGCTTTTTCTCAGGACATTTCAGTCCAGCCAGTGAACAGGCTCTGGCATTTTGGCAGTTCATATACACAGACAATGCACTTCTGCCAACAGCACCTGGATACCAAACTAATGGTCAGAATCTGGATCTCTTTTTTAAGCTTTCTGTTCTTTTTTACCCTTTTAAGAATTCAGTTCTTATATATATTTTTCAGTGAGCTCTATCACAGCAGCACATTTTTTTCATCCCACTCTGAAAGGTTTCAAAAGACATTTGCTTCAAAGGGTTTCTTCTCTGAGAAAGGTCTTCTTCATTTTTTTGGTCTTTCTTATTACTAAGGCTGTGTCCAGGTTTAGAGCATTCCTCAAAGCAGTCCCTAGAGAGGCACATACTTTGCTCTTTTATACCAGAAATCTTCAACAAAGAAGTCAGACAAGCTTCAGTCCTCACTAAATTATTCTTAAAATTGCAGCTTTATCCTTAAAACAGTTTAGATTACATTTAAACATCAAGCAAGCTAATCCTTTTTTTTTTTTTTAGCAAGAACTTACTTCAACTCTTTCAACTGCTCATCATAGAAGACTATATTTGGACTTCACATCACCACATCCTAACACGGAGATAGGAAATCTTCAGCCTTGTTTTGGATTTTCAGTGCTACTTTCATTTCAAAACATTAAAAAAGATTTTAACAAGACAAAAAGAGACTGACATAGAAAAGCATCCAATAAGCGGATGTTATTATATTAAAAGAAAAAAAACTTTACAGATTTTGACAAAATATTGTCCAATACTGACTGCAGAAGTTATACTGGTAGGTAGAGATAACTCCTCAGATAAAACACATTGCTAAGGCTTCAACTGGGTAAGATTTATCACGCTGCATCAGGGATTAAAATGGTTCCTGCTGATTCTTTTCAGCTGCCAGCTTTAATTCAAGTGACACAACCATTATTTAGACTTTTTATCTATTTTCCAAAATAATCAAGTGCAGTGTGTAAGGAGAGTGATTTGTTCCTTTTTGATGCCTGAGACTGCCAGTGTCAGAAACCTCTGCCCATGCTCTCAGATACAGGATGTATATTCACAGTAAAATGTAATCTGCCTTCAACTACAGATGCTTTTGTATTGCTCATGTTCCTTAAAAGGTTTTAGGACTTGCTTTTCTCCCTCAAAAAGCAACTAAAAAAATGAAAACCAGGAACATTTTAATCAATGTTTTATCTTACAGTCACTCATAGCTATCACAGAACTGAGCAGCATTTTAAGCACTTCTTTATTGCTGATGTATGAAACTATATTTTTTTAAACAATAAAGTTATATAAGTAGTTCTAGGGACAAGAATTAAGTATTATATAAATGCAAAAATATTTTGTTACTGTTCTCATATCAGTTGCAGTTGTTTCTGGTTATGTTTTTCTCATCCTGGCAATTTTTTTAGGAGCTGATATTTGTTTTATAGTCCCTCTGCTGAACAAAATTTTTTGCTTTTTTCAGTGCAAGCAAGATTCCTTCAAGGCAGTTTGAAACCCTCAGAATAGTGAAGAAATTCAAAAGAAAAGATCCCCAAAACCCAGTCCAAACAGCTCACAGCAAAAGAAGAGTTTTATTTGGAATTCCTCCTCTGAGGAGAATATTGCCTTGCAAAATTAAACAGAAAAAAACCACAGGTATGTTATTGGTAGGTCCATATTTACAAAGAAGATGCAGAAGAAATTACAGGGAGAGAAATAAGATGGCACTGCCTGAGCAAAATGTGCCTTGTGATGTGGCAGAAATATTTCCCCTTGACTTGGAGAACATTTGTATTCAGGTTTGAACCAAACACCATCATCAAAGAGCGGGTTTGAGAAAAGCCTGACTGGGTAGGTACCAAGCCAGATACCCAATGAACTGCAGAGGAGATGGCAACTCAGTGGGTCTAACTGTACAATAAGATAATTAAAAAGAAAATTATTCCTCAGAGATCCATGCCTTTGCAGAAGTTACTTCCACTTGTATTCTCTCACATTGACTAGTAACAGACAACATTTATCTGTGCTTAAAAATGATGTAATTCCCGTTTATTTCAATATGAACTTTGCGTGCACTAAAACCTAAATTAAGCACCAAATACACTTCTCAAGTCCTCGGGGTTTGCAACCTTTAGTTTTTTACCATGCAATTGGAATATAAATAATGTTTATGGTTCAACATTGCTTCCCCTCAAATATTGTACAGAGGCCTTACTGAGAAATGCCTTCAGCTGATTCTGTGCAATGGCATGGAAGTGCTCAGTGATCTGTTACGTCTTGAGATATCAAGATGCCTCACCTTTTCACCTTTTGCTTTTTTATCATTTAAAAAATCTAATTTATTATTAATGACATTATTAATAAAATGTCATCACTAACCCTTTATTAGTAAAAAGTAAGTGCAGTATTGACTCACAAGTATAAAACAGCAAAAGGCTTTGCAGCAGCAGCAGCATTTGCATGTCTGAAACCCTGCCCTTCAATGACACAAAAATCTTCCAGCAATATTAATCGAGGCTTTTGTGCATGATGAACTACTATTATTTTTAGGGAACTGTACAACTTTATTTATTCACAGTTATGTGAAATATGCCAGAAAACTGACAGGATGTTCTGCAGGACATCTCTTCAATGATTATTTTCGGAGCCCTCGCCTGCAATTTTAAATTATATAACCTTCACATTGCATTTCACAGCTTTCTATATGTAATTATAACAGAGTGGCAGCTATGCTGTAGTTAATGTTGAATGTTGTTTTCTGTTTAAAGGTCAAGTCTATTCTAAAATACATATTCTTAGTGAGATTGTCTTGAAAATTTGCTGTGCCTACTTGGTATGCAGAGCAGTGGTCTAAATTATGATTATTTGTGGAAGAAGCTCCTGAGAAACTCTTCTATAAATAAAAGATAAATAAAGCTCCTCTAAAACATCTAAATGTTACAAAAAAAAAAAAATCACATGATTCTCCTCATTTGTGTGTATGTGTTATTCAACCTATAGCCCTAACCATCTGCAAACTGATTTCAGTTGCTAGGGATTCATTTTAGCTACTGCATGTCTCTTTGGAGAAAAAAATCTTTAAAAATGTTAATAAAGACAATAATGAACTAAATTTGGCATGCCTAAAAGAATTAAATGCACAAATGTATCAAGATTCCCTCTAGCTTGATATTTTGCACCAATGTGCCATCAAAAATGACTGGAAGACTTAGGGAGAGATGCTGTGATTATTTAATCTCAATTATCCGCACTCTCTGCCTTCGGAATTCAAGATGTGCAAGCGAGCATGCTGCAGAAGGCTCATTTGGAAATTCTGCCTGGGGATAAAAATAACCTGGGAAGATTTTTAAAATTTTCTAAAACCAACCCGCTGACACCAATCTTAATTCGGAAATATTGTTAAGGAAATTACCACTGATTAGCTGGAGGGGAGATAAAAGATAATAAGGGGCACACTAATCACATTTCCAGTACAAGGAAACCGAAGCAAATGAAAGCAAGCTGTTGGGTCAAGGACTTCTCGATGCACTGTCCTCTCCAGAGGAACTCCAGGCATTTTGGTGCAGAGCTGGAAACACAGAGAGCTGACAGGACTGCCAGGAAATAGGTCTGCAGCACCGGGAACCAGGGCATGGAGAGGAAGGGACTGTGGGACACACGAGTGGGGAGACTGGAAGCAGTGGGAGAGGTTAGAGAACAGGCAGTAGAGGAGAAGACTTCCATCTTCCTCTACCTGAGAAAGAAGGGGATGGATGAGGAGGAAGAGACATCTCAACACAGCCATAGGAAGACGGTGTACCTGGTAAGAAGTTACCAAGACCCCCTCCTTGCAAAAGAGGATCTGACAGCAATCTGAGCTCTGCTTCCCTTATTCCCACTTGCCAAGATTGAGGAATGGTGGGAAGATCACTGAGTGAGCTTAACAGATGGGCTTGTACTTCCCATATTGCTTCAGGTTGCATTAATCTCTGTGGTGGGTTCTCATTTAGCTGAGAAAATGTCACCAAAACAAATGAACCGGAGCAGGCTGCTACGCGATCAGCAGATGCAGAGAATCTCTTCTGCATGTTGTGGATAGAGGGAAGCAATCGGAATTCTCACTTGGCTGCTCCCTCCAAAACTAATCAAAGATACCACTGGCTGAGCTGGGAGCAGAAATGCCTCACATCAGACGCTGCAGAGAAGTTGGTAGAAACAGGGAACATGGATGATGGCAGGGAAGGGAAGTGACACAGCAGTGAAGTCCAAGAAGGGAAACAGGGACAAAGCAGGGTCTAAAGTACTACAGAGACATAGTTGGGTGTTGGAAGAACTGCATCAGACATGGGCACAATTCAGTTCTGTTCATAAAACCATCAAAGCCCTGCCTGCAGATGCATTTCCATTTCAAGAACATGCCAGTACTTGTACTTTTCTTGTATTCTCTTCTGGTTCCTGAACCAACGTAGTCCTTTCAGGGCATGAGATCCAGGAAAGAAAAGAGATGTTTTGCTGGGCTTGCTGAAAGCATCCATGAGGAAATAAACAAAAAGAAAGGACAGAGAAGCAGCAAAGGAAGCAAGTTGGTTCATTCAGCAGTTACTCCAGTAAGAGGCAGTGTAGTGTAGTATGAGATTATGCCATATAACAGAGGACACTAAATATCTGAGTCTAAAGTATTAAAGCAGACTTAGGATTGTCAAAAATTCCTTAACAATTCCACAAAAAAAGAGTGAATAAATTTAAGGTGAAAGGAAGTCTAGAAAAACTTCAAATCACATAAACATAATTTCATAAAATGTAGGAATACAAATCAAACACAATCTTCATTTTGCTTTAATTAGTCTGTCCTTGAATGCTGTCCTAACACACCAACATCTGCTAGGATTGTCTCTACAGCTGCTAAAGAAACAGGGGACAGAGCAAACAAACACTGAACACCAAAACTGAACAGGTCTCATCCTGTATTGGCTGCCCTTTGTGGGCTGGATTTAAACCAGGTGCCCCAAGTACCACCCAGCCTCCTGCTGCACTGCCAGCCAAAACACACCCTTCTTTACCCTTCCCTGCACTCTGGGACCACCATCCCTTGTGTCAACACATGGGCTACAGGTGAGCTGATCTTGACACCACTTACCAACTGGGTGCTGAACAGACACCAGATCTCTGGGGGCTCACACCCCCTACCCCCATCACCTCTCACTGATGGTTCCCCAGCTCATCCCTCCACCACTGCACCAGTGACAGCACACACAGCCACAGCTCTTGGGTCACCACACACTGAGGAGGCAGGGAGCAGCACATTGGGATTCACCACACTCCCCTCAGACTGGCTGGATACCATTTGACAATGCATTTTGCTTTAATGCATAAATTTGATGCAATGTAATTTCCATTTATATGTGCACTCTGTTGGCCAGAACAGCTTTCCTGTTTTCATCAAGCAGACAAAAGGCTTGAACTCCATAAAAGGTGGCTGATATTTAAGTTTTAATAAAAATATATTTCACGTATGCCATTCTTCCCTTAGACTGACCTAGCCTACAATATATTATTTACATAACTGCTGCAATATCTATTTCAAAACTGACTAGACAGCCCTCTCCAGAACTGTAAGCTGCCCTGCCTGTCACCATGATGGGTAAACAGTGTCACCTTTTCACAGCCCGATGAAATATAGAGAAGTAGTAAAGTGCACCATCCATCACAATGGCACTAAGTAGGTTTTTGAAGTAGATTTCAGATCACAAATGCTCACATTTTTACTCACAAATGCTGTTTAGACTGTTACCAGAAAGCACAAATTGGATGGCTCATACACAATGGCCGCATGATGAATGGACATGACAGGTGGTCAGAGAAAATGAGTCTTGCTGTTCTACAAATAACCTTGTCAACACGAAGGTAGAGCTGGAGCTGTGCTGGTAGCCAGACCACAATATCTTAATGGTTTTATTTGCCTGAACTTCTAGCAAACCAAATAGACAAAATGAGATACAATGAAGCAGCAGCGCTGGAGCAGTATTAGCAATTCAACCTGATTAGGTGACACATAATAAGAATTTTCTGCTAAGGATGTGTCACATTTGAAAGAAAATTATTCAGATTATGAGTAGCTGTTACAAAAATACCTTCTCACAGGAAAGCCCTCATGATTTCACAATCACAACCCACCGCAGGATTTCAAAATATGTGACTTGTAGTTCCACTGCAAGCAGTCGATGGTTGAACCCCTCAACAGCCACCACCTGCTACTTCTCATTTAAAGTTTTTCTGCTGCCATGAGTTTAAATAGTAGAGATTAGTGTATAGGATTGAAAGTCAGGATGCTTAAATCACTACCAACTCATCTGCACCCTAAACAAATAAGGAAATTTCCCTTTTAGGCAAAACTCAAGAAGTCAGGACATTTTGGATAGACTTTCTGAAGAATAAAAAAACCGATCTCAAGTTTTCTAAGGGTGCTAAGGTGTCTCAAAGAACTGACTGCAGAACTGTGCACAGAGAGTCATTCTTTGGCTCAAGAACAGGTTTGGAGTTTCGCCAAAGCCAAGGTCCAACCTGTGTGATTAGTACAGTGTGTGTGGTCCTCATTTCTGCTGAACTCAGAGAGAAAACTGCCCTGCAACATAATGGAAGGTGGTGCATGTGCTGCTGGTAATAAAATCAGGGATTTTTCCCGGAACATTGGATTTCCTTTAATCTGATGAATTGGTTAGCAACACATAGATTTTTATGAAATAAAACCTTAAAGGTCACAACTGTACTTATATCTCATTATAGTTACTCTTATTAAGTTACAATGAGAAAATAATATTAAATATAGAGTTTTTAAGTGATATGAGAAGGAAAACCCATTAATTAGTCCTTTTTATTTTCCCTTGGAGAAGTCAAAGCATACATCATGCAGGTTAGGATCTCCTCTTGCCTACCTAATTTCTCTTCTTAACAGCAACCTTTGAAGTGGACAGAGCCCCAGAACAGGGGCTCAGTATGGAAAGTAGGCATGTTCAGTACACAAATACAGGAGATGGAGAGAAGTTTTTCCCCCCAAAGAAGAACAAGAACTCCATTCCTGCTCCTCTCTAGGACTAAAAAGCTTCCATGCTTTTAAGAAAAAGAAGCTGAAGCTTGCTGAGCTCAGGATGAGAAACATAAGGATCTGACTTTCTACCAGTCCTCATATTTCCTACAGTCCAAAATTCAAAATTAAGATTATTAGTCTATAACATGGCTTAGTTAGCATTGTGCAGCTTTTCCCTTTTTGAGTTATTGCAAGAGTTCTACAGCATTTTACATGTTCTCAATAAAACCTACAGGCAGACATTCTCACAAGCAAGAGGAAAACACATGACAGTTGCATTTTTTATGTTACAAATGAAGTAATTGATAATTTTAAATTTTAAAACATTCACAAAGTATAAACTTATTTTGGAATAGGTTCCTCCAAACCAAAAGCAATTAAAAATCTATTCGTATATGGTCTAATAATGTTCTAAGTCATGAAAACAAATATGCATTTTAAAATCAAAAAGAAGGCAAGATGAAAAACCCCCTGCATCACTGGAATAACATGCAATATTGTCAAAAGGAGACAGACAACAATAATGCAGTTAGCAGAGAAATTGCAATTTTTATGTTTCAGAAATATTTATTGAGATTTATGCTATTTCAGCTAGGAAAGCAAACTGAAATTATTATCCCTTTGTGCACCCCCAATGTATTAGGAAAGGATCTAAAGGAAGGCAGACAGTGAAGACAGTAAACAGGATAAAACAAGATAATCCAAGATCTTATTTCACTTGGCAAGTAACAAATCCCAACAGGCAGGATCTTTTCGCTGACAAAACTTCCAACAAAAGCTACAGTACAATGAAACTACAAATTGGGGTTTTCAAGAGGAAACAGAGCAGATGTGTCAACTGAGTTGTCATAAAAGAAAGTATGTGAGAACCACGACCATAATTCAGGGGCTCCAGGTATTAGCCCAGCACTCCCACCAGCCTTAGTGCAGAAAGCCTCACCCTACATGCCCTTCCTACAAGCATGCCTCAAACCAGTACCACTCATACATCAGCAAGATAAAGTGTAGCTCTGGACACAGCTCTCAGAGTTTTTTACCCAAGACAATTTATAAACACAGATACTAAAAAAAAAAAATTATTTACATATATATATATATATATATGTATCATATGAAGTATTCAGGTCTGAGTAATTTATAAATCTGAATTAAGACGGTAAGATTAAGTAAGATTGACCACATCATATTTTATGCAAATATGATTATTTTAAAATAGTTTGGGCATTTCACCATGTTAAGGACTGGATTTGATGACCTTACAGGTCTTTTCCTACATCAATGCTTCTATGATCCCATGTGCCATTTTCCAGTCAAGTTCAGCAAAACCTGGTGTTTTCTAACTCTATTTCACCACAAATGACAGAGACAAACGGCCACATTACCTCGAGAGTTCCTTTGGCAGAGTAAGCTGCGTAGGAGTACAGGAGGTCTTGGTTGAGAAGTGTTTTGGGGTCTCTGCTGCATTGTTGACCATTGGGATAAAAGCATTCACCACTGCTTTTCAGAGTTACTGTGTTTGAAGAAGAGCCTGGCAGGTCAAGCAGAACAGAGTAATTCACCAGCCGGACATCCTCCAGGCCTCGGGAACGCCACTGAACCAGAATTTTCATCGCAATGTCTACATCATCTTCCCTAGAGAACTGTAACAAATCCCTGGAAAACAAAACAAACAAACAAAACAACACACAAGTAAACACAGGTTTAATTTCTTTCCCACCAAAACATTTGTACCTTAGCAGGCATTAGGCGTAATTTCATTCACAATCTATCATCAAACGTGCAAAAAAACCCCCAACCACCCTTCATTCCTTTGCAAATAACTTCTTACCAATTACGAGACAAAAGCAACTGCCTTTTGAGAAATAAAATTTAAACCAAAAATGTATAGGAAAAACATTCAATTGAAATAAAGGATCCTACAGAAATCATCACATAACTGTTTTGAATTTCATGCATCTGGTACTGCTAAGATTTCTAACAGAGCATGAATGTAACCAGTCTTTAAATAGGAAGTACCCAATTTGAAGTCACATTTTAGGGACTTCAGGGAGGGCATGATGCTGAAAATTAGTTGTAATTAAATGTTTGGATTTAATTCAACAGTTAAAGAAAATTTACTAAGCAGAATGGAGCTGTTCCCCCAAATACTGTGTTCACTGTCAGGGTGTCCTCCTGAGATTTCCTATCTGCATTACAGGATTACCTGAGTGACCAGCCTGGCAAGCACAGAGACAAACCTGTAAATTATCTACTGACAGGTCAACTGAGAATTCAGACAGGTTGGTCTGGGCCTGTATCACCGAGTTTGCATCAGGGTTCAACACTGGCTGCCAGATGGGCCATAGGACGAGGGCACCAAAGGACCACCCTCCTCCCCAGCAAATGCCAAAAGACTCAAGATGTTGAAAATATTCTCATGATATTGGAAGACAGGCATTCTGAAGAGATAGCTAAAGGTTTTCCCTACTTGTGTAGGCAAGCAGTCATGTAAACAAAGCAGGACTGCAAAATAATGCATTATTATTCAAATAAAAAGGGTGATCCAAACACAGCACAAAAAGCTTATGGAATATTTGCTAAATTTTGTGAGGATTTTGTGTGTGTGTGTGTGTGTTTATGAAGCTCTCAGGACTGAGAAAGAAGATTAAGGATCACAGAGGTATTGATTTCCAGGCACTGAGATACTGACACTGCCTGAAACTCTTGTCCTCGATCATCTCCTCACAAAAAGGCCAATTAAATTTAGCTGCTTTACGGTCGTAGTAGAACCTCAAAAAATACCCTGGCTGTCTTGCACACATCAAAAAATGGGTGAATAATGTACAGCCTTTTTAAGCAAGCAATAGGTACTTGGGAATCCCACCAAGTGCTGTGGTACCCCTGTGATGCTGCAGGTGAGACACTCCTGGCCAAAGGCACTGCTTCCAGAAGGGCCTGCACTAACCCAGGGAGAAACCCCACCAAGAAAAGCTTATGACACAAGTCAAGCACAAGGACTCCCTTCTTCACCTCAACAAAACTATCTTGTGGTTGAACAGACCTTTAAAAAAAAAAAAAATCAACATTTACTGCCTAGATAACATCAAAGCCTTAAAAAAAAGGCAGAAAGGGAAGTTATGACACCTATTATACCTAGAAAGGGCTCAAGAGTGGTATACTACATTCAAATGTCTAATGTCCATCATCACACTTCACAGGCAAAATTGTTATTCCAACATCCAAAGGTATTTTTTAAAAAATATACATATATTTATATAAATAAGTTATTATTTAAAAAACATACATATTTGTTCAAAGCAACATGTTGTATCCCAGGCCTCATTGTATGTGAACAACCCAGCTTCAGCAAAGTTTAAAATCTTTACAAAAACAGTGGACTTAAGTTGAAGACTTCAGGGATCCTGTCAGGAAGAATAACTGTCTTACAGATTTAATCTTTTTAAATTATCTAAAATAAGTCTTCAAGCAGTCTACACCAAATAGATGAGTTAATCCAATCTGCAGTATATTACAAGTTTCCAATTTCATCTCCTGTGCCTGTTAATGTAATGACATAAAGTTGGGCAGTGCAGAAATACAGAAAGCTGTTTGATTAACACAATCATTAACAGAATATCTGCATTTCCCTCAGGTGATGGAGACATTAATAGAATTAATAACTAAGGAAACTTATCCTAGGCCATAGGGTTATGGCACATTGCAACAAAAAGTACTGAGCTGCAATAAAAGGAATTAGGCATTAAGACAGGAAGATACAATAAGCAAATTGCTCCCTTAGTAATAGAAGAAAAGTTACTTTCCTCTTCATAATTAAATAAGAATGTCTTTGAAACTTTTGTGACAACATGTCTGATTAAGTTACAGAAATGAGCACACTCACTATTTACTCCATAATGTCTTTAAAGCATGTTAAAATCAAATTGCAAATTATAAGCACACATTATATTACAATAAATCAGCACATAGTAGAATACTTTAATAAATCTTATGAACAGCACCAGAACAATTTTTTTTCCCCAGATTTATTATAATCCCTAACTTGCATTTGCCTTTGATGCTGACTGCATGAATTTAAAGTCAGAGGTAATTTAACCCATCATTTTCTCACATATCAATTGTGTACCACATATAACATGCAAAACCAGCATTTCTTAAACCCAGCCAAATTTGGAAAAGTGCAAAGTTTGGCAGTTCAGCCTGGAAAAAATCCCAACACTTCACATTCACTTCTCTACAAATTCTCAATTAACTTACTTCCTAAAACTTCCAGGGCTCTGAGACTCACAGTAGTAAGATTTAAGCAGTGGAGGGAAGGAGGCCCTTGGGATGAGGATGTTTCTCAGCTCTGCAGGCAGCTGCACACTCAGTAGGAATCAATAGCAATGCAATTGCCAATTTCCACTTACAATACCGCCTTTATTAACTTCAGCCAAATTTTGGATTCCCCTGCTCACATTTAAAAAGCTACTTTATTCAGGTATTTTTTCAGGTTCATTCAATGGGAATAACCACAAAGTTAATGGGCACATCTCAGTTGCTGTAAATCTACGTAATTTAGTGAAATGGAGCCACCACAGACTTGATTTGGTCTCAAGTTAGAATCAACACTAATAAATATAAGAATAACAGTCTGAATACTAAAATGCCTTTATAAGATGCTCTCAAAGAGATTTACAAAAACTATTGGCCTTTACTTTTTAATACAGATCAGATATTGAACTAATGTACATCAGAACAGGGCATAAATTCATTTTATGAGCATTCTGCTCCATCTCCAATATGTTCAGTTCCTTGTCTGAAAAACAGATAAAACTGAACTTTAAACTCAGAAAGCACACCCTACTTCAAATGAATAAGGTGAAGTTTTCCCACTCTGATATGACAAGATCAAAAAAATGTTTATGAAGACACATGATTAGAATTCTTGTGTAAAAATGAACTCTCAGTTGTACTTTACAGCCTGATCAGTTAAATGTCCTGCCCAGTGAAGAGGAGGAGACCACCAATGTTAAAGATTCAAAGTCCTAAAGGTAGGAAAACAACCTGAAACAAGACCAAGATACACATGTAATAATGTCATGTGTTCTGCAGCCTCTGCAGCTTCAAAAGGCCCTTCCTTAAGCGACGATTATAAAAGGTAAATGAACAACACACTCAAAATATGCAAATTTCATTTTCCATTTGGCAACCATGGAGAACGTGGACCTGCCGTGCCTTAATGGAAAGTCCTTTGCTACAACAGCACTTTTTGACACAGCTTGCTGAAGGAGAGAACAAGGTACTGCAGATAAGCTCTCTGCTCATTGCTGGTGATATACTGGGACACTGCAAAACACCACCCAACAGATCCTGAAAAATTACAACAGGTCACTCCAACAGCCTAAAACCGGAATAATTTAACTGTATGACATAATTAGTTCTCAGATAATCCTATTAAATTGCTATAAATCCCCATAAAACAAATCTAAACAATTCTATAGATTCAATCTTAACAATCCAGAGCGATAAAACTTCCCCTCAAATATGAAGAACTTCAAGTGTAGTTTGTTTGTAGGGTTTGGTTTTTTTCCTACAGATTTAATGTCTGCACTGAAATGAGCATGGGGAAATGACCTATACTTCATGGCCTATTAAAAAAAAAAAATCTTCTGAATTACAGTTTTTCAGAGTTAGAAGTCTATCTAAGTGCCTTATTCCCAAATTGAGATTGCAAATTTTTACTCTTTATTTTCTTCTAGTTCATTGAAATTGCTGACAAAGCAATTTTTGAAATTTTAGACAGGAACTACAAACAAATGTGGTTTAGGAATTTTTACCGACTGATTTTTCTGCTTAGTAGTTGTTTTCAAATTTTGTGAGCCGCAATGAATTCACATATTTTGTAGAGCTCCACCAGATCAAAGTGTTATCTTGTCTAATACGATGTTCCCAAGAGCAGCTGGTAGCAGGCAATCACAAAAGAACGCAAGAAACGCATCATATGGGGTTATTATATTCACAGCCTCCCATGCATATGTCTTTTTTCCTACCCACAAACTTTGTTCAGGCCGAGTTTTAAAAATGTTTACATATGTTGAGGATTTCAGAACTCGTTTCAGTCCATTAAGAGCCGAGCTGTGGCAGTTCCAGGGACGCTAGTTGAGTGCACAGCACCCGCACAGACCAACTGCTCAGCACGTGCCCCCGTGTCTTCCACAGCTGCAGGAGGAGTATTTATCTGTATCCAACACATACAGTGTGCACACACAGGAAACTAAACGCGTTCAGGAAATACCACCTGCCCAAGCCACATCTGCTTAAATTTTAATTACATGCTCCTGTTAATTAGGGCACTCAACTGGCTGGTTTCCAACCTGCCCGATAGGATTTCCTGTGGTCTGATCTGATGGCCACAAATTCACTGCTCCCAAAATAAATAAATATTAAAAAATCCATGCCTGTGAGAAGATAAATATCAAGAGGGTAAAATATGTGAGAGAAACATTCTCATGGTGTGAACAGTTGAGTATATGGGGCTTGGTGCAGGACACGATCCTGAACCACCTCAGGCTCTCCAGGTGACTGCAAGGTCACCAGCATCTGCTGCAGAAAGCAGATCCATGACATGTCCTTTGTCACATCTACCATTGGTCTCCATACATTCTGGATATTCTGGGCATATTTCTAGCACTGATATGAACACTACTAATAGTTTAGTAGTAGTATTAATTATAATATCAGTCAGGGGTCACAAGAAAACTGGTACTGTGTTCGTTCCAGTCTCATGATGAGACTGGAAAAAACTAAGAGGTAAGGCTATTCAGATATCATAAACAAATACAATTACTGGTCTACAGCACAAAAGGAATAGAAAGCACTGGTTAAACAGAACATTTGGACACTAGAGATGGTCACCAACTTTGTGACATGGTGCTACTGCTTAGAATCACAGAATGGTTTAGGTTGGAAGGGCCCTTAAAGATCAACGTGTCCCAAATCCCTGCCATGGGCAGGAACATCTTCCTCTAGACCATCCAAGGCTCCAAGCCTCATCCAACCTGGCCCTGAACCCTTCCAGGGATGGGGCATCCACAGCTCCTCTGGGAAACCTGTGCCAGAGGCTCACAGCCCCCCTGCCACTCACAGTAGTCTCCCCACTGGGGATGGACCTCTCATGGGAGGCAGTGCTTCTTGCCAGCCCAAGCCATCACCCAGTTCTGCAGGACAGAAAAAAAAATGATGCCAGGCTCATCAGAACACAGCATGAACACATCACCTGTCCTACTGATGGAAAAGCCAAACCCCTGCTCGTTCTTGTGTAACAACATCTCACTTCTGCTGTCAAAGGCAGCTTTACAGAGCTGCACCTGTGTATCACTAAGAATTCTACACAGGGCCTACAATATAGATTTTAACATTCTTTAACACAAAGGAGTATGATTTATGATGGCTTTTACTTTTCACAGACACAGACTAAATGCAATTCATGAAACCATAAAAAATACAGAACATCACATACCAGAGCACTGGCTCTAAATTTGGTTGCACAGTTCTCCATCCAAAAATACCCACTTTTGAACTTTTTTTTTTTTTTTTTTAAATTATGTGTACTGTTGCTTTTGGGTATTTCCTATAAAAAGGGACTTGAGTTATCTCTTTAGAAAGTCACACCATAAGCAGGTCCCAAACTACTTTTAAACAAAACTTCATAGGATTTTTGTACTGTGTTTAAGTCCACCTGGGTATTAAGAGTTCTGCAGGGGTACCTGACCATATGTACCCTCTCCTATCATAGTATAATTACATGCAGAATTGCTCAGGCCAAAGCTTTTATTTTCCTGGAAAGTTGTTTGCCATGGAATTGAAGAACACCCTCAGATCTCAGCTCATGCTGGCTCCCAAGCTTAGTTATTTTGTACATTTTTTTTTTTTCCTCTACAGGACTACCAACCATATTGCTCTTACCCACCACATCAGACAGGCAAATGCCTTTTGTATTTTTTAAATAAAACTAACGGGGAGAGTTCAAATCTCACTTGCCAACATCAGGAGACAAGCCAAACTTGTATTCGAGGCAGATGGTGGAAGGCATTGAAAAATGACTGATTCTCTCACTCTCTGATTCCAGTTTACTGGAAAAGAAGCAATTCCTTGTTCCTCTACTCTAAACATTGCAAAGCCAAAAACTGGCCGTAGGTGAGCTTTCCAAAGCTCTCTGAGGGATTTGGATGTCAGTTATGATGACATCTAGCCAGCAACCAAATCTCTCAAGTGCTCCAGGACATCAGAGCACCAATATGAGTTCCAACAAGGGTATATCAAATGATTACCCAGAGGAGAATAACAACAGGGCAAGCACATGCAAAATCCCTCAATTACTCTTCTATCCATTTTAAGCTTACAAGATTTTTGGAAAAAAAATTATAGCTCAAAATATGTGGGAATTAGAGAGTAGTCACCTTTCTCTTCAGCAATAACACGTGCCATTCTAAACTGAAAAAGACTCTTCCAGATATATTTGTTTAATAAACAATTCTTCCAGTTACACAAACTTTTTGTTGTGGAAGACAACACCCTCAGTAGAAGTCAATGTCTTGCCTATTCTATCAGACACAGAAACAACATAATAGTGTTTTAAAGCAGAATTAATGTAACAATATGCTCTACATGCTCAAAGTTCAAGCTGCCATCACATTTTAATGGTCTATTAATGGACAACTACTCATTATCTCTTGTTTCTGATGAAGTAGGAAAATTGTTTAAAATGTTACTGAATGATGCAGGTGCTGCAATTGAAGCAGTCATATGAATTATGAGTTAATCTAATGAGTTCAGCTCTGTCACCATAAGGAGTATGTAGCCAGATCCACCAAAAAATCAACTGACATTTGCAGAAATATCCTCAGTGAATCCAAGGCATCCAGGTTCTGAAAGGTAAGCATTTGTCAATAAGGCAGCCATCTGCAAAAATGTTACATTCAAGATGGAAATTCAGGACATGTTCACTGTGTGGAAATTATGAGTTTTTCTGTTCTGAATCCTTTTACTATAATTCTTAATAATTCCTGACATTATAAGTCACAGTTTCAGAAGGAACCATAGGTATAAACTGCATCCCAGCACAAGGGAGGTCCTTGTTTCATTATTCTGTGTGAGTTCTTCTAAAGCAAAATAGTGAACACTCCCAGCATTCATGAATCAGCAGCATCTGCAAGTGCCAGTCACAAAAATCCCTCACAGAAGATCCAAAAAAATGCTGAACATTTGAGTCCAGAAATTGCTGGGCAAAGAACTGAAGAGTTTAGTTAATTCAGATTCTTTGCAAGTCAGCCAAAAAGACTTTGAACATATGCAAAATACATTATCTGGGTAGTAAATTTCATAGAAATTGTTCTTAATACATCAGATTTTCAAAAATAAAGACCTTCTTAATACAATTTCTATTTGCAATATGAGAAATGAATAGGAAAATATCAATATTACCACAGTACTTTATGAAGGAATTGGCTTGTAAGCAGAACACAAAGGTACAATAAAAAGCACTGGCCAAGTGAAGGTTGTTTAAAGGTGTTAATTTGCAATGGGCTATGAGCATGTGCAATTGGCTGAAATTCTACTGTCAAATTTGGACAAAAAGTCTGTTAAATTACTGCTTTTCTATCACTTGCAATCTGAAGGCAAAATCTGAAAGGCATCTGACTTTGACATTAAACCAGATGCCAAAGAAAAAAAAACCCACAAAAACGTGAAAGCTTTTTGAAAACTTTTAGGATAAGCAAATCACCCAAGGGCAGAAAGGTAGGTTACTTGACAGAGCAAGGAACAGAACCCAGACTGGCTGATTTACACTCCTGGCTTGCAATTATCAAAGCACCTTACATTTTATTTAAAATCACACTTAATCATCTTTTTTTTTTTTTTTTTTAAGCACTCACTTTTCCATGACATATATCTTGCTCAATTGCCCAGTATAGAGATGGATGAGAATGTCATTTAGCATCTCTCCCCATCATTCTAGAAGCACATAAAAAAAACCAGGATAGTAATCACTATCCATTTTAAGAATTGTTAATGAACCACAGACACCTTAATATGGAGAATGACAGCTCCAGGCCCTCAAATGGGCTATTTCAAAGACCCTAAGACTGTTAATTCCACAAAGACAGGAGATAACTTCTACATTCTGTACTTCAGCACAAAATAAGTCATTGCCATGTTTCACTGCTCCCTTTGGTTCCAAGAGCGACATGCTGTCCTTTTAGCAAAGCAAGCAAACCTTCCTTCTTCCTAAAACTGAGCCCTCAGGCTTCAAATACTTACCACAAGCAGGACTGATCTACTCCTTCATACCTTTGCTCTTTTTATTACAATAAACTGCTTTCAACAGATGAACTGTTGGTAAAAAAAAAGTTCTTTCAAAACATATACACAGTGAAGATATTTAAACAAGAAACCTCTTTTTTGTTATCAAATGATCTCTTATTTGAAAGACAATCTCTCAAATGGCATTTTCTCTCACAACCAATAAGATGACCCCAACTATTTTATTCTTCCTAACTTTCACTGTTACTAAATTTCAGTCAAGAGAGACATTTTCCTCTATGGTGCACAGGATTGAGTGCATGTATAACATCACTAACTGTATCTTTGCATGATTCTGTGTAAAGCATTTTAAATAAACTTGTACCATGTCCAAAGTTACATTAACGCTCTGGATGACGTAACCTATTTTGGTTTTATTTTGGACATATAAGGATATCTTAGACCTCTGTTTTAAATACAGCAAAGGGACTAATTTTATTCAAAGTTTATAGGTCTGATTATTTAACAAAGGGAGTTACTATTATTTTCTCGAAATACAAGAATAAAAACAGGTCCTGAGCTCCAAACTGCTGTGCCCTGCACATTCCAACAGGTTAGGATGCCAAGGGCACAGCGGAAGGAGGACAGGGAAAAGACAATCCCTCACCTTAAAAGTGTTTGCATATAACCCTGCATTCACTGGCAGAGTACTGACCCAGCAAAACTTCACAATGATATAATCTTCTTTTCTTCCCAGACCACAGGGAATATGTCAGTGTCTCAATAAAATGTGACCAGCTGCATAATCAAGTCCAAGTGGTACCTTTTACTGTCAGGGACAATTAGGTTTACTTCCAGCAAGGGACCATTTCTGTGTTTATGTGAATAGCAGTTCACTGTTTTTCTATACAGAAAACCTATTTATTAAAAAAAAAAACAACAAAAAACAAAACCAAAAAAAACCACACACAACAAACCCAAAAAAACACCAACTTGAAACCTTGCTTCTTATATAGAAAAATCTCCTGATCAAAAATAAAATTTAAAAAAATACTAGCAGTATTTTATTCTTTTCAATTGCAGATCATGAGGTTACACAGTGAACTCCAAAGTAATTACATTCAGTGTGTCACTCTGATGGCACTGGACATCTTTATTTGAACTGTATGATTTAACTTTTGAATAACATCCCAGTTCCCAAAGGACAATGAGGAATTAAGAGAGCGTGCTAACCCAAAATCCTAGAAAAAAAATGTTTAGAGAAGCTACCTATTACTTGAGGATTTAGTATTATTTGGAATTAGACAGATCCCAAAATAAATGTTTAATTTTTAAATTAAAAATAAGGTAAAACTTTCATTTTATTTCATAAATTTCAAGAAGTTAACTCTACATACAGGAAAACCTCAGATAGCCACAAGATGATGCCATGTAACCTTTCTGTTACAAGCCTCATTTTCTTATCAGTGTATGTTAACTTAACAGTGCAATTCTAATGGAACTGGAGAGATTCCGAGCTGATATGTGAGCTTGGATGTTTTACAAAAATACATATTGGTTAAAATAAAAACTGCAGATAAAAAAAAGTAGCAAGGATAAAATACCATCTCTATGTGCTTATGTAAGGAAATGTTACCATGAATGCCACATCACATGGTTTAGTTCAGATAATCTCCATCTGACCAGCTGAACTGCATTTCAGATGCATTTTTTTATATACAAAAACACTGACATCTTCCAGCTGACTGTTCAGTTCCAATATACAACTGAGGAAATCAACGCTGATAACCAAAACACTGTCCCGAAGTTATTTACGCTGCACCACAAATCAAATTGCTTGTGGATAAACTAAAAGCTCTCTCCAAAGGAACAAGCATAAAATCTTGTAAAGAGAGGCCTGGGAAGAGACCACAGGACATCATTTGGTTCAAGGCAGGCTCAGCTCACCCCACTGCCACTCCAGGCAGATGTTTTCCTGCCCTTTTCCAAAAATAGAAACTTCTTGTCCATTTAAATAATCACCCTGCTGTATTTAGACACACTGCATTTTCTCCCTTTCACCACTCATGCTGAGGACAGACTAATCTTTTTCTCTCTGCAGCAGTTTTTTTTACATATTTAAGGATTGCTCTTATGGCTGTCCCTCACCTGATCTCGTCTTAAAACCAAACTTTCTCAGTGTTTCCATCCATTTCCTAAGAGCTACTGCTCCTGACATCTTCAATTGCCCCCCTGAC
This sequence comes from Pyrocephalus nanus, assembly GCA_038380795.1. Classification (NCBI taxonomy): domain Eukaryota; kingdom Metazoa; phylum Chordata; class Aves; order Passeriformes; family Tyrannidae; genus Pyrocephalus; species Pyrocephalus nanus. Next base: position 5,766,807 of record CM076270.1, on the reverse strand, counting down.
CTCTTCTGGCCCTCTTCCAGCATGACCCAACTCCTCTGAAACTCAAGTCCAACAAAAGGACACTCTGAATATGCCAATTGCACTGGAAATGAAGGATTAGTACCCAATTACCGTTTGCCTCCATAAAAGTCAATTATTATTCCTCTGCTGTCGTTTATTCTGATTTCACCTCTGTACCTCTCCAGTAAGTTCAGTGGCCCTTCAGCTCTGTTGACCTCCTCATTTCATCACTGATTTGCTTCAAGGAGGAATGGTCCTGAATACATCTTTGTGAACTGTATAAGACAGGTCAAATTTTCAAAGTGCTGAGAATCCACTGCCCCCCAAAAACAAACAGCTCCCACAGAGACAACTAACCTTAAGTACATGACTTCCAGAGTTGTGCTGCACCAGACTGCATGATATTCCAGTGTGTACACTACAAGGATAAACTTTCTAAAGCAGGCAAAATTCGAAGTATTTGCTTGCTCGTTTCTAAGCCTCTCCTGATCTCAAGTCTGAAGCTGGTCTGAGTTTTGGCTTCCAAAGCCACTGCCCCCTTTGCAAGGTAATTCAGAATGCTTTAAGTTTATAGCAAAGCTGCTGCAACCACCTGCACAGTCCACTTCAGATCCACACAAAAAGTCCTTTCTGTCACTTCTAAGGCTGATGTATCCACTTCATCTCTTCTCAGTAGTCTCATAAAACCTGCACAGCTCCAGGGAAGTGCATCCCCAAGGGGCACACTATAACCCTCGGGTGTGCAGGGCAAAATGGAGGTGTCACAGAGCAGTTTTCTAGAAAAGTGACAGGAAAGGGACTTGACCTGCTCCTCCTTCACCTTCCCCTTTGACATGTTTTACTATACAACATTCTCTGTTGTCGCCTTGCATGCCCAAAAGTGTACCTCACTCCCCCACAAGCCATCTATTTACCCAAATTTTCTTGCCTGTTGTAGACTTCCCTTGGACTTTTGGACCTTCTTTAACTGAAAAATAAAATAAACCACACGAAGTCTTCCCAGAACAGCAGGTGCTGGTTTCATGGAGTAGCAATACTTACACTGTCTAATTCATTTTCAGCCTCTCTTATGATCAAACTAAAATTTCAAAGCCCATTTTTAAGCAAATAAAGCACAAATAAAAAGAACAAAACAACAGCAATACACAGATGTTCAGGAATTGGAATCGAGGCTGAAAAATGCCCCCTAGTATTCAGTAAACTTTGATGTGCAATCACCTGAACTGCTCATTGCCAGGACAAATGGATATTGCACTGCAGAGATGGTTCAACCCAAAGGCTGAGGGGGTGGCTGCTGCTAGACAGTAAAAGTGCTCTATCCCAAAGCTACAGTATCCATTAAAACTTTTTTGGGAAAAAAAAAAAAAGCAGAATCATTGCATATCAGTGGAAAACTCAGGTACAGTTTTATTTGTCTTTCTTCTGTAAATGTATTATTAGTCTAAGTTTGCTCTTAATGCCGAGTTAGGGAAACTACAGACAAACAGGATTCAGAATTATTGCGTGGTCATCTCACACCTACTAGGAAGACAAAGTCATCTGTTAAACTACCGACTAGCTGGAGGAATTGTGGGAGGCAGATGGTCTGTTTGTTATTAACATGACATGACTACTTGTATTCTTGGTAATAAACTACCCACGTGGACCATGCAGACACAACATTTCACCTGCAAGTTCCTTAAGAATCTGTGACATTAATACATACAAAAAATGCACTGACACATAAAGAAGGATAAATATAACAATGGAAAAACCAGTAAGGGGTTAGAAGTCTAAACATATTTAATCAAGATGAACCACACAGAGCAAGTCCAGATTTTTTTAATCAGGGGGTGAAGGAAATGTCAAACCACAACTGTTGGGGTGTTGCTACAGTAAAATGCACAAATGGACAAAAAAGGTAAAAATTGGGGGGGAAAAAAAAACAAAAACAAAAACAAACAAACAAACAAACAAAAACAAACACCTATACCTGAAGCAATAGGCACTAAACCAGAAGTATCTGTAAAGTCTGTGTTTCGGGAAAAATGAAGATAAATTGAACTGCGTTTTACTGGAAACTTCAGAAAACAAATCTACCTCAGTTGGCAAATGCAGAAACCCACCAAGTGTTTCACTGCATATCGTGTCCCTTCCTCAACTTCTTCCTCCACACCCCTCCAAACTGGTTCAGATTAATGGCCCACACTGCTGCCTATTCACTGGCGCTTTCACTGCAGGCAGAATTCTGCCAAAAAGGGAAAAGCACAACAGTGAAAGACTCAACAATTCATGGGCATTTGTTCCTCAGCACAACACACTGTAACAGCAAGTTACGGATTTTGCACGCATCTACTTTAATAAACTGATTTAAATTATACAAGTGCAAATCCATATGTAGCCCTTAATTTAAAGTGGTTGCTCTGCTTAATGAGAAATCATCAGAGGCTTTTTATTTCTCCACATTTTCTGCTGGCTGTAGGCGTGCCCACAGGCAGTCTGCACAACTCCACTGCCACAAAGCAGCGATAAGTCACCCCTGCAACAACTGCGAGCTCTCCCCCAACCCCAATTAAAACCACACTCAAGTAAGCTCTTTTTAAACCAAAATATATATGCCTAAATTTAGATCAACTCCTTCAGCTTCTTCCAGAGCAGGGACAAGGATAACTAGGACAGCGTTTATTGGCATCTGAATTTTGGTTCGATGCTTCTTCGAGTTGCTTGGAATTAAAACTTCACTCTACAAGCAACAATTACTGTAAGACCTGAGCCATTTGGGGCATGTCAGGAGGCAAAAAGGAGGAGAAGTACATTACTGTGTTTTGCTGCTACAGAAAATATGATCCAGAAATGCATGCAATGTTGAGGGAAACAAATTGTGGATTTTATTCAATCTGATTGCCAATTAAAATAAGTATCACATGTGGTTAAGCTTAGAAATTCGCTGTATTTGAAATCATTGTAACACAGAACACAAGGGAAGATGCTAAGCATATTTTCAGTGAAGTGAATAGTTTTGTCAACAAAATACAATATTAGCTGTGATATTTATGTAGACAATATCTTCCAGAGTGCCTACAGGATTTAGGAAAGCAAAAAGACTTAAGCTTCTCTTTTGAATTGCACATGGGAGCATCTCCTCTACGGACTCTTCGAAATAGCAAATTTCCTTAGTGATGGAAAGAAATGCTTTATCAATGCAGAGTCCAGGTACACACAGAAAGAGCACAAAAATGCTACAGTCACTCAAATATGTCCCAGTCACTGTGAATTAAGAGGGAATCCTTAAAAAAAAAGTTCTTTTAAGGAGAAAAATCCTCGCTTCCTCATCTTTCTCAGTGAACTCTAGGCTGTCAAGCCTGTCAAATCCTGGCTATACCTCCCGTTCTTTCTGAAGTTTTATGATTTGCTTTGGGGAGGATCACCTCATGTCACACACTTTTTTTAACATTCTTGGAATTTTTCTACCACTTCTCCTCACCATCCTCCTCTTCCCACTACAAACTGTCCTTTGGCTACCTCAACCTTTGATGGCTTCACATCTGCTCTCTCACATTACCACATTTCACTCCTGAAATGTCCCTTGTCAACTCCAGCCCACTATTCCACTATAAAATATTACTTTATGTGCTCAGCTGACAGGATCAGCAAACAAATAATATAATGTATTTGAGCCCTGGGACCAAAAAAATGACTGATGAGGCACATACACCTCGAGTGGAGAAAGAAAGGAAGAATTAAACTTGACAGGGGAGCTGGACCACGTATGCCTCCCCCAGCCTTTCATCCTGCATATCACACGAAAAGCACTCCAGAAGCATGGGCTTATAAAAATAATTTACTCACAATATCCAGATGGCGAGTGGGGAGAGGAATAGCCTAGCTGCTGGAAGTGTTTCCTCACGTTGCATTCAGATTTTAAAGTTTTAGATAAAAGTGATGTCACCTGAGGTGACTTGGCAGTCTGTGCCCACAAGTTTGCTCTCTAGGCTAGCAAAAGGTACGAATTTGTACAGAAATGGGTAAAATCTTTTTTTACCTCAATAATTAGGTCCTACATTTTTTTTAACAATATTACTTAGAGTCTTCATGACAAATACAGCACCTCTCTTTTGGAGGTACAAAAGAGTAGCTTATTTAAGGGTTTTTTTGGGGGGAAAAAAACCAAGCAACAAACTTTCTAAGACTTTATATAACTTATCTGGAGGCAGATGTGAACATTTACATACTTAAGAGATGAGAAATGAGAAAAAAAATCTTGCTCTGCATGATCTTATCTCCTATTCACCTTGGCCACTATATAAGCAAATGTGAATTAATGACACATTTATATGAAGACAACAATAGCTTTATAGCTTACTATATACTACGTTGCTAGGATGCATTTCTGAAACCATCAACAAAATTTACTTCTCCAGTTATATATTTAGTACACCTCTCAGCAACTGGAAAAACTGAATTAATCAAATTATCCACGGCTGAGATTTCTTTTTACTTTTTTAAATGGTTGATTAACATTAGAACCCCAGATCCGTATTTAGACATATAAATAAATAAAATCTTGAATTAAAAATGATGAGCACTGAAAATTAGGTCAGATACATACACAGGAGTTTTATTAAAGACTTAAGTGCAGTTAAGGGCTCTTTTTTCTGAGTTAGAAAATTCTCCTATGTGAGACTGGCAAGTCCACAGCACCGTGAGTTTCTAAGGGCAAGACATGTCATACCCCTCAATACCCAAATGGTTCATCCCCTTCCACCCACTCAGCCCCAAGTCTCAAGAGAGATACCAAATGTTCTGCCTTCAAATATGCCATGGACTTATCAGTTCTGGAAATGTACCCAATAAACTCACACATCTTCAGCTGCCGCTGCTTCCCCTAAAGAGATCATTGTCCCAAACACTCCCCTATCCCTCTGCCCTCCACCTGAAAATCACTGTTTGTTCAGCTCTGCTGATGGAACAACAAATCCACCTCATCAGAATAGTCTGGGGGGATTATTTACATGTTTTAAACACTATATATTTGTTAATCCAGCTCATCCACTAGACACAAGAATATTTTTCTGCAGCAAGTCAACTCCCTAAGACTAATTATAATCTTTAAACAAGCCACCATCCAACACAAGTCCACTTCTAGCATTTCTCTGGTACCCACAGTAGGCACCGGCTATTCTGCTTCCTGAAATGAAATCACCACATCAAACCCTTCCAGCTGAATGGGCCTGACCTTTTTAAAGCAGCGCTATTAATAGGATAAAATAAACTGCAGGACTCCAGCAACCAGGTTAAAAACTCAGTAAATAGCCAGGAGACAACATGAAATGAGACCAAGTGGTCTGTACATAATGAAGCAGGCAATATCCTAAAATCAAATCAGCTTTAAATAACTGCTTTTAAATAAATGCTTTTAAAATATAAAGATACATCTGCATTAGTGAATGAAAAAGAAAAAAAAGCATAGTTAAAGGCAGTCAAAGGCACATTGTTTCCATCCATTCGTGTTCCAGAACAACGATGCATGAAATAATGATTGTTAATATACAGGTTTCCACATGCTGCCAAATTAAGGATAAACCCCAAACCAGACTGGCTCTAAGAGGAAAACACCTACCTTCCTTCCCATAAATGTGCAGGTCTCTTACATAAACATGTAATTGCAAAGCAAATTTTCACAATTGCATTTTCTTAGTTCAAAAGTCAGAGGGATACGTAGAATGTACATCTGCTGCTCTTTTCCAATTTAAGGCTCACAGCACAAGACCAGAAGATTTCAATGAAACTCCTGAGGACAGCAAGGTGTTTGGAACACAACCTGCATTCTCTGCCCTCTGCACACCTGTAGCTCAACTTGTCTCCTGCCAGGTGCAGCACAAACCCAGTCAGCACAGCTACCACTGAGCATCCTCAACCACCAAAGCCTGGGAGAAGGACCCACAACAGCTTTTTAGCTGCTGTTGGATGATTACAGAGGAATTTTCAGAGTCACCAAAAAAAAAAAAAAATTGAAAAAATCCACTATCCAACAAGGTCAAAAATTAAATGAACGCTCCTAAAGATAAAAAAAATTAGAGGTTCGCTTCACGTACATTGAACTCTGTCTCTCTGGGTTAATTACAGAGCAACGCTGTGTCTTGGTATTCAAGCCCTGAAAGTTATGGTACCACACAAAGGGTAAAGTTTAAATTAATCAAAGCCTTTTTATGTGCTATCCCCATATTTATCAGTTCCACAACGTGACAAAGACATTCCCACTACAAAATCCTATCAAATAATGCTTACAGAAAGCATTACTGCAGTACCCTTCAAAAACCTCCTAATGCAAAACCAACTGCTATTCCTTTTGCAATTCTCCTAGGAAGCGGTCAATTCAAAGACACACTGGTTTCTACCAAAAAAATACATTTATGAACCATTATTGTACAAAATTCTTTTAAGCAACGAAACCAGTATTTTCCCCACACTCCAAAATATGGTGGACCAATGATGTACAAAATATTTTCTTCTAGTAGCCTCCCTCAGTAGATAACTAATGAATTTTTATACATTTTTTTGCCTATATAACTAAAACCATAAAAATGGCACACCCAAACCCAGTGAAAATCATTTACATAAAAAGCTTTAGAGTCTGAAACAGACAGACAGATGAACCTAATCTCTCCAATCAAGGATTTCAAATTATTACAGGTTGGATTATCAAATAATTCCTGCTAAGTGCAGCATTAGAAACATTAATAAAATTAACAGTTGCACTTGTCAGCTGATGAATGCATCACAAATGTGGCATCACGCATGTAATCATAAGGACACACTATGTAATGACTGATTTTTGAGAGTGGGACATTATCAGTAAGACAAGAATTTTAACATTGCAATTTTTGGAGTCTCCTAACCCAGGCACAGTCAGGAAGAAGTGGCAACTGAAAAATGCAGGAGGATTTTGGGATAATTGACTTTATCAATGCAATTATTGTTCACAGGAAAACAGCAAAACCTGAGTCAAAACCTGCTTCGATTTACTGATGAGAGGAAAGGGGCATAATAAGAGCTGTATAAACCCCACTTGCTTGCTATAATATAATATAATAATATAAACTATTCTAAACAACAAGGAGCCTATTCTGGAAAACCTCTAGGCTAACAATTTAATTTCTGACTGCAGAGATATTAACTTGTTCAATCAAGAGTCAGTGAAAGGCTTTTACTTCTTCCTGTAAATGCATTCCTAATCCTTCCCTTTTCCGCTCTACTCCTGCCACCAGATGGAGGGCACATCGTGTGGCACTCGCAGGGGAACGAACAGTGAAAGCCACAACCCTGCCTGTGGATCTTGACTCATTCCCAACAAATAAATACAGTTTAAAGTTCCTGTCTGCTCTGAAACCGAAGGGAGTACTTGGGCCAGCAGCGTAAGGACACAGCGAGAGGCCCCTCACACAGCTCCTGTGAAAAAGCCATACAGCAGTGGTTTTATGAGGAATAAAGTCATTCATCTGAAACTGTGCTGAGAATATAACAGTAATTTATGTAGTTACCAGTTACAGTCTTTAGATTAGAGGACGATATCCAGCCAATGCAAGATTTATTCTTTTAAAAGGCATTTCCTTCTCGAAATGGAGAGTAACACTAGGAGGGTTTAGTTTTGTTGTAGGCATTGTATACATTGTGAGGAAATTTACTGTAGAAAAAGGGAAAACAGTTTAACTCTTCAACCATCTGCTATAGCCTTGACCCTGCTAAGTTAAGACACATTCAAGCAATTCTGGTGAAAAAAGAAATTCTATCAACTTCAGTGAGAACTCTGAAAATCTGCTGAAAATAGGAGTGAGAAAACTTCTATTTATGTCTGGAAAACTCCCATCCATTCCTTAATTCACCCAGTCCTCTGGCACTGAATACGGATGTTTATTTCTCCTGTTGCTTCTGACAGATTAAGCAATTCCAGAGTTGGCCATAATTAATTTTGGCATGAAGGTAACTACCCTTGCACAATCTGGAAGACAAATTAAGTGTCAGAGAAAGGCACCCCAGAGTAATTTGTTTCTTGCCTTATCTACAAGGAACAGGTGTAATTTTTTTAACAGGTGTGATAGGCCAGCACTAGACAGTGACTCATCTCTACTCACTTAGTAAATGTAAATGCAAGAGAAACACTTTGAGAACTAAGTAAAGAGTAGGGAGAAAAATAGAAATCAATTAGTAAACCAAAACAATCTGACCCCCTGCCCAAAACCCCAAGCACTCCTTAGGTGAGCATTACACATCCAAGCCATTATGTAGGCTTAGGATCTGCAAGGAAGCAGCCAAGGAAATTCTGTTGATAACAGGATTTCTAGCCTAAGGAATCTTCATCTGTGACACGAGCTCAAAGAGGTACCTGGAGGGCAGGTGCCACTGTCCCAGCCAGCTCCAGGGCTGGTGTTATGGTCTGAAGCAAGTCAAGAAGCAGATGAGGGTACAACAACAATAGTTTTGTTTCCCTAACCAACCTGAAACGATAGTGCCTACTCAGGACAACCAGAGTGTCTTCTGCTTGAGCATCTTTTGCCTTCAAAAAGGCAGAGACCCTTCACTCAAAGTGAAGCAGCCACAGGGGTCACTTAAAGGCCCAACACACATCTCCCCTCCCCAGAAAGCAAGGTAGCAGGAGAACAAAGAGTCACCAACAGAGACAAGGCCACACAGGCACAGCCTGGGCTCCCGGGATGCCACTACAGGATTACCAGACAGAGACCTTGCTGTGTTAGGTGGGATGTTATTTATTAACACTAAAAGTACAAACCTGTCATCCCCAAGCCTTTCTTGTTTACCTCACCTCTTCCCTATCATCTTAAATCCTGCTATTCTCTCTCTCCTTTCTCAACTCGAGATTACTTTTGGTTGTCTTATCAGTCTCCTCCAGACTGATGGTTTCAAAAGCAGATACATCCTCGATGTGTGCGTCTGACAGCTTTGGCCTCACTTTTTATGACACCTGTGCTGACAGCATGTTGCCACCACAGATACACAACTGCAGTTGAACACGGGGTTTTTTTCTGCAACCAGAAAAAAAAAAAGTTTTCTTCCTTTCATATGAAGATTTCCACTGTGATCATTCCACTGGACATTAATTATCAATCTAGCAAATTTCATACCATCAGCAAATGCTAATGAATCAGTCAGTACAGACCCCAAGAGGTGGACAAAAGTCTCAATTCAGTCAACAACCGAAATGGAAATATCAACCGAGTTTTATTAAAAAGATGTTACACTCTTTTCATCTCCAAAATGTAAATTTTGAAAATTTCAATCAGCTTTTCCCTCAACAGAAAAATCGCTGTTTCCCCTCGCTCTCAAAATCTCTTGGAAATCAAGGTCAATCACATCAAGCTCTGTCACTCCCAGTACTTATTCTTGGAGTTGGTGAAATTAGTGTCTTCCTATCTGACACCACAGCTAAATTCAGACTCCAACTGCAAAACCCGGGAGATCGAAGAGGAGCTGAACAATCAGTGTCTGTTCCGATTTTAACAGATGTGAGTTCCAGTGCTCCCCATTTAAATTCAGTATCACCTGAACCCAAATAGGCAGAAGAAAAACGAACAAAACCCCACATTTAATTCACAAAGTCTACCAAAGAAGTTAATAATTACTCCAGAGTAACCAAGACAGTGATGTAAGAATTTAGGATATTGGTATTGATAAAAAGCACAGCTGTCTCAATTCAACACAAAATGACTTTCATTGCCCATGAAGTTCACAAAACCATCAGCCAGACACAAGTCAATCAAGAAGCAGGGGGAAAAAAATTACCAGAACCCTCCTGGTGACTAAAAGTTCTCCCAGAGAAAAGCAAGACATTGACTGGAATAAGAAATTTCAGGGAATTTTCATAGAGGCTGTAATTTTCTAGGGCTCCAGCCTGACACCTTCAATGTGGTATTAAAACTTAATACCAGAAGAAAACAACCATCTTATATAAATACATAAAGAAGTTATGATCAAAACTAGGAGAGGGCATATAACAACCTACCCACGTTTTATCCATAACATGTAAATTCAAATTTCCATATTACAATGACAACATATCAACTGATTATTATGCATATGTTCTGCTGATAATTTTCCAAGTTATTTACCTGAATGCAGCTCATTCATTAAACTAAGAGGGGGTTTTTTGTTTGTTTTGGTTAGGGTTTGTTTTGGTTTGTTTTAAAAGTTAATAATGTCAATATTGCTAAAGGCAGGAAAAGGGGAGAAAAGATTTCTAGTTTGGAGGTTTATTGATCTCCAAAGGCAGTTTAGCAACTATTTTATCAGCTACAAAATAAAATCAAATCCCTCTGAAATGCATAAAAATCTGATGTCATTGACAAAAGGAAATAGTTCAAAGACAAGTTTATATTAGTGTATAAAGGTTACTTCTGTCAAAACAAGCAGTCTCTTCGACTCTGTGTGCTCAAGAAAACACTTTAAAAAAATCACATTCTCTCTAAATACAGATGCTGTTATACACCAAAAATTCTCTTTTTCAATAAAAACTTCTGTGCCTTTATGCATCATGTGCCATCATACGCTTTTTGATAACTTAATCCAGTTCTGAGTAATGTGAATAAGAACTCTACTGGTGATCTCCCAAGCAAGCACCAACTCAGAGCAGGCAACGCTCCCCAGTGCTCCATTGCATGAGTTGAATATGCAGTAAATAACTTTTCATCATCTTTTTAAGTAATCTGTTTGAATTTAAGCTGGACCCATACTCAAAAGGCATATGAAGTCATATTTGTTGCCTTTTTAAAAATCAGCTGAAATAAACTAATCACTGCAAATTTAAAAGGGAACAGCTACTTTTTAAAGGAATATCCCAGTATAAGTCAGCGATAAAGAAGTTTTTTTCATTAAATAATGTTCTGTATTAAATTATGGTTCCACATGATCTGCATTTCAAGACAAAGGAGAGAGAAATAGCTACACTACTATCATCAATAAAGCCTGAAATAACTAAGTTCTGGAAAGAAATAATTGCAACACCTGTATGGACCAGGTCTTTCAAGAAACTTGTCTCTAACTTTAGGGTATTAATTTGCTGCTTCACCTGCTGCAGGTGCTGGATCTGGGAGGATCTGCAGGCAGCTCAACACAGGAATGCAACAGCTTCTGTGCCCATGTTTTCCTCAGCAATGAATATTCTTGTAAGCCCTAAACTTCACCTTCTTCCCAGGTTGAATGCAGGTTAAATTCGTCTTGATTTCAGAGTGACATTAAAACCATTTCTGGTTGTGGCTGCAGACACAGCTGAACTCTCACTGCCCCCAGCAGCACCCAGAATGGAGGTAAGTTTGGCTTTGGCTCTGCAAGTTTTGACAAACATGAAAAAAAGTTGTGATTGAAAAGAAATACTGGATTATACAAGGGACAAAACCTCCTCATCACAGAATCACAGAATATGCAGAGCTGGAAGGGATCCACAGGGATCATGGAGTCCAACACCTAGCACCACACAGGATCAACCCCAAGAACTGCACCCTGTGCCCAAGAGCATCATTCAAATGCTTCTTGAGCTCTGTCAGGCTGGGTGCTTGTGACCCCTTTAATAAAAATCTTGTGAAGAGCAGCTAGACAACATTTAGGAAGGATGTGTTTAGTGGTTAATGAAAACATGCATTTGCCTGACTAAAAAAAAAATAAAAATCAAATTTTTCTTTGCAGAAGAGTCAGAAACACCTCAAGGCATAATACAACCATTAACTGAGCCATAATTATTGACTGTGAATTCTCACAGAATGCTCTGATGCATTTGGCATTGGCACGAAACAGGAGGCAGTTTCAATTACATGCCTGCTCTGTGAAGTTTATTGATCTTCAGAAGTGGGACTAATTTGCACAGTCTTAACTGTGAAAGCTAAGATGATGCTGAAAACATCTACTGTTCATCTTCTTGCCTTCTTGTTGCTTATTGCTGTTGTTTTTAATTAACAGGGATATGGATTGCTGGACTCAACAACTTTTATATCATTGGGCATAAATTATGAAATACACATTTCAATATCTTCTTAATTTCTCATGTAAAAAAGTACAATATTTTAGAAGTGCTTCATATTTACATAATTTAGCCTTGAATTGTATTTTAAGCTTTAAAACTGTTTCCCATTCTTTTTCTGAAACCAGAACATTTGTAAAGTGAGGCAAAATTTAAAAACTGGCTTGAAGAGAGCCAACCTCAGAACCCACCATCTTTAACTGAAACAGAAATTATAGACATAATATATAGTACTCTTATGTTTATCTTAGATATAACGCCAAGACCAATGTTTCTAGGGCTCACCATTTTATTCAATATATTGCTGCCATTAGAAATATAAGTTCACATTTGAAAAAATGGAGTATTCTGCATCATCAATGTGATACAAGTATGAAGTCTTATGACTATATAAGTAGGCAAAAATATTGTTAGCACTTAGAAAACTTCATTTTTCATGAGTAGTCCTGTATTTTTTCCATAGAAACTCACTGCAATAGGAGATGGCTGCTGTGCCACGGTGCAGCCACTGCAGTTTTAAGTGTTGACAATAGGGTTTGTTTACCTACTTGAAGCAGCAGCATTGCAGTCCATCTTTATAGATTTTATAAGGATGTTGATTCCAGTTTAATGAGCATCACAGAGCATCTGGCAATTATACCCCTGAGGGAGGCTGACTGATAAATTTGCAGACCCACTGCAGCAAGGCCAGCAAAATCTAGTCTTTAAAAACAGCTCTCAAATAGTTTCTGGCATACACCAAAAAGTTTACAAAGAAGGAACTCCTACTTTACTTTGAAAAATATTAGTAATGCAGTAAATGCCATTCCAGAACAAAAACTCTGATGAGTTCCAGTTCTTTCCTAAATCAGGTTTTCCCAGTCATATGGATATGTAGATGCCCGGCAGGAAAGCCAGGATCACAATTAATTATTTCATTATGGAAGGCAGTAAGAAGGGCCAGCACACTTTCCAGGAGAAAAAGCTGGTGGAGAATGCCTGGAATGGACCAGGGCATGGAAATTGCCACAGGATGGTGATGACATGTCAGCTGGTGAGGTGTCATGGGAACTCCCTTAATTACACACAGTTTAACAACCATGGGGAAAAAAAATGTAAAAATTACCTAAATTTTTGTCCAGCCTTCACTGATGCAGCTACTCCAGTGAACCCTGGGCATGAGCAGCATCTGAAACTAAAAACTGACCTAGTGCACTGTGTAAGTACAGTTCAAAGACACGGTGCTCAACAAACATAAAAAGGAGAATAAAACTAAACAGGCCTTTTCATCCAGCAGCAGTAAAACCAGAGGGCAGAAAACGATGTTAAATCGCTCTAAGCTTGTTGCATCAACAAACTGTATCAGAAAAGTCACAAAATACGTGTCTCATGGTGACCATTCCTATGCAACACCTCACAAAATTATTCAAGTGCTTCCATCAAAGCCAGGCTGAACCCACGTAACGACTCACTCTGGGAAACTCGGGCGCTGTCGGCGCGCGAAGGAGGGAACGACGACGTGAGGAGCACAAAGCCATCAGAAAGCAAAGCAAGGCACAAGCACTGCTGTGGAAAAGCAAGGAGCCACAGAGTGCTTGGAGCACTGCTTAGGTGGCAAAACAGGTAAAAAGCCAAATTAAATCCAAGGTTCACCCCAGATGACAAAGGGCATTCTGTTATTTTGGTGACTGCCAAGCGCAGTTTGCAGCTCGCTGAGCTCTCTTGGGACTAAGCACAGCCTAAAATGTAAATGTAAACTGAGGACAAAAGCAAGTTTAAAGTACAGAAGTCTGGGCAGCACAATAAGACAACATCAGAAATAGCTAAATGATGACCTGCTACTGATCTCACTTTACCCTTGGGTGCCTGAGCACTTGAAGAGCTACATGGATAGGAAAGCTGATAAGTCTGGAAAATATCAACGTGCTTTTAAGTAACTTCAGATGTTCAAATAAAGAATGCTCATTTTTAGTCAAATGTGATTAAAGTCATGTTTGAAAGAAGAAAAGCACCGATTTCTAATGCTGAATAAATACAGATTATTATAAAACTGCTTTTACTACTAATTTCAGATTTAGACTGTGCAGAATAAGACATTAGGAGAACTTTCTGGTACTTCACAATCTTAGCCCTTCTTATGTTTGGTCCCACTTTCTCAAATTCTTGCCACATGCCACGCAAGTGTAAGATAACAAAAAACTCATCCTAGATAGTGCAAAGATTTTTAGGTTTGTTTGATTCCACCCCCGTAGACTTTAATTTCTAGCCACATCAGGAACTTGTGTTGTCTAAGAAATGTTTAAATGTCGTTGCTGCAAGCATAAGTTTCGAAAACAATGTTAAAAGATTACAATGCATTAAACTAGACTTGAGAAATTTAACAAGATGCTCAGTTCCATGTGTGTAGATGTCCAAATGCAAAGCTTTTAGATGAAAATTCAGTATTTGCTGTTAAAAAATAAACAAACAAAAAACACAAAAACAACCAAGAAGTAACAGTTTTTACCTGTTTCAATGAAAAGTGTATCTTATAAAAATTGACATTCCTAGTTGGCCAGATGAATTAACTTTCCAGAATTATTCTATTAATAGAGTTGAAATCTTTCCCTCAGGAGAGCTTAAAATATTTGTTCCATAATACCTCTGTAAATCCAAAAATTCCCAACATCTCAGCTGTTTTATTCCTCCCAATAATCTTGTGCCAGAAAATGAGTCAGGGGTTTTAAAACACAAACTTACAAACAACCCCAAAAAAACCCCAAACCAATGCAAAATCAAAACCCTAATACCTGAGATGCACAGAGCTAAGGCACTTCCCTTATTCCCTCATCCCACCTATTTACAAGGACCTCCAGGGCACAGTGTGGAACATATTTTGGCAGCAATTACAACTGCAGGGAAACTGGCATTCTGAAGAAACAAAATAGTTTGCATTTACGGTCTCTTTAGTCTTTTTTAACCTTCAAACTGCTTGAAAAAAAACCAAAGATAATTTTTCATCTGCATATTCCACAGCATCAAAACTGCACATCTCCAAAGCTGAGAAAACATATGCTGTCAGCAAAGAACAAAATGATCTCTTTGATACTAATACCTGTGATAGTAGCATGATAATAGCTACGTGTGACAACTTCTCCCTGCTCTCAAAATAATTACGGCTCTCTAGAACTCAACATCTGCTCTGCCAGATGTTTCTGTCAACCATGTAAGCAAAAGCACTGCAGAAACCTGGCCAGCCTCCAGAGCTTTAGTCTCAATACCTCAGCAGATGCAGGTGGTTTTCAGGAGTCCAATATCTGGAGCACCAAGCCGTGCGAATCCACTTATGTAAACAAGCAAACGGCATCAGCAAATAATGCATCAAACCCAAACGGGTTCAGAGGAGTCTGAGACTGACATTTCTGCCAACCCAGCGAGAACTCAGATCAGTTTCAGCATGTCAGACACAAAAAATAGTAGTGTCACCACATGCTTCTGAAAATTCAATTTTCATTAAGGCCTTTTAACTTTAGCATTGACTTTCACACACAGACAGAGATGTGCCAGCTGGATGACACACGAGCTATTAAAAGACAGGCATTTGCAGCAGAATTCTAAAATATTATATCAAACCCATAAATCATTCACTCTTAAGACATAAGTGGTAACTTAGCACCAAACTCCGTTGCCTGAACAGGATGATTTACATACAGTGCAGCTCTCATGGAAGAGTTTTCCCTTCTATCCATGTACTTCTAAACTGCAGCAATCAGAAAGCAAATTATCTTCAGGGAAGCAATCCAAACTCTAGCTGAACTATCTAAGTGAAAATAAACATATTTAATATGGAATTAACTGCAGCCAAAGGGTAACAATCTTTCAAAAATGTGCCTGAAGCACTCGGGTGACAGAAACTTTTTGATTTCACAACCCTTAACTATTAAACCGATAGGTTTGATAAAAACCAAGTAAGAACAAGGTGCTTTCTCCTAATGACTCCTTCACCGTTTTGTTTCCACAACCAGCCAGAGATGAACCTGCCCTGTCCTATCTGGACTTTTTGTTTCTCAGGTCAGCCTAGGACATCCCTTCTGCTGAAGAGGCATGTGGAGGGCAACTCTGGCTGCTGCAGCAGAGGGAGATACCTGGTAGAAAGGTCCAGCTCCTCTCTTCCCCCTCAAAAACCCACTGGGGATCCTGAAAGAGCATTTTGGGATCCACTCCACTACCACACTGATGGGCACACAGAGGGTGTTGCTACAATTACAGAAAGGCTTTTCCAAACAGTTGCCCCTAAGTAATTTTTTACACAATCAGCAAATGAGGTGAAATGGGGGTTTGCAATTTATTTATAAATTAAGGAGGAGGTGTGTGGGGAAGCCTAAATCACATGAAAATACTAAAAAGAATAGAATCCACCTCCTAGATCTCAGCAGCCTGAGAAATAAAGCAAAGCAGGTTTCACAGCCAAAAAGTGCATCCAGTATTTGATACTTGGATGTGAATCTCCAAAGGGTAGTGGATGTGTATCAGCCTAAGTGTTCAGATGCATAATTAAGTAAGAAATCATTAGAGCCTTTATGACAGCTCTACAGCACTAAAAGTCAAGGTTTCCACTATAAAACTTCTTTTTCATGCATGTAAAAATTAGCTGTCAGAATTATTTCTAGGTTCAAATAACTTTTTAGAAGCCCTTCACCTTCAAGCAAATTAAACTGAAGTGCCCAATCATTTTTAAATGGCATAAGCAGTAAGTTCTAGGGGGTTCTCAGTCTCTGATACAACTCTGAATATTCAGCCTTTAACTTGAACTTCAACACTTAGGGTTTCATTAGCAGCAGTAGCTTCACCCTCCCTCCAATTCTGTGTTTACCATTTTCTCGTTGTACATAATTATGGCAAAGTGTGTGTTCAAAATTGAAGTAGCATAAGCTACACAAGCAGACATTAATTTTAAGGAAAACAAAGGCAGTGTTACTACTGGTTATTGGTATTTTAGTGGCTAGAACCAGAGGACTTTAAGAATCTACAATATCAGCCACTGTATATACAGCAAATAAAAGCATTTGCCACCACCCCAAAGAGCTTCCAGCCTGCATACCTGATGAACCACATTTTTAAAATCCATACTTTCATGGTCTTATTTTGGTCCTTCTATGCACAGAGATATTTCTCTTACAATATTTAAAAAAAAAAAAATGCATAGTTATAAGCAATCTAATTCAATCTTCATGGGACCTGTCTCTAATTTATAAGTACCCATGGTTAATTTTTAATTTATTTCTTTTTAAGTTAAAAAATGGTGTTATTCCACATTCCTCAGGTGTGCCAAGAGTTGCTCAACATCTCACCTAACAAAACAAAAATATTAAAATGGTGCCTCTGTTAACTATGGATAATTGATATTTAAATAAAAGACCCTGAACTAAGTTACACAACTGCAAATTCAGAACCATCCTTGGAAATTCAGGAAAATAAGTGCATACTAGAAAACTTTAACAAGGAATAAAGAAAATGTTTAAATCTATTTTGAAAGAGGACTTAGTTAAATACATGCTACATAGTTACATAATCTAGATCACCCCAAAAGTAGCTGCAAACTGGAGGAGCTTCCTTTTAGTGACAAAACCAAGGGAAAATGTATCAGGAGCACTTAAAAAGGATACAGTTTGCCTTAGTTCATCGTGTTCATCTATTCCTTTAAGAACCACAACTCCATTTTCAGTATCATCAGTATATTGCTTAAAATTATACTTATTCTAATTACAAATTATTTTTATTATAGTTTTTTAGTTCCTTCTAGCTATAAGTGGAACCATAGTAATTTACAGCCCAGTCATGGCTGAATCCATATTTAGTCGATTAGTCCCTTCTGCTCAAATCTGATAATATAGGAAGATGACAAAAATCTACATGATATTCAGGGAAAAATTAATTTAGTGTATTTGATTATTTTTTTAAAGAAGGGTCCAAACATCATTAAATCAGACATTTCTGATTCCCAGAGCATAATAACGTGCATATAACAATTCATCCTGTCTTCTGTTTAGTTATTTTTTTTTAAGGAAAAATAAAAGAAGGATAATTAATTTGATGAAATCTAAACACAACCATAGAATACACATTCTAAAAGGCATTCAAAATGAATACCATCAAGGAGCCTTTCTTGTCTTCATTCACTCTTCACTTTCCCTAAATAATTAAGCCTTCTGTGAAAATTCAGAGTTTTGACTACAGTGATAAATTTTTGAAGCTATACTTTAACATTTGCATGTATTCAAGACTGGCCAGAGACAACACTTCCAGTGGGTCTGAAATTTTTCTGGTAAACAGGGAAAAGCAACTGAAAACTCTTTTATATTGTCTTAGAGATCAAATAAGGGCTTCTCCATGAAGCTTTCCTCCATTACATGCAAGCAGAGCAACATCATTACCTGTAAGCAAGTTCTCACTTTAATTTTCCATAACTAGTAGAATATGATCTCTCTCAACGTTAGTGCTGTAAGTAAAAAGTGTTTGATTTTGCTGTGTATTGTCAACTATTCCCAGGGCAGTTTAAATACTGTCTCAAAAACATGTTAACAGAGCCCTCTCAGCTATAATAATAACTAACAAAACTTGGACATACACTAATGTTTCCATGATTTCAAACATTGGTGGGGGCAAAGGAAAATAAGAGCTTTTTCTGGCAAACTTTATAGCACTCACAGCTGAGAAGTTAACACATTGTTTGTAATACCAAAATAAAGCATAAAGATGCATCCTGTAGCTGGAGGTGAATCTAGCAAAGAACACTAATTTTCCATTACTCTCAAGTCACCCCTTTAAAGGATTACAAACAGTACCACAATATACTTTTGTTGCTTCTAGAATAGCTGCCCTGTAATTCTCGCCTGGGTCACACTTTTTCTTTTAAGTTATCTTTTTTCTAGGTTTATGAGGCAATATTTGCATCTTGTATCACATTCTGGAATAAGAAACTGGGGCTATTTGTGTAGAGCTACAGTGAGCCTTGTGGCAATTATTACCATCCCTCTATGTGTAAAATTACTTTCCTCTCATCCTAGAAAAAGAAAATATTTTTCCTTCAGGGTAATAGACCTTGAATTACTGATGGAATAACGCCATTCTCATCCCCAAGTCACTCTTCACGAGTGGCAAAACAGCACATGAAAAATACTTAAAACTCATCTTCAGATAAATCTGTTTCCTATCTCTGCTGAACTAAGAGTCACACAATGCAGCCAGAAACCACTGTCTAACACACAATAAATAAAAGGTGATAAAATGTCTTTATGCACCAAAAGATCCAGTATAGAACCTAATGCTGAAGTTAATTCTTTTGGGGTTGACTGGATTATTCTGTAGTTGCATTTCAATACAAACATCCTGAATTCCTTGGAGGGTAATATAAATTCAGAGTAAGTGTGTAAAGAAACCTTTAAAGAATACCCTTGTATGCTAACAGGTGTTTCAGGAACGTCAGCTGCTCTTCCACAAACTAGACCCGGAGCTCTGGAGCTCCAGGGCACCTCAAGGTTCCTCTGGCAGGACCCCCAGGCCTCCTTAGCAAGGCGGGGGACAGAAATATCACTGAAGAGTTTCTCACTTACCTGAGGCTCTCATTTGGTACAGGATAATTTGATCCCTAATGTCAGTCTTAATTATGTTAACTAAGGGGAAGGGATCCAATCCTACCAGCAGCATTTAATCCTGGCCGTGACTCATCCTGATCCGATTAACTATTTCCCACACAGCGAAACCTTCTGAACTTCAAGACCTACTGAGTCAGGAAGAAAAGAGAGAGACAGAAGAGAGACCCAAACCTTCACAATCCTCATTCATCCAGATGGGACATGAGAAAGCATGTAAAAACAGTCACCAAAGACGTAAGCCTAAAGGAGGATTCAATTTATTAAGCTTTGCATTTCAAACCCTCTGTTGTAGTTTGGTTTCTTCATCAGAACAGAATATTAATATCAAGCCTATCAGGCATACTGGCTAAAGCAGCTGAAGAATAAAGAAAAAATCAAAAAATTTAGGAGTTAATGCTAGCAGCCTGTATCAGATATAATTATCATTGTCTTTTTTTAGAAGCCAACTGATGAAGAACTGCAGAATCCGATCTCACCTGACTGCACCTGACAAGAGGCAAAGGCATCAGTGCAGCCTTGAGCCTCTGAAATGTATTTTAAGAACTGCTTTCTTCTCGTCCAGAAACCCACATGCAGGCAGTAGAATGGGTGGCTAAATGTGCAGGCTATACACAACTCTCAGCTCACAGGTGCCAATGGCAATTTTACAGTGAGGTAAAAAATATAGAGTTACGTTGCTTTTTTTTAAAAAACAAACAAACAAACAATTCATTTCCAAAAATTTTCTTTTACTTTGAGGAATTTAAAAATATCCTAATTTTGAGTTTGTATCTGAAAGTAGGAAAGTTTTTCAAAATGTCTTCACATTATTATTAGTAAAGACAACGGACAAGCACTGCCTTGTGAGGAACTCATTCCACATCCAAAGAACTACTGGCTTCAAACTTGTACTCCAAGGTCTTTTCAGTACAAGTAACAAATTTGATTGATATGCTTCAAGGAGATTAGGAAAGACTGATGAAACACAGAGATTGGAAAAAAGACATTAGAAAGAAATCACTCCATCATCTCACCTCACTTTTTCTGTGCCACAGACATATTTTGCCTTGTGTTGAACCCTACGATGGCAGTTTGGCTAAAGAACATCCAACCACAAAACAAAGTCGTACTGAAATTGGTTCCATTCTCCACCTGCTCTGTGATGTATACTTTTACTTGTAATTTAATGCTTGATTCTTGTTGTAATTTATTACTACACCTAGGATAGTAGGGGAAGGTATCTATTTTCACGTGGAGATACTTCTGCACTGTAATCAACTAATTTAATCTTACGTTCTATATAATACTTATGTCAATATGAACGAGAAAAGCCCCCCAAGCTATACTTATTTCTGATCAAATGCTAAAGAAGTAACTATATTAGGTGTAAAGGCCCCTCTTTTAGTGCAGAACTGTGTCCTTAATAACACCCTGGGCATTTTTAACACAGTCATCACGGTACTTTGTGTTCCTACAGATTCAAAGGAACTATGAAGACAAGAAGTATTTCTCTGGCCCTGGGTCTAGAAGGTGTTCAGGTTTCAGCCATAACCACAGGGAGAAGTGGTACTGAGCACTACAATATATGACAGCTTTGAGAAATGCTTTTTAAATGACAAAACTTCAGCTATTATCCAAAATTACATCTGTGTATTCACATAGAAACAAACCCCCATATATAAATGGACAGCTCTACATATATATTTCTGTTTTTAGGAAAGTCTTTACAAAAGTTATTTATTAAAAACAAAAAACCAACCAAACAAAAAACAAACAAACAAACAAAAAAGTTTTCCACAAGAGTAAAACAAATATCTGTATTAACACCATGTCTTATCTATCTTTTTAGCACATAAACTGAATAATTCAGAAACAAAATCCCCCACAGGGTCTGTGCTAGGATCCTGAGGAACCATGCAGATGCAACTTTTTTTTTGTGGTCACAGGATTTAATTTTCTTACATAGTTTCTGGAAATATTAATAAAGAAAAACAAGCATGATGATACAGAAGACCATTTGTATATTTTAGGTCACTATTTGCACTGCTAGCAACACAGCAGCAGGTTCCATTTGCCTTGCACCAAGTATATCATGAATAATTCAGTTCCTTGCTTTGTTCCCTAAATAGCTGACAAGGAACAGAAACTTTGTTCACGACCCATATGGCCTTTTTTGAAGCTTGCCTATTCATTTAATAATGCACATCACAGGGCCCATCACCTGGGTTGGCACTTATTAAAAATAAAAGCATTCAATAACTATTACTAACAAAATGGCCATAAAACAAGCAACTTCTCAGTGCTACCAACTTTGGCTCGCAAATAGCACTCAGCCAACTATTTAAATAATTAAATGCTCTCAGTCTGCCCTGCATCAGCCCTGGCTCACGTAGCCTTCGAGAGGAAACAGATTCCAGAACTGCTGGGAACGTGTTCCTGCCTGGGCCACAATTGTAACTGTAAATGTCTGAGCTCTCTGCTAAATCACAGATGCCCTGTTGGAACAAAGAAAGCAATTTCCACCAAAGGCACGCTGACATCTTCATGGACTCCTTATATATTTCTAACTATCAATCCCTCTTCCAGCTGTCTCCCCTCTTCACATCCCGGAGCAGTCCTGGGCTTCTCCAATCTCTAGGCTCAAACTTGCCTAGAGCATAACACCAGTACTGGATTCTTGAGCCAAGGTAACATCAAAACTCCAGCCCTTTCATCAGTGCTGCATTATAAGGGAGGATTGTTACAGCAGTCTTTAGTCATCCCCTAACTTCCAAAGGGTTGACATCCCATATTATTTCTTTTCTCTAGGCCCAGATCTCAGCAAAAATACTACAATTCACACAAACTCCTCTCTGCAGAGACTTCTCAAATTTGCTGGAGAGAAGTCAGTCTTTGATGGGGTCCTGACCCCCCCAGCAACAGTGACTTTCTCCCTGAAGCCTCACCCAACCCACTTAAATACCCTGCTGGTTAACAGAGTTTAAAAAAGGCAAAATGAGTAAGATCTTTAAATATTACCTGCTCACTTCTGTTAAGGTTATTTTCTCCATTCTGTTCAGTAACAAAATTTCCCAAAAGCTAAACAAGACATGAAGTTGGTCCAGGACCAGACCTGGTGGGAAATGTCAGCACACACACCCCAAATACCCCAACTAGGAATAAAAACCATGAAGTCTCCAAGAAACAAGATTTCTGAACAATTTCACTTCTGAGCCATTCCAACATTCTATTTTGACAGTGACATTTCAATTCACTTTTCATTTTTAACATTTCACTAAAACAAAAAAAAAATAATGGATAGAGAAAATGTCATCTAACTGGAAAATTACAACCATTTCAGCCTGGAAGAAATACTCATAAAACAAGCAGATTATGAGTCAGTATTTTAACTTGGACAGGAACAAGTAAGTTCATTAGGAAATCACGTGTTTGTAAATTTGTGGCAATTACACGTGTTCAAAGGGAACATCACCTTATAGGAAGGATGAGACTTCTCTCACGTTTAAAGATTACTCATTATTGAGACTGAGAAAAGTCAGACACACACACACACAGAGCAGGAGGCATTAGTTAACTACTTTTCCATAATCAGTACTCTAGAAATTTAAAAATCCAACTTGTTTAATTTTGAAAAGGCTAAAACTATGAAAAGTCTAAAACTTATGCACAAGTCCCAGTATTACCAGGGAAAACCCTAACTTTCCAATACATCCCATATTTGTTTCAGTGTGGTAGCTACTACACTTCAGAAACTCATCAGCTTTTAAAGAGAATTGAACTGAGAATAGAAGCCCCTTAATGCAAGACTATTGTAGAATACTATTATTAAAATTGACTATTATTCAGACGATATCAATTTCATTATCCCTGATCGATCCCAAGCAATGCCCCTTTAGCAACCTTCAGCTACAAGTGCTGCATGAACAATAACTTAATACAGTACAACAAATTGCAGCCCTGCTGCTCCCGGTTAAATTCGGGAGCAGTCCAACTTATTAGCAGGCTTCTAGTAAATAGCTGTCATAGGTGCTGACGGCAGGGAACTGGATGTCAAAGCACCACCAAAAAGGGCTGAGAAAACTCTTTCCCCTCAAGGCTTTGTTAATTTGATTTATGTGTACAGGCAGGAAACTAATTGCTAATTGTTGCAGCGCATAGCATGGAATTGCAGCACTCCACTCAAACGCTGGATCTCAAGAGTACCAATAGAGTTTTACACTGCTGATGAGAGAGGAATCCTAAACAGGAATCTGCCAGTGTTTGGTGCTTTGGAAATTTTAAGATCCCTATGCCACCATCTCCTTTGAGGAAAGAGCCACTGGATTGGCTGGGAAGTTGAGAGACAACACTGTCAACTCAGCAAGACCAAATTCCTGCAGTAGTTCAGGCAATTAGGAGATAGTCCATGTAACAAGAGCTACTAATTACATTAAGGGAGTTGTTCTGGAAAGGTTATTCCTCAGCATCAGTATAAGCATGTGCCTGGGACCACGAGCGAAAATTGCTGATTCTCCTCGTATTGAGTTGCAAGGACTGGTCAGTGAAAGGCAACGTTTCCCAATTTCTGCATCCTGTGGTATTTCCCAAATGGAAGCAATTGGTCTAAAAGGAAAACTGGTTGTCATCTCAGCAGGCTGTGTGGGTTTTTTGTCCTTCAGATTCTTTCTGTTAGGAAAAATGTGGTTTGGTTAAATCTATAAAAATGATAGATGGCAAGGCAGATACCTCTTTAGCCTCTAAATATTGCCTTTTAGCCAGCATTAGTGTCAGAATTGCTGAGAAATATCTAGTCAAGCATTTCTGTTTTTCACATAAAGTCAAATACAGGGCCTACTACTCACCAAAAATTTCTTAAAATGTATGGATTTTTGAAATCCATAAATGCTTCACCACCCATTCTAGTTTGTCATGCTGAAACAGAAATGGGTCCTTTGAAAATCTGAGCTTTCTGAACAGCACCAGACACCCACAGGCAAAGGGGAGGGCAAGATGTCCTGGGGCAGCCCAGCTAGTAGGAGGATTCAAGGCACCATCAGCCCCTCCCTGATCCCTCTGTTACCCCAAGCAGGAACAAGGAATGCTAGACCTTTGAAAAGCAAACTGCTCCCTCACCCATGCTGGCACAGCTCATTTCACCGTCTATGAGGAAAAGCAGTGCTTGTCACAATTCAGAATTGCTGCCCTAATTGGCTTAAAACTGCCCCACACTTCCAGCAGTGATGGAAAAGAGGTAGATAGTTAATGGCCATGGAAATTGGTTGTCTCTCTAAACCCTAACCACACTTCTGCTATGAGAAGTGCGAGGAAATTTCAGCAAGGTAATCTTTAATTTTAAAATAAGATAGATCCTGCAATTCAAAAACAGGTGATTGGAGCAAAATTCATTTGTATTTTATAACCTATCAAAAAAACTGGTGTCACATTCTCATAGAAAACAAGAGGTGCTGCACCAGCATGCTGGGCAGGAGAGCAAGAGGAAAAAGTTTCCAAGAGGAAAAGTTCAGTGTCAGATCCTGTTCCCCTCATGCAGAACAGGACTGTAACCCTCGGTCCCCTGTGTCCCATGTAACCTCTCAGCACTGCTGAGCTGTCCCCCATCTTCCCCTCTCAAATTTGCATCCTGAGCTTGTAAATGGTTCATTGAAACAGATGCTCTACCACCAAAAAAACAGATCTATGGAATAAATACATATAATCTTCCAAAAATTCCAAATTAGCTTATCTATATCTATTTGTATTTATATCTATATCTATCTATATACATATATAGTTGTTCCACAAAATACCTTTCCTGGAATTAGAAGATTATAAGAAAATACTCCAAAAGCTCATTCCCACTTTTCTCACTGATATCATATGACTTTTACACAGGACATCAAATACAAGACACAAATCCTCCTTCTGCTCCTCCTCTTTTCAGAAAAGGTCTCTGGGGTTTGGCCATCTCTCTTTTACCTTCTTACCTGTGAAACACAAAATTAAATTCACTTCCTGTCTTTAAAGACAAATCAGGAAGTTGGCCCAGCTGAGCTTTCCCTTCCATGTTCCCTAGGGCAAAAATGTATGTTGGTTTTGAAAAAAGAGCAATAAGACCAAAGCCACTCATGTGAGCTGTGACAGATACGGAAATTTCTCAAGGGACTTATCACTTTTTAAGGCCACACTGTGTACTTAATTTACCAAGGATACAGTTATTATATTAAATAAAAACAAAAACTCCAAAAAAAATGAGGAAAAATTGTTCTCAGTGAAATACATGGTGGACCTGAAACATTAAATATGTCCTTTCAATGTTAAGTAAACCATAAGCTAAGACATTTCTTCAACAAAAAAAAAAAAAAAAAAAAAAACAAAAAAACCCCACAAACCTGAATGAAACCAAAGAAAACCATAAAGCAGACAAGCTTTTCTATTAACACCTCTGAAGTACAGATACAACCTATTTTTTGGTATAAAAAGAAATCCTATTTGACGTAAGTGGGTATCTGAAGCCTAAATTTATCAAGTCACTGTTCCACAGATACCACTCAGGTCACACAGGGCATCTTTCTTCCACAAAAGACACCTCCCCGTGTTCTCAGAGCCATTCTCCGCTGGGCAGGGAACAGGAGGATAAGCGGGAACTTTCCCTTGTTTGACATTACTCTTATCTCCTTTCAAAGGGGGCTTTGTACTTATAAATACACATTCAAAATTATCATGTGAATGAAGAGAATCCCAAGTGATTCCACAGTGTGGGAATGAAATAAATCTACTGAGCTCACTTAGCTGCTGGTTATTCAGGAACACACCAACATCCATTCCTGAAGATGCAGGAGGCACAACTTCAGACTCAGCCTAACTAGGTTTAATACTTGCATATAAAATACAATAAACACCTAACATACAGGAGGGAAAGGACGAGTTCCCACTGAGATTTGCTTTTTGCAGAGCATTTTTCAGCTGCTGGCGTGACAAAAACCAGGATTTGGTTGCGTGCAAGGGACACAAAGACTATGGATCTGACCCTAAGTGAAGGGAGCAGCAGCCTAGGCCAGCACACTGCTGCCACCAGCCATGGGGTGGTCACAGGGAGCTGTTAATCAACACTAGCTGTTAACAGGAATAGGGACAAATGGGTCTTTCCCAAGGGCAGCAGTCACCAGAGCTCTCCTTCCTCTCAACACATCCCTCTCCCTTAGAAGCCAAGGCTCTGCTCCTGCTATGATTTCTGGGACAAAGGCAATTTCGCCAAGCAGCAGCCTGTAAATTTAATTCAGTCCAAACCTCCAGAATTCAAACTTTCCGAGAAGTTCTAAGCTCTCTTTGCTCCTCAGATACATGTTTCTCACAAACCTGAGCAAAAGGTTTGAAGTTTTATCAGTACTGATTACAACTGATCAGGGACAAGGCACACTTGGGTACGGAAGTTTCTCACTACACCTAAAGAAAATAACAAGCCAACTCCTCAGTGCACAGGCACTTTTGTTTTTCAGCCATGACTGCAAAGGAGAGCTGCTGCTGCCTGCCCTCCCAAGCCCTTTGAAGAATTAATCTTAAGTTATGGCTGGCAACAGGCACCAATGACAAATCAATTCTTGCCAGAGATGGATTTGGGAGATTCTGCAGGTGATATTACCTGCTGGAATAAGGAACAGATTTGTCTCTGAAGGACAGTTAGTTACATCTACAGGTATTATGAAGGGATTTAAACCTCCCTATTGTTTGGGGGGTGGGGAGGAGGAAGATAGTGAAGAAAATATTTGAGTGAGAACATAAAGGATGAAAAGCAGAGGTGAAGTGTAGGAGCTGCTTTATAGACTGGTTGGAGAGGAAAGCAAAAACTCTTTTTTCTGTGCCCCCTCCCAGTTTTAATAATGGAAAAATGTTATCTAAGAAACTGTGAATCTAATAGTAACCAAGATGTATGATAGCTGAGAGGAATTACTGAGTAAAGCAGAATAAGGCTGCAAGAATTTTAATGAAGAGTAAATTGGCTGATCTGACAAACAATGGTATAGCTGGAGTTACCACTAACATCAACACAACTGCCTTTTTTTTTCTTACTATTCAACAAGAATCTGTTTATCCATTTAATTTGCAGAAGTCAAACCCAAAATAATAATCCTAAAAAGTTATGATACCCCACATTCTCCAAATAAACTAGGGTAGTTTCATTTTTACCTGGTTTTAGAGCAACACAGCTCAAAAAATTTCTTATAAAATAAACCATTTTTCATATTTCCCCTACTGAAATGCTCAATAAAGAACATTTAAAGAAGTTAAAGATGCAATGCAATATATATATTTTTAGAAAAAGATGCCAAATTGGATAATACTGGTAATTATAATCTCAGAGGTCTTTGGTAAGTCTGCATTTCTGCTACTTTTTGTGCTTTTATTGCCCTGTCCCTTTAGACTTTGTTAATAATATTAAACTCAAATCTTAACTGAAAACACTCAAAGTTCAATCGAACAAAACTCAAATGTTTACCATTTTACTCTGAATCTGTCAGATATGAAGCAGCAGAATAAAAACACACTTCTCAAGCATCCCCCTTTTTATCCAGGGTGAGAAGGAAAAACCAGCTGAATTTTCAAAAGCACTTAAGCGATATCAGAAATCTAAATGCCATTTTAAAAAGTAGCTTTAAAAAGTCAGATTTCATCGAAAATTATGAAGTTTTTTTCATTGCAAGTTTGCTTTTGAGAATTCAACCAGCACACTTATCAAAATTACCGGGTGTTGCTGTATTTTTTAAAGTCTGCCTCTTATGACCTTCAGCATTTACTATAAACTGTAGAGACTTCTACTTCTAAAAGCACTCATCACTTTGGAAAACAGGACCTTCCCTAGTCTAGTGATTGTACTTTGGAGCTGCAGACACATTCCTCAGGGAACAGGATGCAGGCTCAAAGCACAGATGATGACTCTCCAGCTCTCCCCTCTTGACATGCTCTCTCTGAAAGGGCTCTGAGACCTCAGTCTTGCCATGGAGTCTCAGCCCAGCTGTCCCAGGAGATAACCTGCTCTCAGCCTATCAGTTTTACCAGCTTTATCCATCTGTTTTGTCCTGGTAACTTCTGCTGGTTATGGATATAAATTTAAACAGCCCCCGAAGTCCTTTGTGTTTCAGCTTCCACCTCGTCTCTTTTGGGTGTGGGATTTCTGCCCTTTTTCACATTCACCCTGAAGGTGTGTGGGAGCCAAGTTACACCAGACTCGAACTAAAATATTTTCATGTATCTTTGAAAGAAAACTGGGAGAAGTCATATTCATGGCACAGACAGATATAGTTACTGGATTCCTATCAGCCCAGTGATGTTTGCAGAATTATATCTGGTTTTACTAGTTCAGAATCTTCCTGTATTATGGAGCAGGTTATGTTATAAATATTTATCTGAGCAAATCTAGTATTCACACTGTTAAATCATTAGATTTACTGATTGAGCCCCCTATTAACAATATTTGTACCAATTTTTGCCAGCATGTAAAACGCACCTCCCACAACTTAACACCTCTTGAAACCCCTGAAACATCAGCAGTAATCTGATTCCAACTTTTTTACTGTCAAACACTGCAAGCACTTCCCTACAGGGGGCGGGGGAAGTGTTCAGAAAGGCTTACAGAGATAATGTTTACTTAGGCTGTATCATTGATTAGGAAACGTGGCCGAGACCAGTAATTACAACCGTGCTAAATTGCACGGAAATTCTGTAACATTGACATTTCACAGGAAGCAAGGTGCAAAGTTGAAGGAATAAAAGCCACCACTGAGTTTTCTTACCTAATGATTTCTAGTGTGTCTGCTGGGAAAAAATGCTTATTGTGGACCTGGCTGATGTAGACAGCCAGTATGGGCCTGACAGAAGAGCTGCACACCAGCTCCCACCAAGAGCCTCCAGTGGAGAAGGTGGACAAGAACACTAACCCAGCACTTCCAAGGCATCCACACGCCTTTTAAATCCCTCAGGGGATGGGGACTAAACCATTCCCCTGGGCAGCAATGATCCTCCCTTCCTAACATGGATTGGTAGACAGGCTTCATTCAACTCACACAGAATCCAGTCCAAATCTCGACAAAACCAACACAAGTCCACTGGGGCGTTTCTGTCAGCCCTTTAGAAGCCCAGGGGGTCCCAATCCTCAAAGTTTCCTTTGACCACAAGCAGATTTCACCCCCATTGAGGTGAATGGCTCCCACTCCAGGCTTGTAAGCACACTGAGGTGACCTCTGCTTGGACAATATGATTGGCAACTCTGTCTTTTAAACAGGTTTGTTTTTTTTTTTCCCTAATTCCTTTCTCAGGACTGTTAGCAAAATTCCTTACCGTTACTGAGTCTAAGTAGTAAACAAAGAAAATTAAATTATTGTCATGCTCAATAACATGTAGAATAGAAATTGCAAGCTAAGCAGCTGCCACTTATTCCTAGTAACTCAAAGTATTATATTGAAAGAAGTTTTCCAATAACATATATTGATTTTGTCAGGTTTGGGTTTTTTTTTTTTTTTACCAAAGCAACATATGTTGCATGTTCTGTACTTGTGGGGCTCAACACACACAGGTTTCATTGCAGTATCTCTTGACTTTTCCCAAACAGATGTTGAAGGAAAGCAACTTAAAACAACATGGGATAAAATCTGTCTCAGGTCAAAATGTTGGGTTAAGAAAAATCTTGTGGGTTATGCAGTGTACTAAAAGCATTGATTATATATTTATATATAGAATTGATAGGCAGTTGAATTGATGCTTGACTCATTTACTGAAATCATGCCATTAAATAGAAAAAAAAATACTAACAATTATATAAAAGGATAGCAACTATATAAGTTTTTTAAGTTCCAAAGTATTCATATAATTCATTTCACTTAAAGTCCAGATTCTTACTAATATCCTAATTGCAAGTTGAAATCGTTTGACAAATGATGAAGAGTTTGAAAAGGGATGTTTTTAAACTACTCTTAGAAATAATTAAATGGCAAGCAATTCCCAGTCCCCAAAGACAAAGTATTATCCTGAGTTTGACAGACATGTCAGCAATTTGCTGTAATTTGTGTAATACCCAGTCTTAGGGCTTAGTTTATTCCAATACTTTCATCATGACTAAGCCTAATGACAGAATTCAGTTCAATCGACTCTCTGAAAAGACCAAGAATTTAATTTTTAACATTAAAAGAAAAAAAAAATCAAGCATTTTTCATCACCTGTACCCTTTCCCATTATGAAAATAATTAGTCTATGTAAAGTAGAGTCAGTTCAGCACATGAAAACTGACATGAAATCCTGAATATTTATTTTTTCCCTTGAATTTTGTAACAGTGTTGGCTCAAAAACACTGTATTAACCATTTCAGGATTTAAGACTTGATTTAGCAGACACAATAAAAGACAATATTGTCTTACTTTCAATGTATTTCTGCTATACTCAAGAATACCACTTTGGATGACCATGACAACAGGTTTGTAAGTTCTGCTGCTTCTGAACTGGTACTGATCAAAAAATCTGCAATGCATTGCCTTTATAGTGGAAAGGGAACTTTCCGTTCCAGAAGCCAAAATAAGCTCCTCTGCCCCCTCAAATAACTTCCAAAAGTTGGCAGGAAAACCTGGTTTCTTCCACACTCACTGCTAAAGAAAAGTGATTATACTCTAATATGAACATGTTATATAAACTTTCAAAGCAGTGAAAAGATTCCACACAGGAAAAAAAAAATAAAATCAAAACCCAGGCAGTAGATATTTTACAATAATTTATAATCTTAAAATAGATTATAAAGAATAAAAAATAAATTGTGGTCTTTCAGAGTGCAGAGGCCAATTTTTTCATCATAAACCACCACAGACTAAAGGTTCAATAAAAACACACGCCAGGCTTCATTTTTTTGCCAAAAATTCCTCAAGGATTTCTTAGAGCACCAAATTTTACAAAACATCATATAAACCTTGCTTTTCAACAGTGTTATTCGACAATCAGTTAGACCTAGGACAGCTGTTCTATTGTCTGTATTTCTATTCACTTATTTCAATCCATGTACATTAAAGATAATAACATATTTAGCAATAGAACATGACTAAATCAAAACTATTGTGATTAACACAAATGTACATTACTAAGAATTCCACTAGCTTTGTACATGAGTAAATTCCAATAGTTTTGTTATGAAAGCTTCCCAAGCATGATGAGAAACTGAACGTGAAGAAAAAGGCAAGGTTTGTAAGATTGATTCCACATAAAGCAAATCACATAAAGTCTTAACATTGGCACCTGATTGCATTTAAGACAAAAAAACATGTCAGGTACATACCTGTAAATCTCTTGAATATTTTCAGCTTTGATTTCCTTGAGAATTTCATGGTAGATATGAGGACTATTTGGTTCTTGAGATGCTGGGGGAGAAGGGCATTTCTTGCGTGCATAATATCCTATCACAATTCCAAAAATAAATATAATCAAAGCAGTGCAAAATACTTTCAGTATCCGAAAAAAACTGCAGCGGTTGCTCTTTGGTGCCTGTCTCGTGTAGTGGGAGATGTACTCGGGGTCTTCCTGAAGCCTCTGGAATCTTCCCTTGGGAGAAGATGAAGCCTGGATGGGCTCAAGATCAAGGTCAGGGCTCTGTGAGTTCCCCAGGTGATGTTGGACTGCACCATCCAGTCGGAAATGGTCAAAGCCGGGCTCCTCCAGCTCTTTTTCCATGTCCCATTCCAGTTCCAGCGCTGTGGCTTGGAGCTCATCATTGTCAAGGTATGGAGAGTGCCCCTGTGCCCTCTGGTCTGCATTCACTTTGTGATAGGCCATCTTTTTATCTATTAGAACAAAATTTAAAAAAAAAATAAAATAAATGTTTGTTTCCACACGCAAACATAAATAATATATTTATTAATCATAAATGTGAGAGAACTAAACATAGACAATAAAAAGTAAACACTGTGTTCTCAGTATTTCACTTCCCCCATTTCCATCATCCTGCCTTCTTTTGTAGGATCAGCAGTCCATGAACACCATCAGTGGGGAAAGAAGATATTTAAGAGAACATATTGTAGGAATGTGAATAAAGGGAATTTACAAGTGCCAATGGCAAACCACCCAAGTTATCCAATTATTTTGTCAGTCCTCAAGATAATATTAAAAAATTGAGTGAAGGCACAGAGTTTCCAAAACAATTATTTGTTACCTGAAAGTAATTTTAAAGCTTAACAACTGTGTGTATCAATTTGATTTCACACGCCGTTCAAAATAATGCTGCTAAAATAAAGTAGAAAAATTAGAAATAATATAAATTGCCTGATGTGATTCTAAACGCAAGGAAATGATAAGTTAAAGAAACTTCAGGGTGACACTGTACTTACACATCAATAAAAGCCTTCCATTTAGACGGAGCATTCTATTATTTATAGGTATTTTAAATGCATAGTTCCTGAATGACTGATGAATTTACTTAGAAATTGTCCCAGCTGTTTTGCTCCACTTATTTTTCCCATTTTAACGAATCAAAAGCACTGCCAGGTAAGTATTTGTAACAAAATCGTTCCTTTAATAGCAAGGCATAACTGTGGCACTTCTAGATATTTCTATGGAAGTCGAAGCCTCTAAAGAGAACTCTGACCTCCAGTACCAACACTCAAAGTCAATTTTCAACAAATCATTTTTTAACAGACTGCAACAACAGGGTGCCTTTCCCTCCATGCTTTGACAACAGCCATTCCAACACATAAGCATCTGTAATTTTAGGATTTTCAAACATCAGACTCACTTCTCAATTAGAATAAAACGAAGATAAAGATATTAAACCTCTCACAGCGATGAATACTAGACTGACACCTACAACACTATATTATCCCTCCATTTTTATGCTTTAAGGCGTTTTCACTCCTCAAGACTTACCTCCAGATAACATTACTGAGGCCACATAACAGATGAACCAACTCTACTGGCAAAGTAGAATTTCAGCTTTTTGAAGCCCTCTGAAGAGCGCAAAGTGTTAGCAAGCTCTGATATAATGAAACAGCCTATTGTCCACTGAAAGGCTATCTGGCTCTATACAATAGCAATTTACAGACCCTATTTTCCCTGTACAGCCATATAAATATCCCTGGCCTACAACTGTCAGGCAGCCCAGGAACAGTCAGGAGAGCCCACACGCTCCGAGTGGAGCTACTGCAGCCACTTGGCAAATCAATTCTCCACCTGCAGTCCAAACTCTTCTATATGCAGTGGAAGCAACAGAGTTTAGAGTGATCTGAACTAAAGCCTCTTAAATGAGTGGGAAGGTCTGCATTACTTATTTAAATAATGATAACAAATCTGGTCTTTAAATTCCAGCTGAGTCAACAAATGGTTTACACCTGCAAAGCCTTTGTGGCTGACCTTTGCAGATTTTGTTAGCCCAGCCTTCGGGTTTGTGAAGGATCCTCTGAGCTACAGCTTTACTATCCCCACAGTTGTGCATCACCTCAAGATTTCTCAAGGGAGCACTCTGTCTCCTTATCCAGGTTGTTAAGGAAGACATTTAGTAATGCCAGCCCCAGAACTGATTCTTGGTGCACTAAGCTTCTTGTCAAGCACCAGCTGGACATAAAATGATGTATTAATGTTCTCTGGAAAACTGAGCTAACTAATTTTCAAGCTATTTATCTGCCCTTTCACTCTCTCCTCTTTTGCTAGTAGAGGGATTAATTTACAAACCAATGAGAGATCGCTACTAGATAATATCAACTGCCCAACAACCTCATCTTTTCAACTCCATTTCATATTGGAAGTTAAAGACCAGTGTTTTGTCCTTTAAAGCAGAACAAATTATTACTGCATTCCATAAATATATATTTTTGACTCTAGAATTCCTAAAGTCATTTAACAAACTGTTTTAGCCAAATAAGTAAATCCTCAGAAGATTAGCACTGTAATAGCCATAAAACAGGAATTAAGGCAGTTTTTCAGATGCAGTTTCATGGCTAATATTAATCTTGCTGAGCTTAAAAACGTTGACCACTGCCTAACTGTGGTAGTTAAGTTTTCCCTGTATTTATGACATTTTAAAAATGTATGTTATTGTTCAATGGAGTGTATTAATAAAGGGTATTTAAATCTACACATAAGTGCATAATAAAAATCCATATGAAATTTCTTCAAATGGTTGTTAATGCAGACGAGTAGTAACCACATTCCACAGCTTAGTATCTCAGCAATTCCATTTTCATTCAAAGCACCAAAACCAGTTACCTCACTTCAGAAAAACAAAACAAAACCACACACACAACTAAATGAACTAAAAATTAAAAATCAATATCCAATTCAGTTTTATATTTGAAACCAGTCTTTGGAGTACAAGATCTTATTAGCAACGGGTGTCCTTTAGTTAAAGAATGCAAAGAATGCAAGAGTAGCTGCAGTGAACAACTTCACTTTTTCTACTGATATTTCTAAGTTGATTACTGGAGTGTAAGGACACAGCACAACTTGCCTCAAAGTATCTGAGATCAGGGCCCACAGTGTATTTAACCACATTAACAGAAAAGGGTTTCTTGGTTCTCATGGCTCAAGCCATTTGTGCCACAGTATTGGTTCTGTTTACTACTGGGTATTCAGCTGTTTAAGGAAGTAGCCATGACTTAAAGACTAAATAATAAATGCAGTTTTGGGTGGAAATTAGAAGGATAAAGAAAACACTACATAGTGATTTGGGAAAAAGAAAAAAAATTGACACTAGAAATACGGAAAAAATTTTGAAGTCAAGAAAAAGCACTACAATATCCTGGTTCATTTTTCTCTATAACACAGACCATAAAATGAACATATTTCTGAAAGACATTTTTGAAAACTTCAGGAGATAGAAAATTCATCCCATCTGCCAGCAAGCTGTTTCAACATTTAATTGTTGTTAAATACATGTTTTATTATAAAGATAAAAGAGCAACTGCAAAATGCCAGAAGTCTGAATATGCACCGAGTGAGCTTTAAAGCCATTCTATAGGGACAGCAAAGGGGATCATAAACTCTGGAATACTGGACAGAGCCAAGCTGATTACCAATAAAGCTGATGTGCATTTCTATACTTCCACTGATTTGTGGGGAGAATGTTTATCGAGAGGTATCAAATCAAACCTAAATATCCTTTCAATTAACCGTTCCCAAGGAATCAGGGAAGTCAGCTTTATCAGATCGTTATTGCCTTAATGAGCCCATTTCAAAACTATCTACCTGTTCTTTGACCTTAAAAATAATGCATTTACATCCCGATAGGTGCATCTTGTTATGAAACCACCAGAAACTTCTTTTTTGACGGCTTTCCTGCTTTAATCCCTTACCAGTTTGAAAACTACACAATAAGGTCGACAATGAAACGTCCTGCGTCTGCAGCACCGCCACTCTCTGATGGCTCCACAAGAGAAAGGTCAGCTTATACAAACATTTTATGAAAACAACAAGGAAAGAGCAATATGAATATGCCACAGTAAATTCTTTGTGACTGGTGCTGCAGTTGTTAAATCCAGTCCACAAACAGCTGGGACAATTAGCAGGCTCATGCACAGCAGGGAGCGTGGCAAGTGTCAATGTGCTGCCCCCAGAGAATCCTTCTTGGGCCATTTAGTGTTCATTACTGAAAAGGCAAACTTCACCCAGCAACTGCACTAAAGGAATTGCAGCCTCTTCGTGTAGTTATGGAACATGAAATCCAGGCTTGTTGGCTCTTCTCATTTCAAGGCCTCTTTCATTTTTGTTTTCTCCTCAGTAACTTCTATACTGACTGCCTTTGCTGTAAGTCCTTGCAATCTTTTTGTGTCTAGGTAAACCCCTGAAGTAGATATAATGTCACTTGTTTAAAGCTCTAGTTTATCACGGAACTCAACACCCACTGCACTTACAAGTCTTTAAAGTATATATGACAACAATTTAGTACTTTGCTAAACGAGATGATGCCAAGTTTCAGGCCCAGACAAATTTCTTCAGAGTTGTAAATCCCTGACAAAAGTTGTTTGCAGAAAAGATTACGATGCCCTTGTCAACAGCAAGGTTACACTACCCTGTAATTCAAAAAATAATGTGATATTTCCATCACCACTGCCCTAATTTCCTGAAGTAATGATTTCTCCCTTCCCTCACGTTTGGGATATGGGCTTGGCAACCAGTTCAGTTACAGCAGGACAGTTAAATACCTTGTCACTTCACACAGCCATCATATAAAAACAAATGACAAAACTCACCAGTTGCTCACATTTCACTGAAGATGAACCCAACCTGAAACACCAACCAGAGTGATAGCAGAAGACAGAACAGAGAGATCAGACTGGAGAAAGAAGGTCTGTAGAACTCAGCCAAATAGACACTGAGTTGTCCCTTCATTAATAAGTGCTTTCTGGCACACATAAATGTTGTGGAATATTTAACTTCTTCAGAATCTCTCACCCATTTTATTATATCATGAACAGCCATGTGGACTGGGATAGAATTAACATCAACACAAAGGATGACCCCAAGACAAGAAGAGGGTCCATGGTACACCTTGATTGATAAGACTTGTGCACAACGATGTCCAGCTGGAACAAGAGTTAACTTGCCTGAGATCAAACACATCAGCCACCTGAGCTATAATATCCTGCACCATCCAGATTTGCATAGGTACATGGATGTATTTGCCTGCTGCCTTTTCAGAACCTCTGAATTCCTGGGACTTAGAGAAAGAAGAATTGCTGGGAAGCTCCTTCTTCCCAGCAAACAACTATCACATAAAGATGAGGCAGCCTTGGCTCATCTCTAATATGCTGGGCATGTATTACTAACATAGATCTTTTCCATTCTCAGGCATGTTTAGTTTGCAAATACCTATTTGCCTGAAACAAAAGTCAGAAATATTTACTGAACTTGTAGGAGCTAACAGCATCTGTGATATATGCAGAGCCTACCTAGGAGGTTTATTAAAACTGCAGTGTAATCAGATCAGTATAAATGGCTCTGTAGCAGAGTCTGTGCATTTCTTGTGGTGCGTGCTGTGCTACTGCCTTTGCTCTGCTTCCAGAACAGCTTTTCCCTCCCATTAGGGTGGGGACCAGCTCAGTTTTCTCCCTGTTCCCTCTTTACCACACTCATTTGCAGACATCAGAACACTGATCCCAAACGAGGCAAGAGAAGCCCCCATCACACACACACTCCATTTCCTTAGTCCATGAATTAATCACTCATCTTTCCTTTGGACTCAACGCTCAGATCCCGCTGTTCTCCTTGGGAAGGGCACCGGATAGGGTTGCAGTGTTTCTAAAAGCAAAGACGTGGATGGAGAAACAGAAGTTCCAGCACTAGGAGGGAAGTGTTGTGTATGTGCATTTACACATTGTTCTTAAACTACATCTAAGGGGAAGAAATTACACTCCACATCTTTGCTCACTGGCACTAGACCCCAGCCCCACCACCAAGCTCCTCCTGCCCCAACCACCTCCTCGCAGTTTACATTCCCACACCTCTGCCTGAACTCCTGTCCCTCCCCATCCCAGGCACACTGGGCCCTGCTCCTCCAGAGCGGCCTTGTCCTTCCCCCTCCATCCCAAAGCCCCTCGCTTCCTTCTTCCCTGTTGCTTCAGTGCAATCCCACTCCAGCATCTCCTCCTTGGTGTCCCCAGAGAATCACAGGAGCTGATGGGGTGGGGAAAGCCCACCTGACACCAAGGATCCCTCAGCAAAAAAGTGCCTGAGTTTTCTCCCTGCTTTGAATTTCAGGGACTTGCAGACACGACACACTAACAACAAACAAAATGCACTCAGAAGGAAATGCAGAAAGAATGTTTCCTGCAAAAGAAGCCAGTTCAGCCATGTGTTTCACCCAGTCCTTCACACAGTTTGGTTGACCCTGCAGCCACCACCAGGTCTTGGATGAAACCGCCTGTTGGACCCCTTTGCCCCCTCCCACCCAATGTGGGATGGTCAGCAGCAACCACCTCTTCTTGGAGATCGAACAACCCACCCAAAGTTGCTCGTCCAACACATCAGCCTTTCCCTTTCCCCATTTCTCCTCACACCAGCTTCCTGTACACCAACCTAATATTCAGTTTGCCTGCATATGTATTTTATCCAAATTCAATTTTTCATCAATAATACATTTTGCATTACATTTCCCCGGACATCATAATTGGTTCTGAAAGAAATAAAAATACAAAGCTTTGCCAGTACAAAAACTCTTATTGAGGCTTTTGAATTTAAGCTTATAGTTGAATGCGATGTGAAATAAAATTATTGTAAATGGTGTTTAACTTGAAAATGCTGACAGCAATATCTGTAGTAACAGGCCATAGAAGTTCTTAAGAAAGTTAATTTTATATGACTCATTTCTGCTTTAGAAATTTTTACATTGCCAGTCTTTGGATTGGGCACATTTCACTTTGATTTTTTTTCAATCTCTTTTTCCTCTTTAATTACAGCCAATCGTATTTAAACTATTATAAAAAATTAAGTAATTTAAACTTTGAAAATTCGGAAACTGAACACTTACAAGCTACTACATGGCAAGAAAGTTGCTAATGGGAATCTGCTATACTTTAAAAGGTACAAAGCCACATGGCAAAATACTATGTGATTTCAACCCACACCTTAGAAAGAACAAAAACCCCCAAACAAAACAAAAAGCCCCAATACCACAACCAATCAACAACAACATAAACACCACCCCACTTCCTCCCCCCCCAAAAAAAAACAACAACAACAACCCAGCAAGCAAACAAACCCAAATGGTCGCTTTTATGGATAAGCTACAAAAAGGAATCTGGCCTCACCATGCACATCAACTTCATTCCTGATTTTAACTATGACTGACAAAACCCAGCAATGAAAACATTAACACATTCTGTTGGGGAGAAAAAAAAAACAACAAACAAACCATACCAAATCAAAAACCACAACCCACTAACAACCTGGGAAGACTCTGGAGCACCTGGGATTAAATATTATCTAAAACTTAGTCCAAAGACTTGGTCCTAAGATTGCATCCAGATGATTATTGAGTATCTCCAGTGAGGAAACTCCACAGCTTCTCTGGGCAATCTGTTCCAGTGCTCCATTTTTTCAGAGCTCAGAATCAATTTCACAAACTTAACTGGTTAGAGAAGACAAATCTTCCTATTAGTAATAACTGCAAATGGAATCAGAGATACACAGGACATATGAAGCCCTAAAGTCTCATGTCAAGAGTAATTTTTTCATAAAACCAGATTTCAAATGATATATTTAAAAAACTGACACATACACAAAAATGTTCATGTTGTCACCATCCTGAGGTATTTTACCTTGCTGTAAAAAATAGGTCACTGCTTATAAAAAAAAAACCACAAACAATTAAATCCCTACTTAGCAATATATTTTCTTTCTCAGTGGGGTTTTACTGAGTTTTATCAAGTTTAACAATGACAGAGGGCCCTTAAAAATAATATATTATGGAGCTGAAGATGGCAACATTTACAATTTAGCTTTATTGGAATTTTACTATATTTTGATAGACGACAGCTTTAATGATTCTGTGCACGGTTTATGGCAGAAAACAGAGTAAGGCAGTAACATAATTTTCTGCTTTTTTTCAACGATCTGTATCCAAAGAACTCGGAAAACAAGCAAGTGTACTTCATAATCACACCAAATTTATTTTCTGGGTGAACTCTCCAATGTTAAAGCTCAAGTACACAGAGTGATGTTGCCATGGCAACTGCTACTGCAACCCAAGATGGGCCCATGTTTATGAAAGCACATTTCTGTACCCGTGAACACACGCCAGGGCACAGCCACACTCTACGCTCCTGTCAGAAGGCAATCAAGCCATCCGCGCATTATCGGCCCCGATGCCGCTCCTGGCAAGGCAAGGGGGCACGCGCTGAAGCCATTAGGCTGCAGCAACCCTGCACATGTTATGTGCAATCACAGGCTCACAGAATTTCTTAGGCTGGAAAAGACCTTTAAGATCAGTGAGTCCGACCGTTCCCCCAGCACTGCCAAGGCCGCCACTGAGCCACGTCCCCAAGTGCCACATCTACACGTCTTGTAAGAACCTCCAGGGGTGGTGACTCCACTGGTCCTCTGTGCAGCCTGTGCCAGGGACTGACAGCACTTTCAGTGAAGAAATTTCACCTCATATCTAATCCAAACTTCCTCTTGTGCAGCTCGAGGCCATTTCCTCTTGTCTTACCTCTAGTTACCTGAGAGAAGGGACCGACCCCACCTCACTACAGTCTCCTTTCAGGTAACTGTACAAAGTGATAAGGTCTCCCTGTGCCTCCTTTTCTCCAGGCTAAGCAATCCCAGCTCCCTCAACCGCTCCTCAAAAGACTTGTTTACTCCTGTTTGTAGGACCTAAATGAGGAAACTTTAATTTGCCCTAAGATGTAATATCAGAAGATTGAGTGTTGCTATAGCTATAGGCGGACTGGAGCAGTAATATGTTCGGTGTCCTTTGACCTTTTTTTTTCTAAATCTCCACTGAAATAAGCTGTCAAGTGTGAGAAATGTCAGAGTTTGGTCATTTGAGTCTGCCTGAAGGTGCAATTTTGCATGGTGTACAATTCCTGTGAATTTATCAGAACATGTTTTTTCACACATAGTCAACATGGTGTGACATTCAGCATCCTGAATCTGCCGATGTCTACACGCTGAAATGAGTTTATGATTTCTCTTACAAAGAAAATCCAAAGTGTGTTAGTTCAGGTCAGCAAAGGAATCCTCAGTAGATTTCTGAGGATAAAAAGTAAGGAAGCATCCCTTCTTTCTGCTGCTTCCTCTGCATACCTATCTGACAGCACTGCTGCCTTTGCACATCAGCCAGCACTGAGTTCAGTGTGGAAGCATCTTAAAACTGATTTCTTTCTTATTTATCACTCACTCTGCAATCAGATTTAAGATCTGTGATGAAGTCCCTCTGTATTTAAGGCTCCATGTATCAGTAACATACATGCTTTCAGCAATTTCCCTGAAAAATTTTACACCTTCCTTCTGGAAGTCACAAAAAGTAGTGAGATCTGATGTGCTTGCAGCCAAGTCCTATCCAGCTGTGACCACACCCTTGGGAAAAGAGGCACAACTGCTTAGCCTTTGGTTTTATCTTCAGCCTCCCTTTGATGGTTTCCCAATCATCATTTAGGGAAATCTCTCAGCCTTGCTTAGGTGTATGAAGATAGGGGTATTACATGAAATAAACTGGAGAAGTTTATTATCTTAGACTACCTCAATTCTCAGTTGTCTATCTCAGCCTGCTTAGTCACTTTTGACACCTACAAGTTGACAGTCAAACATTTATATATACAGAATTTATCACAGATTGCCAGTAGACTGAACTGATCAATACTGTTAGTCTGTAGACATTTCTTAAGGAATAATTTCTTTAAAAGTAGCCATAATACTTCTTGACCACCAACTGAGCAGCCTTGGAGAGGAGTGTAATACACACCTCACAATCTAAAATAAACACATCAGCTTCTTTAGAGGAAAAACTTCTCATAAACCTTTTTTTAGACTTGGCCTGGGTTGTGCATAGCTATTAGAGCTTAAATTGTTTATGCTGTAGAACTTTTTGATTTAGAGACATTAGCAGTTGAAGATAAGCAAAGTGTGCGTTATAAAAAGAACAAAGAGGACATATTCAAGAAGCATATAGCTTAGTACACAGAGATAAAGTAGGCTATAAACTATATAACTGATGCTTAGAGGTATTTCAGCAATTCCCATCGAAAGCAGGAATTGTGCATGAACAGAAGGGCTGATGGTTTCTGTTAATTCAGCTTTATATCATTGCCTAATGTGGGCTGATGATGTTGTAAGATGCTGGATACCCTTGTTCAGGTAAACACCCCGTACAAGACAGTCAGTGATGTTTGGGAACTTTTCAACGGAGCAATGTTAATCTGAAAATGACAATCTTCTGATACCAAAACATTAAATATCAAGTGCCACAGTATAGCAGCTGTGGGTGACTATGCATACCAGCTTAATATGTACCATTACTTCCTTTCCAATTTCCTTTAAAAAGCAACATTAATCCAAAATACTCCAAGGAGCAACACGAAGAGAAAACTAAGCCCTGTCTTCCCTGCTTCCAGCTATAAACCGGGACAGTATTCACATCACAGCAGAACACCTTACAGCCACTTAAAAAGATAGGATGATACATCAATTACAATACTTCACTCAATTCTAGAAAGTTACCCTGAAAAGCTGGCAATTCACAGAACCACAGAAATGTTGGCTGGCAGGGACCTCACAGGGTCGCCTGCTCCAACCTCCCACGCAAAGCAGGACTGCTGCCAGGAACAGATCGAGTCGCCTCGTCCTTAAACTGAACTCATCAAGCATTCAATCAGAGCAAAAGGGTTCAATATGAACACAAATGTGTGCCATTTCACTCCCTTTTTTTTTTTTCCTCTGCTGCTGATACATCTGTTTCTTAGTAAAAATAACATCAGTATGCACAAATAAACCCCCTCAGACCTGTAATATAACCAGTCGTTAAAATTCAAACACCATTTCTGTTGAAAAAAAAAAAATACAATACTGAAAAGAGGCAGAATTGGAAAAAGAAATGAAAATCTTAACACACAGACATAGCAGCCATGGCATGAAAAATTCATTTCCATTAATGAGACGTGGTAGTCCCCAGGCCAGCGCCCTTTGTACGTGAACCATGTTAATCAGATTGTATGAGCATTTGCTGGAAACTCCTGGGACAGCAAGCAACTATAACTATAGAGCAAGCACAGCAGATTAGCAGCTTGCTAAAAACTGCTTGATTTGTAACCCTTGATGCACTGGAATGATGGAGGTTTCCTGAATCACTGAGAAATGAAGAGTTTCGTTTACACGTCTCGTGTTTGTCGCAGCCTTGGACGAGATTTCCACGTCACCAAAACGTGGACAAAGCCATCCTTCTCAGTGGCACCTTTGTGTAAGAAAGCACAGAATGAGCACACAAGTAAGGCCTGTGTCAGTTTAGGCTTGGTCACACATACTG
Source organism: Pyrocephalus nanus (assembly GCA_038380795.1). NCBI lineage: Eukaryota > Metazoa > Chordata > Aves > Passeriformes > Tyrannidae > Pyrocephalus > Pyrocephalus nanus. The sequence continues at coordinate 5,723,261 of CM076270.1, read as the reverse complement.
CACAGTGCCTTGGTATTGCTCTCCCCAAAAAAAAACCTTTTTGTAACTGCAGCGGGGTTGGGATGCGATGGAAACACAACTGTTTTCCCACAAGGACTCACTGCAGACGCTCTGCAGGTTTGGATGTGGAGAACATGTGGATTTATGGCAAGACCCAGCAAGGCAGCAGGACCCAGTTTTGACCAAGCAGACTTTTCAACCTTTTTAAAGGAGGAAACCAATCAGGCTTTAGGTTTTCCTTCCTTCATCTGGCAGTTAATACATTTAATTGCTTCCTAGTTTGGGCTTTATCTGTTGCATTTTCTCAGTGACAGAAGCAAATGGAAACTTGTGCTTCTTCAGACAGCTTCATTTTAAAAACATTGACTTTCAAGTAAAATTCAAAGTTACTGGATCCATAAAGCTTTTCATTGATTTCATTCCCAACCTAATTTTAATCTCAGTCACCAGCTCTCACTGTCTGTGCAAAGCTGGGAACCACTAAGAAACCAGTGTTCTCAAAAAGTCACCCACCAAATGAAGGGAATCAATAAGCTAATTTCCAAAGACCAAAATCTGTCAATATTCATGAAAATATTATTCATAACTGACTCTGAAAAGGCCTCCAAGAAACATGCTGTTAGTGATTCTGAATAATACAATCAAATTATTAAATTATGCGTAATAATATGACTACTTTCAACATGGTATGCACATTTTTGATCAAAATATGAATTATAGTCCCATTTCCTGCTTTCTTTTCTAACACAATACTTAGATGTCTCCTTGAAGGAAGAAGAAAAGACTTCATAAAATAAACAAATGTATAAACGACCATCATTCATTTGCTACTTCTGCCTCTCTGCAGGCCTCTGGGAAATTCTGTAGATCACTACGTTGACTATCAGGATGGCCCCTCTCCCCTTTTGAAATATCAATCAAAAAAAAAGTATGGAGAGAGGGATAGAGATCCTTAACTTCATGAAGATCTGTGTTTTCTTTAACTTCAAAAAATGGAAAACTAATTTTTCAGTTTCCCCAGAAATGTCATTCAAAATTGAACATCCTCTGCTTTATTTTACATGTTAATTATTCCTCTTAGAAATAAACATTTCCTCACTAAAAATGTGCATTTTGATAAAAATTAGGGGTTTTAGTGGGAAGGTTTCCCTCACAAAACAACTTATCAGCTTCATTTATACATGACCTAATTTCAAGCTCAGAAGAGGAAAAAAAAAAAAAGTCAGAAGATGCCCACGAGGAAGAGGATCAGTCCATGCAAATTAAAAAAAAAAAAAAAGAAAAAGAAGCGGCACTTTCTTCAAAACTCTACTTCTTTTTTACAGGGAAATGTCTTCTACTGAGCTTCACAGAACAAACTTTTTCATAAGCTACAGCAAGGAAAGGGGCAAAGAGTCTCTAGTGAAAAGTCACCCAAGCTCATGAAAAATTTAGAGTGACTAAATTTATAACTAAGATGAACTGAGAAATGACATTAGAAATCAGTTTGTACATTAACAAAAATTTAATACTAAAAACCTTGATTCCCCCCCCCCCAAGCAAACACACAGAATTCCCTATATTTTAGATACAATGGATACCTGTAATTTCTTTTCATATTAAAGGTCTTTAGAAACACAGTGAACTATATTAAGCATGTCTCATAGCTTTTGTAATTTATTTATGAACAGGGGCATTATTAAAAATAAATGATCTTCAATAGCACTTAAAAGTAATGCTGTTTTGAGACCAAATGTCAGGCAAATGGCATGAAAATGTAAAACTCAGTAAGTCACAAAACACTGCTCCAACACAAAATATTTATACTACTAAAACACAGCCTGAAACAACTGGGTTTATTATAATAACACATACAGCATCATTACAATTGCAATACATTTAATGGGCTATCATTATGTTATTTAAATGCTAACTTTTTTTAAGGGATTGAAAAATTATCAAGCCATGAGTCTGCTTCACCCACATACAAAGGTTTTGGCTGCCCTGCTGGACATTACAAAGGGAAATAAGAATATGTGGAAAAGCAATGAGTTTAATTTCATTTTCATAACTTTTTTTAAAAATTTCCAAATGTAACCATTACAAGACTGTGCCCAAAGCCTGGAAAGACAGTAACTCCAAAGTGAGCATTGTGCCTCATCTGTATCTAAGTAACACAGAAAGGCCCCATAAATCTGTTTAGGCCTGTAATCCATTGCCATTTTTCTTTTCCTTTTAATCCCGGAAATAATTAGGCCTACAGTAAAACCAATTAAATATTGTGTGCTGTTACGAAACCATGCTGGATTTTTATCTTCCTCTGCTATACTTAGTCCAAAATAATTGCAGTGAATACAATTATCTACCACAGTTACCATCTGGGACATGAAAGTAAACATTTTAATTATTGCCATTGTAGCTTGGGACCTGCAAAGACCAACATTTGGGCCACATATGGAATTTATTTTTATGGACAAATGTCAAAAAAGGTGGATGAAACATATAAAAATACCCTTGGCTAAATGCCCATAAACTTTGCTACCTAGTGAAGACTACTACAAAGAACTGGAAAACTGAATTTTATATCCAGACCGGTTGTTAAGCTGCTGGGTGATCTCAAAAACAAAATCAGCACTGTTCTAAAGCACTTTTATGTACCATTGAAGTAGTCACCATTGAAGTAAAGAGATGACTTTCTCATTAGAGATGCAGATTATCAAAACCTAGCAATTTCACTGACTGTATTGGGAATATTTTATGCAGGAAAAGGAGAATACTTTACTTTGGGCACTTTTATTTGAGCAGATACCTATGAGTAGGCACCTCTAGCATGAAGCATCAAAGTTAAAACGTATTTATCCTGCAGAGCAATCTCTCAGTAAAGAGCAAAGGAGAACTGCAATCTAATTAAATTAATGAGAATCAGAAAAATAAATATATAGGGTATGAAATGTAGAGATGGTATTAACTTCACAGGTTTTTAATACAGAACTGAGAAAAGGTACTTAAATGCCTTTGAAGATAGTTTGAATCTGGTTTACCAAGGTCAAAATGACTGCAAAAGGAGTAAAAAATTGGAAAAGTTACATAACCAGGTAGTAAGCAGAATCTTCATAGAGCCCTATCACAAGTTATAATTTAAACAGCTAAATAAAACCAGAATGAATGCTCATTTAACAAGCCCATTAGACCTTAGAGACAACTGGAAGTCTTAAGATTGTTAATGAATGTCAACAGTCTATGGAATTTCCAGCCTACATGTGTTTGAGAGGATCACCACTTCTTCATTTTGACACACTCAGCTCCTGTGGACTGACGAGGCTCCTGAACTCTCACCACTATTAAAGGAATTAGTTTGGCCAGTTTCTCCAAACTGTACCCTGAGTCCAGCAGAACTGATTCAGCAGGAGCTTTCCATCACCCAGCACAACTTGTATTACAGTCTAATAATTATGGTCATTTTCTGGTTTGCTTCTTTGCTCAAACTAATAAGTTGATGATCACCAAAATGTCTCGTTATTTCCTTCCACTGTTTCAGCAAATTATAAAGGCCAACACTGGACTGAGATGAGACATAACATACCATACCATCAAAGCCAGTTTGTTGGCAGGCTCTGCATTTCGTAAGCAATGAGCAGTCCAACCCATGCAATCAGCAGGGATCCACCTTCCTGGGAGTGTTGGCTGGTACTAGAGCAACACCCCAATAATCTATAATTCACTACCAGAAGTAGATCCAGTCGATGTTTCCAAAGATATGCATGACCTCTACAAACATTCACACTTAAATAACCTTCTGGGGGGAGGATGCTCTTGTACTACTCGATTGGAGCCAGATATTATTGTCCCTCTTCCATGAAGACTTAAGATCTGAATATTTCTTCTCTAAACTGAAATGATACACTGCTTTTTTGTTGTTCTTGTTGGAAAACATGCTGCAACTTTAAGCCTCTGAATATTCTAATTGTTTTGACTGAAATACTGTTAGGGTGGAAAATGAACACATACCTGAAGCTCTAAGCACTGAAATGTAAATCCCATTTTTTGGCAGGCCTACTTTGAGCTCCCAGATCTATTTCTCTGTTTTTAAGATTTACCTGCAGCCTACTGTAGTGCAAGGATTTAGCTGAAACACTTACTACTTAAAAGATAACAATACAAGTATTGAGCTAAATGAAAAATTGCAGATGACCTTACTGAGGATTTTCTACTTGTAATGTTTATCCACAGACACGATCTGGAGTAGTTTTCCTCCCAGAAGGAATATTTTACTATTGCAAATATAAACATCTTTGGCATGTTTTGAAACAAAATAATTAGATTTAGAGGAAAATATGCTTAATTATACCCCAGAACAATCAAGACTGACTGCTTGGAGGGTGTGAGTCCCTCAGTCCATCTGCTGAGTACGTTCACTTCTTTTCTGGCACTTCCTTGAAGTCATGAAGGGAACACACACACACACATACAGAGGTTAGAAACATTTCCAAACCATGTAAGCAGATGGTGATATGGCAGGTAATAATTTAATTACACAACTCCTAGAACATGCTTCCCCCCAAAAAAAAAAAAAAAGGAAAAAAAAAAGAAAAAGGAAGTGAATAAACAATGAAACAATGCCCAGTCTGATCTTTTAATTGCAGTGCTACAGCTTTTGTTGAATTGGCTGTGATTTTCCACCCATCCATTCTGCAGCTGGAAAGAGTAATAAACAAGCAGTTCTATACCCTGTTTTGTTCCTAACACAACATTGAAGATGTAAACAATAAAAATTAGCATGATAAGCTGAAAGTTGCCCTAGACAAGAAAAGAACTGCATTTATGTAACACTGAAAAAGAGAACTTATCTTCAGATTTGCAGGTACAAAGAGGTCAGAAACGTACACACACATCTGCTCTTGCTCCTACACAGAACTTTGATACCACCAAAGTGTGAAAGCAGTGAAGAAATGCTTATTAATCCTTCATTTTATGCAGAAGAATATGGAAGTGTGGAAGTGGAGTAGCACGATACTGACATGATGCCAGAGTTAAACCAGGAACCGAGCAAATTTAATGAAAATAAGAAACTTTAAAAAACAAAAAAACAAACCAAACCAATATTCTGTTGGCCTACTTAATACATCACCTACGCCAATGAAGGCTGAAAAAGAGAAAAAGGCTCTCTCCTGAATGCTGTTACAGCAACTTGAGTGTTTCAGACACTCAAAGAAGTCAACAATGACAAGATAAATGCTGAAGTAAACAAGGTTTGATTGGCATCCTGCTAAATCAGTGGTGGTGAGTCATCCTAACCTAAGGAATGTGGAATTACGTCAGAGATGTGGCACCCTTTACATTATGTGCATAAATTAAGGCATAAAAGTGTAAGTAAGTATATCGTCTTTAAGTAAAGGTCAAATAGCTTGAAGAGTCACTATAGCAGAGTCACAAAGTATAAGTAGTAATTTTATATATATATGTGCATATAAGACAGAAACATCTAAAAATCACTAGTTGGATCTATTGGGTTATTTTCATTCTGACTACAAATGCCATAATTGGCTGCCTAATTAGAAGTAAAAAACCTAGGCTTAAGATTTAGGCAGCTCATAATGCAAACTTTCATTGTGTTATTTTTTTATTAGTTCCATTTCTCAGCAAACTCCAATACAGTAATGGATTGTGGAAGTTTGGGTCTGGATTTAATAATACTATAAAATAACATGTGAAATATTATGTTAAATTCGGTAAACAAATAAGATAAGCTCTCTCCAAATTGTACACCCACTCAGTTCCAACTTGGGTTCGACTTCTTTCTTAGAATGCACCACAAAATTCAAACAGCAGCACAGCTGCCTGGAGTGTCACCTTGTCTTTGTAACAGACTTATTTTTTCCCCAGTTTTTATCGAGTAAGTAAATGGCATAAAGGAGGAGAAGTATTTACAACTGTTTCTTATAATTTTACTTTTTGATTCTCACAATTTATTCCCCTCTAAGTTAACAAAACAGAACAGAAACATCATAAAAGGTCACTTTGATGTAGAAGCATCAAAATCCCCAGCACCATTCCAACTAGGTTTATGACTTGGAGCTTGAAATGCTAGATAAACTGAGAAAAATATATTAAAATAAATGTCATAATGAAAACAATATATAAATACCATATAATTCTGTGCTTGTCACTTGAAAAGGAAGTGCAAATCAAATTCTAATAAATATGACATACTAGTTTCAGAGTGTAATGGTGCATTTGCCACATAAGACAATTACATTTTTTTTAATTGAATGCTGTTTAATGAAGCTTTACCTTACCTTTCAGACTGCCTACAAAAGAGTGTTTTGGAAAGAGAGACTCAAGTCAGTCTAATTAAAATCCTCTGCATGTCCTACTGCACCTATGCTGTTGTTGCTTAGGGTTTTTTGTTTGCTTTGGTTTTTTTTAGGAATGGCTGATATTTTGTACACAAATTATTCACTTTATTAAGTATACATAAATATATATATAGACACACAACTATATGTATGCATGCATTTTCTATAGCTATTTATACAGAATAAATGGAAGTATTATTATCTGGTATTTACTTACAAAACTCCACAACCGCTGAACTATTTTTGTGGCAATAAATAATACCTTATTAGAAAATAAAAGAGACAGTAAAAGCTGTCAGGTTTAAATATTTAGTGACAGAGTATTACGCTTCTGACTAATGAAATTACTCCAAAAAGCCTTAAAGCTGCTGCAGCCTGGACAGCTGAGGAATGGACTGAGGGAAGCACTCGCTAGAAGGGAAGCCAGCTGAGAAACAACCTACTTGTGTCCTCCAGCAGAAAGAACCCAAACCTGAAGTACAAGAGTTCTACCTAAAGGAGATGTCCATATTTATAGAATACAAAACCAGGCATGGTAGATGCAGGTATTTAGTAGGACATGGCCATCTCAACAGCAGCCTGAGCAGGACTGGCAGCAGCAGCAGCTCAGGGCACCTTCACCAGTGATGGATCTGGTACAAATGGAAGTGCTGCTTCAGCCACTGGAGGTCTCTTAACCAACCAAAAGTTACTTCACTTTGTTGAATAGTGCTAAGCAGGAATTAGAAAGCCCAGACAGCAGATGACATGGGAGTAAAGGAGCAATGCTACCCTTAAACAAATCACAGAACCATTCAGGTTGGAAAAGACCTCCAAGATCACCACCTTGTCAACTAGGCCACAGCACTAAGTTCTGCACTTAGAAAACATTTTATTTCTTATAAAAATAAAATAAAAATAATGAGAGATGCCAAGATGACAGTGCAAGCCATGTAGGACAGGACTAGAACATTTGACTGTTTGAGACAGGTAATATTTGCTTTGTCTTAAAAAAAAAAAAAGTTTCAGGGAAAAAAAAATTGTGAAAAGATGAAAATACTAAATAACTTCCTTTAAAAAGAAGTGATCGATAATTATTTTTTTGAAAACTCCCTTGAATGCTGCAGACCCCTACAAAGCATAACAGGCCAGACACATGCCTGATATTACTCCCCTTATCCCAGTCAGAGCAGGGCAGGGAAGAGCCACGCTCAGCATCCAACACCGACAGCGACCATGATCCCAAACTCTAATTGGCTTTTAAATTATGCCAAGCTGATCAATGTGTCCCTTCTGATTTACTATATACTTTTTTTTATTTTTTTGGTTCAGCGAAGTTAAACATGCAGAAGAGAATAATGTGTCAACTAGGAGATTAGTTTTACAACCTATATATGTTGAAGAGAATAAATTGTACTTTCATTAGCAGAAGTAGGCCAGACGCCGAAAAAGTCATTGGATCCGCTTCACTGGTGAACTGGAGCAACAATATCCGATTAGAAAGCCTCAGCAGTTGAAAAGTCTTTAAAGGCAGGTCCAGTGGTTATACAATTAATTTTTAATGATATTGTTCCATCTGGGAGATTCACTTGAAGTGCCAAATGGGTTCCCCGAGCTGAAGTATTAGCTTTAACAAACTTGACACATCTACAATCTGTCTAGTATCTGTTTAAAATACTATTAAAGGGTTTATGGGAAGGAGCTGTCATTATTTGTGCTTACTTCTTCTCCAGCCCTTCTCAAGGTCCTGTAACACATCCGTATCAGGAAACATTAGCAGCTAATACTTTTTTCTTTTTTTTTTTTTTTTTGACAATTTGGAAAGGCCTGAAAGTTTGCTAAGAGCAATAGTCATATAAAAATGTTAAGATAAAATGGGGTTTATTCCAGTTGGATTATATGACAACACTTCTTTCTGGAAAAATAAAAATCAAGGTTTCCAATTCCAGAAATCAAAATAAATGACTCTCAAAAATCATATCAAAAGTAATCTCCATAAAGCTGACTTTTTATGTAATGTTTCATGGTTTTAAAACTGAATGGGGCTTAGAAACTAAATTCCTTTCTCTCAGAATGCTTACTAAATATTGCTCATAACAAGGACTCAAACTGCTGCTGTTAAACGCAGTTTCCAACTTCCAAATTTTAAACAAAAACAAACAAATTCCTTTTTTGTCTCAGAAATATTACTATATGCTACATTTGTCATATCTCAGCACAATTTTTTATTCAGTTACCCAAGTGTAGGAAATGCTAAGATTTTATATAGATATGTCATAATGGTATTTAATTGTATACCTACACATAATTGTAAGCATTTAAAGCTTATGACTTCTGCACAATCAGAACTTTTTTTTTTTTTGTTACATTTCTACATGAATATATGGCTTTTTTGAATGGGCAGCTTCTACTTTAAAACTGCTTTTGTCTCCAGGGAAATGTCAACATTTCTTCAATTTTGTTTGTTTTTTTTTTTTTTAAATATGCACATGAAGCTATTGAGCTGTATTTTGATACTGTATTTTTACTCCAACTGGCCTCATATCACAGCAGTGACATTGAAAAAACGATCATGCAGATAGAGACAAGTCCATATTCCGAGTAGCAGGAGCTTTTCCTGTGACCACAAGGCCTCATGACAGGAAAGCAAAAAGAGCAACTGCTGGAAACCAGCATTGTTATCAAGTTGGGAACCCAGCAGGATAGAAAGCTTTCAGCTAAATTTTTGGTAGTTTAAAAAAAAAAAAAAAAAAATCACCAACCTTCATTTCTAAAACTGGAACACATTTCTGGAAGCACAGAAGCCTGTTTCCTTCACCCAAAGTGTATTGCATGACTCACACTAAATGGAGCAGCTCCAAGAGAGATGGGAAAGAGACCAAGCTGAACCCTCTGATTCAGCAAGTGCTTAATAAGAACGATCAGACTGAGAATAAAAATTTTGAAGCTGGGGCATCTCCTAAAAAAAATATGTTGAGAACCTAATGCAAAAAAAAATACTAGCAGGCAGTATTGTTGATACTTAAATCAAATTGTTATTATCAACCCCAGATCTGGTCTCATAGTCTCCCTTTTAAATAACAATTGCTCCAGCACTGTGCCTTTCTGTTCCTGCAACAGACAACCCAGCACAAAGCTCAAAGGGCATTTTTTTGTGCACTTTTTTCCCCATGGAAGCCATTAGAAATCAGCTGAAACCCATTCTTATATCACTTTCTTTCCTTTAGAAAATATGTAAATGCTTACCCAAATTTACATTTTAGAACAGATGTACATTTTACAGTCAGCAAACGGAAGTTTTTCATGGACAAAATGACACCTATGCCATTTATGGAAAAAACTATCTAATATTGCTGAGAAGAAATAACATGAATACCTCAATTTTGTGTTATTTCTACTTCATCCAAAAGCATTCAGAATTAAAAGTAGAGATTCACAGCTCCAGAGGAAGAATAAAGAACTGAAAGATGATTCTAAAGGTCACATTATCTTAACAAAGTGCCACTTTGTGACAGTGTGACACTGATATAGAAGTAATGTACTCCATTTACCAGGCACAGCTCTATGAGATCCGTGCCCTCTGCACTCTAAACAAAGGAATTAGTGATTTTCCTCAAAGGTCACCCAGAGAGTGGGATATTTCTCAGTTGCTGAGATGAGCAGCACCGGTGCTGATCAGTAAAATGGGGGAATCTCAAACTGGGGGGAACCTCAGGGGGACCTGAGAGGGAATCCAGGAATGTCCAGCGCACACGACAGCAGCTGATGGGACTAAGCAGGGCCAGGAGCAGTGGCATCCCAGCCCTCCACACAAGTAAAGAGAAGCCCTTAGGGAGCTGCCAACAGCTTTATTCAGCACTGGTGAGGTCACACCTCAAACCCTGTGTTCCGTTTTGGGCCCCTCACAAGACACTGAGGGGCTGCAGCGTGTCCAGAAGGGCGACAGAGCTGGGGAAGGGTCTAGAGCAAGAGTCACATGAGAAATGGCTCAGGGAGCTGGGGGTGTTCAGCCTGAAGAGAAGAAGGCTCAGGGGGGATATTCTCACTCTCTACAAACACCTGAAAGGAGGTTGTAGCCAGGAGGGGGTTGGTCTCTTCTCCCAAGTAACAAGCAAGAGGACGAGAGGAAATGGCCTCAGGTTGTGCTATGGGAGGTTTAGATGGGATAATGAAAAAATTTCATCACGAAAAGGGCTGTTAAGCACTGGAACAAGGCTGCCCAGGAAGTGGTAAAGTCGACATCCCTGAAGGGATTGAAAAGATGTGTAGATGTGGCACTTAAGGACATGGTTTAGTGATGGAAATGGCAGTGCTGGGTTAAAGGTTGGACTCCATAATCTTAAAAAGGCCTTTTCCTACACATACAATTTTATTAAAAATGAGGTATTTGCCAAAGACAGTAGGTGTCTGAGAAACATCTGATCTGAGCCCTGCAGTAGGTCCTAAAAACATGACCAAAACTGAATCAACCTCTCCCTAGACCACACTTTTTTGTGCCTCAGGACAGATTCTCGATCTCTTGCAAGATAGCAGGCTACAGCACTTCAGTTACAGATCCAGAATCCTTTATTCTTTCCAGAACAAATTTATTTGAAGAAACGTTATCTCCTTTTAGCAGGCACGAAAAGCAACGACCTCCCCTTCCCAAGTGCTACTTCCCTGCCTTAAAAAAAACAGCCATAACAGTAGAAATGAAACATCAGCTACACCCCTGCCCGGCTCTGAATGCGAAATCCTGTACCATCAGCCTAAAGACAGGCTTGTTACATAAGACACACCCAATGCTAGTTCATGGGAACTGTTCCATAACAACAGACCATGACAGCCTATTACTTAATGTGCCACTGAGCTGATGCGACTCAGATAACAACACACAGGGAAATTTAACGCTTCCCAGGACACACCATTCTTCCTACAAGAGCCCCTCCTCAAACCCTCGTGGCGAAGTAGCTGGTCTGCCTGCAAGAAGTGGACCCATATTTAAAGGTTATTAAAAGGGCAAGAATCAAGAAAACAATACAAATCAGCTCTGCAAAGCTCAACATTAGGAAAAAAAAAAATAATAAAATAACGTGCTGACATTTCTATATAAAATAAGAAATTCTAACACAGAGATAAAAAGATGAATAGAAATGAATTCAGAGAACTAAATGCATGTTTTGTGAATAAGATGGGTCTCCAGCAGTCAATCACTATTCTGACCTTATCAAGCTTTTCAACCTATCTGGGTCTATTAGAGCTGTTAAACACCAAACAAACCAACCAACTGGAGAACTGTGAAAGCAAAGCATCTCACAGGAACTCAGTTACTAATTTGCCAGGAAACCTTTTCATGAAAACAATGTATTAAAATGACACTCCTTTGAATATCTTCTCTCTTAAGCTTATTGTGATCTTTCTATCTGTGTTTTAATGAAGGATCTTTGGGGGAACAAATCTCAGCACTAATTCAAATGTATTATTTTGGTGAAATGGTATTAATCACATCTGTGTACAAAAAACTAACTCTGCCATAGCACAGTGATTGTGAAACACAAACCACGATTCTGCTGCTCAGACCAAAAATTTTACTGGGCTACACTGACCCTTCCACTTGTAAATCATGAAAATTTGTGGAGGGGGAGGAAATAAATAAATCTGGTAGGGCAGGATTTGCACACAAGACCTTCTGAAGAGAAAACCGGGCTATGCCAGATGTTTTATAGAAGAGCTCTAGGACTGATGGAGAAGTTGATCTCCCTCAGTCTGTCTGATCCTCCCTTGACCTAAGCACAAGCCCATCATGTCCAGCAATTTCTACAGAGCCTCCCTTCCCAAGAAAATTCAAATCCAAACCCATCTCTTAGAAAAATGATGATACTGCAACATGTAACCTCAGTCTTCCTCCTGACTCATATTCCTTCACACCTGCTCCTCCTCCATTCCCTTGTAACAGTAACTCACCTTTGTGCAGAGCACATGGGAATTTGGTGGGCAAAAGGGGAAAAAAGGCAGAATTAATTATTTCCTTCACCCTTGGAAGCATGCTCTTTCTCAGAGGGATGAGCTGCTGTTTCAAGGGCTGCTTACATATTTTGCACTGAAGTGTCACTGTACAAATTGCAAACTGAAGTACCTAAATGCTACTTGAGGTATCAGCAAACACCAAGCTCTACACATTTTATTGAGCTACACAACTTTGAGCACCTATAACTCAAAATCCTTTTTCAATGCATTCCTACCACTTATCTCATAAGCCTCAGGTTCAATCTCTTTTTTTTTTTATTTTTTTAGAAGTAAACTAGCAATACCTACCTATCATTAAAATAAGAACAAACTGATTAGCAGTTGTAAAGTACATTAATTTGAGATAATCTAATAGGACAGAGTAGGTAAAGCCAAGAAGCATGTAGACCTCATCGATGAGATACTGGTAATATAAATTTATTCCTCTTTAATAAGTAGTACTAATACCGTTTTTCACCAAATCAAGAGGGTATTATTATTTTCTGAAAAAACTTTTATACTTTATTCCTGCAATCACTTTTTCTCATTTCATGCTTCCCTAACTTTATTACTGTTAATTTTACTCACTTAATTCTGGCTATTTTCTACCATTTAGTGGGAAAATAGACAGAACTTCATGGTTTTCTGATAAATAAAAGTTAAATGGCTTTGTGGAAAAGGATATTTATCTCTACAGCATGCTTCTTTCCACCACTGGAAGCCCTCTGACATCCTACATTATTTATCTAGGTAATTCCCATAAAAAATCCTGTGGCTTCAGAGCAGAGGCCAAGGCAGAAGGAAAGCAGCAGTGATTTGAGAGACCCAAATGGCTGTGACCCAAGGAACACCCACTCCACTGAGGGCCTGGAACATATCTTATGTTTGCATATTCTCTTGCTTAAGTCTTCTGTCACTGCTGACTGAAATCCAAGCAATAATTAATCTAATATAAGCCACAGTTGATGAATATCTTGCACTTCAGTATCTTTATTGAAAAAAATTATTTTTCCCCCCAAATAACATCATCTTCAGTGAGAAAAGGATCAACTTGGAATTGTTTGAGTAGTCATATGATTTTGTAGGCAGGGTACAACTAAACAACAAATGTTGTACTCATGCTTTAGAACAAAGAAAAAGTCCATGTCAGCCAAACTTCTAAATAAGAGTCAAAGATGAATGTACTTATGTAAAATTCTCAATACCCTTTTCCTTTACTTTTCCCTTAATATTTGCAAAGTGAGAGTACAGAAGAGCTGTAAATCAGAGCAGTTTCAACAGCCTAATGCAGACAGCTTTCTCATCATGTTTTATGCCTAATGGTGGGCTATACAATGAAAGCCTAATGTCTATAACTGAAAAGATATTTATATTCATAATGTAAAAGAACTGGAGAATGAGTCTTTAGAATATTGTAGCTTTCAGTCATCTTGGCTTTAACTCCCAAACTAGTGCTGGATTATTAGAAAAAACTGCTGTGTTTCCCTCTTCCATTCTGTACTAGCATGACAGTGGAAATAATACACTAAGGAACATGAAATATCTTACTACATGGAGTCCTTATGGTCGGATTGTGGTATGTTCATCTTTTCAATATTTGCAACTCTATCTGATAGCATTTTCCAAGCTCCTCCAGTCAAAGCATTTCTCTAAACCTGCCAAACTTACCGTTCAAGATTATCTGGCATTGAGTCACAGTCCTAATTATGAATGATACTCTCCACAAGAAAGGAAGATTAGAAATATTTCAACTAAGTGGGTGTAATGAGACATCTTTCCTGTTCCATCTGAACTTACATGATGCAATGAAAAGTTAAATACCATAACCACAGGCCCCTGAGGTTGCACACATCAGGTTATGCTCATTTGTTGTTTCCTTCAGAAACAAACACCAGAAAAAAGGCCAACTGTTAAAAAACAAAACAAAAAAAAAACACACACACAAACAAACAAACAAAAAAACTAAAGGAGACTACTTTAAGGTGGGGTGAAACAGACAATTCCCTAGAAACAAGATGACTTTGTGAAGCTTTTGTTGGGGCTAAAAATGCCCTTTTGTGAAAGCACCCTAGGTCAATCATGCCATCCACTGGAGCTGATTATTTAGATTTAGCGTTGCTTTGAGTTCTTGCAATATTCAAAAAGAAGCCCAGCCAAGTGAGTCAGAGTATTAGCATGAATCTCTTTGGAGCAACACAGTTGAATTTTTCAAAACCCTTTAAAACAGCGTTTCACAGAGTGGAAAAGTAAAACCAGTTGTGTTCAGCTTGTCTGCACAAAGACACTTCAAACTTTTCAGCTCTTTTTTTTTTTTTTTTTTCCCCCTCCTCTATCTCATTAAAAACACATTTTGCTTTCAGTAACTCACCAAAAAAACTTTAAGGACTAAACCACCGTGATTCTGAGCAATGCAAGTGATTAAAACAACTGTCTCTCTGACCACAGGCTTCCACCCCAAGGCTGTACTTCCCAGAGAGCAACAATCACTCCCTCCCCTGAAGCCTTGAGTGCTGCCCTTCATTTCTGCATCCTATGATGTCACTTGATCATTTGACATTATTATACAACTCAATCGCCAGAAAAAAAGGTCAGGTATTAAACATTCTCTCCCATCACCTTCCTTTCATAAACCATAAATACATGCAGCCCCTCAGAAATGGAGCAAGGCACCCAGCCTGGCTGGCTAATTGATGATAATATTTTAATTTGCTGGAATTGAAAGGAATGGATGCACACACGGCATCAGCTAAACCCGCTAACTGTGACAGCACGCGAAGGACCCCGCGTCCCTCGTGGCACACCCCTGCATCAGAGGCAAGCAGAGCAACAAACATCTTATTAAACAACAAGTGCAGGAAAGCAAAAGGCAGAAGCCTCCAGGGCCATGTTAATTATCTCAGGGTCGAAGTGGCTGGGAAGCTGTCTCACAGGCTCCACGGCAGTCAGATGGCAGTGCCAACACGCTGAAGTCCCCAAGGTCCTGCAGTTACAGCACTGTCATATTTCAAATGACAGGTAATACTTAGGAACAGGCCGACACTAACCTCCTCAATTATATTCAATGTCAAGGTTTTCACGCCGAAGGAACTGCTAATTTTCAGCATACACACAACTTGCTGACAAAAGGCACTTTATCAAAGAAGGGAGTTTAGGGATCTGCTGCAGATCCTTTTTGACACAGTGGGAACGCTGTCCTCCGTGCAAGCTCCCAAAGGATGAAATAAACCCTGCCTTTTGTAAGCATACAAACATCACAATATGCTGTGTTTGCCTTGCTGACAGACAGTGCCTTTGCACAGAAATCTCCCTCTGTTATTAACAGCAGCACGGACAAACAAATATTCTCGTGGTGTTTATTTGAACTCCCTCTAAAGAGGAAGGCCCAGGAGAGTGGGGGCTATTGCAATGCCTCAGGTGCTCCAAGAAGCACGACTAAAAAGACTTAAGTGCCATCCCCCAGGAGCAGCCATGCGTGCCACAGAGCAATTGCAGGGCAATTACCAAGAAAAAAGCAGGCATGGAATTCAAAAAGAAAGACATTTGAACATGCAAACATGATACCTTGTTTATTCCCATATTTGCACTTTGCAGAATTTAACTGACAATACAATTAAATTAACTTGATTCGACAGCCTAGAAGAAAGAGATTAGGTGGCACAGATATGGCTACGGGTGAGGGAATATGGTCTCATTAGAGCTTTCTACCCATTCAGGCGGCTTCTCCCACTTGCAGTCATTAATATGAACTGGAGACAGGTTCTGCTGTGAGTTGCACCAATTTAAATCCAGAGCAACTCTTATCTGGCCTCCAATTTGCATTAATGGTCAAAGGTGGCACACTGAGATGAAGCACGGTGAAGGCAGCACCATGTTTAGAAGGAGAAGGAGCATTACCCCAGCAAAGAGGCTCAGAATTTAAAGGGGCACGGTGCAATGAAAAACAACAGTTGTTTGAAACATATTAAAAAACCCTTCTAAAATTAAAAATAACATTTTTTAAAAATAAATACTTTAGTTATCTGTATTGTTCCTAATATTTTTTTTAGTTGTGTAAATGTAATTTCAATGTCTCATTGTTATTTTTGTTAACATTTACAATGTAGTAACACAAACATCCAAAAATGCCATACTCCTGCAGAACAGGCCGGGATAGCATTTGACATTTGAGCAGTTACTTGTTCAAATGCTTGGATTTGAAGAGTGTTAGATCTCCCCTGGTTTACCTTCTTACCCTGCAGAAAAAATAGACAAATCTGGCTTTTAGTAGGCAAGTAGAGGCAGTAGCAACTCCATTTATAACTGATGTAAATAATAACTGTGGCTAAAATCAGTAGTCTTAGACTTTCATGTTCATACCGAAACTCCTGCACAGCCCTGGGAAGAAAGCAATGACTTTCCTGCATCTCATGATCCAAGAATTCCTTTATAATGATACCTATATCACCCACATTAACACTGAACCAGCAACCAGAAAGTGCTGAAGTATTAAAAAAACAGAAGACTTCATTAGTCCTTCAATTTATTAATGAGGAGTGGAAGGCTTAAAGAAAACACACCAAAATGTGAGATTTATACCCCTGCACAAGCCTTTCCAACTTTATACAGACATTTTTCAATCGATCCAACTGATCCTCTTCAAAAGAGCTGCTCAAGTAATAAACCCATATCCACTTTCATGAAAGGGAATATTTCAGCAACACGAGTTGCAATTTTTGGCAATGTGTCTACAGATCCAAAGCCTGAAATTTTTGCTGACCCAGCAGACGGATTTCATAAAGCACTATGCTCTTGTACAAACAAATAAAACCTCCCAAAGCCATCCTCCACCTCAAAGCCCAGTGCTATTCCCTGTCTCTAGTCCAAGAAGAAATCCATGGGTGTGAGATTTCACAAGGAAACCACAGGCCCAAAGTAATAACATTCAGTATTCACAGGGACTCCTGAGGGGTCTGAGATTACTTAATGCCTGACTACTCAATCCTTTGTCAACACTTTTATTCAGGATATAAAAATTCCACACGTTTTCTATGAACAACACAGGCTTCTAAAGTCAAAATGTATAAGCATGCATTAATATGTGCTCTGCTTTCACTGCTGCCATTGAAGAACAGGACTAGTTAAGCCTCTGCCTAAACATACCAACACATCATTTCCTCCCAACCTTGGCTTACTGAAAATGGTCCAAATAACTCACAAAAATGAGTTTAGATGGGAAAAAAAAAAATCTTCTCTACCAGCCATTTTGTTATTCAAATAAAATCTTTTGGTGATCTGGCACAAATTGAGAAGACACCTTCTGTTAGAAATTTAGGTGTACAATAGTACTATGGATTTGTTTGCATCTTATCTTAAAAACACAGTTAAACTGTAAAGAGAAAGAAGAGAAAAAAATATTTTCTTTCCGTCTTTGAACTTTGAATAAGTCACGGCATGTTCAAGTCAGTAAAAGCCTTTTTTATTTTTTGTTGCTTTTCTTGAGTTTATTTTTTTTAATATGGAAGCTGACTAGCAAATACTGCTGAGTAGCAAATACCACTCTAACGAGTTCCGAAAAAGTAAAGGTTACTTTGGTTTAGTGAATTCAAATAAGCATCTTTTCTCACTTAAAATCCAATTTTCAAGAACCACAAAATACTGAGGTGATTAACAGAAGTCCAAATATTTCCACAAACTTTTTAAAAAAATACACTGTTGGAATTTCATATAACTTTCATAGTTTTATATTACTAAAAACACATTATAATACAAATCTGAAACGGCTACATATCCATCTCTAGAGAGGAACGAAAAGTTAAGCATCCTAATTATCACAAGTTTCTTAGCAGATTTCATGGGCACCTACTATATCTCAATAAAATACACACGCATATGTTACTCTGACAGGTAATTTTACATGCTGGCAGACACTTGCAAGTATTTTTTCCTGTATGCAAATGCGGGTGTTTCAATGAAAATTTCAGTGTACACTAAAATGTCTAATTTTGGTCCTGTTAATCATACTATTTTACTAATCTCTGTTCTGCAGGAGAAGGAGACTCAATAGGCTGAGTTTAAGGCAGCCAGAGTTCAAGAATAAGCACAGGGGAAAAAAAAAAACAAACCACAGTGTTTCTGTGTCTCCACTGTGGGACTGAAACCACGACTTGGTTTAGGCACCATAAAGAAATTTAACAACATAAGTGCTGCAGGTACATCTTTATCTTTGATTTTAAAAATGCAAACAGTTCAGATACACAAAAGCTTCAGGGAAATGGAAGCACCGGTTTTACGGCAGAATGTGAAAAGTGGCTCGGTGTTTTCTGCAGAGAGCTATTGCAGTCCCTGGGGTTTAGTGCGGAGCTACAGCACCAAGGTTATGGCTCACGAGTCCATAGTGTGATGCTAAATCAGGTTTACACAGCCATATACTGTACTGAGCCAGAACACCCAGGCAGCTGATGCTGTATTACACGGCAACTCAGGTTTTCAGTGTGTAAAGGGAGGATTTTAAGAGCCTGGATATGCGAAGGTGCAGACAGACAATGTCATACAACCTGGACAGTTAACCCACCAGAGATCTGCTAAATCTGCCATTACTTACTCAGCATGTCTTAGCATTCCCCATGCACATGACTCACCACTTCAGAAACACTGGACAGAGACAGAATCTAGATTACCATCTGAAGACCCAGCCCAAAGATTTAATTAAAAAAAACAACTAAAAAAAAAAAAAAAAAAGCCACATTTCCAGACCAGCTCTCAAATCAAAACTGCAATCCCAAATGAGGTTTCCCCACACCTGACATGACTTCAGACTTGTTCAGTTCTTGTACCAGTAACAATCCCATAGGACAGAAGCCTTGGAAAGACAGAAGCAATTTGCTCACACTGCAAATGCTTGCTCAGGCAGCTTGGGTTGGCAGCCCAAGATGTCCAGCAGCTCCGCACCTAAATCCTGAACACTAAATCCTTTCAAGGCTATTGGTGCAGCAAGTTCAAAGGTAACTATCCAAAACGTGCAGGAAATGTTCCTGCAGAAGCCAACAACAGGTGTTAAAAGAAAGGGCCTGGAAACCAGAATATTCCTTAATGCTGCATGTTGAGTTTTTTCTACATATTCAGCTTCCACCAAAGAAAACGAACAAAGAAACAACCCTAAGAAACAAGTATTGTTTTTCTTCCAGTAATGGTTACATAAATCAAATGACATTTAAAATTTTATAAATGTAAACAGGTATTTATTTTCCTTGGCCTACTCAAGCAAAATCCCCAGGATCAAACTGCAGCAGCACGAGCCTCAATGTGAACCCAAGATCCTGAGGCCAAGAACTTTAATGCCACTGCAATAAAGAGTTAAGCACACACACAAATATTATCTTGTCTTACCTCAACTCAGACATGTTCATGTGAATTTAGACAGTTTTATAACTGGGGCTGTATTGTTTGCTCATTTTTCCAATGACTATAATCATGATTCAATCATCTTCCTCTGAGCATTGGCAGAGTCAGTCCCAGGATATTTAAAGGACTGATATCTGCCCAGTACTTCTTTAATTCACAAACTCTCTGAGCTCTAAAAAGAAAACACATCCCATTTCCAAGACAACACACAGAAAAGCTATTCCAAACTGGGCTGTTTCCCTTGGCAGAAGCAGAATGTGGAGAAGGGAAGCTCCCAGATTTCTGATTCCTCCAAGGCAGCAGTTTGGATTATGATTTCAAAACGCTATGGCCACCTTTGTAAGAAAGGATATTACATGTTTATAAATTTTACAAATACACACCAGAAGTAGGTAAGTGTGTGCACATATATACATATAAAATTTATTAAAAATATTATATACGATTCCAAAAGTCGGTAGAATCAAGATGCTGCATTATCAAGCTTCAGTGCACTGGACTGTACTTATCCAGGACCTATTTGTGAGACTCCCAAGGTTTGTTTGGAGAGAGGTTTCTCCTGAGAAGCAGCACTTTTACCTGCCTATCACCAAGTTCAGCACCACTCAGGTGCTGAAGCTTGAAATTAATGTTTTCTCCCAGGGTAATGGACTTAAATATTATTTAGTCAGAAACAGATTCTTTCCTCCACATATGTGATGGAAATAATCTGCAAGTACTTTCATTTAGAACCACTCATGATGTAAAATTATTTCAGACTGTGGCTTCACTCTAGCATGGTATAAAAATTTATATTAAAGCTGACTGAAATATTTGCAAGCTGTAATACCTTTCCAGTACCAAATCTTATCAAATCAAACCCACTGCAAAAGAGACTGTGCACTGATGATTCACATAAGTAGCAAGCCATGGAAAGGTATTGTTGATGTCTTACAGCCAGAGGTGTATGAAATACTTGCAGCAGATGAAAAAGGATATCCTGCATGCAAACAGCTTTATCTTCCCCATTACAAAGTCACAAAGAAACTCTTAATATTTTACAGATTTTTCCCTCTGACAAATACGTCCCTTTTCCAGCAAAAACATGAGTCCTTTTATAAAAAGCCTGGGCACGGTGAGTTAAACCTAGCAGAACAACATCCCTAAATTATTTACTATACAGACACTTAACTGAATATTCAAGTATCTAATAGGTGAAAAAATAAACAACACAAACCAGATTTCAATTACCACAATTACCAGTGTAACTCTTTTGCACGTTCAATAATATTGCCTTCTTAGTTAATGAAGGCAGCCTCAAAAATAAGCCTCTAAATCTGTTTTCCATACAGAGTGTTTTTCACACTTAATGCACCCACCACAAGAAATCACGTCGTTTTGTCATTCAGAAAGTTCGAACTAAGTTGCCTTTAGCCACCACAATGAAAAAAGGTTTACAGAAATCTCGTGCTCTGGTGTGTGCAGAAGACTGCAGTCCCTTCTGGAGGACATCAGAGGACAGACATTTATGTAGTTGGATCAGGCCCAAATGGGTTTATTTGCTTTTACTCTTAATAAAATTCATACAGTCATAGGCCCTAGAATCAATAAGGCTGGAAAAGAACTCCAAGATCAACAAGACCAACCCTTACCCCAGCAGCACCATATTCACTGCTAAACCATGTCCCCAAGTGCCACATCCACACCGCTTGTGAACGCTTCCAGGGATGGTGATTCCATCACTTCCCTGGACAACCTGTTCCAGAGCCTGACAAACCCTTCAGTAAAGACATTTTTCATAATATCCAGCCCAAACCTCCCCTGGCAGAGCTTGTGGCCATTTCCTCTCGTCCTGTCACTTGTTACCTGGAAGAAGAGACCAAACCCCACCTGGCTACAGCCACCGTTCAGGTGGCTGCAGAGAGAGATAAGTTTGCCCCTTTTTTTCTGGAAATTATCTGGAAAATGCCCAAAACAGACAAGGAAGGTGGGCTGTGCTTTATTAGTGTTGTGCAGGAAACAGCAGTGAGCAAAGGCTACTGTGGTAACACCCTCAAAATACGTCTCTTTAGAATAGAAAGAAATGGTGGAAAATGGGATTCTGTAAAGGATTTCCACTGACTTTTTTTTTTTTTTTTTTGAGGGGGGGAGGTGTTAAGCTGTTTGTTTGGGGTGTTTTTTGTTTCTTTTTAGTATTATTATTATTTGTTTTGTTGGGGGTTTTGGAGGGAGAGTTGGTAGCTACCTCAGGCAGCCCCTCATAGCCACAGGGCACTCCTCAGGGCTGACAGTCTTGCTCACACTCAAATATGCCAAATTGAGACATTACCATGTTTTCTTTTCTTCCTCTGGCCAGAAATTTTAAGTTTGTTTAACCAGTTCTTTTGGATTTGAGAGATGATCTCATTGAAGACACAGTCATTACCATTTATTCCCCCTGGTTTCTAGGAAAAGGTGGAGGCTTTGCATTTTTCTTCTATTTTATTTTAAATTAATTTTGTTAATAATTGACTCCTTGCTGTCAGCTGGTGCCTGAGGAAGAATCAGATTCTGGGGAAGAATCAGCAGCAAGACATGTTCAAGCATGTGACAGGAAAAGCACACTGACAGGGACCGGGAGATACAAGGCTTTTATGAATGCCAGAATTATGTTCCAGCAGAGAACTTCAACTTTTATATCTTCTAGCAATTTCTCAAAAGGAGTAATACTTATATAAATGAAACAGCTGCCCACACAAAAATTAAAGCAGCAATTTCCAGCACATTTTACTTCGACTATAAAGGTGCACACAAGGTAGCAAAAAGTTTTGTACCTATATTTCTCAGGGAAATAAACTCAGCCACAAAGCAGCTTTCTGACTTCTGAAGACACTTGCTGTTCATGGAGAGCAAACATCAGGCTTTAAAAGCTTTGGGAATAAGCTATACATTATGTCCCTGGAAGCCAGCACAGTGTTAGACAAGTGATCCTGTGGGTTTTCTGGGGGAGTATACAAAGGCAACAACAACAACAAAAAAATTCCACTAACAAGGAGCACTGGAATTTGACAGAGACAGCACGGCTTCCTCCCACCAGTGACGCTGATGGATGTTTTCTGTACCAAAACTGACAGTGACAAAAGAGGCTTTAATGTGAAGGAGCCTTTCCAGTCCCCCTTCATGTTATCTGGGAAGACTAGCACTGACTGACAAGCAAGTCAAACATTATAAATGATTGACATCCCTAAAACAAATACGGAGGTGGGGTGTCTTCCAAGAGAAATCACTGCTGCTGCTGGTAGGAATTCTTTTAACGCTGGTGGCAGTGACCAGCTTTGCTGCAGCTGCTCAGGGGACAACTGGTTCTTTGCCCAGTCTTCTGCACTGCTGGCACCAGTCCTGCCCTCACTTCTTAGCCCAAGATGGCCAGAAATAGTGATGCTGGGATCCCTGAGGTAGAGAACAGCCTTTCTTGATCTAGGATGTTGTTTGCAACATATTGGGGGGGGGGGGGGGGGGGTGGAAGTTGGGAAAAAGATAAAGCTTGATGTGAAATCAGAGGCAGAACAGAAAAAGCAAGAATTTGTAAGGGATTCATTATCTTTCCCATGCCCTATTTCCATTCCTGCCTGGTAAACACACACTTTGTCACCTCCAGTGCCTTTTCTCCACTTTCTCAGCAGCACTTGGCTTTGCCTGTGAAAAATACATCAGCAAGAGATGAGGAAAAATTATTTGCTACTTTTTGCATTCCTCTCAATTCCAAGCAGTGGTCCAATATTAAGGAATTACCTGAAGAACTCTAACCCCTAATGTTGCACAGACAGGGGGTCAGCTGTCCATCCCACAGCCAACCCGCCAGTAGGAACTCGGGTTTTCCTGAGTTCCCTTCATGTTTCAGTTCAATCTGGAGGCAGATTCCATTTGCTGCACAGCCAGCACCACGTGGCAAAGATGCTTGGATTTCTTGGGAAAAGGGCCACAGCAAGGGTGTGTATTTTGAGCGAGATTAGCACCTGCTGCAGACAGAACCGAGATTTATGCTCACTAAAAACCTAGTCCACCAAGGAAGAGAATAAATTTAATATTCAATTAAGGAAACAAGAGCTTAATTTTAGTACAGGTGAGGAGCATGACGTAAAACAGAGCATCCTACCATCCATCACGGTTAGGATGACTTTAATGGATCTTTAGAAACGCTTATGGAACCTATGAATTCCTGGGCACTACTTCGGGATCAGTAATAAAAAAAATTCATTCTCTAGTTACCTCCTAAAGCAACTTAGCACACCACGTATGATGAAGAATTATAGTCTACTTGAGAAAAGATACTTAACTCCTTACAATGCAGCAATAAAAGATGCCTGATCGGAGATGAAATTTGAAAGCTTTGAGTTTGATGGGTTTTGAGAATATCCCTATGCAAAGTATTATATTTTTATTCCTTTTTTTTTTCTTTTCAAAATGTTTGTTTTTCCAGAAAAACTGTCTAATATGAGCATACAAGCAGAAAATATTTAGTATTTCTTTTCAGTAATGACGAATTTCTTTAACCATTTTTTGCAGTGCAGAAATTAGAGAAAAAAACCCAGTATAAATCACATACCTAGAACTGCACCCTAAGAAATTAAGTATGTCCAGAGTTAGACAGCAGGATGACTGCTCAGAAAGAGAGCTTTTTGGAATCAACATGCATCCCCTGCAGTCACTTGTACCCACACACCCCCTCCTCATAGAGGAACCATCATCCTTCCTACTCTGCTGCTTTAATCTCTCTTCATATTTACTGTGCTCTGAAGAATATTAATAAATATTCCATGTCGTATCCATAAAGCAAATAAAAATGATTAACTAACAGTCAGCACAAATGCCTCTAAAGCAGCATGCACTCCTCTTTCATGCAGGATCATCAAGTTCAATACCATGATAAAGGTTAAGTTTATTAAGCATTAAAGAGAACTGAGTTCTCATCACTCAACCCCTCTTCCCCCCACCCTTACCCTTTTTTTTTTCTTTTTTGAGAAAGTGCAATAAAAGGAGGTGCACAGCTAAATGGTGACCTTTAGAAGTACAGTCTGTTCCTCTGGGAGGAAATGTGCTGTATTTGATTGTTAGCTTTTATAAGATTAATTAGTCTGGCATGCTAATTGATATTTTTTGGTAGATGAGAACAATCAAAAAATTGGTTTCCCTTTAAAGGACTTCTCTAAGAAATGCAATCCACAGATGAATAACTGCACTGCTCTATTATAGCAATATACTTATTTTATATTTAAAAATTTATTAAAAAACAAAACAAAACACCCATTTGGGTAAGTTATCTGAAAGCATTATGTGACACAGCTTTTTCAGACAGCAAGTCCTTCATGGATTTAAATTACCAGAACAGATACATAATAAAGGTCTGCTGTTTAACAAGATGACAGATGTCATCAGCAGAAAGCCTTGGCATTAGCGAGCTACAGCACATCTCAGATCCTCATTATTGCCCATGCACCGTTGCTGCTCTAACGCAACTTCCACACAAACACAAAAGCACAGAGTTTGTAAAGAGCCAGCGAAGTCAAAACTGCTCGTGCTGCTCAGCTCTGACTTGTACAAGTATCTATGAATGCTGGCATAACAACCTGTCACAAGTCTGACCTTCAGAAATCCTGTATTAGCATGGAGGTTCATACCACACACTGCAAACGCCAATGAAGACATTCAGACAGCGCAGTCAGACCTCTGGCACGTGACAGAGTTGTCCCAGATTGATGTGTTACCCACATGAACTGAGCCACAGTGACTCTCCAGTCACCTGGTCTGAGCTCATGTAACCAAGTAAGGTGGGTTAGTGAAGCCCTCGTTACCTTCAGGTTAAGCCAAGTCAAAGAACTCTCCATTTGTGCCAACGTGGCCTTTACTGTGTCCTGTGAAGCCCCAGGAACTGAACAGCTCTGGTTGTGCCATGGAGGGTATAACCCCTCAGATACACTGCTGTCACCTCAGGAATTGCTCCACACGTCCTGAGGTAAATAAGAGCTAAATCACAGGGTCACTGCCTCCTTCCTGCAGTACCAGAAGTGTCTTGCACAGACAATGGATAGTCCTTTGAGAGACTACACCTCGTATCTAACTTACAGCGACACTCCAGCTCTCGCCACGTGGGTCACAAACCCATCACAATATTGGACCTTTTCAATTTTAAGTCTTCATGGCAACACTTCAGCCTACCCAAAACATCCCTGAACAGGCTCATAACTGAATACAAATTAGGTGTGAGAAGGATGATGCACTGCTGCAGTTGGATGATAAAGTTCCCAAAACCCCAGTAGATGGTATTTTTCTCAGCAAATCAGCAATTCTGGTAACGACCGCAGGAGGCTCAGCCCACGTACACAGAAGCATGAAGGGGCTAAACTGGGACTGGGGAATTGAAACAAAAGTGAAAAACCTGCCTACCTCAGTGAATCTGGCCTAAATGGAAGCAGTTTATTGTTCACGAATTATGAGCCAGGAAAAAGGACCAACCAACCAGCCTGATGCCCCAGTCCTGACAGGAGAGGAGAGAAGCATGTAAAGTACAAAGATTTAACTGTACATGAGGTAACATTTGGTCTTGCTGGTAGAAGGAAATACAAATCCAGTTTGATGGGCTTTGTCAGACACCACATGTCTCCTAGGAATTCTGCTGGAAAAGGTCACTCCAATTAGTGGCTGGACTCTGTTGGGGCTCCTCTAATAGACCAAGTGGCAAAGGTTTGGGAAGGACAGCGTTGGAATCTGTGAGCCTAGAGTTCCATTCTAGTGGTGCACAATGAAGGAGGCAGTAACAGCATCTGAGTTCAGAGACTGAACTAATTAATTTGTTGTTATTTTCAGAAGCCAGAAACAGAAAAAAACTTTTTATTAAATGAGAGTGCCCTTCCTGTCCAGTGAGTGTTTGATTCAATGGGCAAGAGCCTCAAAACAACCCCTCCAAAAAACAAAACAACAAAACACTTCCTTTAACAGTACAATGAATAGAGAAGTATTTGTACAGCACACAAGAGCATCAACAGATGAGATACACCCCACAAATTATTCCTTTAGACACAGTCTATGAAAATCGGTGGGAAAGAGGCGGGGGGAAAAGGCAACCTGAGTTCAAGTCCAAACGATCTGAGTGCCCAGACCGGAATCCTGGCTGGAGAACAAAATGACTGTGCACAATGTGAGCCTTTTCTGCCTTTTCTTTCAGGAGACAGCTCCAAGACCACAGTTGCTCTGTCTTTCCTGCCTAAGCCCATAGAGCAGCTGGGAGAGACATCTCTTTTTTGGTGAAATTCTGTTCTAAGCAGGCTTTTGAGTGCTGGCATCTCACCTCCTTGGCTTTGGGAAGCTAAATCTAGACAGTTTTGTTGATAGGGAATGGCAGAAAGCAAGCAACAACGTGACAGGAGGAGGAGGACATTTCCCAAACAAGAAGCATACTTGCATCAGGTGCAAAGAGGAATGTATATTGATGACTTTTACACTACAGTAAAACTGACATTATTTCACATCCATTTTCATAACTGCGAATGAGGAGTAAGATTAATTTTACAGCAGCAGATTTTCCCCATGACTTCAACAGAACTACATAAAATTAATGTTTCAGTTGCCCTTAATCTAAATTTTTGTCTTCTAAACTGTAGGCAAATGGTTTCTAATCAGTATTTCTGTACTATCTGATGTTAAAGGCTCATCAATTTTGTTTCCCACCAATATGATTAAACTCTTTTTCAGGCAAGAAAACATTGTTAGTAAGGAAATTAATTTCTTTTAAAACTCTCTCATGGACTACCAGATAATAGCTTCTTCAGCCAAAATAGGAATAATTCACTGGTTTTGGAGTTATTTTCTATCTATATGTTGAGCTGTGAGATTGTGATGTTTCCCCCTTCTAGGCCTTTTTGTCCCAGACTACCAACCTATAAGACATAAATTCGAATTTCCCCCTATACAACCCTTGAAAAACAAAGAACTGTTAGGATCACAAACTGCAAAATAGTGCAATTTTAACTTATTTAATGAAGGACAGAATGAACTTCTACATTAAAAAATGTAACTCCAATTAATACCAAGAATAAAACACCCCGTGCTATTATCAAAAATCATAAAACATCTGGGGTTAACAATAATCTGGCTGAAGAGTGCTATACAGAACAGAAATAAAATGCCTTATTGCTGTTCATCATTTTCCATCTTCGCAATGATACTGCACTCACACATTAATTAGAGACATTAGATAAGCAAATTGTATCCCCATGCCCTGGAAAGCTGGCACACCAACAGCTGGAAGAGCAAAAAAAAAACCCATTAAATGGGTGAGATCCTTTCCCTGCCAGGTCTGCCAGCAGTGTGGTTTTACAACATAACACTGTCAGTCCTTTACCTTCAGCTGTACTTGTGAAATATTTCCCCCCATCAGCAGTTTATGCATTCCAACTCAGTCTAACAGGTGAAAGACTTTTCCTGGTGAGCAGGGGGGAATTCAGGACATCCTGACATTGCTCCCAGACAAACCAGTAAATAACCCACTAGCAGCACAACAGGAGTGAGATCTGCCATTTTGATTTAATCTGTTTGGTGCAAAGTAACAATAAACATACTGGAGGACAAAATTAGTCTGTTACATTAATATCTACTTAATCTAGAGCAAAGACACAATTTACTGAGACTACAAAGCTCAAGCACCACGACAGGTACTGAGGCACAACTATTGCTCAAGATCTGCCAGAGAAAACCCATTTTGAAGGAGAAAAAAAAAAGACAAAAAAAACCAAACAACAACCCAAAACAAAACAACAAACCACTAGAAGATTTCAAGCCCAGCCATCAGCCCTGATTCTGGGGACTTTCCCCAAAAAGCCAAGTCTGGTTTGTGAAGCAGCAGAAGGGATGAGCTCTACCTTCTCTGTTGCCTCCTTCACAGCCACCCCTTCCAAGGCAGAGCTGCTGGTTTCTCAGCTGGCCCTGATCTTAGGCAGCTGGCTCTAGCAATCCAAGTCCTGAGTGGAAAGGAGAGTGGGACACGTCTCTCCAGCCAGTTCATTCAACAAGTGTCCCTTCTGCACCAAGGAAAAGGACTCCGTGTAGCCCTGTGCTGTCCTGGGGGAGAACAGTCCCCTCCGAGCCTCATACAAACACTTGCACAGAAAAAGGCATTTACTCATGAAATGACAGCCCACCCCAGCCTGCTTAGCAACAGTGTCCCTCCTCTTCGAAGCATTAATAATGTATTTTTATCTACTTTCAACACCACACCTATATGATAACATATTTAATTCCTTTACAAAAATAAACTCAGCCCGCAGTGTGGATAACTTTGTAGCATGGGAGCAGACACAGGGTTTTGACAGCTGACTGCTCATAAACAAGCAAAGGTTTGAACAAAAGATAAAATACTTGTGTGGCCACCATTTCTGCCACAAGTTTCAATGAAAAAGCAAAGAACAGCAAAAAGAGAGGATAAAATACCACAGCCTTGAAGCAAGAGAAGCCTGCAGACAACTGTGGCCTGGAAGGAAGCAAAAACTAACAAAGTAAGTCACCAGGCATAATTAACAGCTGGGTAAAAACCAGCCAGATTTCAGAGGAAATCCTCCTTCTGCAGAGGTTTAAGGGTGACAATAAAGCTTAAACTGTCACAAGCATTTGATTAGTATGTTACAGATGGAATTTAAAACTGACAGTTTAATAATGAAGAACTCCCCAGGGTATCCGACTCCCATTAATGCCTCTCCTCCTTTACCTGGACCAATCAACCTACATTCATACTTCCCAACACCTGACAAAACACATCTGCCGATAAACAAACAGCTTTTCCCAGAAACAAATTAAATATTTATGCCATTCTATTACGGATGTAAACACTTCCACATAATTTTCTAGCCGTAGATCAGTACCTTCATTGCAAAACTTAATCGTGCTCTGTTCCCTGAAAACTGCTTAAAAGAATGTTTTAGAAACTGTTCACAGAAGGTAATAAACCATACTTAAAGTCACATAAAACTTATAATCATTGTTCCAGCCATTTTAATACTGAAAAAAACCGCTGTGTTCAGAAGTCGAACAGACTTTGTTAACACTACATATGCCCTTCCAGTACCTAATTAGCTGATAATACTCTGGGTGCCTGTAAAGCACAATTCAAATGCCTTGCTTACCAACGTGTTTAGCATTCTGCAAATAAGTCTTTGCACCAATTAAATCCCTTGTTATTATGAAAATGCTTCCATACTGTTGTAATAACACAGGGTAACACAGTCAGTGCTACTCTAATCATGAGGCTATTCTTTGAGTAATTGTGGGATTTATGAGTAATCATTGCTAAGGATACGCTAGTATTCAGTACAGAGTACACAAAATCTAATAATACCTTTCAAATAAATTTGATTAATGTTACGGTATCCTTTAAGTGAGGCATGTACATAAAAAATCTTCCCGAGCCACTGAGAAGCTGTATTTTACAGTGCAGTAATTTACTGCAGCAATTCCACAGTAATTTACAAGAACAGTAAATTAAAAGTGTATGCAGACAACAAAAATCTATTTTTCTTTTCAATGTCTGAAAATATGGCTAAGTATCAGGTTCGATCCAAGATAAAATTATTAGTCTATTTTCTCTAGAACAAACAAATTAGGAAAGACTCTTTGCTCGAGGAAACTTTTGGGGAAAACGCAGAAATAAGTTCAGATTCCCCACCCCAAATAACAGCAAATCAAGAATGGGCAGTGTCTCCACAGAAATATTATAAAGACACTGGTGTATTGTTTACTTCACTCATCATCAAAGTAACCAAATATATTAGTTACATTACATATAAACTCATTAATTAAGGCATTTATCTTACAGTCACCTGAATAAAAAACTATGGAGCTGCAGAGCAAGGAGGTCCTAATATCAAAAATATTAACACCAAAATTTAGAATTAGCAGTATCTCTAAGAAAATCAGTAAGGCTTTTAATAAGTAACTCAATATGAACATTTACAAAGTACAAATAGAGAACAAAATTTAAAAAACAGCAACTCCTAAAAATCTTCAACACAGTATAGGAATGGAAACATTCTGGAGAATTATTTCATCTGTAACTTACATGTATGGAAACATCTAAAATGATTTTCACACACAGGACTAGCCAAACATGCAGAAGTCAGTCTGGTAGGCGAGAAATAAAGAGGCAGATTAGATCACTCCTTCCAGGCTGAATTAGCCCCAAAATTCCTTCACCTGTGACTCACAAAATGCCCCACCCACCCAAATCCTTCCAGCCTTCACTCCTGGGAACAGCTGAGAGAAGTGTCAAGGAGATCCACGTGTGTGGATTCGACCCTCCCCAACCAGCACACGGGACTGGCAAAAGCTTTCCAACGTGGGACACAAGTTATGCCTCAGGAGGGCAGGCAGAATTAGCATCCACCTGGATACACCAGGGAAAAACAAAGGACCAAGTACTGAAATCAGTACCTTGAAGAGACAAACACAGCCTCCATCTTGCAGATCAGTTCTCCGTGGGCCTTTCTGACACATGGCGTGTCTGGAGCATTAACTCAGTGATACCTGCAGGGGCCATGCTTGTATTCTCATCAGCTTGGAAACTTTCAGGTTCCCTGCGCTGCTCTAAGAACACAATATCCATAACTGCTCGGAAAAAAAAGACATTTTTAAAATTGCATATCTGTGATGTTCACTTATAATACAAAAGGAAAATGTGAGAATGTTTGCTAAATAGATGAATATCACTTGGCCAGAAAATGGACATAGACAACTTCAAGTTCATTAGAAAAAGTTATTTGTAAAAATTATTCTCTACAATATCAATATTTATACATTAAGTGCAAAATATAATAAATACATGCAGAGAAAGGAAGTGAAAAATCAAAACAAGCTGCTACAGATAAACAAATCTGTTTATTTTTTTCCTTCAGAAGACATTGGTTACTCAGGCGAAACACTCTATTAGCAAATCATGCCAAAAAGAGAAGACTAAATATTCCAGAGATTAATAATAGCTAAACTGTCGCTTCTGGTCTTCTGCCCAGTGAATGTTTTTATAAAGGAACAACAATATTACTATGCCAACCATCACTACATAGCATCCACCTCTTCCTTTTTTAAAAAGCAAATTACTCACACACTACAAAAAGAAATATTTATTGATTTTATTATGTCTCCATCAGATGGACAAAGCTCACCCAAAAGGCATTAGTATCACCAAGTCAAGCCAAGCAATTCCACATTAACAACGGCATTCAGCAGCATCCTACAGAAATTTATTATAGGATAGAAAAAGGAATCTTGGCACACAGATACAGCACTAGACAATTAAAAGAGTAAGATAAGAACAGATGTGAAAAGCTCTTCAGAAAGATTGCTGTTCTCAACAAGTCTCTAATGGAAAAAACCCCAAATTTTATTTAGTGCACCCAAAACACATCACTAAATACACTGTGCATAAACTGACACTGTGCCTCAGGGGCAGCAGGGTACTGCTAAATAACAAGATTTCTACCCAGAGCAAGGGCCTCAAATTACACATTCAGTATCACATCACAGATCTAACTTCATTCAAACTGGGTTCTTAGCATGGGGAAAAGAGAAAATCTTCACTTTCCTAGAATGCTGACATCTTAATATTTGAATGCTGAAGGTTTGTTTTCTGAATTTGATCAGAAGCTTTCAAAAAATTTTCTCATCACGCGCTCTTCAAGCAATTAGTGGCAATCTATCATTTTGTTGCAGCATTCTTACAAAATTAAAGCATACTATATGGGCATTTCTTTCCAAACATGTAAAATTGGTTTAAAAAGTGTTTAACTAAATTATACAAGTACTTTGCATGGAAAGAATTTGTTTTAGCAAAGCAAATATCTTAAAACATTCAGTTCCAATCCATTTCATTTCATCCAGGTATCCAGGGAATCACATAAGGTTTTCTTTTTGCTGTTTTATTACACAGGCTCTTTAATATGTGAGGGAAGCAAGTATAATTTCATTAAACTACTGAAGAGAAAGGCAGAAGCACCCAATTGGTACAGTTAGAAAGCTCAGATTAATAATTTATGACAGCCAGTCAAATCTTTTAGTGGTAAAATAAGTAAAGAAGATTGTATGTCTGAACTTTTTTACTGATGTTCCATTAATCTACTTGCTTACATACATATAAAGTGTTCTGCCCTCATGTGCCACATCCCCAGCTCTACCTTTGCCTCCACAGAAAGAGTTCCACAGTGTTTGAAAGTGATCATTTTCAATGAAAAAAAATCCTCAATAGCCATTTTTGTCAAGCATACACTTCTTGGCATTGTCACCAGCACCTCTGCCTGTCCACACCTTTACCTTCTCACCCTGAAGTTAAAAGATAAACAACCTTTCTCTGCCTTCCAAGCTGTCACTCTGAAAGTCACCCATGGGCAAAAATCACAGCTACAGCAGGAAGTTGTTAAATAAATTAAGTGCATGCCTCAACCCATCATTTGAATCAACGTATATAAAATATGTGCCACAAATAATACCATGAACTGTATTAACAACTTTATCTTAATTTACATTTACTTGTCTAATATTAAAATTACTTTTTTTTTTTTTTAATGCAGCACCTGGCAGTAATCATTAATATTACATTTAATTTGTCTATGCAATACAGCAGCATCCAGAAACACAGGGTACAGGAGCAGTATGCCAAACACAACATCTTGAAAAATTTCAACCTAATTTAAGTGCACAGATTTTTTTGGATACCATGTAGACCTCTGTTAGGTAATGCAATTCATGCAATTCATTTCAACCAACAGCTTCACAGAAGAGCAACTTATCAGATGCAGGTAAAATACCCAACCACAAAGAGCAACTGAGAGACTGAGAACACAGAAAATTCTGCGTTGGGTTTCAATTGGTTTTGCTTCTATCAATTTAGTTGATAACAATTAAGCCTCAAAGCCTGCATGCCTAAATGACACACTGCAATTTATTTTGATTACAGAGTTTGTTTTGCCATGTGTAACTCGCCAGTCAACAGCCAAACCCAAAGATCACAAACGTCTCCTTGGTAACAAACTGAGTCCAGCTCGAGATCCAAAACAAGTCTTTCTCCCCTCCCCATCCCCTGGGGCAGGAATGGCAGCTGAAGGGGCTCCAGATCCCATCACCCACCAGTTTCCTCTGGAGACAGGTAACTGTGTCCCTGTCCGTGGATGTGACAGCCAAAGCTTCCCACATGGGGTTATCAGGCACTTCTTACAGTCAAACCTGCACCGATGGATTTGTCTTTGTTCCACTGCCCCAATTCCAATGGGTTTGGCACAACCCGTGCCCCAGCCACTCCAAGGCTTGTCCAAAGGACGATTCCCACTCTCTCCCTTTTTTCTGGATATGTCTGGTGTTAGATGTTTGTGCTCCTGTGCAGTGAGTGATAGCTGATGAATATCTCCCTAAGTGCATTGTGTGAAACTGGATGGAAGGAACCTGTTATTGATGGCACAATACATTACAATGGAATTTTATAGAGATCTTATGGATTTCTTCCCCCTTCACCTACGAGCATTATTTCAGAGAGAGTTTTAAGCAAGAGTCGACCTGACTTTTGTTTTAATCTCTCAACTATGACAATATAATTAAGCTGTGAATGATATATCAAAGTGCCACACACAAAGACGAATTGACGGGAGTAATTTTTACTACTCAAAAGCCTCTGGTTTCATATATCATAATATCCTGTAAAGCAAGCCCAGTGACATCTGCTTGACTGTAAAAGCAATAGCTCGGTACAAACCTCAATTCATCCTTCAAACAGGTATATCTGCTCCTGCTTATTACTACCACTGTGTGCATCACTTCAGCTGGAACCTGCACCCTTCATTATTTCATTTCTTTATTAACTGCTTAGCACAAATCAGAGGGCAGGACTTGCCATATTCCTGCATGGCAGTGTTTCATAGGAATGCTCTGACAGATGTTTTGCTCCTTTGGAAGGTGCTGAAGAACAGAACTTGGCATGTTGGTGGACTTGGCAGTGCTGGGTTAATGGTTGGACTCAGTGGTCAGAGAGGTCTTGTCAACTTAAATGATTCTATATCTGGTTAGAATCCAAACAGGATTTTTTTTTTTTTTTAATTAAAGAAAAAAAGGAAGGGAAGATTTGTATTCAAGCTCTCATTGCTTCTCAGTTTCTCATTTTGAAGCTTCTCAGAGCTGGAGACGATCTTAGTTTTGCACCTACAAGAATGAGAACCTCATTTTCAGCTAGGATCCTAAGGTACTGCTGTTATGCAATTATTATTATTATCATCACCATCACTATCAGCCTAAACAATCTCAGTATGTGCTTCTAATGAGTTCATGTCTTAGGGCATTTAATGTTCAGGATGCGGTTTTTTTTTTTTTTTCTTGTTGTTGTTTTTTGTTGTTAAATAACCATTATTTGCAGAAAATAAATTGAAAGCTTGATCAAAAAAATTAGTATTTAGAGAGCAATTATGAAAAATCTGATTATAGCAAAACATTATCAAGAAGGGCAGATTAATCTAGCTGTTTGGGGAGTGAATTGTATTTGCTGGGTTAAGAGATATGACTTGGCCAAGAGGCAATTTTCTTCTACCTCTGCTTCTTCTGTAGAAGAATAAAATAATTTCCTTGAAATAAATAAATTATAAAGAAGAGATTAAATACTCTCCCACAGAGACCACGTGTGGAAGAAATGCTTGCTATTTAAATGGCTGTTTTGGCAAAACAGAAACTCAGGGAATTTGTTTTCTGCACATTCCTGCGCGATTCATGACACGAAATCTCCCCTCCTTCCTCCAAGAGCACCAGGGATGATTCTCTCTTGGCCATCAGGTGCCAGAGAACTTCCAACTTGGAAAAAAAAAAAAAAAACAACTTAATTTATTCGTGTCTGATAAATTACTCTGCTACAGAAGTCCCAGTTGTGAATTATGACCATTCAACCACATGAATCAGCCCCTTGAGTGGGACTGGGTTACAGTGATAGACTCATTTTCAGCTGCATGTTTGCAAGGTTTGTATTGGAGCCACCATTTCCAAGGCAAGCATATAAAGAAAAGTGAAGGTGAAAACTTTTTCATTATCTCAGAAGACAGCCTATTACCCATATCACTTTCTCAGATATCCATCCATCCACACCTAATGAGTCCTATGATTTAGTCAGAACACATTCATAAAGATGATTCATAGCTGTTATGCAGCCACTTGATGTTAATAGCAAAGCTGATGTCTTAAATCACAGCTGTTTCCCTATGATAGCCAAGGGGCAAGGCAATACTTTGGAAAACACGGGAAAGAATTTATCAGGGGAGCTCTACAGAAGCAACATTTACAAGAAAAATGTAAAAAACATGAGGGTCAAAAGTGCTATAACCAAATAACTAAATAGTACAGATGCTGTATGACTAAGAAGCTAGTAGTTATTGGTCCTCCCTGTGTATATGTTAATATTGCCAAAAATTTACTATAGTTAGGTTTAAAACTCCTATATTTAATTTTATCTATAATCTGGTTTTGATGTTCCATAAAGATGCCTAGTAACATGGACATCCTCAATAACAAAAGGCAAGTAAAGTCCCATTCTTTCCCACATTAATAAGTATTTAAACACAACTGAGAAGAGTATATTTTAACCAAAAACAAGTGTAAGGCAGTTAAAGAGATTTGCTGATTTTCAATCATATTGATTAAGGAACAGGTCATGCAGTATGTTAAGAGTGCCACTACTAAGCCAGAATATCGGATGACTCAGTGTCTTCAGGAAAACTACTTATATCCTTCAATTTTAGCTGATTATTAAGATCCTCTGGATCACAGAGCATACAGGGTGTTACAGGGCTGAATCATCTCTACATATTTCCCCCTCAGATGCAATTTGACCCAGAAACACTTAATCTGTGGAAGTTGCAGACTCTGGAGTTTTAAAGAATATTGTAGCTTTACAGCCAGGGAGGCAGGAACTCAAACTTGGCATCACCCAAAAGATAACAATTAGGCACAAGATACCCCTCAGCTCTTGAGAAGTCTCTCAGCAGACCCACAGATCTGGAGTTGTTGCAGCATCAAGCTCTGGTTAGAAACGGGTGCATTTTTAACTGGAACCAACAATCCCTGTTGTTTCACTTGCTTTCAGCAGGACTCCAGTTGCCTTACTCATCACTATTAAATAAATCTAAATGAATCCAGCAGGATTCCTGAGAAGGCAGTGAATGGGCTGTGATTTTGCAATTTTGTGATTCTCCATTCTTCTGGCCAGTCCTTTTAACAATAGGAATACCGAACTCGAGCTCCCATTACCAATCCAATGGTACTTTTAACAAGGAATAAAATGACTGCCAAACTAAGAAAAAAAAAAATAAGAAGACGAGAATATAATGTGCATACACCCAAGCACAGTGGAATAATTGCATAGATTAAGTAGGTCAGCTACAGGTATAGATTTCTTTTAAGATGATCCAAAAAGGTATGAGAAATTGCATGTGAAGGCACGTTCCATAAGAATTCCCAACTGCGAACAAGGCTTGTCTTACTCAAATCAAGGGAGGCAAAATTGAAACCACCTACCCTAAGGAGCTTCCACTGGAAAGCAGGTCTTATTTCCCAACTCGCTCGCTGGAAAGCTGCTGTGGAATAACCGGAGTGACGGCCGAGCACATGTCGCACAACTACTTCTTCATGATATTTTTGTCAGGTGATTTGTAACCAGGAGCCCGGATTGGATAGGAAATTATCTTCTTTACAACTGCTGCCTGGTGTTTTGCATTAGAAGAAGTTGCCATTCAAAACAGAGGAATAAAGCAATTGGTGCCTCCTTCGTAGCAAGCTCAGGAGTTTCCTATTAATATTTAGATTTGCAATGTGATTTTCAATACAAAGCTAAGCCTGTGTATCCAAAACAAAAAGGTGAAAGGAGGTCAAGAACTACCCTGTTAAAAACAAGCCTCCCATTTCAGGGGGGAAGGGGAGTTACTTCTAAAAGGAAAGAAATCTCTCAGGAAGAAATTGCTGACGGCTCTTGGGCACCTGTGGATCAGTTTGCTTAGTGAGTTTTGGTGGAGACATCAGAAAAGACATGCACACACATGCAGATTTCCTCCAGCTGCTAAATGCACATGCAGATTTTTAATTTATAGTTGTTTTCAGCTATCAGGAGGCTTTTAACCTTGTGAAACTCTCGTAATTTTCTCCCTAATTTTTAAGAAATGATTTTGAAAGGGAGATGTTGGAATTGGAATCGACGAGCCCCAAGCAGGCCAGCAGGGGAACCTTTCATTTCTGGAAGTGCTGAAACATTGAGTTTATAATGAGAAACTCATGCTAATCCTAAAAAAAAAAAAAAACTGAAGCTTTCCCCTTAGCTACACACACAGCTCAAAAAGGAGGTGCACACAAGTTTAACGCAGCCTCTGGAAATCTGCATTTCCCAGTGAGAGGAGCACACATGGACCCTCTGACCACACGCCAGAACTGCAGGGAGGGGTCAGCTCCAGCGGGACATTTTGCTACAAGCGAGCGTTAATGTGCCGTGAGAACCCCAGAGTGGGAAAACACAGACTCCTGCAGGCGTCTGTGCCTCGGGAAGGGAATGAAAAACTGAGAGTTCGGGAAAACCTCTCACCTTTCCGCTCCATCATCACGCACCACGTCCTCTCTGAAGCAAAGCTAGACAGGCACAAATGCAGCAGTCACATCATCACCAGAAGGGATATTCCCTCCCCCCACTACCTGTGGGAAGCAGCCAGGAGACATCGCTGTGTACGGGGTTTCTCGTCTAAAACTCCCGCACGGAAACGCTCCCAGACAAGCGGCTGCCGCCGCTCCGGGGTGGGAGTCTCCTGACGCGTGAAATCCCGCATGTGTCGGCAACCCTGGCTCGGAGCCTCCAGGGGAATGAGGAACATGATCTTCCTGATAAGAATATGTATTAAATAAAAACGCACGGCTTCCCATGGCTGGGAAGTTCTCTACTCCCTCCCTCCACCCAAACCCCAAAATCTATGGATATTAAGGAACTGTAAACATGGTTAGAGATCACTGCACGCATTCCTCTTCTTTAGCGCAGGAGGAAGAAAAGACTGAAACAAAACAAAGCAAACTACTGAAGAACAACCTGTTGATGTAAATTAATGGAGTTTTGGGATGATCCAGGAAAGTTCCTGAAGTTTCTTCCTCCTCTTTATAATGTCATGCTTCTAATTTACTTCATTTATATTAATAAACACTGGATTACACAACTATTAATCTAATTGAGAACTGCACTAAAGCTCACTAAATCTGTCTCTAATTATTATGATTAATGGTCCAAAACGATCAGCTTCTCAAATTAACAACCTAAAGCAAGTGGTATAGGATAAAGGATATTTTTCTCAGTAAACATGTTCTTCAGTCTTTTCAGTTAATGAAATCTTGAGCAGTCCATTCAGTAGCACTACATTCCAATTCAGCATGACTACCTATTTACGTAGATTTGCATTGATTATGCTGCCACTATGTATTTATTTAAGATTTATTATTTTTCAATTGCACTAAAACTTTGTCTCATGCTTATTTAAATACAGCAGAAATAGATCTTAAAGAGCTGAATGCCTTGGCCTTTTTCATCTTCTCACTGTATCCAGAGTTTTTACTATATCTTTTTTTTTTTTATTACTACTCTTACTATTCACCAATACTAATTTCCAAAGGACAAATTCTCCATTTAGTGCCTAAGCTTTGCAAAACAGTGTCCTAACATATGAAAGATTTATTAACAAATTAAAAAAACATAATCACAAAAATACTATAGGAATTACTGTTATGTGTTCCTCCATTACTTCTGTGATTACTACTCCAGAGTCTGTTATTTTATAGTGGGTTTTAAAAAATATTACAGGAAGCTGATCATGATGCTCAGTTAATTATACCACTGACAAGAGAATTTAAGGAGTCTTACTGAACCCACAAAGAAAGTATCAAATATTTTCAGTTCTAATACCCTTAGATTTGGTTTCTTACGTTGGCAGTTCTACCCAGCAATCACTGAAGACAGCTGCAAGGTCTGAGCCAAAATCAACCCACAAATATGGTTGGAGAAAGATAGCTGAAAATAAGAAAATGATGGTAAGGCCATCCTTTACAACCCTCAAGCTAAAAAAAGCTTCTCCCACCACAACACGAGGCATGTGGTAAGGACCACACCTACTACACTGATTTCCAAGGAAGACAATATGCCCCCCAAGCAGCAAGACACAGTGATATGGGCTAAGAGCAAAAGAAAGCCCCTCAATAACATTCAAATGAATGGCAGTTTCCTCTGCCACCTAAGACACACTGAAACTTCAGTGTCTTCTCTCCTAAATAAGGATTGATTCCTTGCTCAGTGTATTTTCACCAGCAGTCTTTTTTCTCCATCTCTCATCAGTCAGGCTTTTAATTTTTTTTTTCCCCTTGAACTAAAAACATGAACAGCCCTGCATGGAAAATTAATCCCTGCAGAACATAATGAGAAACTTTCCCACAGCTGCAGGGAGCCTAAGGGATTGTTCATTAGGAATTAAACTTCATATTGATATGGTCAACACCACAGGGATGAAATATGTGATCCAAGAGTGGCAAAGACCACTGATGTTTTTGGTTTGTCCATCAAAACCCATTCCTAGGACTGCTAGAATGTTACTCATCAATGGGCTTCTACGGCAAATTCATATGGCCATGGCTTTTATTTCCTTTGCTCTTGTCTTCTGGCATTATAATGTGCAATACTGTGGTGCTGATTGGTCTTCTGCTGTAGTCTCACATTTCTCTTGGGAATTTTTTGTGGGCTATGACACATGGAGAAACATGTAGTACTTACTCAGCACAGATCCTCCTGGACCAGACATTTGACTACACCCCTCCATACCATTTTCCCAAGGGAGATGCCACATTTTCCTGTTTCCCTATTTGTAGCAAGTTGGTATTAATTCAGAGGAGCTTTTCTCTGACACAGGATTGAGAAGAAAATATAGAAGTCCTGCTTTCAAACAGGTATTGAAAAGCTAACAGAACCTACAACACTGTGGGTGAAGAACTTGCTCCCACTTGAAGATTCCTCTAAAAAATTTCAAATTACATGCCCAGTTTAAACAAGTTTGTGTTCGGTACTTCTGTCATCATCCGAGTTATTAACATTCATTCTTTAGTACACGTGAGTTACCAAGACAGCAAAGATTAAAAGGGAAAGTCAATAGCTAAAACAACTGGTTTGGCAGCTGCATGGAAGAAACAGGAGTGGTTCAACCACTAAATTCTCACATATGAGTCTGGGAATGCCCTGCAGAAGACTGCTTAGGACACACTACTGGCTGGTGTGTGGGAAACCTAAGCACAAGGCTGTTTCAACATGAGAGGAACATTTGAATGCTCTTCAAAGCAATTGTGAAAGCCATGCAAAACCCACTCAGTTCTATTTGGAAGGTTATTGGGAAATGGCAAATTACTCATAGCTGCGTGGTTTTCCTTCTGCTGTCATTGCTCGAAATGCCAGAGCTTGTAACTAACCTGAGAAACCTCAAAAATTCTTTTGATACTTAAAAAAACTTACCCAGTGCACCTCATTTATTGTCACACTGTGATCACCTCTCTGTGAGATCAAATGTGAAGACAAGAAGTGAACAAAAACTCCTTTAAGTGAAGAAATTGAACTATATCCATAATTAGAGGCTATAATGCAATTGAAAGTGATGTGATACTGTGTTCTGCAGGTTCCTGAGCTGCAGAGGTGAGAGGGAACAGGGGGGACATTGCTGCTAATGCTGGAAAGCATCTAATACATAGTGCTGTAATTAAGCCTCATATAACTGACCTAAATATTTAACCCTCTTTTCTTATTTTGACTATTCCATTCTACAGAACATGATTCTAACATCTTTTCTGTGGGGAAAGAGGTAAAAAGCAAATTGCCAGTTTTACTCAGAGGTAATTGGGCTTACTTTCCTCTTTCTGAAACTACGGTTTCCTTCCCTTCCTGTAACAGCAGAACCTAGAAGAACATTTTAATCACTTCTATGACACTCCAACTAGTCATTTCACTTACTTTTCCCGAACTAGTAAGAAATTCACATCATACTGAAGAGTAAAACCACCTGAATTTTATCTGCTTTCAAGTCTCAACAAGGAATTTCATACAACTCTATCCATCTGAAGTGACCTTGCACAGTCTAGAGCCTTACTGATATATTTCTTAGCTCAGACTGAATCAGCAAGAACAGACCCACTTGCAGATACCCTGAAGACTACAAAATTGTGGTTTGCTTCTGTGCACGTACAAGATAAACATAATTTGTGAAAGCATTCACGTGTATAAGATTTCCCAAGGCTTCATGTGACACGAGTTCATAAAACATATTTGTTCCTGATGGCATATATTTTATATCACCACCACTCACCTCTCTTCTGTTACCACAAATTTTCATCAAGGGAAGAAGGTTTAAACAGGTAAGAAGTATTTGAGCAGTGGCTGATTGGGTGATGGTGATCTTGAGTTACAAGTGTGTTTGCCCCATTAAGACTCCTTTACTAATGGACACCGTGAAAACACAGCAAGATCAGGTAACACCTCTGGACTGACATTCTTGTCGATGGTGTCTGTTTAAAGATGTCCCCAGAGCTAAATTTCACATTAGCAATTAAATTGAGGGGATCAAGAACAGGAGCTTAAAGGAAAAAAAGAAAAAAAAAAAAAAAAAAAAATCCTGAGAACCCATTT
This sequence comes from Pyrocephalus nanus, assembly GCA_038380795.1. Lineage (NCBI taxonomy): Eukaryota > Metazoa > Chordata > Aves > Passeriformes > Tyrannidae > Pyrocephalus > Pyrocephalus nanus. Next base: position 5,680,889 of record CM076270.1, on the reverse strand, counting down.
AGATCAATAAACTAATTCAGTAATAGCAAAGCCCCCTTCTTTTTATTTTGCAATCTTTTGTAAGGGGTTGTCCTTATTTAGGTGCCATGCTAAAAAATATTATCAATAGAGGACAATATATCATACAGGCATTGCTGCTGTGAGCACCAGGTTTTGATCTGACTCCCCAGTCTGTAATGTGGAGAATTCAGGGAAAATACAATTTACTGCAAAGACAATGTCATGCTGGGTTTTGGACCTCTCAGTGAACAGGAAATGCACATCCCCACCGGATTCCTGACAACTTCCATACAAAATTCTTGCTGATTGTAAAAAGAAAACCCTGATATAGAAAAAGAGACAGTCTATAGGGTTCCCAATCAATACACTCCAACGATGTAATTGCATATGTCCATGTTTTCCACAGATAACTGAAAAAAGGGTCCATTTTGTTCTCACATCTGGGAGCCAATTAAGCCACATTCAAGACACGAGAAAACTGCTGTGACATACAAAGTCTAGGAGCAACAAAACCTTGAAAACTTTGGAATCTGTTCACACTGAGAAAAGTCAGCACAAAGTTTCTTTTTTAGAAAAAATAAAAAAAAATGTCCTGCTAAATTTACATTATACAACTGTACCACGTGCCCACTGCTGAACAATGAGAACTGACAAATGCTCAGTGCAAGCTTTTACATTTCACAAATAGGCATTTATTTTTGAAGGGACAGTCTTACATTATTTCCTACCTTCAACATCCTATTCAGTCTTAAGAGGTTTTAAAACACCCCCCTTAGGTATCCCTAAGCCAGGATGAAAGGAAGAAACACCAAAACAGACAAAAGCCAAAGATCTTTCATATGGACAAGGTTTGCAATTCTCCCTGCAGAGAGAAAATTACAACCCTTAAGGTAAAAATTGGTCAGATAAAGGATGCAAATAGTGCAGGATTGAAAGGCCTAGTAAAGAGCAAGAAATATCATCTTGGTGCTCATAACCTGCATTTTATAAGACATTCCCTGAATGAAAGGAGCATTTCTTAGTCGTTTTAAGACTCCCTCAGAGAAGACTGCCCTCTTGAGAAACTAGATTATAGAGAAATTAAATATATTTTAAAATAATTTATTTTTTTTTAACAATCACCTTATGGCATACTATAGGTTTTTACCTATTAGAAAAAGTTGGCAAACTGAGGATCACAGAGACACAACAATTCCTTGCAGGTATCTCCCCCTTGCCATGCACGGCTCTCTCAGGTTATTTACAGAAGCAGCCTCCTGACTCCAGGTTAGACTGTGTGTTCCACCTTGAGCTGCAGGTGAAGATTATGGTCCACGCCCAGTGGAGTTTATAATGTCATTTCTCACCAAGTTTATGTGGAATAAACATTTTTGAAAGAGGTAAATCACTCTTATTTTCAAAGTAAAGCTCCCACAAACTGCTGATACAATAGAGTAGAAGTCCTGATGCATCCTTAGTGCCACACTTGCTAATCACAGGTCTTCAATTCACAGAACAGGACCCTTAATATCCCCTCTCCCCCACCACAAATAGTGCATTATTGAGATTTTCTGAGAAAAAACTGTTTACTGTTTTCTTTCAGAAAGCACTGGTTCTTAAAAAAAAAAAAAAAAAAGGAAGAAGTTTCTCAGAAATGCATCCTAAAAATCTCTCTATGAAGTTTCACATTCTGGGGAAACTGCTGAAGATTCCCACGTGAACACCATAATGGCTGGAGTGGGTGCTCTCTCCCTTCACTTTTCACATCATCCCATGGTAGAAAAAAGGTGGGGATTTGTGGGGAGTGAGGGAGAAACATTTCCCAAGCATCTCTAATTACAGGCACCACTACCATCAAAGAGAGGTTTAATTGGCCTGATTCTTATTTTAGCCTTCTCTGTTCACTCCTATTTAACAATTACTGAAAGACATCATGCTGTTGGTCTTGAAATTATTTTTAGGTACCATTAGAAGCCTGGTGTTAGCAAAAATTCTTAATTTAATTTGTCACAAAGAGAGTAATGAACATACTCGAATGAGAAAGACTCTGCACTGAAAAAAGCAGGGGGAAAAGTGAAAGCTCATCAAGTCATAGTATGAAAACCTACAAATCTCCCACCAAGGAGAGGGGGCCCAGTGAACACGGCTCAGGCTTCTTGTGTCACTCTTGCAATATTTTAAGACTAATACGTGCCATCAAACTGGGAAAAAAATGCAAATCTAACCTAATTCCTGACAGGTTTGTGGTGCATTTGCTTCTAAGCTGCTCCTCTAGAACTCTGGGCAAACCCAAAACAACAGTGCCAAGCTGTAACACTGGGAACTGTTTCTAATAGAAATGATGTGGGGTTTGAAGCATCGGGTAGGGCCAGCACAGCCCAACTCTGGAGAACATTATTTAAATATATACACACAAAAAATTATCCTAAAGACAACAAACCAAACCTTCTAGAAGTAAGGTATGAGCAAGCTAGTCTCTAAAAGTTGTGATTGCTACAGAAAACCATATACACATAAGCTTTACCATCAACTGCAGGAAGATGATAACCTCTATCATAAGGGCTAAAGAGAGGAGACTGAGGCAGAATATAAATATTGGGAAACACAAAGCTCTGCACACCATCCCAAAGTGCTACAGGAAAATACTTGTTTATAATGGAAGTCTTGTGTGCTGCCAAATGCTGCTCTAATGGACAGTGGCAGAACTGAAGCTGATAATGCTGAAAAATTCCAAGAGGCAGTATTCTTGGATTCAGCATATTAGCAGAAATATTTGGATTTAGTGTCCCGCTGTCAAAGTTAGTACCAAAATCTAGAGGTAAATGAAAAACATGTATATGTCACTGTTAGGAAAAAAGTTCTACCTTTATGTCTCCAGAGGGGTTTTTTAATTTTTTTTTTTTTTTTTAAATAAGGCCACGCTACTCTAGAACTACAAAAGACATTCTCAGTCACTTTTTTTAAAAAGTCAAACTTTCCAGCATATGACTGTTACAAATCTCTTAAAAATGTTGCACAACAAAAGTATCTATTAAATCAAAAGAGCTTTTACCATAAGAACTAAAAGTTTTAGTTGGGGGTTCTTTTAAGGGAAGAATTAAAACAAAACTATGAGTACCAGAAAAAAAAAACAAACCCAACAACTTTTCATTTCTGCATTAGTCATTTCCTAGGTTTATTTTATTTTTGAGATAAAGTTCCACTGAAAATTTATAAAAGCTGAGCATTTGTCATTCGTCCAAATATTTATGACACTGGGTGGCAATGCAGGTTATAATCTAAGCCTGGATTTCCTGTTCCACTTCACCAGTAAATCCTGTCTCCTGAATGGTGGAGAAATTATCTCTAAAATCGGAATTTGCAATTACTAAGTGAAAGTTGGATCAGTTTCTTGGTGATGAGTGAATGAAAGATACAAAAGCAGTCAGCTGGAGTCAGGTCTGATGCAGTTGTAGTATGGCTGATCTTATCTCTACTTAAGCCTCTTAGAATGAGATTTTATGATGTAAAAACACCACAAAGTTTATGAAGTGGGATTTTACTTGCTAACACTGATAGGTTTGGGTTTGGTTTTTTTTTTATTATTATTTAACCTACAATCTTTCTGCTGGTTTCTCTCTATATTGTTATTGTCACCCTTCTTTTTTTATATTCTATTCCGTGTTTACTTGCACTGATCAAATAATATAGTTTTATTCCTTTCTCTAACGCTACAGAGTGGAAAAAAAAACCCTCAACCTGACTTTTCCAAGCCTAATGGTTGTCCTTCACCACATGTGAATAAAACTTTTGTGAGCACTGTTGTATTTTGCATTAAATTCCACTGGAGTTGAATGGGTGAGATTTTTAACCCCTGTATTCCATGGCATGGAAGACAGAGTGTAGTCTGTCACTGGATGAGGCAGCTGAGATGGCAGCACTCCCCAAGTGCAGGGGACACTTCTCCACCCCAAACACACACCAGTTAACAATATGTGAGCAGAGGGGCTGTACTTGGGGGATGTGAGATCCAGGAAAAGGGGCGAAGAATGGAAGAGGGGAGGGGGGAGGAGAAAGGCAAATCAAGAACTGAGAAGCAAAGGGACAAGGATACAGCCAAAACAGAATCATAGATCAGTTTGGGTTAGAAGGAGCCCTCAAAGGTCATCTAGTCCAATATCCCTGCAATCAGCCCACAAATTTTAGTTAAGCACACTGAAAGGGGGTTTGAACTGTGATCAAATCAATTCTGCTTACATTCTCCAAAAAAGCAGAAGAAATAATACAAATTATTTGTTACATACACAAGGTATCTCAATGGATTAAAAAAAAAAAAAATCTCCTTGGAAAACCCTTGGATTCAGGACAGATTTTTGATCAAACCAGATGAAAACACTTATGTGACCTTTGTTACCTTGGCATTTCCTAAAAAAAAAAACAACTCAAGTCAAACTAAAACTTCTAAATGAACTACCGGCAAAGTTACATGAAGCTCTAAGCAAGACAAGAAAAGCCAGAAACTGCATTTTACAATGTTACAATTTATCATTAATAGAGAGTAACATTTAATATATTTCCTTTGAAGATCGGTGTTATGGGAAAACCCTCGTGATGGAAAGCCTCGGGTAATTCCAGCCAGCAGGTGGTTTAGCCCGAGGAGCTGGAATCAGGAAGACCTTTGTATTTTCATTACTATTTCTTTGTGAGAGATCAGAAGACAACGTCTTGAGTTAACACAGCGTTAACTTCAAAGTACAAGTGAGGTTGTGCTGAGGAGGAAAAACAGAGCAGGGAACCTCAACAACCACCAGCAGATCCAGCAGAGGCTGGAGCCATCGGCCAGGAGGATGCCAAAACAGGAAAGCTCTCAGGAGGCATCCAAAGACACTTAAGCCCCAGAACACAAGGTGATTAAACCAATTTATTTCTCACATGGACAACGTTACTCCTCTATATTCCATGCCTGGAAATTACACCGAAGTTTTATAACACCTGTAGCGTTTTTCTAAAACACGATGAGTGATTGTGACTAATATATCTTAAAGTAATTTAAGAATTTGGGAACTGATTGAGAGAGATACCCTTATGAAATGAGTTACAGGAGGCCACGTGACACACAACACAGAGATTCCTTGAAATTTTCATATAAGAACAGTTACTTTCCTCCAGAAATGTGACTTACTGCACAAAAGACAAACGAGCTCATGGCTTGTGAGGGAGATAATCTGACTGAATTTCCCAGGAGGCTTTCCCATAGCTTATATGAAATATTCCATTAATATTTTTATCTGTGACTAAACGCTGACAACCATTTCAGCTTCTAGATACAAAGGAAATTCTTTCAAATGGCATCCCACTGTATTTGGCAGCATTGTGACATCTGGTGACGTAGTTCAGTGGTGGACTTGGCCCTGCTGGGTTAATGGCTGGACTCAGTGGTCTTAGAGGGCTTTTCCAGTCTAAATGATTCTATGATTCTGTTCTCGGGGGGTGGGAACTTCCATGGAGGCTGTCATGTGTCATAAATTAAAGCAACTTATTTTAAGTACTTCCATACATAATTTTCTCATTTAGGGAGAAGTTCTTGACTTAATTTAAGAAGAAATTTTCAGGGATTTGGTGGTTCTGGGTATTCCAGCCAAATTCTCTCTTCCCAGCAACAAGTGGCCAGTGTAAACATCTGAGGGATATCATGAGGAGGTTAAGGAGAATGTTTAAATATTTCATTAAATTAACTTCTCTCTACTTGAAGGCATTTCTTTCAGCTGTAAAGTCACTAAAATTTAGAAACTAATACCAATGCTTATGCAATTTTAATTTGACTGATGTGATGAAAGAAAAAGTATAATTTATCATACATTAGATCCACTTTCACACAGTCATGTGGTCTTTTCCCTTCATCCAGGCACCCTTTGGTTAAGGAGCATTGCACTTCAGTCACCTGCTTGGAGCTGCTGCAGCCATACCTGGTGAAGTACAGTTGTCAGAAGTGATGCTGCTGAGTTTGGGTCAAAAATTGAATCAGAGGTTGAAGAGGTGCTTTTCTTAATGTGTGTCTTATGGGGGTGCAGTGACCCAGCAGCAGACAGGTAACAGCAAAAAAACTCCAAACAAAAAATGCCACCCACAAATCACACCAATTGGTAAAGAGCTGGATTTCAAGTAGCTGTTTTCCATCTGGATTACATTTGTCCTTCATACCTTTTTTTTTTTTTTTTTTTTTTTTAAGTTGAAAGGGTAGGCCACTGGGTATTGCTGGTGATGCTCAGCATAATACAAGACCAAACCAAAAAAACACAGTACTTTCTGTGGGCAGAAGGAGACTTTCATGTTAGTTTGACTGTTGTTGATAACATGAGGAAATCTGCAGTGGGACTGAAATGCAGAAGTGTGTGAGCCCCAGTGCAAAACTCAAGAGAGATGCCAGGACACTTGCAGGGATAAAGGGTGGCAGGGAATCTTTGAAAATAAACCCAGACTTCATCCAAAGACCAACACAGCTAAAATTCATGCAAAAAACTTCAATCATTAATTTTACAAGACAAAAAGCACAATGACAATGACAGAAGAGAACAAAAACCTGAACCACTCCTCTGGTGCGTGATGTGCAGAGAGCATCTGAAACACTTCAGGATACCTCTGCAAGTGGATTAGGAATTACTGTTTCATGAAGTTCCCTACTACTTCCTCTATCAATCTTTTCTTTGGCTTCTTTATATTTTCCCTCTGCTCTCTCTGGCAGAGGTAGCTATCTATCCACACACAGTTAACACACACAGAATCACAAAAGCCCCACGGCAGCCCAACAATGCTTTTCCCTCACGTTGTGTATAAAAGCAGCCTTTTATTCACACTGGCATTACAAAGCAATCCAGCATTTAGTTACTCTCTTAGCAGTCCTTTTGTCATTATAACTTCAGACGTGCTGGCTGATGCTATCAGCTTTAAAGACCCCATTCCCCAGGTTGTCTGTGTGCAGTTTATAAATCTGCTTTGGATTATATTGATTTACTAATTGACCAAAACACTGGATTATACACTCTGCTGGACACTTTACACATTAAGCAAAGTAATTGATAAAGACAGCATGTTCTTTGGGCTGATTTTTCTAGGATTTGATCTTTTCTAGGAACATACATCGTTTCAAGTCAGTCCTTAATAGCACAAAGATATAACATAAAAGAAAAGGAACAGGAAAAAAACAGCCTTTGGAAACTGTTATTTGCTACTGGAGAAAGGCTGGCAGAGGCAGCAGCAGGAGTGAGGACTTCACTGGCAGCAGAGACCTGATCAATGCTCACTACTGTGCAATCAATGGAAATTTATGAGGTAACACCCTCTGCAGCCTCACAGAGGTGCCTGCACTGTTCCCCAGCAAACTGGGAAGTGAGTACCTATCCATCAAATCCCTGGAAAGAGTAGTTTATCTTCTAACCCGTTGAATATACATCTGTTATTAATCAATAGCTGTTAGAATTTGTGTCCCCTCTCCTCCCATTTTTACACGAGCTGGCAACTTTCCTGTGACTGAAATAACCCAATTAATCTTCCAAATAGAAAGGCAACCTTTTTTTTCTTTTTTTTTTTTTTTTTTTTGACAGGCAGATGTTTGACAATTGGTCTGAACGACGTGAGGAAAAGGAGAAGGAGCGAGTACAAAATAATAAAGCACATGTAATATCAGGATATAGAGCTGTAAATAGTTCATTGCTCCACCTGCTGTTGGGCTCCTTTTCCTCTGCAAACTGCACGTTCTCTATTGCTAATGCTAAACACAAAAACATGCTCCTATAGACAGCCTCACCACGTGAAACCATTTCATTAAAGAGAACTAAATGGACTAAAAATGCACAAACCTGAAGGCAAGTTAGGAGGAAGCAGAACACTGATTTATGTCTTAAGCCTCTTTTCATTAGGATATAGAAATGTAAAAGACAAATGAGCAATGATTGTCACATAGGCTCACATACATCTTTGAAGGAGATCTGTATTGTCCACAGAACAATGAAAAAAATAGTAAAAATGTAGGCTGCAATGCAACTATTTCTTATTTGGATCAGTATTTAAATAATTATTGCTGTTCCTACCAGAGGGCCATATTCAGTTTATGCCTATACATTTTCTAAGGGAAAACCAAAACCAGTCTGACTTCACTTTACCTTCTAAGCCCTTCAAATTCTGTTTTGCAGCACGTTCTCACCTGCCTAACATAGAACTGTGTGTCACAGCGTGGACATTTGGTGAGTGTGCAGCCCTGCTGTGCATCAGCACACACTGACAGTGTCTGACGTGAGCTTTCTCCTCAATGGAGGTCTGGGCAACCTGATCCAGTGGAAGGTGTCCCTGCCCATGGCAGGGGGTTGGAAGGAGATAATCTTTAAGCTTCCTTCCAACCCAAACCATTCTATGATTCTATGTCACCTGGTCCCAAGGACCACAGCAGGAAGAGGGAAAGAATGTGTGTCCCCAGGCAAACACTCCTCTCACCTGGTACCCACAGCCACCCAGCTCAGGATGCTCCCCTCCTCTGCACCAGCCAATTATCCTCTCGAATCATTCTCAGAGATCAAACACATTCAGCTCCTGTGGTCAGAGGTGTAGGTTTAGGTGAGCAGTAGTATTAACTTCAGTAGTCAAATTACATGTTCCACTGTGGCTAATAAAATCTGCATTTCATTAACTTTTCAGTAGGGCACCCGTAACTGAATGTTTGATTAGGAAAGAGCTGTGATTCAGGTTGTGGAAGGTATTAATATAAATAGGTGATGTATTGTGAGATGTACTGCAAAACTGCCTAAGAATATAATGGCTCTGCCACTGACAGTCATTAAAGAGTGGAAGGTCAAAAGGGCTTCTCTGAATTTTCAGCAGTTAAAATAAGAGAAGATCCTGAACTTAATAAAGCATTTTGCCATTTTAAATAATAATATATCCTTTTATACTAAGATTTTTCTCCTTTAAATTACCCATAGTAACTTTTTTCTTTTAGAAAGCTATTCCCCTTTGTACAACCATTTGGTTTATTACGTGTATGTGCTGGATATCCTAACAGTTAATACTCTCTGCCCATCAAATCTGTTGGGCTTTTATTACCAACCAAAACCTCTCTGAAGTTGGTGCATACCCCTCAATATGAGCAATATACTGACATTAACACAGGCACAACAGTTACATGTTAAATCTGTCATCCCAGGCTCCCAAAGGCCTTGCAGTCCTACCCTGCTCTCCATTTAGCTCCATCCTTTTAGCTTTCCAGCTACTGATTCAGAGGAATGACAACAGCTTTAAAATCCCAGGTGCTGTAAGCAAATACAGACAGTGGGTTCATGACCCTTAGATCTATGGTATCTGAGCTTTTGGCCTTTTAGTCATCAGTTGGATTCTAATCTCAACCCCACACTCCACATATTTGCATCACAAATCTTCAGCACCTGCCCACAATAATGATCAGTCTGCAAGAGCTTATTCTCAAACTCTTGCATTCAAAACACACCTTTACCAGAATCCAGCTTCATATTCCTGGTTCTAAATTCCTAAGGTCTGGTAAACAAGAGAGCTAACCCTTGTTTGCAAGCATTTACATCTTCTGGACAATTATTTCAGTTATGCCAGTTATTATTAGCACAAGTCTTTTAGCTATTTTTAAATATATCTCAGCATTATATCTCTGACTGAGAATACCAGACTGTAAATAATTCAGTGCTGCCAAATTACTCCCATTATCTGATTATTCCAAGGAATGCATTGTACTTATTAATATCACTCCAGAAACAGAATTGCTTTTAATGCCTGGGAACTTCCTTGTGAAGAGAGAAGGAGTTTATGCACTTTAATCTAAAACCAACTAGCAGCCAATTTATATATCAAGAGCATCCCTTTGCAGCACATTTTGTTCAAGCACAAATTCAACCTTCCCCATGCTTCAACCCTTCAAAAATACTATGGCACCATCTAAAACATTTTGTTAGAAAATACCACTCTTACCGCTATGTACAAAATGACTCAGTTACTGTTAAATCCTGTGAAATCCTGCCCACCTCCCATGTTATAAAGCACTTCTTCCTCCAGCGTTATGTTCTTATTTATAACAACCACATGATAGACCACACTGCTTTGCTAAACATCTGTACAGGAGGAAAATCTCACTTCCTCATTGTAACAAAATATACACATTAGAGGTACATTTAACTGACATATCCAATATTCAATGAGCTGAACGCCCTGAACAAAGGTATGAGACGAATTGTACATTTATTACTGTACTGAAACCCCTTATAATCATTACTATGAATTTCAAAACCCAGCTTGGGTTTTTTTGCTAGAATTTGCTCAATTTGTTAAAAACACAAATTGTTTGTTGAATTCATTTTTACCCTTTGTAAAAACCAGGAACAATTCTCCTCATGGTTAAAATCTGCAACTAGTCTGAATTCTCTTATAATTGATTTTTTTTTTTATTTACCACTATGATTATCATGTCTCTGGCAATCAGGATTATTATTTTTCCCCCTATTCTTTTACTGTCTACAAGCCAAAAAAATCTGCCTCATCCAAAGAACATCAAAGACTTCAGGAGTTGTGACTTTCTACATGGGAAAACCAAACCATACAGAGAGCCAAGACCTTCCTGCAGTTTAAGGAACTGCACACAACGTGGAGGGACACACCTCTGTCACACTTTCTCCTGCTATTGCAGCCCACTGTCATCAGGCATGGAATCACTTTCCCTTTCCATCCACCCTACACCCACATATTTTATATTTATCACCACGGGATAAGATCTTTCTGTCACACTTTCAGTGGTGGTGGGTTTGCTCCACCTGTTTCTTTCCCTGATCTAATAAAGTGGATGAAACCCAGAGTACTGGTTTTAGCTGTCATGTCTGAACTACAGTGCTTGGTCAACGCCTCTACTTTTCCCACTGATGGATCACAAACAAGATTTTAAGGCTGAAAAGGAAGAAGAAAATTCTTGTTTTATCCTCTAGGCCAAATTCCTCTGAATAGAATTTTATGTCTACCAAGAGGATTTAAAAAAAAAAAAAATATGTAAAATTACACATTCTGTTTAATAGGCCAAAAATGTGTTTTCTGGACAGGCCCCAAATTTGTTTCAGATTGACAGCTATTAGCAGTTCACATCTTCCTAGCAGAGGCCAAGAAGAACAGTTTTCCAGTAAAGCTTTGAGATTTTTTCTGATAAATAATTGCCATTAATCCAAAAGGTGGCAGAAATTATGCAGGTGTGAGTATTTGCCATGAACTGACACCATTTGTCCTCTCAAGAAACCTTGCTGGAATTTTAGAGCAATCAAAGGCTCGGGGTTTTTAAATAACAGATCTCCAAAAGGAAACTGAGGAACTCTTACCAGCAAAACAACTGGGGGAAGCAAAGCAGGGACTGAAAAGAAAGAAAACCATCCCTGTTGAGGGAGGCCTGCAGAGGAGAAACCAACGTTCTCACTGGGAGAAGAGGGATGTCATAAAAGTAAATTCTCCAGATAAATGTGCTTTAAAAGAGAGAGCAAACAATAATATATTTATAAAGATGCATATTTCATGAACACGTTTATCTCCCCACTCTGATAATGCTGTTTTGAAGTGTACGCTACAAAGCACAGATATGGGATGTGCAATTCTGAAGTGTACATAATTAGCATTTACCACCTAAAAAAAACCCCGACAACATGAGAGCTGCAGGATCTGGGTTTTGTTTCTTTATCTGGCAATATTTTTTACATAGTGCCCAAAGCCCTACCCTCCAAGGGAAAGCCTTCAGCATCTCCTCGCTTTCGGAAAAGCGAGGATGAAAATTGTTGGGGCTGCATGAGATTCCACACTACTAACTTATTCCTTCTTATATGGTCTCAAATCCCACTGTAAAAAGCAATTCCGACTGCAACTAGATTGAAGAGACATAGAAAGTTAGTTAGGTGAAGTGGAAAACACCATGGGAATGGATGCAAGCAATGTCAGACCAATGTAATTGCCACTTTTATAAAATCTTTAAGAATCCCCTGGTCCAATTCTGAGCACAGGTGGTTGGATTTGAAAGTCTCCAAAATGAGATTCTGGTAATCACTGAGCTAGAAGGAATGAAATGGAGGATGTTTCTGAGCTGGGACAAATAGATTTCATTCATCTGGACAGTCTATACTCAAAACTCAAATAATTCTCTATAAAATGCTACCTGCCTAATTCAAAAATATATTTCCTCCTGTCTATGGAGTTGCACTCTTCAGAGTATTTCAGGTCCTGTGTGCAGACCAGCAAACCCGTGCAGTGCTGCCTACGCTTCATTTCCCAATTTAAAGTTCATTTTTATTTATTCCTAACTCCTGAATTGATCAGGTAGACTTAACGGACAATGTCCTACAGAACAAAGTCTTATTTTGAAGGTCAATTAACACTACTAAATACAGAATCTAATAGTCAAAATTTCCACGTGCTGAAAAAAAATTACTCATTAAAATTATTCAAGTAGAGCAACTGCAGGAGTTTCCCGGGGGGGGGGGGGGAAGCAAACAACTAAAAACCCTACAAAATTAGAAGCTGTATTTATATTTGCAGCTACAACTCAAAACTGTAACAAACCAAACTAAATCCTACAACTGCTTACTCCTGGCTAATTGATAGATACTGTTATGGACTTAAAATGAAGATACTCCAAACTATTTTCTGTACTGGCCCCACTGTCAGAAAGAGAAAAAGCACCCGAGAAGTTAAGAGTGCAACTCTCACACAGAACTTATTTCACGTGACGAGTCACGAGGCCGTGGTTGGTGCTTACTCAAAACTTCCAGCAGTGGGAGGAAACTACTCCTGCCCCTCCCCTCAGTCCTGGCGAGGCACACCTGGAGTGCCGTGTCCAGTTCTGGGCTCCTCAGGACAAGAGAGACACGACAATGGAGCTCCTGGAGCGGGTCCAGTGCAGGCTACAAAGATGATGAAGGGACTGGAGCACCTCCCTTATGAGGAAAGGCTGAGGGAACTGGGCCTGCTCAGCATTGAGAAGAGATGACTGAGAGGGAACCTCATCAAAGTCTACAAGTATCAGAAGGAGGAGTGCCAAGAAGATGGAGCCAGGCTCTTCTCAGTGGTGCCAGGCACTAGGACCAGAGGCAACGGGCAAAACCTCATGCAGAGTTTGGAGGAAGAACTGCTTCACTGCTCAGTGACCACACAGCACAACAGATTGCCCAGAGAGGGTGTGGAGTCTCCCTCACTGGAGATACTCAAGAACCATCTGGATGAAATCCTGTGCAACATGCTCTGGGATGGCCCTGCCTGAGCAAGGAGGCTGGAACACACGACCCACACTGTGGTCCCTTCCAACCTGACCCATTCTGTGAAACAAGTCAGCTGCACCCTCTGGCACTGGCACGTCTGAGTTGCCCTCAAATCAATTTAAGTGACCTTCAGTGGATGTGGTCTTGACAAACCCGCCTGCTGAGCTCCCTCTCTGTCCCCAAGCAGGCAGCTGAATGCTTTGTGTCTTCCCTTAGGAATGTGCCTTACAGGGTGGGGGAGACACAGTTCACAACACTCGTGTCTTTCCCCTCACCTCCTATTCCACAAACCAATAATTAATTTTGTTCTCGTAAAGGACTAACACTGGAAACTAATCATTCAGAGCTTTGCACCACATTTCAAATTACCCTGACCCCATAACCTCTCTTATGCAGAAACTGCTAATCCTGCTACGGCCTGCCAAGCTTACAGGATTTTGCAGTTTGGATAATTAACAAGAGACTGGGACTAAAAAAGGTCTCCTCCCTGTACAAATTATCTAACTATGAATTGCTCGTTCTTTGCATTCAGCAAATCCCAAACAACAGCAGCTTACCTGCTTACTAAGACACCTTTGGTTCAATTTGTGGAAGTCAAGGGTAGAAAAAAAAAAAAAAAAATCTTTTTTAAGCCCAAAGATGGATGCTCAGAAATACAAGCACAAAAAATCACCAGCATCTACACTTTCTTTTACTTTCTCTAGGGAAAATAATTCCTGTTCTGAATGGCAATCAGGACATTTGTTTTTATTGTTAAAAGATTTGGAACCATTAAGGTATTTGCTATTCTTATTGCTCTCATTTTTAGTCTTTAGCCTCTAGTCTGCCAGAAGAAATTCAGTAAGCTCCTCCTCCCAAATAAAATCATATCTACCTCTGTAGATGTGGGCCAGATTTTGACAGGAGTCCCAAGCCATCACTCTTTTAAGTTATCACAGAACAGCATCAGGCTTTCATCCTGTAAAATTTATATTGCAGGCCTTTTCAAAACATGCCCTACTGGTCACCAGCAGTTGGCAAAGAGGTAGCTGGTGATGTCCAGAAAGCAGCTGCCAGTACTGCCTGAGCTTCATCTACTTAAAGCTGTCAAAGTGTGAGGTTAAGCAGAGGTAACTGCATCCACACTCAGCTGCTGTGTGTTCCCAGAGGAGAACTGGATGTATGGGGGTGGGACTGCGAGGCCTCTACTGGGGGCCAACTCTGTATTTCTGTTTTAGGAGTGCACTTGACCAAGAAGTGATCAAGAACCACCTCCAGTATAAGCTGAAAATGAGAAATGGCCACCCCTCACGTGGGACTCGGGGCACACACCACTCCTCAGGCAGCCAGGTGTGAAAGGGACACAGGATCCCACCCATCCTTTGGATCACTCAACTTGTCTTTCTGCAGAACTATCCCTGGAGACACAGACTAATCGCTGCTGGAGGCAGAAGACGAGGTGAGCACACCGAACGGGCAAACAAACCACTCTACAACTCCAGAATGAAACAAAAGCAGTTTTCATTCTCACACAGGAGCCAGGCCAGGCCCTTTGAAGACCCTACACTCCCAACCTCTGCTTCCCAGGGAGAGGTGACTCTCACTGGAGTAGGAGAATTACAGAGAGCTCGGCAGGACCATTTGTCCTCCTCATCCCTTGACTTCACTCAGCGGTCTGAAGAGGTTAACTCTGGCAGCTTAGGGCAGCTCTGACCTACATATTGACAATTTACAGATGTCTTGCTCACCTAATTTGTTCCACTATTCAAAAAACATGCAGTTACCTTGGCAACTACTACATTACATTTTATCACCAAGCTGCAGAGCTTTTTCTTTCCTAAAAACAAACCCCACAAGTCTTCTGATACTGCATGTAACCTTTGATATTAGTCCTAGCCATTGCAGAAGACAAAAACAGGCACAAGTGTAATGAAAACAGCAGTCTATTTTTCTAAAATCTATTTAAGTTTTTCACTTATGAACAGATTTTCTTTGTAAATTTGTTTTATTTGACTCCTCTGTGTGTTTGCTATTTTTCTATGGGTCACAGTTTGCATAAAGGAAATGAAGAGGACAAGGAGGAGGACAGGTTTTAATATAAGGAGCAAGCTGGAATGTGGGTAGAAGATATACTAAAGAATCAAGAACATATATGAAAACTGCTGCAAGAAGAAACAAATGCCTTTAGGACACTGACTTTAAAGTGTCCTTGCCCAGTGGACATCTAGAATAAAAACACATCTGTGTTTAAATGACAAATCAACAGGACACTGAAAGTTCTTCTAAAGTGAGAGATATCTTCCTCTATGAACACACCCAGAAGAAAGAATAATTATACTTGGAAAATACTTGCAGTTGGGAGCATACCAGCACTGCTCCCAGGCACCGCTGCTTCCTGCAGTACCTGAATTGCCATTCCAGCGAAAAACAATTTGTTTTGAGAGGCGTGTTGTCATCATGTCACCTGAAATGGTGTGGAGACATGTAAACAAACACTGAGTAACCTGGTACCTTCACACTGCCAGCTGCAAGGTGAACCAGCCTCGGATCTAGACCCACTTCTACTGCTTGAAATGTTCCTGTGTTGCAAGGGGTGGATGGGAGGGAAATTAGGAGGTTTTTTTCTTCAAAAGGAATAGATTTGGGGATGTAATTTTGTTTTACTCAAATGAACCAAAAATCACGGATTGTATTTTCTCAGAGCTGTAAAAAAGTATTAAGGTTTATCTTCAGGAATAACTACAGTTAGTGAATTTGTTGAGGCTTCTGATTTCAGCAAGTTACCGATTTAAATCCATAGATCGGTGCTTAGACTCAATTTCCAATATGTTATTTTAACTGCCTTTGAAATTAGGAATGAACTTAAATACTGTCTTGAGTGAAGACTTTAATGAAAGAACTCCTGAAAAGGTCCAGTACAACACGGTGTGATAACCTTTTATGGCTGTGACAGCATGTTTGATTTCCAGCTACCTGCTCTACAGTGCCCATTTGTGCATATTTGAATATACCAGAGAATCCAGCTTCTGCTTTTTGCAAAATCTGGACACCTTTCAAAGGCTAATTTTCTCATTAAAGATAGCTAAAATAAAAAGCAGCTGGACAGAGAATTTTTCTGGGTTGTTTTTTTTTTTTTTTTTTAAACAGTGAATAATTTTTTAATAATAAAAAAGGCAAAGTATCTTTACAAAGTAGTAACACTTTGTGGGAAGCCATCAGTACAAAGTTCAATCCAAACTGACAATTTTAATTGAAGTTAATTAAAGTGTTGGTAGGACAGTAATCTAGTGTCCAGCGAGTTATTACTAATTAATCTTCCTGCCAATCTCACTGAGGATGGGTCTGGGCACTTAAGCTCTAACTCAGTAGTTTTCCAGTTTATTGACCCCTTGAAGTTTTCTACTGCCAGTTCAGTCTCCAGTATAGGGAATTCAGGCCAGATGACAAATTTTGGGGGGTTTTTATTATCCTCATGGAGCCCTGGAAGGGTCCACTGACTTCTTTCTGAGGCCACCAGGCTGAGAACACTTGTGCTTGGCTGTAAGTCACTGCCTCATTTCAACTTCTATCCCTTTCTACTCTCTCCCCTACGAGCACCTCTCCATCTGAAGCTCAGCATGACTCTTCTTTGAACCTGCTCCTTCCACAGTGCTCAGAAAAGTCACTGAAGTTGACCAGTCATAATTACCCCCCACCCCAGTTCAGCACACAGGGCTTTCTGTGGCCTTCTGACTATTTCTGAAACCACAGCTACACATCAATGATAATTTATATATATATATATATATATAGTTTTATAACAGATATAACTGTGAGCTTTCCATTTTAACATATGCCTGCCTGTACCTACCATCCTGTTCTGCCCTGAACACCACAATTTGCTCTGATCACAGATTTTAGAGGAAGAAACTGGTGTCTTCTACAAGTTGTGTTATACACTTTGTATTATTATCCATTGATTCACCCTGTGACTGTGTGCAATATTCTGTCCCTCTCACAGATGTCAGTAACTATATAAAGCAATAATACTGCTTTGGCAACCAATCTTTTACTTAGGTCTTCCTCCCAACAAGGGAGATGCAGAATGAAACAAATTTACTACTTTCTACATTAACATTTATTTAACTTACTGAATAACTTGATGCAGTTAAAAGGTATTAGGAAACCACAGGAATGCCAAATGCAGCATTAAAATGCATCACTACTTCTTGTTATATCCTTTCTCTTACACCACACGGCAGACAGAGCAAACCTCCTCTCCTCAACCTCTACTAAAAAGTGTTACAGCTTTGATCAGCACTACTAAAAATGCCACCATATTCCAGTTTAGTATGGATGAGTTTCAATGTTGTGGGGAAAAAATTCACAACGTGTGCGACAACAACTTGTCTGGGTTGCACACAGATGCAACGAACACATATGAAATGAGGTACAGGGAAATGATATGAATTAATATACCACTGTAATTTATGCCACTCGTTCCCTTGGCATAATGCTGCACCACACCAGCCATTAAAATTCATAAAAAACAATTCATCGCTTTTTAATTTTTACATATTTATGAGCACTCATTTGAAATGAAAATTATTTTCTTATTGACACTGTCTTCCATCTTGACAAAAAAGGAACAGTTTTGAACATTAAAGCCTAATGACTTCAATATGTTTTGCAGATATTAATCATACTTGGAATGCCACAAAAATGAAGAGACATTTATCCAAATCCAAAACACAGCAATCAAGCAATTAAGACACCTAATCCAAAGCCAATAAATGATATTCCAAGCAGCAAATGTGGTGATGTAATTATAACTGTTTTAGCACCTTTGCCTATTAAGAATATTTGAACAGCAAAATAAAAATTAATGGCAACCCCAGCTGTTAACATAAACAGAAACAGTACTTTCATTTTAAAAGAAAGCAGATGTATTTTCTCAGATTCAGAATGCATAGATTCTTAGATTTAGAATGTATTACCCACAGCACCTTTATTTACAGCAAGCAACTTTCTTTACACTACTGTATGTGCAATGGTAGACTTGAGAATGTTTAATGAAAAATTAGAACAAAACTGAAAATTACTGAACTTCACAAACCAATAGATAGAGGGGAAAACTCCCCTTTGTCTTGCAAAATACAAAGTTGTGACATAAAAATTGAGAGAGACTCCACCTACAAATACATAGAAAGACATGAAAGGCACAGGAGCACTCTGATAGGGTAAATTACTTGCATTCTTATAAACATTCACCTAAGTAAATCCAGCATGATTCCTTGATGTGTAGGGTAAATCTTTTCTGCTCTTCATTATATGAATGTGACAGGAGGAGATGGAGGCTGGGAATGTAGCTTTAGAGACTGCAAGCTGACCCTCAACCTTTTTGCTGGGGAACAGAGTTGGAAAAGAAAGAGGGAAGGAGGAGAGGAGGCATTGATAGCCATTTGTAATGTAAAACTAGTTCTTTTCTGAATACTTTGAAGAACACAACAGATAATTTCACATCAGCTCCGTTAATGGAAAGAGCCAGTCCAGCCCATTAGAAAGATTTGAAACCATCACTGGTGCTTGATACCATTCCCTTCCACTACCAGATTCTGAAACTGTATTTGGTAACAATGCGCTAGAGAGAGCCTGGTAATCACAACAATTCAGAAGCACCAGTCAAAACCTGTCTCCCTTGCTCACAGGTGGCAGAACACAGTAATCTGCAGGTCCCTGTCGTGTTTTCACACTGGCAGTACACCCAGAGTGGTTCCCAACCCATCAGGCTCCCCCAGCAGTGTTGCTCTGAGGGCTCTGAGGAACCAGCCACAATGCCCGAGGTCCCTGCACTCCTCCAACCACACATTTCTTCTTCTCCACCCACTGTTTGTATCACAGAGAGCTGATTCTGCTTTATCCTAAATAACTACTTATTTATTATGTGTACACCTGATTCTGCTCTATTCTAAACACTTATTTGGAAACAAAGCTCAGGATTGCTTCCCACTGTAGTACCATGTTGGTTTTTAAGCAGACTTGGCAAAGATTTTAAGCAAGGGTTCTTAAATGTGCTATTATACAAACTCAGGTGGACAAAGTTTTCAAAATGAAGCATGTGATAAAACTTCACTGAACGTTTGGGAAAATGCTGACATTTCCAGACCCAACATTTTTAAAGCAGTTGGAAGCTTCCATAACTATTATGGAGTTAGAAAAAAACCTGACATCAGCAAAAGCAAACAATTTTTATTTATTTTAAGGTCTTCAAGTAAGTGGATATATTGTCACATTGAGTCTGGAATCTTAATCTCTGATCAGTGCCTTTCAAACTTTTTCTACATAAGAAACAGTTTAATGCCAAATATTAAAACAAGTCTTTTTTAAGGGGCTTCTTCGACAAAAAGTTATTACTAGAGTTGTCAGGAGGACATATCTTTTTTTTTTTTTCCAGAGTGATTGTGCATGTTTCCCTTTGCTCTGAGAAGAAGAGGATCATTAACATTTAAATTGAAGTAAATGAGACCAATTTCTACTGCTGAAGGGTCTGCAAAGCAGGAAACATGATCCAGCATCCAGCAAACTGGCAAATCAAGTCTGTTATCAGCACCTCTTGAATACAACTCTGTGTAATGTTGTGTACCCAGCTCACAAAGCATTTCTCAGGAGAGGCACAGCCCATAATGACCTTTGAACAGCCAAGTAGATGTTAGAATGGGAACAGTCCTGCGATGCTGAAGTCTGAGGCAACTTTACATTTACAATATGAAAGTCTGAGGTTTAATAGATCACTGCACTGTTAAAGTAACAGGGACGGTTCACTCCTCACAGCGCCGTTACCCAACCTGTAATAATCTTGAACCTGACAGAAAACACAACTCGAGGGGGAAAAGTGGAGAAGGGTGAAAAAAAAAAAGGTTTTCATTTTCGCAGACTTGCTTGGTTTCAATGCAGACAAAAACGTGCAACATCCCGGGAGGCAGAGGACTGCGGGATCCCGCACGGACCTGTCGGAGCAGGGTGTCGGGGCCCCGGTGCACTGATGGATTACTAACGTGACAACAGATCCCTGACATCCCCATTAGGATCCAGGTATGTCACTTTAGGCCCAGGTTTAGAAAACAATCCTTTCAATCACGTACCTGTCCTTCCCACAGACATGTGCCACTTGGCTGCGACTCAGTGTGGCTTCACCACTTTAATATATGGTGTCACATTAACTCTGAGCTGTGACTGCAGGTTGAGCCCCTGTGGAATAATCTCTTCCACAAGCACTTTAAAAAGTGTCTTGGGTAACATTAGCTTCCTGTCTCTTAGTAAGGAAAGAGAACAAAACTATTTTCCCCAAGCAAAGAACCGTGAAATACAGGGGTTTGTTTGTTTGTTTGATTGGTTGGTTTTTTTGTTATTTTTGCTCTTAGGATCTTTCCCATTTCTATTTTGCACTTGTATTTCTGTATCAAAACATGCAAGATAAAAGTTGTATGCCAACTGCAGCCAGATTCATAATGACTAACACTTCAGAGCCCTAATGTGTGTTTAACACATTCCTAAAGCAGGCAGTGTACAATAATCATTTCTATAATCAGGCTGAGAAGCTTCTGGCTGAGAAATCACTCAGATTTCTTTCTTCAGTGCTGGTGGGAGAGGCAAAGACCTGCACAGGTCTGGATGGGGACAGAATGAAGCATTCAAAACCAGACTGGTAAGGCCTTGGAGCACTCTGGTCTAGTGGAAGGATTAGCAGCTCTTAATATTTCTTCCCTGAAGAACTAAACAAATTGGAAACTTCAGACTATTCCAAGCATTTACAGTTTAGGATGTTTTGCAGCTGGAAGAGCCCAACTGGACAGCAAATGCCAAGCAATCACACAGAGACAGTGGTTACCTTCATTTTAAACAGAAAACAAAGAATTATGAGCAAGATTTTGTTCTCTTTTTTCCACAGTCATTCAGCTTTGCATGCCTTATTGGAAATGCATACAGAGGGTGGGAATCCTTACTCTGGAAAAACCATTTTATTGTTGTTTCTTTCAGAACTTTTTAACTGGTTTTCCCAAGACTAATGATAAATTATTGTTTTAAATTTTGGGTTAATTACTATGTCAGATGAAGACTGAATCATCCCTCTAACTTCTGTGCAGTCTCTGGGCTTCTACCAAAAAAACATTTAAATAATTTTAACATGCCTTATTTTATTTTTTAATGGACGAATCTTCATTAATCATAGAATCATTGAAATGTAAAATGGTTTGGGTCTTAAAGACCAACCAGTTCCAACCCACTGCCAAGGACAGGGACACCTTCCACTAGCAAAGAAGTTGTGAATATAGCATTTCACCACTGATATTTTGTCCGGTATGTAACACCAAAAAAATGTAATATTTCTGTAAGTAGGATGTCCTCACTGGACACAGAATGAAGAGTCAATTTACCATTTGAGAGTTTTTTTCAGAACTAGCTGAAATCTTCTATGTTGCACTTAACCACACAGAGTAATTCAACTCAACTCGTGACCTCCTGTTAATGCAGTGACTGTAAACCAACAACAGGCATTTCTATAAACACTCACTACCAAAATAAACATATTTCTGCTGCTTGCAGGTAGACAGCAGAACAAGAGCACCATACTAAGCCAGGCAGAGAGCAGGTGGTTTGCCAGATAAGCACAATGCCCCACACTAGATCTGGGTTACTGCATCTTCTTCTTGATGCTTTTGAGATGCCAGTCATTGTGTTTCTGACAAGAGATGAAATTCCCAGCGGACTGAGCCTGTCATTTCCAGTGCATTTCCATACCCTGTCAGCAGTCACAGCACTACACAGGAACTCCTGACGGATTCCTGGTGATCTATTAGCAGTTTACTCTTGCTGATTAAATGCAAGGCAGCCAGACAGCAATGCCAATTAGTAAGAAGGAAGAAATCATTAGAAATTTGATTCATTACTGGAAAGAAGAAAATAATTTCAAATAGAACTATTAAAGTAGTTAAAACCACATTTTCACTATGTTCTAATTTCAGTTAATTATAAAAAGACAAAAAACTGTTTAGAAGTATTGAGCTGTGACTGGAGAAAAGGAAACTTTCATAATGGGTGAAGTAACATCTGCAGGAGGTTTTTACAAAGACCGACCCGATTAAGAAAAAAACTGCATTCTTATTCATGTGGAAATTAAAATCTGCCTTTAATGATTTAAGACTAAAAGCTAATGGGAACAAACCTGAGTATATAAAATACAATAATTATACAATTATAGTGATACATAAAATGACTAATATGATAATGTTTGTGTTTAATAACATGACAGGGGATACACTGTCACAATGGCCTTAGTAAATCAACCATTCACAACTCAAAATTATTTCTCTTTGATTCCTTCTCCCTCACCACCTAACAGCTATGCAGAGCCCCAGCATCACTGACTGCAGCTGAAAACATCAGTTACTCTTGCATGAAATTGAACTTTATGAAGAATAGGAAGTTACTGATGATCTTCAAGTTCTGAAGCATAATAGAAATGTTTATCTTTATATATGGCATAATTTAAACATTTATACACTAGTAATTTAAAATGGCTGAAACGTCTCACGGTTGCAGAGTTTACAAATGATAACTGAACAACCCAGGAACATTTAAAATTCTGCTTTTTCAAATGGCCCATCTCAGCATTCTGCTCCTATTCTATCCCATGAAATATAGGATTTTAATTTTCTCCCATTACAGTGAGCAATCACGCCTCTATCAGTTTTCCATCTTCACAACAGATGTGCATATTCAAAGACCTAAACGTTAACTTCCCAAAACAAATACTGGAATAAAACCAAGACAAAATGAAAAATATAGTCAATTATAACTTTTAGCCCATAAATGCTATAAAAAGCCAGAAACCAAGAAAAAATGCTTGCTATAAACAGTCTGTCAAATAGAAACATGATAATAGGATAAACATGCATTTTTTTTCCATATACAATCAACTATAACTTCCTTATTTCAAATGAAGGTTTGAGACCTACATTTTGTATTTAATAATTTATTTTTTTTTAGGATTTAAACAGTCAACTCCATTAATTATTCCTTTTTTTTGCTTCCCTGGAAAGTCAGAGATGGGTCACTGGGTGGACTGGGTGGACTCCCAATTCTGAATGAGAAATATACACAAGAAAAATTAAATCCACAAGATGAATTAAATTAAATGCAGACAGTTTTTCCTCAGTCTTCGAGAGGAAGAATTCAAATAAATTATGACTGGTAGGACAAACTGTTTAAATAGATTCAGCAAAAACACAGGTATATTTGTGCTTATAATGCCTATGATCTGTTGAAGTATGTGACTGCAAGTCAGAAAATGTTTTAAAGCTTGGGCTTGGTTCAAACTCTCATTCCTGACCATTTGCTTATCAGCTAAGAATTTCCATAAAGAAAAACAAGATGTCCATCACAAAATTTTAGTGGGCTATTTCACATCTGGTCAAAAATAATTTAAAGATACCAGCTGTATCTCATCGCCTCCACTTAGGACCTGTCTGCACTCAGAGTCAGTGTGTATGAAATGCCTGAACACAGCCAAAGGCCACATTCCCACAGCCAAACAAGGAAAACAACACAAAACCCACTTTTTAGAAGCCTGAGTTTTGAAAACTGAGATTTGATTTGGACCAAACTCAATTACTCAGACTTTGCTGGAGTTGGGCTGCAAACTGAGGTTGCTGCATTTTTAAAACTCTGACAAATATCTCTATACATGAGCCTGCTTCATCAGCAATTTTGTTGCTTTTCCTGGGATGTTTAACTCTGCTGAAAAAAGCCCCGTTCTAAGACTTCAGCACACAGAAAACTCCGATTCACTTGCTCCCGAGGCAGTTTATTTACAAAAGACTGGTACAAAATTAAACAATAAATTAAATCTGAGTATGAGTTCGTGATTGGGTTTAAACAAACATCTGTTTCCGAGACAACAGAAAACCCATTTTATTTTATTTTTTAAAAAAACATCTCTCTCAAAATATGAAGGTGATTTTTCTCTCCTGCATCTTTTAGCTTTGCTGTAATCACAACAAAAGATTCGATCCAGTTCAAACGGCTGCAGCTGACACCAAACCAGGAAAAAAACCAGAAAGGAACTGTCCAAGTTTCTTAAACCCAACAGTTGACAAACAGAAAAGAAGCCAGGTTTTATTGGACCTTCTCCTCATTTCCTGGGAGCACAGCGGGAATCGTACACACAGCAGAACTGGGACACAGACCTTAAATCCAGCAAAACGTTCCCTTTTGGTCTGCATTCAAGACAAAGCAAGAGACAGAAATGAAACTACAGTGGACTCTTTTTACATAAATAAAAGAAACCAGGGAACACAATACCCTTGGGTACATCTAGTCAGTAAGACTCCTTTTGGTCTTAGAATCAATTCGATTTTTCTCTTGCTTTTGGGTAGACTTAAAGAAGAAAACCCACTTCTTCCACCTTTATACTCTGTTCAAGAAAGGTTTCTTGACCAAGGTAGATGACTGCAGAAATAACATAATTATTGGCTGTGAATGTATCACTATCTTCCCGGGTTAGGAGTACAAACACGTATTGAAAAGGCAAGAAACCTAATCCCTAAGCTTTTTAAAGCTGAATTCAGTAGTAAGCTGTGTGTAAACAATGGTGAACTTTAACCACTGCTCTACTGTGTGTAACCACAGAACATGTACAACAAGGTGTTGTACAACCTTCCCTGGCTGATCATACTCATTTGTCTCTCTCATGATCCCTGGGAAGGGCCCAGGGTGGGCAGACAACGTGTTTTTCTCCTATTGATTTATGGAAAACAGCTGTAGACAAAACAAGATCACTGTATTGCACGTGCATGCACACATGCCCACCCACCACAAACCTGGGATGGATTTCAGGTCACAGATCAATTAAATCCTGTGCTTGCACAAGCATCCAACTCTGGGACGTGATTTACAGATGTGTAACCTGCAAACCCTAATCTTCAGCTGAAGAGTGCAATGGTAAGCGAAAGACTGGTTTATGGACCCTTGAGATGTCCCTGAGCAACGTGAAGAGCCACCTTCAGAGGAGCCAGATGTCAGCACCTGCTGTTTCCCGACTCCAAAACATCCGTGCCAACACTGGAGGATTCAGTTTACCCTTAAAAGTACAAAATGCAATGATATCAGAATAAACAAAACATTACACTGCACTTCTAAGCCAAATTTCAGCTTCCACTATTAAGAAAAACTGTATTTGGGATAATATTTGACTAATGTAAGTTTAGGGGGCTAGATGTTTTCCTCAAGATGTTTGAAATCTTAAAATCCTTAGAATTTCCATAGTCAGCCAAATATCAAATCACTGCACTAGATAAATTTCTATTTTCAATTAAAAAACAAACCTTAAGACCTCCAAATACTCGAGAATTCATTTATGTAGGAAACAGACATTTATGCTATAAAAATGAGCTGGAAATGTCATAAAGCAGAATAAGAGACAACACAAGCAATACACAGGGAACCTTTTGCTTCCAGATCACCTCTGGAGAGTGCTTAGAGATACTTAGTCTGACACCGAGCTTTAAAGCACAAGATAAAAGGAAAACTGTTCACTAAACTGCTGTACACAGGGCACTGAAGTAACTAATCCCTCGTTCACCCAGAACCTGTCCTGAGTCTTCTACATGACACGGGATGGAGGTAACAAATAATTACATCAAGACTCACATTCCAACCTGTTTTATAACCCTGTTATTAGTCCAGAGCCTACAGCATTTTGGATGTACGGCCAACTGGGTGCTGGAGAAGTCTGTCTTGAAACAAGAAACACCCTTGGGAAGGTGGAAAGTTACTCCCTGATTTCAGGCAAAGAAAGGTGGCTGGTGCTGCCAGGCTTCCCAGCTCACCACGACGGCAGCAGAAGTGTTTTCTGAGCAAATTACCACATTCATTTGGTTACTCCTCCTTTCCCAACCTTTCAGTTCCCATCCTTCATTGTAAGAATTTTACTTGTCCTCTTGATTTTTAGCTCAGTACCTGCAAACTTCAGAGTTTCTGAGAGCTTCCTTTTATATTTATTTTTTTTTATCTCCTTTGGGTTTCCATTTCATTTCGCTGCTCTCTTCTGCTGTTAGAAGTGAGCCAATTAAAACCACAAAGGGAGTTGTCAGGCCACTATTGCATTTACCTTCACTGAGATAAAGGCACTTGGGAATTATTGACAGAGTTTAACCCAGCAGTGCCTGCAGAGCTCAGGCAGTGCCTACCAGAGAGCCAAAGGTGAAGTCATTTGCACAAAGCAAGACAAGGGACAACCCAAGCCCACAGAGAAAATCTGGTATTCAACCAAAAACTGAGAGAAGTCCTTCTGTCTTAACCCATCCGTGGCTTTGAGTATTCAGAGCACACCACAACACTGAGGTGCAAGCTGCCACTTTCTTCCCTCTCTTCCTACCAAAAAGAGCCTCTCCCTGCATGTAGGCATCCAAAAAAATTCAGTGGCAGTCATCTATTGTCGGAGCAGACACCACACTGTAGCAAACACAAATTCCCTCCAAACCAAAAGCCAATTAATTGCATGTCTTACATAACCCATTTGTTAAAAAGGAAGCAAACAAACAAAAAAGCAAAGTGAATTGCATTTTAATATAAAATCTTTACACTTCTTGCAGATGATTAGGTTATTTCACAGTTTATTATAAAATATTTTCTGTTATCATTAACTGAAAGTTAATAGTTTTCTGGTGTGGTGGCTGGAGTGTAGTAACTGCAGTGAGACACCAACATGAATTTTAAGTTGCTGTGTACAGCAGCATTAAAAATTTGACCTGCCAGCCAGAAACAATAAACAAAAAAATCTGAGTATATAAAAATTAGAGCTTACATTTTTCAAGGTATTGAGCTTCCCTTTGTCACCAAAACAAATGGCACAACACATAAATGGCAGGCAGAACTTTTCTGTAGTACGAGGCCTAAATTAAATGGCTAAAGGGTAGCTGCAGGTCTGGGTTCACAAGCTGTTGGAAGCTTTTAGAGTGAGAACTGAGTGTTTCAATGGATTTTTTTCCCCGTGAAAACTGCATACATTTCACACATTTAACTTTTTTCAGAAAACAAAAGCAGACAAAAAAGTATTATTCCAGGAGTGCCAGGGCTCTTCAGAGAAGACAAAACTGGGGGTGGTGCAGTGTTCTAAAGAGGGCTCTGCAATCAGATAGATATGCTCTATCGTCCTGCTCTATCATCTAAAGTGAATGCAGATGCAAGTTTTGATTTAGATATTTGATCTTACATAAAAATATTTAGGTCCGAACTTGCTACAGAAAGCCATCAGAAACCCCACCAGTACTCTGTGTCCTTGAAACAGCCACAGCTGTCCACCTTACCGTGGTCCATCCCAAAAAACACTTGACACTCACACAACACATTTTGTCTCTGTGTGTTCTTAATAGGCTTCCGTTTACCTGCTGGAGTGCAACCTGTCAGCCTGGCCTCTTCAAATGCCTGCAAGCTTTAATAATATTTTTTTCTACCCCTTTTGTTCAAAGCCAGACTGAGGAAAGCCAGCCAGAAGGGTTCAAGCATCAATACACCACTGGCAGATACTGCTACGAGGGAGCAGTTTCCTGCCGAAGAGTTGGCAAGGGCTACAACAAGCTGCCCCTCTGAAATCATCTTTGCCCTACTTTGCTTAGTTTACTTCTTCAATAAGAGGCTGCAGTGTTGATGTCATGTGATCAAAGTCTGAGAAACTTCAGATGCCATGTGGCATCACGTGGCTCACCACGGGGTGCCTGAAGATAAAAAGAGGAGGGTCTTAACTAAAAGCACCAGGCAGGAAGGGATGGAGGTGTTTCCATCCCTTGCTAAAACCAGGAGAAAAGTACAGCATTTTCCAAGAGTGATCTGGGAGTCTCCTTTACAGAGCAGCCCATCCCCATGCTACAGCTCTGCAAACATCCTTCCTTTTAACATAGATGTATCAACAAAGTGCTCGGCACTAAGATTTGGTTCGCTGTATCTGCAGTCAAGCTACTAAACCAGCACTCATTTGTCTCACCCTCAGGGCCACACAAACCACCTCCCTGCTTTACACATTTGGAGAGAAAGCACGTGCTTTTGGTCCCACAGGCACCCACTAAGGATTCAGTGAGTCTCAGTTATTTGTCATTCCAGTGAGTTGTCCTTGATTGTCTCTCCAAGGGACAGCTCTTTGGAGCTCAGTATCCCATTTTTCTCCATTTCGCTCCAGCTCTCCTGGATAGGGAAGACCACTTCCATTTACCTCAAAAGGAAGGTGCCAAGCAGTGCCTCCTCAAAGACCATTCTGGATGTGGGAAAAGAAACGGAGCTTTATCCAACTCTGCCTACAGGAACACCCATCCTCAAGCTTTCCCAAGAGCATAGCCTGTATTTCCATTCACCCAAAGTGACTGGTTTTGGGGATCACCTCAGTCTTCCCCTGCAGTCAAACCTCATGAACCACAAGCAGACATGACATGAAACAACACGTTTGGTTCTGGGCCTTTAGGATGATTTGAAAGGTGGTCTGCATTTCCAGTGCTGCCCTCATTACAAGAGGCTCTGAGTCCTTAGAGCCTCTTAAAATGCTTTTCTTTCTACCTTGTGACATCTGAGTAAGAGCTCCCTGTGCTGAGGAGCCACTGATTTCACAGCAGATCAGGATTTCAAAGTTGCTATTTTAAGCCAGACTTAAATTTCTTACACTAACAACCATCATCTAACAGCTCTGGTTTAAGGGAAAAAAACCACAGAAAAGAGGTTCCAGCCTTTGTCTCATCTGGCCCTTGAAATTATAATTTTTCCACAACAGAGAAGTTAATTGAATTTGGATTTTAAATGCATCTCTAAGACAAGAAACACACTGTACACATTACAGCATCCCATGGTGAGAAAGGGTCTTTGATAGAATTAGAATTTGCTTTCTTGCATCTCAAATGCAAATTTCTCTGGAGATAGCTAAAAGAATCTGGTAAGAAACAAAAAACTCTTCAGCAATAAAATATTTTTAGTACATAAACAAACCAAAATATTCTCATTTGCATATGGTACATCTTCATCTCCTGTGACATTTTTTATTTTTATCCTATATGACAATGCTACTGACAAACTAAGTAACCAAAAAAGGCAGGCGACATTTCTGATGCCAGATGCTGAAGATCAATAGCTATTTCCCAAAGTTTATGGCATAATTAAAATTTGTAACAGGAATAATTTTCTCTTCAACCCCTCAGGCTAAGCCTAGAATTATTGACTAAGTCTAAGTTATGTAGTGTAGCATTTGTTATTATGTTTATGGATAATATACAAGATTTTATGGTTTTTACATGTACTGTGGTAAGTGTAGAAACAGTAACTTGGGAAAATTCTCTTTATCAGCAAAGCAACAGTAATAAACATTTTCTTGTTTAGGTGTGCAGAGAACATGGGTTTATATAATTATCTGCTGGTTAAGCTATGCTGCAGTTTACAGAGGGATGGCCAGAATGCCCATGAACTAACAGAGAACTGAATTTACAGTCCCCTGGAGCTTGCAATGCCTTTGCTACAGGGAGGCAGCATCCCAGGGAGGGTGTGTCAGGTACAGAGTCACCAGTGCTGCCAAGAGCTGGAGCGATGGGGTATCTGAAATTTAATTTACTGGCATATTGGGAATGGCTTTTTATTTTTAACCCAATAGTCCATCTATACTGTCTTTCACCCAGGGCACACTGAGAGCAAACAAGAGGAGAGCACAGTTGATCAAGGACAATTACACATCACCTCTGTAAGGAGAGAAACAACAATCCTGCTGCACAACCATCGTTGCCATGACTTGGGTTTACTGCAACTCTCAGACTTTCAGGTCAAATACGCTCAGTTTAGAAGTGAAAAGTTGTATATTTGTTTCCTGACATCCCTAAAAACTCATCCCTGGGCAGTGGAAATGTAACTGGATTATTTCTTGCTCATGTCCCAATCAATGCTAATACACAAACCAAATTAAACCCTCTTGATACCAGTGCAGCCCCATTACTTTCACTGCATTTTCACAAATAAAATCAAACTGGAAAGTTGGTAAACATTTCTGCTGACGAAGCACAAGAACAAACACAGTCTGACTCAGCCCCTCTTTGCAACGCTAGCAGGAATAAAATGTGGTAAACTTAATTGTGTTATGAAGGCACAGAAAAATCTGAGTTTACACAGACAGCAGAAATGCCACTTTATACAAGCACTATTTGAAAAAAGATGAATGTATATACAAATTGACAAAGCCAGCTGTTATGAAACTGTGCCAGTACTACGGATTCACAGTCGCATTCAGACTAAAAACCTCAGCTCCACTTTCTATAACTGTTTCTACAGGGATGGATTTAGTTAACTTTAGCCCATGCTTTTTGTTCTCCTGAATGCTTCAGGATATGACCAAAATATAACCAGAAACATGAAACTGGAAAAAGGCAGAAGCAGCTGCAGCAACACTCAGTGAGAGCTGACCCCTTGTACCAGGCAGGCCCTGTGTCTCTGCAGCAGCTGAAACATGACAGTGGAGTCTAAAAAAAAACACAGAAATTAAAAATTTGAGTGAAAAGCCCCAGCACTACTACACAGAGCATGCACATCTTTCTTAACGGGGAAGAAGATGCCAAGTCTCCTTGAAGCTCACCACTGGTTTCCAGTGCTTTCTAGCTACCTGCCCGATGTAAATGAAGTCGATCCCTCTTGCTCTGGTTGCTGACTAAATGTAAAACAAACAGTTCTGCAGTTATTGTTCCCAATTCTATATATTCCACAAGCATGAGACTGGTAAAAGTTGTCACAACTACAATACAGACAATAAATAAACAGCTGAACTCCTTACAGAGTTGTTTGGGTTTTTTTTTTCTCTGAAATAATGAGAGCTAGAAAATACCATAACAGAATGAAATCGCAGTATTTCTGGCAAACAGGTGCTTCTTTAGCAAACCAGGCAGGATTTTGTTCTGTAAGTGCGGATGTGTCCACACTTCCTCAGGGTTGCACAGCCTTCTCTGTAATTCAAAATTTATCTTGGGATATGAAGATCTGAAGGAATGAAAAGGTAATTAGATTTGTTTGCTTCCTCCAAGCCCCTATATCTGGACATATCTTCAAGTACAATTAGTGCTGCATATATCAAGTGAGCACCAATAAAATCTTTGGGAAAAATATTATTCCAGAAATATCTGAGATTTGACTGAATGTACTCAATGTCATCTGAGACAGCTCAAGTCTCATATTTTTAGTAAACAAGGCTAAAATTGCCAAAATCCCGAAGTTTTCTTTTTTTATACATATGCTGAAGTTTAACTTTTTTTAATTTTCATGATCGTGGACACATGCAATAACTACTGAAACCTGTATGACAACAGCAACATCACTAAGAGAGCACAAGAGTCTTGCCACCATGCACTTCACCTCTTTCAGGACATGTAAATGATGTGATTTAAAATGTTTTTTTGTGTTTATCACGGTCCTTCTGAGGGCCTTCACAGTGTGTTTCTAGTTTAACAACTCATAAAGAGTTTCAGAAGGGTAACCTCAAGCAGTACACCTTCTCCCCAAAACACCCTGCTTGGCCTTAAAATTAGAAACAGGTGAGATGGAAAATTACTCATGTGTTCACCAAAATTTCCTTCTGCTATTACAGAGTTGCTTCAGACACCTCAGGATATAGAATATGCAACAAAACATATATTATGACAATCTGGAAATGCACAGAGTCACCCTGAGCCACTAGGAATGGCAGGAGAACTAAGAAAACCAAGTCTTCCGATTTGGAACAAATCTACAATGACCTGTTTCAAATTTTTCAAAATTCACTACATAAGCTACACAGGAGAGCTTTACTGTACAGGTATTGTGCCAGTAATTGTCTTATTTTCCCTAGATGTCCTAAGTAATTGATGGCTATTGGCTTAAAATCTAACAATGACATAGAAAAAAACAACTCAGAAACAAAAAATAACTACATAAGATCACTGAAAAGTAATAATTCTTCCTCTAAAGCCTACTTTATCCTACAGTTTCCTCATTACCTACAGATACCATAACTACAATGTAACATTACCATATTACAGCCAGGCAACGTCCATCAATATAATGGAATATTAAGAATATCATGACTATGAAGGGACTAATTAAGAGAGCAGGCCCTGGGGGGAAAATAAAACCCAAATCAACCAAACAAACCACCTAACACAGAAACAAACACCTGAAGAAAAAAATTTTAAATACTTGAATCAGAATGATATTGCAAGAAAACCAACCCTGCTTGTTTTTATAATACATATCTCAAGTATATCACAAGTGAGATATATATATATATATATCACAAGCCACTGCAAGAAAGAATGCAAGGATGCTGTTCTAGGATTGTACCACCTCATTAGTGGCAGTAATCAGTGGAGATGCTGTTTTTCAAGCAAAGGAAAAAGACAAACAAAATAAACCCCCTCACCATCACCAGGACTATGGAATGAAATCCCCGTATAAAGATGGAAAAATTTCCAGCCACTTCCAGAAAACTTCCAGTACTTGAAGGAGGAGGAAGAGGAGACCTTGTCAGGACCTGCTGTGAATGCAGAGCACTCTGTAGTTTATGAACTAGTTCATATCTGCGGAAGAAGTTGACATAAAACTTGGATTCCTTCTCTTGAACTGCTCAGACCACATTGATATTCCCTCCACGCCAACCTCCGCTCTTTACTTTTCCCCAGTAAGTGACTTACTTTCAGAAAAAGAGGTACAGGAGCAGCCAAAATAAACACAACCCTTACCACACACACTGAGGAATGATGTATTGGGGGAAAAACCAACAACTTCCCTTGGATCCCTTCCCTAAGTGGCAAACACTGAATCTGACAGACGTACTGCTGACAAGAGCTTATTTCTATATTTGGTAGAATTTCAGAGTTTAAAGTAGCTTTATGATCAAGATTATGACAAAAACTTTCCAGACACTTTGCAAACATCATCCTTTTGCTGTACATCTACCACACTTTCAATTTCAGTTCTATTTATTGCAGCAAGATGTTGCTATCTTGTTTCATTTTCAGGCACACATATTAGGATGCAATCATCTGCAACATACCTTTAAGAACTGGAAAGGATTATAACAGCAAAACAACAATAATATGAAGCAGATTGGGAGCTGAAAGTCTTGGGGTTGATATCCAGTTTTGCAGTCGATTCTCACCACTGGAGACAAGATTCACTCTTATCATGCTTCAATTTATTCAGTTTTCTCAGTTTCAATACGCTTATATTAGTGAGGATATTTCTGTAGAACTGAAATCCCAAATCCTGATTCGTGAGCACACAGAAAGTGGGAAATGAAAGCTAAAAGAAAACCCAGGCATTCCTGTGATAAAAGAGTTAAAATCACCCAGAAAATGTTAGAATGACTTCAGCTGAAGTCAAAAGAGTGCTCTGTGCTATTGCAGCTGCTGATGGCTCTGCGGGACTATTTAAATCTTGTATTTTTCACAGCACCACGATAGTGATCAGAACATACTTCTGCAGCTCTCTAGATTCACCACTTTGAAATGAAAGTCAAAAATCTACAGGAGGCGGCAATAAAATGAATTATTTTAAATTACCCATTGTTACTGTACCTGGTTGGGGAATAGAGCCAAGCTGTGCAAGAAATGCTGTCACAGGAAACCCTCGCTCTTATCATTCAAAAAAGAGCCGAAAAGGGATCCAGTGAAAAACTGTCCAGAGAGCAAAGAGCCCCTTGACTCCAGGACTGGGGTCAGCGAACGCCAAGGGGCAGGAAGCACTTTTACAAAGGACCTTCAGAATTACCACTTTTTTTGTCAGAGAACCCACAGTTAATAACTGCAGCTGATTACAGCATCCATTAGCATTATTCAGAGCCCCGCTCAAAAACACAAACCTGAAATAAAGCTTCGTATCACCGAGCAAGCTGGGCAGACCTGGTGGCCAAGAAGCCCTCCATCAAAAAAAAGGAAGTTTGAGACTCAAATTTGCTTCCTGGGACATTCCCTTCTTAATTCCCACTACCCCATGCAAGCATGCATTGTTCTTTATGTAGGCTCTTGATATTTTCCTGTCACCTTTCTCAGCAAAAAGCAGTAGTTGCTTCTTTCAGACCTGGTCTGTAAATATTTCATGAGACTACATATATATTGATCTAAAAATCAACATCAGAACACGAGAACAAACCCTAAGGAACAGACACTTCAGAGATGATCCAAAGCCCAGAGTAATTAAGGAGGGAATCTGAACTTGCTGGAAACTATTTTATGAAATAATACAGTTGTTTATATTAAAGATATATATACAATAAAGCCAGTTATAAAAATGCTTAAAATACGCTAATAAACATCAGGGATCCCTGAAAAAAACAAGTTTTTCAGGATGGTATATCAATAATGCTCATATGACTCCTCTCATTCTTGCTGCCTTACTTGTGCCTCTCTGGAACCAAAAGAACAAGCTGCTTTAACTTGAACTTGTCAATTTACCTCTCTCCTCTCTGGGGCCAGAGAGGCAAGCGTGGATTTCTCACACTTAGCAAGTGAGCAAAGCTACTCTGCTCATCCAGCAACACAATGCAGTGTAAAATCAATTACAACTCATGAACAATATCATAAAATTAAAATTTACAGTAATTGCATCTTGTGGGTCTTATATTGTCACATTCTCCAATAAACAACTCTGCATTCATGGGAAGACTGAAAACAACTCATATGAAGGAACGGATCTTGCGTCTAAAGGCGAGAAACCTAAGAATGACAAAAAATTAAAAAAAAAAAAAAAAAAAAAGAAAACCCCCTCCAAAAAAAAGCCACACACCTTCATAAAAATACAAGATATTCTCAGTTAGTTTCACTGCATTTTTGAAGGGCTCTCAGTGTGCTCGCCTTAACGAGGAATCAATTCATGGCTGGCGGTCAAAGCCCTATTGTTCAGGGCTTTGCTCTTTTCAGTTGTCACACCCAGGCTGCAGCCCCGCAGAAACCGAGCTCTGAACCATTTCCAGAAGTGGCAGAATAAACAACGGAACAGAACCCAGAGTTAATTTATTCTCTGAGTTTACTGTACTTGCTGCAAAACAAAAATGCTGTGACGGCAGAGTGACCTTATATTTACTGATTGACCAGATGGCGAGAATTACTGACTTATGTAAGCCCCGAGCCTCCTTCCCCATCTGACGTGAAATCAAATAAAGGGCTCTGCCAGTCTTCAGTGCTCAGACCTAATCATCACAACACCATTATGCTGCGCCCTTAGAAGAAAATGCTGCAGGGAAAGGCAAGGAGGGAACAGGACTGAAAACCCTGGATCCTCGAAAAGGGTTTTTTTTCACAACAGAAGTGAAGCCATGGGTGTAGCACAGCGAGTAGGTTTGTGCACCTGCTGCCCTGGCCCTATCTCTTCTGCTAATGAATAAGTGAAGCCAGCCTCCAGGGCTGTCAATCTGGCACCTTTAGTCATTCATACAAGCTCAAAGTTCTCTAAAAATAAATACCATGAAAAGAAAGGCAAGTTGTCTCACTAGCAGTGGTTTAGACGTGTATCTTGAGTAATGTTAATTTTCCCATCATTCTTTGCTTAAAAACTACCAGTTGATTCACCAGTTATTTGGGACAATTTCAAAAACAAGCACACATGGAAATAACCCAGTACATGAGATTGATGGCAACTAAAAATGTTAAACCGGGGTTTATGTGTGTTTTTGCATGTATGTACACACAACATTTTTATTTTAAAAAACATTGCTACTGTGCAGCCCTAATTCTTGTCCCATTCCCAGTAATGCAAGTCAAGAAGAATTCCATTTGACTAAGTTCACTTACACTCTTGGAGAAAAGGCTCAGCTTGAGCCAGAATCACAATCAGTTCCCAAAAGAACTGTATAAAATACAACGTGCTTGAATATATTTTCCATCAGCTTTGTTTGTATGATTATATCGGCAGCAGTGAAATAGATCCTCATTTACAGCAAGAAAACTAAGACCTGAATTAGACTGGATAACTTTCTGAACAGCAAACCCCTGTAACCTCAGTCAGGTCCTGAGTGAAGGAAGAGAGAAAGAACCAATGCCAATTCTTTCATTACCATGCCTAAAATGGTGTTTAGACCTGTACACTACTGAATATTCCTGCTGCTTTTTTCAATATTAAAATCTAGATCAAAACTGAACTTGCAACCATATGCTTTCTGGATAGTATCTACATAGTTATTAACAGACAGAAAAAAAAAAAAAAAAAAATGGAGTGGAGTAGAAGTTCTTTGTAAATAAAACTGCCCTGGCATTAAGGGAGTTATTCCCAATTAACACAGGTCTGAGACACACATTTGAACCCCAGTATAACGTGCTTGCTTGAATATAAAGAATAACTGCAAGGGGAAAACAGTAACACAGTTTGTGGTTGATCAGAAAGTTACGACTCCAGCTCTCAGAAAACCATTTGCCAGTTGTACAATAATTTGAGAATTCTTGCAAACACAAAACAGACACAGAGCTTTGCCCCTTGCTGGTATGCAAAGCATGAGACAGAGGCCAGGAAGAAACTGGTGAAGTGAAGCAAAGGAAAAGCATGGTTTGAATGTCAGGGGAAAAAAACACCACTGATTGATAAGATAAAATAATGGAATCATTCCTCAGGAAGATAATACTTCCTGGGATGTTAAAATAGCCTGTTGAAAGAAAAAAGGATGATTGGGAAAACATTCTTTCTCAAAGAAATTAAAAATTGACATTAATGTTGCAAAGGAAGGACTAAGCAAGAGTTATAAAGTGTTGTGTTCAGGTTTCTACTGAAAATTTAAAATACCAAGGACAGAATTGTCTGCTCTTACAGTTAGTCACACAAGTGCCCATAAGGGCTACTTTGCATGCATTTATTGGTGTTACCTCAGCACAGACCACAAAAGGAAAAAAACAGCAAGGCAACAATCTGGACTAAGCCAAGAATGCTAAATGGAATGAAAATCCTTCATCTTCATGCATTTGCCATGCCCTGCTCACATGCAACAGCTATGAAATTTGAGCAAAAAAAGTTGTGCAAAGCACTGCCTACACAAAAAACCAAACAAACAAACAAACAAACAAAACCCACAAAACATTTGCAGAAGATTAAACTCATCTATGGAACAGAAACCTCAACATCCAAAGATCACCTTAAGTTTAAAGCAACCTTTGTTGACAGTAGAGTGCCAAAGGCTTCCAGGATCTTATCAGACCTTCCCTTACTCTCCTAAATTCGTGCCGTGTTTTTGTTGTTTTTATTTAATTTTTTTTTTTTAAACAAGACACTGCAGAGATGAGTGATGTGGATTTCCTCCTTGCCCCAAAACACAAGCAAAAACACGTCCCCTGGTGTGGACACACAGCCAGCGGCGGGACGAGCTCGCACACGCAGAGACAAACGATGCCCCAAACCTCTTACCTTGCTGGGCTGGACTCGGTGCACCAGGCTCATTCTCTCCCATTTCCAGAAAGTTATGAACTCCCCCGAAAGGAGCCAAGCTGTTTTAAAGCAAGTGGACCGGGTTTCCGTGCAAGTTTTGACCTCCTGACTTTCAGCTGTAGCACGGTAACTGTATACCTGGCTTTCCTCTGTGAATAATTAGTATCCTGCTTCCTGAGCTACCTGGGCTTGCCTGACCTGTTTCTCTATAAACTGACATCATATCCTTTGATCTCCTTTGATTAACATGTGCTTCGGGCAAGGCTGCTTTGTCTCCTCTTGGACTCTCCTGCTCCTTCGCTCCCCACCCTTTCCTTTCACTTTCACACAGACAGGGAGATAAAGCCTATCTCTGTTTCCTGGCAGGTGTTTTGGACAAAATGCCAAAGCCCGCAGAAAGTTTGCAACTTAAGTTGCTTTTAAAGGACCTCTGAATTTGCATTTCGCAGGAAAACTAAATGATAACTATCAAGACAGTCTCTGGGAGGGGAACTTCGCAGTTCTGCACCGCTGAGGGCAAGGATCGCCCGATGCAGCGCCCCTTGGCAAAATCCTTGCAAAGTACCCAAAACCTAAAACCCCACCACGCCCTTGCCCTGCCTTTCCCAAGGGTTACCCCCAAGGAAAATGCTTTACTTGAACACCACAATGTCGACGTATCTTGGACTGCACTACAAAAAGGGCTTCTAAACAAAACAAAAGTTTGTTTTGCTTCTCTCACCCTCCCTCTCTAGCACAAGGAGATAATCTTACCCAGCCACGCTCCCAGGTGAGTTCCAAGAAAATATTTGCTCTTTTCTGACACGTAAATCAAATAACAGGTGTCTGATGCATTTGTGATCCATTTGCTGAACAAGTACACCTATCTCTCTCCCTTCAAAGTCAGTTTTAGTTTAACATTTACATTTGCAACTGCCAGTGAGAAAAATCAAAGGGAAGACAGGGCACTATTTTAAAGGAAGAAACAAATGCAACTTAAGAGGTAATTAGCTCTCACCATGTTAATCTCCATCTGGATTACACTCAAAGGGGTCTAATCAATAGTGTTAGAAATTGTTTTAATTCAGAAGCAATTAAGCCTATTTTTAAAACTAAACTATATGGGGTTTTTTTTCTTTCCCCCCTTTCCTTTTTTTTTAAAGTACTGAAACAGAAACACAGAGGACAAAAATATGGAAAGTAAGTTTTTCAAGATAATTCAGGCTAAGTAAAGTGTACCTTTAAAATTAAATTTCTGAAATTAACTATGCCAATTCAAACAAAAGCCTCATTTAGTAAAAAGAATATTCCCCCCAGACAGTAACACTCCTCACATGGGCAGAAGTATGTAGAAATAATTATGTCCTGAGTTTTGCTACAAAAAATAAATCAGTCATCCCCCAAGCATGATCTATCTGAACAGTGAATTTCAAGAAAACTTCTCACTTGGTTAACAGAAATGAAGGGGTTTACAAGAAAATGCTCATGCTTTATTCTTGCCTGATTGCTGAATTATTCAGGTTAAATTGACTGTTCCACACTCAGAAAAGGCTCTTTACCAAGGAAGAAAGAAGAAAAATGAACTAAGGTTTGAAATTAGGCCTTGTATTATTTTATTCCTCTTAGTTTAGCTGAACTATTGCTACGTTTCCCCCCATAATCCTCAATCTCAGCTCATGAACCAGAATTTGCAGTCAATGGTTCCTACAATTCACCAGACCCATCCGTCCTGGAATACCAAAGCACTGTCAATGAGCTGGAGCTGCCCTTGGCCAGCTCAGAGCCAGTGCAAGAAGAGAGACTCCAGCAAACTCCTGGGGAATCTCTCCAGCTGCTTCTGCAACTGCCAGTTCTGATGCTGAACATCAGCTTGAATTAATTTACTGAGTTTTCACTTGACAGTACCAGTGAAACATTTGACTGAGACATTCGTTTAGTGGGTGGAGGTCCTTTTCAGCTCAGTTATTATGAAGCTTCCTCTGCTTAAGGACAGAGAGTAAAAGTTATTTTTGTGTGCAGAGAAACGCATAAATAAGAACTTTGCTGGCTTTGTGATTCCCTCAAGAGTGACAAATCAAAGTTTCCTTTCCTGAAAGCACCCAGTAGGACAGTTAATGGGACAAGTATGCAAGAGCAGATATTAGGCCTTAATTATAAAGGGTCTGACTATATCTATTCCTGTTTTTCAAACAGGTGTCTAATAAGAAAAGAGATGTGCATGATCTTCCTGAAGCTCAAAGCTGATGAAATGTAGCTAAGACTGGAGAAGGAAAAATATTTGGCCACTGATTTTCCTTATCTCAGCTCTCAAAGCCACAAGAGCAAGTGGAGCATTCAGTACTAGTTTGATTTGGGAACAACATTTAGGTTGCCCTATCCCTTCCTGGGGACAGTAGAAGAGCACACACAGAAGCTCTTCCTTAACCATCAAACCTGCGGAAGTCAAAGATTTAGTGCTGAGTTTCTCTATTCAAAAAACTTGAGTTGCTCTACTTTTAAAAGACATGATTAAGAAAAAAAAGTTTATTTATCAATGAAGTTCTGCAGCGCAAATCAAAATATATTTATTAACTGATGAGAAAGAAAAAACTAAACCACTTCTGCCTTCTCCAAACACCAACTATCCATCTATTGAAAGAGAAATCTTTAAATACCCTACTTTATTTTAGTTATAATAAGGCATGGGAGAAATCATGATTAATTTTTACCCTCAAAACTGTATTCTGTGAGATGCCCATCTCAGCCTCCCCCCCCTCCCCTCCAAAGAGAGAGCTAATTCCAAAGAAGACAGAAGTCTAAGGCAACGAAAATAACTATTCTCCTTAGCTACTGAGCACCAGCACTTTGCTTCAGGAGTAAGATTCTGATTTTAGGCTTTTAGCACCTACAGAAGAATTTTGTAATTTAAGTTCTAGCGTTTTCTCACATCACCTTCTGTTAACTCTTAAATATTTTTAAGAATTCAAGAGATGAGAGCGATAGTACCGAAAATACTCCCTCCTTTGAAATGAAGCCTAAAAGTGGGAATAGCACAAAAAGGACGGGAGCTCAAGATTTTTCACACTCCCTCTTCCAACAATGACTGATGGTGAGAAACAGCTTTCTTGCTTTTATGTTCTCCTAAAACTGTTTGTTGTGCTCAGTTGTGTGCAATGATTTAAATGGAGTGCTTTCCAAAGGAGGAATCCTTAACCCAATAACTCTCTCCAGAAAGACCCAAGTGTGAAAATGCAGTGGCTTTCTTCTGCTCACAGAAAAAAAAAAAAGGAGAAAGTGATTCTGTATTTTCACTGCACAGCAAATATAACATTTCTTGAGTGTAAAGAGTGCATTTGGCTGTCAATGAACAGAAACATAATTTTATCAGGGCTAAAAAAAGGGAAAAGTTAATTATTATGCTGTGCATGAAGTCATGCCAAGCAGATCATTGCCTCATCCTGCTGACATCATGGATGTCACCTTCATCAGTCTGAGCTCCATGTCATTGGAAACAGAGCACTCTCCACCAACAGTGGTAAGACTTGGCAGAAAATACGAATTTTGCCACAAGTTTCCAACAGCAGCTCAGCAAAGCCAGAGAGAGGCCCTCACAACTGAGAGCCTTCAGCAAAACCCCTTGAAGTGCTGGCCAAATTGCTTTCATGCCTCTCATTTCTACTCAAAAATACAGTTATTTGATAGAACTAATGCAAAGAAAGTAATATCACCGAAAGCTACCCCTGTGGCTGTCATTCTCTACTGGTAATATACTTCAACCTCCCAGACATTACTCTACATACTCCCCAAAGGGAGCAGAACTACATGTTTTGGGGTTTGCTCTTTTTCTTTTTCCTAAAGAATATAACTCCAACATTTCAAAAATGTGAATAAGGAGGTACACTTATTACATGTGAAATAGCACAGATAATGCAAATCATATTTAGAACTGAAATGTAAGAACTGGGAATATGCAGATTTCTTTTACACAGTTGCTAGGATGACTCTCTGATCCAGGCTCTGTGGACACTTCCTCATTGTTAACCAAGAGTTTTAACGTGTATCAGAGATAAAAAGCAGCCCATAAATTTTCTTGTAGTGACTACCTGTCTGGCATCACAGGCTGACAGTTTTCACAAGAAAACAGTAACAAATATCTCACCTTCAACAATGGCAGGAGTTCTGGGAGAAATGGGACAGTGCCAGTCCTGTCTGCCTTACTAAACCAGACAGGCACAGATTCTGATGTTCATGTTTTTATATAGTTGGTGCTCAGGTTTTCTTGTTGTTAGTGGTGGTTATTTGTTTGTTTTTTAAGAGCAACACAGATATTTTATTTCTCCCACGGAAAATGGTACAGCAGAAGGCTAAGCCTTATTTGGTTACCCTCCAAATTACAAGCAGTTGTTTAGCCTACAACCTCAACTGAAACAGGAGAGGGGAAGGAAAAATATTTTCTTCCACAATTAAAATGGATTAAATAGAAAAGCAAGGATAACCAGTCCCAAAATCACAGTGGTTTTCAGTGTCTGTGCAAATGATGCACTAAAAAAAACAGTGACTGAGTGTCAGCAATAGAGACCTTGCACAGACAGTGCTGAGCAGTGAGCAAGGCCCAAGGAAGACTTACTCCATCATGGATGAGATGTTCATCCCACATTCCTCTGGCTCATCTGAGTTTTATCTCCAAGTCTAGTTGTGCTAAACAGTTTTTCACCAGTTACAACGATGCTGTGGTACAGAACTTCATACAGATGCAAACATTGCCCCTTAGGAGCTTAGTGGGAAACAATGTTCATTCCCACTTATTTCTAAGCACTCATCACAGCTCACTACTGAAGAGACCAGAAAAGGCTCCAAAACACCACTCTGACCTGCAGCTTATGGATGTGGATTGAACAGAACTAAGATTTATGTCTTCCAGACCCACCATAAAGTGTTTTTTCCCCCTTGGCCACTTTGTTGGAGGATGATTGCACAGAGGAGCATAACTATTCTTTTTCAAAAGCACATCCAGCAAATTGACTGACATGTAGTTCAAGCTCTCTTTAATCCCTTGCTGAGTGAGAAAATCACATGCCAAGGAAATTTATTAGTACGCAGAAGAAAGCAGGATTCATTATTTTTTGTTGTTTTGTTAATAACACATACATTAATTTCACAATACCTGAATTATGGGTAATTGTTCTGTCTCTCTGAGACCTGTCTGACATGACTGACAAATACAACACAATTTGTGACCTGTTTTACCTTTATGACCATAAGAAAACTCAAAATCTCTCCTTCTTCACTTTCAAAGTCCTGATTTAGGAGGCTGAAACAAGACCACTTTGACAGCTTCCCCCACAGAGGGTTTTTTCCCTCCACGGAAAACAGGTGCTTTGTCAAAATGTCATTTCTGAAGTTTCTCTAAATACCATTTTCTAATCAGTTCCTGCTCCTCAGTTTTCACCCCAAGAGCTTTGGCAACTAAACCTCGAAAAAAAAAGTTAGCAATCAAAATCAGCAATGGCCTCCTGATTCGCTTCCAGTGTTTTTAGACTTCCTACTTAATGAAAATATTGACGAGTCTGTAGAATATCAGTAACAACTTAAGCTGAAGAACAAGTGCAGAAGCCAAAGCTACAGACATATTGCTATGAAGTTGGTTTGTAAAAGGTAGAAAAAAGAATTAGTTTCTCCTTTTCCCCCTCTAATTTGGTCTTTTCAGTAATAAAATAAATTATATTATGCAAACAAGTATGAAGGTGTGATGCACAGAAGATTATACTTTATAATCTGGGCCTGGCAATGCAGTGTATACAGAATCTAGTAAAGAGAGTAATCATTTAATTGCCTTTTGATCCACTTCACTATTTATAAAAGCACTGGAATTCAAGGAGTGCTTTTTAAAGATGCTGTTTGTTTGACTGAGAAATCTCTGCACGATTTATTTCCACCACCCCTACTTCTGATGAATCTTGGAGTTATAATTGAAAGCAAAGGAAAAA
Organism: Pyrocephalus nanus; assembly: GCA_038380795.1. NCBI lineage: Eukaryota > Metazoa > Chordata > Aves > Passeriformes > Tyrannidae > Pyrocephalus > Pyrocephalus nanus. The sequence continues at coordinate 5,637,292 of CM076270.1, read as the reverse complement.
CTGCATGACAATAGTAAGCAGATTAAAAAAAGTAGAGTGAGAGAGTAAGGGAATGAAAAATGTTTGTCAGCAAGAGTGTTAATGCTATAAATGCTAACTAAGACTAAACTCCATCTTGCACAACTAAGAAGTAAATCTTACTACTCTAAGACTACAGAAGGAAGCACAAAGCCTAAAAATCTAATACAGGAAATTAAAAGCTGATCAGCTTTAAAATAAAGTCACCATTTTATCCTTATTCTTTTCTTTTAGAGAAGCCACCTCTTCAAAACACCAAAATGGGTGATCTCCTACTTGGATTTCAGCAAGATGAACACGCATCTCTAGATATATCTAGCACAGCTGGGATGGGTTGTGGTTTAAGTAGGTCAGCACGCATTCCAGGCACATATGTAAGATTTTATAACTCATTTAATGTATAAAATACAGTGATATAATATGGAGATGGATTTTCAAGCCACTGAAGACTTGAATGCTGAAGTATCTTCTACTCCAGAAAATATAGAAGAGCCAGGAGGAATTTTATATGTGAATCTTCAATCATTAAAGACTGCAACAACAAAAGAGCTGTAAAATATATATATGTATATATAAAGATATATCTGTATGTGTATGTTAGAGAGAAGCAATAACCGTGCTAACAAATTACCTCACTTTGTGGGACTGCCACATATACAGCAAGACAACCATTCCATGCAATGCCATGAGCTGCAATCCATACATCCCATCAAATGCTACGAGCTGGCAAACAGCTCCCCCCTGAATCAGGCAAAGCAACGAAACTGCTTTGTCACATCATCAGCGAGGCTAAACAGGGGGTCTCTGCATCGGAAGCCTGACAAATGCTTTTGATACATACACTCCTATGGACAAATGAGGGGGCATATTGACAAGAAAAGCCTATAAATTGATATTCCCACACCCATTTGTTACTTTTATAGCCGGTAAACTTGCTGCCTCCTTGTGCCAGGTGTGGTTGTCTTCTGAAGCCGCCATAAACCATTCAGTTCACTAATCTCACAGTATCATAGCAGAAAGCTACCCACTATTTCCTATTACTTCTCTGTTTTCTGCTGGTTAAAAAATGTTAATCAGCTCAGGAAGGAGCAGAGCACATGGAAACAAGACAGCTTTCTTTGCTGCTGACAGGCTGTGAGGTGAGCTCAGCCCCTCTGACCCAGCAGTGCCCACGGACACAGCCAGCCCCGAGCTCAGCACACCCATAATTTACCATCCCCTCCTCTCCAGTGAGATCCCTTCACATCACATCTGCCTGCAACCCTCTGCAGATACAGCACATCTCATTAGTCTGTGGTAGAGCACATTTCATTAGTTTTTAACAACTACTCTGCAAAATCAGAGGGGTGGATGACGCAGCGCTGGGACTGCACGAACCGAGGCCAAGGTTCTGGCCCCTCACATCTTCCCTGACAGCAGGGCACAAACCATCACATCTGAGCTGTGCTTCACACAACTTCTTCCTTTTTTCCAAACTAGTTGTTAGTTCAATTATTTACTGTGACTCCCTACATAAAACCTTTTTACTATGGAATAACGCTCTTCATTGTTGTTTCCATCTCTGAATCAGCTATGCAGCACTGCTAAAAAACAGAAGGAGCTCTATTTTTCCAGAGAGAGTAAAAGCAGCAAAATCTTATTCTTCCCAACTGAGAAGGAAAAAAAAAAGGAAAAAAAGACAATTTACTTTTAGATTAGCACTGTTTTCCATTTCTCCTCAACTCTGCAATAAAGTTTTATTTTTCCCCAATTCCAGTTACAGTGGTGTACTCCTGCAAAACACAGCTGTTGGCTTAGTATTCACTTGTATGCAATTATTGCACTGCTTAATATATTTTCACCTTTTTTTTTCCCTAATGCAGTTGCAGCACAGGAAATGAGATCTAAAATGCATCACTCACCTGTGACCCTTTTCCCCTGCTTACACACCATGTACTCATTTCATGTGCTTTAATCAATGAATTGTCTTCATATCTCAGATGGGATATTATGTAACACAAATAAACAGCATAAAAGCCAAAAATGAAGGATGATAAATCAATTCTGTGCCTCTAATTAAGAAAAAGAATCAGAACCTCACTTTCATACAGTGCTCTTGGTAGGCACAAAAAAAATACAATCTTTTAACTCTTGTTAAACTCTGAGTTCATCAACTCTGGGTTGATCCTTCCATGACTTTTATCTTTCAGTTCCATAAGAAAGGCAAAAGCCCAACTGAAATGACTACTTTATGAGGCAGTAGAAGAAAATTAAAAACCATTGCAAAAATAAGTTGAAAGCGTCAAAACCGGCTGATTTAAAGCATCGTAGTTTAAGTTTCCTTCACCACTGTTCCAGTATAACCAGTGTTTCAATAGATTAGTACTGAAAGTTCATAAGACACTGCCAGGTGTTCCAAAAGACTGCTGAAAATATTTAATATATTCCACTTACATTCCTGGAAAGATGGACAGTAATTATTTTAAGTTTAAAATTATTTTGTTTGGTTGTAAATAAAAGAACATTTCTGGTAACATTACAGAACTTGGTTAGGTTTTTTTCAACAGCACTGCATTGTACAGAGAAACTATTGTAATTTAAAAAAAAAAAAATCTTAATGATCCCTACTTATTTTCTTGGTTCAATTACAATTATTTTTAAGGTCTTCTGCTGTCTTAGAATTTACTACAGGGGAGTAAGCAGCCACAAATCTGGACACCTTGGACAGGAATTGAAATTTATGAATCTTAAAATTTTAATCTTTTCCTTCATTGATACAGTAGATTAAAGCCCAACCTCCAACACTTGGATCCAAAGCTTCTGTAACATCAGTGCAGTTCCTTCAGTCATGGCAGTTACATCTGAGTTAATAAAATTCTGCCCACAGACACTTACACGTGCAGATGATGGGAGAGCAATCTTGCCTACTGACCAAGGTTGCCCTCAGGAATACAAGTTACCACAAAACACAGTCCAGAGCAGTTTACCCAAACTTTCCCATGGATCATTATGAGCTACAAAACATTTCTCAATACCCTGTAGCAAATTCAGGGCTTGTAATGTAAGGATACACCATTTAAAAGATAAATAGTAAGTCAGAAGCTACAGCTTACAACAGGAAGAATGAAGGAGAAAGACCATTCTGTTAATGACAATTGCCTCAAGGCTCTGCCTATCCAAATTGAAACATTTCAAACCTTTCACCTGATTTTCTGAGGATCTCCAGTTACAAGGAAGCAATTCCTCACAGCCGGCTGCTGCTGTCTGGCCTCTGTGTGTTTGCATGGGGACAGAGAGAGTGAACAGACTTTGCAGATGAAAACACTGATTTATGTTTGGATTATTCGAAGTCTGATAATTACAAACCATCCAGAAAACATAATGGGTTTCTTTGCAAATTCTATCAATACATTTCCATACAAACACTCCGTATTTTGACAGCTGGGAAGGTTTCACAGTAGGCCAAGTTTCAGCCTTAATAACAAAAGCATTGAACTCGACAAGCAAAAAGGGAAGCAAGCATTTGGCAAATAAGAATTGCTCTTTCTAGTAAGAGAGAGGTGTGGTGTTTCACTTTTAAGAATCCTCAAGATGATAAAACTGCAGATATACACACTTAACTTCATTTTTGTCTAGTGGAAGAAACGAGCACAAAAAAGGTTACATAGACCTCCTGTCCAACAGTTCAAAACAAGATCTCAACCAGTTTCCTAAAGCTTTGACCTTATCATTGGGCACCAGGGTTGTTTTTGAGAGCGAAAAGGGCAAAGGAAATTACTGCCTCTGGCAATATCCAAAATACACAGCCTGCTGGACTGCACAGCCTGGGTCTGCAAGCCAGTTGCAACTTTCTTCTTAATAATTATGCCCATAGAAAAGAAACAAAGTTACTGGATTAATATTCACTGAATGATAACAACCTCCATGTAGTAATGTCCATGTACTTTTCCATAAGGGTCTTCTAGAAAACACCAAACTAACACAGGCCCTCCATCATCTCCCTAAGGAAGAACCTCCATACAACTCTCCTGCAGAACAAAGATAGAGCCACAGCTCGTATAGACACCTGTATATTCAAAATCCATTTGAATTGTCTAAGAACAACTTGTACAAGGTCAACACTGTCCCACTCCTCAGTGTAAACACTTTGTTAGCAGCCTGATTTTATTTCGGTAGTAAGTGTCACTTCAGAACTGTGTTTAACCATGAAAAGGCAACCTTCTAGAGGCTGCAGTTGTAACACAAACCCCAGCTCACTGTCTTTCAGCAGTAATGATAATTTTCAGAGGGCTCCCAGACTAAGAAAACGTGACTTTACACATGGAACTAGGTCTAAGAGCTCAAAATTTTGGGTAAGTCTCTTTCTAAACATGGCTGTCGCCTTGAAAGCCCGCATATGTTTTCTTCCTTATGCACGTTTTCTTCCTTTAAAACGCTTGGTTTGCTTCCATTCTTCTTGTGTTTCTTTTAAAAAGTAAGAAATACATGAAGACAAAACATGTAAGATACAAATCTACCCCAGCTATGATACATATGGAGACTAAAGTATGCAAACTGCATAAGTCAGCCTTCATGAGCTCAAGAGATGAGCCAATGTCAACTCCTATGTAGTGACAAGGGACCTCAGCCCATCCTCCCCCCGTTGCCAGGCAACCATTCCTGTATCCTTGGCTGTATTCATCAGCCATTAAGCACCATCAGGCTCCCTTTCTTTCCTCCCTCACACAGGCTCCCACTCTCATGGATGTAGGAAGGGGAGGGGGAAGTTAAACAAGATGACTTTCTTTCCCAGCAGAAGCAACATTCTGAGTTTTAATAGCTAATAGATTTTAGCCAATTCACGCAATTCAGATAATTGTTTTGTAGTGAAAGATACAGCATGATTGTAAGGTGCAGTTCTAATAGGAACAGGGCTCTGTTAAAAGTCGGCATTAATGGAAGTCGTCTAAAGTGTCTATTATTAGACAGCGATGATCTCACGCTGGCAGTACTAAAAGTGCCCTTTGAGTTTGTAAAAAAATAAAGCAAGAGATGACAGCTTTTTAACTCCGTAAGAATGGCATTCAACATGAGGAAATGCTATTCTAAACCTTGTCAAGATAAATAAAAATCAGTTGATCTCAGAAGCAGAAATGTGTTGCATCTTTAACGTTTTCCATGGAAACAAAGCAGTACCTCAACCACTGGGGGTGCCCTTAATACCCCACCCCTGAAGCAGAAGTCTCCCTGCCTGCCCATTCTCAAGCCACAAGGTACCTTCCACTTGCAGGCACCAGCAGGGCAGTCCTGCAGCCATAAAGGGAGTTGGGCAATGCAAGTGAAGATCCTCCCTCCTCCCAGCCCCAGCTTAACTTCAGCCAGAGCAGCTCTCACCCAGCTCCTCACACACTCAAGGGGAAGGAGCAGGGAAATGGCTGAGGACAGAAGGGAAGATATGGCTCCTGCAGCCAAAGTTCATTCTTGTATCACACGAATGCTGCCATCAAAAACCCCTGTAATACATACTTGGTATTTCAGTCTTGTTATCTTTCTAATTTTCATGAGACTGAAGTTTCATAGAACTCCTCAAGTGAAGAAAAATATTAACACATTGAAAAGCTTATTTCAAAGCTCTAAAATAACATCAAATATTGCAAACCCCACAATTCTGCAATAGGAAAACTCAAGATTATCAGAAGTCTCACCTAAACATACAACTAGAAAAGCTGATTTGTCTCTCTTTTTATTTTTGAGACCACGATGTCAACAAGTTTTCATGTCTGTTAGCCACCAGTGGAGAAGGATCTTGATTAGAGATTATTAGGACAAGGACCATGCACAAGGCCAGGAAACATAAGGATGTATGTAAGGACAAAGAAAAGGCTAAAAGAGCTTAAATTGATATTTAGGTGGAAGCTCAGGTGTCATTAACCAGGTATCAAAACAGCTACAGCAGTATAAGAAATGTCATAGCATAAGGTTGTGCAGGTAAGGAGGAAAAAAAGAGATAATTTCGATGCTTCCAGCTGATTCAGACAAAATGTTTTCCAACAGTGTTAACTGTTGGGCAATTTTCCAAGAGTCCTGAAAACTTTTCCATCACCGGAATCTTGAGGACTAGAGAGAGTCTTTTGCTGTAAGCACAAAGCACATGCAGTGTAAAGAAACAACTCTGATGTCAATAAACTAGATCATAGAGATGATTTTCCAGCACAGAAGGAAACATCCCGACTACTGCTGCTTGCTCCTTACAACAGCACAGAAGCATTTTTGCAGACTCAGGTTTCACAAAATTTTCCTCTGGTTGCGTCCACACAGGTCAAAATTCTCATATAGAGAAACTTCTGTAATTTGCACCCAAAATATACTGCACAAGAAAAAGGATTTTATGTACTCACCCTTCAAATTTTATTTTACAATTACTTTAGCATAATAAGTATGCTCATGCCTATTTGCTAATTAGACAAATGCAATATTGACCAATCTCTACACTGCGTCAATACCATGACAAGAATTTAGAGGAGTTCAGTATTTGCTAAGAATAAGACATTCTGGTCATCTGCAAGTCCTTGGGTGTTTCCCAAATGTCTCAAATTTTAAGTTTTAATACACACTTGTCTGGAGTCTCACTACAGTAACATGTGCATTTAAATACTATTCAAATCAGTAAAATATTAATAGCAAATTATTTAAATAATTCCACAGTCCTCAGTGAAAACTTCCAATTCTCAAAAAGTCCTTAGAAGAGGAGGACCATAATTCCCATCCTAAAGGGAGTACAACCAAGCCCACAAGACAGTGTCAGAACAAAATATAAAACAAAACAACACTTCTCCAGCTGTGGGTTGCTGTGAGCACTCCTTTTGGAAGTATTACAAACAGCTTTACTTTGGTCTCCTCTTAACAGTAAAACTGCTGAATCTGATTTGCTTCTACAAGTACTCAGTGCTTAAGGGCAGCAAATCCTGGGCCTTAAACCAAATACAGAACGGAACATATTTTTACAGTGAATATTTCAAAATTATTGTGCTCCTGGAACTCGGTTCCACAGCACATGCCAGCATCACAACCCTACTACTGGGATATGAAGTAGCATATGGTTTCTATTATGTCTAACAATATTGGTTAAATTTGAAGAAAGCTCTGCTGGAAAATAATGTTTTTTGAGCACAGAAATCTCACTGGTGCCTTCACCTACAGACACAGCAGGGCAAGTGGAGCCAAAAAGTTTAAAACACTGAAAATTGCCCACTCTGAGTGATTTCACCAAATGAACAAGAGATGCTGAACAGTCAAACAGGGCACTGTCGTGATAAAGGACTGCTCACAAGTAACTAACTGTTCACAGTTATTAAAATAATTCTTTTCTGCAATGATTTCACAAACAAAACAAGCTTGCCACATCTTACCATGAAACAATTCTGGAGGAGAAAGACTAAAAATATGCAGTGTTAGAGGATACCTTTTCCATATACATGAGAAATCAAAGCATATACATATATAATGAAAGCTGCAGAGTGTTGAAAATTAGACTCTGGTTTGGGTCTTACTTTCCTACAGCTATTTAATTACCCCTTCATCATTTTCACTGCCTTGCTCTCTATACCACGAGTATGGTACCATGAAAGTAAAATTAAGAAGAACAAAATTGTGAACTCCCATTCCAGCAATTTTGTTTGCGACTGAGCTCACAACATACAGAAGCCGAGTTGCAACCTGATTTTCAATTATTTATACTTTGTTGCCTTTGTAATTTCATATTTTCCCTTCAATTAGAATGATCTCTCCTTCATATGCATATTCAATTTTTAGACAAAACCAGACGCTTGCCAAGGACTGTGTAAGACACATAAGTGTTCACGCCACTGTCTGTCATTTTGTTTAATTACTGAAGCCTAACCCAAATTTCTGGCTCATGCCTGCACTTTATTTTGACTAAATTATAAGTTTTGCAACTTAACTCCTTAAAATTCTTTCTTTCCTTGAGAACATAGTATCCTCGCATTTCTTTCAGGCTCAATAACATTCAAGATAAGAAAAGTCAGAAGAGGTGTTTGATACATTTATTTTATTTTTTTTAATTTACCTTAAAGCCAAGATGGGATCAGCTTTGCAGAGACTTTGTCACGAAGGCATATTTTCAGTCTGGCCTCTACACAAATTCTCTGCAAAAGAGAAACACATAACACTTCAGAATGCAACTCTTTGAAACAGAAAACTAACCATTTTCAATTATGTAACTTATAAATATAAATAGAAGACTCATTTTCCTGACACAGCAGCAAAGTTGAACACATTTTTAACCATGATGGCCCTTATGAAGTATTTTTCTTATCTAAAGAAACAAAATGACTGCCTAAAATGTTAAAATCTATGTCCTTGCAACCAGTAAGGTCTGGTTCATGAAGCAGCAGATTCCCATTCAGGGAACTCGTGGTAGCTCTTCTACTCCAATACAAAACACTGTGCAGTAAACTATTGCCTTCATTATCCATCATTAAAATAGAAGTGTTCTCATTACAAAAAAAAAAAAAAATTCAAATTTTCATCTATTTCCCACTAGCAATCTCATTATCATCCATATAAATCTCCCTTCTTCTTCTAATGAAATTCAGAAGGCACCAATGTGTTCCTTCCCCCAGCAAAACAAGGTAGCTCAGTACACATTTAAGCATTCCCTGTGTATATCACTGAAATTCAGTACCAATCAAAGCTTATTATAAAGATTCCACAGATAACTCCACTAATAAGCCTCCACTGCTGCACTGCATAAATTATTTAAATAAAAAAATGGAAGAAAGGATCCACAGTAATCATGTTTAGTCATAACTTTCTGTAAACACTACTATACCTGGGCAGTAAAGAAGTAATATTAAAAAAAAAAAAAAAATAGAGAAATGCACTGTGACTGTTTAGGAAAAGACTGGATGAGGCACTCAGTGCCATGGTCTAGTTCACGTGGTGGTGTTTGGTCATAGGATGGACTTGATGACCTCAGAGGTCTTTTCCAACCTAACTAATTCTGTGGTTCTCCGACTGCTTTTCAACATCCAGGATGCAGAACCCACTGAGGTCCTCCAATACTCCTTCTGTAGGAGCACATCCAGCACCAATCCAGATAAGCAATAATGCACTGAACTAGCAGGAGTGCAGTTTCCATCTCCAAGACAGCTGGTTTTAATACACATTTTACTGATCCATCATAAGGGCTGTAGCACCCATGTTGTGACAGACTTCCTCTTGTGCAAGTGAGAAGGTGGGAAAGAGTGGCTGGGAGATGGAAAGGGTTTGGGTGAGGGATGAGCTGGTTTCTACACCTTTTCCTAGGTATGCACTCAAAGGCCTGAAATAAAGGGTGGAATAAAAGGAAGATTTTTTTTAAAATATATTCCTGAATTTTTCACCTGGAGATAAATTATCTTAAAAAAAAAAAAAAAAAAAAAAAAAAAAAAAAAAAAAAAAGTTCAAGGTAACCTTGCAGAGTCACAGTTCATAAAAATGGAGGGACAACAGGAAGACAAACCCTTTATCATTGCAGATCTGAACCCTGCCAGAGGTGCTTAAAGTATCTTGGGTTGGGAGAAACCTAAGAAGTCATATAGTTCAACTCCTCATTTAAAGCAGGAATAATATCAACATTAGATCAGGATGCTCAGATCTTTGTACAGTCAACTAAAACTAAGGGAAAAATAACAGTCCTAAAGGAAATTCATGTTTTCACAAAGACAGTTGAAAATGAACTGCAGTGAAGCAACAAAAATTCAAAATGAAGTAATGATGGATTTGCTGAGTTCCAAAAGTCGCATTTCCTTGACAGTCATAAATACAATATTGTACTACTTCTCTGCAAATCAACACCTTGAGAGTATAATGCTTCTGTAAGCAGAAATTACAGTTATGGTCTTACTGGACAAGACTAAAGGAAGCTGAAAAAAAAAAAAAAAAACCCAAAAAAACCCAGTCATTTCCCTGGACCAGAAAAAAAGACTTATTTGCTCACAGGTCTCAGATAAAAGCTTTACGTTAAAACATTTTATCTTTCTTACAGTTTTACTGCTCAAAAGATGAACTATGAGATTAAATCCAACTTTCTATTAGGCTCTAGAGATAGTCACACGCCATGCAACTCGTAAGACTTCTGGGTCTGGACATAGTAGTAGTTATTGAATATATGAGGGAAGCATTTCAAAAAGGCATTAACACTAATAGGGCTTACATATGTGCATCAAGGGAAGAATATCTGCTAAATTATGGTACTGCTCAGTCATGACCCAGAGGTACAGAAAGTAGCCATCTGGATAATTCCACAGAATTCTGAGAGATTCTTCTAAATTCACCCACTTAAAAGGCTTTGAATTTTTCCAAGCATTTACTGAAGAGAAAAATGTGAAGGGAAAAACACCTCAAATCATAAACTAATCACACTCCATTATGTTTGTGTTTCACCAGTCTGAAGAATAAACACGGGGGGAGAAATTTAGCAGACGCAGAATGGGGGCTTTTTTTGTTTGTTTGTTTAATTGAAAACCAAAGCAAAAGAACAACACGGGGAACAATTCCCCAAAACACCAACAGACTGCAGTTTCATCCAGTCTCTCGCATTTAGACAGTGTTTAAAACATGCAGAACATTTGAAGGTTTTTCAGCCACCACGACTAGTAACTGCAGGCTCTCATACCCCTGCATCTTCTAGATATGCAGTTAAAAACGGACAACAACAAGATTCAGGATCAGAGAACTGAAAAACAACGTCATGTTTCAGTTGTCCTTCTCAGCAGATAGAGTCAACATATTTCATTACTGATCACCTTCCTGGGCAGGAATGACCATGTTCATCAGATGTGTCAAAATTTTTTGTTCATGCCACGTGTATCTAATTTTTAAGCAGCTAGCAAATTTACAGATAATGACTCTGGAGTAATTTCAGTGGGGAAGCATTAGCCCAAGGACAGAAATTCCTATTTCACAAATTCTGAAGGAACTACTCTCTCCTCAGCAAAGTTTATATTTGAGAAAGTAACTATTTTTGCTGGGAGAGAACATGGCAAATTGGAGCACAAATCCTGTTTCACTTAAAACTGTAATTCCCGTGTTTCACATGAGGCTCAGAATTCAGTGGGTACAGAAGGCAGGAAGAGGAGGGAGGGATACAACAGCTCACGGATTAGATGTTGCCACTTCCGATCCATCATCACACTCCCTCAGATTATGAGAATGAATTTTTCCCAGTAGTACATTTTATGCTTGACAGATTACAGATTGGTTTACACATTCACAATTGGAGCACTTGGATTTTACAAAAGTTCAGGTCTTTTGAGACCAGCATTTGTTATGTGGCTTGACACTGAGTCAAGAGAAACATTCCACGAGACAATGCCAGAGACACTTTCTGGCAATGAAATGGGTGAAGTCACAAACTCCTTAATGATCTCTGCAGCCAGCCTGAATTTAACACTTTTTCTTTGACTTTACAGCTGGCTCAGAAAGGTCATTAGACTATTATATTCACTGTTATGTAGAGCAGCACTATGAATATGTAAAGTTTCTATAGCAACACTTTCTTAATTCACTCTTTAAGCAAAACACCAATTAGCTTTTTATTATAGCCAATTAAAAAAATCTGCACACTAATTGACAACCTCTCTACTCAGAATTTAAGCTTATGCAAAAGGAAATTGCAGTGAAATTTTCCATGGTAATAGCTTGCTCCCCATTCTTCCCTCTTAAGAGAACAGAGGCTGAGCATTTATTTTCCAATCTAAACCATTCTGACACAAAGAAGTAACCTGTCCCGATATGGCTTAACTCTTAGTAGAGCCCAAAGATTACAGATTTCAGAAAAGCAGCAGAAATGTAATCAACTGACTTATTTCTGCATCACAGGAAACTGGGCATTGGCCTGTGCACCTGGAGATTGTGCAAGAGGCAGCCAGCAAAATGTTTCTCTTTCAGAGTATTTAAGTACGTTGAGCCAAGTGAGAAAGATGGCAAAAAACAGCACTGAAAGACAAAATTCAGCAGGGCAGCAGAGACACTTTTGCTTCCTTCTTAATACTTAGGATTGGTTTTTTCACATATCTTCTGCACAGCTGGTGATGACAGCTTCTTTGTGTGTCACTTCAAGTAGCAAATTTCAAGATAAATTAGTTAGAAACCAGTCAGCGAACACAATATAAAAAGAAACACTTCATGATGCAGAGTATCACGAGAAGTAATCAACAACAAAAGCTGAACTGTCCTTCTTGGTAAGATCTTCTGCAGGAAGCTAAATAAAAAACATCATTCCCCTAACAGTTTTTCCATGTGAGGTGTCGGGATTCACCTCACTAATAAATAAATAAATACACACAGAGCCAAGTAGCAGATGGCTCCTCTGACAAGCCTGGCATGCCCCAATCAAGAATTAATGGTACCTGAGGTATCAGTAGGTCTGATGGTTCTCAAGGATAAACTACAGAAACTACTCCTCACCATCTTACACTTCTTCACACTGTCAGATACTGTAGCATTAGAACAGCAACTTTAAGCATCTCACAAGTTACGTGGGGACACCAATGTAGTAACTAAAAGAGTTGGCAAACAGAAAGAGGGGTTAGAGTGGTCTTTCAAACCTACCACTGTAAAGGAGAGATCAAGGTATTCACATGCAGAAGAGACCACTATGTGTAACCCTGAGAAGACCATCTGCTGCAAAGTCACAGGGTCTGGAGCAAAGTCACAGGGTCAGTGAGTTATGCAGAACACAGGGACACCACAGATAAGGGACCACAGTTAAGCAGCAGAGTTACAGGCTTTTTTTTTTTTTTTTTGGTTCTTTAGAGAGGTAAACTCCCAAACCCAGTTCCCTGAATTGCCAGAAAAAAAATGGGAGCATATTCAAGCTCCAAGCCTTCCAAGTACCAAGACCCCACTGTCAGATGCACAGCTCTGCCTCCTGCAAAGGGTCTGTTAGTCCAAAGCACAGTGCACAGTGTTACACACAGAAAAGGGACTAACTCAAACTAATGTTAACGTTTTCTGTCCCAAGACTTTGAAGATTTCTCCTCAGTAAACCCCTGCAACCAGCACCTCACCAAAATATGTGTCAGTTCACACCTCCCTGCAGCGAACGTCTCTCCCTTCCCTGCCCTTGAGTGCACCTGAGGAGAAGGTCTAGGGCAAAGTTTAAAGGCAGCTGGTAATGGCAGAGCTATTCATTGGCAGAAGTCAGCATGACCCTCAGCTGCTTTCCAGGAATCTGCATTCCTGGGATCAGAAAGGCTCCAGCTGGTGACAGTCACTTTTCAAATACATCATCACTAGGTATCTCTTTCTTACTGTCTTCTCCGATCTGCTCTTTGCCCACTCAGCCTGCTCTGAACAGGCACGTCCATGTGGTCAGGCAGGTGGTGTGTGATGTGAAAACCCTTGAGGGAGTAAAACAACAGATATGATTTCTGGCAGCCTCATCCCTGCCAAGAAAACACCTTCAGTGGACTGAAATATGAACCCAAGCCAGCTGTGCAGCCAACCCAGCCTTTGTAAAAGCAGACAGCTCACAAATCAAGAAGATCAGGTAGGCAGATCAGGCTTCTCCTCCATATTTCTTGCTATTATGATCAGCGTTCAAAGTATCTTCATTAAAAGAACAGTTTGCACATCGAGCTGCAAGTAAAGGATGCAGAGCTACGCTCCACTTTAAGACTGCAGAAGCAATATTTTTTTCTTGGATTGTTTTTTACTGTTTCACAGGAGGGCTTACCACAATTAAATTGTCTTTGTCTAAGTATAAAAGCTCAAAATATTCTGTTATTTCCAAAGTAAAGAGATGGCTTTGTTGCACATCTAAATTACTCACCCACTGTTACAACCTACCATAGAACTAAAGCAAATTAAAACAACAGCTAAGACATCACTGCAAGAACAGATTTTCAACAGTTTTGAAACATCCTTTTTGACTCCTTTAATTTACTTTTCTGGTTTTGAAACACATAAAGGACAGAAGCATGATTGCAGTAAATTTTGATAACTACCATAGATTTCTCCCACTCTCTCCATGAAAGAAAGTATTTCAGAAAAACCTTCCATCCAAATTTATCTTTTCAATTTCTGCACAATCCCGTGTTGGCAATAATATGCACCCGTAACACCAGATGATGAAAAGAAGAATTTAAAGGAAACCATATTTTCCCACAACTTTTTTCAACCTCTGAGAAGGGTTGACTTTCTCAATCCAAAGTTTGGACACAGAACCTGAAATCAAAGTGACTGTACAAAAGATATTTTTCTGTCTTCATGACTTGGTGAAGAAAGAAAAGTATCAACTTTATGACCTACTACACTTCAATAATCTGAAGTGACTGCTGCCAAACCTATGAAAACCCAGTTTTTATTACTATTCTTTATATAATATTATTATATATTATATTGTATTTGTAGATAATGCATATTTATTTATAGATAATATGTTATTTATTATATTAATGTTTGAAGCAACTAAAACATTATCCAAATATTGCTTCTTACATACTGTTCTAATTCTTTATATTCTATTAAAGATGTATGGCAAGATCTCTGTCTTACAATCAGATCAAATAGGAAATACTGAAAGGTTCTCCTTCCTTTGTGCTTTCACAACTCTGTTTCCTGGAAGGCTGTAAGTTAGGGGTAGATTCAAAACTTTTTATAAAAACTTCAACCTTGGATTCCCAATTGCTACATCTGTAAAAGCTCTGAGATCAGAAACCCTGAATAAATACAAGTTCTTGGGCCAAGGCATGACAGAGAAATTATTGCATCTTTTTAACCTTCACAAGGTCTCCCAAATCTCATGCTTTTTTAACAGATAAAATAAATGCAACAAAACTCCAGTCTTTCTACTGAAAATTACCAGTTCAATACTACAAGTGTTGATAATTTTTTTTCCATTTTATCATTTCAAAGTTAAATTCAAAGACCTAAAGACATGCCAGATTAAGCCTGGAAAAGAAGCCTGGCTTCCCAAGAATCCCTCCATCTCGCAGTCAGGAAAATTTGATCAATTAAAATAGAATCCAACACTGAGGAAAACACAATTAAAAGCTTCTATCGCGGAATAACGCCACTAAAAAACCCGATTTATCTCCCTGTTGCTTTCATCTAAAACTTCCTGAAAGCACCTAGCCATAGTACTTGTTACATCTTGTTATTAGGGGTAGAGCACCATATATTTATACCACATGTATGAGAAAAATCAGTAGGTGCAATTCAGACCTGAGCAGCCCATGCAGTTTGATGGATGCACTGCTATGGTTAGTGCCAGGCTGCAGCTGGGAATCAACAAGAAATTTCAGCGCTACCACCAGCCCTTGGGGCACCTGAGGGATCCCCTCTGCATCTCTGGGCCTCAACGAAGGACTGGAAGAGAGAAGAGCCAGCACAAGTCACTGTGTGAAGAGAAACGGGGAACTTGGCATTTTGCTTTGTCTTTGAGATAAGAACTCCAACAGTTTGCCTTTATATATTCAGATAAAAATAACTGAATATCTACCACTCAAATTAAAGGACACAGATGGCTGCTTTGAACTGAAAGAAAAGGCCAAAGATACTGGCTTTAGTTACAAAGTCCCCTAAGAATAAGCAGCAGAATGTTGTATCTTTGTTGGGTGGAAGAAACTGTTATCTATCTTCCCTGCTCCTAATGGGATTCCCTGGGGTCTCTTTTTCACCAGTTTCAAAAGGTCAGTCTTTGTCTCCAAGTGCTTCTCGTCAATGTTAAAGCCACAGTCTGCTCTTTGATACCAAGATAAAAGAAGTATTTGCTGGTTTAGACCACCACAAACTGAGAATAAGCCCCACTGCAGCATTTCAAAGCAGCAAGTGCATTGCACGAGATGACCAAGGGGGGGAAATACTCTGAAGGAGAGCAAAATGACCCGCAGTGATCTGCTCAGCGACACATTTCACTTCCAGCCTGGCCCAAAATGCACTGAAGTTTGCAGAACTTCTGTTAATTTTCACAGGTTTTGGAATATGTCCTTTACGCCCTCTAAAATTATATTAGGAAAGTAGTATCAGTTTATCAGGTTTAGTGGGCACACACACCACATTTTATCTTCAAGCTTGTCTCCTTTAAGGAGAAGGAAGGTTCGCATTCTCAGCAAATTCAGACACAAAAAAAATGCAAATGAGAGAAAAGGCAGATTTCTCAATGATAGAATAAAGGCGACAGGTTAATATTCCAAATGTTTTGTGCTTTCTCCCTTGGGAAAAAAAAAAGCAAACAAACCATAGATAGTATGCATTATATTCTAACTTGTATTCTGACCAATATTCATTCCAGTTGTGAAAAGAAGGTTTGTCTCTCTCAACAAATAGACTAAATCATAAAACATAGCAAAAAGTCAATTTCCACACTTTATAGCTATTTTCATCTAATAATTTGTTGTATTTTGCAAGTGCTAAGATATAACCTCACCAAAACTGGGTTTATATAGCATGACTATAGATAATCATCTGTTCACATTTTTATTAAATTCCTTTTATTAGCAGAGTTCATAAATTGGAAATATATATATATATATATATATATATAATTCCAATAGAAACATATCATACTGGGGGCCCAGGGTTTTTATAACTTGTGGGAGCTTTATGGGAAAAGGTTACTTTGGGCACTCAGCAAGTTTAAAATCTCCTACTGAGTCCAGGGAATCACAGGGGGGGTGTGAGCCCAGGACAAGGTGATTCAACCCCGGTGCTGACACAGAGCACGGGGACAGTTTTCAATACATTTTTATAGAGCAAAATATTCTGTGGTGTAGAGAGGCACAAAGTAGTAATCAATGAGCTCGTTCAGGCATGTTACACACACTGCAGTAACTCAGAGCTGTTTGCTAATGAAACCAGACTGCACCCAAGCTGCCTTATCCTGAATTATGTTTGGTATTTCTGCCCAGCCCTAAATTGTGCTACCTCATCTCATCCTTCAGAAGGCACCATATTTAGGTCACTCCATGTTTTCACAAACAGGATGGGCAAGGAGATGAGCCTCTTCTTTCCTCATAAGTGATGAAGTACCAGAGGGAAAGTCCCATCAGGGGTGACCCTTCTCTTCCTCACTGCTTGGGATCAGGAGCACTCACTGCCCCCGATTCAACAGGAGAGAAGATGCACAACTCCAGCTGATTCTGCCTGGAGTTTTGTGGCTGGGATGGAGCATGGATGTGGCACCTACATCACACATCTCCCTTTCCCCCTGCCCAGACAGGTACTCTGCTCTCCTCAGCTTCAGTTCATTGGCACCTTCTGGTCTTCACCCTCCCTGAACAAGCCCAGCCCAGGGATATCCACTTGGTGAACAACAGCAGTAGCAGCCAACCATCTGTCCCAGATCAGAGGAAAAATAGGAGCTGATGCATTTTGAACACTTCAGCTAAACTGAGTTTTGCTGACTTACTGTTGGTCAGCATCTTTATTATGCTAGATATAAATAAACCATTAAACATTTACTCAAAATAGCCAAAATGGCCTGCAATTCTCCTGGTTCCTGAGCAAATTAAATGTGTTTTCACCCCAGTAGCTTTTTCTTTTTTTATTATTATTAAAGAACCAACACAAGAAAAAGCAATGAGTAACTATACCTTTACTAGAAAAAGAAAAAAAAAAGAAAAGAAAAAAAAAAAAAACAAAGAAGGAAAAAAAAAAGGAATTTCCAGGAGATTATATGGACAAATCTACATAAGTACTATAAGAAGAATTCTGTGCTATTGTTAGTGTTGCACTATTTTGGTAATTCAATTAACTTCTGATGTTGTCAAATACAAGATCAGAACTGGTTTGCACAATGAGTACTCACACACCATAGTAACACAATTACACAAATGTCTATTAGCCTATGCTATCAATTAAATACCCTCAAGGGCAAAGGGTAAAATATTTTACAGCAGCAATTATGAATTGCTGCAGTTCAGGAGATAAGTATCGTAGATGGTGTCCAACCATAAATAATTCTGAAATACCATTTTCTTGGTTTCTAAGTAAACCCATTGCACTACTGCAATGCATGTTTGAAGCTGCTGCCAAACTCAGCTGTGTCACCAGCAATGATCAATAAAGATCATATTGATTTAAGAGAATGCATTGCTTAAAGTCAATGTTCCCACAGGTGGGACAGAGGCAACATCAGAATTACAAAGTCCTAATTAGTTCAGCGTCTAAAACAAAAATCCCATCCTAAACCGTTCTACAAAAGAGACTCATAAATGAGATCCTAAAGAGGGCACAGCACACAAATTGGCTAGTAATGCAAAAACCAACGTTCTTGTTCATGCTTGAAGAAACATAAAATAAAACAATCCTGAGACCTACAGCACTTTTATTTTGAATTTTTTTTTTTTTTTTTTTTAAAACAAATTGCAGATCTATCCTGGCTTTTTGAAAGGGCACAGAACAGTGACTTATAATTGTTCCAAACACAAAGCCTGATTCTCTGTTGGATAAATCAGGAGTAGTCCCTGGAGTGGAGGTAAAAGCTACCGTGGTGTTGGTGGAGGGCAGGTCAGACACAGCCACCAGCAGCAGCGTGATTTACGACTCTGGCTGACAGTATGTCTGTGAAAGGATCAGGAAAGCTCTGATTGCCTATTATGCATTATTAAGACACAGATCAATACAGAAACCTCCAGGGGCCACTAACATGCACTGCACGTGTGATTTAACCTTCTGCAGACACATCGAGTGAGCGCTGGAAGCCGGGTCCTGCAGTCCCATAGCCAGGGACTCTGCTGCAGATCCTCCTTTAGGTAGGACACAACTTCTAACTCATCTTCTTCCCCTCTCCCTCTTGGTCTTTTTTTTTTTTTTTTTTTTTTTTTTTTTGCGCTTACGAAAGTTCAAGCTAGTTTTGTTGTTTTTTTTTTTTTTTTGTAATAGGATCACAAACTGTGTCCTTTTATCCATCTCCCTGTTTTCAGCAGATTTCCAGGACAGTCCTCACCTTCACGACTCCACCCAGGAGCAATGGCCCTGCTGCTGCCACACCTCCAGGTAGTTTTCCCACCTCAGGGGGATACACTGTAAATTTGGTTACTTTAAAGAATCTCCTTTCAGCCTTTGCCTCAGCCCATCGCTTCTCAGAAGGGAAGTGATATATGGGAATGGAGCATGGAAGTTTGCCCCAAAAAAGGCTGTGTTTGGACTATAATGCCCAGACAACAAACAGCTGCGACTCCTGCTCGCTGTGCCAGGCACAGCCATCACACCTCAACTTTTGCTTCTCCAGCTACACCCACTGCCATTAAATTTCAATTTAAGCATTTTGGGGCAGAGGCTGGGCTGGGAGCTGGGCTTGTTTGTAGGCAGCAACCAAATGCAAAAGGTGCCAGATTCCAGTTGGAGCTGGAAACGTTACTCTAAATACCAAGAGTAACCTGTTATTTCTGCATGTCTTTTCGGCTGAGGGATTGATTTTAAGGATCAGAGAACAGAAACAGCTCACTTTTGAAAGATAAAAAGGAAAATATTAGGAGCTCCAGATGCTCAACAATTTTCTTCACAAGACAGGAATGCTGCTTGAAATTATCCTCTCTACCAAATAGCATTCTTTTTTCTTGAAAACCTGAAAATAAAGGTAATTTCTCAAGAGTAGCTCATGTCACAAATAAATGTAAGAGCACCACTCTGTGAGACTCACACCACTTTGAAAGCAGAGCTGGGCAGATTTGGGTGATTTACAGTAAGCATAGTTAATAACTTATAATAATCGTGCTTAGCATCAAGCTCAGAATGAACTGCTGCCAAGCTGACAAATGTGGCTATGAAAATTGATAGCTTTGAAATTTGTTTCAAGGTTCACGCACAGAAAACCTCGCCAGCAGACATGCAAAAATCAGAATGCTTTTAAGAACAACAGTCTTCTGCAAATGACTGAATTAATTAATTATCTGAAAATCACACACCTAGAAGAAAAACTGTCTCCATCTTTGGTAACTGTCTATTTATTTCCAGCACAGAAATAACTTTATACATTGAGGAAAAGGAGGATACTGGATTTTTCCATCTTTTGAAGGGTAGAAATAAGCATGGAGAGTAAAGATAAGTCACTCAATTGAAATAGATCCTCAGGCCATAAAACATTTTCAGTTGCAACACCAATAAACTCCCATATGATTTTCCTTCTGCCCCAAGTTAAGTGACCCTTACTATTAATTCACACATTAATCTCCATCCTCTTATTCTTCTAGACATGGAAGAATGTGCATCATAAAGAGTTAAGTTTTACCAGAAAAAAAACCAATAAAAATAACAAAGCAATGCAGGTTCTGAACACTGGATGCTAAAGGAAGACCTGGCAAGAAGATAGAACGGAAAAGAGTGGAAAAAAGTTCTTTTCATGCAGCTTACAAGGCAGCCAGTTCAGTCTACAGGCTGGATTGCTGAACTATGACTGCATGGCATCTGGCTCCACATGCCTCCAACTGCCAGAGTTTGATTCTGTGGGTTAAAATTCTGAATTTCTCAATCCAAGAGCAGATGTTTCTACAGGTTTCTGGGAATATGATTTCATTAATTCACCAATAACAAACGTGAAATCTCACCACAGCATGCTTGCTTTCGGGGAAGTGGAGTTAACAGCGCAGCAAAAGCAGATTGGGGCAAGAAGGGCTGGGGAAAAGCAGCAGAAAAAGTATGGAGAGGCCAAAGAGAGCAGAAATGGACCCAGAGAGCAGTGAGACTCATGGCCAGCAATGCTCTCCAAAACTCTTACTGCAGAGCCTGACATACTCCAGACCATTAACTTCTCTTGTTCATCTGGAAGTACAGGTGAACCATCCTCATCCTTATCTAAAGCAGGCATGCCAAACTACTAGTGGTTTTGCTCTTTCAAAGACAAGAAGGGTCTTTTTACAGATTTGTCACTCTCAGGCGCTGGTCAACTGTGTGGGTATTGCATGATGGATTAGAATTCTTCAGCCTGACTAGAAAACTGAACTATTAAAAAAAAAATAATAATAATATTCCAAAGTCAAGCACTGAGCAGCCATGTATTTTAAACATAGATATACAAATACATATTATTATTATTACTACTATGATTATTACTATTATTATTAATTCTGTACATCATTCCATGCCCTAAATGAAGTAACTGGGGGTAAAAAGGAAAGTGTTGTTGCCTTGTTCTGTACTTCTCTTGTCAATTCTCTGTTGAGAAGAAAGAGACAGAAAACCTGATTCAACAGGAAAGCAGTTATATGAAAGCTTGAGGAGAGCATATTAAACTCAGTGAAAAATTATACCATCTTATATTTAACATACACATATCCTACAGAAAGCTGAATCAGTATCAGAGACGGATGAAGTGTTTCTGAGTTGAGTGGCTGATAACTGAAACTTCAAATGAAAGCATTTCTTTGTTTTGAAACTCCTGGAGTTCTTAAGTATTTAGAGGGGGAAGAGGAAAGCGGGTGAGGGCACGGAGGAGGGAAGTGTGAAGGAATGGTAGGAAACAAAAACAACTTGAAGGTTGAAAAGCACTGCAAGAGAGATGATGACTGCCAAGTACAGCAACCAGTCCCAAGGAAAAAAAAAACTTAAACTGAGAATACTCCTGTGCTGCAGGTAAAACAAACTGCCCAGGAGTGCTATGTGCAATCAGATGCAGCAAAACAGCACCACTGGTAAATGGCTGGGTGTGAATATACAGTGATACAGCATCATTTTACACTCAGATGTCACACCTTCGTACAGTTACCACTGTAAACAGGGCAATTTAATGTCTGCCTTCCATAGTTTGAAACTGCTGATGCTGTTTAACCAACTTCTGCCCTTAAAATAATACTCAATTTCTCCATAAAATATTTATATTAAGCTTCTAGCACAGGTTTCTGCTCAGGATCCTATTAAGCTCTCATGGCGAGCTGAGTCAACATGTCACGTGTTCAACCTTTTCAACTGTGTTTCTTTCAGATTACATGAAAAACAGAAGAAAAATGGAAGACCTGGTTGCCCTTTTAAGTTCTCACTGAATGAAACCATAACTGATATTAAAGAATAACAGAGGACATAACATGCATGCACCAAAAACTTATTTTAAGAATGCTGTTCATCTCTTCAATTAAATTAAGCTCCAGCAAATGGAAGGTATTACTCCAGCATGCTCTTCATCCATCCATCTCCTCCTCTCCTACACATTATCCAACCTCTGTGCCAAATGGGATCACTGTACTATGGCCCACACCTGCTGCATAATTGATTATTTTGACATTAAATGTTCATGCACAGCAGCAATCATCACATCATCTCTGGGACCACGGGAATGCGATCTTTGAGTCGCCAGCCTGCCAAAACTTCCCCAAAAGTCAACAGCAGTTGTGCTCTTGTGAAACGTGCCCAGTGTTTCTGCTTTCAAGTTGATTCCAGAATTTCACGGCCTTTAAGGAACACTCTCTGAAATTCTTCTTTAGGGCCTTATTTCCCTTGAAGGGCAGAATACACGGTGACTTGCGTGACTGAGATCATTCAAACATCACCTCATGTTTCTGACTGAAATTTGACAAGCCTCATGCCTGGCAAAACATCATGGAAACTTATCCGGAAATTATTCAGTTGGTCAAGAATCTGGGTAGAAATCCCAGCTGTCATATGAGAAATATTTAGAGGATTATGGGTATCTTAGCCATTTATTAAATTACACTTCCTTCACTGGGCTAATCATGAAGACTAATGCAGTCTTGCTGATTTTTTCACAAGAAGTGAGATGTATTTGGTTTTACACTTCTTCAATTTCTATGTATATTTGTGATAGTCCCGCTGCAATGTTGAGCAAAGGAATACACTCTTGCCCTCATTCCACCCAGGAATACTCACATCAGAGCAAACTTGGGGTTGTTTTGCCTTTTTTTTTTTTCCTCCCACTCTTGGACAAGTCTAGAGGGACTAAATTTCCAAATTCAGGCTCAATTAACCAGCATCTGAGCTGTCACAACAAGCACATAGAATTTGATGAAGATGTTTCCGAACTAGAATCTCTCTTTCTTTATTACCAGGTGTTCAGCAGCTATACAAATACCTCACCCTAAATCACTTAATCATTGTTAGTCAAATAACACCTTATTCCACAGCAAGCTGAATTCTACCAGGGAAGTCACACGTTGCTCAAGCACTGACTATAACTCACTGTACTGAACAGAACTGCAAAATATATACAGCCACACCATCTACAGAGCTCTGCCACTGTACAGCACACTGGAAACCCTGAAAAAAATGGCATGATGAAAGTATTATAGATTAAAAATATCCTTGTTTTAAATAGAATTGGTCAAAACCTAGAACTGGTGGAGGATTCAATAAAATGGCTTACCACAAGAGAGCATACTTGCATATAGAAACTGCTCAACACTTAGGGAATTCCAGCAGAGGATTTTAATTTTTTTTTTTTTTTTTGGTTAATTAAAAGATGGGCTAACCTGCGTATCATCATTCAAACCAAGGACTTTATCAAAGTGAAAAGCCCAATTAGCATCAGTCCTCTTTGGATGTATAGGCTAACATATCCCTCATCAGCTCAGTGAAAACCCAAGGGTGCCTCTGCTCTCCAGAACTGCAAAACTAATAAACAATTTCATTTAATTTGAAACAGACTACACTGAAATCCAGTTTACCTCGGAGTAACAGTGGATTGCATGCTTTTCTCCAGGGCACGTGTGGAAAAGTAAGTATTAAAACCTAATGCATGGAAAAGTACACTGAAAAGACATTTACAAACAGAGAAGAGAGCAGGGCATATTTGTCTAATTTGAAAATCGCATGCTCAAAATCTCTTCTGAAAAGCATCAAAACATGTTTCTACAACATCCTCTAAAGTAAGTTTCTATGCTGAAATAAATGGCACCCAAAAAGCAATTTTTATTATTATTATTTTCAAGAGATTATAATAAAGTGCCATAGCTTCCTCTGCTACCCAGTATTTTATTCTGGTTGTTTCCATCATCACCAAATGGACTGTGCAGTGGGGAAAAAAACCTACAAACTGGGAAGAGATGTCACTGTTTTTTAGAGGACTCTTTCACTTCTGGAAAGCAAATGCCTTTCCAATTCCAATGCTCTTTCCAGGGCTGTGCTTCAATTACAGTGCTGTTACTGTATAACAGTGGTTTAAAGCATCTGATCCATGTTAGTTCAACCAGATATGTTTTTGATGCATCCTTAATTGGTACAGAAATCCAAATGCACAAAGCATTTTTTCCTTCAAGAGGAGAACAAAAAGAAACAAGAAAACCAGTTAAAAAATCCCAACCTAGAGATTATCTCACTGTATGGCAGAAAAGCTAGCAAATGCTATAGTAATAGGCAAGAATAGAAAGAAATATATTTTGGCTGCACTCTGAAAGTTTTAGTCAAAGGGACCTAAAATCGACTAAGTAGTGGCAATAATGTTTTTCTCTACAGGTTAGCCCTAATTCCTGCAGCCTCTCCAGCTCTCTTGGAGCCCCTTTAGGCACTGGAAGAGGCTCTAAGGCCTCCCTGAAGCCTTCTCTTCTCCAGGCTGCACAAACCCAACTCTCTCAGCCTGTTTTATAGGAGCAGTGCTCCAGGGACTGCAAATCCTTGCCTTGCAGCAACCAAACTGCATCTGCCAATCACAAGAATATTAAATCACGTTCCAGGTGACTCCCGTAGCATTTATATCAATGTTTCAAAGGTTTTGAGTCTCATTAAAATTTAAAAATTCAGCCACCACCAAACCCAGGAAACAGTTTCACTGAACAGTTCTGACCAGCTCCAATTAAGATGTATAAAACTTTCATAGTTGCACATCAGTTTGGTGTTTATATGAACAACTTAAGTATTTAATAGATACCTTCACTTTTAATTACCATAAATGTCAAGAGCTTCCTGTAGGATAAGAGCTCCCCAAATGTTTCAATGATTTTTGAGCTTTATCTGAAGTGGTTAACTTTAGGATTTTGTAATGAAACCAACCCTACAACATTTCAAAAACTAACAACCTTCATGCCTACACATTTTCACCCTACAACGTAGCCAAGGACTTTCACTGAATAATAGTGCCTCTTCTTGCACTTGACATTTATTAGTCATGATTTTAAAGTGAGGAGTATTTAATTACAAATAAAGGATCCCTGACTTTGATAACTCTCAAGGAACTGCTAAGCATGAAATAAAATATGATGCTGGAGTCTCCCCTTCGACTTTGCTGTGCATGTGTCTTTCTTCTGATAATTCCAATAAAATAGGCTGATTGTCAAAGTCTAATTTAAGACTTAATGAAGCAGTAAAGGTTGGGGTGATGAAAAAGAAGCTGGAACAATAACAGTAAAAACATAGTCATAGACTATGACGATCCAAGAAAAATTTTCTGGACCATTAGATTTGATTGCGTTAAAACAATGACAAACTACAGAAGCAATTAGAAATCACATCCACTATTAGCAAGTGACTAAATGCTGGTGCTGGTTAATGGCATTTTATGCTTCCTGAAGGCTGGCAAACCCTTACTGCATGTGTGTTAATCGAGAAGCCACTTTCATTGCCAGAATGGTACTTTTGCCTCCCGTGTAATTGTGGCCAAATTGTCTCCTGAGTTTTATCTTCCTGCTGGTTTTGCTCTTATAAAACACTGTTAATATCAAAAGGATATTAAGAAAGAGTTGTTCACATAATATATTCAGACACTGACAGTGACACAAGAAATTAATATGAAAGCTTAATGAAACAAGGCTGACATGTGATTTTGTACAAAACACATACACTTATTCTGTATATACAAATATAAATTTAAAACATATTCACAGAACTTTTAAGGTCCTGAGATATCCACCCCCCCCAGACTGAATCCCACAACCAGGATTTTCACACCCCTCTTTTTTAGCAGGCCCCAAACAGCAGCAAAGCAAAACTGCTCTGGCAGTTCTGAAGAGTTGAAAACCTAATTGTTTTGAAATTAAAAAATACACCAAAAAAAAAAAGTATTAAAGAAAGGCTCTGAATCCACAAAAACAGTCACATCACACACACAGCGCTTTGTGTCAGTGTTTGAGACTGATGGTTACTCACAATGGCTCAGCTGAACACAATGGCAGGGAGTCCTTCTTGACGTGGAATTAAATACAGTCAAGCCTGAACATTTCATAAGCATCTTTCTATTTACCAAGGGTGTACAATGCCATAGCAGCAAACACACCAAAAAACGTGGAGCCAGAACAATACTTTATATAAAATGCTCACAAGCAATTTCCTTAGTGCCTCAAAATAATAAATAACTACAAATCTGACTGCTAATGCCACAAAAAAATCCAAATGCTTTAAATCAGTACCCCTGATCTTAACATGTCTGTGAAAATAAAGAGATGGGAGAAGGGAGAATTGTCAGAAGGCACAAACAGAAGTTAGCAGCTTAATGGACTTTCTACACTTCAGCCTTTTCCTCCAGGTGATGCAATACTCATGAAGAACTACTAGCTCAACCCCTCAACTTTTCAGACAATTAATTACCAGGCAAAAATTAATCACAGGAGATCCTTCAGCAGCTTTTCCACTGGTGCATTTCCGAACACAAACAGCACACATCTGTCTGTACTACCTCACCTAATTAAAAATCAAACCTTATAGATTTTTTGTGAGTACCAAGCAAGTCATATATTAAGTTGTCTAACAGAAGACCCAGGTTCAGCCATGATTCCCATGGTCAAGCTGTAATAACAAGTGCCCTTACAAGGCAAACCTTGTTTTACTGACACGTGGTAATGCCTGAAGGGTTGGGTTACTCCCTGCTTCACTCTAGTTCTTTCAAATTTAAATTCAGATAAAATTATCTGGCAAGACATACAGCAAGCTCATATTTATAGCTTGGTTTTGGTTTTCAAAATCAAATTCCTTAAAGACCTTAAAAAAAAAAAAAAAAAAAAAGAATTAAATTGTCCTTTCATACAAGTGCAATCATCACATGTAAAGTAACCCAGTCAAGTTCACTCCTCATGCAGCAAGGAAAATAGAAACAACAAAAAAAAAACAGTACTACAACTAGACTTCTCTTCTATTGAAGCTTTTGTGCAGTGCTTGATCCTTCAAACCCTGACACAGATGCAGCAATTACAGTTCAAGTTTACCAGAGTTCCTTTTACTCTGCTCTCACCTTTAAGCAAATTTCTATTTCACTGAGGAGTTCATCTCTTATCCCTCCCTTCCATACAATGCTGAGAGATAAGAGGATTTATCAGAGTGCAGGAGAGGCATTACATTTAACATTTGCTTAGAGCAAGTTCTTCAACTTTCTCTTCTCTCACCTTAGTCTTGTTCTAAATTGTACATTCATCCATAGAAGGGCTGCATTAATCCTGTCCTGTGACCTATTTCAGATAAGAATGGAGTAAATACAGATGGGAGAGGACTTCCTTGGCTCAAACCTATTTCAATTTTTCAGAGAAAAATCTTAAAATGATGAAGGAATATTTAATCTAAAACAGGGTTGGCACTACAGTAACACTACAGCTAAACACCACTGCAAAGCTGTTTTTCCATGTCTCCACTCAGATAGCAATGATAAATATATTCACTTATTAAAAAGTAGAGTTAGTTGCTTGTAATTATGTACAAGTGCTGGACACTGGCTGCAAGATCACAGTGCACCTTTCATAAGGTGGGGCTGGTGGCTGCAAACAACTCATCCGCATGAATCAATTTTCTGGCAAAAATTCTGATTCTGAAGTTGAGTTTCTCTGAATATTGCAGAATACCATCTCTCCTAGGCCACCTCCTCTTCAGCCCTCCCCCTGATGCTGACAGCATTCGGATTAGGGGTTCTGGCAATCTTTTCCCCAATGTCTAACAAAGTTTTTTTGGGTTTTTTTTTTTTTTGAAACACAGAGAACAGTGAGCATGGTTTTAGTAAATTTCCCTTAAAATGCCAGTAAAAGAACTGTTTATTTTCCATTTCATTCTAGCAATATTTCCTCAATTTAACCAACCAAGTTATAACACCATGCTGTCAAAGGAACAAGACTCGAAAAACACCAAGTACAGTGTTTATTTAACCAAATTAGAGTCAACAAGCCTTGTCCCACTTGTAGGAGAGTGTCTTCAACCTGTTCCATCCCAAAATACCAAGTTTTACTTACATCTACTCGGAGAGACTGCCTAGAGAACAGCAGAAAGAGCAAGGGAAGAAACCCAGCCATCTTTACAACATCAACCAGCAACACCTGCACCGCGGCACCTTCTCACCTTTGTGTACCACCAGCTCAAAACATGAAAATGCAGTTTATCCATAAAAGGCCTGCCAATTATTTTTGACCAGGTCAGCCTTATTCTGTAAATCAGATCATTTAACAACTGTCTTGTTCTTATTTTTGCCTTCAAATATTCGTTCTGTTTCCCTGTAGTGCCACTGCTTTGCATAAACATGGGGCAAGTTTTAAAAATTACATATTATGACCACATCGGTACCATTCTGAATCTTTAATTACTAACAAATATAAGTAATCTATTGAAAATAATGCTGTATGTCTGACTAGTTAAATATTTAATAATTATTTAAATTCAATACTTTCTAGTCTTGGAAACACTGAAATTAGTCAAGTAAAAAAATGGTTTTAAAGTCAAGCACTGGAAATGCACATTTTGTGCACTTCATTTCATTTTACAGTCTCTAAGAACTATTACAATTTTTAATAAACTTGTATCTGGGATTTGAAGCCAAACACTTCTGCTCAAAAGGCACAAATTATTCACTAAAAGACACCCAAAATGGTAATAAAACGTATTCCCCAGTGGTATATTGCAAATGGGCTGTAAAAATGACGTTTTATTAATCCAGCTGCAATTAAAGAATAACAGCTGTACCACTTGTATCACAATGCCCCACTTTCGGGGAGATGACAAATACTGTTCATTATTCATTATATATTGCTGATTGGCAAACATTTTTCTTAGTCCAGCAGTGATGTCCCCTGGGTATGACTGCTTCTCTTTATGATTGCAAACCGAGTTCTCCTGGTATCTTGGGGTTTGCAAATGCTAAGATTCTGCCTTTCTCTCCTCTAAGATGTTCCACATTTCAAAGAGAATGATAAATTTCTGCTGAAGCCAACAAAATGAAGCAACACATACATATAGACAAGTATCTGCCTAACAAGTTTTTCAAGTGTTACTGACAGTTACTTACTTTTCTACAGTTAATAAGGCAGCATCACAGCCTCCATCTCTTGGGATAACACAGTCAAACATTTGGCAGGTAGGAAACGAGAAGCAAAGAAAAACAATAGCTAAAATTTAGCTAAGATTTATTAATTTTTACAATCAAAAATAATAGCTAATTAAATCGTCTTTCTCTGGAATTGATATTGCATGCAGTAGATAAAATACAGGCATCATCCTACTTCCATAGTTTTCCATGCTCTGACTTCAGCACTGGACTATATATAATGTTCTGTAAACATCAGGGCAGTTAGAAAAACATTACAGTAAGATAAAACTGGTGTGATTTCTGAAAACAGACACAAAGCTACATCAGCTTACACATGTATGGAATATAATAAGCAAATACTGGAATTCTGCTGCATACATCAGAAAATCTTAACTACTCAGCTTTACTATGATCCTGATGGCTTCAGCTCCAACAAAACCGCTTTAGAATTCGCCATTTAAAGCTAATTTTATTGGAAATGTTGTCTGCAGCCCACAATGTTCTGTAATTAATATTTACTCCATTTCTGACAGGTTTTCTAACCATACAATCCCTATTTGAGATAAATATCCCACTGAACTCTACAGCCTCGTATTTGTTGCTGACTACTAAATAACTGTTAGCTGCTTAACCATGTGTGAAGCCAATGATCTTAAGAGCAGAAAAACCAACAAGAAACTAATATCTTTTTTTTTCCCCCCTACATCCTGAGACTAACAAAGTAAAATAGTGAGGTAGGTCTGACAACAACTGAGGATTTGAAAGATCATTTGACAGAAGTAAGGACTCACCAAAGTTTTCTATAAATACAGCTGCTATTTACACCCTGGTCTATCATTATAGGTACTTTAGGGAATTAATTACACAAGTCATCAACATTGAGAATGCCAAGACAATACAACTGCTTCACAGGGTTAAAAGCAGCTGCCCAAAGAGCAGCAGCAGGTCAGGTTGCAGGTACCCATCTCCACTGCACCCAGGGTTCCCTGCTCGAGGCTTCTCCAGCCAAGAACACAGCAAAGTTTCTGTTGACTTCACTGGATTGTGAGAGCTGGAGCAACAGGGGTGAGGGTTTAATAGGATTTCCTGAGCCTGTTAATAGAGGCAAATTGCAGTTTTGTTAAAACTAGTCAAGTCTGAGGTGAAAACACTGCCACCATACCAGGCACCATATACAAAGATATAACTATCTCCCTCAGTGGGGGCAATGTAGCCAAAAGGAGATTCCCTGCTCTTTGTACAAGGGACCCCTTCTGACCAATCCTTATCAAGGCTGGGTGCAGAGAAAGAACAGGCTGGGAAATCCATTTCTCATGGCTTATTGCCCTTGCTTTTGGACCTCTTTCCCCCCCTCCCTTCCTCCAAAGCAAAAAAAACCCACCGATTTTAGGACAAGGCAGGCAAAGCTTTTCAATGAAAATTGATGCCTATCAACTCAGGAGGCTGCAGGATAGACTAGATATCTTCTGCATAAAGTTTATAGTCTGACAGTAATGAAAGATGACTTCACCAGACTGGCAGCAAAATAAAAATACTCTGGAATTTAAGCAAGGTTTCTTTACAGGCAAAATTCTTCCTCCTTCCTTACATCTTCCCAGATGAGGCAAACAAAAGGCAGCCCTGTCATTTCTCCAGTGTATTTTTCTTTGCTTTTGCTAACGGAGTCTCTCGAGTGCATCAACAGCAATATCAACTTCCTGACTTACCTGCATCATCTCTGATATTCAGTGATGTTCACCAGGTAAGTGACAGAACATGAAATTCTATTTTTAAAAAGCACATGGCAGGCTAGTAACATGGCAGGCTGCCTTCTCCTTGTTACAGCCTTATTGTCAGAGCAGGAATTACCATTCCCCTGGAACAAAAATGCAACCCAAGTTGCTATAATAGCATTGTTTACTTATAAAATATTAGTAATCCTTATTTCTTGTCATAACACATTTTCTAGTTAAAACTTTCAGACTGACAGTTTGAAATCACTACAGGGAACGACTTCAGAGTGTTTCTTCCTTCTGTTATAGGAATAATCCTTGACTTGTAGACACAAGGACTGGGTAGCGAATATACTTTCATCACAAAAAAAATCCAAGCCCCACACTTATTCTGGATATCTGTGAAAGTTTGTACGTAGACCTGATCCAGGACCTTTTCTCCTGATGAAAAATCTCTCCCTCTCCTTGCTGAAATGCTACTAAATCCATCAAAAAGGTCTATACAGATGTGACAGTCTCTACTAAGCTTGCTGCTGCCTTCAAATCTCATGCACACAGTGGCATTTTCAAGATCTGAAATGCACGTTACGAAGGTTTCCTGTTGACCCAAGGCAGCTTCACAGCATGGTACATCTGAGAACTGGGAAGAGGACAGCACCAGGCTGCCCATCTGCAAAAGCTTCTGAAGGAAAGAGCAGGAGACTTCACAGACCTGCCTGAGTCAAAGATAGAAAAGCAAGGAAAAACCATTTAAGAAGGGGAAAAAAAAAAAAAGGGCCCAACATTGACTGTTTTCAGTGAAATCATTAATTCACTTTCATAGAAAGAGTTGTCTAGGGATGTTACATGTTTGCACAGCACCAATTCTACTCACTATTTGAGTTCCTTAACACTGTACACACTACTTGCTATGTGAGCTTCATTTCTTTGTAACCTTACTTGTAATACAGTCTAATATGATCAAAGCGTTTAATCAGTGGAAGACTGGTAGTTGGGATGGGGGTGGTGTTTGCTTTTGTGTGGTTTGTTGGGTTTTCCTTAATAAAGAAATACTCCAGCAAGTCATGAATTTCTACCACCAGGCTGCAATACTGAACTGACCTACATGAAGGATTTTTTTCATTAATTCTGGAATTTTGTATTCAACCCTAAACTGACTTCAGTACAGAGTACAACAAAGCTTCGTAAACTAAGTAAAATCTATATTAAATTTTGCATTCTGAACTTGAAACCATGGGAGAACAAACAGAAGCCCCACTTTGTGGACACTGTTTGGCGGGCAGTAGAGGAGAAAATTAGTGTATTCCTTCTTATTCTTAGCTTTCCAAGGAAACAAAAATATCTTAAAAATGTGAATCATCTTTGCTCAAAGGACTGGTTTACAGCTTGTGCAGACCTCGAGTCCTGCAATCTCACCCTACAGTAGAAAGCCCAGACACAGTGACTGTCAGAGCTGTGTTCACATTCCCATGCCAAGTCCAATGCCTGTTGCTCTAGGCTAGGCTAAAAGGCACTGCCCCCAAGTGTAAACTCTTTTCAAAACTGTTTGCTGCAGAGAACTTTTATTTTCACCATAAAGTTTAGCATTACCTTGGTTGCTGCTCAGTGAAATATTTTTAAAGGACCTGAAGCATTACAGACAGTTTGCATTAAGTGAAACATTTGGAAACTTCAGATAAGCTCAGGAAAAAAAAAAAAAAAAAAAGAAATGTGTAGGGCCTAAATGTAAGAAAACCCAGCAGGCTCTCACACATTAGAGCAGTGTGGGTTCCCGAATTCAGCCCTCAAAGAACCCAAATACAACAATAACGATCTTGGCACAGGGCATTTCCTGCGGATTAATGACCAGCAGGGAGGAGCTGATGGCCCACAGCGCAGCCAAGGGCCATTAACCCCAGCCAGTCATTAATCCCCAGGAAATGCCCTGTGCCAAGATCATTTTCCTATTTCAAAATGAAAAGCAGCAGAGACTACGTGGGTTGTTTTGTTTTGTTTTAATGAATGATGCTATTCAACTGCTATCTCTGGGGTGTAACACCTATGTAAGTCAACTTGCTGTAGTTTAACCAAGAGTGCAGAGGGTGGACAAAGCACACGACCCAAACAGAAAACACTGGTTGTACAAGAGGCTGACAGCAATTAGGGGATGGCTGCAGTCCTATTCCTTGCACAGAAACAAGAAGAAGTGCTGAATCACTGTGTCATGAGCAAAGACATTGCTGTGAGCTGCATTTAATCATTCCCAACTGTGCTGCTGAGATCACTCTAATAAGACACATTTTGCCTCGTCCATGCAAAAAAGTAGCACGTTGCTCTAGAGCAGAGAGTGCCATGGACTATGCAACACTTTACAGAGAGAAAGGGCAGCTATAATGAGTACTGTTCCTGTTACATACACCTCTTTGCTTCCCAAAGACCACATCCCGAACAAACCCCTATCAAAATAATATAGAACAGTATCTGATTTCCTGTACAGGTTTATAGGAGGTCTCAGTTTCTAGCACTTAAGTATGAATTAGCATAGACACAAAATAAAATAGAACAGTAAATCCATGTTTACAAGCTGATCTGTCACCGTAAACTTCAGTCTTCTGTTAACAGGCACACTGAGTCCTTTCCTATGTTTTTTCTTTAAAACAGGTAACAAAACAGATGGTAGAGGGTTCCCACTGCAGCTCGAGAGTGAAGCCAACTTTTACTGGGATCCAGTAAAATAACTCCTGGGTACTTTGATCTCCTGATGTATTTCACATGGCATCCTTCAAGATACACATTTTGAAGGTAAGGAACTTGCACACAGTGAAGGATTTTTCCAAGGATGCCAGGTGAATAACCATCTCTGAGGCACTGAACCTTATCAACATGCTGGAATTCATACAGCTCGTCACCA
Source organism: Pyrocephalus nanus (assembly GCA_038380795.1). NCBI lineage: Eukaryota > Metazoa > Chordata > Aves > Passeriformes > Tyrannidae > Pyrocephalus > Pyrocephalus nanus. The sequence continues at coordinate 5,603,553 of CM076270.1, read as the reverse complement.
AACTGGGTGGCAAAGCAGCATATGCAGGAACAAGCACCAAATCCCCTGAAGTACATGTTTTTTTCTGTAATATTAACAATATAGGGATTCAGGGAGGGGAAGTCTTATCTTTAAATGCAGAGTTTAGCATATCTCCAGTTATCATGACTGCACGTTGGTGAGCCTAATTTTGTTGGCCTATAATCATGCAATTAAAGCTTCTCACTAACAGCATTATCACTGCTTTAAATACCAATACATCACCAGATTTCAGGTTAAGAGACTTTGTTGTATAAATACCACCCTCGTGTTTTACAAATTAAGTGAGGTCTTGACAGAAAAAGAAAAAAAAAAGAACAGAAGCCTTAAAAAATTATTCTCCAAACTCATCTCCAAGAAATTTCCCCATTGTCTTATTTGTGAACAACTGAACCTCTGCAGCTTCCTCACAAGGGAAAGTGGAGGGACAGGCTCTGGTATCTTCTCTGTGGTGACCAGTGACAGGAACTGAGGGAACAGCTGGAGCTGTGTAAGGGGAGGTTTAGGTTGGATATCAGGAAAAGGTTCTGCACCCAGAGGCTGGTTGGGCACTGAACAGGCTCCCCAGGGAAGTGGTCAAAGCCCCAAGGCTGCCAGAGCTCAAGGAGTGTTGCTCAAGGAGAGCAACACTCTCAGCCACATGGTTTGACACTTGGGATGTCCTGTGCAGGGTGAGGAGTTGGGCTGATGACCCTTGTGGGCCCCTTCCACTCAGGATATTCTGTGATTCTATAAACAACTCAAATAGTCCTAATACATAAACCCTTCTCTTTTCTCAGAAGCCCATCTTCTTTCTTCTCCACTCTGGCAGTCATAAATTCACCTGCTAACTTAGTGCCTGGGAAAGACAGTATTTCTCATAGTTTTAAGCTGAGTTTACTGGATGGAGCATCTCCCCTGCACAATCTCTTCCTAATCTTCTGTAAAGCGCTATTTCCAAAGACAACTCTATACAAAAATGGATTTTTCTGTACTGGGGAAAAACTCACATGTGTTTTTATTTAGCACTAAACAACTGTTCACAGTTACTTGCTCTTACAGTCCTTAATCTTACAGAGGGCTAATAAGCATCCTCTCCCCCTCCATGAAGAGGAGCACATTCAGTACTTTGGAGCATCAGGCTCTCATCAAGACCATATGAGAGCAGAGGGGAATGATCCCAGCACTCTTTTAACAAGTGCTTGCCATCCTCTGGTTATATATAATTTACTGGGAATAAAAGTAATTCAAGAGAACAATTCAGGAGGGACTGAGTACTACCAGCAATACTTTTAAGGAATTTGCTGCCCAGCTGCCACAAAGGTCACCTCTTCTAGCCTGTTGATCAGTTTGATACATTTATTTCCACAATGAAAAGCAGAGTTAGCTAAAGGTTCTTCTGCATCAAGCAGTAGAACAGCATATCAAAACCCAGACTGCATTAACAGACACCCAATTACCCACTTTGTTTGTCCACACAGGGCAGCAGTGTACCAGAAACCACCACACAGAACTAATTCAGCTCCTTGTCCAAAGATGTATCCAAGTGTCACAGAAAGCTGGACACACACTCCACAAAATGCAGCTTTTAGCCTCTTGCCCAGGTCTCTTACAGACACAGCAAGTTGGTAAAACACAAAGGGAAAGGCAAAAATTACATTCTGAAGAATGAGACCAACACAATAGAAAGGAGGAGAAAATCTCTTTACATATTCTGATACAGATCTAAGCAAAACCCACTAATTTTGGCAAAATCACTAACCAAAAATATACTGTTAGTGCACAGTATTCAGATACAAAAGGCAACCTTAAACTGAATTGTATTATTTTGATTAAATTTGAAACTGAAACCTTAGTATTAAGTTGAAGATATTAACACCTCCAAGTCTTGTACAGTAACCAATCACTAGTCAGTACAGACTTTTGGCCCTAACTCTTTTTAATCAATACTCTCCTGCCTCAATAGACATAACTCTTTTTAGAAAATGCTATGATCCCAAGAAAGAACACAGCTATTACCTTGATCCAGCATCAGATCCCTCCCCTGGGCGTGTATCTGTGACACTTCAATTCTGTCAGTCCCATGTATTGAATTTTCTGGGTCAAAATTAGAGAACACATCAATAATCTCAACAGTTGACAGAGAAAAGTTTAAATATTTATTCTTTCAGCGAAATCCTGGAATGTTAGGGCAAAAAATCTTTTCAATAGGAAAACAATTCTTTCTTTGCTAACTGTGGGATCTTTAATTGCTGTCGATATTTATTTGTGCTATAGCATTCCAGAGTGAATCCAAGGTTTTAAAAATTACTGCAAAAAGTTTTTAAATGTGTTCAAGAATTTAGAAGCATGGGTTCCAGATTAAACTTGCTAAGAACAATATATCTAAATTCTCTCAAAGTCATTCTTGCAGCTTCTCTGCTAGGAGATAAAGTAAATAAGAAGCATCCTAGCAGTCCTAAAAGAGCTCAGGATCTGCTCTAACCTCTCTACTGAGCAGCCTCACAAGTCATCCTAAAATTAATGAAATGTTACATGTTTTTGCTAGTTGGCAAATGTGCTTAAACCCAAGTAAAAGCAAGGCCTGCAGTTGTCTGGGGTACATCTACCTTGGGGACAGGTTTTCCATCCACACATCATGTGCTTTTTCCTTTAGCCTGAAGTTGAGAGGCCACAAAAGAGGTTTTTTTCTTTTCAGAAAAGAAAAATAAATCACTGTACACCTTACACAGGAAATAAAAAGAAACCTGCTTGTCTCGTACACATCCCTGAAAAGGCTTTTAAGAATTCCATAAGCTTTTCAAAGAAAGATCTTTTTTTAAATATCCCCTGTTCTCCACTATTGGTAACTCAGCTCTAAGCCTGAACGGGACTAACCAGTTCAACAAGGATTACTACAATTTACAGGAAAGTGAAGAGTTTATTCTCAAAACTAACAAGGAAGAGACATATACACACACACACACACACAAAAAAAAAAAAAAAAATCCAGCCCTCTACACAACTGCTACAAAGGCAAATCATACTGCCCGCAGCTTTTACTTTGAAGGTCAAATATTCTTCCAGTCATCAAAGAAATTGCTCTTCAAAAGGTGAGAATAACAGTTCCTGTATACAGAAATGCTCTGCCCAGCTATTTCATGCAGAGAGGCCCAATGATAGCCTTTTCCATCCCTAGCTGGGAACTGCAGGCCAAATGTCATGCTAAGATAATAACAGACTGATTTCAGAATATCGAGAAGAGCTCGAAAGTGAAAAAACAAATTCCAGAGGATGAAGAACCGGCAGCGTTTCTGTTCAACTGCAGCTCGAGATGATTTAGGGGAGCGAACAAATTAGTTGCAGCATCTTTGTCCCTCTAATTTATCAATCTGTAATTACTGTCATTGTCATAATAATTTGTATGAGTTGTAATTTGTCCAATTAAGAAAGAGGCAGATGCTAAAACCCAAATTACATAATTACAAGTGAGAGCATTACTGATGTTGTGTGTGCTCCAGTTAGACATGGTCCTTAGAGTGGACAGTTTCTCTTGGTCTCTCTGGAAGCAGAATTCCACATCTTTCTTATATTTTTCCCCATAACCAAACACTAATCAACACGTAACAAAGCTCCCGACTACAGAAACTACTCCATTGTGTCAATTTTAATAGTGTTGAGTCCTAGTATACAATTGATCTTCTTGAGCAGTTAAGAGAAGTTAAATTCAACAGAACAAAAATATTACATAAAGAATTAGGACTATACTGACCTGTGAATTTCCACTAAGTTTTCACAGTTTTCCAAGAGAGATTTTCCTGACCACCCACAATCAAGAGGGAGTCACTATGATTTACCTCATTCATTCCATATTTCCACAATGCAATGACTCATTTTTGAGCATAATTTTTCTCCAAACCAGACCATGCAGAAGAGGAATGCTGTTCTTCCAGTGCTGCTGTTAGAGACAGGGATTGAAACAGGACTGAAGGACTTGCCTGTGGTCACAGCACTACAGTATGTTGTCGTTTCCATCATTCTTGGATGGTCTTTCTAAATATCTTGTTTAAAATGTCATTTGCACAGCTTCCCTCTCCCCCAGTTAAGTTTATAAATAGCTCCATCCTATAGAACTGGAGATTTTTTCAAACTCAGCAGCTCAGAGGCATTTGTAACTCGATGGGTTGTGAATTGCTTTGTTTTGTTGTTTGGTTGGTTTTTTTTAATCCATTGTAAACACAGGATAATTCCATTCCTTAATACTCCCTTTTCACAGAGTAGGGCAAAGGGTCATCACAGACTTTGGCTTGCAATATTTTCATCACGTGTCCATTTTATTCCATAAGTAAAGCAGTTAAAGAGCCTACCAGGAAGACACCCCTGACTTTATTTACTTTCTTATTTATTGTGCAGCAGCCAGACACATGCCTGTTTGCACTGTTCCTGAGAGCTGTTACTGCTAAAAGGTAATCTAATTGAGCCAGAGCCTTCAACACATCAAGCAGATGGCTATAAATAATGCAGAGATGCTGAACTTAGTGGAGCCATCACAAGAAACATTCACACCAGTCAGTCCAACTTGTTAGAACATCTTTAGTCCAAGTCACGCTATACCCATCTTTACAGCTAACTCAGGAAATTCAAGGTTCATTCATCAAAGTACCAAATTCTTCTTTGTCCACCTGTGAAGCAAACTGTGTGCACTTGTAAAGCCCCTTAAAGTTCTGTTTCTACTTACACTGCTTTCGGAAACTTGCACTGAATACATAAACTGGTAAGTACTGGACACTCAGAAAAAAACAAACAAACAAACAAACAAACCACAAAACAAACCAGCTGAACTTGTGCATTTATTACACTACAGATTACCACAAGAACGTCCAAAGAATGAGAAACTTGTGAATTTTTTTTAATAACAATGATCACAGAAGAGTATGGCACGGGAAAGTGTTTGTTTGCTTCAGTGCTAACTTCCCAACCTGCTGTCTCTGTCATTGCTCAGTGGGGATTCTTGTGCCAAAACTCTGGTTTTAAGGAGAAAAATAAAAATTTGAAGAAAAAAAAGATAAAAATTGGGACTTTTATTTTTCTGCTTTAGCATGAAAGGCATGCAGGTTTATACTCCTATTTCCTCTACCACTTCCCCTATTCCCCTCTGTGTGGTGTCTCTGTAGTACACTTTTAAGAGTGGCAAACAGTCCTAGAAAATTTAGCTAGAATGTCAGAGTTACTTCTGCAATTTATCTTTAAAGAGATTTCAATAGCAATCTTTTCATTTGAATAAAAGCGTGCTTAGCTATTTTTCAGGGAAAGAGTCCAAAGAATCAGAAATCTGTCTCAATTTGCAAAAGACTTGATAAACATATAAACATAGTTCTCTCTAAAAAAGAAACACTTTAGGAGCCATTTAAAACCATTTCACCACTTTCTGAAATGTGTGTTTTCATAATCTGCTGCTTGTATAGAAAGCTTATCCGTAAAAGAAAGTGGAAACTCTTGTCATAATCATCAAGTCTTTCAGGTTTCCACCAGCTATAGAACAAAAACAGCCTTAAGTAGTCAACCACCACTTATCCCTGGTTGCTGGCTTATATTTTAAAGAAGTTTGGGATTCATACTTTCAGCACTAATCACCTCAAAGAAGAACTACAAATACGTTAAGCAGGCTCCATCCCTAACCTCTACCCTCCAGCAGAAGCAAGCAGTCAGCAGTATTCCTCTGGGAGAAGGATATTAGGCTACCTCTCGTTTCAAGCAAGCCTGGAAAGGAACACAAGATTTAAGAGAGCTGGGAAAGCACTGACAGGGAAGATTAGCAGGAATGACAACACTGGGAAACATAACGCAGGAGATAGAGACACTGGATGCAAGTCAGTCTTTCTTTTACAGAGTAAGAGAAGCTTCTTATCAGCTTCCCATTTTAGGACTTTGGATAAAAAGTAAAAAATTTATTTTCTTTGTAAACTCACTATAAAGTGTCTCAAAGTGACAGTCCAAACAAGGTAAGCCAATAAATTTGGCCACTGTTAACTAATAAGTATTGACATTTATTTATATAAAAATGTGTTATATAGGTACTGTACTTTTAAAAGAATATAAGGCATCATGGATGAAGAAGGAAGATGAAATCTGATCAAAAAGAAGAGAAAAACTGAGTAACAGATGACTGGCTCCATAATGCCCATTAGCTGTAGTAGCAGTGAAAATAATCCACATAATAATTAAGCCATGACTGAAATTGAGCCCGTTAATTTTGTAGGAAAGGAGAACAGGCTGCCATAGATGGCTTCCCAGTAACTGCTTTGTACTTGTTTTCCCTGCCATTAACTATGGTCTGACACTGCTGTAAGTTACATTACAACTAAAAAAAAAAAATCTACTTAAGGGGAAGAATAGCAAGTGTGTGGCTTTCAAGGAAAAAGAAAAGCCTTGGAAGAAAACTTTCTAGACTTTATTCCAGAAGAAGAAAGATGAGGGGCAAAATGAACTAATTGACAGATAATTTTAAACCAGAGAACATTTATGCAACAATCATCTACAAAACAATTTTTTCAACTATTTCTAATGGGCTTTGTTTATTTGCTTTTGCACATTCTTTTTGCAAACTTGAAACATGATTACTGAAATATTTATGTATTTTATTGCTTACAGTGATACATGAGTCGTCTCAAACTTTTTTTCCTGAGATGTGACTGAAGTGCATCACAAGCGGTTTTGTCACAGTCTTCACACATTATCAAGTTCTGGTAGGCCTACGAATTCTGCTAATATTTAGCTATGAATTCACAGCATAAAATTATTTCTGTATGAATCATACCCTAGCACTCCAGGTAAACATCCCCGATGTTTCACAATTGCAACCTGTACTTATGACTCTTAAGCTGCCGAGCATATGGCTTTTTAGACGAGATTAGAGACAGATTTAGAGAGATACAGGCTACATCTAGCTATGCTACCTTACACTAGCATTACTTAATGCCATAGATACTTAAGGAAAAAATAAACATCAGGTTTTAGCTAGGAAATAATGTGCCTCTGTTTGAGTACCTAGAGAGGCTCACAACCTTCACCACCAACTCCTTTGAGGTTGCTGGTGACACACAAATTACTAGTAAGCAACATGTGGGGAAAATGGGAATCTGGAATGGCTCTCCAGGACCTGGCCTTGGCCAAGCACAGCACCACCCCACACATGAGGAGGGAGCTGTGCTGGGCACTGACACTTCCTCACAGTGTCTCCCAGACGGAGCACAGAGCCCTGAGCTGCTCCCCCTGCCACTGCAGGGAACATCGTGTAAGAGCACAGGCCTTATCATCCCCCAGGAGTGGCAACTAGGTCCAATCTTTGGGGATTCCCAGCCTACAGCCAGCTTTCTAACTGCCTGCCCTCTCCTTAAAATATGGAGAAAGGTATACAGATGGGACACTGAATAAAGGAGACTTCAGGCAAACCTTTGCAAACATCACACCTGCGGACTGACCAGCAGCACCAAGCAATGTACTTATGTCCTGGGTTTAGAGTCTCAACAGCTTTCTAAATGTGTCAGAGGACACTGCATCTGTTAAAAAACAAACCCAGTGACACTTATTTTCACTCAGTGAATGGGAAACCCTCTCCTCTGGCCACCTTAGAGAGCAGCTACAGCTTCTCCCACTTGGGTCACACATCTGCCTGCCAGATGTTCAGCAGAGGGTCTGACACTGTGTTTCCTCACCCTCTGCCTGGAGCAGGTCTCCTCAATACAGCAGAAGTGGCTTTGTTTTAAATTCAGGTAAGTCCTCAGACAGCAGCTCCTGTAGCTGATTAACTACCCCCACACAGCAAAGCTTGATTTTAACCCCCAAACATTTTGCCTGGTTTTCCCAGGGAGCCAAAGCAAACCTGGCAGAATTTCAGCTGTTTCTTTCCCAGTGTAAAAATAGCACCAAAAGTGATTAAAGTTAATGATTATTTATAGTAGCAGAACCAGTTACAGTTTCAGCAGCACAAGCAGAAAGAGAAGGAGGGTGTTTACGCTCTGTTACATACAAAAACAATCCTAAGAAAGACCTTCACAAATAACATATGAGGTTCAAGTAGGCCATAATTTTCTACCTACCAACATTTTAAACTATTTAGACTTGAAAACCAACGTCCACTCACACAGTCCTGCTGACCTCAGTGGCTACACTCTGACAATATTGTGGGCTAAATTTCCTTTCAATGCTACTCCTGTCCCCCACTGCCCAACCCAGCACTTCTTTTGATTTGATTTGCATTTCACTACCCTGGGCAAGCAGCAAAGTCAAGCAGCCACTGAAATCCTCACAGGCCTGAAAACCAAGAATATTTTGTTGAAGTTTCCGACAAATCATCACAAATAACTTCAACATATACAAAAACCACTGAAGTACTGTAATCAAGAATTAATCATCATTAAATAAGCAGGCATTACCCAAAGCCCTCACCGTGCCCATGAACAGGGGGCAGTTATTTCTTTATATCCCTTAAGGCTTCTCAGCAGCAGTTCAAAAGTGTTTAAGAGGGAAAGGGGGACACAGTTCCCAGAGCACTACACTTGGAATCTTTCCTGAAATGAAGAACTGCATGGAAGTTTAGAAAATGCAAAATATACCGAGCTATCCTCATAGATCCATAATTGAATGTCCCACAATGGCACAAGTTGGGCAAGTCAGCCATAAATTTTTACACGTTAAGCTTTCAAGTGGCAGAATGGAGACTTGGGAGATATTTCTGGTTCCAGCTATCCATCAGGCAGTTACAATTTGCATTAGTTAGTATGTCTAACACCAGGCACGATTCAGTCCAGTGAGACAGTAAATTGACGCTACTCTGAAACTTTGAGGAGAGCACCAGAATCAATATTGTATCTTGGAAGTACCAAACACTTTCCTTGCTAAAGTCTGAACTTTTAGCACTCCCCCCACCACCAACCAAAAAAAACACCCAATGAGCTGCCAGGGCACACAAAGAAACACTCCCTGTACAAAAAATAAAACATTTCATTAACCTACAACTGGAGATTTACGAAAATCAATGTCATAGTGTCCCTGCAAAATGTCTTTTTCATTGCTCTTTTCCTTACTGCTGTATCCTCAGATACCACAGTCAATTATTCCAAGAGTTTTTATTCATTTCTCACTGCCCAGCCTTTCAGGAGAGGCACACTGTACTCCACAGCCCTCTCTTTTCTCCAGGAGTTTTCCTTTGTTATGGATCTCCTTACACTACCAGTCAGAATACATTACTTTGTTCTAATGATATTAATGTCCAGAGCAACCATATTTCAATATTGATTTTCTCAACAACCCTAAATAACACTGTCCTATTAATAACACACTCATAAGGCTAAATGCATCTCCTTTAGGCTAACAGTTGCAATGATTGCTACTATCTATGGATCCATAGCCCAATTACACCTTATTTAACCCACAATGTTAATGTATAGGCAGCTCTGTCTAGAAAAAGAAAAAAAAATTAATCTTTTATTATTAATCTAATTATTAAACAAACAAACCAAAAAAAATCACCCAAACCACTTCTGCTTTCTTGTGTGCAGTTTTTGGTTTATAGAAACAAATCAGAGAATCATTAGGTTTGGAAGGGACCTCTGCAGATCAGCTAATCCATCTGCCTTGCCAAGGCACTTGCAGGGGGTTTCTATAATCACTGACACACATACAATCCAAGAACATCGACAGAAGAAAGTCTGAAATTGAGTTATTCTGTAATAGAAAATTAGAATTAGAAAATAACATGACTGTTGGCTTTTGGCACCACCTCCCCAGACTGATCCCATTTTGCACAAGCACAGATGATGATGTTCACCAAGAGCACCCCCGTTACCTGCTTTGAGATTTTCACAGTCAACCTCATCCAAAAAAAAAAATCTATGGACCACCTGTGTCCCACTGCAGAAGATGCTTAATGCCCTGCTCTCTTATGTTTAAATGTTCTACTAATCAGGCACTTAAGAGTTATGTTCAGGCTGATTGCAGGTCATTAACTCACATGAATTGCATTGAAGCCAACAGGAGATGAGTTATTGAACTCCAGTATGATCAGTATTGCACTAGAACAGATCTGTCCTCCTGTAAGGACATGCCATACTTCTGACCCTTCACACTATAAAATCCTCTAGATACTGTCACCTCTCAGACAGCTTTCTTTATGTATAGCAGTACATAAAAAAGCCAAAATCAGTGCCATAAATCATCCAGAGGTTTATTAAATAATGCAATTTTACAAATGACCTCTTTTTAAATCTCCGAAACATGTTCCTCAATGATTTTTTTTCCTTTCACTCTGAAGCAGACTCAATTATTACATCAAAGAGACAGCTAATGCGAAAATTAATACAGAAAAAGTAATTTAAACAGAAAACTGCCAAACAAAAAAAAAAAAAAAAAAAGTTGTAGGTGGTAATGAATTGCATGCCGTTTGTTTCCTATGAAACAAGATGGGGAAAACTCAGATAGAAAAAAAAAAAAAAGGCAAGCATATACATTGAGTGGTTTATGGGAGTAGTAATCAACCTTTTGGGCTAATGCTCTGCTAAAAATCAGGAATGTTAAAAGCTCACTCAAACATGAGCAGCACTAAAAGAAATAGGTTTTCTGCACAGGGCTATAATCACTAACTTTATTCTGCTGGAGTCAGCAGCAGAGTTTCCATGAGCTTGCTGGAGCCCAACTGACAGCACAACACCCAGGCTGTTGGATAAGGAGAGCAGGAAGAATCAAGTGCCCCTGCACCATTCATCTGGCTGTGGATCTGCACCATAATACTTTTAATAATTTATCTTTTGGTGATTTTTATTTTTGAATGACAGCATAGCAGTGGATTGACATCTGCAATTGTTCAAAAAAAAAAAAAAAAAAAGCTACACAGTTTCCTAAGTGCTAAAAAGTAAAGTTATGGGAGACAAAATCTTGTATAGTGTGTCCACTCTTTCATAGAAACCACGGTGGGGGTCAGCAGAGCACAGTGCCTGCCATTCCCACTGCAATTACCATCACTGCCAGAGTCCCATCAGCTTAAACACTCCAGGCTCTTAGTGAGAGTCTTTTCTTTTGACACACAACTTATGTCATTTATTGACCAATACTGATCAAGCCAGAAATTTTAACGAAAACCTTGGGAAACTGGGATTACAGGCTCTGAAGTAAGAGAAAGGAAGAGGGTAAGGCCAACTACACACTCTGTAACTGCGTCCTGCATTCTGAAAAGCATATAAGTGTTTTATGATGCCTAAATTTCAAATTCACATCAGTAATAAAATAGAGACAGAGATAACCTTCAAATATTTTGATGCACATAACAGTGGCCAACTGCTGTGAAGAGACTGCGTGCATTTTCTATGTATATAAAAATATGTATTAGTAGTACATTTATCAACATGCAGATAACATATTTATGTGAGATAAATATACATGCATGCGACATGCTTTGTTTGAAAGTCTTGAGGTCCTAGTTTCTTTTTTAAATTTTTCTTTGGTCACTGGGACATACAAAATAATTTACCTCTCCACAGCCCTTAAAATCACCAAAGTTCCGAAAAAGTTAGGTCCTTGAGTGGAAAATGAATAGCAGTATTTCATTACTTTAGACAGAAAGACAATCATAAACAGTAACTGAGTCTGACGGATCAATTGCACAACATTTTGGTTCAGGCTGGTCATTAATCAGGAGAATACAGCTATTGTCATATTCATAGGATTCTAATAGAGACAAAAATAAAAAACAGGGTGTGCAAGGATCTTGATTAATTACCATTTTTCACCGACAGTTGCTCCAATATAAATTTTATTTGATGCCTTTCAGCATAGCCCTACATCGGCATGATAGCTCTTTCATTCCTGTGTTTTTGATGCAATTCTTCAGTAAAATGAGTTTAATTTAAATGGTTGTCCTCCAAAGAACTGCAGAGCAGCAGAGCGAAGCACAGTCACTTTAATACCATCAACACAACAGAATTAAAACTTCCTTGATGGTGTAAACAGAATTTACCAGACACTGTCAAAGTAAACTGCTTTTATTTCAAAGAAACATTACACTATGTTGATGAACCTTATGGTCACTGCTTGAAGAACATTCAGCTCTACTCTTTGAGCCTTCTCAGAATTTGTTGGATTTGCATCCATTTTCCTTTGCAGCTAAATTTATTTCTGTAAGCTTTGTGAAACTGTAATGTTGGCAAAATGGGCAACACAATAACTAGGAAGGGCCAAGTAGAATCCTGTTTGTCTGAAATATTCTATTCAAATCAAAGACTAAAAGAGGGTTTTTTTGTGTGTTTGTTTTGGGGGTTTGGTTGTGGTATTTTTATTGTTATCGAAGTCTAAACTTGAGACCCTCAGGAACAAGTAAAGTCAATCTTTTTCATACAGTTTCACAATGAATATTCAGCAGTGTTCTTAAGGAAACAAGGCATATCAGAAAACACTTGTATACCTTGAGGATATTTAGAAAGATTTCTATCACACTGATGGCTTTTGTACAAATTACTTAGATATCGGTCAGTTCTCTGAATTCCCTTTGACACAGGGCAATTTAAAATGTTTTAACTCAATCTACAGAAAGTCCTTCATCATTCAATAGCAGAGCACATTTTGTACATACCAATATATTTTTGCAGCACTCAACCGGACAAGATCTAAAGCTCTGAGAGATGGTGTGAATTTCACATTACCAGAAATCTTTGTTTCCTTTTTTTTTTTTCCCCTTTTTCACTTGCTTTATTTCAGTCACTTGGCTTCAGCATGTACTGCCAACCACTTGATGGTACTGAGCTTAAGGGTTCAAACCATGTTCCATACCTGTTTTCCTGGGTCTGTTTCCAGAACACGACACAACCTGCTCTTCCTGTTGGAACTTGAGCTGACAGGAAAGCAACTGCTATGGGAAGGGTGGTCATGATGATGGTCATGGTTTTGACACTAAACCAAGCAGCATAAGCACTCACAAATGCAATCATTGTTCAGGTTAAAAAGAAGCACCATTAGGAACAGCACTAACAGAGAAACAAGACAGTCCAAGCAGCACAGCCACAGTCCCATCCACGTTAAACAAGACTTCAACCTAAGCAAGACCAGGACTAGATTGACACACATTAAGGAATGCAGAGCTAGAACTTCTGGCATGGATGTCCACTGGGTATAGAACAGATCCTGCCTATGGATAGAGATCCACGATTTAGCAAAATGGAGAGGATTTTAAAGAGTCAAGAGAAAACTTTCCCAATATTACAACTTTTAACATGAACTTTCACAGTACTTTCCTCAGACAACAGCTACTTAGCCTAATTTTTCCAGCCTGCTACATATCAGAAATTCTATTTTAATATCCAATTACAGATGACATGACAAAGAAGTACATAAAGCTGTATGGACCTGGGTATTACACATCCCTTCAAAAACTCCACTCAGGGTGGAGTACTGGACACGAGGCAGATCAACAGTTTCACTGACAACCACAAGGATTATTGTGCTCAAAATTAAGCACTGCTTAAGAACTTCTCTCATTGAAGCTAAATGCAAGTTTAGCTTGACCAATCATGACCAATAATCATCCACAGCCTCCTGCTTCCCTCCTGATATGAGACTTTTTTCGATAAATTAAATTGCTGCAATTTCATAAAAGTTTCGAATGCTGAAAACTGGATTAATGTCACTGGGGAGAAAATTCACAAAGAAAATATTTCACACAGACCTGTGAATCAGTAAATGTTTAGTATAACACCACTTTAGAAGCCTTTTCCTCTAACAAAGTGTACCACTGCACAAATAACTTCATAGCTGGCTGGCTTGGAAGGGTCCTTAAAGCTCATCACTTCCTTGGACTTCCCTTGCCTGTCCTTCCCAAAGAACCTCTACCCTTCCATTCCAAAACCCAGTCACAGGAGTCATCCCACCACATTTCTGTGATGCCCATAAGACCACAGACCTGCAGGTGTGTACACACCTCCAGCTCCTCTTGTTTACTCCCATTGCTACAAGTGTTCACATGGAGACATTTAATTTGGGCTCCCAATGAGCCTGATTTACTTGGTGAATAAAACACCCTTTTTGAGCAGATCCACAAATATTTTACTGTAATAAATACCAGGGGCAAACATAGTTCAGAAGCCTGCATGAAGCTGACAGCTTTTAGTATCTGTCACTTGTTAATGCACCCTCCATTTTAGCCAACTTTTTCTTTTTTTAATGTAAAAAAGTACAGGAGATTTTTCACCTTATTCCTCAGCAAACAGGTCATTGTTTCTAACTGATTTCAAAAGTAATTCTGAATGAAACCAAAAGGATCAACAATATTTCATTCATGCAGGAGTTGAACTGCCTGACAGGAGATAAGCTTTATGAAACAACCAACACAGGTAACTGCAATGTTATTTTGGTCAGTGGCAAAAGCAAACTGCCAAGTGAATTAATCAGCCCAATGTATTTATTGCAGGTGAGAACCACACTGCACTCTTGCTTTCACACAGCTGCATTTGTATTCATTCACTCATTTCTTGAAGCAAGTTGCAGGCTAAAATTCCAGGTCAGAAAGAGGCCAAGGCACTTCGAGTGACCTACAGGAGGACCATGAAACCTCTCTCTGGGGACTCTGACCTAAGACCACAGCCAGGCTTTATGCCAGCTGGGCAAGTACCTGTGCTTAAGCTGAAAAAAATCACTTGCAGAGCTCAGATTAAATTGCTCAGTACACACTAAACATTCAGACTCCAAGGAACACGTGATATAAGCAGAAATGTAGAATTTGATGACAGAAATCTCTTCTGTTCTGATTCAATCATGCTGCTAGTAAGAACACAGACAAGTACTAATTCAGGGCCTAATGACCAAGCCCTGATTATCCAAACTCAGCGCTGTTTTCCATTTTCAAACACTGAACAATTCCATTTGTTCCATTCAGCAGGACAGACACACTTCTCCTCCAGTCAAAGCTAAAGAGGGACACTTCCATCCACAAGGATCCTCCAGAGGTCCCTTCTCAGCAGAGGAAACCTGTCTGCTCAGCCCAGCTCCACATTTCCTCAGGGGAGACAAACACAGAGCTGTATCATTGGTAACCATTTCAGTGACAGACACGTAAGCACAGTATATTCAGGGACAAAAACCAGCTGCAAAAACACTGATCTGTTACAGGAAGGGCAAAATGATTTGTTCCCGTAACACAACTAGCCTCCATCCTACTTCCCAGCACCTTCCAGTAATGCAGAGCACATTTTTTTTTCCTCCCTGTAAGAATGATCAATGTATAATGTGGCAAGAACTGTTTTCTACTGTTCTAACTGCATTTTCTTTCTTACCTCACACAACAATTTGTCTGGAAGAGATGGATAAATATTTGACATGGCACCCTTCCCAATGCTCCCCACAGTATACAAGTTTTTAAAAGATTAAATGTTTTGTTTTCATGTGTAATTATTAATGACATAGGGGGGTTTTTTTCTTGCTTCTGTATTCACTGTAATTACAAAACAAATTACGTAATTTCACACAGATAAAAATCTTCTGACGTTATTTTGCTGGTTCTGCCAGCTAGGATTTGAATAAGAACAGGATCACAGCTAATGAAGTCAGCACTAAACCCCTCATATAATCTTTCTGAGTACCCAAGAACTTCCATATGGAGTAAAAATAAATCATTTTTATGATTGCTTTCTGACACAGTTAGGAAGACTATAAAAGCCGACACAGACTAAAAAAACCATGAGAATTATGAAAATATGTCAAATGTATGATGTGACACTAGGACAGGAAGAAGCCAGAAAGGGATGAAAGCAGTGTAAAAACATACCTTTGGGTTTATTGGTGACAAAGTTTCTACAGTGTACTTAAAGCTAGCTAGAAAAATAAGTTGTACTGAAATAAAGATTTAAAATCTGCTGTGCCTGCAATCTGTCACAGGCTAAACTTAAAACCAAAAGATTTATAGCGGTTTTTTTTTCTTTGTCAGTCCATTAGTGATGTACCAAAGAATAAAAATATCTATCAAAAAAAAAAAAAGGGGGGGGGGGCATTTTTTTAGGGAAATAATTCTATTGTGGCTCAGTATAATGCATTACCATTTCAATCACAGAATCACAGAATGCTTTGGGTTGGAAAGGACCTTAGACCTCTTCTTGGGCCAACCACCTGCCATGGCCAGGGACACCTTTCACTAGACCAGGTTGCTCAAAACTCTATCCAACCTGGCCTTGTTCTTCCTCATTTGAAAGCAGACATATGCAACGAAGTTCTTTTTGATCAGCAAAATCTGGTAAAAAAAAAAAAAATTCCCTTCCACCTCCAAATTCCCTTGCATTTAGAAAGGAGACAACTTAGAACTCATCTGGCTGCATAACTTCCCAAGAACTCCAAGAAGCATATTGAGATTCTGAACCACGTATCCAGAAACAAGAGAAAAATTTGGACTGCCAAGTGCAGACTTGCTATCATTTGACCCCAAGGTTGTCAATGAAACTATTCTATCATCTCACAGGCCTAACTTGAAAAATGACAATTTAGTATTACAGTAAAAGAAGTCTCTTTTCACGTGGAAGAAGAGAGCTGCATAACTGAGTGGCAAAATCCTCCTCAGAGATCTGGAAGGCAGACAAATGCTTTAACTTCCCAAGATTTAGGTTAAAAACAATAACCCAACTCACCAGGCAAGGGTTGTGCCCCAGCACATCCTATGAGAGGAAGCAGAGCCCTGGCTGGAGCTCCAGCAATCACAGCAGCCAGGGCAGGAGCCTCAGGTCAGACCCTAAAAGACACCTCTCAGTGAGGATGAGACACTCATGAGACAGTGAAAGAGCATTCTGTCACCTTGCAAGCTGATTAACTTAGTTAATTGTAGAAAAATATGGTATCCTGAGCTGGAGGGGACCTACAAGGATCATCAGTCCAACTCCTGGCCCTGCACAGGGTACCCCAAGACTCATCACCAGAGTGATGAGATCAGGTCCTGCCCCTCCTCCTCCCCTCACAAGGAGATTGTAGACTGTGATAAGGTCTCCCCTCAGTCTCCTCCAGGCTCAACAAGCCAAGTGGCCTCAGCCACTCATTGTACAGCTTCTCCTCCAAACCCTTCACCACCTTTGCAGCCTCCTTTATACATTTATAGCTTTATACATTTCTTATTTTGTGGCACTAAAACCACACACAGGACTCGAAGGTTTCCCCAGTCCTAACTTTCCTCCCTTCCCACACAGAAATACACTTCTGGGTAGGGGTCTGGCCCAATTGGGAATGGAGCATCACAGTTCCCAGAGCCAGACTGCAGACTGACAAGGTGCAAGGGATGAAGGCTGAGGCTGTCTCCCTCCACCTTAAAATGTATTAGAAAGAGCTATAAAATTAGCAGTTAATATTAAATTTTCATGCTGCTTTTACATAGTACCGCTGTTTTTGTTAGTCATCTGAAGACTACATCAGGAATTTTTTTCATGAAATGGTTTTAGGCTTTACCCTGGAATTAACTGTCTCTATAAAAAAGGAAGCATTAAAAAAACATTTAACAGCTGGATACAACATCTGCCTTTCCCAGGTCATTAGTACCTAAAAACAGTTAATTTATGAGACTACAAGGTTACAGAGAGACTTATTTCTAGTTTAAGCCTTGTCTGTTGAGCATTTCAGTCAAATTGTCTTTTTTTTTTTAATTATTTAAATGCAAGTTATGCCAATGAAGAGCCACCAAGTCTGCAATATTCCAGTATCTTTGTCACAACAACAGGTCATTCTTCTTTGGACTCCAATGCACAGTCATCTGATTTTCTACAGTACTTCCATATCTTAGATTCATGCTTGCAAAGTTTAAAATATGAACTTGGATGGCTAAAAAAAAATAAGAGAAGCACAGAAAACTGTTTCTCATTTAATATACACATGATCTCCTTTAAATAGCAGAACTTGAAGCAATCTCTGGATTTCTTTGGGATATGGTACATAATTTCTGAGTATGTGAGGCAGGAAGCACTCAGTAGTTCCCTGCACTGGTTTCCTTGTTTTGATCACTGTGCCCTGATCATGTAGTGACACCCAGCCTTCATTGCCAAAAATCACAAACCACCTGGCAACTCAATGATGGGTTTAGGAGTACAAACAAATTTTAATTCATGAAAAGACTTTTAATAGCATCTGTTTTCAGGTGAGAATTATAAGCAAAATCCATGAGTCTGAAATAAGTGGTGGTATAACTCGCTTTCAAAAATGAAAATAAATGTAATTCTATAAAGAATAAGAAATTGAGCCTGAAAAGCAAAATTTAAGAATATAGCAAAAAATATTTTGAAACAGTCCAATTATACACTGAATAGGGAAGCACTGATTCCAATTTATAATGAAGCACTTTTTAAACATCTCTGTTGTCAAGATCACAATATTATACTACTGTTGAAATTCAATCCCTGACAAAAGCAAGAAATCCAAATCTTTTCATTTCATGGTTTCACATCGAAGTTTAAAGCTTTTTTTTTTTTTTCCCCTTTTCCCTAATCCCAGTTTTAATTACACTGATGTAGGCTTGTACCTCGTACAGGTATTTCCATTATCAGGGCTTTTTAAGAAAATATTCTTTCAAGAAGGATATTGGCATGCTCATATCTCAGCATGAACAAAAACAAAGTTTACAAAGTCTGGCATCAAAAGTTACTTCTGCAGAAAGCAAAAGAGATCAAAAACTCATTTGCACACCCCCACTCATCTAAACACTTTTACAGTCAGTGAAAGAAGAAAGGCACCAAGCATGTAAAGGATAATTGACTACAAATTGATGCTTAGAGGGATGCAGAGGAGACAGGGATCCACATACAGCCCTCTTTGTTCAGTCTCCATCTCCCCGATTCCTGTCCCAAGCTAAATGGCCGTAGGTGGAGGGAGTTTCCTCCCGCTCAGATTTCAGTGCAGAACTAGGACCTGCATCTGTTCTGAATTACGGCTCTAACTTACACTTGATTTACCGTTACCCAGAGCCTTTGCTGTCCCAGGGAATAACACTGTTATTACACCACTCCTGCCGGAGCAGCACAGCCCTTTGGTAGCACGTGGATGTAGTTGTAGCCACTCTCACATCATCAGAACACCATTTGTGTCAGAAGCCACACACATAAATAAATCCATTCTGCAACATAAACATAACCTGCCCCCAAGCACAGGGCACCCAGATTACACACCTGGGCTGCAACCAAACTCATCCATAACTTCAGCCAAGAAGGTTTGCTTCCGTTTCTCTAACCTCTGGCAGCCTTTGAAGAATCAGGCTTAGCTTCAGTGTCAGTCCTTCTCCTGAAACAGCTGCAACTCATCACATGATAATCCCATCTTCAATTGCTAAATCCATCCTTTTCAGTGCACATTTCCTTGTGTTAAGCCAGTTGTTTGCCTGTGGCTCCCTATTCTTTCAGACTTTCCCAAGACTTGCTCTCTCTTAATATTCAGTAAGTGCTTCTTCCACACACAGCACATTAAAATAAATTGTTCCCATCACTCTTAACATTTTAAAGACACAAACACACACATGTGGCCTAAGATGCATGTTCTAACCCACATACTACACTAAAAGTCTGCCAAGTTCCATTTTTCCATCTCCGAAGCGTAGGGGGAAAAAGTGTTAAATCAGAGGTTAAAAAATTGTATATTCTCCTATGGTGAGGAGTTTCATGCCAAAATTTAACACAGGATGCACAAATTTTCACAGTTATGTTAAGAAAGCTGTGAAAATAACTTTTTTCCCCCGATGAAGACAGGGAAACGCTGACTGTCTTGAAATCCTCGAAGCTGGTTTGTGTGAACCACCGCTAACAGTATCATACAAAGTAATATAAATAATCTCCTGTATTACTATATATCATAGCAACATGAGCTACATAGGTAAGAATGAACGCAGCAAAATCAAAGAGACTGATATTTATAAGGGAATTGAAAAACTCAATTTCCATTTGAACTCCACATTTTTCATTTCACCTCTGTATTCCTGCTCTTCTGCTAACACTCAGCATGCTCTAATTCCAAGTTCTTGCAATGTCCAAGTGGAATGGAACAGATGTGATGCAATGAGTAAGAAATACTGATTTAAGTCATATGTACAACTCAAACATATCAAATAAAATTAAAAAAAAAAGTAAATTTTTCAAATCCTTGTTTCTGTTTTTTCTTGCTTACATTATATGGGGAAATTGTTTTAAAACCAAATGCACATTTCAGAAGTTAAGTACCTTGATTTTAGCATAATACTCAGTAAACTCTTTAGTATATATAACTGGTATGCTTGTCTTAGTGTGCACAAGGGCACATCTACATTCAGAAAACCCCGGTAAATTCAAACTTTAAAAACACTTCCCTAAAAATCACAGAAAACCTGATATTCCACTATTCCATGAAGTAAGCTGTTATTCACCTTTCACCTTTGGGAAGTGAACAGAAGTTAAAAATTCTCCAACAGTGTCACTGAGACTCTGCTGAACTAACCCATACATCCAGAGGCCAAGGTATTGCAAAACTGCATCACTGGATAATCTCTGATGCTGTACCATCTGCTACAGGCAGAAACTCAACACAACAGCACTCACCACCTTGATACAGCAGAGACACCAAGGCAGGGAAGGGAACCTCAACCTGCAATATCTCCTATATATTTAACAAGGAGTTCAATAATTGACCTTCAATTTTACCATCAGGCTATAAACGGCTACATTTGCAGTTTTATCTATAGCTCAGCACTACCAGTATTTCCCCTTCATAAAAATGAAAATCCAGCTCTAAAAGTTGCTGTATTTTCAAACTAATCTAGGTTGATGCAGGTGGTACCTGGAGCAAGAGAGTCAGGAGAATAAAGGGATACACAAACCACACCTCAAATCTCTACACAGCACCTCCCAGTTACCTGCATGTTGTCATTGTTAGTGTATCAAACCCCAATATTTTCTGTCTTTTTTTCCTTTCACGGAACTCAGCTGTCTTCTGCAATATACTCTGACCACTGTTCAAAACATCTGCTGCCAGTGGAATCCCATCTTGTCTAAGGAAATACTGTGCCCTGAAGACTCCTCTGAAACCATCCCAACCCCACCTGTCAGGTGGCTGAGGGGGCTCTCTCGGGCAGCCTGCAGCTGGAGAGGATTACAGCTCACCAACGCTGCCAGCATCAGCCAGACAGCAAGCAGCAGACAGTTCATTTTACAAAAACTTAATGGAGTGTATGGCCCTGGGTGCTTAATACAAGCACTGTCAAGGCATCTAAGCAAAAAGTCTCAGCTGTCACTGCTGACAAGCTGAGCAGAATTATTTGTCACACTAGAATAGATAAGAGACCAGTAGAGTGGTGTATGGTGAGATTGCCATACATCTCCATGCTCAGTCCCAGGCAGCAGGCATGTGGTTCCCTCCAATGCCCTGGCAGAATAATGTAATCCTTCTGTAAGGCAGCATGGTTAAAGTGATATATCCTTATATATTAACTACATTATCCTTCTTTTAATTAAGTAGCCTCGGACTTCCCCTTCATATTTTTGATAAAAGACTGAATGCAAGCCCCTGAAAAGTCTCCAATTCATTAGCCAGCATAATTCATATCATCAATATGTCAAATTAACCTGGTAAAGAACTAACCTGATGCATCTGTTCTACAATATAAAAGCTTTCATCTGGATACTTCTTCTAACCCTATCAAAAAGACAATCATTTCTTATCTTTCAGTAGTGTACACATTAACTTCCAAAAAGCTAATTCTTCCCCCACTGGTGTTTACACACAAAGCTCTCATTATCCAGAGCATTAGAAACACACAGTCTTCTTCTTAAGCATATATCATCCTCCTACACAAAGAAACAGGACCTTAAAATTCTATTGTAACTCATGATAAAAGAAATTAATGTTCTTAATTTATCAGCATTTACTCTGCAAAACCACATTGATCTTAACGCTGAACAACTGTAACCACAAAGGTGCAGTCTCCTACAAACTCATCAATTACCTGAAGCTCAAATGAAAATTGTTCAAAATCACCGGTCAAGGACTACAAAACAACCAGAAGCCAGGCAGTTTTATCTGATACACAGGTGTTGATCAAGTCCTAATATCTATTATACAACCTAAAATAAATTTATTTCATTTATAACTCTACTACTGTATTGCACTACCACAGACTTCATAACATCATTTTCTGTTCTATCAGCCTGCTGCAGCTCATCAAATCTAATATGTGAGTTATTTTCAACAAATATCTTTTTATGGAATGATTCTTGGCAATAAAGCACAGCAGAGATCAGGTTTTCAATAAAGGCCTCCTGATGTTAACATAATGCAATAACAGCATCACTAATTCACATCCAACATCACTGCCCAATGAATTCACATCCAGACATCTGGGGTTTTTCAGTGGCCTGCCAGACAAATGTAGGTGTGTCTATATTCTCTGTGTTCCTGTTCACAGCCTTTGCCTGCTTGGTGTACTTATAAAATAAGCTCCATGGATGATGGAATTTCTCTTCTATTTATATAACACCTTGTAAAAATAGGGGCCTACACTGGACTAAGCCAAGTACTCTGATTTTCCCAATACCTACAAATATTTAAGCCTTTATTATGAAAGCATATACTGTCAAGGAGTGTTTTTCAGAATGTATGTTAAGTAGGCTATAAATCTATAATTATTCAGGATCATTGCAATCAATTCACTGTCTGATATGGAAGACAATGAAGTATCTAAAAATGCCATTAGCTTGCAATATTTTTCTTCCAATTGAAAGAGAGTAGGTTTAGATTAGATATTAGGAAGAAACTCTTTACTGTGAGGGTGGTGAGGCACTGGCACAGGTTGCCCAGAGAAGCTCTGGATGCCCATCCCTCAAAGTGTTCAAGGCCAGGTTGGATGGGTCTTGAAGCAACCTGGAACAGTGGAAGGTGTCCCTGTTCAAGGCAGGGGTGCTGGAATGAGATGAACTTTAAGGTCCCTTCCAAGCCAAACCATTCTCTGATTCTGTGATTGTAACATACTGAGTATATAAGTGAACTTCACTGGAAGTTACTTACCAAGTTTGAGAATATACTTTTACTTGGTATCACTTAAAACCAAAATGTTTTTGAAATCAAATTTCAAATGTCTGTAAATATATTGTGAAAACTAATACAATGAAGGTTATTTATGTTATAATCACCAAAATCAGTAACCACACAAGAAAAATGCCTGCAAGGTAGCACTTTGTACCTGGCAAAAGAGTTCATCCGGGGCCAACAGTTAAATTGGTGCACCCACAGGACAACGGCTTAGTGATACAAAGTTTATTATTGTACCTGTGGTTTTAATCCTCACAGATTGACCATGATAATCCACAAAATTGAGGGGGAGGGTGTGGAATGAGTACCACTTACACCATTCTCCCTTTGGAATGAAGGCAACATAAAACACATCCTTTCCCTTCAGACAGCCTTCTTCCTCGAAGTTTTAAGAAAAGAATCTTGGGGAAGAATGAAGTAGGAACAAGAAATGAAGGTAATAAAACAGACTGAGTCAAGTTATAATGGCTTGTCAGACAAGGATGAGAAAGGAACTGTGTGACAGAAGAGAAGCAGCAAGAGGCAAGGCTACAAATGTTCTACCAATGCCACTTTTGCTGATTTGCCACCTCTTGCCTTATATCCTGGGCCCCCAGCTGATCAGTCCAAAGGAATGAAATGGTGCCACTTCTCAGGTGCAGTCCTGCAACCCAAAAAACACCATGAGATCACCGCTGGGTGTGATACACACACTTTGCCACATTATTTCCCAGTTAATGAAATGGTCCCAGGATCCCCAAGGCATTTCTTTCCCACAGTAGTTTTCAAGGACAAACATACACATTTCTTGTGAAGTTCTTCCTCACAAAAGCACTAGAAGGTACAATTATTGAAATGTTAGCGAGAAAGGCAAAAGCACAAATGAATAAAATGCAGCTAAAAGCATCATTATCTAGTCTTTGATTTGACATTTATTAAGTTTAGGAGTTTATGATTGTTTCAAATAAAATTGAAAAAAAAAAAAAAAAAAGGAAACTTCAGCACATTATCTCATCTCACATGGACCTTCTGTACTTCCAAACAACCAGTTACCTTTTCAACATTATTTCATTTTCAACATTTCCTGCACACTGTAGGAAAGTAAAAAACTTTTCACTTTCTCTACAGGAAGGAACTCGTTCCGAAGATGAGGCCTAACAGAAAGATTACTACACATTACTCACTTACAAATAAACATACTTGACACACAAATTTATATACAGCTACAAAACCAGGCCAAGAAACACCCTGGAGAGGAAAAAAAAAAAAAAACAAAACAAAACACAACACTCCAAAATTCATTCATGGACAGAAGGCTGCCACATAGTTTAAATTCCATCCAATCCATCAAGAGATGGCTCCACACACACGTGGACCCTGAACAGAGTTCATTTTGCCTCCCGGCTGAACCATCAAACATCACAGCTCTGACACCACCAGCCCCTTCCTCACCAAAGGGGCTTCAGGAGACAAGCTGGTGGTTGAGCCACCACCCTGGAGATACTTAAAAGTCATGTAGATGTGGCACTTGGGGGACATGTTTTGGTGGTGGCCTCGGCAGCGCTGGGTTCACAGTTGGACTTGCTGATCTCAGAGGTCTTTTCCGACCTAAATGATTCTGTGACTCGTGACCAAGAGCTGCACTGACGATGTAAAGCTGAATGCTGTGGGGACGCTGTACTAAGTTGTGGCATCACAAAATTAACATTCTGAATTTGCAGAATCGAGGCTTGGGGAGCAGAAGGAGATAAAATTCAACTGAAAAGAAAATTAGAATGAGTATAAGATGTGCATACAGTAAAGGCAGATGCTTGCTAACTCACACTCTTGAAAGAGTTTTACAAGTAAGCAGCTCACCTACCTAATGGGTGCTCGAAGGGCCTGAAAAAGGCAGCACAGACAGCATTATATTTCATTAACTCACACACAAAGTTCTGTCACTATATGAGCAGCAAATCGTGTTCTGAATGTGGTTAATCAGCCATACAGTGAGAACTGAGAGGGACAACCATAAAAATAAATGCAAGCATTTCAAAAGCGTTTCTTTCTAATGCTGGTTTGGGAAAGGACCTATGCTTAAATTTTATTCACTGATAAATCAACTCCTCCCTACTAATTTAGCCAACCAGTTAACAATGTTATATCACACTTCCTAAGGAGATACCATTAACTCAGTATCACAGACCAAGGGAGAAGATTAAAACATCCTAATTACAGAGAAATGAATAACATCAAATGTGTAAAGATAATGACATAATTCAACGGAAAATTAAGAAGGTTAAAGCACTAACAATTTAATCAAAACCAAAGTAACAAAATAAACATAAAGTTACAAATTACAAGACATCGATTTGACTTCTAAATGTAAACACAAACTTTGGATTTTTGTCTTGTACAAACAAAAAAGTCCAAAATAAGACACGCTTTGTCAGTGAAGAATCAATGCACATTTACGAACTTTCTGGTCCATCCACTTTTCCATTTTCCCTAAAACCTTAAAAGTGAGGATTCTGAGGCATCTATTCTGAACCACTTGGTGAGCCTGCCCTGTAAGATTTGAAGGACTACTTATGTTGGCACAAAGCAGGACACAGTGACCACACCACGGAAACAGCAAGGCTCCCTCCAGATAGTATCAGAACAGATCTTCAGTGGGAAAAGAAACAAGGTATTAACATCAAAACCTTTTGCTGCATGATGGTGAAATAGCTGCACAACTCCCTTTATACGCTGAAAGGAGAACACTCAACCTTCAGAACCTTCATTCCATGCCTGAACACAAGCTGGAAGAACTGGAGTCACAAATGAGAAAACCTCTTTTGACCAGCAGGTAACATCAAATTGCAGCAGCGAGGCCATTCACATGGCTGCGTTATCCCATCCTAAAGATCCTGTCATTGACTCTACTCAGCCTGACACACAAAAGAGAAGTGAGCCCAGGTTGAGTTCTCCTCAGCACTTGCCTGCAAGATTGTCCCCTGGAAAACAGTACCAGGAAAGATGAAAGCTGAATGGCTCATCTGAAATTACTTGTCCATGTCCCACATCCCACCCCAAATGTCACAAATTCATAATTACTAGAGCATCAGGAGACATGAGAAAGCAGGAATGGCTTCCCTGGAAAATGAGAAAGCAGTAACTACAGCAGATGATTTCCTCCACTTTTTAATATCCCAGTGATTTTCTGAGCTTTAATAAGCCATCTCCTCGCTTAACATCTGCCATCCAACAAAAGGCTTAACCCATAAAGAAATTTTTAATACTGGCTCCTTGTGGGACCAAACTGATACATTTTAGCCCATTTCTTTCTAATAAATGCAACGATTTTAATCAAATTTGTTCAGAGAACAGAAGATTAGTTAAAGAAGAGAAGTAACTGAAACATTAAATTAAGGTATCATTGGGAATTAAAAATTTAATTTTCTGCTATTATCAGTGGTATATTATGAATAAAGAACACACAATATGCAATTAATACGCAGCACAATATGAACAGCATTTGAGAAAAATGAATTTCATATGTAGGACAAAAAAGAAGATGAATTCTTAAACCCAATCCAATTTGTTTTATTCTGCTCAATTTTCCCATGGGCATCTGCTTAAATACTTCCAGGTAAGGAAAAAGTCACTACTAAATTCTGAGATATTTTAAGGTGATGACGATTGATGACAGGCAACCCAATATTTCCTATATTTGTATATATTCTATACAAATCAAGGTACTCCTGCTGTAAGCTTGCTTTTGTTTGAGTAGATAGCTGCTTCCCACATGGGGTTCCGTGGAAAGGAACAAGACCAAGACCGCAGTTTGTAAGTCAAACAGCAGAATTATGCCACTAATTAAAAAGTTAAAATATTCTTAAAACTTAATCTAAATTCCCAGGTTATCTAAGGTTAAAATGTGCTATTCAGGTTCACCAGCAAATGCACAAAATTACATTTTCCTAAGCCATTCACTGTTCTGTGCATGAACATTTTGAGGCAGAAAAGAGGAAGCAATGTAGCATCAAAAAAGCAGCACTTTTTTCCTATAGGTATCAACAAAGTGAATAGGAAAATATCCAGAAAATAAGGCAAATATGCGGCATATTAAAGAATGCCTATTTGACTTAAAGGCATCTGCATTTGTACTTAGTTGAAATTATTTTTATTTGATCAAGACAACTGAGACACTGCCAATTTGCTTGGCTTCAGCATTTTTTTGCAACACTAATATTGCTAAGGATTTAATTAAGTTTTTCTTAGCTCACCCTGATCACCACATAGGCTTTGAATTCACAGGTATTTGAAACTCTTCAGAAAACAAAGAGCCAATAAACCAGTTATTTTTATTGCCACTTGACTCCACTCAGGTGCAACTGCATAAACCAAGCCAAGTGCAGGTGGCATGGGCACATTCTGGCTTTGTGGTGGGTTGGGGAGCCTGTTTTCAGATTCCTTACCTTTCCCTTTCCTATCACTTCCATTTTCCTCCTCCCCAGGCAACCTGATTCTTTAAGCACACTGGAGCTCAAACAAAAACTGTATACATGTAGTCCTGTTTTGTACATAAAATACATATGGAAGGAAAGATTCAGTCCACCAGAATTCTGCAAATTCACATTCAGAATCACAGTGAACTCTACGTATGTGTTAAGTTGGGGGGTTTTTTGGTTCAATAAGATAAGCCAATGTTGCTTTCACGCTTACATGAAACCCGTAATTTTTTCCATCAGTTTTTCTAAAGACATTCGTTTTATCCATCCAGTCTAATTTAACAAATTGACAATTATTTGCTTATTCCACGTTATCTATTGCCATTTTACTTCCAACAAATCCTGTTTCGTGCTTCTTGAAATGCATTCAGCTGAACGATCCTTTTTGACAACCAGCATTTTTAGAGGGCAACTGTGATCACCCAGATTGACCTTCTACGCTGCACAGGCCAAAGAATTCAACTCAGCAATTCCTGCATTGAGCCCACATGCAGCTGGCAGAGCTAGATCACGTATTTTATAGTGATATACAACCTTGTTTTAAATATTCAAACCAACAGCAAACCATAAATTGGTTAATTGCTGTTTCAGATTTCTCTGCCTATAGCTGTGCCCTTCATACTCACAGAACTAGTGGACTCATTTCTTCCATACACTTTGTTCAAAGGTTTGAGTTTCCAGTTTATTCCTAAGGTTCAGGCATTTGATAAATCCTCTCCACTTCAAAAGACAGTTACTATTTCCCATCAGTTCTGAGGCCTGATAATAGACCCAAATCTTCTTAAACGCCAAAGGAAACACAGCAAGACACACCTATCAAACAAGTTCACACTGTAAACTGGCTTATTTATCCACAAATAACGTGCAGCAAAAGCAGGAAGTGTTGAAAACTACTCACTGCCAAAGTTATGCTGGGAGATCCCTGCTTAGGAGTATTGCTGCAGCTCAGAGATCAATAATTCTGGGCTTAAGCTTGTCAAGTCAGTACATTATATCTCATGCATCAAACTGCTTGACACTGATAAGAAAGAAGGTGCAGTTTCAAGAGTCTCATCAAGAGTTTTCATGAATGGGGGGGTGACGAAGTAGTTTCTTCAGGGGTCAGGTACAGTGAATATCGAGACACTTTTTTTTTTTCCTGATAGAAGGAAAAAAACCTCCAGATACATTTGCAAAATTCCAAGTGCAGGGATGTGGGGTTATTTGAAGTTACAAAATCAGTTGCATGTTCTGACACAAAACTACAGAGACCACACTTATGTCACAAAACCACAATGCTGGGATATTATGTTCAAAGACCTATCAGCTCTTGGCAACAGGGACCGAGGTGACACTGATCTCCTACAGTGAGAATTGCTCACATAGTTCTGTTCATTAACTTTCACGTACAGTAGCTTTGGACAATTACCTCTTTCTGGGCTCTCCTGAAGAGGATCACTCTGCCATCACTCTCATTTTGGGTGTTTGCTGAGCCATCAACTAACTCAGTGCCTTCAGACTGGCTGACCCCTCTCTGGATGTTCCAGTCTTGCTCGTGGCCAGGGATGATCTAACCAAGCCTGAGAGCAGGAAGCCAAGATAATACTTACAGCATATTACCAGGAGTCTTTCTTGGATCATAAACACCTAAATTAAGATCCAAAGGAAGTTTTAAACAAGCTGGCAAAACAATTCACCTGAAAATATGTCCTATATTTTGCTGCTGCTATCCAGATATCTTCTGCCAAAAAACAGCCTCTTTTTTTTTTTTTTCATTATGTTATAGGCATAACCATATTTAAATATACTCACCCTGCACTCATTCTTGAGTTAACTTTGCTTTAGTCTTCCTCAGAAAAGATAAATACTTCTGCTTTTCTTAAAATAAGGGTGAGTGTACACTGAGGAGACGTTTTCTTGAGAGAATTACATGGCTCTGAAAACTTCATAAGTAAATTTTAAGCCATAAAGCTTTTATTTTTTTAAAGCATTTAGCTATAATTTGCCTTCACCTTATCCCTTACTTCCTAACTGCAATTCCTTTAGATGATCAAGTCTAAGAGAAACAAAGCAGCACAGTAAAACAAAGCAAAGGGCAGCAAAATATTTTCAGTGATTAAATTCTGCTTTGGAAATTCATATTCACATATGACTTGGTAACCTAAGAGCAAATAGGAAATCTGCAGATTAGGAATATTTTCCTAGGCACATTTCATTGAAAACTAGATATCTTTTGAGACACAGACTTACTGCTTGCCTTTTTTAATTCTTTACTCCTGTTGAGAGCTATAAAGAAGTGTGGCATGTTTAACTGATTAGACAGAGATACCTGCTGACTAAGCCTAAATAGAGTTTAAAACTTTTGCTAAATCCAGCTCTTAGGACTCAAGGCCTGTCAGAAAAAAAAAAAAAGTGTATAAATTATGGTTTGAGAATAAACAGATACATGGACACTATTTATTTTAAACTACTGAAAAGAGTATTAATTGGTGTTGCATTCTCAGTACAGGTGTGCTGCTGGAATGCAAACAAGCCCAGATTATTCAGAACGAAGGACAAGCAGTGATTTTGAAGTGTTAATTAGGAACACAAGGGATATGAGAACATAGTGGAAACAAAATGAATGTGCTGATTGTGAGAAAAAGAGAAACTTTTCAGAACAAAGCATCCAGAATAACACTTCCAGTAAAACCAGAAATGTGCAATTGGCAAAATAAATTGGGTACAGCTACAGTGCCTACAGAAACCCCCATTTTGTGCAGCTCAGACCATCCTTCTGCAACACAGGACCTACAGACTCATCAGGTTTGTCACAGGCCAACTGAATCTCCAACAGAAATCACTAAAGGTTTTGTCATTGGAAAGAGATACCAAATACAAAAATGAGCTTTTTTCACATAAATTGTGCAACTCCCATTAAATTAGAACCACAAGTTAGTTAATACATCTGTAATAACAGCACAGGTAGCATTTGCTATCTGGATTTCTGGGAAATATGCAAACCAACATCTTAATTTGAAATGTTTAAGATGCAAGACACACTATTAAGTAACCTTTTACTGTCAACTTCTATTGAACTTTCAAGCCACAAGAACTTCAACACAAAATTTCACTTTCTCTGATAAAATCTTCCATGCACCTTCTATTTGTGATGCCTTTTTCAAGCTTCACTCAAACCATAAAAACAAAGAAATCAAACCAAACAAAACTTAGAAATAAATCGTAAAGGAACACAATTCTTATGCAGATTATCACAAATTATAACATCAATTTAATCCCACTAATATTAATGAAATGCATTAGAAAAAGTGATGCACATCAGAAACTTCTGCTGTGTCCTCATGTGGAGCTCCTGGCAAGAGGGAAGTTGAGACTGACTTGTTTAACATAGCACACTAATGCAATGTAGCACCAAAAAAGGGGCTTGTTCTGAAATAAAACGTTTACAATCAAACACCACATCAAGTTTTACTAATTTTTTAAGACGTGGGAACCATCAATTTTGTTACATTAACATATAGGACAATTTAAGACCAGAAACTATTAACTCCTACTGAAAGTCAAACAGTAACCCTGGCTCAAGCTCTGTACTGGCAAGACAGCCCTGCTCAGGAGCCAGAGAGTCACACTGGCTCATCTTATTCCCCTGCCACTGCCTCAGCACACTGCTAGGGCAGAGGACCACAGATTGATGCCTGCATGACTCCCAAACCAAATTTGCTGTCTGCCACAAACCCGAAGCAGATACAGGTTTATCGGAGCATCACTGAGTAAACTCTCCATCCTGGAAGTGCTCTGCCATCCTGTCAGAGTTCTTGGTGTGTACTGCTAAGAAGGAGATGTACAGCTGCACACAGCAACAATCAACAGATTTGTCCCCTGCTGCTTCAAAGCTGTTATCCAAATCTACGAGTCACCACATCACTGTGCTGCTTTTTCGGAACGGAACGTAATAATACAGATTGAAGCCTCTGGATAATTCAATGAAAAGCTGCATTCTTTCTTAGTTAAGAGGATCTGCTTAGAGTATCATCTTCCAGAATCCACTGAAAGCCAGCAAAAGCAATCAGGTAAAACACTGCCTTTTGGAAAACATCGATTTGTTCAAATTCAAGTACACTTTTCACTATGAATCCTGTATCGAGCTCCTCTTAAAAACAACAAACAAAAGAACTGCTACTTCTCAATCTCAGTTTCAGAAGAAAAATAGGTCTGTGCCTCTGCAAAACCATTACTGCTGACTAACTCTGTATTGACAGCATTCACAAACTCTGAGAAAGAATTACAATGAAACAAATCCTGCACAGACTAAAAAGCATTCCAGGTTATTTTAAAAAGAAAAACAACAACAAGAAAATTGAAGTACGTAAGAATTACTGCTTCCCCCTTCAATTCCTTCAAATCCTAGACCACCAGTGTTATGTCTCCATCATGTACACTTCTGTGGGCAAGGAAAGAAAATCTCAGACCACAAATGGCTTCAGTGGCTTAGTGAACCTTAACCTGCCACAAAATGAAGACTAAGAAAAAAAACACCATTTGACTACTGTTTCAGTTCAGTGGTCATTCTGAATTTAGCATGCCATAATCTAACACAGCCTAAAAAAGGTTCACAGGGCCTTTTCCACAGCAAGTAGAAAGACCTGATGTCCATCTGTTCCACAGAGTTTACAGCATAAACTGACCTCCCCACCACAGAATACTGAAGATGATGCATCAAGCACAAATGCAAGCTAAGCAGCTTCGGAGTGTTTTATGATGTTACCTCTATTCCAGGTTAATATGAGATCTTTATACTGGTACATTACTGTTTCTGAGGCCACTGGAGTTATACTGCAGCTTCTTTACCAGATTGCATTATATTTCTTCACAGTTCCTATCTGCTTTCAAATTTAAGCAAACCCCAGGGAATGCAGCCGTTCGGTATTTTTGTTGATAGCTTTGCTGCTCTGCCGCCATCCCTCTCAAGAGAGCTTGTTAGGTGTAATACCTCTAAGAAAAGGTTTAAGTAACAGTTTGTTCCAAGTCCTGAGAAAAGTAAAAATAGTTTTAATTACGGTCTCATTTCCATGCCAGGCCGTCTTCTTTACTATGACATCCAACTACATTCTGCACTGCAACAGATTTTGAGAAACAAATGAAAAAACATGCCCAGCTCCTTAAGCTGGGAAGGCAGTTTTATTTATCCAGCAGTAGGTATCTGAAACGACTATCATAAAGATACCATAAAAACAGTTGAACAGATATTTCTTATTGCAAAGGGAAATGAGAGCAAAATCTGCGGTATAGCTTGAAGACAAGTCTTCACAGCTGCATTTGTCAAGAGCCAGATGATTCTGGATATATACGTTCAGTACAGGAAAAACACAAACTAAAAACAACAAAAGAAAGCAGACTTCTCCCATTGGGCTGAAGGAACTAACATTGCTGTAAAAGCTAAAAAACAGGGCACTCTTCTTTCTTATTGCAAATGTATTCCTACAAACATTGCAGAACCACCAAATGATTCCAAACTAAAATGCAAAGGGTCACATCCCCTGTCAGCTGCTGTGTCTGCCAGAGGCTTCGGTTCTGCTCCCAGCCTTTGCTTTATTTCTACTCATGTCTCAACATTTACCATAAGGCAGATTTTTCTGTGTGTTAAGAGGAAGACAACTAATGGATAAGTGAAGACGTGAGCATAGACGTAGAAAAGCCAATAAAAAGTAAAATGGGGGAATGCAGAGAAGTGTCATCTTATGTATTAAAGGAAAAGTTCTGAAGTGATTCAACAACATAATTGTCTTTCACATGAGGTAAACTGAGCTCATGAAATTCTATTTCCAAAATCCAATCTATCATTTATGAACAATATTCACCATACAGCTGTTGACTATAATGGTTATAGTACTATCTAGGATAAAAGATATTTATCTGAAAAAGTCACACTTTGTAAAAATAATTGCTAACACACAGCTTGTAATAAATGTTACTCTCAACAAAACCAAAAGGTCTGCAGTGACAAAATCCCAGTGCAGAGCGTTTTAAGACATCTGGCTTCGCTGATTTTGACAGAGGGCACAGGTGGACTTGGAGGAGTCAAGGTGAAAACAGCAGGAATACTTTACCCTTGGAAGAGAAGCTTCCCAAAAACTGGGAAACTGCCTGCCTGCCTTCAAGTCCCTCAATCCCGTCTCTAAACAATGCCTTGAAACCCGAGGCTTTTTCAGTTCCATTTCCTGCAAGCCTCACATATTGGGCAGCCTCCTTGCTGAAGCCAAAGCCTGTGTTACTTTAATTACAGTATTATTTATTTGCCATGCAGGTGTTTTGTTGGGGAAAAGGAAGCTGGGATCATTTCTTTAAATCAAAAATTGGTTACAGCTTCAGCTTTTATGAAAACAAAACCATTGCAAAACATTTCCCTCTGTGGAGATGAGCTCTTTTCCATAATGCACTGAGATGCCTTTGAGCACCGAAAGTGTTCATAGTAGGATGGTGAAATATTTTATTTCTCTATCTATGCATATCAACTGAATCTCCAGCAGGTAAGACTCATTATATTGTTGAAATCCATCAGAGCTTTGTCACTGACATCATCAGAATGTAGATGGTTTATTTATAGAGGTATAACCATATTCTTTCTACAAAAATATTAGGAAATCCTTATAATTGACAATATGTTACCTAAAGGAGTCTCTTAACTAAACAGCTTGAACAGCTCGATTTACTGATTGCTGATCACTGTTGCTGATCACTTTTAAAATGTCACTTTAACCCAGCACTTATGCTTGATCCTGCTTCCAAGAAAACAAATGCCGAAACTCTCCCAAGAAGATTATCTCCTTTGTAGGTCTTTACAGTATAGGAAATACTCATTTTAAACTCAGATTTGCTATATTTAGAGCGGCATAGTCTTAAAGAATTATTAAGTATACTGAGAATGCTGCGAGGATGCTAAATATTACACCTCTGCCCTGAACTACAGCAGGCTCTGAAGCATGTATTTCAGCTTCCACGTTTTCTTGAAATTTTCAATATTCACGTGAGAAATAAAGACCATATACCTTGGATGTTTTGATAATTTATTTTGCACACTATTCTAGATATTTATCAACTAACAAAAAGCAATTATGCTTGAAACCAAAGGCTCATTGCCATGTCACACAAAAGAATCACCAGTTCTAATTTGCACATACTGAACCACTCATGCCTCTCTTTGTGTCAGGGCATGTGACCTCCTCCAAGTTCCAGGAATTATTCACCTGAGGGAGGCAGTCAATCCAGGTTGGGCTTAAATTCAATATTTCCTTCATTAGACTTCTGAATTTTTATTGGACATTGCAAAAGGCTCTGCCATAGCAAACTAGACCTCAATGTCTAGTTTCTTCAGGAAAAGGGCCTTATTTTGGAATATGACAGCAGGGACCGCTACCACAGCTGAAAGTGTAAGCAAAGGAAGGATTAATGCTAAGTGCAAACTGAAACACAGCAGAAACACACAAGTCTAGTAGGCTGGAAAGAACCTCTCAAGTGCAACACACTTCACAGCACAATGAGAAAGATGTTCTATAGGGGAATAACAAAAAGACAGTTAAAAAACGTCCTTGTGGCTTTTGGAATTCCTGCTACGAGCAGGGGAACATGTCAGCTCAGAGGGGCTTGGACACAGAAGCTTTTCTGATCCAACTCATCCAAATACTATTTCTGGTCTTCCTGCAGACCAGCCATGGGTAATGTCCCTCCCCTTCCAGCCAACACAATCCTCTATTACAAACCCATGCTTACAGCACAGGTCAGTTAACAAATAAAAATAAAACTCAAAAAAACCCCAACCAAGGCTAACTTGTAGCACTGTCTCACTATATAAACCCAGCTCTCCAACCACTGCCAGGAAAAAAAAAATGCTCAAAACTGTCATTCTTAAAATTTACAGTATGATGCTATCACTGTATTAGTTTACACCATCTGCACCAGAAGAGATCCTTGTTGTCTTGGCACAGCTCTTGTAATAATCTTCAGTCCTCACAGGAGACAAATATTTTCCATGCAGTTTTCTTTAAGGCAAAAAACACAGCATTCCATGTCGATTTTTAATTTTAAGATAAATACTTTCACTTCCAGTTTGCTACGAGCAAAAATCACTAGAAGTATGAGCCTTTTAGGAGTTTTGTAAAATAAATAAGCTAGTCCAGAAAAACTATTCTTCTTTTTTACAGATGATTTTACAGTTTAGTTTTTCCATGGTCAGTTGTGCACTACTGCAGTCAGAAAAGATGAATTCATCCCTCTAAGGAATTAACGCAATATTGAAAGATTATGCTATGGTCTCCTAATTATTTTATGGCACCCTACAGAGAGAATCAACTTTAAACAGCAACACACTTCTGTTGATGAAAACATTGCTCTACTTATGTGTCACTTTAATATGGCATAGCAGGCTGTCACAATCTACCTCCTGCATGCAAGTCAAGCTTTCACTAATGTTAAAAACCTTAATTATGTCTCTATACTTAATTCAAGAACATTGAGCCAAATTCTTCCCCAAAACAGTGGAAAATAAGGGAATACCCCTAACAACAGATGGAGCATGAAAGGCTGTATTTGTTTCCTTGATATGAAGACTTTGTGTGAAATCTTTGCTCTACTGGAGACCACTGGAATGAGTGACAAGTTTGCATAACCTGTTCCTAGAGCTACAGAAGGCTCACAGGATTTGAATTCAGCACTCAAATTATAGCCATAATTTTGAAAGAAGCCTAGGGACATGCCTATCAAATGTAGCCAATATATTAACTCAATGGCAATTCATTGATTTTCTTACATAATTCCACTCTGTATGAGGCCATATGAACTTGGGAACTGATTCTGAATGCAATTTCAAATAATTTCGTTCTAAGAAACACGAAAAATAAAAAGCAACCCCACTTGCAATTATCATTATTTGTTGCTTAAACAAATACTACAATTTCACAGAGAAAAATTAAAATGCAATAAGGTCCTGCTAATGCTTTTCAGTGCTGACAATATTCCCAAGATGCTCTTGCTAAAATAATGACTCGAGGAAATGTAGTCAAAGACACTTCCCTGCACCCTCAAATAGAGCATGCAGAGATGATCACACCACATGTATTTCGAATCACTGTTTTGACTAAAGACTCAGGTTTCTGAGGGTTCAAAACCTGAGCTTCCTCCCCCGCCTTTGCTCTGCTGAGCTGGCAGCAATTGAACCATTTCACCATTAAGCTACTTCATGGTATGTTCCTGAGCAGTTTCAGTGATTTTCTGGTGGTTAATCTCTCAGACCATCATTAACACATTACAGTCAGTGGCAACTGTGAGAGAATGATCAATTAACCAAGTGATTAGCAATTTTCTTTGCCCTGTCCCACACCCTAAAATTAAGTGGCTTGACCACCGGGTACCCCAATAAAAACATGCAAATTGCATTTTACCTAATTATTCCTGTTTGAATAGCAAATTACCTAAAACCAACTCATTCAGCCACTGGCAATGAGGAGCTGCAAATTGTTTGTTAGCATTGCCTTCTTTATGTGTCCTTTCTGCTGAGTTCTATTACACCACTTGCTGCTTAAAAAGCACCAACATAAAACACTTCAGAGGAAACCAGTTGGATAATGGTTTAACAGCTGAACGGTGGCAGCAGCACAGAGCAGAGTCTCAGATACAAAGAGAGGAGTAACAAGTTCTTTTTTGCACGAGTGACCTTCCCGAAGTCAATGGAATAACACACACACTTAAGGAATAACACGGTGCAAGTCAGAAGAGGTGCTGAGCATGATTTTAACGAGGAATGATCTTCAGGATTTTAAGTGTTTCTTCTAAAAGTAAAATTACAATAAATTGTAATAACCTAAATAATTGTAATAACTGAAAAATTCTGAATGAGAACTCCTCCAAATCTTATCTTTCCCTTACTTCCCCTGTCCTCCTCCCCCTACTTAACTACATTTTCTTCATATATAGAAAAGCCATCTTGCTCCATGAAGAGTCATATTTGAGCACCAGGAAAGATCTGTGATTCATCCTGCTAAAATATGAGACCAGCATGTCCCCATGACTGCAAAATACAGCACCTTTACTAATTTAAAAGGGAAGAGAGACATTTGGGTATGAAAACAGGTTGCAGGAATACTCATGAGTAGCAAAATCTACTGGGGGGAAGAACAGAACAGGTTGGACCACAATCAGTTAAACACTTTCACTTACAGTTTAATAACAGAAACTGATGCAGAAAGATACAGCTCTTAGTTCACCTCCCTATTACTTTGCTCCTGGCTGAAATTAAGTTTACTGGAAACCTGTATTAGCAGCACAGCACTGTCTCTGCCCCACTTCCAGGAAAGGTTCTCATTGGAACAAACCCCTTTGATTCTTCCTAGGCTCATTCTCTATTTGCAAGTTCCTTAGTGAACTAAATAAGCACTGGTGGTGTTCACATGTTTCTCCTTTTTTAATTAATCTATGTTTGCTATTTGCTGGGTGGAAATCTTAAACAATCTCCCACTAAAGCTGTATTCTAACTCATGGTGATTTTGCCAGCCAGCACATTTCATCCATTGCTTGTAGGGACATCCAGCACTTCAGAGAAATCTCATGATTCAGACCAATATATGGAATTAATTCCCATATATGCAATCAGCTGGCAGACATCAATTTACATGTGCATCACTATGGATCAGAGTATGCCCCATCTCTGCAGAAGAAGCTGGGACAAGTCAACATCAGTAACATTATCAAACTCAGTTGGGAAATTTGGTGAGTGAAGGCCTAAGCTGCTGCAAATCTGCCAAGTCATATTTAAACATATTTTTGTCTCAAGGCATTTCAGAAGTGTTCTAGATTGGCCTTTGAAGCACTGCTTTACTCCTAAGTTCATGCCCTATTTAGATGTGAAATGCTACAGATTTCTATTTACATTTACCTCAAAACAATTTACTGTGTAAGTTAAAAGTCAAATCGGAGGGTGGAGTTTGCAGACTGCACAGGCCTAATAGCAAAGAATTCTACTTTTCTTTCATCCCAGCTTTCCTTCTTTCCATCTCTGTTTACAGTTATATTAATTAATTACACAAATAACAGCCTTGGACTGTCCGGTTCACTCCCTGAAATTATGTCATCAGTTTTCACATTGCCAAAATTTATTTTCTGCCTTTATGTAGATTCACATCTCAAATTTTCTTCTAATGCAAACAACAGAAAAGCAAGATTGGGCACCCCACTGCTGATAACACAGTATTAGAGACTGCCTTAGAGAGCTTTGTCTCAAAGTTTCTACTAATTTGTAAATGAAGCAGCGTCCAAAGTACAAATTAAAGGTGTTCTTTGGAAGTTCTAATTAATAAATTTTGATTTCTAGCTAAAAGAACAAAAATAAAAATTCTAAACTTTCAGGAAATTTACTGGTTATTTTAAATATTATTTTTAAAATTTGTTTTAAAACAAATTCAACACTTCTAATTTTAATTAAGCCAAAGGTATAGCAGAACTGTAAAAACCAGCTACGAAATGTATTGCATTAAAAATGCTTAAACAGGTAACAAATATTCATACACCAATGCAAAGAAATTAGTAGAGCTAATCAAGCCACATTACAATTCCAGATAAAAGATGAACAGAAACAAAACCTCCATATAGGGCAGGTGACCCTGTAAATTGTTCTTGCTTTCCCTTGAAGAGTCCAATTCCTTCCCCAATTTCCTAGCAGTTTCCAGACCACAAAAGGGACAAAAGTGATTTTCTTCAGCTCCTCTGTTTTTAAAAATCTGTTGTTAGCAACGGTGATAAGATAGAGGGAGGTTTTTGGATATGCTGTGACAAAACATAGCGTGCATCGAAACAGAAACTTTGTGCTGTTTGCCAGATCCCAAAATGTGTGTGAATCACTGCTGAAGAATCCCTTCAGAAATACACAAAACATCACATAACAATTCTTTCTGTACAGTGTGAATTCATTTCTTGTCGTTAGTGGAAAGTGGTAAACTCCTGTCCTACTGCTATTTGCAGGTTACACTTCTCAGACATCAAACACAAAAAGGACAAACATTACTCTCAGATGTAGCACCAGGTCTGTCAAACTTCAGCTCCTATTTAAAGGATCGCAGGTATTTCTAGAGAAGGTAATGAAGTTTCTTTCACAGCAGCTTTTGTAAAACACTCTGTATTTTTGACTGCAATCTCAAAAACTGAAGTTCAAGGAGGAAATAAGACGTTTTCATTAGATGTGATTGTAGTTTAGATACTTTGCTGTATCTAAACCATCTCAAGTACTACTTAAAATGACTTTTCAACAGATATCCATTCTTGTGCTAATCCTTTTGCATTAAAAGGAGTAGAACTGAGTATCGTGCATTAGGTTCACTTACCCAGCCAGCAAATACATAAGAAAAACAACTAAACTTCTGATCTGCTTACAAGCAGCAATATCCACTATAATAACCATAAAACATACAGTGAAAAAGAGATAAATTACAAATATTGAAGAAAACTATCAAACTTAGAACTATTCTTTAGAAACAAATAAAACCACAGAGCTATTCATATTTTATGTGGCCAGTACTGCTGCATGAAAAATTTTACAAAGTAATTGCCACAATGCACAAATATTTCTATAGAAGAAACTAGGAAATAAATCCATTTTGTTAGGGGCATTCTCCAGCAATGGATTGTACTATATAGCTTCCATACACACTCATCAGGTAATTGGTAAGAATTTCTAGCATTTCATCCTTCATAAGCACTGAAAAGTCAATGTTATTTAACTGTTGCACAAATGTTAATAAAAAGTCATAATCCAGGAAGCTTACCCTGGGTCAACAGAAAGAATCCCAGAACCATCCAAAGTTATTTCCAAAGTCCAGACAAGAGGTCTGAAAGGGAGAATAACAAAGGGTTTGTGACAAAGCTGACACAGAGTCCCCTGAAAGGAGCAAAATCAATTGTGACATTTTTCATTTATTTGTAAATGCATCTTTGGCAGTGTGCTCACTCCAAACGACAGCTGACTCTTATAGAATAGGGGAGGTGATGGTAAAAGAGAAGAATCCTGACAGTTGCTTTAATGAGATTCTGCATCAGGATCACTCCACCACTTTCCCTCAACAAGGAGCGTGCCCTTCACTTTCAATCTCCCATCCTCCAATTTGGAAAGCATTAACCCTATGAAAAACTCAACTCAGCCTCCTCTAATCAGCATCA
Source organism: Pyrocephalus nanus (assembly GCA_038380795.1). Lineage (NCBI taxonomy): Eukaryota > Metazoa > Chordata > Aves > Passeriformes > Tyrannidae > Pyrocephalus > Pyrocephalus nanus. Next base: position 5,562,901 of record CM076270.1, on the reverse strand, counting down.
CAGCTCTTCTTCCTGCACCTCCCTCACCACCTCACTGACATTAAAATCGTGAGCAGACTTCACATATAAAATACGTATAAGTACCACAGAGAAAATTAAAGTTCAACCTGATAGTATTACTTTAATCAAGCTCTGGTTGCAGTGTCTGTGGTGAGAGGACAAGACTTCAAATACACCTTAGCTGATAGCAGGAGCTCAAGCCCACAGAGCTGCCCTTCCAGCTGCATAAAGTGTTCAATGCAGGAAACTCAGATGCTCACATTTTCTTTATCACAAAAATAAATAGGGAAAATTGTAACATGACAGGAAACTTGCCTTGCAAATATTGAGAGAATGATCATTCTGGGAACAGAAACAGACAAGGAATTTCAATAACTAAAAATGTGCAGCGTGATACCAAGCATTTCAGGAAGAGGCCACTGGCTTGAGGATCTAATGCTTTAGTGCACTTACTCTAATCTGAGATGTTTCATTCTCACATTTTCCAACAATAACACATTTTTTGTTGTTCAAACTTGTTTTCTAGTGCTATATCACATATCTTTCAATGGAACTAGATGACAACACTGCACATATCATGGTAGCCTCAGGCTGCACTGAAATTAGTATTTTATCCTCTGTTAACATCAGTAAAACATTTGTATTACAACAGTACGTTATTTGTGGGGAGAAAAAAAACCAAAACAAACATATAGACACAAAAATCTCCAAACCTCTCATATTGCTAAGAGAAGGCTGAATTCTATTTCTTTTGCATGCAATCCTACCTCTTCTGAGCAATGAAGCTGGTGAAGGGACAAGAGAACAAGTCCTATGAGGAGCAGCTGAGGGAGCTGGGGTTGGTTTAGTCTGGAGAAAAGAAGGCTCAGGGGAGACCTTATCACTCTCTGCAACTACCTGAGGGGAGGCTGTAGCCAAGAGGGGATCAATCTCTTCTCCCTAGTAACAAGCAAAAGGACAAGAGCAAACTGCCTCAAGCTGTGCCAGGGGAGGTTTAGATTGGATATTAGCGGGGAAAAAAAATTCACCAAGAGGTCTGTCAAGCCCTGGCACAGCCTGTCCAGGCTGAGCCACCCTGCCAAGAGGTATTTAAAAGACATGTAGGTGTGGCACTTGGGGACATGGGGCAGTGCTGGTTGAATGGTTGGACTCCATCTGATTTCTAGGTAAACAGGCTTGGTCTCAAAAAACTAAAACATCTGCAATAATACTGGTCATAAAACAACTCCTTCTCACCTCTGTATGAAAGCTGGCTAGTAAGTCCTGTTTGGGGAGTCTGCCATGAATTAATCTATGCCACAATCTGCTCAACAATCTGTCTACATAAGCCATGAATAAAGATCATTCATTTCTTGAAAAAAATAAGAGAGAGATGGATCATCTTCATGAGTTACAGAGCAGTTTGCCTGACAGCCCTCAGAGTACCAGTGCAGCAATCCACAGCTCAAGGAAAACTTCCACTTTTCATTTGAGTAATTTGTTTAAAAAACACAATTCTTTAGAGTATTGTGGAGTTTCCTAGAAGAAACCTTTTTGGCACCTCCAAGTTAAGGACGCAGATTAAAGGTGTAACTTTGCAATCGTTTGCAATATCCTTCCTGGTGTGTATGATCTTTCAAAGAGACTCAATTGATAGAAACAAGGACTGTGATTCACTTTCTGTATTAGCTTTTCTTTGTTCTCTTACTGAAGGTTCACTCTTCACTGAAACACTTTTAAATTAGCGTCACAAAGCCCAGCACAACATTAAATCACTTACTGAGCATATCAATCTCAGTTAACCAAAAAAAAACCAGTACACTTTAAAACAAATTCTCTGGCAGTTTCTTCTGACTGATATCAAATCTCCCAAGTTAAAAGACCCCTCATATTTCATTCCTAGGAATACACAGTTACCTCTAGCAACCTCTCACATTTGGGGGAAAAGCAGAGAAGGCCAGATTTTGGCCTGTGCTCCAGTAAGGGAGCACCAATGAAAAATAATGAAGTCAACATGCATTTGGAAAAAAATTACTATTTAGCTCCAAGGAAGGTTGTTTTATAATTCAGACAGGTGATCTGGAGGTACAGCAGAGCAATAATGACTAACATCACATACTAGAGGGAGTATAAATTTTAATGATACCACTCATAAAACCCACATTTTAAAGGTTACAAAACAGAAACAAGCTTACAAAGAAAACACATAAATCATTCAAGGTGTCGGGTTCCCACTCCTTAGCTATTTTAAGAACTAACAGCCTGTCCATCACTAAATAAACCAGAATATGCTGTACTCATTTACGCAGGGCTGAAAAGGAATGTACACTAGAGTTCAGCAACCATTCCCCACTATAAACTCTATTCTTAGCAACACAATAGCCATAACCATTTATTCATTTCTCAATAAAATTAAACAAAAACACTTGACCAAATTCACTCTCATCTAGACAAGATCACAACACGTCATTAGCACTAGAGTCACATGGAGTTCTCAGCCAGACACATTAATGCACTTAGCTATTTGCTCTTATACACTTCATTGTAGGCCCTTAAATATCTTTAATGGGGTATTTACATCAATAGACTGGATCACTCGAATGCCACAGTTAAATATCACAGAACAACAAAATCTATTAAAACACTGGAGTGGTCACTATAATTTGCTCCTGGTTTTTCAGCTTTAACTTCAAAATTGCCTTGCATACAGAGTTCACTCAATAAACTGCTGTACCCGGCCAAGGACATTGAGAAGTGGACCCAGGGGAACCTCATGAGGTACGAAAACAAGTGCAAGGTGCTGCATCCAGGCTGGGTAGAGAACATAGTTAAGAGTGCTGCAAAGCAACTTCCTATCCCCTGCTCTCCATTCATCCCATGAGGATGAAACAGAGTCTTGTATTCTCATTTTTATTACTTTAATTGGACTGAATTGCAACTGTATTTATTGTTGTGCCTATAAGCTATCAACACTGGACATTTTAAATGGCTGGTTGCCGAAATGGTGACTCAGAGCCAATGAGCCACTGTTAACTTCATGAACTGAGAACTTTGACAGACTTGTCATTCAAATCCAAAAGCGATCCTTTGAGCTGGACAGGAATTTACGGAAAAGATGTCTAGTTTTGCTCAGTGGTCAGTTCTCTTAGTCATAAAAACTGGCACCTCCATTTCACTGCAAGTAACCTCCACCTTCACAACACTAAAATACTCCAGGCTCTCCTTCTGGAAGCAGCACACCAAGGGCCAGGCTTACCACAAAAAGCTTTCCCTGCATAAAGCTTTCTGCATTACACAGATCAGGCTTTTACAGTTTGGTTTTCAACACTCACTCTGCTTTAACATTACTTTTCATCTTAATATCCTTTTATATTTGAGCTGTTTAATGGATAACTTGAAATTGATTTTTTTTTTTCAGGATTAGACACACACTAAAAGACACTTGAACCAGGGTCATTCTGCCTTGCTGCAAAGTCCAACAAGATTATAAAAATAAGGCTTCATCCAAAATCCTCCCATGTCAAACAGAATAAGTAGGAACTGGCTGGGTTTCATATGGAATGCAGATTTAGGATCTAGTCTCAATCCAAATGGGAGTGCAGCAATCAACAACACAACTAGAGAGCTCTCACTAGCAACACTTATGGCATTTCAAACTGCAACCTTACATCTGAAATTTCTGCATCCAATCACCAGTTATCAGAGGCCACCAATCTCTTAAACTGTAATGGTTAAAGGAAACTCAGTGTTTGGTTTACAAAGGCAATAAACACCTCAATGTTTTCAGTAAGCTGTTTTCCTTATGGTGTGTTTTTAGTTCTGGAATCTTTTCCTGTAGCCCGGGAGGAACTTTATTTAAGTAAACTGCTAACCTATTATTTTTCCAGTCTTTGTTTTCTTTAGGAAATTATTTAAGAAAAAAACCTCAAACAGTGATCTCAGAATTCATACAGCAGTGAACTTCAGATACAGTAATTGCATTGCTGCGAGCTATGACGACTTTCCCATGGGGGAGAAATGACCTGGTAATTCAAGAATGACAAAGTCAAAAGTAAGGTAAGCTGGGGGAGGAAAAGGATTTCCCCCTAGGATGAGATAAATATAATTTCTCACAGCAGTGTATATGTCTCTTAAGCCTCAGGTGGTTTTAAGTTAATGAGATTAGTTCCAGCAGGCAGTGAAATCCCAGGATATAGGATTTATATTTCAGCAGTTTTCACTTCATCCAGCAAGCACGGTAAAGTCAATCTTTGTGTCATTTTGTTATTGTCCTGGTTCGGGTCTTGTTCTCAGGCTCAAGCCTGGCTAAAGCAGCTCGTAACTTTGACTTGAAAGCTTAAGCATCATGTAAAGAGTATGTTTAAAAGGGAGGAGAAAGCCAGCAGACTTAATCTCCAGGAAAGGATTTTTTATTTAACTTTTCAGATGTACTTTTATGCAACGGAATTTGTTCTTGTACTTTTTTTTCTTTTATTCTACCAAGGTCACACACATTTTTGTCCTGAACACGAAATAAAAAACAGAAGGTGTCATTGTAAAAGACACTGCTTTTAAAAAATTTACACCCTAGAAAGACAGACATCTTCAGGATGACTGGCTGGTTCAGTCTTCTATCTGTTGAATTATTACCATGCTTGGTAACAACCAAAATGAGCTCCCACTCACTGGATGTAAAACCTGGAGTTTCGCTCCAGCCCCAAGTTCTGCTCATCCAACAAAACCTTCACTCCAATGCCAGTTCCAGTCTGATCACAACTTACACAGGGACAGCCTCGTGCAGTGCAAGGACAGGGCAGCATTTTGGCTGTTGACAAAGCACAGCAGAAGGATCAAGAACTGTACAGGGTAAGTGCCTGGACCTACCTGGAAGATAAATCGTTACACTGAGCTGTTAAGCGGAAGGCTTTTAGAAGATAAGAAAATGGGGGAAAACTGAGGTCAGATGATAATACTGATTTACACACACTAAGAATTCCTCCACACCCAGCTTCATTTTTATTTACAATCACTGCATATTAATAACTGGTAATTTAGCAATTGTTCTACACACTAGATAGTATTTTTAGCTGTGAATTTGAATTAAAAAAACACCGTAAAGAAAATGCAGAAAAAAAGAAAATGCAGAAAAATCTAGTGTTGACAACATACTTCAGGTATCTCTTTCCCATGCAATAAGGGAACAACCACAGTCCTTTCCTCCTCTCTTGTGAAACAAAATGTGCAGATATCACATCAAGAAAATACTCATATTAGTCCCAGGCTACTTTCCAAGACAGTCTGATTAAACTTCATCTCCAGAAAGCACACAAAGGAATTATTTTTATTGAGGTAACTTAACCTCAAGATACAAGATAAACTCTACTAAAAAGACTTTATAGAATACCCAAGTCCATCACAGGAAAAGCTGTGTTTATTTTAGCTTTAACTTACAAGCCTGACTCTAATTGAGGCAAAACACACCCACACAGACACTGGTGTTTGAACTTTTTTTGTTGGTTGATTTATTTATTTACTTTTACTCAGGGATCTGCCTTCTCATTCTGTGCCAATGCACCACCACAGTTTCACTCTCCTTCCTGCCCAGAGATGTCCCTCCTACTACAGGTTTTAGCACTTGATCAACCAGCTGTCTTAAGTTATATATGAGAAAGTCAATCATCTCTTTGCCAAAGGAAAGCAAAAGCTAAGAAAAGGGTATCTATGCAAAGCTGTTACACTCATCTCCTTTTTCTCTGGAAGAGCCTTACCTGGTAGAAACGTGTATCATGTAACCAAAGAGAGGCGACATCAGCAAAGGAATCTGAGGACACAGAGGCCAAAGTCTGACCAGAAACTGGTTTCTGGTACTGTTCAAAACTCTGCAATCACTGGAATCCAATCTACTGGATAAACACTGAGCATCCAGCATCCATCACTACTTGGACTGGCCGTGACTTGGAAAAACACAGCTGTCCAGGGAAGCACCACCACATACAAGGGATATTAAAATGCTTTCTCCTGATTCAGATACTTAAATGTTTGCTTACCTGCAAAGTAAATACACACCTGCTCTCAAGTTAAACCCAGTGACTATTTCCACACGTGCATGGATCAAAGCATGCCATTTTCCATTAAATATAGCACACGAATACAATTTCCAACAATATGAAAATGAACTGCCAGGGCAATTACTCCAGAAGTACTGCAATTATGAGTGTCATCAGAAAGCTTCATGCTTTCTGTTTTGCAAAAGAATTGTTTTATAAGGGGTCAGAGAACTCCTTTTCCACACACTTTTATAATCAGCATGCAAGCTTCAAAAAGGAGGACTCTGAAAGTAGCAGGCCTACCAGGAAAATACTTACTTAATAGTATGATAACAAAGTGAATTACCTTAAAATATTTCAAAACAAAAACAAAAGAAAAAGCAATGGTCTGCAAATATTTACATTTCTTTTAAGGTTAGAAGGGTTAATTAAAATGAACAATTTGGACGTCCTCCACAATTACAAGTTAATCATCATACATAAATACATGCCACTAGAAACTTTAAAAGAAGCATTCATAATAGATGTAAAACATTCTTGAGGATTTTTTCAAGAAAAAAAAAGTGCAGCTTTGTGATTCTTTTTAAAAATGTTAAATGTGTGTTCAAGTGGCCCTTATCTGCTCTGACAATCTCTAAAAAAGAAAGAAAAAAAAAACAAAACACAAAAAAGTCTAAATACTTTCTTTAACCTTACCTTTCTCTTGGTCAGCTCCACTTCTGCTACAGGCAATTTCACTGCTAAATGAATCATTGCACAAAAGTTCCCTTATAGAGCCTATTATCAGCATTTGGCTGGAGACAGCCCAAGAGCATTAAAGCCTCCTAAGAAGCGAAAATGAGAGTCAGTGCTGTAGCTTTTCCCAACAGCAAGGAAAAATGGCCTGATTTGGAGAACAGCTTGCTGCACCCATCTCTTGGCTGGCAAAGATTTGCAGTTGTACAACTGCACACCACAAGCTTTGGATGCTCTCTCCTCCATCCACACTATGCATCCATATAGCTGGTGTCATAGTTCTGACTTCAGCAAGGAATTTTTCTTCCCTTCCCCTCCCCCTGTGTGTGTGTGTGTGCTCAGCACACCCATTCAGGTGAAAACAAAAGAACTAGCCACAGCGCTAATGGCCGAACATTAGTTGCCTAGCAACGAAGGGGGAGGAGTTGAGGGGGGGGGCTGGTGTGTGGGGCTGGAAGGAGGTGGGGGGAGGAGTCGGCTGGCTCGCTGGAAGGAGGAGAGGCTGCTGTGAGCGGCAGACGCTGGTTCTTTTGGTTTTTTTTTTTTTGTTGTTGTTTTTTCCTGTCGGAGGGAAGGTTTTTTTTGGCTGCTGCGGTTCTTTCCCAGCTATTCCTGCTCGTCGGGGCCCCCCCCGGAGTTCGTGAGTTTTTCTTCCATTGAGAGAACTTTCTGTGTTGTCGGTGTTGTTTTTTTTTTTTTTTTCGCTTCCCCCTTCCCCTTCGGGCCCCCCCCCTTCCTCCTTTTCCTCGGGAGGGGAAGAGGAATCAGGTTTTTTTGTTGTTTTTTCTCCGATATACCCTGGGGGGTGTTGTTGTTGTTTTTTTGTTTTCCCCATCCCACGTGGCAGTGACCAGGGATCCCACAGCGCTGCCTGGTGACAGGCACTGGATATTACAAGCTCTGCTCCTGTAGTGATCCAACAGCGCCACCTGGTGACTACCATAGGACACTACAGGTTCTGCACTTCCAACGACCCAACAGCGCCACCTGGTGAATGGTACAGGACATTACAAGTTTTACACCTCCAGTGACCCGACGGCGCCCCCTGCTGACTGTGGTTGGAACTACACCAAAGGGTGCTAAAAATTGAACTATTTAAATTTTCCTTTTGCCGGGCTATCGGTTTTGTTCTTGAAGGGGATTATTGGTGGGTATAGTAGTATTGCTTGGTTGTTTACTTGGTTTTTTTTTTTTTTGTGTTCTTGTTAATACAAACATACCTTTTAATAAAGGGCTGTTATTTTGTTTTCCCTTTTCCATAATTTGGGTTTTTTTCCCTTCAATCAAAGCTCCTTGGTTTTGGATTAATAATTGCTTAGGAAAAAGTTTGGGGTCTTTTCCTCCTAATCCATCCTCAGCAGAAGACCCTTGTCCCATTTAAACTGGGACAGCTGGTCATAAATAAGAAAGCACAGGAGAGTTGTGCCCTGTCATTTCATTTGTGTGCAAAGGATGCAGAACAAAGCACCTAAACCAACACTGCTGCTGAAAATAGAAGAAAGGGGCAACTAGTCAAGTTCTGTCCCAGAAGGTGTGAAGAAAAACTCAGGCCTAGCTGTGTACAGGTATTTGTCTTCTTTACGATTTGTTTCTTCTTCTCACGTGTATGTTTATCTCTTAATGTTTCCAACATTAAAAGAAAATTGCTGACTGGAAAATTCACTACAGGAATGTTTTACAGAAAAAGAGGAAGAATTTCAACTCCATTCCACTGTCACAAAAATGCTGGAAAGGGTGTGTATATGACAGCACACACAGAGATATTACACGATACCACCTTTTCCTGTGTAAATGGAAAACAGCCTTAGGATAAATGGGAAAAACATCACATAGTTCAGCGAGGAAATTCCACTTTGAACATGACCATAATCCAACAAATGCAGCTCTGCCTGGCCTAGGACAGAGCACACCCTGTCAGACTCTGGATATTAGACAGCACATAACATGAGATGGTAAGACTGAGTGATGCTACAGACTGGCAACACTAAAGCTTCTCTGCTTTGCTTGCATTGCAAGTATCCCAAAGGCAGAAAAACAGCAAGGCAATAAAACATCAAGTTTGAAGTCGCATATTCCCTGAAATTTTTGCTCCTAGGTCCAGGGGTCTGCCTGCCAGAGCTGCCTGGACATGTCAGGAAAGAATCAGCTTATTTCTGCTGCAGGAATGCAACAGATTAACTTAAAGCATTAGATGGAATTTCGTTTGGGAGAGGAGGGAGCTGCTAGCATCAGCCTGATGTACATGAAAGCAGACAGACTACAAAGTTTAAGGAAGTATGGAAACTTTAAGAGACTGTTTTGTGATTAAAAAGGAGATAATGAAATGGACAGGAGTTGTCAAAAGAATATTGCATTTTGCTTTGCTTACTCAAACCAGTATTGATTGATACATTCACAGTTTCATTGCAGTAAGCATGAGACTAGGACTATTGAACTAACTCGCTATGATGCATTGCATGACAGCAAGAAAAATTAAACAGTTCAAGCTGTGATCTTGTCAGACCTCAGAAGCCACACAGGATATGAATGATCTAATAGGGAACTTCCACAGAGAGCTGGGAAGTACAGCTGGGAATTCAGCTCCCATTCCTACCGAGCACATGCCCAGAAAACTTGGTTCTAGAGGCTGAGACTTAACCCAGGCTTCTGACCACAGTGATCATTAACAAACACCAGTGACACCTTTTGCATGTTAATCCTCTTGCTCATGAAAAGCACTCCAGTGACACTTTCAGCCGTCTCAGCCCAGAATAACCCCAGCTTACACAGCTCACAGACTGGAATAAAAATGAATGCTTTTGCAGAGTCCTTGAATGGAGCTGTTCAAGTATTTTTATTATTTTAATGACAGATAAAACCCATTTGGTTAGAATACAGGGCAGTTACAAAGAGTGTACTCCATCAATCTTCCAGAAGAAGTGCCCTTCATTTTCCATACCAGACAGAAGCATTGCAGTCTTTTCTGCACAGCAACAACTCAGTGGTTGAAAAACAATTACCCACAGACAAGATTTTTGAATCACCAGACCACAAAATCTCCCTAGAACCACTGTGTACACTCAGCATATCAGGATGTTGCATATCCTTCATTAAAAGGACCACAAAACCACATGAAAACAACTGCACAGAGGGTTTCCCCTTTCACTACAGGCCCAGGGCAGGAGTTTCCACACACTAATGATACATTCCAATTGTTGAAGGATGGTCTATTTTAAATAAGTGAGTGTGCCAACACTTTGCAAATGTTGTAGCAAGGCTTAGCCTGCAATATTAAATTGGTTGAGCAGATTGTGCTGAAGGAAATTAAGTGCAGCTACACTTCACTAATGGTTTCACACCTTGCATTCACGTAACATGCTTTGGTTATTTCCCAGGACAGAGCTTACATGAAGTCTTGTGTACTAGTTCGCAATAAGTCCACATTCATTAAGAAACTTCAGAAACAGGCAACATCTTTTAACACTATTATGTAAAAATCATCACATGAACATTAGCAAGAGTCTGGTCCAGAACAAACTCGGGCAAGGTTTAGTTTTTCCTGTTTTTAATCCCTTCACTAACCTCACTCCACTGTGAGTTTTCACATCACATTGACTTTATCACTGCCACAAAGGACAGCACAGATGTCCCACTTCACTACAATGGAAATAATTTCTGTGCCCACTCCTAAGCAAATAAGCTGGGAACATGACTGACTTTTGATCTGAAGAGATTGATAACCTTGAGTTTTAAACAGTACCTGGTATTTCCCTGATTTTCATTTGCCATAAGAAAGGTAGAAAGTCCTCATCTGCAAATTACTAATAATAATCATCTGTAAGATGTGACCTTGGACAAAGCAAAGCTAAATTGGCCAGCAAATTTTTTTGAGGCATCACTGTTATTAACTTGCAATTTTTTCATTTCAGTCTGCCACTGATGCTTGGCAGGTTATAATTTTTCATTTTCCCACTTGGCTGATGCTCACTCAAGTAGAGATTACGGAGATTGTGGTGGAGAATTTTTACAAAGAGATTTTTCCCCTTTCTACTCGATCACATCAGGGTACAAACACAAATCATCTCTGTGAGGTGGGTTACTACTTATAATAGGATTACTATCAGAGATCCTTTCAGCACTCCAATGGCAGGAACAGTAATCTTGTCTTCTTTGGAGCTCATGAGCCCTCCAGTGTGTTAATGGATAGCTGGAAAACTACCTGTTCAGTGCATTCCCATCAGGCATGAGATGGCCCAACTGCACTTCTGATTTGCAGTCAAATGATACAATAGAAGTCAAAATTTTAGTGACTTAGTACTTTCCCTTGAGGTCACCATTTTTTTTTCCTCACTTTCTACTAAAGGAGGGTATTCCCCACTCATGAAAAAGTATGTTTGCCTGCACATCACCTTCTCACTCATTATTTCTTTGCCACTGATTAATAAATAAAAGCTTTAATAAACGGCTCCTCCCACTGATCATTCTGGAACAACACTTCCTATTTCTTAAGTGTTGGTTGTTTTTCCTCTTTTCCTTCCCAAATATCTTCTGCTCACAAGGAAAATGTCCAAAATACAAATACCTAACTGAACACAAACAGATCCAAAAGTGTGCTTTCAATTAAATTTTTCTGCCTTTGGTGGTAAACCAAAGCACCCTTTTGCCAAAAAATCCATTTTGTGGCAGTCCTCTGACTAAAATTACCTGTCCCCCAAGCAACCCTGACGTGGGAATTGTATGTGACATGCTGTGAATGTCTGCAGAGCTTTGCTCGTTATCAAAAAAGATTTTTCTATTACTTCTCTTCTAGTCAGAGCTTATGCAAGGAGGTATTTTGCAAGGGGAAGGTGGAGAACACATTAGAGGTTGGTACACTAGAAGAATAAGTCACAGTGGAAGGCATTATCATCGATCAGAAACTACAGTTCACAGGAAGCTGCAGACACTGTGATGTTGTTACTGCTAAATACAGCCCAAAGGATATTGAAACAGCCTGACAGAACATGCCCCTGCCTTCATAATTACCCATCTTTTTTCAGCCTTCTTTTTCAAACCATGAATATTCAGTAGAAAGCACAAGCCTGTGAGAAGCAAGCTCACATTTACTTATATTGCTTTTGCTTTGTCTTTTTTTAACTGTATTTTGAAATATTTATTATCCCAGCAACGGTATCAAGAATGAAATATCTGGCAAGACATCGACACTGAGAATGAGCTTCATCGTCCATTCAATGAGATTAGAACTTTGCCTGATAACTAGAGTGACACAGTAAGGTTCCTAAAGTCATGTGACTATAGAAAACTGTAACTCTCAGAACTAATTCACTGCTTTTTAGAGCATTTTCTGAAGTTTCTTCAGAAAGACAGCATGGCATCACTCATTTTATACGCAGGGAATTGAAAGCACAGGAAAGAAAAGTAGCCTTGGCCAAGGCCAGACAGAGGAAGGGTGGCTACATTTGAAAATTTGGCAAGTCTTTCAAATCCAAGTTAATTCCCTCTTCTGTTTAGTTAGATATTCATATTCTGGACATTTTCTTTGTGAACAGAAAATATTTAAAGAAAACAAAAGAAAACAAAACACCCAAACCCCAAAGAAACAGAACAACAACTTCCTTTCCTAATAAAAAAGTGTTTGAGATAATTTTCTTAAAGGTTCATGACTACATTTCCAATAGCCACATGGTCTAGAGAACAACAGATAATGTTGAAGATTCCCCTGGAGCCTATTCCCAGCTTTGACAGAGCTCCCAGTTCTATGTTTCCTGGCTTACAACCCACAGAAAGTTGCTTTTAACATCTGCTAGTCCATTAACACACTGAGCAACACCCTGAAATCAGCACACAGTAAGCACAGGGAACTGCAGCCTCCTGGGCAGCTCCAGCAGGTGAGGCTGCACAGCATCAATCCTGCTTAACTTCACTTAGATGTGATGCAGGCTTAACCAGACAAAGTTGGCAGAACTATATAACTTCTGTTCAAGTAAAATATTAGCTCTGTTCTTCCTATGCTAATTCTGATTCCAGTAAAATATTTTTTCAATTAACCTGGAACTAGTTGGGAGAATCTTTATCTCAGCAATATATAAATATGCTATTATAAGCTGCATTATAAACAGGGTTATTTGGGGTTTGGGTTTTACATTTTTTTCTCATTCACCTTTCAAACCGGACTCATTCCATAAGCTGATTAACACCAACTTAGCTCTGCTGGTGGCCATTTGTGCCAGTCAAAGCATATCATGTGATGGGGAGACACCACAAGACAAAAAAAGACACAACTAAGTTGTATTAATCACGCCCGCATTACTCAAAACAACAGTACAAAACACTCGAATCTTTCCATGCTTTTCTTTCCACAAAAGTGATTTTCTCAAAACTACCAAGGTTGCAGCAGGTCTGACCTCAAGTCAGACCACCGAAGTATAAAATTTGACATATTTGGATGGGAACAGGCATGAAGTACAGATGTGTGCAGCTGCAGCTCTACCAATTTCTGCTAAGTAAAGTCTCTGCTTGTTAAAAGGAAACAAAATTTGATATCATACTACAAGTTGAATTTTAGAAGAAAAAGCCTGTTTGAATCCTTAGGCACTTGTCTAAAGCTAATAAAATCATGCATAAATAAGGAAAAACAAAACTGAAACCATTTATGAATTTTTGTTACTTATACATAACATTTTCAAAAATTCTCATTGAGAATCAAATTCAGAAAGCTACTCTTGAAGTGAAGAACACAATAAAAATGCATTCCAGCTTCCTTTGCTGAATTTTTTTTTTTTTTTAAACCAAATCTCACCTTACCATCACACTATGGCAATGTGTTTATGTGTTCCAAGAACTCAGACTTCTCTTGGGTACTTGTTATTGCAGCCCAACCTCCACAACAGTTTATTCTGCAGATGATATATATATATGATATATATGATATGATATATCTGTATCATATGCAGAATATCTAGCAGTGTAACAAGAAGACCAAGACCCCACCCTCTTCTCCTCAGAGCATCTTTGACTATCAACTAAAACAATTTCTTTGGGGCTGCTGATGCAAGACAACGTGTGGCAGCCTCACTTCAAGATTCCAAGTCCTGCTCTTGGGCCATAAGGACTAACAGGCATAAGGGCCATATGGAAGGGGCTCTGCATGGGTGAGAACTGGGGCTCTTCACATCAGCTCTTGACCTTCAATTAGGAAAGGTCAGACCAGACTGTTAAAGCACTCAGAGCACACCAAACAGGCAACCCTGCCCATTCCATATTTTATTTCAGCCACTTGTGCAGCATTCACAGCCGTCTGAGTTTGTCAGTGACCGCAGATCTTTATTCATGAAAAAAAAAAAAAAAAAGTAATTTTCTCCTCAGAAGGAAGTGAAGTCCATGAGACTTGAGCAAATACTCTTCATTAATTTGTTGAATTAGCAGAGGAAAGCATATAATGTCAAATATGAATATTTTGCTGAGCAAGAGCCCTGACTTAAGCACTGGGTTGTCAACTTGCAAATCCAGAGATCTAAGTTTCACTGTCCCCAAACTGGCTTGACTAAAGCAGTCACAACAAAACCTGAGCACCTCAGACATCAGTTTATGCTCCAGGTAAAGGGTTTTATTTTGCCTAATACACTCACACACCCCCACCTTGGGAAATGGTGCTTAAAACAATGTCAGAAGCAGCCTTAAGATAAACAAGAGAAATACAGTGGCTGGGAGGGGGAGGAATTAATCTTGCCTAGAAAGACAATAGACTCTTAATGAAAATAATTTACAAGTTTCAAAATTAAGGCATATATTTTAGTAGCAGGCTATTAAGAACAAAATTTGCAATATTAATCTATAATTCATTAAAGGAAGACAAAAACAAAACCCCACAAATTTTCTAGCAGTTTAACTTCATGACATCAATTGAAAAATCCTGCAGTGTTTAGGCTGAGTATTTATTTTGTTCAAGTCTGACCTGCTGTTCACTCTACATGACACAGCCAAAGAGCCAATAAAAAGACCCAAGTACTACAAAAATGCTAACAGCCTTCAGAAGTGTACCGTGGAAGGGGTATGGAAACCTCTCATCTTAACAATTTCTTAGATAAACACTGAATCCCTCTTTACTTGGTACTGCTGTTCTGACTACAGAGTCCTGATAAACCAGGCTCAGTACTGAGTCTGCAGAAAATACTCCTGATTAAATTACTTTTCACTGGCACTTCCTCTTCATTTTTAACCTGCTGCAATAACCAACAAGATACAGCACAGACCTCTGCAGGATCTGATTAGTGTAACACAACAGTGAGGATTAAAAAAAAGAAATCACACAACAAGCACTGCATGTTATGGTTCTGTCAATGCCTACGGGATTATCTAGAAATTAAGTCTTAAGAAAAGCCCTAACTGAGAAAAAGATTACCAGGAAAGACTAAGGTAATATTTACATTAGATTCTGTACATTCAGGAACGTCTTGGTGCATAAAGAATGTCCCTAGCAGACTCCTGTGTCTAGAATTCCACCAGTGAATAATTACTCTACTTTTATCTATTCCCCGATTGCTTCTGGTTTGAAAAATATCTACCCAAGTTTCCACTTCGTATCAGGACAATGGTCAGTCTGCATTTTAAGGCAGTTTGTGAGGCACATCTCATATCACTGTAAGGCAATTCCCTCTATACAGTTTCAAAGAAAATTCTGTTCTTTTTCCACTTTTCTTCACAAACCAGTTCAACTTCGTGTCAATCAGCAGTCAATCACTTAAATAGCAGTACATTCACATAGCAGGTTAGAATACTTCACATTGCACAAGCTAATTGAATAAGAGTTTCTAGATGGAATTCCTCCAAGGCAAGAGATAAACAATAAATGGATTAATATTCCCCAGGGAGCACTGTAATAATAATAATCTGAGTTTTTCTACAGCTTTCAGTTAATTTATTCTAGAACCAACACTGTAAACGCAAGCCTTTAACTGAATAAAAATCAAATTTCCACTAAAGTAGTTTTAAGATCTAAGTATCTTGACAGTTCCTCTTTAAATCACATTTATTTCAATTCCAAAAAACTGAATTACTTTGATACATCTTTTACACTGGCACTTTTATGCCTTCTCAGGACATCAGTGATTCTCAGACTTTTGAACTGGCACTAAAAAAAATTATACATTAAAGGTCATGCAAATTTTCCCCTTTCTAGTTAACACTTCTATCTCATCTTTCTAGGAAGTGTCGTTAATTAACTCCTTTCAAGAAAAAAAATGAAAAAGAAATGTCTCCATTAAACATAGAAAGAATTAGACTTCAAAACTGAATCACACAAAGCATCTGCCAGAAAAAAAAAAGTAAGAAAAATTACTTAGGCTTTACCACTTAGAATATATTAAAGATCTAGAAAGGTACTTTATTCTATAAAGGAAAAACAAATAAGAGAAACAGAGCAGAAAGGAGCCTTTATACATCAATATTATTTTCAAAAAATATACTTCATCTTGAAAAAGACAGAAGAGTAAGATTTTTCAAGTCTCTCATTTATACTTGGACGACATAGTGAACAAAAAACAATTCTCATTAAGAAGTAGCATCAAGAGCAAGTATTTTAGTTAAAATAACTCAACCATAATTTGATATAAAATTTTTTCCCTTCCTTTCAAGTACTGGAACACAAACCTTTTAGTTGAAGGAAGACTTTGATAAACAGCTCCCTCAAAACCTCACCCCACCCTTCCAAAACCTTCAATAGGTCTGCTCTGACACAGAACACACTAAGTCCACTTAATGGAGTCCTGATCTCTCAGCAAGCAGACAACAAGCAGGTTTCACTTACAGAGTGTATGTATATGAGACAATAAATACCCATTTCAAAAGGGAGACCATCTCAGGTTACTTTCACATAACTTGAAATAAAAATTCCGTAACTGTTCAAACTTTATATTTCCTAGGAAATGCTCATTTCATCTCAGATCCCTCTTAGGACTGGCACTCAGAAAAATTCCTGTAAATATTCTCAATAAACTTTCTGGAACTAGTTACAAATTCAGAAGCCACAAGCCTATCAGATCAAGATTGTACACACATAAATAAACTCTTCTATGTTTACATGCATTAGCATACAACCACTACATATATGAGAATGTGTATTTCATTTCAGTTCCCTGTACTCAGAATTACATTGCTAAGGTTTTTGTGCAAGAACCATCTGTACATTACTCAACAAAAGAACACAGCAGTCTGTTCCTTTTCACAAACAAAAAGGAACAACAATAACTTTACAAAAAAAACCAAACCACACACAAAACAAAACTCACATTAGAAGTATCCCATGTTTGAACACACATGCCAGGAAAATGTTTTGTTCCTGGCAATTTCAGATTCTGAAGTGCTGGATCTTCAAACACTCATATTACTTAAAAAGAGGGGGAAAAAAAAATAATTTGAAATATATTTTGTTTTTTTCCTGCAGAGCAGACTTTTTTTTCCTCCAGAAAACTGAAGTGTTCTTCAGAGCTGGTTTGAAAGCTTAAACCCGTGTAAGACCAAAATTTAGTGAGTTTACACTTTCATAGTTCCAAAGCTAATTATCCATTCAACTTCAAAATCTTGACCCAAGTGCTAGCACACAAAATACACTAAGAACGAAGGGTGTATCAGAACCACTTTTTGTTATGGTGGAGTATTAACAGTGCAGAGAAGCCAGATAGACCACAGGGAAATAAGTATTTATCCACACAAACTTATGAAAAACAGCTGTTAGAAAACATGAAGGAAAAAAAAAAAAACAACCTTTTTTTTTTACCAAGGATGAAAGTAAGAAAGTACATCCCAAAATAATAATTTCCAAAGTGTTACAAGTAGGTGGACAAAGCACTTGGAAAAAAAAAAAACACCACAGCTCTGTAATCAAGGAAAGCTCTGTATTAAAATCGCAAAGTCTAATAATTGATCAGAACTAGAGAAGCAAATTTTATTTTCCACCACATTCTCCACAGCCTCTGCATGTACTTTTTTCACTATTTCCATGAAGACAAATCAAACCATCTGGCTTGTGCCAGACATACTTGCCCATGTTGTATCTGTTTTTCAAACAGCAGACACTCAGCAAGCATCTAATACATGTGATTAGCTGGTAGGAAAACAAGAATTCAATTTGACTTGAAAATATCTTTGCATTTGTTCTCATTCCATCCTGGGAGAAAACTGGATACTTCTGGCGCTTGTCTGCAACTAAGAAATACTGAATAACCACTGGTTCAGCATGTTGAACATATGCTCACACAGCAGCTCCAGGCCTATACTTTGGTCTGAAAACATGACCAGGCTTCTCGAGATACTTCAGCACATGCCTCTCTTGTGGAAGCACTTACATAAACACCACTGTATAGGCTTCATTCTCAATTGATACATTAAAAATATGCAGTAAGGCAGCACTCGCTGTTCTGAAATAACAGTTTCAGAGGCACGTTTCTGACCCCACGTAACTCTCTTCCCTATTTAATCAGAAATTTTTTCCTTTTTCCCCTTTGATGGTCCAAATGGCTGCTACAGCCCACTTACAGGATGCAGAAAAGGGCACAGTGTCACACCTCTCTCCTTTAACAGCTAAGGGAAACAGCAGCCCGATCTATCCATTATTTTCCTCCACAGGTATTCTCAGAGACCTTTAAATGAGTAAATCCACAAATATTTTAATAGGCTTTCCATATCTGAGCCTCAAACACAGCCTAGAGCCAGAGGCACAGGACATTTCACTTTTACATACAGGTGACCCTCCAAGGTTCCAGTTTCCTCCTCAGAGGTAGTTCCTTCACACAGCAGATGCTCTGCAATGGTTCCCACACCAACTGCCAGTATCAACAGGAGGATTATGAAATTCTGTAAGTCCCCAGCATAATGCTTTATTTGTTGTGGATACAAGGTGTGTATCTACAGCAGTTCAATATTTCTTGCTACCGTCTAATTACACTTTGAAATATTCATGCAAGAAATTATTCTGTGCCAGAGTTCACATGAATTTGTTCCTGCTAAAACAGTACTAAAATAAAGTTATTCGAAGCAAATCACCACTAGGAAAATATGTTTTTTAACATTCCAAATATTGTCATTAAAAAAAAAAAAAAAAAACACCAGCAGACTAAACAAGGGAATAATGAAAGACAATTAACTCATGTGGACAACAATAGAGTGTAAATTCCTGCCCTCAGTCTCACCCAGCATGGTGTTTGTGATTCGTAGATGTAAATGCCTTGGAACACATTTGTAAAAAGCCAAGTTTAATAATTTAATGTTTCAATGCAGCCTGCAGCTCCCACCTACAAATCCCCCCGAGACTTTCCCGACAAATTCATTTTTTCCCACGATTGCCATGACCAGCAGATTTCAAATTTCACATTAAAAGACAAATAGGAAAATTAATCATCTGCCAAGTATTTTTCCTGAGGGGGGTTTGTATCAAATTTCGTGCCCATGAAGTGTGTCAGATTGACTGTAAAGAACCGACTGTGACAGTAGATGGGATGTGCCCAAAGGTGCTGCAGGAGCTGAACTGGTGTCACCAGGGGACTGTTCTCCATCAGCTTCACAAAGCCGTGGTGACTGAAGGAAGTCATAAAGACTGGAAGAATCAAGTCTTCCACTTCTCTGTAAAAAGGCAAGAATAAAGATGCAGAAACTTGAGATCAGTCAGTCTCACCGCAGTCTTGTCTTGCCAAGAAATTTTAAGGATGTAACTCTTGCCTGCACTTGGGGAACAATCCATATTATACAAATACAGTGAAACAAAGTGGGAGCAGCTCAGTGTAACTTCACACCTTTGCTGACTTTAAAACACACATTAGATATAATATAACCTGTTATGCTTTGGAAGAGCTAGAAACACTGATTTCTCTTAGACAATCTGGAATAAAGCAGCAGTTTTAAAGTGTAAAATTTACTTGAAGCCCCCCATACAAACACCATCTGCTCTTTTGCAAAAGGTATAACATTTGAAATAACATTCTTTTCTCCTTCTCTTAGTACATGCCATCACGACGAGAAAGCTTTATTTATATAAGGAGCCCACAAAATGAAGTTCCATAAAAACAAGAACATATGGCCAAATAATTCTGAATAGAACTTAGCATGTTCATCCGTAAAATAAGAACTATAATGGGTAGATAAATACACCCGAGTCTACTTGAAAATTGCCAGTATACACATGGTTTTCTGCAAATAATTAGGTTTTTTAAGAATTTCTCACCCATCACTCTGCACAGATACTTCTCATTACAGTTTTACCAAAGTTAATCTTTCCAAACCACAAACTTGGCCTATACCACCTTGAATCCCACACAGTCTATGTCAGTGCATAAAACTCTCTTTTATGAAAGTAGAATTATTACCACCATTACAAAAACAAAGCTTTAAACAGATTTAGGTAATCCCTAATATGAATGTCAATATAAAGTAGAAAAGGTAGAACCTGTACAAAACTACTTAGAACTAAAATAAAAACTAAATAAAAAATTTAAACAAGAAGTAAGAACTTAAAAAACAAAACAGTCCTGAAGGAAAATATGTACACACCTATGAATTACTTTCTGCTATTAGTAAGGAGAAAAACAATGCACAGTCAAACACCTCTACCTTGCAAAGACATTCATGCAGCTTTACCCGTAATTACAGCATTTGGAATCATCTATCATCCACCTGTTTCTAAGCCATTAAATACTAGTAAGAAACTGTGCAATCAAATTAAGTGGCTTCGAGTTTTTGGACTGAGCTGTAAAACCCCCACTTTTTCAGACATCTCCAACCCTTACCTTGGTAAATACTCAATAAATACTTAGCTTTCACTTCAGCATATATCATGAAACTTTCTGGATAGTTGCACATTGTCCCTCGAGACAAGAAGCACAATCACCTTCAGACTCTCAAAAATCCTTCCAGCTGCAGACTTTTCCTGCTCTAATTTGCTGCACTATTACAACCAGCTGGTCCTCATCATAGACATGATTTGGTTCACCAATCCATGCTCCTTAATCAAACCCCTGGTCATTGCTTCAGTACCTTCAGGGATTTAAGCAAAAAGACTGGTTTCACTGAGTGATGTGTGCTTGCTTGGGTCCTTCTCATTTATTTTGGTGATCTCCCATCACACTGAAGGCTGATTCCTGACATGTTCTCCACAAAGCTGAAGCGTTTGCACAAGACAAGCATATCTTGACTTGCTCTTCAGCTTGATTTCTGCTCATCCTGTCAAACTGCACCAAAAGGAGGTTTTGCTATTCTGATGTACAACTCTTTTATTTGTCCTTATGCTGCTGTTGTGGTTTAACCCCCACAAGAAGCAACTCAGCCCCACACAGCCGCTCGCTCACTCCCCGTGAGAAGGAATCAGAAGGGCAAAGATGAGAAAACTCCCAGGTTGAGGTAAATCCAGTTTAACAGGTAAACCAAAAGCTGTGCACGCAAGCAAAACCAAACAAGGAATTCATTTCCCACTTCCCATAGGCAGGTGAGTGTTCAGCCATCCCCAGGAAAGCAAGGCTACACCACTTGGGAAAACAAGCACCATCACACCAGATGTCTCCCCTTTCTTTCTCCTCCCCCAATTTTATGTTGAGCATGACACCATATGGTCTGGAATATATATATATTTGGTCAGCTGGGATCAGCTGTCCCAGCTGAGTCCTCTCCCAACTCCCTGGGCCTCGCTGGTGGAGTGGGAGTGAGGTGAGGAGCAGTAAAGGCCTTGGCTCTGTGTAAGCACCACTCAGCGATAACCAAAACATCCCTTTATTATCAACACTATTTCCAGGACAAATCCAAAACACAGCCCCATACCAGCTACGAAGAAGAAAATTAACTCTATGCCTGGCAAAACCAGCACAGCTGCCTACAATTCCACTAAGCCTGAGACCCGAGAGCATTGACTGCTAAAGGCATGTAAAAACTGAGCACATGAAAGACCTCAGAACATTCCTGCTGGCTCTTCACCACAGGAGATAAAGCATTATAACACAGGTTTCCCCAAAATCTCTGCAGGATCTACAAATCCCTCCTTGCAAACCCTCCAATAATTCCCACACAGTAGGTTCTTCTGTAACCACCCTGTTGTAATCAGCAGTTTTCTGTAACAGCCCAAGTGTTCTCTTCTGTCAAAGTTACTCCATGACAGCAGGATTTTATTTTTTTTTTAATTTCACCTTTTTTTCAGATTCCAAACTTCAACCATCCTAATTTCCACAGTATTATCATGAAAACTTTTAAGGAATCTTATGAACTGGCATGCTAATTTAGTACTTAAAATGGCCAAGACCTACTAATGCAGAAATTCAGTCTTAAGACATCTTCCCATTGCTGAAGAATTACTCACCAACACAACTTTGCCATCTTCAATCTTTGGTAAAGTTAAAACAAGTTCTTGCTTTAGAGATCTTTGTTTTGGGGTTGGACTAGATGATCTGCAGAGGTTCCTTCCAAACCTAATTATTCTGTGATTCATTGTTTCCAGATATTTTAGACATTACAAGTCTTGAGTTAACTGTCAGTTCTGTTCTAATTTCAACAGTCTCCTGGGCTGAAGAGCCATATTTCATTATTGTCTTTTTATGTAGATGCATGTATTTAGATACAGAAAAAATACTTTGATCATCTACTCTGACTTCCACAGAACATGGACACATGACCTCAATTAAGTATTATTTAGGTACATCTTAAATGAAAAATACTGTATTTGCATTAAAATTTTTCTTTGATGAATACCCAACCACAATGTGCAATAAATTACCCTCAGTGCTGAAGACACATTTCTTATTTCTACTGCAAATGTGTCTGGCTCATATTGTAACCAAAGGATCCTGATATCCCATCATTTTCTGCTTCATCATAGAATTTCTGTTCACAGTGCACACAAACGTTGCAAACACATCCCTCCCTGCCTTTCTCTTTGATAATATTTAACATACTGAGCTCTTGGAATTTCTCCCTCAGGAGCTATTTTCAACCCTTATTCATTGTTACAGTACTTCTCTGAAGTCTCTTTGACTTTAACATCCTCAAAGTACAAACACCTAAACTTGACAGAGGGTTCTTGGAGCAATCTCATTAATGCCAAACACAAAGGCACAGTACATTTTCTGCTCAGTCATATATAGACTGGATCATACTGAAGCTTTTCTTCAAGACTACCCATAAAATAATCTGCATGTACATGGAAAATTGTTAACTGAGAAGTTAAAAAAAAAAAAATAAAAGATGAAGTGAGAGCAAAGGAACAGACCCAATGATCCTACCAATTCAACTTTCCAGATGACTCAGATATGTCCCCTTCACTACACACGTGTGTGGGTGATACATCCCTCTGATTTTTCAAGGAGAAAACCCAGCAAAACTGTTGATTGCTGAACCCTTTGGCTCTGTAAAAAGCTGGAATGCTGTACTTACTAGTACAGGGAGTTTAAAGTTAACCAGTCTGAATCACAAGTCAAGGCTTACTGAGGTCAACAACCAATGTCAATAATGTCATTATACTGATTTTCACAATAAGTAATGAACATTAACAAATAATAGCCCATCCTTTTATTCAGCTCCTTTACTTATTCTGTGCTTCTCACACAGTCACAAGCACGTTTGTGCAAGAAACCAGAACCAGCAGCATTCACAAACCTTTATTTGATTACTTCTTGAAAATGTGTTCAGATACACAAGTCTTAGTTTTTTCTCTGCTAGATTCCAGCTGACCAGCAGATCCAATGACCAATAGTTGGCTGACAGAACACAACTGCACTTTTGCACTCAGCCTGGGCTGTAAGAACTGTACTTGATTTCCCCTTTTTCAGAACCATGTAGTTACTGGACAAGGAACAATGATCTTTCCTACTTCCACCTCCACAGCAACATTTACCAGGCATAAACAACTGACAGAAACAGCACATCCATATTTGAAGAGAAACAAAGTGCTTTAATGCACATGCTGCTAAGGCTTCAAGAATAAAGTGAATTGTTTTCAACTGATCACAGAATCTTCTAGGCTTGAAAAATAAGAACATTATGTCCAACCATAACACCAGCACTGCCAAGCCCACCACTAAGTCATGTTCCCAAGTGTGACATCTCCACATCTTTTAAATCCCTCCAGGGATGATGTCTCCACCACTTCCACGGGCATCCTGTTCTGCATCTCACAGCTGGAGATAATGCCTGTATTTCAGAGTTGGATTAACTACAGCTATCTTCAGGGTAGTGTTGGGACCCTTAGCTTACACATCAGCAAACTAAAGTGTGATCTGCACAGACAGGCAATTTACAGGATCACAGTAGTAAGTTTTATCACTAATTTAGAGCCACCTATCAATGATGTCCTCACATTGCATAGCATACTCCTAATAAACTAATTTATAGATACATGTATATTTATAACACATGTAGTTTAAACACAAGACCAACTGTCACAGTGGAGGGAAAAAAAGAAGAGGAAAAAAAAAAACAAAACATAACACTGCCTAAGCAGTATTTAAGCAATTCTATTCTGCAGGAATGGTTGCCTGTCCAACAAAAGTACATTTAGAGTAGAAGCTCTAGAGCCACTAAAAGAGGCTGAGGATTTAAAAGATGTCTATTTGACAAATTACCATAATGAAGATCTACGGCACATGTTCCCTAGAGGGTTACATGTGAATCACTAAGAACTACACTTCTGAAATAAATCTGTTTATTAAGGGGGAGAAAAAGAACTTTAAAGGTCTATTTTTGTCTAATTTGTATTCATACCCTGAGGTTATTTAAGAAGGGGGGGGAAACAATGCAGGTATGTACCACAGTAATGACAAGCTAAGACTTCAACTATGAAGATTAACAGAGCTGAGAGTCATATGATTCAGCATGACTACCGGGAGCTGCTACCAAAAAAAATCTGCAGCTTGTGACACACATGAGAACCACGAGCATCTTTTTATCAACTTTGACAATTCTGATTTTTTTCTACTTAATCCTTTTTTCTGCTTTAGATAAATCTGGACCCAGCTCTTCAAAGCAAACAAAACAGTTTCCAATTATCACAAACAGAAGTTTTGCTTCGTTACCGAGCAGTGTGACATGTAACAATGTCTCAGATAACATCTTCAGCAACAGAAAAGCATTTTAATTCTAAGGATGTGGAAAAAAAAAAATTGCAAAGTTTACATAGACACAAAAACTAACAAAAATCTGATGAAACTTGCAGAAAAATGCTTTTCTATAGGATTATTTTCTTCTTTTTTTAAAGAAAGTGGTGTGTGGATAGCTCTAGAATTTTTATTTTAAAAATTCCAACTGAAAAAACCCACAAAAAACTGCAAAAGGTCAGCTACAAAAGATCATTCTTTGGCTTGTTTCAACTGATTAACTTTATGGTATATTATCCTACAGTTAAGACATCTACTAGGAATGTGATCCACGACCAAAATTCAGAAGACACTCTTTAGTATTTTGATGATAGTGGAGATAAATGCTGCATTATGGATGTACTGGGACTCATACAAGAGCTCTTTAGATTAAAATCTAAAAATACATACAGCATTACTTGATATACAGGACTCTGGCATCATTAGTTTCAGTTATCTAATGCTTTCCATATGCTAACCACTGAACAAATACATTTGCCTGTAAACGCAAGAAATATGTACCAAGTAATAAATAAACCAACATGAAACAGGCTGTTCATATTAGGGTTAAAAATCTAAGTTCTTTATTTCTTCCCTGAATATTCCTGTCCTGATGACTCAGCAACAACGCTGCAAATTTCAGCTGAAGTCAGCAAGATTTCTCAGCGCTGTTTGCAAGTGTCAACTCCACGGTCCTTGCAGAGGATGTTTTAATGAAATTCTGAGGCTATCTCAGGTATGGGGGGGGGAGGTGTTATACGGATACCTGCTGAAGTCAAGGAGCTCCGTATGGACGGAGAAAGAGAGGCAGAAGGGATACAACGTTGTCCTGGACTGAAACTTGGGAAATTACGGGTTGTGTTTTGGGTAACACCTGCGCACATCCCAAACGCCGGAGGGGACGGCGTGCTGTCACCCTGCTGATGGCTTCCACCAAGTGATACCTGACATACCGAGAACTATGTCTTGGGCGAGGGTTCCGTTTTAGTGTTTTAAAGAGCTTTAAAGGAGCTAGCGCATCGCTCAACGCATAATTCAGTTTCTAAATCCAGCCGAGACCGACGCTCGTCTATTTCTTGAAGAAATAGAAGAGAAATACTAAAACAGCGATTAACTCAACGCGGTTAACCCGGAGCCGGGGACGGGCAGCGAGCCGGGAGGACGCGGCTCCCCGGGACCATCCCCGAGGCTCATCTACCTGTTCCATCCCCAACAGCCCCAGCCCGGAGCCCTCGCAGCCTCTGTTTCCCCGAGTTCTGAGTTACTTTTAGAAAACAAACAAACAAACACACACACGCGGAGCCGGCAAAGTTCTCCCCGCGCTGACAGCCCGGGCCGCGCCGCGCCCGCCCCGCCGTGATGGGGCCGGGGCTCCGGGGGTCCCGCCGCCCCCCCTCCCGCCCCGGGGCCCCGTTACCTGCCCGCCCCGCTGCCCCGGCGCCGCAAGGCCGCCCCGAACCCGCCCAGGGAGGTTTTCAGCAGCCGTAAAGCGGTGAACGCGCCCGGCCCGGCCCCGGCGGCGCGGCCGTGAGGGGCCACCCCGGGGAGCGCCCTCAGGGCGGGCGGGCGCGGCCGGCGGAGCCCCGGCGGGACCGCGGCGTGGGTTGGGACGGAAGGGAGAGAGAAGGTTCATCTCTCGTTTAGACCCCCCTGCCGTGGGCAGGGATAGCTTGCACTAGACCCGGAGCGCTCAAAGCCCCGTCCAACCTGGTCTCGGATGCTTCCAGGGATGGGGCAGCCACAGCTTCTCTGGGCAACCTGTGCCGGGGGCTCACCGCCCTCACAGTCAAGAATTTCTTCTTATTAACTAATCTACGTTTGCCCTCTTTCAGTTTGAAGCCATTCCCCCTTGTCCTGTCACCACATCCCTTTGTCCAAAGTCCCTCTCCAGCTGTCTTGGAGCCCCTTTCGGTGCTGGAGGAGGTTCTAAGGTCTCCCTGGAGCCTTCTCTTCTCCAGGCTAAACACCCCCAGCTCTCTCTGCCTTTAGTAACATTTGACAGATACAGCCTTGTTTTACATCTTTTTTTTTTTTTAGGGGCGATAATCTGTGATATGCAGAGTTTTGTGCACATCCGAGTTACACAATGATATACTCTCTACCCACAAACCTACCAGCTGTGAGGGAAGATGAGGAGTCAGGTGCACCCAGGAACTGCAGGTTATCCCTGCACAGCCCTGGGGGAGTGAACATCCCAGCACTGCGGGCACACCTGACACTCATACCAGCAGGATCAAATCACACCAGTGCAGTTTTACAGCTGTCTCAGCTGCAGCAATTACACTGCTTTAACAAAGCCTCCTAATGTCCACAGGTAAACTTTGATCTTGAACGCACTCCCATTACAATACTGTCCTCTTATAAAAAGGAGTTTCTTCGGTACAGATTAAAGACTTAGTTCTGCCTGGAAGCATTTTGCTGTTCGTTCTGTCCTAAATCTACAATTTGTCCTGGTGCTACCACACAAGCAACAGGGCTGAGCTATCTTCAGCAAAGGCAGAAGCATCATCAGCCTGTTCAGTTTCATTGTCTGAAGCTGGGGTTAGTGCTAGAAATGTTAATTTTAAAAAGAGGAAGTAATAATCAAGCAGCATTTCCCAGGAAGAAATTTATGAAAAAAATGACAGGAAAAAAAAGAACAATTAAGATGTTTTCTCTACTGAATAAGAACTACGACCAAAAAAAAAAAAAAAAAAAAAAAAAAAGGCATATTAATCCAACAGCTACTGCAGAGAAGGCAGAAAAAGTCTTTCAGAAGTCTTTCATGCATATGTTGCATATACTACCAGGGAGAAAAGCAAATTTCAGGCACTTATAACAGAATTGGCTTCTTCTAATAAAGTATTAATGGAAAGGTCTGGCTGAACTGCTATAGCTCTGAAAGCAATTTCAGAAAGAACAGAACGTAGTCACTGAAGAGCAAGTAAACAAATATACAATCCTCATTAATAAAGCCCCTTTTCCAACATTAAGCAGAAGTCAAACAACTGCAACTGGAGGCGTACTTTTCTTGCCCAAAGAAATCTGTCAGGCACATAGGTGTAGAAATGCATTTACTCAAAGCATGACTCATCAGTTTTTATTCACAATTTTCTCTTGCAATGGCATGTTACAGCTCTGCTCCTTCCTACATTCTTCTCTTTTCTAGACCACCTCCAGGTGAAAGCCATGACCATATACTAGTTTTGTTAGTCAGTCCAAAGTACAGACCTGAGATTTTTGTGCCGTGTAGCTTAAGCCAGTTGTGCCCATTCCGTGTGAAAAGCTGAGGCTGAAGTCCAAGACAGATTTACCATCACAACAGTTCTGCATTTACTTGCTTCAGCTGAACCACTTCTAGATAGCCCAGAGCTTGGCACAAGTGTGAGCCAACACTACAGCAGAGAAAACATTTCCAAAGGTGAAGTGCACCAGCCATGACTCCAGATGCTTTCACACAAGGCTCCAGACTGATTAGGTAACCAGAAAGCTGTTTGGAGTCTCATGCATTTGCTACATTTTAGTTGAAAATTTCTGGACAGGCCTCTTAATTACTGAGTGATAGCAAAAAGTCAGTCAAATATAAAATTCCATTACCCTTTTGCTAAAACCAGTCTTCCTGCTGCTGTTGTAAGAGTTTCTCCCTTCCCCCAGCGTTTTTGCCCAGGATTGGCCTCATTACAGGCAGGAGGAGAAGCATTTTCTTTCTACAGTACAGAGGTGTAATCAAAGGGCAAAGTTTGAGACAACTGGCAAGGAAATAATTATTTTTTTATATATATACTAAATCAGGACCACACACACCAGAACTGAGTCACAAAAAAAACCAAGTGATGTCTCAACATTCAGGGAAACTGAAATAGATTTTCACTATGAAAAAAAAAAAGGCTCTAAGTAATTACATTTTGCAAAAACTTAAAGTGACATGAAAAGAAAAGAACATGCAAGCTAGTCAAACAGACTTAAAACCTTCCATTACACTTTTCTTAAAGGAAGTAGTCCACATAGACTATACATCTATAAAACACTTCAGTATTTGTGTGCATCTTGCCATATCAAAAAGTATCTCAGGTACTTTGGAAATGTTCATGGAAACATGGAAAAGTTGAATGTTATGCTTAAAGAGACTTTACCGATATTGATTTAGGCTTGAGATACTGGATAAGGCAACAAGAGTTTCTGCTTTACAGAAATTCTGTCATAGAGTATCCTGAAAAAGATCACCAAGTCCATCTCCTGGATAGGTTGAAAGGCATCCATTTGGTGGTTGTAAGTGCTGACTTAAAATCGCTGTTCACAAGAATAAGCTTACTTTTCTTCAGTAGGTTAAAGTTGGGTTTGTTTGTTTGTTTCTCTTTTATATTTTTACCAGCCTGAAAGTGTTTGGGCTTTAACTGTTCCATGCAGCAGAAGTGCCATCTTGTGGCTCCGTTAGACACTGCTTTTTCGGGTCACATTAGAGTTAGTAATATAAAAATCTAATTTTATGACAGTTCAGTCTGTGATCCATATAAAAAAAGATCGTACCTGGTTCACACGCTGATGGACTGACTATGAAGGGTGATGTTCTCCAGTCCTTGCTGGAGGACACGGATCACTGTATTTGGCAGGACTATTTATTCTACTGCAGGAAAAGGAGAGCATTAAAACTGTCATTTTAAAGGTCTGAAAGGGACCTACTGTCCTGCCTCTTATCGTCCATTCCAGCAGTATTTAATCACGGAAGGTACTGAGACCAAGAGGATTGGTAGGCATGCCTGGAATGTCAAGTCCTACCTCTTTACATAGGCGAGACACCACACATTTAAATAACAGAAGCCCCACTTGAGGAAACAAGAAATTAAATACCATTAAAACCATCTGCCAAATGTAATTTGAAAGTCTAAAATTCCTTTTTACGAGCAGTTTCTGCTTTTTTATACTGAAGAATTAATTGGATATATGTATTTTACAGAACAAATCCATGATTCAGCAAGAAAATTAATGAAATGAAGAGACAGTTGGAACTGCTGCCAAGAGTGGTCATTTCAGACCTAGCAACCTTGGAAAATGACCTTTTAGATAATGAATTTGGAAAAAATAACACTACAAAGCAACAAAAATGAGTGCTATGAAGTCCTCTAATAGCAATTTCTCCTAAAGAAACAAGGCATTAAATGATATTTCTGTATCTGACACCCTAAGCACTGAACACACCTGCCTCAATGCAACTCCTGTGGTAACTCCAGGATAGCTCAGTGTGGGTTTCTGCCCCCATACAATGAAGTACTCTGAATGTGGAGCTGTATAGCATTAAGAAAGTGAGAAGATGACAAAATTAGCCTAGCGTGGCTTCCCCAAGTACTTAGGAAAGGATAACTAAACAAGGAATGTGACACGTTTAGACAAACCATTATTTATTCATTACCCCATAAGCAGTGAAATACCTCCTAAAAAAGGCTTTTAGGCACACATGCTTGACACAATTTGAAGAATGTCTAATTCATGTTAAAGTACCGTTTAAGTAGTTTACAGTGATGCAAAAGAAGTTGTGTGGCTCTGCAGTTTGTTTGGAGTTTCCTCTATTCCTTGATCCATGCCTGACAAAGGAAAACAATTTGCAAAAGCAGGAAATGCTGATTTTTGGCCAAGCTTAAACTAGAACATGATTTTTCTCTAAAGGAAACGACTCCCTATTAAGTAGAACTATCACATTCTCTTTTAACTTTGAAGTCTATCATATTGAAATTAAATGGAGGTCCCAGTCCTTACCAAGGCATTCCTGCAGTGGGCTTTTTCAGCCTTTTCCCTGCCAGTCAAAAAACCTGTATCCTAAGTTGCAAAACATAGCTCCCCAAAGTCTGTGCAGCTCTCTCCGTACTGGAAAGGGCTCTAAGGTCTCCCCTGAGCCTTCTCTTCTCCAGGCTGAACAACCCCAACTCAGCCTGTCTCCATAGGACAGATCCAGGACTCTATTTTTGTGATCCTCCTCCAAACTCATTCCAACAAGTCCACATCCTGGACAAGAGCTGAACACTGGACTCATAGAATCATAGACCCACTCATTCAAAACACGTGAGTGAATATAATGAACTCCTCCAATGAGCACGACTCCACAGCACTCAAAGTTGTTTCACGAGAGAAACAGTTGCTATGATAAAGGTTATAGCCACAGATTATGGAGATGAAAATGCCTCCTGTTTTTATTATTTAAAGAATAGTCACTGGTGGATTTTAGGAGGTGTTTGTGAAGTGAAACAGA
The DNA here is from genome assembly GCA_038380795.1 of Pyrocephalus nanus. Classification (NCBI taxonomy): domain Eukaryota; kingdom Metazoa; phylum Chordata; class Aves; order Passeriformes; family Tyrannidae; genus Pyrocephalus; species Pyrocephalus nanus. The sequence goes on along the minus strand of CM076270.1, from coordinate 5,531,864 downwards.
AAATGAGATTGCAGAACCTGAGCCTTAATCCTCCCATTTAATTTCCTTTAATCTTGCTTATAGCATATAACCTCTTTTTAAGTTATCCTTTTTTTTCCACCAAAGCCTGGCACTTTCAGGTCCTTTTATGCCTTTTACCGTGAGATACATGCCTTGCTATTCTCCAGCCAGACTTCCCTCCCCTTTCCATGTTTCTCCACCTTATGTCCAAGTCTTGATTCAGTGTCTAATCTAGGATGGCTAACACAGCAAAACTGGAACGGGAACAGAAGATAGAGCATTGCAAGTGGTCATTTGGCAACCTGCAGGGCTCACACTTACAGCAAATACTCAGAGCACAAGTAGGGTGGCGAACACAACATTAAGGCTGAATAAAAACCAATTTATATTCTCCCCCACTGAGGTTTGAAGCTGGGATAGGTAATTTGTTCGGAATGGAGGAGGAACACTACAGACCACTGCGCTCCAGGCTTTTCTGGGTCTTGATCGTTTAACTCATCATGGGGTTTCTTCACATAACGTGACCTCCAGTAGTTTTTGAACAAAAGAGGTAACTGCCGAAGCAGATTGTGGAGAAGATAGGAAGGAGACAACCCCTAATTACTTAACTGGTTGATTTCATCAGGAGCTGCATTATATAGTCAGTACTCAGCAAGAAAACACTTAAACAAAGCATATATTTTTAAACCAACACAAACATAAGCAATTTTTTTTCTTTATTAAATCAAAACATTTTATTTAAAAGCAGCAGGCCTAGCAAGATAAGGAACAATCTAAAGAGAACCCCTGGTGACTTAGACACATTCAACTTCCTGTGATAAAAGACAAAGACCCGAATATCTTGCAATCTATAATTTACTTCAAAGGACAGCAACTTATAGCCTATGATTTTAATGATTGTCCTGCAACTGATCATTTTGTGAAGCACCAGATAAAGTGCAGTTAAGCTAAATATTATCCTCTCACCCTTCCAGGGAACAGTATTTCATTTAAGCCATTCAGATAGGGATATTTTTCAGGGTTAGCAGTAGATTTGAAAGCTTGTTTGTGGTTATTTGAGCTCCAAAACCTCTGCATAAGTTAGACTATTTCACATTTCAAAAACTTCTCAGAAACTTTAATAGCATCTATCTTTTAAATGCTCAGCTTAAAATAAAGCTGCTACAGTGTCTAGTTCTGATTTTGGATACATCAGTAACTTCAGAATCAAGACATTTCTCACGACAAGAGAGAATTCTTCACCACTCAATAATTACGGTGCCACCACTCATATTAAGAGAAAAAGATAGATGGCCTTTACTCAGAGGTGCTCTGATGTGCCCTTACAGAGTTAATTGGAGGACTGACACCTGAAAGAGCTCTTAGTCTCACAGGACTCATTTTTTCTTTACCCATACCGTACCAGCCTGAAAGACAGAAACATTTAACAGACTGGTCCCCAGACGTGCATTGCTTTTTCTATTTTTTTTTTTTTTTTTTCACACCAAGGTGTAGCAATCCTGCCCAAAACCTCACTGCAAGCAGCATCTTGAACATAAAATATGTACTGTGCCAGCAGAGGAAGTTGTCTGTTTCACTCTTACCTCGCAGAATTATCAGCGGATACCAGGAAGTGGTGTCAGATATGCTCATCAGCCACAAGTAATTACAGATCCCTATCATCATTGTTTTTCCACGCAATCATCTTATCTCTGACAAGGCACAAAAAAAAAAAAAAAGCCTCCAAGTAGTTGGGAGGATTCATCCTAAGTTTGCTGTCAGAGAAGTAAGAAAATAATGTGTAAGAGCCCAAATAGATTTCTTGCTATCTATAAGCAGGAGTAAAAATTTTTAAAATTTTCTTTAAATCAAATTAAACTTAACTAGCTTCTAGACATCTCTTTACACTTGCTTTTAAAGTTTTCAGGGAAATATCCAACAGTATTTTCTTCATGTAGTTTGTGGTTATTTTTCATAGCTATCTAAATAATTAGAACCACATTTCAGTCACAGTCCTAATGAGGGAAAGCTTTGCCCAGTGATCCATTAGGAGCGTCACTAGAGCTTATGCCCAGTGCAGTGCTCCACTATGGAGGAATTTAATTAAATTAACTATATGAATTGAGTGACCATATGGAACCATCAGCAGTGGAGAGATACTCTAAGTTGGAAGCAAAATTATCACAAGAGATTCTCAAACAAGGAAAGAAGGTGCAAGTTATAAGAAAGCATCTGCTGAATAGTCAAAGTATTGGAACAGGAGCTCTGTTTATAAGGGGAGGTGTCAAGAGTTAGTCCATACAAAGAAACAATAGCAAGTTATCATTATTCTGAGGCACTTTGCAGAAAACCGTCCCAGAAACAGAAGATTTTAATTTCTTTCCATTTAATACCAACTGCAATGGCCACATGCTGTTCTGTGTTTGTATTTATTGTGTATTTTTGTTTGTGCCACCAGAATATAAGCTCTTCCAGGCAGAGCCCAGCTGTTTGTTTGGCACAAATTCCCCTATTACACAATACTGGGTACACTTAAATAGGGGCTACACATACCATGTTAATCCTCTCCCCGAAGCAGCCTAATTAAATCAAAACCTGATCAAATGGTGTTACAATTTTCACATAAATCAACAGAATCAAGGACATCTCGGTTTAAACTCTCCAGGGGACCTATGTATAAAAAATGAAATATTTTAGAAACTATAATTGGAGCAAAACCATACTCCAGGAGCAGTGACAGAGTTAGACTCAAGCCTTTGTGTGCATGTTGGGAAGCAGCAACTCAGCTCACGTTGCATCTTATGTTGCAACAGGACCTGTCAACACAGTGCTGAGCACGGGGACTGGAATCCTGCTTATGTTCACACTGCAAGTCTGTACTAGAGTTCACTTTCATTAAATATCCAAGTGAAGATTAGTGGCTCAACACCTATTTCTACTCCAGGACATGGTAGTTTTTCAGGTCCACAGGGCAGCATTACCTGCAGCAGGGATAGTCCATCCCACTGCACTGGGATTCTTTCCTTGCACCTGCTCCCAGTTACACTTGCAAGAGCTTGCACATTCTTGATTCTGTTGCTGTCAGGAGGCCTGTGCCTGCTGTAATTCAGATTTAAGTATCTAAAAAGCCTGGAGAACACCCAAGGGCTGTACCCTCTTTGCTGTTTCCATGGTATCTTCTGCCCCATTGTGTGGCTGCACTCACAGCAGAGCAGGTTCTGCTACACAGAAGTCCTCTACGTGAGAGCATACATGAAACTTCCATTTAAATCTGTACCCAGTCTCATGTTTAAACCTAACCTTCTATTAGCTTAAATAAAGTTGAAACCCAGTGTTTGAATATGTTTTATTTCCTTAGCATTGAAATAAGAGACTACAGAAGGTACAAGAACGACAGGCAGCAGTGAGCTGCCTACCCCACCTCAAAGGTGACTGGTGTGAACCAGAGGATATGTTAATACCCTGTCACACTATAGCTCTACAGGAAAAACATTTACCTGAGCTGCTATGAAATCCATACAGTAAAGTTTGTTCTGTAATTCAATAGCTGCTATTCTTCACTGTTTTCCAGACGCATACCCAAACAAACTCCAATAAAGGGAGTCAAATAGTGCAAACACTAAAAGATAATTGCAAACCTAAGAGGGCACCAGAATTTCATCAAAATCTTATCTGCTTCTATCAGTGCTGCCCATTTGTTGCATAGTAAAAGCAAAGTCAAGCCAATAAAACACCCAAACCCAGATTAAAGTGGATAAATTGGGGGGAGTTGTTTGTCCAGGGCTTAGGTTTTCTTTATAGCACAGCTTGTACCCTATTTACTTGTCCTAATGCAGACCACTCTAAAGAGTATGTTATTAAACCTTTTAATTTCAAACACACTTCTGTGATTGCAATTTAAATGAAAACACATGACTGAATCCCACTTGATCTCTTCACACTAGTTCTGGCAGCACATGGGCTTTAATTCTAATCAGGATAAACAAATCCATAGCTGAGATTGGTGAAGAGAAAAACATGCCAATTTTATAGGAAAAATCTGGCTCTTTTGTTAAGTTCTGGGCAAAGGGAGAAATACTGAACAGTAACTGGCAAAACTGGCCTGAACAAAATAATAAGAGTTGAAGTACAGGGAAGCAGAAGGGATCCAGAAAAGACCATGTGAGAGACAGCACTGCTTCAGTACCTCTTCTCAGACAGCAGAAGGCTGGTTTAGTATTTTCCTTAATTCTCATTTCAGATGGTTTTGTCTTGGGGTATTAACAGTTTTACTCCCCGTGGCCAAAGCTTTTAAAACTAAGGGTGATTAAATTACCCTTTAAGCAAAACATAATATGCAGACTGCTAAGGTAGCAACTTAAATAGAATAAAAGACCTTTTCAAACTAGCACAGGCCTGAAGATGCAGTCATATAATAAATAGCTTTTCATTGGTCTGGTTCACTTTCATACCAAGCACCAGTGCATGGAGCAAGACAACAATTTGGCTCTGAACAGTCAGGGGTTTTGTGAAGTGGATAGGTGGATACTTCCAAGAGTGAAAATGCTGTCAAAGCAGCATACAATTTAAAGTTCATAAGTGAAAGAAAATGGAGGGCTCATCAACAAAAATGTCATCTCTAAGAATAAAGATGGATTTTTTTTATTTTTTTTTTTTTCTTAAACACTGTTCATGACTCCAAGGGAAAAATCAGTCTTTACAGAACTAGTGGGAGAAAGCAGCAAGGACAACAAATGTCAAGTTAAAGCAGATGTATTTGCTGGTGGGTCATTTGAATTGTGCCTGAAGGATAATCCCAGCAAGATGGGTATTTCAACTTCATTTAGCAGCATCCCTAGCTGGGATAAGAAAGTCTAATCACTTTATTAGAACAACAGTGTCATTAGAGGAGAGTTTGGGAAGAAGCAGCTATAGTTTTGGTGCAGTGGTGGAATGTTTTTATTTTTTTCAAATTTTTTGATAAGGATTTGGCAGGATAACTTCAGCAACCAACTTGAAGCATGGATGTTTATGACTTCAGCAATTAGCCTGACTTCATGGTATGCCAAAAGGCTGACTGTGCAACAGACTAAGAAATGTCCTGTTCTTGCCCATAAAAATACATCCTATATTTATGTTTTAAGGATGGCAGAGTACAGCCCATTTTCTTTTGCACTTTTAATGTTTTAAAGCAAGACACTCTTTACCTCCAGTCATCTTCATTCCTTTCCAAATAGTACCTAGAATTCGGATGACACATTAAGATTCATGCAGTTTGACCTTCCTTGCCTTTCATGCAGAGCTCCTGTGACTCTGCAACCAGGAAAGCTGGGGACACAGATAACATTTTTCATCACAACTTAGTGGGTTGTGGGGATATCACTAAAGCCATGTTAAGTGTTGCAGATACTTATCCTAATTAACTCACACTGAGTTTTTCTGCTGGCTTTAGCATCTTCCCCCATCTAACCAATAGAACGTGCAGTGCCACTGATTTCCTCTAAGTGCAACATTTGATTTTTTTCCTATACAGTGAAGGAAAAACTGCTGATGAAATCAGTGCAGCACTGTTCTTTGACATTACACCGCTAACTGGAGACTCTCCCTCTAATTAAAAACTGCTGAGTGATCAGAACACCCCGAACCTAGAACTGGAATGTTGAAAATCTGTCTTCATTTTAAGCTGCAAGCCACGTGCCAGCTTTCATACTGAAGGGTCCACTCGGAGCACTCAGTAAGCAGCAATGCTGAGAGCCCCACCCAGCTAAGGAACGAAGACCTTGGACTAAAGAGCTCAAAGAAAGTAGTGCATAACATTTATAAACTGGGAAAAGATAACAGAGGGTTTTCTGCTTCTTACTAGACAGTGTCATACCATTTGTTCTTGGGGATTCCTTAACATTTTTTGCAAAAGTCAGAGCTGTATTACAAATATACCCAGAAAAGTAAATGTTTTCTTTAGCATGCAGAGAACAGAATTCTGCACCAGAATATTTGATATCTACTGTTAAGAAATTTCCATCTCCAACCATCCAGGAGCCAGTCTGGCAGTCACTCTCACACCCCCTGAGCTGGGAGTGAAGCCCCTTCACAGCTGCACACCCTAAACTCAGACCAGGTTTCCTTACCAGCTCAACCCCAAGTTTCCCATAGCAGAGTCTCAGACACCTAGAGCTTTAAAATATTTTAATCGTTATGCATTAGATAAATAACAAAATAACAGCTCGAGCTGGTGCCTCTGAGGAGGGACCCCAAACAAAGGAACCCTTGGGCTTTTATACCCCCACAGTTTAAGCATGGGAAATTCTGGGCAGGCTCAGCTCTTGCCCTGTCTCTCAGCATCAGGTCCCCTGGCAGGACCACAGGTCCCCAGACCCTTTGTTGTGCCAAGGGTCCAACAGTTCACAGCCTTATGGCCCTGGGTCCTGCCCCACAGAGCTCAACCTGCAGCTCCCAACCTGAGCCATCTGCACTAAGTACATTCCCCAACATTTGCGGTGCCCTGTTTTTAAACTACTAGTAAAATACTCTTTAGCAGCCAGGAGTATGATGCTTAAGGTGAAGATGGCATGTGGCCAAAGCCATTCCACAGACTGCCTGACTGCTCAAAAGGAGATATTCTGCTCTGAAAGCATCATCATTGCTCTCAGTGGTCTATCTCTTGAAATAATCACACCAGCAGACCCCCATTAACAGCCAGTAGCTTTTCCTTTGGGCCCCCCTCCTCTTTTTTTTCATAGACTTGAAAGAGAAAGGGCCTTGGACAAACATTTTCATTTTGAAACACTTCCTACTCCAGAGTCATCTCCAGCATCAAAATGAACAACTGCAGCGTGAATTAAACCTTGTAACATATGACTTTTGCCAAGTATCACCATCTGGATATTTAAATCCTCAAAATCTCTGCTACAGGGGCAAGTGCAGCACTTACATATCTGGAAGTGGGAAGTCACCCACTCCTCAGATGTATCTGTACTTATTGGTGCAGACAAGGTGCAAATTGCACCAAGATTCCAACTGAGGTAAATCAATATCAAAGAGCCCGGTCTCACTGTAGCTAGCTATGAGGAAACTCTGCTGGAGTACATTGTCTTAGCAGTGATATGCACACACATCTTAAAAGAAACAAGACTGTAGCCCATTGATTTTTGCCTCCTAACGTTTCTCTACCTGAAGATAAAACGTAGTCAAGAGGCAAACAGGTACAGTAACTGTTTTATAACTGCAGTATAACATGGTATAGGCATGTGTGAAGAGAGAAGGAGTTCAGCCAGAAACAAGTGCCCTTTTTCTATTAACACTTGCCCTTTTATTTACAACTTAGCTTACACACTTTGAATTCACCCTCCAAACACCATCACTTGCTGCTGATACTGGACTGTATTGCAACTACAGCAGTTGTGGTGAGTGTTACAAAATGTGCCAAATCTGGATAAGGCAAAATGGGGGTTTATTTGCCCTATTCCTAATCTTAAATGTTTAACAATTAACTTAAGTTCCCTTTCAGCAGCCTAAAGATATCAGTATTTTGGAAATTCTCTCAAGTGTAGTTTGTGTAAACAGGTGTGATATTTAAGGAGTCAGGAAGTCACCATGTTGCACTGTACCTACTACATCCCTGACATATATCTAACGTTAAGAACACCATCTTCACTGGAAAGTCAAGAGAAGAAATCCCCCAAGCTGCTGAGCTGTAATTTGCTTTGCCTTCTGCTATACCCATGCAGGTCAAAAGGAAGTTTATACAGGTTCACCAGGCTCTGAAAAAAAGATTATATTATGATCCAAAATTGCTGTCTGCCATAGTAGCTCAGAGCTTTACCCAACCAGGTTTTGAAAAATCTCCACAGTTGGAGGCTACACAACCTCCCTGGGCAAACAAAATGCTCAAGAAGCCTAATGATGAGAAAGTTTTTTTCCCTGAAATCCAATGTAAACCTCTGTAACTCCAGTTTATGTCCTTGGCCTCTCAGCAACCTGCCATCACTGCTGTGAAGAGCCTGGCAGGGTAACCTGCTCAAAGGCACAGAAAGGCTGCTGACAGGTCCCCCATAGAGCTACAGTTTCCTTGTACTCAGTCAGCACAGCCTACCATAGGGACTATGGTTGATTTTATGAGATGCAGCTCCAAATGTCCAAATTACAATTTCCAAGAGAAACTGCAGCAGTTTTATCTGGAAACCAAAGAGCTCACATTTTTGCCAACAGCAAAATGGAAAAAAAAAAAAAAATCTGGTTAAAAAAACCCCAGCCTTGCTTGCCAAAATATGTGTTTTTTAAAAAGCTAAAAAACACAGTAATGTAGTGCTAGAAGTAGAACACCCACCTCCTGGTTATCCCAGTATCTGAGCCATAAGACTGCTCTGTAAGAACAGCCACAGTCACAAATAGAACAGTAAATCCCTAGCAGCATTTATCCAAATACAGAAAAGCATATTCCATACAGAAGTTTAGCAACAAAAACAGAGAAGGTCTGATTTAGTAAATCCAGTTTGTCTTACTTGTTATTTAGCAAACACCTTCTACTAAAATCCTGCAGTTTGTTGACAGCAATCTGAAATGTGTTGAAGTAGGATACACATACAGAATGTCTTATTTACTAAAGTAGAATTATTTTTGGAAAAGCTGAATGTAGAACAAGCTACATCTTGCTCTAATTTACAGCTGAGCATCCTGTTTACATGCTGATGTCCCTGTTTACTTTTTTGGTTACAGGAAGAAATGCTGAAAGACTTGAAATAATTTTGCCTCCTACCACCTATCAAGTTATTCCACTCCTGTAGGAAACAATGGCTGGGGGGTCAAGTTAACTCATGCAGAGAAATGCAGAATACAGAGCTGTTTCCCTGCTCTAAGACAATGCCATTTTAACAGCTTTGCTACATGGATTTGCTTTGCCAGGCTTCTTTGCCCAATCTGTCTCTCTGAAATATGTACGACTTCCTTCTGGCACTTTTACTTAGAGTATTCTTCAAATTATTTTCCCTTCTCTCCAAACCTTACTCCCCACCCCACCTCCCCTTTTACAGTACTGACATTTTCACATGATTTGTCCTCTACCTTCAAGCTACACAGTCTTAACAAACAAGTCTGACCTATGGAGCTGTTCACAACAGCAGTTTCTACATTATATTATAGCACTTTTATTTTAATTTATATCTTGAAAAAATAGAATGACTGGCCTCATAGAGGGTTAAGAGGAGGAAGCCAGGACAGTTTTCCATATGAATCTCTGTGCAAGTGCCAGCTGGATTTTGCAGCCCCGTGCTCAGCAAGGCACAGTGGAACAAGAATGCTGTTAGTATTCTTAGAGTGCTCTGAAGAGGAACAGGAAAAGGCAAGAAAATAATCTTACTCTGTACCAGAAAGAAGTGCTGGAAAGTCAAAGAGGAGAATTCAAACTCCATCCTCCCCACAGCACACCATCAACATCACTCACAGTCACTCTCATGCATCACAGTGACTTTCAAGGTAATAAGCTGTACACGAAGGAAGGGAAATACTGAAGAGGTGTTGTTGCAGCACATCCCCCTTTCCTCTTGCTCTCCACACCCTCCAAAGCTGCACATTACTTCCAGGATAATGAAAATGCTGCTTGCTGAAGCTCTGCCCAGGAGGGGACCCACCATGCACCCATTCCTGCCTCTTGGGATATATTCATTAGTGACTTGAAGCAATACACTCTTTGAGTAACTAGACTTGACTTAGTCTCTCAGTCTACAGTTTAATGGCTGATTTACCCTACCTTGGAGTCACTGCTAAGGAGCTTGAGGGAGCCCTAACCACAGACACAGCCCTAAAGCACAGGCAGTGTTGGGGTGATGTGGAGGTGTGGATGGCTCCTTGACACTTCAAACAGGTCGTGCACAATGCCCAGGGCCTTCAGGCTGTTCCTGGGCACACAGACAAGTTAATTCAAACCCCACTGATTTTTATTAATTCTCTATCAAGAGTAATGAGAATTCAAAGACATCCAGAACAAAACCAAACAATAAAATTCCCAGTTCTCCCATTGTAAAGAGCAACTACACAGGGGAAGCAGTCCTGTCCCTGTTCCTTCTGCCCTCACCAGTCTTGCTCTGCAAATACACACATATTTGCCCCCACTGTTCTTAGTATAGCCCATATAGCCCAAATCATGACATGCAGAGGCACTACCAATTAGTACAATAAAACACATAAGGAAAATCCTCCAAACTCCAAGGTTATATAGAAGGGGAAAAAAAAGACCAGTTTCTTCACCTCAGGGGCAAAATTGTGCTTCACATGTGTGATGGACTGAATAACACTTCATCACAAGAGCCAATTTTCTTCCAACTCCCCTGCAGCTCTTTAAACATAGATCCTAGTTTTGTACCTGATTTGCTAAATAGCTTTCCTTTCTATCATGTCTGAAAAAAACCAAAAAGGAATGATAAATACATAGTTTCGTGATTTACTGTGCTCATCAGAAGGTAGATATTTCAGGAAGACTGTTCTCAGTTAAGAAATATATACTGAAATAAAAATAATCAAAAAAACCACCAAACAAACATGTCACTCCCCCTCTTCCACAAGGGAAGAAGGGGTATTATTTCCTCATGGAAAACGAAAGCCAAAAGCAAAAGCTAAGTAGTTATTAATATGGAAATCACCTAAAAACCCCCACCTTGCTATGATATATGGTAGCAAAAAGCTCTAGGACAGTTCCATCTTAGAGAGCTTAAATTTTAGTGCTAACTGCAGTAAAAACACAAGCAGTGAAAAAAAGTTAGAACAAAAAATATATATAACACAGGCCTTGAATCAATAAAGTAATTAGGATCATAAGCATTGCAAGAAATCAGCAGTTTGGCATTTTCCTACTGTGCAGGACTCTATCAGAAAGATGTAGGACTTCTTTTTTTTAAAAAAAAGAAAATTAAAACCCATTCCCCCCAGTATTGAATTCTTCCTTTGGACTTGTCATATTGAGTTGCTGCATCAAGAGCACAGTGAGCAGGTACAGCTCCTTGGTTATTAATTAGCCTGGTCTACCCCCACCTCAAGACACATCCACTCAGGACTAGCTGTAAAAGAACCATGTAAGTGCTTCCTCCCATCCCTTTAAGATGCTCAAACACCCACTTGCACTCTGAAGAAGGATCCTCTTCCTGGACTGAAGGTTTTCTGGATGTCTCAGTCTTTTCAGCCTCCCTCCAAACCTGCTTTGTAGGTGTACATCAGGGCCCCAGAGCTGCAGTCTCTACCATCTGCTCACCTCTCCCCTTCTCACTCCACACCTCTGCTTTTGCTCTCTTTTTCTGGAAGTTTCTTTCCAGCAGAGACTCTCGGGAGTGCTGGTGCATCCCAGCTGTAGCCACTGATGCGACTAAACCAAACCCTTTCCCCTTTGACACTTATATGCAGTTCATGAGCACCTTGCTGAGCTCCCAAATGCAAAACTCCTGGCTGCTGTTACCTGCATCAAGAGCCTGCATCACCTGGGCTCAGCCTGGTTTGGGGTTTCTCAATGGAAAACACTTGGCCAGGACAGGGTCTCCATCACTGAGACTGGCCCAGGACTTGAGCACAGGAGGGGTGGTTAAAGCATCAGCTGGGTGCCACATTCCTTAGTGTGCTGTTGGATCTCAAGTTTGGAAAAACAAACAAACAAAAAAACCAGAATAGGGTTTAGGCAGCTGTTTTACTAATTCTTCTCACGATTATCACTGCTCAACTTCCTCTAACATGTAGGATTGCCTCTTTTGAAGAAAAGAGTTGTGCTCGATGGTACAATAGCAGCTGTGCAATCACCCCAGTAACATCCAGTCCTACCTGAAGCCATATCCAAAGCTCCTGATGTCACTTTCCCATTGCCTATGAAAGGCAGGTTAGAGTTTGTGTTAGGAAATCCGAGAATCTGAGGTGCATCTGAACAAGGCCATGAAGAAAAGAAATTGCCTGGAGTTAGGACTGTGAATAGGGAAGCTAAAAATCAACCGGGAGGTTTTAATTTCTTGGGTATGAACGTCATCACAGTAATTTTATTCATGGAATTCACTGCCATGGGATAAAATTGGCTTTAAAAATGTTTGATAGCTAATGCAAAACTGACCACTCAGAGGGGAGATTATGAACTGAGTTGGCAAAAGGTGCTTGATTTATTTGCCTCTGCTGTTTTAGTTTATTACTGTGGAAACCCTGAAGCATCCAATTAAAACATGAAGTTGAGCCAAATATATAAGATAGGCCCAGGTCCCCTTGTGCTTTCAGCATGTCACAAAATACATACCTTTTATAATAATGCAGCAAGAATAAATCAGGCTTTCAGGATCTAGAGGAGACACTGTTACTTGTTCTGGTGCTTCCTGCCTTTCAGAAATGAGTGTGCTCCAAAATATTGTCACTTTTGTTGCTTTCAATATGTCAGCTTGGAAAGGAGATCACAGAAAAAAGATCAGGCCAAGACAAACATTTTACTGCCCTTTTCCCCTGCTTATGACAATTGCTTTTGGGTTGCTATCAGTGTAAATTTTAGTTTCTCATACCAGCCAGGCTTTTGCTGGGCTCAGTGTCCTTACAAGTTTCAGACTTTGATGAGATCGCATTACGTTTTTAGCTGTGACACTGCAGTGTCTTTTAATTGAAAATTAGTCATTATTTAGCTCTTCAGGAAATCACCACCTCCCCAACCACCTTGATAGACTTAAATCATAAAGTTTTATTCACTCATGTGCTCAGTGTGTTGGGAAGAAAGACCCAAAACCAGGTGTGGCTGTGCAGAGCTGTGGTACAGCACCAGGGCTGGGATCATGCTGGGACCAGCCCTGTGTCCCTGTGTCCCTGCATTCCTGTGTCCCAGCCTCCAAGCCCCAGCCAGGAAGCCCTGAGTGTACCCAGCACTACTGCTTTCTCCAGCTTCTAAGCGAACCTCACCCACTGAGAAATAGTGATTTACCTTTTACTTAGTGCTGCCTTCAAAGAGCTCCTCAATTTTTAGTCCATTAACAAATCTTTCCTGGGATCTATTAACATGTCACTAACAGAATGCCTTTTTCTTCAAAGTTTAATACATCTTAACTCTCTCTTAATCACATTGCTCTACTCCAGTTCATAGCCTGAGGCTTCAGGGAACCTTTGCCTTTTATTAGAGCCCATATACAATCATGTTGTCATTCCAAAATCCAGTGCTGCTTTGGGTTTCATAAATTCTTATACCTTTGATTTACTTGGCATGTCTGCAGCTCTCCAAGAAGGAGGATGTCCAGGCAGGGCAAGGAATGAAATGTTACAGTGCTGAGCTCTGCTTTGCAAGGAGGAGCTGTAGCTGACAGGAGACATTGTCCCTTCTTCCTTGCAGTGATGCTCAGCAAGGTTAAAAGTCATCCTGGCTCTCTCAAATTCTTGGTACCATCCAGGTGAGTCCCTGGAGGTATTGAAAAGATGTGGAGATGTGGCAGTTGGAGACACAGTTTAGTGGTGGGCTTGGTAGTGCTGGGGGAGCAGTTGGACTTGATGATCTTAAAGGTCTTGTCCAACCTGAATGATTCTGTGATTCCTATATGACAGTGAGTGACAGCTGGCAGATTTCCATGCTCACAGCTTTGCTGTGGGTGACTGTTTCTACCTCGGTGGTGCCCCATAAAGTGAGATCTCTCATGGCACAGCCTTGTGGGAGTCACTGTGTTTCTGCTTTGGCCCACCTAGAAGCTCTGCCTGGTGGGGGAGGAAAGGCAGTATCTGTCTGCCACCCATTTTGGAGCATTTGCACCTCCAGGGGAGGAAGAAGAATATCCTGAAATCCTTAGAAATGCACATTTAGATACATGGTTTATCTGTTATTGGGGTGATATTTTGCACTTTATAACAATGTTTGCTAGTGACATAAGAAAGTTTCAGTGTGCTAAACCTGTGGTCTCCATTTGATAAATCCCTTATTTATATCACTGAATTCATTACTGGAGATGGCAAAACTGAGAGTATGAAATTGTATAAAAGTAGCTGCTGACAATTCTGTTGTTTTTTTTCAATCCCTATTCTACTGGGAAGCAAATTATAATGCAATTTAAGGTGCTATAGTACAAGGAGCATAAACAAGATATATTCACTAATTAAATGGAAACAAGGTCCAGCCTGCCACTTCTAAAATACAACAGATCCTGTCATAGCCACGTGCTTGTTTCCCTGCTTTTAGAGATTTGTCATTTGCAGGTGCTCAGGTTCTGCTTTAGCATTATGCCAAAGAATCTGAAAAATATCTATCTTCTAATAAGACACCATCTGGCTTTTTTTTAGAGTAACATCCAAGTAGGCATTTTCTGGGTCTGCTTAGACTTTTGTTGTCTTTTCCTAGTTTCTTTACAAGAATATTTTACTATTTTTTTTTCGCAAGTCAGAGTTGCTCCAAATGTGCCCTGTGTGGTGGGAGTGTTCAAAGGCATTAGGAACGTGCAGCTTGTACAGAATGCAGCTGCCTGCCTGTGAAATGGTATTAGACACAGAGAATACAGTAGATCGATTCTTTGGCATCTATATCAGCTTCCTGTTTACTTCTGAGTACAATTTAAGTCCTAGGTTTTTTTACCTGGTTGGATCCTGACAGGTTACTGGTTTTGTCTATATGAATTGCCATGGCAACTGTGGTGCTGGAGCAGACAGTCATGAGCTTTAACAGCCTGGGGGTGAGCAGCAGAGCACTCTTAATTTAGAGACCTCGGTCTCTCAAATCTGGGTTGTTTCACCAGCTTGACTGGGCGGTATTTCTGTACGTCAGCATGACTCTGTGATCCGTGGGCTCTGGTATCCTGAATTCCTTGAGGCAGGGAGGAGAGAGATGTGAGTTTATGTTTGTTTATTTAGGAAGCATTATATTCTTTGAATAAACACCATTCTAGAATGAAACCCAAAGTGAAGATTGGCTCAAAGGTATATTTTGATGAAAAGGCTACATTCTTATACCTTATTGCAAGACTGTGAAGCCGAGATGAGACACTGAGCACTACAACATCACATTTGCTTATGCTAAAGCTGAATTTGGCCTCTTGTGCTGTGCCTCAGGTGCCCCAGTGCCTCAGCCTGAGCAGTAAGACTAAACAGCTCAGGAATTGTTCACACCAGCTGCAGAGGCACCGTGTTCCCATTGTTGTTCTCACTTCTTTGTTTATTGTTTCCACGGCCTTGCACCTGCAAACCCCAATAATGTTACAGGGAAGGTTCTCATGGGAAGCCATTACCACCAGTATGAAAATCAGCCCTCTCCCCCAACCTTTTCATACCTCACTTTGTACATGTTAGTTTGTATTGGAGACAACTGCAACATGGCCCACAACAAAGCACTGTTAGTATACTCAACACTATTAGTATTTTAAATACTGAAATATTATCCCATAATACATGTGCACAGAAAGTTAGCGACCCATGTGCAATAATTTCTCTAATTACTGTACTCAGCTGTGATCATGCCACAAAGAGGAACATCCAAAAGGGAGTCTGAGTTGGTCCCATTGAGAAAAAAACAAACATATAATAAATAGTTCTATGACTGCATCCCATGTGTTGTATCAAGACTTTGGGATTTAACCAAGACTGGCTTTACAACTGACAAACAGCTGCATCCATCTCTGTGTCAGCACCAGAAGTAGAGACCTGCCCACTCACCTTTTGACAGGTATGGCTTTGGGTGATGGTTTCTGTGAAATTAAATATTATTGAAAATACTGCTTCACCCTGCACCTGCATAATTTTTAACACTGAGACATATTTTAACAAGGGAGGACATTCCCATATTCTTCAGATGAACGAGGGCTACACCTTCTGCCTAGAACAGAAAAAATCAAGCACAGCTGAAATTACTCCAAAAAAGCAACTTTGTATGAATCTGGAATATCCAGAGGTGCACTGAGCTTTTCACTCACATGCATTTCCTTGACTGCCATTGCTTGCATGTAGAGGGATGAGTTAAGCCCAGCGAAGTCATTCAACTTCTGCCTTTTGGGAAATCCCACCCTGCGCTTCTCCTTGCTTAGAAAGCTTCAAAAGCAGCTATTCTCACAACCAGAGTGTTAACAGAGCAGGCTGCTGTGATACAGCAAGGGGGGCTACCCCTTCCCGGCCAGGTGGCTCTGTCAGAAACAGATCTTGGTCTCCTGTGCAAGCATGGAGAGGGGGAAGAAAAAGGAGGAAAAGCCTAAGACAATTTTAGTTTTACAGTCCCCTTTTTTCAGCTGGCGAACTGGAGATGAGAGCAGACAAGCTTTATGACGGTGTGGAGAAATCAATACGTTTCTATTGATTCTTGCAGCTGCAGAACTCTCACCCAGCAAAAGTACAGGGGTCAGAGTATGAGTACATGACTGTCCTGTTACACTACCAGAGTGCTCCTCAGGAATCCTGCTGTTTGATTCTCCCAGGATGAAGCTCCATTACATGACAGCAACAACAGCGGCTGACCCAGGATCCCTCCCAGCAGGGACAGGTAAGTGCTGCAAATTATCCACTGCACAGGCCAGAAACTACAACAAAGCCAGTGGCAGCTGCAGCTGAGGGCACAGCTTCACATAAGGAAAATACTTTCTTTACAGAAGGCTATTTTCAAACAATTACACAACTACTTAAACAATTACTGAAACAACGCATGGTATTCCAAAAGAAAGAAGTCCACAAAGTTACATACAAAGAACGACACAGAAATAGAAACATCACAACAAAACAACTTGCAAAACTAGCTAGAGAAGTTGCGTAGTCAGAACAGAATGAAATTAAGAACTGGTAAAAAGCATATAGTTTTGAAACAAAATGAGTTGGAAACAATAAATTATTGAAAAATTGAGTGTGTAAAATAATTGAAGCAGACTTGTAAGGTTTACATTTGGTTTAAATTTTTGTAAATCCTCCAAAACCAGCAGTAAGAGTCTTTCAAAGTTGTTTTGATTTTGCAGAAACACTTATTTCCTTAATGGGCATTTTCAGTTTCTGTTAGAAAATTTCTGACCTGCTCAACCCTACTGAAAAGCTGTTCATTAGCAAAGTGTGAGGTTCTGTCACCATTTTCAATTGCTGCAAAGCTGTCAAAATGGTGTAAAACTTACTGGAAGGTCCTTTTACGGTTATGGCCCACCTTTTCAGGTGACATTTCGTAGCTGATTTGATTGTGCCACGATGGACCTGACCTTTGTGTCGTGTCTTTCCTTCCCCATTTCTTCGGCAGAGTCCATTTTCTCTTGTTCCAAATTCCTTCTCTTCTCTTTGACTTTGTGTTATTTTCCACTTCATTCCCAGGCTGCACTGCCCAACACCCTACACCTGCTTTTGATGTCACCAAATAGGGACAATGACTATAAAGTTATTTCCCTTGACAAGTCAAACCTGGAAGGTCTCTCTGTTGTTGTTCGTTCTATTTCCATTGCCGGTGTAAGTGTCCTTGTTGTTTTTCCCACTAGTGAGGAAAGGGCAAATGTCATCTTCACTGAAGCAAAGACTTCGCTTTGAAGCGGTATTGATTTTTCCTTTTCCCTTCTGAAGCTTTGCCAGGCTCCATAAAAGCATGTCTCTTGTTCAGAAACTCTTTGGACTGAAAGACAACAGGGGCAGCAGAGCCAGCGGGGCGCAGTGGGGAGTTTGGGCATCTGGTGGGGAATGACAATCGTGACAGCGGCAAGAGAAAGAAAGAGGTCATTTTATTTTTAACTGTGCTGTGAGAACTTAACTAGCTAAGCGAGAGGCTTAACCACGAAGGTGACAGCAGCAGGACTTTCTGGCACAATGCTTTAAGGATATGAGCCTTACTCTGCACTGTATTGGAGCAGCATCATCGTATGGGCTTTCAGAGAACTCCTGAATGAAGGTCCCGTGCTATGACAGGACTCATATTTAAGGGATCTCAAATACTCTGTTTAGGGGTAGCTTGTGCAATGCAGAAATATCCAATAGCATTTATTCAACTCACAGGTACTGCAAAGAACCAAAATTACTCTCTCCTTCCCCAAAATGTCTCTGTCTTTCATAGACTCCTTGAAGTCTATGACCACATATACACTCATTTCTCATCTGTGCCCTGGAGAGTCTCTCATTATGAACAAGAAGGTCAGTTATGGCTTTAAGCCTTATATCAAGGTGGAGACCTCAGAGCCTCCAACACTCTTCCAACACATTTTGTTCATGCTGACTCAAAGGAAAGAATGTCACTTATTGAAACATCAATGCCATTTTTTGTCACGCTTCTGTATTTCTTGGAGCTGTCAGGCTGGGAGAGCTGGTCTTCCGAAGCTCATTAGATAAACAACTGCTGCTGGAGCTGCATGTAAAATTACAGCAGCTGCTTTTTGCAGAGTAGGTCAGGTAATAAATATGGTAGTTTCCTACAGTTCTTGGTTTCTTTTGCTTTGTTTTTTTTTTTCCTAATAAGATTAGTAACTACTACCAGGAATTAAATAACAACAGTAAGAATTATTCCTAGTGCTAGTGAGCATGGTCTCACACTCACAGTCAGAAAGTTCTTTAAAACCTAAAAATCCTGAAATAGCTTTCAAATTCTCAGCTATTTTGAGAATTGTGCATATGTGACAGCTGGAAATGAGACTTTTTTTTTTAAACACCTGTGAAAAACACTGTTATCAACAGCAATGAGAGGAGTTTGTTGATTAAAGGATGTTTTCTGCTATTCATTTGTAAGGGAAGTGAATCATTAGGCGCCATCTGAAAACCTTCTTCATACTGAATAAAAGGCAAATGTTTTGTGGTCATTAGGGGTTACAGGAATAGCTTGAACCCCCACCACCATTAATCTGTGCTGCTGATCAGCTCTGATGGCACTTGTCAATGCACTGCCACCTCCCCCAGCACAGCCAGCGCTACAACAGCTTCCTTCCCTTCCCCTTCCAACCAAGCTGTCAGCGTAATTTTGCAGTCTCTTTCTCCAAGGATAGGAAGCATCTCAAAGCTGTGCCACCCCGCACAGGGGAAGAAAAGCATAACTGATACCGTTTGCCCTGTCAGGACCCAAGCACAGCGAGTAATGAATACATAGAAGCTCTTTCGGTGTCCTGGGTCAGCTCTGACTTTACACGGTTTCCTGCGATACATTCCGGGGCACATCACACTGTTGACTCCTGCACCAGTGTTACCCGTCCAGTTCTCAGGGTACATTTGTTTTCATTATTCCTGCCCCCTCCTGCTGGTTTTTCTGACAAGCTGGGGATCTCAGAGCTGCTTTCCCAGACCTTTAAGTAACAACCCATCATCGGCTGTGCTGTGCACGGAAGGCAGCAGCTTGAATTTGTTTTCACAAAAGGCACATCACAAGACCTGCCTAATCAGCAGTTACCTAAGTTTGCTCACACCAGACAGAGTCAATTTACAGACCCTGCCTGCTGTTGACCCCGCTGTCTGCTCTGGGTTATTCCAGCCTGCCTCCAGTTTCTAAAATTAAATGTTAGTATTTTTAATTGCTGGTTTTAATTCTCGTCTAATGGGGCACAAGTGAGAGGGACCGTGTGTAAAGGAGTCGGAGTAGCATCGCTGGCAGTAACAAAACGGGTCTGTGCCTTTCTGTTCCTCATCTTCCACGGACCACTGAATGGACATGAAAAAGGTCCAGTACCACATGTCCCCTCAGAGCCATCCTGGCACAGTGCAGACTCCAGCTCTTGGAACGTGATGCTCACTGCCAGTTTAACTCAGAGCAGCTCTGAGGCTGCTACTTGCTCATGTTGCAGCTGACAGAGCTTGGAGATGCTGAAGGATGTATGGGTAGGCATCTCAGGCTCACATGGGGTAGATGCTCAGTGGAGATTACAGATCAGGATGGTTAATTACTAATCTTTCCTTTTGTTGTTGAAGACATATGAAATAAAACAAGTTCATTCAGAATAACAAATGCAATACAATTTTGCAATAATGTTGCAAAATATAGGCTATTTTTCTATTTATTATGAAAAAGTATTACAAAATTTCACCAAAGAAAATAAGAAAAATTTTTTCCCTTTAAACAAAGATATAAATGACCAGTAAAATTATTATTATGACACTTATTTCTCTTTGATTTTATAATGAGACTTTTCTTTCTTCTATGCAACTATCTATTTTTGATCCCATCTTAAAAGCAGTTTCACATTATGGGAAGAATGCAACCTATCCTATGTAGCTGCACATATGGGGTGTCAAAGGTTTGCAGTCTGCAAATTCCAAGTTTATCAGTTGGATAAACTTGGCTTTACCCACGACCAGGCTCTGACTATATCAACACAGATCCAGGATGAACATTCATGAAAAAATAAGCTCAGCACTTACCTGAGGGATTATGGACAGATCACAGACCACAGAAATTATGAGGCTGAAGAAGTAGTTGCAGATGTGCTCTAGTTTGTAAACAAACAGCTGAGTACTCTGGCCACTGTCACCTGGGGTGCAGCAAAATTGCAACAGGTCTGCTGTGAGGTAACATCTGTGAGTTAAGGTAATCAGCAAGACAACAGTTCAGATTAAAATTTTAAACTCAGAAAATGTTTGCTTGCTTTTATTTAAGATTTTTTTCCAAGATTTAATTTGCTGTTTAGCACACCAGACCATGGACCTAGATCCAATACCACCACGATAGTGATAAAAAATCTGAAATAAGTTGTTTGGTTGCTCCTCTCTGCTGCATTTCAGTCTGATACCTGTAAATTCCACGTGGAAGGCTGTGACCACTTATCCTTACCAGCCTGCACAGTGAGGTGCTTTCCAGTGCCAGTGCTGCCTTTTGACACCCTATCTGGATTGTCCAGCGAGACCTTGGCAATGCCAGGACAGACTGAGGAGTAATAGAAACTGCAGTGTTCGTGGTCTTAAGCTGAAAGATTGTTCTACATCATCATGATGCTTGTACAGTGCTGTTGCATTCCAATGACCAACTTAGACTGTAAGTGGGCTACAGCCTCGTGACATCCTAGGGGTTGTGTGTCACTAACATCAGCCAGGCAAAGAGATTTTTAAATTCAAAAGCTGAACAAGAACCACTAAGATTTCTTGTTTCACCTACCTATAAGAATGAACATAGAAAAGAGAGTAGATGTTAATGCAAATCTGATTGCAGAAACTAACTGCCTGAATGCCAGCAGGGAAATTCCTCTTGACAAGGATGAAAGACAAGACATCTCCCATTTCCCAGAAGTGCTCTTCATTAACTTTGTGAAAGTCAAACAAAGCTAATATGCAGGTAAGCATTCTGCACTAGCTCCTTACCTCTCCTCCTCAGAAAATGCCACATATAATACAGGACTGAAGGTGGGGACACATAGGTAAGGGTCATGATATCAAAAAAGGTTATTTTCTGCTGAACCATATGTAGTCACACCTTCGACCAAACACCTCTACTGTAAACCAAAGTCTGCTATGCCTGGTATCTAGCTTAACTAGATGGCAACTTCTTCATGTAAATGAGAGTTTCTTGAAGATCTTGGAGTCAAGGAGTCCAGCGAATGCTCACAGCTGTTCTCTCAAATTCATAATTTTCTAGCTTTGACCTCTGATCTGAGAAAGCAGTTTTACAGAAGCCTTATTAGATCAACAGGATGGACGTGCACTTCGTGGTGATTGCACCACAGGTAGTCCCCATTAGCTGATGTTTCTCCTATTGATCTCTCCTCTAAATGGATGATGTTTAGTAGCTTCATAAGCAATGAAGCCGTCAATATCTGTCAGTATTTACACCCCTTTGACCTCAGCGTGTGGCAAATACTGCTATCAGTTTTATCTGTTTTGTCCTGTTTGGTTTTAGTTTTTCAGTTAATCTGATTCCAACACGCAGCTTGAGGTTGAGAGAGTTGAACAAATGCAGCCAAGCACTCATGTAGCTCCTCTCCACGACATAAATGGTCATATTTTGCATAGTTCTCTTAATAACACCAGTGATTTATAGGACAATTGGTTCTGTCTCCAGTGAAGTCAGTTTACAATGATTTATATGTAGTATTGCTCTAAAGCATGTTTTTATAAATCTTGTGGTCTTAAGTGCTTGTCAAATAGATGTCAGAGACCACACAGAAGTCTAAAAATACTCACATAAACCCTTCTTCAAGTGCTCGACATCAGTGCATCTATTGTACATCTTCATGCTCAGCACAGGTTAAAGTAGTGCCACTCACTGTGACAGTGTAACTAGAGGCTGCTAAGCTGACAGAAATAATTTATTATGCTGTTACAGCTAATAAAACCCCTTGTGCTTTTGGGCAGTTTTTGAAAATGCAACTCTCATCCTTTTCACATGTGAACTCTTGCTGTTCTTATCATCTCTTGTAGTCCTTAAACAAGGGTTTGAAGCCTGCAAACACACTCAAAACCATGGAGGAAGTGGAATGTCTGACTGCTTAAAAAAAGGACTCCTCAGCACCAGAACAGGCAGCTAGTAGTCTTTTTTGTTAAGCACAGCTATTGTGTGTTAAATGCATCTAAACCCACACTAACTTCTGAGAAGAATCAGCCCATTTGATCAAAGATGCTCAAACTGGCGAAACACAGAAGCCTCACCAAGTGCTACAAGGAGCCTCTGTTTCTGCTGGTGTGCCAGGCTGCTCAGTAGTGATTTGGTCTCCAAAATTCCCTCCTCTGGGATGGTGTTTTCCCTTCATCTCTTCTTCCCTGCTTTCTCTTCTCTACAGCTTTCTCTGTTCTGCATTTTCCCTTTGCTAAATCACTCCTAGCAAAACTTATCCCTCACAAAGCAATATCACATGGAATAAAATGTTGTGGAACTGGCAATTCTTGTAAACCTCCCCCCTGTGCCTTACCTGTCTCGGATCCATCAATTTAATCCTGGAGCTATTTAGAGAGATGGAAGAAATAAGAACATCTCCATCCCATTTAGCCATCCCAAGGCAGAATCCATTCTGAAATTCATTCTGTGCTATAGAAACCATATGCAGCCTCCTCCAATATTAGCTATACTTACTACTTTAAAGTTTCTACACTATGAAGTTTCATAAGTGAGGATTTTTTCATTACTTTGTGCTGCCTCAGAGTCTTTCCTGTTTAGTTCTTATCACTGCTGGTCTTATTCCCTCAGCCCTAGGCACTATGGTAATAAAATATAGAAGGGGCATGAAAAGCTGTCATTCTGATCCATGCAACTGGAAAAAATAATTATCAATAGGATATATAGACATACATATATGTTTGTATACAGAAATATATCTATAAATGCTTGTGCCAGGTTTTCATAGTTAAGTGTATCTGAAGGACAGAAAAGGCAGTAAATTTGTTCACCTACTTTTGATTCTCTCTTAGTCAACAGGGACAACCAGATACGAGTAGACTATGATTTATCCAGTACTAAAATTCCTCCTCTTACTAACTTTACATAAAGTCCAGTGAGCTTCCTTATACTAGGCACCTAATACTAGTGGTTAAATTTAGGAAGGAAGAATTTCAGTCTGATAACCTTCAACATCCAGCACAAATCTACAGTAAAAAACACCTCCCACAATCATACCCAAACCACTAAGGCCTTCTTCTGCTCCTTAAGAAGGGAAGCAAAGAGCTGTTTCAAGTTATAAACCAGTAGAAAATTGAGGCTGATGCTGCCCACCTGTAATTCATTCCCTTCTGCTGGGGGAGGTGCTCATCTTTCCTAAGTGCAGTCAATAGAAATTTGGCTGTTTCCTGCAGGGGGGTCAGGAGGAGCTTAGCTGTAGCAGAGACAGGCACCACAACAAAACCCCCTTCAGAAAAGAGGTCTGATGTCTGCACAGCCACAAAAATTACATCAACACCTGTCTGAAGCATAGCCATGAGCTGGAAACTATTAATTTTTTAAGCTTTTTGAATCTAGGAGACAGCAGAGTTAATGAGTCTCTGCTTATTTCTCAAGGCACATGTTTACCTTAGCTCGAGGTTGGCTTTTGCCTGTGAAGTTGCACCTCTGGCATCTTTTTCAAAGGGAAAAATTACCATCTAGGATGTGTGTGAGGATAATTCAGTTATGACTGTGACCTTCCTGGCACATGCCTGTCTTTATTGACTGAAGGGTTTTTTGCACCCACCCACAAGCAACTGATCTGGGCCATACCAGATTCTAGAGGTACCAGAGTAACTAGATTTCCTTTCCATTCCAAATAGGAGTTCCTATCTTTTGGGAGTTCAAAAATTAGTAATGGCCCTCGATATGCAACTACAAGAATAACAAGTTAAAGCAAAACTTCCATCAGAATGCACATAAGACTGATAAAATGAAGAAAAGAGATATTTAAATTATTTCAAATATTTTCACCTGTGTGAGGCAGTAGCAAGGTTGTAAGAAAGCATAAAGAACAAATTTGCACTTATTACAGAAACTGTTAAAAAACCCCAAACAAAAACTATAAGGAAGAAAAAAGAAAATAACAACTGAAAGTATTAAGATATTTGAGTAAATGCTGAATGAGTTAGAGACAACAAATTGCACCTAGCAATAGTCCATACTGACCCCACTCAGTAAAAGCAAAGACTTTCTAGTTTTAAAATAAAATCCCTAAATAAAATTGAATTGTAGAATGAAACAAGGACAAGTATTGGACAAACAGGAATTCACATGCAGTTTTACAGTAAAGTCAAAATTCTGGTAACCAAGTAGCCCTTTTAGATTTAAGATAAAATGTATTGTTGAAAAAGGATTACTTGTTTAAAAAATAAAAAAAGAACCTCAGATATACAAATATTACCAATATTTTATTAAATTTGACAAATGTTCCTTCTTCTGTCAAACACAGCAGAATTTGCAAGTGTTTTTATGCTTCCTTTGTGGGTCTCAGAGCTACAGTTGAGAGTGCTTTTTGGAGAAGGCTCCTTTCATGAACTAAAACCCTGCTCTTTCCTCCTGGGCAAGGAAAGAGGAAAATTCCTAACAAGGTTCCTGGCAGCAGAAATTAAGGTTGTATCCTTTGCTGGATTCTGATCAGCCTTCAGAGAATCAAGATCCGCCAATATGCCTAAAGGGAAGGAAAAAAAAGGAGAAAAAGAAAACCTGAACTCCAAACTCTGGCTTATTTTGCTTCTTCTATTACATTTTTTGATCTTGGACCCTGAAGTTGTGATTCATGAGAAGAAACCAATGGTTCCTGTTATCATCATCTTCTGTGAAGAGCAGGGACACTTACTCCAGTAAATAACTGAGGAGAGAAAAATATATTTATGGCAAATTGATGAATGTTAAAGAAAAAAAAATCAACATGTGGTTTAACAAGGGAATCTCTACTATTTGACCAAGGGTAATTGGTTTTGGCTGTTATTTACCATAGTGAAGGTCCATGTTTCCACTTTCAAGAAATTGCTCTAGACTTACCTGTATGCAAATAAGAGCAAAATTTATTCATCTGTTCAGCCAAATATCACCACTACATAGGAGTAACCTTGTGAAAAGTAGAAAAACACCACTGTACAACTATGTATTTGTCATCAATCACTAAAATATTGCATGGCTTCTTCATAAAACACATTTGGTGTCAGATGGATCATGTATAACTTTTAGAACTTTTCTTATAGTCTTAATTGCTTAAAATTACTGCTGAAGCTGTTTCTAGAAATTAGTGGGATGAAATAGGTACGTTGTACATCTCACCCTCCCAAACTGCCAGAAAGTTATTCCCTGCTTCTCACTTTATCCAGGGAAAGGGCAAGTGTATTGCACCAGGACCAGCCCGTGACTGCTTTGCAGTCCCTGGATGTCATTTTCTGTCCTTCACACCCATGAGATACAGTCAAGCTCCAACCCAAAGCCATGTGCTGAGACCAAGCTTAAAGACCTACTAAAAACCAAGCCATTTGATTTTACAGTGTCATGGGGATAAATCTTTTTGGGAAGAATCTGTCTGCATCCAGCCACTGAGCATGAACACCTGAACACAGATACTACTCTTTACAGAAATATAGATGGACAAGTGACTCTTAGTTAACCATGGACATAGCTGGTTGACTTTTATAGAGACCTCACAGGATTTCATAAAGATTTCTGAACGGATTCTTCTTTCTGTAAGGCAACAGGAAAATTCTCATTAACTTCCTCAGAACAAAATCGGAACAAAATCACTAGATGAAAAAATTGCCTTTTTTGTATTTTTAATAATGCAGTTAAAGTGTTAGCAGCTCATACAGTCTTTCACGAACCTCTTGGTAATTGAGCTCTGGTATTATCACCTCTGGTTGCCAGTGTCACCAACTTCCATTTGAAAAAAAGTTACTGCCTCTTACAGCTGTAAAGCAAAAAACCTGGATATGAACTGCCCAGCCCTATAAACTTAAGAACTCCACCTTTTTTTTTTTTTTTTTTTTTTTTTTTACTGGCATCATTATAAAGCCAAGCTCATAGATGCTAAGTGCCTGGCATTGCTGACACTGAGAGGTGGAAATTCAGAACACAGAGGAAATCCAGCTATTTCTGACCTGAATTTGTAGCAGCATGTGGTCCAGTTGCACGTCTCTTCCCTTCCAGAATGGAGCAGAACAGAGCAGGCTTCCAACTGCTGTAAAGTGTCATTGTGTCTTTGACATTTAGGTCAACATATAGATTTGAGGATCAGACAGAACTGTTCCTTTCATAAAGATTTTAACATAAAACTTACGACAGCACGTTGAGGCTGCAAACGGTGGTAAAAACCTATTCTTTGCATCAGAGTAAGTACTATGGATTTGTTTTTTTTTTAATAGAACATATTTTTTCTCCTGATTTTGGCCTTAAAAATAAGTGTAAGCTTATTTTAAAGTGCATTTTAATGCCTGATAGTGCTCATAAATCAGGTAGTTATACTTGTAGTAATTTCTGGGAGTGGGTGTTCATGTGCATGAGAAGATATTCAAAACTGGATGGTGAGATGAGCCACGATGAACATTAAAGGTCCGGAAGCAGATCAATAGCTGGTGTAAATTGTCAGGGCTTCATTGATTTCAATGGTCCTATGATAAATACTAATTCAGTTGGTGCTATAAAAAATGCCATCAGTTGAGCATCTGGTCAATAACAGTGGAGAATGAAGAATGTACAGGTGTTACTTCCACACCTCTGAATGGTGCAAAAAGGTAAAATTCCCTGGGTAGTCACACTTTTTGAAATCTCCCTTATTGGCTGGAGTAGTGCACGTCGGTATGCACGTGGAGACAAAGATGCACATACACACAAGAAGGCATTTTCTGTGACAAATAAATACTTACATGGCTTCTTCTGCTCTGACGGTACTTTTATCTTCACATGAAAACAAAATAAATTTCAAGTTACGGTATAAAAATCACTTGTACAAATTTGTTGCACTTCTACGAGGTTGTTCATCTGTCCCAGTAGCAAGGGACATAAAACTCAGAATAGGCTTTAATCCACAATTTACACACAATACTTAAATTCCTTTTCAAAACTAAAGCTTATTACAGAAATGATAGTTTCCCATGTGTAAGAATTACTGAGAATTTTAATATCAACAAAAAGGAACAAAGCCAGGTTGCATATAAAAGTCTACACCTCCTTGGTGACTCTCAACAGGTTTTTTTTTCCCTGAACATTTTCCACCAGATAAAGTTCATTACCTTGTTCTAACCACTTCCTATTTCAGAAAGTTAAGATTTCACTGAACCTGTAAATAAGGAATTAATTACACAATAGCATTAACAGAGCCTAAGAGAAAAGGGACTTTGCACATGGCTGGTGATGAACTCATCGATTCTGCTCCAGAGTTCTCTTGAACACCTTATCAAATGCTGCTGGTTTCTAGTCTGCATACAAATGTTTTCATGTGCCAGAATGAAACCACATCAGAATGTTTCAAGTGAAAGCCTGCTTGCCATGTTTCAAATTGTTCATATTTATTTGGAGGCCTCAGGAGGGCATCATAATCTTATAGTGTTATTATTTCAAATAGAAGAAGAGATTTTTAATGTTATTTGGAGAAAGTCCCTTAGCTTACAGGCTGAAGAAAAAGCAGAATTGCTGCAATAGATATTTTGACAAGAGCTCTGAATGAAAAATAGCAAAACCTCTGCAGGGAATTTCCATTTTCACAATAATAATTAAATTATCTAATGTTCGCTCACATTAAAAAGCGACCATCTGTAACTGTTCATTACTAGAAAAAAAAAAAAAGGGAGGGGAAAGGCCAGTATTTTAAACTAACATGACAGGAAAAAACCCAACAACTTACAAACATCAAAGGTATGCCATGATGTTTGACAGCTTCCTATGAAGTCAGCTGTTTCATCTTCTGATGAAGGTGGCAACAAAAATTCCAACACCTCCTGTGCAGTGGGGTCTTCAAAGCTGTAACATGTTTATTTGTTAGACCCCTATTCATCTGTTTTTCAGGATGTCTGAGCAACAAAAATATCCTATAATTAAAAGACTTGTGATATAGAAATCCATGTTTAGTACAGATAACAAAACCAACATTTTCCAATGGGAGATTATACTCAGGAAGTTCATCCATGCCTTCCAGGTCTTCCATGTGTGGAGAATACCAGGTATAACCAACTGAGATACCATTGAGAGAAATGTGTTTTTATAGGTTTTATTTCTCCTAGAAATGTCAGCACAGCACATTATATTGCCTGTATTTTTAATAGATAAACGAGACAATGATTCCATTGTTATTTTTTTTTCTCAAAATGGTAGAATACATTTTCTTAAAAAGGTCTGCAAACATATTTACAAAAGTGTGAAAGCAATAAATGCAGGCTTTTTAATATTTTTACTGAACTTCCAAAGACTGACTGATATCCTAATTTTATTGGAAATCTGGTCCAAGGATGATACAAGAAATTAAATATCACACTCAGTTTTGCTTTCTTGTAGGATACCGTGGAAAACAAATCAAACAGATAAATATTTTGAAAATAACAAATTTATATTTCATGAGGCATAATGAAGATATTCCAAAACCATTTCCTATATTTTCATTTCAGCGTTAAAACATCTCTTGATCTTTCTTAATCTGTATTAATCTTTCTGTATTAAAATGTGGGACACCATCTTACTTTTGGAAAGCCAGCTGCTGTAATGTCATTATAAAGTAGCCACTAAAATATCATTCACAGTATCTGCATCACAGGAATGGACTTTTTTTTTCCTCCGAACAGGAGTGACAAAATTTGTGTTGTTGCTTCCATCTTTCACATTTTAAATACTATTGGCTGACAGAAATAAAGTGTAGTGTCATGCTTGGTTTACCTAAATCATTTATTTTGTAACTAATAAAAGTAAACAATTACCAGATACTGTATATAGAGAGATATATAGATATATGGCCACAAATAAACTATAGTAGAAAGTTATTTTGGTTTTGATAAAGTTAAGAAAAGCACATAAAATCATATTTCATTAATATCTTGTTTTATGGCCATCAATATTTTTGTATTTTTTTGTTTTGTTTCATCAACATAGCAAAATACAATCTTCTTATTAAACAATAATTATCAGATGGCAGACAATTCTTTTTATTGGTTTACATTGGCAGGTCACAGTCTAAAAGCACAACCACATCAGGCAGAAATTGCACACAGACCGCTCTGGATTTTGAAGACTATTTTTTATGCTCCTACAAAAAGTCCTTAATTTAAAACTGGGGACTGTAACAAGTACTAATTAAGTACATGGGTTTCTTTTTTTTTCTTTCTTTCTTTCTTTCTTTTTTTTTTTTTTTAATAGGTGAATAAAATAACTGAAATTGTAGTACTTTATTTTGGTTTCTGCTCAATTTTTGATGTCCGTGCTCCATGTTAGCAAAAACGCTCTGAATTTCCCAGCAGTCTTTTTATAAAAGTTCAATCACCCAAATAAAACCCAGGTGATTTTTTTTCTTTTTCCCCTCTCATGGAATACTGCAGATTTATTTCAATTAGGCCTGTTCCTTGGCTTTTTTTTTTTTTTTTTTTTGGTGTTGATATTGCATTTTTAACTCATCCCTGAAATCTAGAGGAGATTTACATGTGATATTATGACACCATACAGTCACAATGTCAATATTTCTGTAAGAAATGGTTGTAGGTGGGGCTGGCCAATAAATATGCAGTTGTTTAAGTTGTAGAAGGCATTTTCATGTCTTCAAGAACCAGACTGGTCTTAAGATATTACTCTTTATTTGAGACAGTTACCATTACTTCATTAAAAAATGACAAAACAGCAATAAACATTTTAGCTCTTTAATGAGCAAAGATCAGGTCTCTTAACATTGGAATAATATTCGTTATCCAGATTATCTTTATTTCACTCAGTGACCAGTAATATGGCCAAGAAATACAAAGTAATTTTCCATCAAGTAGTATACAATTTTTGTGTGTAATAAGCTTTCATTCTTGAAAAAGAGTAACTGAAAAGAAATGTTTCTGTTACTGCAGTTAGTTTGTCAGAGAAAGTTCTTCGCATTATCTTACAAACTATCAAAATTGCTAGTAATTTGAAAAAATGTAAAAAAAAATCACATAACTTTAGTCTAATAGAAATATAGTACAGGTAAGAGAGAAAGTATTTATCAGGGATGTGCTCTTAAGTCCATCTCAATTATTTCTTTTATATAAATGTACATCTGATTACATATACAAACATTTTTGAAAGGACCGTGGTATAGAATTACTGGAAAGCAACAGGGGAATGAAAAAAATTTCTTGTGATTTTAGAACATTCACTTCAACTCACACAAACATATGTAGTATTCAGATTTTTAAATTTCCAGTTGTTGGCTCTCTCCCCATTCTTACGTACCCTCTTTTTCTATGCTCTTGCCATCTGGTCTAGAGAATTCATTGGAATGGAAAAGCTAATGTATAGCAAAAAAAGGAATTAACATTATTTTAAAGTATTATAAGTAAACTTTGTTACATGCAACATGAGTTGAAACAATAAACTGAAAGGTGTAATCAGAGCTGTAATATTGGGGCATTTTTATATGGCAAAATGTTGTTGTAATTAAATTTTTTGGACACACTTTACCTTATCAATTTGAGCTAAATATATCATAACTAAATCACAGCAAATTATAAATTGTTCTTCAAAGGAGATTCCATTAAATTTGTAGTTATTTTAAAGTTAGAAATTATTTAGGTGGAAAGGAAAAAAGTTAATAATACACATTTTTTGTCTGGGATTCATATCAGTGATGGTCCACCACTGTATACTTAGAATGCCATAAATACCTTTAAGAACTGTTGCAATTCCTTTTCTTTCTGAAGCTACCATGAAATATTTTACTGTAATTACTTTTGCCCCTTTAAAAAACTTCTTTAGGTTGTGCCAATTGATGGAGAAAGCTTCTATTAAAAACTCCAATGGGATGAGAAGAATTTTAATTACGGCTTAATCAGCAGCACAGCCACCAAGCATATAAATTATCATGCACATCGTGCTAAAAATATCCAGTTTCCTTTATTCCCACAACTTTTATACTGACAGCACTTATGTGATAATGTTGTACCTGCCAGGCTGTAAAAACTTCTTTGACTGGCAGATTTCAGCATGAGCCCCTTTCTAAGGCCTTAACAGCATTGGTGCTTTGTGTACTTATTCAAATATGTAAATATGGTCTACACAAGAAAACAGGTCCAAATAAAAATTGGTGAAAATTATCTGACATTCCATTAGTGTGTCCCTTGTGCATATTTATAGGTTTTTAAAATTTTCAGTCATAGTTCTTTCCTGTTTGTGTTGCACATGCCTAATTCCATTATGTAACTTAAATCTTCAAAAAATTAATACTTGAATGTGAATGAAAAAGTATCATTCAGGACAACTGCTTCAAGCAATTGCAAACAGTTAGGGTTTTTTTGTTTGTTTGTTTGTTTGTTTTTCCTTTTGTTTTGTTTGTTTCTTAAGTTCATTTGATATATGTACAATTCATTTTTTTCCAAAACCCCAAAAGTTCTTGATATGTATATTCACATAATATTCTTCCATATTTAAATAGTAAGAGTCTTGTAGGTTGAAAGCCAAGTAATCTTCAGTAATATCACCTACTGTAATCCATCAAAAAATAAAGTTTGTTTCGTCTTGTCTGGCTATACCCTGGTTGTTGAGTGTGAATGGGGGTGGGGATGAGGATGGGGCAGAGTATTGTTCTGTCCTCCGGTGAACGTGTTGAATGTGTGTAGGGGTTGAATCCCTGGTATAGTGTTGGGGATCATTGTGATGGTGTTGGGTGTCATTAAGGGAATATCATCAGGAGACCTTCTCATAGCTAGCGTGTAGTCTGGGGGGCAGGCGGTCCTAAGAACCACCTCATGTGGATGGATGGACTCACATTCATGATCCAAGTCAGTGTGCTTCATTTGGAGGGACATTATCTCCTCTTCTTGTGCATGGGTAAGATCATTGGTAGTAGTACGCTGTGGGCTACATCTCCTGTGGACGTCGTGTCTCCGCTTGTCCTTTTTGTAGTACAATGCTGCGAAGGCCAAAATGTTCAGGAACAGCAAAGATGCGCCAACCGCGATGGTAACGCTCAATTCTGTTGAATAGTCCCTTTGATCCACTGAAAATGGGCTTGGTTGTTGTTTGGGATCATCTTGTTTGGCTGTAGGAAAGGCTGAAGTAACTGAAACAGAATTTTTCCTTGTTGGTCTGAAAGTATTATCAGTCGATGGCACTTTAGTTGTGGTAGAGGTATACTGTGAAATGTCGTTAAGATTGTGCAGATGAGGTACCAGTTCCAACCAAAGGTTCACTTTGTTGGCCCTATAGTGTTCTTTAACTCGTGGTTTTAATCCAATGTGAAGATAGAGTTGGTCTTTCTGAGAATATCTGGTCCATGCTACTTCTTCAAAACGATTTGGTTTCGTATGGATGAATTTTGTATCTTGCGGCACTGGTTGATTTGGGTCACTAAAAAAAAAAAAAAAAGAGAGAGAGATATCTCTAATGTTACAAAGCATTTCAAACGGAATTATAAAATTAACATAATTAAGATTTTATACTAAATGTTTAAATCTGCCTTTGGACAGAGCAGAGCGCTATTCCCTAAAATTAGAGGCCTTAATAATCTTGATTAGAAACAGCATTATGCAAATGAACCCTTCTTTTACTCAGACTTCAGTGACTCTCCTAGTTCCCCAAAATGTTACTGTCTGTCTCACACTGAGATCTTGTGCTGCTGAGGACAGATTGCCACCAGTGTGGTGATGTGGACAAATGATGAGAGATGAGTGTGAGAGGACTTTAAGATTTGTTTTTCGTTTTTTACCAACATAAAGCTCGTAGAGCTCAGCATTTCCTTTCATATGCAGCATCTGTGGCCTTCCAGGGGTAAAGATCATGGCAGAGCACAACTCAGTGCAACAGAAAGACAAAAATAACTATTATGAAAGACAACAAAGTGCTTTGAGCTTCCAGTGAAAGAAGAATTAATGAAAATGATAATACTTTCTAAATTGAAAGTCACATATTTGATAGTCAGAAACATCAATTTAAGACAAACTGTGCTCTTAAAATAAGATGCATTATATTTGATGCAATATTTGCGTAATTTTATGTCTCATGGGATGAAAACATCAGTGTTGGGGTGAAGTCAGTTACTAATTTAACTATATTTAACTATACAAATATGTTAAATGCTTAATTATACACCTTTGTGGGGTTCCCTTATTTATACTTGTGTATTTTTAAAAAATTCTTCACACAGAATGTCCACAAAGATATTATTCCCTCCTTTTGCCAGAATATGTAAGTGAGCTGAGGGATATTATAATAAACATAAATATCCAACCCAATTCTTAATCTCTTATTCTATTCTTATTCTCTATTCCTATAAGTACAGAGGCATTCCCAAGGGAGATAAACATTGGAAAGCACTGCATCATTCCATCCTGAGTTTGCACCCAAGACCATTCATTATTTGGTACTCACCCAGTCTTTGCAAAGTTTGTCCAGTACGTCATCACCACCGCACTTAGCATGACATCATTTTTGGAGAAATTGCAAGGAAATAATTCAGTAGGACCAATCATGGGGATTCCCAGTACGTAAGGAACCTCATCTCCATGGGCTGCATCTGCCCATGCAGGTACCTGATCTGTCTGGCAATGATGGTAGAAGGCATAGAAGTATGTAGGCGATCCAAAATTCGAGTGAAGATCTGCTGTGGCCACTGCTGGTGCAACCCACTGGTGATCAGTGAACAAAGCCAGCAGTGTTTTCCTTCTGGTCTCAGGATTGTGTCGATCTGCCCAGTCCGTGTACATAAATTTAATAGTTTCCCTCAGTATGTCTTTGCCTTCTGGGTATCCGTATAAGTTATCGACGAAGTTAGAAACTGCAAAGTCAAAATCGCTGGCTGATATGCCATCTTCGCTATCCACGATATTTTCGACAAATTTTAACCCTTCCCCTTGGTTAACTCCCAGCATGATGTCGTAGTTGAGGAATTCTCCTTGTTCCATCAGGATCTGAGGATCATCTGGTATCACATCGCCATCTATCACCGGTCCGAAGGCTATGTGGTATCTTGCTGGTTGAATGTCCTGGTCGACAAGTTCTCTATAAGGCTTCTTCTGTAGACATTCTACCAGTTCTACAGTGTCTGACATGTTGCAACCAACTTTTGTAGCCAACATCCTGGCGTATTTTGCAGGCTGGAAACTAACTGCCCAGCTGGAGAGAGCTGTTCCACTTTGAGCTATTGCTCTTTGAAAAAGTCCTGTGGGGAGAAATATTTGAAAACTACTGAAGTGATCTTGAAACAGCCACAGACTTGAAAGATTCAAAGGAGCTCTTTGAAACAACAGAAAACTTCAACAGAAGAGATACCTGAATCTTAATAGCACTTAAATACATGGGTTCTGACTGCTGTTGTACCTACAGGTAATGTGCACAAAATAAATGCAATATGTGCCGAAGCAAATGATTCTACCTCGATATAGTCCAGCTGAGGAACAGATTTTCAAAAGAAACTCAGGCAGTAAAAAAGAAGTGGCATTACCTTATGTAGGATAACACTAACAGCTTGAAAGAAATCCCTGAAATTAAAGCAATTTATAGCTTGGAGGAAAAGCCAACAGGTCTCTGAAATGGGCTGAAGTTGCATGCATACAATATGTTAAAAAAACCTAAGACACTTCTTTATGTTTTGTTTGGGATTAAACCTGGTTTGAGATGTGCTTTTGAACTGTCTGTAATTTCAAAAGTTTATATTCTGGAGAAACAGATGAGAAGGTAATAGGCAGCTATTAAATTTATAAGTGTCTAAGTCAAAATCCTTTCTTGTAAGGAGCTTTTTAAATGCAGGTTTATATTGATCACACTTACATAAAAGGGGAAATGATATATTTTACACTATTTAGCTTTGTAATTTAGAGATTTAAACATATGTTCAGGTATTCATTTAGGGGAGAGAGAATGATCCAGCACTGCATATCAACTTGCAATAAATCCCAAAGACTTCGGTGCAATTAATTTGAATTTATGCTGGTTTAACTAGCACTCTGGCCCAGAAATTCTACCCACAGAAATAACAAAATATGTTGAAATTGATGTTTCCTTTTTTTCTTCTCCCTTCTCGAAGCATTTTTAAAACATATCATGGAGGAGAGCCTCAGCCCCGACAGTCAATGAATCAATCTAATTTTATTGCTATTGGATTTAATGCAATCAAAACTCCATCCTTACTGTGCACACTTCTTGTGTTCTGTTTGTGTTGGGGCTTGGACTTTTCCCACTCCATTTGGGGAGGGTAATTTAGTGTCTGAAAGAGATTATGAGTCTGAACCTTGAGCAAAATAATGCTCAGAAACTTAGGCTATATTTAGGTAACTGGGACCTTTCTGGGGTTTTTGTTTGTTTGTTTGTTTGGCTGGTTTATGTTTTGTTGGGTTTGTTATTTATTTTCATTAAAGTTAATCCCAGTAGTACATCTTTTGCACAAACTACTGGAAAATATTTTACACTGGACCCTGCATCTTATAGTTCACTGTGGATAATACAAACTGGCTACAGCATTTTATGCTGATTTAAGAAGTATGGGTCAGAATTTTGTTTGACTTACGCTGATAGGCACCTGGAGTCGTTCCACTGACTCTGGGAGAGTTACTCAAAGACTGGAAGTGACACCTGGCCCCACTCACTTAATTTTCCTAAGAATGGATTTTTGTTCCAATGCCTAATGAAAAGCTGGATACTCCCACTAAGGGAACTGGAGAGAAGGTGCTCAGCTTACTTCAGAAATGTATTCCAATAAGGCACAAGATGGCTTGTACTTTGGTAAGTAACATATTTCTATTGATAGAAAACTTCCATAGCCTCTAAATCCAATCATAGCCATGCTTTCACAGCCTCCACTGCAGCATCAGACCCTGTGCACTCACAAGTTAGCTGGAATCCGTTGCTGGCAGGAAACATTTTACAAGCTTCTGAGGAATTTTTAAATCATTCCAGATTGTATTAGATCCAAATCCAAAAGTCTTAAAATAAGATAGGTGTAGAGACTGAAATATCTAAACTCCAGCCTCTCCTTAAATTTATGAGAAGTCATATCCAAGATATTATTTCCTTGCATGACATGAGTAAAAATAAGAATGAACTTGAGCTATAAAACAGCTAAAAATATATTTGCATGTTTATAAGGTCAGATATTGAGCTAGCATAAATCAGCTCAAAGTCAGTGGAATTACCACAGAGGATTCCAGGCATTGTAATAAATGTAACTAAATGACAAAGTTGAATGTTAAAAAAAATATGTATTTCATGATACTTCATAATGTGTGGGGGTTTTTTGCATCTTTTGTAAATCTATTTTTATTGCTTTATTAAGTATGCCTGAACAAGGACAGAGAGTGTAAGCTAAGTGTAAGAAAATGCTGATACAAACACTATGGCTGGCTAAGTACTACATAAACATCAAATGCTGGATTAAAAAGTGGTCAAGGCCTCTGGCCATAAAGCTTTCTGAGGAAAGAAAACTAAACACCCCTTCTTTTGCTTGGGAATGCTTAGAGAAACAGTCCTCCACTCAAACCATGTTGGTGAAAAATGAACAATGGTATGAAAAATTATTTTCCTTCTGTGACATAATTCCTGGGAGAAATTGGTACCTCACAGGATGGAGAACTACATTTTTATCTGATAATGTGCATGGGTATTATCTCTTATGGGCTTCAGACTGATATGGAAAGAAGATTTAAATGTTCAGTGGACCATAACACTCCTATGCAAAGCATCACCAGAGTAAATAATAACAATTTGCATATATTCATCTCTATTTTCAGAGCACTTTCTGAAGATGAGTGCTGTTCTTTCTGCCCACTTGCAGGTGGGTGGCTACAAACAGCACCATCTTGAAATAGGCTGAATTCCTCCTCTCAGCTGCCAAAGGAATCTTTCAAAGGGAAATTATGAGAAAAGAGAGCATCCAAATTTACAGATAATCAAATAGAATGGTTGATAATCATAGAATGGTGTGGGTTGGAGGGGACCTTAAAGATCTCCTTGTTCCAACTCTCTGCCCTGGGCAGGGACACCTTCCACTAGCCCAGGTTGCTCCAAGCCCTGTCCAACCTGACCTTGAGCACTTCCAGGGATGGGGCAGCCACAGCTTCTCTGTCCAACCTGTGCCAGTCACCACCCCCACAGGGAAGAATTTTTTCCTAATATCTGATCTAACTCTGTCAGTGTGAAGCCATTCACCACTTGTCCTCTTGTAAAAAGTCCTTCTCCAGCTTTCAAATGTGAATGTGGAACAAAACAACATGAAATAAAAGGGAGTTTGGAAAGATTAGAATATCAGCAGATGTTTAAATACTTGAAATATCTTTTCTTATTTGAAACTGACCAATTTTTTTTTTAATGGCAGTTCTAACCACCTCTAAAACAAACATAACATACATGGGGCTCTGGCACATTGTTCTATTTAATCCAAATTTGAACAAAGCATGGGTTTGCTTTCTTATAAAAGAAAGCCTCAAAAATTTACTGAGGCTTTTTCAGTTCCCCTCCCAAATGCTCTGTTATGTTGGCAATTTGCTGCATCAGTTTCCCCAAACAAATTCTGCTCCTGTCAGAATTCTGGTCATGTGTTGCCCTATGACATGGTAACATTTGCTTATAAGGGGAAACACATGACTGTCCAGACACTGTAAATATGGGATTTCTCATTAATGCCATGTTATGTCAAGAAGATCAATATTATCATCATGTAAAATTTAGGGGAGGATAAACCAGGTCTCCTCATTCCACCTGAAACTAAATCCTTGATAACAAAGTTGGTTTTGAGAGTTCTGATAAAAGAAGATTGTGCAGTGTGACCCTCAGGTTACACTGGGATGAAGTAATGCTTACATCTTGTTCTTACAGGTCAGCTTGTAAATATCTTCTATTTAAGTGCAGGTAGTTATAGAAAAAAAAAAGAAAAGATTATGTTAAAAAACAAATTGTAGAAGTAGACTAAAATTCAGACCACAGTCTTATTTTCCACTTGAATTTTCTTGCAAAACTTGTCTTTTTCTCTCATTTAAAATAGTGTAACAGAGTGATCTACAGAATCTATCACTTCTATTGACCTCAGTGGGATCAGCACCATGACTTTGGGTAAATGCAACTCTTTTAATGTCAGTGGAATTATGTTTTTATGACTGGCCAATTAGTCCCCCATGGAGATACAGCAATCAAAATTAGGGGAGGATTATATGCACAGGGCACAGTGTGATGTCCCTGGTAAAACTAAACGATACAGATAAAAATATCTGAAAACAGTGAGACAAAAGTAATGTGATCAATAAGCAAGAGCCATGCAAATGAGAGAAACTGTGTGAAACTGTGGTGCAAAAATCGTAGAAAAAAAATTGGGTGCCTCAACCAGCATGTTTTTAATTTCCTGCTGTCTGCCTCGACTAGAGAGAAAAGGTGTTAGTTATGGAATAGGAAAAAACATATAGAAGAAAATCCATTTGCAACTTGGATGCTTTGACAATTTTGGATCATGCATGCAAAACATTCAACCATTCTTTTATTAGATGACAGCAAGTGAAGTTCATGCAGTTTCAGACAGAAGATTTCTGAACTAGGTACTTGTTTCCTTCACACAAAATAATAGTTTTAAGCATTTCAGCTGTTAGCCTGGAAAGAGAAACTGTGTCATTTTATTTTTCTTCAAATTCTGCTCCTCAGGAGAAACTAAACACGCCTTTCACAACTGCCTGATTAAAGACGACCTCATCTACTGTGAGCATGACTGACTGGTTTTCCAAAAAGGACACCCTTAGGTAGGAAAGAAGAGAGACAAAAACGATGCACCAAGAAAATGCTGTTCAAAAGTCTGCTATAAAGTGTTTCTACAAAGCTCCACAGGAAAAAGAATAAAGTGACCCAAAATTTATACATGCACGGAAGAGCTGAGGGAGAAGGAGGCTTGTACAGCCTTTCAAAAGTTTTCTTAATATTGAGCTGAACTCAACAGTTCATAGGAACAAAGAGAATATACAGAACATCACATAGTACTAATGGTGGTGGCATGCAGACACCAAAATTGTCAAAATTTGCAACCTGCATAATACCTTTGGTTGAATTGCTCCAACGGTTACCTTCAGAATAATGGGATAAAGTCAACAGATTGACGCATGAACCGCCTGCACCAGATCCAAAAACAGTTATTCTTAATGGGTCACCACCAAAGAACCCAATATTTTCACTAGTCCATCGCAAAGCTTGAATTAGATCAAGGAGGCCATAGTTTCCTTTTGCTGCTTGGTCC
Source organism: Pyrocephalus nanus (assembly GCA_038380795.1). Taxonomy (NCBI): domain Eukaryota; kingdom Metazoa; phylum Chordata; class Aves; order Passeriformes; family Tyrannidae; genus Pyrocephalus; species Pyrocephalus nanus. The sequence continues at coordinate 5,492,298 of CM076270.1, read as the reverse complement.
CCGGTGCTCAGAAATCCTGTGAATGGAAACAAAAAAAAAGAAAGGGTTAGCAAGTGCTCCTCTGAGTAATCCTGTTTAAGTCTTCCAAGTAAGATTTCAAAAGTATGTGCTGTTGAATATCATGGAACTACATAATTTTCCATATTACCTGGGAAAAATTTGTGATTTTACACTGTTTCTGAAGCCAAATTATTCTGTATTCACTCTTTTGGCTGTGATGTATTGATGCAGGGAAGATGAAGATCCCAGGCAAAATACTGAATCTTAACAGGTCACAACATATTAATCCCAAAGATTGTACTAAGTTTAAGAGTAAATGTTTAGCAAACAGATAAAATGCAGTTGCTTTGTATGGATTTGGTCGGCTCTGTGCTGCACTTCTGTACTTAGATGCAGCCATGAGCTTTGCACATTGCCTGAGAGGCAGTGATTATCCTTCCCTGAAGACTCTGTTTGGTCATATCTTGGCAACACACGGTCTTTTACTTTTTTCTCCACCCAAAAATGCAGCTCATGTCACAGGACAAGCCAGGTTGAACAATGAGAGCAGCTCTCAAGTCTCCGAGCTCCATCCCATAGTCATTAACCTGAGTTAATTGAATCTACATTAAATGTATAAAGACTATTTAAGTTGTTTCCATGACCCCTTAAGAGCAGAAAGATAGGAGCTCAGGGGTAATCTGGAGAGCACTACAGTTGCCCCTTTTATTCCTGATGGAGAAAAAGCTGTGGAATGTGTGAGGTGCAGGGAAACATAAACTGTTTCACACTTTACTCCCAGCAGTATCCTCACATTTAGTATTGCTGTTACTCTTGTCATTAGAGCCTACTGACTCCAAAAGGGGTACAGTAAAAACTTTGAAGAAAGTCTCTGTTGATCAAAGACATTGCTTTTGGATCCCATTTGTCGACATTTCCAATTTTCTCCGTTTAATAAACAAATGTTTAAATAATACCAGCATTATGAAGTAGTCCATACCTTCATTTGCATATCAAACTGATTTAATGCTCCCTAAATCGTGTAACTGTTTTTCAGTACATGCTTTGTAGAGAAATGCAACCATTACAACAATTATTTCCACATTAATTAGATATCAGTGGGTCTTCTAATCTCGTCAAAGTTCTACTGATTTAACTCTCTTGAGTGCAGACAGCCTACTCAAAAGAAGTTTACAGTAGTTTTGCAGACAAATAGCTCTCAAAGGAGTCCTACTGTTTCATTATGACAATAAAAGCAGCTTTTGAGACATTTCTAACAAGACACGTGTGCACATACATCTAAAAAGCAAGGATTTAACAAGAATACAGATAGGTGCAGTGTATACCAATATTCATGGATATAATGAACATGTCATTTGTTACTTTATTACTCTGATTTGACTTCAAAGTTTGCATTTGCTATGTGTAAACATTTGTACTAACAGCCCTTCTCTGCTGTAAACTGCACTGAAAGCCAACTGGCCTCACTGCCTCAGTAGTTGAGCTCTGCTCCATTTAGGGCAAGAAGCCTTTCTTGTGTAGTCAATCCTGATTTTTGCCATCATGGAGAGGGAACAGAAAAGTGGCATAGGGTGCCAGGACAGCAGTTCTCCCACTTCCAGGCCTATTGTACCAAGTCTAATGGACATACTTCATTCACTGTAGCCATAGCAAATTGTTACTCCTTTAAAATAACCACTATTCTACAACTAAAACCTGCTATATTTACTATTTAACTGCATATAAAGCAAAGTAACACTACTACCATAGAACAAAATATCACCTTGTTATTCAGGGAAAGCCCAGAAAGGAAGTCCTAATTATAATTAATAAATTCGTTCTTATTTTACTATTACAGCTCAGCACAGAGTTGAGATTATTATGATGTCATTTTACTCTGCTTCACTCTCCTTTATTTTCCTTTGTGGCCAGAGGGTTGGTGGGAATGCCTGTGTGAAAGCATGGTCCCCATACAATCCTTCCAGAAGTATTCATTCTTCTCTTCACGCTCCAGTAAAATGTTGTCCCCCATAAATAGTTTTTAAGGACACAGAGAGATGATGCCTTTGAACATGATAGCAAATCTAATGAAAGCTCCCTAACCAGTCTCACTGCCTTTGTCAGCCTGCTTGGAATTGAGGAATGGTACCGGGGACTGCAAGAAAATGAAAATGTAGGAATTTATGGGAACTACAGAATCCTGTGCCTACACATGCTGGGAGAGTCTTCCCCTTTCTTTGCATAAGTACAGGGCTGTGGAAAATCAGTGACAAGTCAGTTTATCATATTCACCACATAAGTGACTGCACCGATTTAAGGGATTACAGGAATGATTGGCACGAGTGCTCCTCAAAACACAGGCAGCAATGAGATGAGAGTAGTTACAGCAGTTACCAAAATTGTGACACAAATGTGTCCCTATTTGCTTTTTTCCATTTCCCTGGCTTGCAGATTCCCTCAGCCTGGTCAGGATCTGCTCTCAGCACAGCTGCTGCACCGGTTCAAAGAAATCCTGTAGATTTCTCAAAATGATTAAAAGACATTTCTTAGGAAAATAGATGGTGGGGTTATAGCTGAGATACAGCAATTGCCCTGAAGGAACACAAATGCAAACACTCAAACTTTCTGAAAAGGTTATTTTCTTTACTCTCTGCAGCAAGGTGGAAATAGGTAAGTCTTTGCCTGGAAAAGCAACAGATTAAAATTATAGGTAAAGCCTTAGGGCAATCCCCTGGTGTTAAATGAGTTCACATCAAGCCCTGAAGCTTGGTGGGGAAATGTGAAATCCTTGGGAAACCATAAATATGCTACTTTTAAAGAATCTTTGCGATAAGACTTTAGATTAAATATCTTCTGTTGCTAAAAGTAGACATCAGGAACCTTGCATTCAGTTCAGGGAACGTGCCAGGAGGGGGAGCTTTCAGTTTAGTTAAAAAAAAAAAAAAAGTCACTATTAGTAATATTCTCCTCATTCATCTATATTAAACAAATTATGACTTGTGTCCAGAGCAACAGCTCTGATGCAAAAGAAATATCTCACGCCTCCTCAGCAAGAACCACACTGGCTGACTTCCATATCTGCACAAGATGGATGATGATTGATGTTGACTTTCATGACATGAAACATTTCTATCTCATTTTTCAGAACCATAAGAAGCCTGTTAATATCACCACCTGTTCGTGCCTTTTTTTTCCTGTATGCAGTGGTATCAGCATGGCTTAGGAGAATTCAGAATGTCATGAAATCAGACACAGGACTGATAAAACAGATGAGGTTTTTCTTTCCAGTTTGTGGTGGGGTTTTTTGATGGTGTTTTGTTTGTTTGTTTTTTTTTCTTTTAAAAACTAGTGAGGAGTGCCTCAAGACAGATAAACTCATCGAGCTAAACACCTGTAGAGAAATGCTTTAACACATAGCATTGTATCCAGCCTGTCAGTCTGTGGGTACAGGCACTTATCCCTATTTATCACTTAGATAAAATGGAGATTGGAACAATATCCTTTGTCTTTATCCCAAGAGGAGCTTTCAGTATGTAATTAATATAGATACCATGCATTTCAATGCATTCCTATGACACAATCATCACACTATCTAGTTATTAAGCTCCCAATTTTGAGTCACAGAGGGGAACCTGCTCTTGCTGAAAAGGGCTTGTGTGTCTGAAAGCTTGTCTGTTTTTAAACTGCATCAGCTAGTCTATTAAAATATATTATCTCTTTCTGCAAATACTGTCTTATTATTATCCTTGGATTGTCATCTCACCAAGAACACTGCTATCATTTTCTGCCACCTTTTGGCCTTGTAAAAAAAGGGAAGTAAATTATTCCTTATTTTAGTTATTCCAGGAAGACATTCTCAGAAAAACTTAGTTTTGCATTATTCTCTAAAAAGGTCAGATTGAGCTAATTTTGTTCCATAATTAAGTCCTTCTACTGGAAATATTCCAATCATCAGCGGAACAATTGTTATTTTATATTCTGAATGGAGAGGTTATCTCTTCTTTTATCTCCTCCAGAGGAGCAGACTCTAATAGAATTATGGAAGTGAGGATGTGGTCTTTTGTGAGTTTAAGAAAGAGATTTATTAAGCCCATTTGGACCATTTCTCTGTTACATGTCTGTTAGACAAATATGCAGAGAGTGCCACAACCAGGTTCTGTATTTTTTATTAAGATAAATTTTAATGCTATATAGGCTTATCTGTCTGGGTAATGATTTCTGCTTGCCATTCAGATAAATCTTTTTCTAATATGATTCCAGCATTTTTGAAGAGTAAATAAAATAATGGACTTGGGAAACTTAAAATATGTAGTTGAAAACCTTACTAGCTTGAATTACTTTCAGCTCTGGCCAAATTCGAACATTCATATTAATGCAGAAGGGAAGGCCAAGACAGAATTTTTCCTAAGGTAAGGGGCAGAATGCCTTGTTGGACAAAAAAAAAACCACCTGCCTGTGAGAAGATGCACAGCAACAAATGCTACTTTAAAAATAAGAGTGTATAAAGGCTGGTCTGACATGCTTAAAGGGGTTTTTCCAAGTGCTGTGTCTCTGAAAGCAGTAACACTTAAGACCTTTAATATTCCCCACCTGCTTAGGCATGTGTTATAATAACTGGATTTCCAGTTCCAATTCCCTGTGCAATCAAATGCCATCTTTTATTTTGTTAAAAGAAAATGTTAAATTGTATGGGTATAAATGCACCAACGCTTACTGGAAGAATTCAGGGCATATTTTGAGGGAAGAATTTATATTCCCTCTGGGTCACAAGTTCCTTGCTTAGGACTTTAGTTGGACACCATCTATTGCTACTGAATGGTAATTGCCATGTACAGAAATTTTCTGCTGCCCTTTAAACTATACCTGCTCAGATGGGAATGTGAGCAAAATAGGAATTTTTAAGAGAGATGGTTAAGCTTAAAGAGCACATTTGTTTTCATCTTAGCCATCTCTGTAGAATTCACATCAGCTAACTAACCTGAAGGAATTGCATGAGCAGCACTGTGAACATTAATGTATATGTGATATTCATGAAGCAGAGGATCCTGCTCTTTGCTTTGCTGGCCAGCACATCCTAATATTAACAGCATATTTTAGTCATGGATAAGGAGTAAGGTGACTAAAAGGACTAGGAACTCCCATAAGAAAGATGTAGGAGAATATGAACTATTCAGTGCATGAAAAATATTCCTCTGTAGACATCTGCAATGTACCTCTGCTTGAGAATCAGATTAGCAAGTCTTCTGAAAATGCTGCTCAAGCAGGAGTTTTGTATGAAATTTATTTAATATACAGAAAAGTGATTGCAACATTAGCAAAGTTCTTGTCTGTTTCTGTAGCTCTCTGCCACACACATATTAGCAATAAGATTAATGATTTCAGAAGTGCAAGATTTTAGCTTAAGTCCTTGAGATGTGCACAGTATCATGCTCCATCATGATGCACTCTTTCCTGGATGTTTAAGATCATAGAATTGCAGAATCATAGAATCACTTAGGCTGGAAAAGACCTTCCAGATCATTAACCCAGCGCTGCCAAGCCCACCACTGCACCATGTCCCCAGGTGCCACCTTTTAAATCCCCCCAGGGATGGTGACTTCCCGGGCCAGTGCTGCTGCCTCGGCAGGCAGCCTTTAGAATTTCCCAGTTATTTCATCCAAGCAAACAGTTTACAGAATTGAACCAGTAAATACACAAATTTGTCACTGTATCCTTTGGCATTTTGAAAGTATGCATGGACAAAGGCGTGTGATCGTGTAAAAACTCCAATGTCCTTTTTCAGCACCGGTCTTCTACTGTTGGAATTTTTAACACTTCTCCTGGGGTACTAAATCCTTTGAATTAATATCAGTGAAGCAGCTGGAGCCTACCAAAGGACTGGTCTTTCCTGTGGCTCTTTGAACCAACAGAAGTTTTCACTTCCTTGCATTTTACCTAATTTCTTCTCCTGTGAGAGACTAAACCAACTGAACACTGTAAGATAGAGAAGTCCCTTCCAGCTGTTTCAGTCTGGTGTCTGTCACTTGCCAGCACTAAAGCATCACAGCAGATTTCCAGTGTAGAGGCAGACTGCAAAAAAGTGAATTGCCCCACGCCAGAGCACTTCATTCCACTGCCAGAGATATTTTGGCATGACTTCACTGGGTGTGATGTAGCCCAAAGCAGGTTAACCCTCAGGCTCTCTCCAAAACACAGGTTCTCTTTCACAGGCTTTGATATATCAAAGTCCTTCAAATGGCAAAAAAAAAAAAAAAAAAAAAAAAAAAAAGCCTGGATGCAGCCAAATTTTTTTGCTATCCTAGAAGGATAATCTTCAGCTATTACAGAAGGAGAGAAATTGCTCAAATTTACTGTGATATTTTTGACAAGTTGGGGCTGTTCAGCCTAGAAAAGAGAAGGTTGCACAGAGACCTCATGGCACCCTTCCAGTATCTGAAGAGGAACCTTTAGGGAAGCAGGAGAGGAACTCTTCATCAGGAGCTGTTGTGATAGGACAAGGAGTAATGGGTTCAAACTGAAAGAGGGGAAATTTAGACCAGATATCTGAAGAAATGATTTTCTGGGAAGGTGGTGAGGCCCTGGCACAGGTTGCCCAGCGAAGCTGAGGATGCCCTGTCCCTGGAAGTGTTCAAGGCCAGGCTGGATGGGAGTTGGAGCAACCTGGGATAGTGGAAGGTGTCCCTGACCATGGCAGGTGGGTTGGACTAGATGATCTTTAAGGTCCCTCTCAACACAAACCATTCTATGATTCTATAATTCTGAGTATGCTGCAGATGCTGAAACAGTCTGAGATTATAATTTCTACCTTTTTTTGAAGGTTGGGAGAAGAGAGTGACTCTCTTTGCCTTTAAAGTTTCATTAAAGAGATGATAAAGGTCTGAAAGTGCTTTGAAAATCTAGATCTGCCTCTTCCTCACATGGTCAGTGGTTATTTCCCACTGTGCTTTTTCTGTCAGATTGGGACAGTTGAGGGCAGGCTCTCAAAATTTGGGTATTTTCTCTATGCAACATAATGATGTGCCAGTCCTATCCTTGTGACAATCCTATGCCTGCACACGGGGTTGTGGTGTGGGGCAGGGTTCAACGTGGGGAGCATGGATAAAAGGGGCTCCAGCTGCTCTCTGCTTGCCAACTCCTTGCTCCAAGCACAGAACAGCCAGTCCCAGATGATCACCAGGGAGATCAGCTCTACAGTAACCTATTATAGATGATCTTTACTGAAGTCAAATGAAAGTCTGATAACAATCTCAGAGATACTTTGAGAGCTCTATAAGCAATAGGTTCAGTCCACCAGATGTGATCTTTAATACTGATTTCTTGATATGCTGTAAAAGGAAAAAAAGAAAAGGAGGAGCAAGTCTTGTTTCAGAAATGGAGCTGCAGATAATAATCCTACAAGATTTGGAGTGATATGTGCTGACACATTTCAGCAAGTAGAAGTGAGCCTTAAGGACTGATGAATGACATTATGGCTTAGGTGGACACGAGGCAGTTGGAGTACCTTTGATTTGAATGTCTCCTTTTCTACAGGAAAAAAAGATGGAGTTTGTTATAGAAAACAGCAGATATCTATGAATATTCTCGTCTTTTAAAAAACAAGCAATTCTGCTGTCAGCAGAGAACATCTGCTTAAATGCCTTCCACAAAGTAAAAATCATAGTTGTTAGTACATGACTGTGTCATGCTCTAGGGCAGCTCAAGTTTTAGTTTAAAGTATTTTTTAAGTTGCATACGAAGTTTTCATAGGAAATGAACATTTTGTTACTATGTATTACACTATCAATTCTCTTGTGAACCACTATCTGAGAACTTGAACAAAAATATAAATAAAACCGTTCCTAAAAGACAGCAAGGGCAAAACAAAATCTTACGGGATAATGTGTGGAATAATAAAAATCAATCACAGACCAACCCTTTCAAAATACTCAGGCAAAGCCCAAATGATAAGGGAAGACTGGAGGAGAGAACAGAAAAGTCCACAGCCAAATCCAACACTTGACTCTCCCACTTGGCAGAAGAAAGCGATGCCCCAAGGGAGAGATTTTTGTCTTCACTAGGATTGAGTACGCAGCTGTTCCAGCCCTACTTCCTTCAAGTAGTGCCATGTGCAAAATCAAGCAGCCCACGGCACACTGCACCAAATATCTGTCCTTTATTATGGCTTCTCAGCATCCCCATTTTCAGCAGCAAGCTCAGAAAACAGACATTAGGATTTGCTGCCCTTTCATGCAATGTCCCATAACTTTTAACTTTAGATGATACAACCAAAGGCAGCAGCTACAAACCCGAAAAAGATGTTATAGTGGAGACAATGAATAGCAATGCTCTTAATGTGCAAGGCTTTAAAGATCAAAACTGACCTTATAAAATTCTGCTTTCCCTTTTCTCTCAAGATTTTGGCAAAATCAGTATATGAAGATAGCCCAGATGGGGCTTGAAGACCTTTCTACCCACTATATTTTCAGAAATTTTTACTACATAATAAGCTGAGTAATATGTGCAGCTACTTAGAACTACATGGAGTTCAGATTCAGCTTTCAAAAGCATCTTTTAACTGATTGTTACATGCCAGAGAACACTTTTTCTATCTCAGGCCTGGAAATCCTCTTTGCTTTATAATGGTCACTCTGGCTGTACATTAGTGCTTGTTTTCAGCAGTATCACACAGTTTTTCAGAATTTTGACTATGTATGTAAATGAGAGAAAGGATGGGCTTAATTTCACTAGCAGGGAAAATTCATACTTTGGAAATAAAAAAAAAAAATCCTAATTAAGAGTTCCATTGAGAGGGACATCAGTTTTTTGATATTTCTTCGCAATGTTGAGATTTGCAATGAGGGTCCAATCAACGTTAATATATATTCTATGAGCTGATGAAGGGGAAGTTAGAAATCTTCACCTAAAATTGAATATGCAAATCACTACTTAGAAGGCTAGCAGCTATGTGGAAGTGCAATCTTTCAATGAGAATACAGAAATTATGGTGATAATTTAATGTGAGCTCAAATCTCCTTATTTGAAAATAAATAGAAAGATTAACCATTGGACCAATTTATGAAGAACTCCACTCAGTGTGTCATCACTTGCATTCTCAAATCAGTATTGGAGGCCTTCTGAATATGTCACTGTTCAGACAAGATTCAATTCAGGAAAGTTTTATGAGCAGTAGAGTACAGGCAGAGGTCAGACCAGATTATCACGAAATGCTGTCTTGCTTTTGAATGTGTGAGTTAAACAACACATGAGACTTAAATAATCCAGACCTGACTTCTGTAGCCTGCTCACTGCAGACAGACCCTTTAAATGCGCTGGGAATTTAAACAACTTTTGAGAAAACCTGAGAAATGCACCTTCTCTATCCTCCTTCTTTCCCTCTTCCTCTGCCTTTCCTATCCCCTTCTCTTTTTGCAAAGCCTAATCTTATTTAATCAGCATCAGCATTATTCTTGGAGTTCTGTTCTTCATGTGGATTTATATCTGTGTCCATTGTGCTCTTTGAAGTGCACTTGGGGCATACCATCAATTTATCACTTGACAAATCCTCAGGAATACCTGGCAGTAATTTCACCCCAGTGAAAACAACCTGCCACGCTCTCTCCAGGTGCTCTGTGCCTCAATAACTCCTTGACCTACCTGTGGCATCACATCCACACCTGCTTCCCTACTGCAACACCCTGTGCTGCTGTACTGCAGGGACCAGAGGGATGACATTCTGCTCTGTCCCTTCAAGCTGGAGGCATATTTGTTCTACTGAAGCCACTGCATGTTTGGCTGTCTTACCCTGCATATAAGAACAACTTCTGATAAGAAAACGCAAGTAGAAAAAGCATCAGCCCAGTTTCAGTTTGAATGGTGAAGTGAGGCACATTGCAGCACGTCAAGGTGCATATCACAGCAGCTGCCATTTGTGTTTATGATGGCAGAGACGCTGAATATATTCTTACTCAGAGAAAAAGGCTTGTCCAACAGTTAGAAAGCTAAGAAATATAGTAGGTGTTTGATTTATACCTCTCAAAAACTGTGGGCTACTTCTCAGGGGCCAAAGATCACTCAGAGGAGCAAATCAATTAAAAGCAAACACAAACATACTTTATGACCATCTTGAGCCATGAGGGAAAACTACGGAAGTTCTGTAACAAAAATATGTTGCAAACAACTATTTTAATCCACAGGCTTGTGCTACTGAGATTCTTATGCTGTTTTCATTGCTATTAACTGAACACCAGAAACATTTGTAAGAGCATATATGCCCAGACAGAGGCATCAAATCTAATTTTCTGGTAAATATATATCAGTTCTGGTAAAATGTGAAGCAACTAAGAATTAACTGCATCACCATATGCCTGTTCATTTTTTACAGAGCATCCTGCTTCTCCTAGTAAAACTTTTGCTTTCTGCTGTGTCAGAATTTCCTGTTCCATATAGCAAGGTGCTTTCTTCCTTCACTATGATTTTACTCTGCTGCAACACACATTTTGTGTCTTGAAAGCAGGGAGCTGAAGATGGGAAGTCAAGGATGGGATGAGGGTAGCTGTTATAGAGATGGTAACTGTCATTTACTCAAAAAATGATTGCTATTAAACTATTCCTCCCCAGCAGAATCCTGAGGGATTTTGGCACAGCTGTTAAGCAAAACAGTAGGACATAAAAGGCATGTATTAATTTATAAATCACACACACAACTCCTGCCTCTCTCTTCAGAGTGGTCTTATAGAATACCTGGTCATATGCATATCCACTAACTTTTCTAGCAATAATTTAAATAAACACAAGGAGTCAAAGAATCATCCACAGTCCAAGGAAAAGGACTCAAATCCACACAAAGTTAATTGAGGCTAGAATTACTGAAGCTCCATCTCTTGCAGTTTCACATTGGTGCACTTCAATTAAGGCATAATAGGAGTGAAAAGTAATTTATACTTATAGATTAGATGTCGTCTGTGAAAAATCGCTGATTAACTCACAGTGGGCTTCTGGAGCACCAGAACAAACGTTGTAGGTACTCTGAGTTTCACTTTTCAGCTGGCACCTGGATACCACAAAAGCAAAGCTGCAATGCCTTTATTTACAGGTATTGTGAGCAAAGACTTTATACACAGACTCATGCTGTCAGGATGTTGATCTTCAGGCTTCCCTACATAGAGTTTCCTTCACCAAAAAAGTACCATCACAAAAACACCTGTACTATTTGCAATGACAACCTAAAAATCTCTATTTGGTCACTGAAAGGCAACTTTTTTTACTCTTTGTTATCATAATTAGAGAATTCTTTGAAAGGTTGCCTATTGCAACCTCAACTAAATGCCCAGCTGCAGTTTTCTGTTGGGTGTTGCATCCTGTCATCCTACTCCATGATGGGTATCATATGCATTACCACTACATCATCTCAAAATGATGGACCAGGCTCATTGCTCTTCTAAATCTAACTAATTCTAGTCATGTCAAGAAAATCTGACAGTTCATACCAAGCAAGGGTGTAATTCCAGGCCATTAATCTTTTGAGATATGTAAAAGCATCACATTAGTAAGTACATTTGTAGATACAGCATCAACAAAGTGTCTCAACTAAATAATATTCCATGGGTAGCCTAAAATAAAAGATGTTTCATATAATTATGTGAGATGACTGGAAGCTGAAGTAAGAGCCTGGGAATCTTTGACAAGAGAAATGTGTGGACGTGTGCCATCCAGCTTCCAATAACTGAGACTGCTCTACATTTAAAGATTTCTGCAACAAATAGAGGGAAAGAAAACCAGAGTCCAGCTGAGGTAAATACATTGTTAAAGATGCTAACTTTGCATTTACTGCCCCTATATTCAATGCACAGCAGGAAGCCAGGTGTTCAATATTGCATAGTTGGAGAGTATCACAACAGCCTCATATAGTTTCATCTTTTTGCCATCAGAACACAGAGTGGTAAGTACCAAAGTGGGGGAAAAAAACCCAGCAAAACCTTTCTGTCATGTATTTTAAATTTTCTTCTTTTTTATTTTTTATTTTTTTTAAAGCCATTCTGTAATTATAATGTAATACTTTGATACAATACAATTACATTGTCTCTGAGTATGAGGATTCTTTTATTAGGAGGGTAATATTCTTCAGTTGTGCTCAAGTTTGGGTTAAATTAGATGTCTTTCAGCTTACAACACCCACTTAGAGCCAAACTGAGAAGGAACACCAGTCAGAGGTCACAGGGAACACATTCTCAGCCCTGAGGAAGAAATGAATTTATACAAAATGGTCACGTCTAACAAAACAGTGCTCAGAAGAGGACAAGAATGTCAAGCACTTCTATAAAGCAGCTAAGAAACATTATGGCAAGGAGTGGCTTGCTGAGAGACATCACTTTGTTATGTTGCTGTTACAATTCTTATAGCCCACTCCAAAGGGAACTAATATGCACAGGGTTCACACGGTAAGTAAAACGGTGCTAATTTGTTTTTAATACTTAAGCAAATACTACAGGTTCTAAAGGCACTTTCTTAGCCTCAGATGAGTTGGAAAATCTAATCTGTGCAAATTTTCCCAAAAACAGATGGTACATGAATTAAACTGTGCAGACCCTTTTAAGCTTCCATTCTCACTAGGTCCCTTTTGGGATAAGTAATGTTCATTTCTTAAGGCTCCATTCTCCTGCACTTATTTCTCTTAAGTAACTGAAAACAGCCTCCTTAATTGCATAGGAAGAAACACTCAAGGGGAGAAAAGTCACAGAGTTTGGGCCTTCAAGGGATTATGATATGTATGCAAAGCTTGTTACTAAAACCAATATTTTTTGCATGGACAGCACAATGCTATCGTTGTTATTTACAATGGAAAAATGTTTCATTCCAGTCCAAGAAGTATCATTAGCTATGGAAAGCAGGACTATGCCACTAAACCTAATTCATGTACATCGATTGAAGGCAGGAGATATGAACTCATAGGACTAAAAGCCACCTGACCTGAAAGTAAAGACTGCAGATAGTATTAACAGGTGATTTTAGATGTTGTTTATTATTGTAAATGGCTTAAAGCCTTGCCACAGCCCTGGGCTAAATTTTGTTAGTAGGTAGAAAAGGTTAGAGGTGGAAAAGGTTTGTCCAAAGGAAATGAATCAACATGTGAAATGGCGTTAAAAGAGAGTTTATTAAACCAGTTCACTTAACAGCTTAGGAGACTAAGAGGAGCAGATTTCTGCTGATATTTTTGCAGCATCATAATTTTAAAAGAAAAAAAAGATTCAAAAGCCCTTCAGTTAGAGGATACTGTGTTCTCCTGGAGTTGCTACACCTCCTTGTACAACACCTGCCACCTCTCCATCTTCTAGGTCACACATTTCCATAGGGCACATGAGCAAGACCAAGTTCCAAGGTCTCCTTTGATTTCAGTTATGATTTGCTCCTTAAGGGAGAAGGTTGAGGAAAAAAAAAAAAGTGATTGGTCTGTTACTTTCCTTCTTTTCTATGACATTTATGTGTTGCCTTGAATTACTCTGGAATCAGGATGGTTTACAATATGTTATGTTTTTATCCTCACCCTGAATAATTAGGTAATAGCAATACTCAGTCACAGGAACAAGTCCAAAGAGGGGAGTGACATGCCCAGATTATAGAGGAAAGCTGTGGTGTAAGAGGTAGTTGAACCTGGCTCTGAATTGCAAGGACAGGAATAGGATCTGGTAGACTTAAGCAATGAAATAGAAGATTATTGTGCCATTATATTTTGAAGATTCTTTTCTTTTTCAACCACATACACACCTTTATAATTCCAGTGTGAATGCTCTTTTAACATACTGCATAATGTAAGCTGGGTGCTAACTGATGAAATAAATTGAGTTTTAATGGACTCTGCTTAACAACACACCCCAAATGACACATCAGTAATTACCATCAATCTCAAGCAACATCCTGATGAAGTTACTGAGTGTAAAGCGCATCTGCTGATTGCAATGGATTGCATTCTTGGTCTGCTTGAGATTTGTCAGAAAATGTATTTATACTCAACATTAATTCTGCTGACTCTGAGGATTGCTTCAGTTAACAAAGGCATCTCTGACACTGCAATATTGAATCATGTCCCATTTCTGGCAAAGTACTTCTAACAAAATACCAGCTGTTTTCAGTGGAGGATCAGTGCAATACAATGAGTTGATGTGCTGGCTTGATTAATCTTTATATGATTTCCCAGCTTCTAACATAACATGTGCATAACTTTCTATTTGTAGTCACCGGTGTAGAACATCACTTGACAGTTAAAGTACTTATGTTCTTGTTCTTTACTCAGGAGAGAATAAGTTAGTTCATCTCTTTTCATTTCTTAACTTCTGAAAACAGCAGTGATGAGTTGACTGCACAGACTGTAGAACGGGAGTGGCTCAATAACTACCGGTTTCATTTAGTGTCACTCTGTGTATCATTGCTGTTTTCTCCATCAGAACAAAAGGCACCACATGGGTTTTGCTTTTCAGTGATCCATCAGTCCAAATTCAAAGAAGATGATGAATCATTTTGTTAATTCTCATAGAAAAATCACATATGATTTAAGAAATAAGTAGAACAAGCCCCTAAATATTTAGAACTAATCTCAGTAGTTTTAAGACAATCTATTTCCTTCTAGGATAGAAATTAGAACTTCTACTGTGTCTTTTCTTCTCAAAATTACAATTTTTTGCTGCAAGTTTGGAAGACTATTTAACAGCACTATAGAAGATCCCTTAAAAACATTACAGCGGCTGGAATCCTGTGCTCCCCCCTGCTGCCAATAAGTCAATCTCCAGCTATGACAGTCTGTATGAAGGTGGATCTAATCTAAACTTTAACTGTTTGGGTTTTTCTTCCACCCAAACCTCTCAAGACTTTTTCAATTCTTTATTTGCTGCTTCATTCCAAACCACTTTTAAATACTGCTGTGCACTGCTCCAGCTATTGTTTCCCAGAATGTATTCATCATAGTCAACAATGTGTTATATCTCACACTAAAAGTGACTAAACACAAATACTGCTGTGCAAGCTATGAAAAATATTTACTTTAATACTGTAAATCACTGCCTGATAGCTGTTGGGAGCGGGCCATGTAGGAGAGTTTATTCTTCCTTCTACCTTTGTCCTTCTTCCCAGAACTATGTCAAAATAGATACAGAGGAAAAAAAAAAAAAAAAGGTGCTATGTGCTAAAAAAATGTGTTGAGTGAAAGAATGCTATAGTTGGACAGTCAAAAACTTGCTATTGCGTGGGGGTTCCAGGCTTCTTACATTTTAAATATGTATATTTTGAATCCCTTCTCCTTTTCAAAGCCTAGGAAGAGCTGTGAAACTAGGAATGTGTTCTCTGCTTTAAAAATTTAGTGGTGAGTTTATTTTTTTCTCTTTTTGTAATATATAAATACATATATATCAGCATCAATTAGTTTAATTGTTGACAAATAAAGATTAGAGAGCTTTCTGCTTGCCACAATATCCATACAGACATCTCTTCCCTACATAGACAGAGCAGGTATTAGCCAGTTTACAAACCAGAGTAAATGAGGAGGCACAGTTATTATCATATAAATGATAAGAGATCAGATAATAAATTTGGGATGGAAGAATGAGCACACCCTAGATCTGTATGGAAAAGCCATCCAAAATGGAAATCCTTACCTGTCACTTCCTATGAATTTGCCTATGGGGATTTTGCAGTGCTTTCCAGAACAAATTATTGTTTTCTGAAGCAGCAAAGGCAGTGAACTTAATGAAGATATTTCCATTAATTTCATAGCCTCTGCATTCCTCACTTAAAACAGGGACTGCACATTGATACATTTCCTGCTGTTTATTGCTGTTACAACAAAATCTCACGTACAGGTTTTAAAATCAAAACCTGAAGCTATTTATTCCAAAGCCATTAATTGATTGGGGAAGATGCTTATTATAAAATAATGAAAAATTTGCTTCACAGCTCAACTGTTGAATCTATTTACTGTTTCCAATAATGCAAAGGGCAGAAATGGAAGTAGCAGTTATTTCATCACTATATTGGTTCCCTTCATCTGTTTTCAAATTAGTAATCAGATCACCTTTTGTCTACACTCTCCCGATGGAGGGGTGAACAGAATGAACTTTTCACCCCTAGAATCTTTTATATTCAAAGCATTTGTTTTCCCACAAGCCAAAGAAGAAATAATTACGCAATCTTTGTTCCCACTGCAGGCACCTAGCAGGTTTTAAATATAATAAATGTATTCTGGCAAAGTTAATGTACCATAAAATCAAGCAGACTGTATCACTCTTTGATACATATACCTGGTAAGCCATCACTGAAAATAACAGTAATTTATGCTAACAGATTATTCATCCATAGCAGACCCACCTTCTCTGTCAGGGAAGCTATTTTAAGATACAAAAACATAATCCCCTCCTCCTATATGCTTTCCCTGAGTCTATTATTTACCCAGGATGCACAGCCCGGTTTAAGTCCCGCTTTTAGTCAATTTTATAGCACAACTGAAACACTGGAAGTCAAGTGACTCAATGCAAGGTCACACAATGAATCTGCACCTCCGTGCACACCAGGGCTTGGATGCAGCCAGCACCTGCTCCCTCATCCTAGATCATCCTGCCTCCTCTTGTGAAAGCATTAGCCTCAAAAAGAAGTTGGTCTTGCATATTCTGTCATTAAGGGCAGGTGAGGCTCTGGAGGCAAAGCAAACTGCACTGGTAAAACCAGCCTAAATCCTGGCTGGGTTCCTCTGCATTGTCACAATTGTACTTTCATGTGACAAAACAGCACAGATGCCAAGGTCATAAAAAGTTTTATATGGCTGTGCCTGCCATCTCTTCAAGGTGGGTTGGTGAGGCGAAGGGCCACAGACAGAAAAATGGAGTAATAAAGTTTAAGTAGTGGGCAATAATATCCATCTGCAGAGCTGCAATGCCGATTAAGAGATTGAAAAAACTCCCTGTGGCTCTAATTGGATTTTCCTGTGTTGTGCACAGCCCTTTGGGGGCCAAAGGCTGATAAAACCTCCTTGTGCTGCCTGTTTGTCCCACGTGTGTGACTCCACGTAGTGGATTTATCCGTAAAACATACAAATTTTTACAGGGCAGTGGAGCTGGGCTG
This sequence comes from Pyrocephalus nanus, assembly GCA_038380795.1. Lineage (NCBI taxonomy): Eukaryota > Metazoa > Chordata > Aves > Passeriformes > Tyrannidae > Pyrocephalus > Pyrocephalus nanus. Next base: position 5,475,240 of record CM076270.1, on the reverse strand, counting down.
CTGCAATGCCCTTTAGAGACCACTGTGTATTACTCAGAAAACCACAGTCTCATCAATTAGCAAGACACAATACAACACTAATGGCCATCTAAAATTTTTGTAAGAACACTGTATTAAGAACAATAAAAGGGAATGCAGAAGTCTACGTGTGGTTAACTAACTTAAAGCCCTCTTAGGTCTTACACATAGCTAACCCTAAATGTAAGTACATGTGAAGAAAAATTTAAGTCCATTTGAGGAACAAATACCAAACACATGGTAAATACTAAGTTTTGAAAAATAATATTTGTCTGGGAAAAAAAACCTCTAGCATTTGAACAACATTGCTTTCTTCTAAACTGAATCTGTTTTCATTTACTAAGGTCTTTACATGTACTCTAAATAAAATTAAAAAGGAAAATGAAGACCATTCCTGAGCCTGCAGACAGCCTTTGCAAGCTTTTCCTTTTCTTCTTACAGATTTCCTAAACTACAGACCAAAGCCACGGACTGTTCCCATTCAGTGCTAATTTTCCAACCCATTAAACAGGAGAGAAAGCTGAAACTGTTTCATTAAATGGAAAGAATACTGCAACTATTTAGTGAGAAGAAAACTCCAAAACAAAAGAAATATTAGAAGACTGGGAATGTAATTATGTTTTCGTTAGGAACAGAAGGGATCTGGAAGGATAAAGTAACAACCCTCTCACTCTCCCAGTAATTAGAGCGTTGAGAGTCAGGAAGGGGGAATCAAGAAGCTGAGAACAGAGAAGTACGTCTGTGATTCATCAACACAGAGCTGACACTTGTATTTGTCTGAGATTATTGAATGCTGTTTATTGAATTTTGTTCCTTGCTTATGATTGCCTGCTTCTTTCACCAGCTGACTCCTGCATGACCTGAAGATTTCGTAGGTTCACAGTGACTGAGCTCTTGATTTTGGGAACCATGTTGGTGGTACAGGGTATTGAGGGGAACATCCCAAAAATGGGATCAGCACCTCATTTAAAACCATGACAAACAACAGGGGAGAAGGAAGACGAGCAGCTAAATTAACTAATGACACAAAAAAGGAAAGGGCCTTGTGAACACAGAGGCAATAACAAAGAGGCAGAGAGTATAAAAACGTAGTGAAGAAAGATTAGCTTCAGAAAAAAAATGCAGACTGCTAAACCTGGGGAGAACTGGGATGAGACAGGATAACAGTGTTAAAGATTTCTCTACTTCTACCCCAGTTAAGTCCATCATAGGTTTGCAATGCCATAGGGCAGCCAAAAGTGTTCCTTCTGCAAATGCATCTCAGCACTTGTTTAGCAGCTGAAAGTCACTAAACAACCCAGGTATCACAATGTGTCTTTCTTATCTGGAATACAAAGGAAAAACAAATGGGAGTAAGCTCATGAAAGAGAAACAAAAATGATAAGGTTCTGAAAGGGAAAGTGTTCAGAAAAGATTAAAAAGTGGGTAAACAACACAAGGTAAAACGAATATAGTTTGGTCAAAAAACACCCCAGGGATGGCAGGTACATTACAGTATGAATTATTCAGGTTGCCACCTAAGGTTTATCACTAGACACGACAGCACCAAAATAAGGACAAGAAACAAACATACAAATGACAACTGCTAAAAATGAGGGAAAGTTTCCTGAGACAAATGGTGGCATACCTCATTGATCTGAACTTTGAAAACTAAGAGACACAAAACACCAGAAAGTTTTGAGATGGTGGAAATGGGGAGAGGAAGATGAAAAAAACAGAGCTTTTCCCTGTCTAATTTCTCAAGTTCTGTTTCTGCGAGTTTGCTGATAGTGTGATTGATAAATGATCTCTACAGTATTTTCCCATCACTGTGCTCCTGCTTTCCAGTAATGAGAAGACTTTCCTTAAAAGGGCAGCATATGGGAGGCTTTCTCTGCTTTATAAATTTTATCCTTGAAGCAGGCCAGCTGCCAATTATTGCAGAAGGTTAGAGAACCTGGAATGTGAGTGCACAATATGCTTCACATCCCCTCTATGGCTCTCTAGAAAAAGGCATTTTTATAAAGGATGTCAATGTGATTTCAATAAGGTTTTAGAAGCAAGGGTGAGGCTTTTCTGAAGAATTTTCCATTTTCTGTCATGAACTTCTAGCTAGGAAAACTCCCCTTCATGCCTACTTTTTTTTTTTTTCCCAGGAACAATAAAATTAACTCAACTCACGACGTAACCAGACCACGTTACCAAGTTTAAGTCTGATTAGTAATTCTTGTTCATTCCTATTGACATTTATATATCTACTGCTCTTCATTCATGGAAAGTAAGATAACAGAGCTCTTGGGGTCTCCAGGGGTCACCTAACCATTGGAGCAGGGATCACTCATGCAAGTTTTCCCAAACCAGAAGAGGAAATGGCTCCCAACCTTTTCAGAAAGAAAACAAACCTACAAACAAGCTTCAGGCTGAAGCAGTATCTGACCTGATTGATTTTCCTTTTTCAGTGCAAACCTTAATGCATTATGTAGTTTGGCAGCATCTTTTCAAAGTGGCTACAGAAGCACATGAAGCATTCGTGTTGTTTACCAGTTAGAATTTGGCAAACAACTCCTATTTGCAGGCATTTAAAAATAAAGAAACATTATTAGAAATTGCCTCTAATAAAATTTCTCTTTTTTTGGTGGATGGTGAGATCAAATCCATGACATTAAAACTGCAATCACGATAGTTATGCTTACAACTACAAAAAAAAAAAAAAAAAAGCACGCTGTATTTGTAAAACAATTGAATAGTTCTGCAGTCAGTCAAAGAGCTCTAGAAAACTAAAAGCTGAGAGAAAAAAGGGTGGTTTTTCAGCACCTGCTATTCACCCCCAGTTGCCGTGTTCATCAATCCTGTGCAGCCGTGAATGCCTGCAAGCATCCTTCAAAACAACTGACACCTGCACACACACATCAGCGATGCCATTAGAGCCTGAAAAGAGCATTTATGAAAGCTCAAGGGGATAAACTTTAAAACCCACATGCTCTTTACTATTGTGGTTGTTAACCTGCACAAGTGTAGCTGCAAGAACATCTGTTTGTTCCCCACAGAGGGAAACATGGTAGAGAATTTTGGTTTCCAGAACACAGAAACTGAATACAAAACTGCTGAAGCAGGTGTGAGGGTCAGCACTAGTCAGAAGAACAAGCTGATCTCACTCTTTCATGCATTACATTTTCATCACTGAAGACCAGGGTTCAATATCTGAGCTGTATCTGTTAGAGTGCAGCCAGCTCATAGACAAATCAGTCTACAGTCCAAAGTGCTGAACACTCCTCAGCGCTTGGCAGCTTTTTCTGGCGAGTCCTTGTCAATGGAATACACTGCCTCAGCTTGGAAATAGGAGCACTTTCAAACTGGCTTCAGTACCCACCTAAGTCAAAGTAAATTGGATCAGGATCCAACGAGGAGTATTTGGACTGAATGCTTGACACTGTCAAAATACTCTCAAGTTTTTCATTTGCAATAATGGATAAGACATTTAGAGATCTGAAGTGGAGAGTGATTTCAAACAGCTTAGGAGAAATTCTATATTTAGCCTATATAAGTACAGAATAAAATTAGAGGCAAGGGTTGCATTTAAGGGGCACAGGCAGGGAGGTAGCTGAGCTCGAGAGAGACCCTGGCTCTTGCTGCTCAAATGGTACTGCCAGCCCTGTCCAGGGCTCCAATTTAGGGCCCATCTGCTAAATAGCTTCAAAATTATGCCTGATCACAAGGCTGCACTTCCACTCTCTTTAAAAACCCGAGGCAACTGAGAATTCAGCATTTAGTCCTTGGTCCTGATTCAGCAAGGAGTTGGAGCACCCAAGTGCTTTAGATTTAAGTGCTTTGCCCAATCAGGGGCTAAATGCTGAAAGTGATTAAAACCCCCTCAAAGTCTGAAGGAGAAGTCATTACAGTGCTCCAGCATAAATTTAGATTAACTACATCTCTGAAAAAATCTTCAGAGCTTTGGAGCCAGTTTGTACAAAACCAAACTGCAGCACAATTAGTGAATCATGTAAGTCTAAACATCGCTATTTTTGTTTTTATAACCCCCAGGCTAATTTTATTTTGAAACGGGTTAGATGACAGAAACAAAGCAAAATGCTTCATGGCTATGTTTGGAATCTCAAGACTCTGCTCAGAGGGAAACAGAGTTGCTGCAGCTGAGAACTGCAAGGGACATGCATCGAGGCTGTTGTCCTTCCTCTTTGCACTCTCAGCACGGGTGACTTTCCTTGCCACAAATAACTCAGCGGTTATGAAATGCACTCTTAAACAAAACCATGATCCATGAGGCATGCTTGCATGTCTTATTCATTACTGCAAATGAGAAACTTAAAAATTCCTAAAAGGTAAATCTATATCACTAGATCAAGCATAATAATATGAATAATTTTCAACATACTCTTCCTGCTGGCCTTTTCCCAGCTAGCACTTTTAAATCTGTCCTTAATGAACCCCTACAGACTATGAAATGATGTCCGGAGGCAGGTAATCCAAAAGGATTTTGCAGGAGCCATCTGCAATAAATCTGTTTGAAGTTTAGTTAATCTGCATTTTAATAGTTCACTAGCCAGGAAATTCATGATTTCAGAAATTCAAGATCTGGAAGGATGGAAGCTGGTAATGCACTAGGTGAAGGAAATCTGTAAACATGAACAACTCAGAACTCTTCTTCACTGTAACTAATCTTCATATGGACTTCAGCTGAGGAGATGGTGCAGAACCAGAAAGCTCTGCAACTACAAAGACTGATTAGAGTGACTGAATTACTCCCATGCTAGAGGTGCAGTTCATCACTTTGGGCCTTCTGCCTTCATTTGCATGTCCATCAACACCCATTTACTGGCTCTCTGCAATAATCTATAGCAGGAATAGGTAGAACTTTGATGACTCTACGGGAGAATCATTTGTTGTTGAAGGTGAAGAAGCACTTTCTGTGTCTGGCTGGCAGCAAGCCATCTCCCAGGCAGCTGGGAAGCTCCAAACAGGCACTTTCCCTGCAGGTTTAAAGCCTGTTTCTGGACACTTCAGCTAAACAGACTATTTTGTGGTTGAAGTAAACTGTTACTTTCTAGTTTTCATATGTGAAATATTTGAAAATTCAGTTTGTCTAAGTCTGCTTTTGTGACACTTTAAAGCTCCAAGGACATTTTTTCATAATCATGTAGACAGGTAATGACACCAATGTGTGAAGAAACCAAGGTTATGGTGTGGGGGTACTTCTCTTAACCTACTTATTTTCCTGGCTTGACAAGCTTTCAGAGAAGGACAATTAAAATCCCTTCTGAAGAATCCAGTGAAGACTTCAGTGTTTGGACCCAATTAGACGAAGGTCAAAAATATTACCAGAGGTATTTCCAGGCTGTGTTAAAGTTTTGTTTTAATTAGTGATTTCTTCCCTGTATTATAACCATATTTTTGTGCAGATCAGTTCAGACTTTGTTCTACTAAGCAATAATCCCTTGGGCAGCTGTGGCTTTTACAGCAACTCTGAACTGGTCATGTTATGTGACCACACAAGCAACTTCAACAACACAATGCAAAGAACCACCCAAAAGTCTGGCATATATACTAATCCCCTCACTGGAAGGCAAGAAAAATCACCCCAAAGAGGAGGCACATAAGTATTTCTGAGTTTGAATTGTGGTTTTATCAACGAACTAGGGCTAAATTTCTTCCTGGTGGAACACTTGCACTCTGCCTGCCTGCCTATCCATGGAGTGATTCTGGATTTTCCTGCTGTATATTGTTTAAATTAGTCTATGACTGAGAAATATGTAGCTGCTCCAGAACAGTGCCTGAGTGTGTTGGGACACACAGCCTCTCTCCAGCAGCAGGTGGCAAAACTGTCTTGGTTTGTCAGCTGCATCCTCTCCTCTGAGCTGCAGACAGATCACAGCTCCAAGTCTCATTTTTTCCCACACAAGAGATGAGAATTATAATTCTCTCTTCTGAGGATTATTTTGATGTCTACTGGTATAAAATGATATACCTATCATTAACAATCTGTGTTTGTAAAAATCTTTTGAGATTGTTGTAAGACACTTACATTAAGGTCCTTCAAAAGGAAGAAAAATAACCTTAAACCCTCAGAGATTCTCAAATGACAGTAACAAGGGATAATACAGACAACTCTGATATTGCTTTTAAGAGACATTACAGGGTATAATAACTAAAAAAACTATCATTAGCTTGACTATCCTAGGGCCTTCTGTAAATCCACATCTGATAGCTGCAGTCAGTCATTAGCAGACTGCTGATGAATGACTCATTACCTTTTAAACAGGTATTTATGAGGCTAGATTTTAATATTTCAGTATTGTATTAACCAGAGGTAAACACCACTTCAGTCTTGTTGATGCACGATCTGTGCCTGCTCATCAGCTGCACTTGTAGCACTTCTTGTTTGCTCACCAAAGCAGCACAGCAGCCTGTCAGCAGACAGATGATGGTTTGAAAAGAGTATCACTAGACAGCATCTGTTCTGAACTGCCTGGGTTTTAAACTACCTTAGAAATGGCAGGTTATTTCTCACATATCAGACATTTTCATGTCACATTTTCACAGCATCAGAAACCTCTCACTCTGTCAATTACTGCACCATTAAAAGAATGGGCTACATAAAATCACAAGTTTTCCTGGGTTTAGAGACTGACTGGGCAGGTCCATCTTTTACATCTGAAAAAACACAGACTTAAAGCTGCAGCTGTAGGATTCCTTTCTTCATGCACAGACAGATAATAAGAAAAAGAATGACAGCCTCATTGAAATTATTTCTGTAGGTGTTCCATATGGAAAGGAAGTTATTATTGCTACAGAGAAAATCAAAGGGCCATATTTCAGCTACCATCTCCCAGCCAATGAAATGCTGTTGACTCACATTTGGGCTCCACTCCCATGGTTGTGTAAAATAATAACAATTTTTAAAAAAAAAATCAGATCCTGAGTTATTTTGCACTGAGAGAACACAATGAAGAGATCTGATCTATCCTAAATGGATGGCTCCACCACCAGGCACTTCCCACAGTGCCAGTTACCCGGTGCCCTCCTCTTGGGAACATGAGATGTGTCATTCCACGGCTCCTGCAATCCCAGATTTCCATGGGACGGGGCTGATGCTCACCAGAGCTCCCTAAGGGAAGCACATTTCAGACATCAGGGTTCCAGGTGTATTGGTTACTTTTTACAGCAAGACCAGCTGTTACATGGTTTGTCACAGCTGCAGTTTGAGTTGGTGCAGGTAATTTGTGGTGGTCAGAATGAGTATTTCAAATACCACTGTGGAACTCCCACCTTCTCAATATTACATATAGTGACCACTGCAACATGTCAGTGAATTGTCATCTACATCATGCTCTAAAAGAACAATCTCTTTTCTCTTTTCTTCACAAACTAGTTTCAGTTTTAAGCCTGTCTTTACTTCACAATAGTATTATGCTTATCACATTCAGGTTTTTGTCTTAAAAAAAAAAACTTTTTTATACAAAACCAACGTAGTGTTTCATTAAAGAAATGTAAATAGGCTCTGTAGATAATTTTTTTTCATCTGAGTTGGTTCAGACCTTGCTGTAATCTAAATAACCCGATTTAGCTGTGAAAGATGGAAATGAGGGTGCTGAATATAAAAGAGAAAGCATTATAAGAAGGTTTCATTCTAATTCTGATTCAAAAGCAACTGTGTAGCTCTTGGTATTTTCGGAAAAGCCATAGATGGCTAATCTTAGACTTGATGAATGGGGGTTACAGTGCTCTTAGGAGGAAAAATAACAGGGAAACAGAATATTGAATCAAATGAACAGACACATCCTCATGAATAAGGCTGACAATAGAGAAACCTGAATCAAGCATACAGAAAAACCACTTCTCAGTACCTAGCTGCCTACCCATCTGGTTCACTTATTTTTAGGTCAAAAACCAAATTAAAAGTAAAATACACACAAATTCCATATCAAACCAATGGATTTTTTAGAATATACCAATTTATTTTCAATATACAGTGATGGGAGCCAGAACAACTAAAGCAAGAGTACTCACTGCACCAGTGCTGTTCTCTGACCTGAGATGAACATTATATAGAAATACATACAGATTCACAAAATCTGCTGCTGACATTTTCTGTGAGTCAGAGAAAAAAGTGCAATTTTGCCTAGTAAGGTATTTAAAGGCCACACACGGCATCCTTCAAACTCTCCACATAAAAGAGATTCATATTCAAGCAAACCTTACAGCAGCAATGAGAGACAAGGTACTTCCAGACGTATTGAAATACCTTGTAAATACCTCTTTTGACTGAGTCAGTAAAAACTCTGAATCTCTACTAATCAGGCAATGCACATCAGTGGAAGACAAACCCACACATGTGAGAAGAAAAGAAATTGATAATTTGAGAAGAAGCTAAACACTGTGCAAGAAACTGAGAATAACACAGGACTGACAGCTGTGCAGAATGGCCAACATGAAACTGTGGAGCTGGCATCTTATCCAACCTTCCCACAGGTAGACAAACCACACTTTTATGTATCTTTGCAGTAATTTAATTTTAAAGTGAATGCAAAAAACTACCATAATTTAGGTCATATACCCATGTACTTACTTCTTTCCTTGTCTCAAAAGGTAAGAGATTTCAAGAGCAAATTTCCCAGCGTTTAGACATGTTAAAAGTTAAGGTTTATATCATTCAGTAGTTTAATTGCAAAACTGAGTTACAATGCCACAGCTGGCAGTGCGACACCTTTTCACCCTGACTCTGTCCCAAGTGTTGTTATGTTCCCATTTATTGAACCCCCTGGATACTGATGTCATGGTTGCAAATTGGCCTCCCTCCCAACCTAATAACTTGGAGACTCTCTCTAAAACAAATGTAATATTAAAATGCAGACAAGTGACCTAAAAATGGCCCTCGAGGGCAGGCCTGCAATTTCCGGAATCACACTTTCCTTATTCCCTCATTTGTTAAGTTTCGCAACATCAATTTTTATACTGTTGCTGTTTTATTCTGTCCAAATGATTGCTGAATACTAATGAACTGTCTCTCTTTGACAAATGAGTTATTGTTTGATATATTACATTAGGGACATTGAGACTAAACTACTTACAGACACTAGACATTTATAGAAAATACATTTACATAATAGTATACTATTAGCGTAATGAGGTCCCATATCTGGAAATAAATAGGGGTTTCAATAAACACAAATGTTGGCAGATATGCTGTAGTAGTATTTTGTAAAATAAATGTAGGGAAACCACAGAAAATCACTTTCTTTCCAAATACCTTTTCATTTTGATGTTTTATCCTACACTAGTCATCTGGGCAAACACAGTGGTCATTGAAAGTACAGCAATAGCAGGGGTTTTTTATCATGGTTCACCACTACAGCTTTGCTTTCTAATGTAAAGATATGTTTTAGGGCCTGGAACTCAGCGTATTCAAACTATTAACCAGAGGCATATTTAGTTTATACACTCTTGACCCCCTTCTGTGGGAAAATAGAGGCAATATGTACAAAATACCTTGAGTGCACAAACCTCATTTATATAGAGGTGTACAGAGCACCTGCTCAGTGTTGGAACTTCTGCACTGCTCATGGTTAATGGCTTTTTTCAAAGAAAAAGCAAAATTCTCTCTCCTTCTTTAATTGTCAGATGCTGGATACTCTCAGAGTGCATAAAGGGAGTCACTAATGCTCCTTGAAGACTTACTAGTCTTCTTCAGTGCTGACAACGTTTTCTCTTTTTCCAAAGTTAGATTTTTTTTTTTCAGAAAGAACTCAGAGTATTTTACATTTCCACTGATTAAAGAATTTTATCTGCACAGCCTTTCTTTAATCAGAGTATTTTTCCTACAGTTTGTTTGAGCACCTATATAAGAAGTCAATATTATGAAACACTGTGGTCCAAATAGGCTTCAGGACTTCATGGCAGGATTCTCCAGTTCCAGTTGCTGTGGAAGAGCCCACAGGCCTGAGCTATCAGAGGCTGCTGTGACAGAGCTGGTCACAGAGCTTCCTCTTCAACCTGAGTGGAAGTCTGAGATCATATAACCACACTAGGCTGTCTGTTCTTTGATTTTTAAGGTTTTTTTTTGCTCTTACATTGAGGCATCAATATTCTTTTGTTCAGTATTGCTTGCTGTAGGTGGTTTGGCTTTCCTTTCATAAGCCACTTCTGCACAAAAACTATCTTTGCTTAGATTTACTTCACTAATATTGGCTGGCATTTCCATCTGAACCTCTCAGCTACATAAATGTATTTCTATTTTGTGGTCTGTGGGGAACAGACACCTCTTGAAGGCATGAATGGAGCTATCTGTGTGCAGCAGTCTAGACTTTTCCTTGGTTCAGATCACGGTCCGTAATGAGACAAAGGGGAAGAATATTTGAATTTTCAAATCTTTCAGATTAAAAAGAGAAGAAGTAGATACATGTGATGCTCCCATTTGCTTCATTATTTGTAGTCATCGGGATTTGTTTACAAGATTAATATTCCAGAATTGCTTTCTACTCAGTGACTAGACATGCAATATGAAAACTAACTGTTCTATAAATTAATTAATACATTTTACTGCTGTTTAATTACATCTTCTTTGTTCTTTTTCTGTGTTACATATGATCATTAAGCTGGAGGAACACTTCAGTTCAGTAATATGAATATTTTTCTTCTTTGGACACTTCCTTTTGACAAAATGCTGAACTTGAGCTTTTTTCCTTTATGTTTCTTCCACCCAGTTAAGTCAAGCAATACTAGAGACACCGAATTAAGCCATCAGCAGGGTTATGGTGCTCACTGGGACCTAAACATTTGGCTTAGAAATTTTACAAAGCAGCAAAGATCAGGATGGCTCAGGAAATACTCTAATCATTAGCACAGTCAGCGACACTTCTAAGAACATGATATTGCTGTTCTTTAAGTTCTGGGCTAACTCAGCAATGAATGGAGGCATTTAAATGTAAATTAATTTATAATTTATAATAAATTTATGAAGAAATCTCCCAAAGAACCAATTAAATTGAACACCTTGTAGGGATGATCCTTCACTTAAAAGCCACAGAAGTTGCTTAGGATAGTGTGTTTACTTTGAAGTGATTGCTGTCTTTTATGTCAGTTTTATTTCATTTATTACAATTAAGTACTATCCCCCCACAGAGTTCACTAAAGCAATTCACACAGAGATTATCTATCATTTATAATATGCAAGCAGACTTACCTGATTGAAAGGATAAATCCACACACAGAGAAATGAAACGGAAAAAAATGGATCCATAAATAAACATTTAGTATAGTGCACCTCAGCAACTAAACAAGAACTCTGTAAAACTACATTTTTATTCCCTCCCGATTCTCTTGTCAAATGTGCTGATCTCGAGCTCTCATTTATCAAATCCCTCAGTGGTCAGCATTTCTTTTCCTCTTGCTATTTCATCTTTGTCATTCCTCTTCTCCCAAATGCTAGATACTCTTCTCCTCATTCAATGTCTTCATTAAATCTCATTAAGAAATACTCACCAAGAAAGCCCATTTGTGAAAGTAATACATACTTTATGCCCAAATCACTACGAAACGTGCATATTACCTGGCAAATAAACCAGGCTTCCGCACTGCTTAATCAAAAAAAAAAAAAAAAAAAAAAAAAAAAATATTCCCCGCATCCCCAGTCTCCCCAGTCTAAGGAAATTTCCTGTCCATGTAGGATGGTCAGGATATTGGCAAAGGACTGTAAGGCTTGAAGAGACATCTTTTGACTCTCCCAGTGAATACAGTACTAACAATAAAACACTGCACTTGATATTTTCAACACATTCACCAATTCCTGAATTTGTAAGTTAGGCAAAGTGCAAACACTACTGCAAAGCATGCAGCATGTCTGGTTAGTTATAAAAAGAGTTATTTCCATTACTGTGAGCATTCAGGATGTTGCTACCAGAAGGAAACATTATCTGCCTCATTCGTTTCTATTCTTGTTTTGACCACACAATATTTCTAATTAGGAATCCTGTAACAATGGTACTTTATGAACAACATTTATTAAAGTCATTGCTGCATTCTCATTTATTTTTCAAAGGTTATTAAGTTAATGCAAATGTCACTTTTAAGTTGTGAGGAAATAAGCCCAAGGAGGATTATAATTAAAATCAAACAGAAATTGGAGGGTGATATACTATGTATGAATTTATACTGAATGAATGAGTCATTTATTGAGTGCAATTAAAGAGGCTTGTGGATTTTTTTTTTAAGTTCTTTCTAAAGCCTTAACTAAAATAAACAACTAAAACTCAAATAAATTCTTTTTAAAGAAAAGAACGTGAACCCAATACACATAACCCTGAGCTTGCAGATATGATGTGATTTACTGCTGCTGCCTAAACAATGCTGAATACCCATCTAAAAGACCTTGCTACATCCCACAGAGATTAAGCCCCACAGGTCATTGCATTCCCAGTATAGAGATGGTACCTTCTTTTCCATCTGCTTTCTTTTAGGTCTAAAATACTGTCTTCCATTTATCTCCACTTTTAATACAGTAGAGAGCAACTACACAAAAAATACAGCAGGGAGAAAAATGCACATATATACCTTACTTCAGCTTTTACTTTGGAAGTGTTTGAAAATAATTTTCCCCACATCTCTCAGACAAAATATATTAAAGATAGCAGGATAATAATAATAATGATTATTATAAAAATCTCCTTGTCTTATGAAATTCAAGATCCAAATGAAATCTACGTCCAAATTTATTGTCAGAAAACAAAAATACCATTCCAGTGGAAAGATCAAAACCACCCAAATTAATGTTGTACGTTATGAGAAACATAATTTTTAAACTGCTGATCCAGGTGATGACAAGTACATGTGAACTTCTTCATTAAAAGCATTTTCAAGAGAGTCACTTAGTGATTTGTTGTGACAGACAGAATGTTCCATGAACTCCATGTACTGGTGTTTTGGTAATCAATAATGGAATTGGGTTTCAAAACAAGTGCTTTGAGTGAACCTTTGGCAGAAAGGTAGACACTATAAAATTAATAGCTGTGGACAGTACAGGCAAGAAATGTCAATTGAAGAACTCTTCTCTTATGTTTATACTTTAAAGAATAGCAGGAATTATGAAACCTGCTTTTCTATGCACCCTGGTTAACAGGGTTAAATTCACAAGGCAATTTTCCCCCTCAGTTAGGGTATTAAGCTATATCTTCCTCTTCTATCTGGCTTCTCACTTTCATGAGACATGCAGGTCCCTAACACATTTTTAGAGCTTTACCTTCAGTCATATTTGTTTGATATAGCCCAGCAGATTAACAAGCTACTGGCACGGGAAACCAGACAGGAGGCAGCACAAAGAAAGCAGCAGACGGCATAATCACTTAAGCCTTTTTTCTTTAGCAACCCAAACTAAAAGTTTCCTTTGGTACAATTTTCAACTCAAGCTTGACAAGAAAAATACTCTAATACTGTAGTTGCAAATACAAAAAGCACTCTCTCTGTTTTTTTGGGGTTTTTTTTTGGTTTGTTTTTTTTTTTTTTTTTTTTTTTTGGTCTCTGTTGCTTGTAGGGCTTGGCTGAAAAAATAAAATACAGTAGTGGCACTAAATAAATAAAAGCAACAAAATGACCTGGGCAAAACAGAACAGCTTTCAACAGTTTGGGCTGGAACCTGAACAATTGTACCTTACATTACAATAAATGACATCACCATCACTACTAATGATTTCAATGATACACAGAGAACTCACCATGAATATTTTCCATTGCATCACTACAATCTCATTTTAACAACACGTGTGACAGAAGGCTGATTAAAGTACATTGTTTCTTGTCTGACAGTGTTGTGATGATGTGTTACAGCAACTAAGCAATGAGGATGCAGTGACATATTACTGCAGTATGTTGTAAGTGTGGCCCTTTACAATAGATGATTATTTGATACCTCATCAGAGCACTTCTGGAAGCAAAAGTCTGGGACACTGATCTGCTTGATAAGGTCTGAACTTTGTAAAACTTTGCTAAAACATAATTTGAGGCACAGATCTGGAAAACAGCCTTTTGTGAGCCCACATTTCCTTATACTGGGCTGCAGGGAGTGCAAGAGGAACCTCTCCATTCAAAAGGACATGCTATTTAAACAGGCTGTATCTCAGAGAGGAGGACAGCAAACAGTTGTGTTACAGGGCTGTGACCAAATACCTGCAGATAGTAGAAAGGAAGGTGTTTGAGAAGCAGCTCTGTAGTGAGGGAATTGAGAACAAAAGAGATGGTGGAAACAAGGAACTGACGTGGTGACTGGTGGATTAATGAGACTGAGACAACAGAGGTGATGGGGGGGCTGGTGATATCAAGATACTCTTATAGTCTTCAGTACTTTGATTTTTGAATAATACACCTGGAACTGATATAAGCAGGCACAAACATTCCAAAGGGAAAACAAACAGAATAATGCAGAGTCTGTGGAGATGCTAAAAACATGGACAAACATCCAAGTGCTCGAGAACACATGAGAACAGTAACAGGTATGGGTTTTGCTGTTAGAAAAAGTAGAAAAGCTGCACAGGTGGATGACATCTAAAAAAGTGAAAGGTCCCATTCTTGCAAAAAAATTTCCTCAGTAATTAGGCATGAGGGATTGATATGGCTCAAAACAGGATGTGGGTGGAATATTTGCTTCCTCATTTTTCCTAAATACGAAGAAAGCTCACATTTGAGTCTAAATGAGCAAATTCCAGGTTTATGAAAGCCTCCTATTAATCTCAGCAGTTTTTCTGGGACAAGTGTGGGCCAGGCAGTTCAGTAGGAACACGTCAAATATAACTCAAGAGTGTCTGACAAGTTTGATTGAGTTTTATCAACAAATCTGGGTGAAGAAACATACAGCCACTCACTCTTCCATATGAACAAAGTGAAGGGACCTCAATGCCCTAGTTGTCCTCACTTCCACAACATGAGCAGATTGCAGGATGCAATCTGAAAACCTCTACATCTGAACCTACACCTGGTGCAGGTCTTTATAAACACTGGCCCCATTTTACACGAAATAATAGGTAATTTCTCTCCTGCTGCTACCTCTTTTTGTTGAAAACAAGCATACACACACAGAGAGCTTTCATGTGACTTGATAGCCTTCAACTAGATAGTCTCCAACCAGTTTTGCTGGCTTTCCTAGGCACAGGCCCACTGCCCTCCCACGGCGATGCCTGGCAGGAGGCAGCGGGAAGCTGGAGCTCTGATGCTGTGTTAGTGCTGGCTCTGGCTCAGCATCCTGACAAGCTTCCCAGGGCCAGGCACTGCTGGGGATTCCTGCAGAGTTTTCAATTAGCACTATGCAGATGTAGTCAGTGCCAGGAGAAGACATGTCAGCCTGTCTCCTGCACACACACCCCCTCAAAGTCCAGGTTTGGACCTGGAATTGGTGACTGCAGCTCACCATTCCCATCCTAAAGGACAAGTGTCCAGGGCAATGGATTCGTTTTCTGCTCACTTGGGAGCAGGGTCAGCAGCGTATCTGGCAGGGTTTTAGGAATTCAACAGCAAAATAATTACAGAAAGCTGCAAACTTATTTCAAAATGAAACTGGACAATCTATTTATTTTTATAGGTCTAGTTTTTAAAAAGTTGTACTTGCATTGAATCTTGTGGTTTCCCTTTGTCCATCATTAAAGGAATTCTGTTAGATCTAGTCTAGTGGAAGGTGAATATAGTGGAATTAAAATAGGCCAAGACAGTCTAATCACTGCAGTGATCTATATGTATAGCACTTAGAGCACAATGCTCTGCAACACAGGAGAATAAGCTGGGCTGCCTGGACAGTTTTAAGATGCGAAGACATGCTTGTGCATTTCCTCCACTTCCAAAGTAAGCTGGAGCAATCCTATCACCATTCTTGCAACAGCTTAGTTTTTAAAATACTTAACTGTAAGTGAAATAAATTTACTTCTCCAGCAATTTCTTCTTCAGAACTTCACTTCAGCCTCAACAAGAAATGGCTTAGCCTATGTCTTTACACCAAGTACCCAGTAATGACAGAGAGCTCTGGTGAAGGACTGGGGCAGAAGGATGCTGAAACTTTCACTCCCCAGCACCCAGCATTGTCATTATGTTATTTGGGTTTTTGCAAAGACAGAAAGTAGATAAAGATGTTTTGGGTCCTTGTACCTGAAATTTCCCTACTGCTGTGACAGCAAGGGGGGAACAGTTTGCTCACTGCAGTGATGAATGAGGAAGTCATTATTATGAGGTACACTAACATGATTTTTCCCCCCCTCTACTGGCAGTATATTTACCACTACAGATCTTCCCTGAAGAAGGAAAAACACTGCTGTAACTTTATGTTCCTCTGTTTCATCTGCAGTCTATGCTGATGCTGCACCGTAGAGTGTTTTACTTCAGCACTGAACACAGTGAGAACACAAAGCAATTTAAACTTTCTTTCCCACGAATCTCAACATCATTTGCAGAATTTTAGAACAGAATAGAATGGAATAGAATAGAATAGATCTGGATGTCATTTACATCATCAAAATACTCATTATAGCTTAGACAGTGAAAATCATAGTGAATAAATGTGTGCCACTGGAATATAAATTAAACACTGTGATTGCTGTGAAGCATCTGCATAGTTTGTATCAATCAGTAAAATGCCAAAAAATTTCAGATTTTAGGACAATCTCTTTTTCAACAAAGGTATCCTAACCTGGATACATTTTGTTCTACTGTGCACTTATTTTCATACCTAAATCTCCATTTAGTAAAAGATATTTTGATCAGTCTGATGATGGAAAAACTCAAGCAAGTTTCACAACAGTACAGACACTTCACAAGTTTAGCTTGGATTCTTTTTTCCCTCCTGCTCTTATTCTTGTTCATATAGACTTTACACTGAAAACTTACCTTAAAAAGTACTCTTAATCTGAGCAACAGTAGAAGACTGACTTTCTGCAAAATACTGAAAAGACACCAAATGCCAATGTTCGTATACCAGGTGGGTTAGAACATGTTCCTTTAAGCAGCCCAAAAAATTGACTCTGGCTTTCAGCTACAAAAAAGTTTACAAATTCAGCTAAAAAAATTCTGAGTGGTATTTCTAAATTGCTTTATCTTCTTTGTCCAGTTTGACCTGAAATTGAGATTTATGTTTGAAAAACTGACTATAGACCCTTGGAGGTTGAGCTATTTTAAGTACCATGTAAACTACACAGACATAACAGTGTTTCTTCTAATGTTGCTATATGAAAAAAAAAGCAGCTTATTCCCACCATCTATTGTTCACAAATGCCTCACTGTCTCTTTGACAAATGGTCTGTGGCAAATTGCTGAAATAATCTCTTGCAGCACTGCAGCTTAAAAGATCCATGCCACTGAATACTCTCCCTCAAAAACTAAAGTCTAGTCTCAAAATTCCAAATACTGCAGCTTAATAAAATGTTTAAGATTGAGAGACCCTCTCTCAGGATCAGCTGTCAAACATCTTTTGAAAAAAAGAGATGTGAACAGCCTCTACTTTAGAGACTGCACGCCTTAGTCTTTGTGAAAAGAAAAAAAAAAGGGGAAAAAAAAAAGACACAGCAAGGGGTGTGTTTCACTGAAAAAAACCCAAAAAGAAAGAAAAAAAGCAGAATATGATTTTTTGATGTTAAAAAGATAAGTGTTTTGATTTTCTGCTGAAGACTATGGCAGGGATAATTATTTTAAATGTTAGTATCCTGTTTGCAATGGAAATGCACAACTGCAGTTAACTCCCTTCTAACAGTTTTAAATATCCACTGCATTTGTAGAACTCTCTTGGGAATTGTTTATGTTTTTTTAATCACACATAGAGCATTCCCCTGGTACATGCACCCAGCCTCCTCAGCCCAGCAAACCTCCAAGCTTCATCCGGGCTTTCCTCCCTGCCCCTAGGAAAATGTCACTGTAGTTCATGACACTTTGGACTTTGTTTATTCCCCTCCAGTCAAGCCTTATCACAGATGTTTTTGGGAAGGTTTGGTAACACTCTTTGTCACCATATGGCTGGAAAGCTAATCCCCCACAGACTCTGCTAGGAGGGAAAACTGACTCCTGGTTGATGGAAACACAGGGCAGTGTCTGCAGGGACCGTACTGGGTGAGGTACAACCCAGCACCTGTCCCAGATACATCCCACTGCTGGTTTGAGGTCCCACACGAGGATGGGAACTGGAGAAAAACATGGGGACACACATCTCGTTCTGCTGCTCAGTGCAGGAAAGTGGCAGTGGGCTTATATTCCAGGAGCAATGTTGATAATTGTCACCGCTAGGGCTCATCAGTCAGAGCACAAAGAGGATCATTTAGTCTCAAGCCATGAAGGACATTCTCCTCCAGCCCCCAAACCCACATCTTGCATTATGGATGCGTTTTATGCTCGCATCTAACCCTATGTTAAATAAAGGCATCTTTTTTATTTTGCCTGCCAGACTTATTTTTGAACGTGAAATGTGTGAAATCTGTTGCAACCGCTTTAGCTCCTGGAAGAGAAGAAGAAGGGGAGCTATTTAATGAGAATTAATGGGAGATGCACTAAAATCTGAGCTCTGAGCATTCCCCACACTATCAGACATCCACTATGTGGGCATTCAGAGAGAGTTTTAAAACTTTCAAATTCCAATCTATTTGTCAATACCAAAACACTTAGTGGTAAAACTCTTGTGTAATTAATGCTTAGCTGAAGTGATAAAGCAAAGGGTTGTTTATGCTGCTTTAAGCACACCAGCAAGAGTCCATGTTCCAACTACAAAGTGCTGCTTAGGGAATAATCAATCATTTCTACCAAGTTAGTAAAGATTATTTATTTTGAATACTAACTGCAGAAAATTGTTCAAAATACTTCAATTTCAAATATTTTTTCTATCCATTCTGACAGGAAGCACAGAACCCCTTTCCTTATACTCACACTCCACTAAGATTAGAAGACTCAAAACTCCACCAAAACACCTAAGGCCTCATTTTATATTTTGTAACAAAAAGATTCTCTGTGGAGGTTTTTCAACATTTCAGCTTTTTGGTTCAGTGCCCACAGAAATTAAGGAAGATACTCTTACAGCCTCCAGAATCCACCTGGGGAGAACTTTGCTCTTGTCCTTCATTTCACAAAGCTGCCATGTGTATATCCTGTAGAAAATGTAAATGCAAACCAAGGAGCCTGAACAAAATTAGGGCTGCAGAACTAAATGAACTGCTCCCTAATCCGACAATATTTGCACTGCACTGGCAATTTGGGCATTGAACAACACTATTGCTCAGTGGCATTTCAGCTGCACTGGAAGAAGAACAAATTATTTTGTTTTTATTTTTAGCTGAAGTCCCTCAGTACAGAGTGCTCAAATAAAGTAATCGAGTGATGGTAAAAACAAAGGCAGAGGGAAGTGGGGCTTTGAATTCCTCAGGAACACTCAGCTGAAGCAGAAGAGGACTATGGTACTCACAGAGCAAAAGCTGAGCTAGATGGAGCACTGCTATTGATCAGTAAGACAGAAGGGAAACATACACTGAGTCTAAATCTGATCCCTAAAAGTAATTCCTATTTTATAGCTGGTGTATGCACATCATCCTCTTGATCGACTGCCCAGGCTTCAGAGAGTTTGAGAATTTCCATAGCATGTCAGATGTTGCCAGTGTTCTTGCCATTTTCTCCAAGTCTGTTTACTTTTCCTGCATTTAAAATCCTCAAGTTTAAATAACTTAACCATATTTATTTTCACCGAGTTTACTCAGGGCTGAATAAGGTGGGGTTTCTTTTGGCACATGGAAACCTTAATTTAAATTTAAATTATTATCACATAAATAACGTAGATATAAAAAATGACTCAAATATACTCTCAAATATACTCTCTGCATAACTGCTCTCTCTCTCTACACATGCATAGATATTTATATAAATACACACAAAAGTTATCTAAGAGAATCAGCCAACATACAATCCCCTCTCTAACAATATGTGAAATTCTGAAATAAGATGGACTGTTGCCCAAACTGGTCCATGCATGCAAATGGTTACTTCTTCTGGTGACCTAGTTCTAAGAGAAGATAATGAAAGTGAAATCATTACAAGATCAAATTACACATAAAATAAATAGGATGTAAAATTATAGTGTAGTAGTTTTTATTACTGGAGACTATGTAATATTTTGATGCATCTATGCAGAAATTAATAAAAAATTATATATATCTATCTACTTTTTAAAGTATTAAACTACATTTTCTGCAGTACAAACTACTTTCTGTAACTAGCACATCTGCCTCTAAAATGCTTCTAAAAAGTAGAGCGACGATAATGGAAATGACCTTTCACTATTTGTGAAAAGTTCAGCTTTTTGAGACCATCAGAAGAAATAAATTCCCAAATCTGTGATTGCAGCTGGAATGCAGCTTTATGAAGTTTATAGCTACATTATCTTAGGCCAGTCACCATGTTTGAGGTCACTTTTGAAGAGGGGATGTCTCTAAAATGGAAGACTTCAGCAATGTCATTAAATGAAGAATAACTACAGACACAGGTCAAAGTGTAACAGGAAAACTCAGCCACGCATTGGAGATGGATGGGAGTAATGGACTGATCAGGAAAACTCCTGTGGTACCCAGTGACAACAGCACTCTGCAGTGCAGCTTTTCCCTGTGGATGCAGAGCACGCACAGCTGGCTCAGCAACATCTGCTGGAGGTGGGCATCCCTCAGTGACCCTGGGAACAAACTCATGGCAGTGCCTGCCCATCCCAGGCACACAGCACTGAACCATCACCAACCTGCTGGCTCAGGGTCACTGGGAGAGCTGTAAGACGCCCTTTTCTCCCATTCATTACTCTGACAAGTCTGACCCAAGCATGTCAAAGAGTTATAGGATCACAGAACCACAGAATGGTTCAGGTTGGAAGGCACCTTAAAGATCTTCTTGTTCTAAGCCCCTGCCATGGGCAGGGACACCTTCCACTAGACCAGGTTGCTCCAAGCCCCATCCAGCCTGGCCTTGGGATATCGTGATGATGTCAATGGCACTGCAGCAGGTGAGTGTTTCTTCAGCTCTTGACTGAATTACAGGAGACAGAAACTTTTCTTCTTTTAAAATAGTGCTCAGAGCAGTCTTTATTTTCATTTTCTGATACCCTGGCATACAGGAAGAACTCCACAATAATGGTTTAAGTATGGATCAAACAGAGTGACAGAGGTAAACAGAGCTAAACTTAAAAATGAAATAATTTTGTAATAAATTGGTTGAGGAGTTTAGGGGATACTTGTTAAAGTTCTGAACCTGACAGGTCTGTGAATAGTATTACCTTTTAAAAAAGCATTTGAAACCTAAATGATTGCTGCCAAATACTTTCTGTAAGTAATGGAGGAATGCCTACCATTTATGGGTAATTACTCATTTCCACCCGTTTCTAAAAGCAGTGGCATGAGGTGAGACATGAATTGTGCAGTGTTTCATTACATAAGGATGCATTGGGTCTTTTTATGGAATGTAACCTGCCAAAATCTAAAAGAATATACCTTATTAATAAATGATGCTTTCTCAAAGGCACTTTGCATTTCATAGAGTAGAGGACAACAACTCGAAAGGGTAAGAAGAGTTCTAAAGCGGGAATGATGAATATGATGGTTTCCTTCCTGCCAGATCTGCATTACCCTGCAGCCCCATGGTGCAAAGACCTGAACTTTAGAGCTGAGTATTATGTCACCTGAAACTTGAAAGGAATAAAGATGTCACTGCTGGCACCAGACTGATGACCAAGGAGAGGTTCCCGACTCCTGGAGTGCCAAGAGACTTGCTGAATCCTAGATAGATGACTCAAAGAAACACTACCATTCCTTAGTGGGCAACCATGGATAGGAAGCAGAGGTTGGAAAGATGTTTAGATTGTTTTCTTTTAGGCTGCCTTCATGCTTTGAAGTTCTGGGTGAATAAAATATTAATATTCACGCTTCAAAAAGAACGGGCGAGTTGACTGTGGCTTCCAGGACTTGTGACAGCTTTGCTTGTTCTCACACTCTGAAATTCATCTGTAAAACTCTCTGCTTTGTTTAAAACTTGAATTCCAGCAGAGCTCTGCCCTTTTAGACAACCAACCCAAAGCTCCAGAGGAGAAACCTCCACACTTTGCTGTGTGGCTGTAATAAATAGCTGAGACTGACTCTGAGCAGAAGTGTGATCCAATCCCCACAGCAGGAATGCAGTGAAGCAGGACGTTTATGATGGAGTTATTGTGCTGCTGAGAGCATCAGGCATAAACAGGATCTTTGAGCAGTGTCACAAGAAGGACTCAACACAATACATAGCAATTAATTAAAAATTGGAGTAAACACCAGGAAGATTGCCCGTTGTTAATAGAGCTAATGTGCAATGGTCTGCATGGGACGGACACAAATGTAGCAGTTTGGAAAGCAGAGAAGCTGTAGGGCTTTAATGACATGCCCACACTGACACAACCTATACCCAGCACGTGTAGGGGATGGGCAATCCCAGCAGGGCCCCAGCCAGTGACATCTGAGTGACTAACAGTGCTTTTGGCAAAGGGAGAGGAAGGGAAAAGGCTCTGGATCACCTCAGTGGGTAAAATCTGAGCCGGGGATCCCAACTGGTGTTTCCTCCATCCCCAGAGCTGAGCATGGCAGGGATCACCATCACGAGTCGGAGCCCAGGCACCAGAGCAGCTGTGACAAGAGCCCTGCTGATGTGGGAGTTGTCACTGGGCACAGAGACTGATGGGGCAGGCAAGGAGAATGGCTCTGATAGGGCTCTGATGAGGGTCTGCCTACTTAAAGCCAGAATAACTATCTTAATTAAAAATCTGTCCCCTTAACCTTGGACTCCCTGGTTGCAAGTGGACATCCCCTGAGCCCAGGTGGGGGTCAGGGAGTGCCAAGATGGGGCTCAAGCCAGCATTGTCTAGGGGTTGTTTATTTATGAGGGAAGCTTTAGGAACTGAATCTGGTCCTTTCTCCCATCCCCAGGCAGGTTTATCAGGATTCTTCATTTGAAGGATGATAATTTTTGAAGCACCCCAAGTGAATGATGGTCTCGAGAATATTCTCAGTATAATTTACCTTCAAGTTTTATTTGTGTACTGCAGGGCCTCGCTTTAGAAAACCACAAAAAATCATCCTAATTTTAACCCTATATTAACTATATATATTTTATATATATATATATTATATTATATATATACATATAAACTATATTTAACCCTATATTATACTCTAGAGCATAAACACTTAAGGATATTAAGTAATTAGTGCTGTAACTGTTTTTGGAAAAGGAATGCTGCAATTTAAATTTGTGACAAAATAAGGAGGTTATTTTTAACCTGCCAAATCTCTCAACACCAGCTGTCACAACATTATACTGAAAATAAGCATGGCAGTCTTCTCTCTTCTTCATATTTTATACCCCTCCTCATCTTTATATCTTATGTTGCTGCAAGCAAGTCCTGTCTATTTTTTAATTTCATGGACATGTCTTCCCAGGTCAAACACCTGAGTTCTATTCTTTTCAGTTAAGTAGTGTCTCCTTTTTGAATCTACATATTGTTTTATTTTCTTTGGTCTTGTTTGGTGGGGTTTTTTCAGCCCCCTGTATTCAGGCAGATGTTTTTGTCACAGTGAAACGTCTCAATTAAGCTCAGTGTAGTCCAGGGGAACAGGCACAAATCAGTTCTCAGGATCTTCAACAAATTCTAATCATCATTCTGAAGCCTTGGTGAAAACATTGGTTTGTTCTGTCCTGTGTAAGTAGTTGGGAATACAACCATACCTTCACTTTTTTGGATGAAGTAAATAGCACTCCCTATTAACTTCCTGAAAAATCATTTCATGTCAAGGGATTTTTTTTTGGCCTATGATTTTTCCTTTCTTGTTACAGAAGTTTACTTTATCACTACATCAACAAGGGAGAAAAAAAAAAAACAATCGCCCAAACCCCAGAATATTTTTAGGAGATCTAGAAAGTAATGTCACAGATGAAAAAATAATCTTGCAGCGATATTTAATTGCCTACATTCCATCTTTCTGCTGTCATGAGTTGGGCTGCACCAGTATAACTCGGGGTAGAATTTGGCCCATTATATTTAACTTGTCTACATTTATCTTTTTTTCAAAATTCTTGCATGTCCTTGACAATTAGTTCTCAGATCTAAGTACTGAATAACGGCACGTTGCAGAAATTAGAAGAGAAAAAATAAACTAGTTGTCAACATCATACCGAGTAATTCAATAGTACTAGAATATCCCGAGGGTGGATATGAATAAACAATTCATGAAGAGCTGGTAAATTACATTTCAGCTTCTGTTTACTGCAAAACTAGTCAAATACTTAGCTCTATTAAATAAAGATAGCCCACTGGGCTTAGAATAAAGAGCATTTCTTAAGAGTTTTCCTCCTGTATTTGTTTTGTGCAAGGTACATTTAGGCTTTTAAGCAATCTAGAATACAAACAGATGAGATGACACCAGACAAGGTCAAAGAGGAACTCTGATGACCTGCAGCAAGCTGAGTTAGTCCTTAATTCTTTAACAGTGTACACATAATAATGATGAACTAAAAGGTATATGTCTGTAAGTTTTTAGGCCAATCTTTAAGATAAGATGAAAAACTAATACAATTTGCGATATCTTCAGGGTACATTTAGAAGCATTCCTAGCATTAGATGTCTTGTGATGAGTCAGTAACATCTGATTCTTCAAGGTTTGCAGTTCATATTCATCTTTTAACTCTAAACACAATGCTTTTAACCCTTAGAAGTCAGTCATTATAGCAAATCAGTGAGGAAGAGAAGGTCACCAAATACTGTTAGGTGTGTAATTGCTGGCAGAAAATCACAGACTAATTTGGGGTGGAAGGGTCTCCTGAAGACCATTAGGGGAAGATGGCCTTGCAAAGCAGAACCCACTTAGAAGCTGAATCTAACTTTGTACCAGGTTGCTCGGGGCTTTATCTGGCAATGTTTTTCGTACCTCTAAGAATGGAGACTATAAGCTATCTCTGGACAACTTGTTCCAACGTTTGACTGTCCTCGTTCCAAATGCTTTTCCTAATATCTGCTCAGAACTTCCTTTGCTGCAGCTTGGGCCCCGTTTCTTGTGCTGTTTAACAACACAAAAGGCTCTACCATCCTGTTTCAGGTCACATAATTGATTTATGGAATACCAGGACAGCACCATTTAGAAAACTGAGAGCTGTGGAAATTTTCTCAGCCTTTATGGTGCTTGTGAAAAATCCCTTAAATTGGAAAGAAACTGCACATCTCCTGCTATGGGGTCAGATTGCAAGGTTCATTTGTTTGTTCTTAAACATCCTCCAGTGAAATCTTCCCCCTATCAGTGGGGAGGGCATTAGGAGAAGAAAGAAAGGGCAACAGAAAGGTCACATTAAAGAGAAATCCCTAATATGCTGCACCCTTTACCAGTGTATGCAGCAGAAGAATCACTTTTAGTATGATAGTGCTTTTTCACATATATATTAAGAGCAATGTGATCAAGACCTATTTGCTACATAACATACACCAAAGAACCTCATTCTAAAACTGGAATTTTTATTTTAAATGCATGAATTCACAAACGTCCTTTGCTCTGTAGAATTGCAGTTTGATAAAGGCATCCGGACAAGCCTGAAATCCATCGTTAATTGCCTTAAACTTTATTTATGTCCATAACACCAGATCCAACGAATCTGCTTCTTCATTCCTCAGCAGTAATGCTGGTGAATCATTCTCTACACCCTTAAATTGGTTGCCCAGTTAATTCCACAGTGTCCAATAAAATTCATGAGATGTGCACTGCTTTTGCTTTTTGGATATAATTTGGCATCTAGTGCGAGACTGGTTTGCGGAAGAGGCCCTAGGACTGCTGAAATGTCAGGGCCATAAAAGCAAGATGCTGTTAGTCTTTAGGGAAGTATTATGAAGGAGAGTTAGCAAGTGCCTTGCTAGCTTTCTCATCCCAGTAGGAATGTGCTTTGGGGCAGTTTAGGAGGAGAAAAGCTTGAGAGTAAATGGAAAAAAAACTGCTACAAGGTGAACTGGCGAACAAGCTTCTGGGATGCTTAATCAGTTCACTGACACTCACTATTTTTGACCTGGGAAGAGAGGGGAGGTGGTTTTATAGTATCGCTACTTAAGAAAATTACCAAGACAGAACTTATATTGTTTACTCAACCATTATGCTGTATGAGGTACTGATAAATAACACTGAAGTGACAATCTCTGTAATGAGATTCCCAATCATTCTCATCACAAACCCACATGATTTATTAGTGTGAATTGATACCTCAGCTAGAGATGTCCTGACAGTCAGATTTTAACTGCAGGCTGCAGGTAATTTTAACAATATTTTCCTGTTCAGATGTTATGTTTGATTTGCTTCTACCTGCTACCGTGGTTTATACTGACAGCATTAAAAATGGGTTACTGCACTGTGGCATTTTACAAAGGTTCATGTCACTTCTTGTTACTTCATCTCATGTTGCAACACGACAGAGCACGGTCTGATATAATGTGGTGTGGCCTCCTGCATTAGAAAGGGTCAAACATTTTCTAAACAGCAATATTTACTTTGCAATGGATATTAATTCAGAGGTATTAAATGCCATATTGAACACTGGCAGCACATTATTTTCCATCTCTGTTAATTTGTATGGCTCACACACACTGGGTTACATCGGTCACTGCTCTGCACCAGAAAATTGGGTCTGTAGGAAAGAGAGAGACTGAGGAGAAAAAACGGGTAGAAGTAAAATAAACTGTCTTTCCTACTCTAAAATGCACCAAAAAATTATTTTTCATTGGAAATTGCTGAGCCTGTAGATGTGCACACCACTTTAAGGTCTTAATAAGGCATCCAGGTGAGACTATCCTATACGGTCATGTCAAAACTTGCCTGTCAGTGTGCAGGATAATAACACATGTTCTGAGAGCTTCTGTAGCTATTTGAACACCTTGTTTTTAGCCCTACTACTCTCTGTAGGTTATAAGCAGAAGGGAAGGTCAGCTTTTCCTCTTTTAGCAGCAAACTCATCACAGGTACAACCTGCATATGGGAAAACCCCATTTTTTTTTTCCCCATTTATTTTAATTTAATTTTCTCCAGTTTCTAGTGAAGCGGGCATAGAATTCGCTCCAATATTTAGCAGCAGACTTAGTGAACTTATAATCAAATTAGCAGAACTTCCCTCCTAGTCTCAAACGGAGTTTTTCTTGCCTTTCTCCTAAACAACATTTTTTAAGGGCCAGAAGGGAGAGTTCAGATGAAGCCTGGTGACAGTTTCCACTTGTGTTTGAGAGTTCTGGAATTAGGGAGAAAATTTTGGCAAAGGGGTCACACAAGTACTGCTGCCTTACCTCATCATAGAGACTCCTGCTCTTTTTCCTGCTTTGAGTCCAGCCTATTTTGCATGAATTTGGTATTTCTCATTACAATTACAGGAAGAAAGGAAAGCATTCTACAGCAGATCAGTGTGAGCACTAGCAAGAATCTCAAGAAAAGCTGATGTGTAAAAAACCTGATAACACACACAAACCACTATTTATTTGATTGCATAATATATAGAAAAATTAGGGCTGAAGGATGGAAGATCAAACACATGGTACTGATAAGCTTCTCAGAAATTTATACTAATTAAAGGGTATTTTATTCTACAAGTGATACCATTGAGAGATGGTATTTCTCTACTTGGTACTGCAAAACAGCCCAGAAGTGAGAGTTTCTATGTGCAGACTGCCACTGACTGGTGGCAACAGTGTAAGTGTTGGTATAAAATTAAACCAATTTAACTTAAAACAGGTGCAAAAGACTGTGTTATTTGGGCTTAAGCCAAACTCATTTAAGGTAATTTCAATCAATATGAATTGACTTATGTTAAATTTAATTAAACCAGTCCTAAAAAAAAAAAAAAATTAAATTGAAAGTGCTTTGATGAGAAGTTGCATAGAATTAGCTTAAATTAGGTTTAAAAATTACATATGGTAAATTGTACCACCATCTTTCATAGAGGAATGTCTAAAGTTAAAGAGGTAAGTCGGTGATGGGAGAGAGTTCATGTCCTACATGCTGCCTGAATCGGAGATGGAGCCTCAGCCAGACCTTTTGCTGAAGACCAGGATGGGAACAGAAATCTACTCCAGCCAGTTTCCTCTTGCAGGAGTGGTGCCACTACAGAGCACAGTAAATAATGGCAATACCTTTCTTGGAAATTATCCACCAGCTTTTTTTCAAAATGAAAAATGGTAACTTCTCAGAATCTTAATAATTTCAACAGAAGCTTTACAAAAATCCCTGGTATAAACAACCTTAGACATAACAACGCTTTTTAAGGACACTGTAAAATTCAAATAATTTCCTTTTAACATGTATTTTGAAATTGCCTTTTTGTTTGTTTGTTTGGTTTTTTTTGTTTTTTTTTTTTTTTTTTTTTTTTGTTTTTTTTTTTTTGTTTATGTTATTGCACTCTACACCAGCAGTACTGCACCACAATGAGGGATACAGTCATCTATACATGACAGTTGTGGATGTCCCATCCCTGGAAGTGTCCAAGGTAGGACAGGGCTTGGAACAACCTGGGCTAATGGAAGGTGATCCTGCCCAGGGCAGGGGGTTGGAACAAGATGAGGCCCCTTCCAAGCCAAACCATTCTCTGAGGTTTCACTTTTGAGCCATCAAAGACACATTTGCCAGCCAGCATTGATTAAAACAGGTCATTTTTTTTCTAGACTGAAACATATCCTGTTTTAGTTAACAGTAGAACATTCCAATGCCTTGACAATGAATAATAAATAACAGGTATCCTTAAAATGACTTTAAAAGCAAACCCAATTATTTCAATTACATTGTTTGATATTATGTCAGGCCAAGAGCAGCACTGGGAAGTGTGGCAGGCTGCCCCCTCCAACAGCACAGCCTGTCTTTTTGTTAAAGTTCATAATGAAAACACAAAGAATTTCCATGAAACATCTCCGTTTCCTTGAAACACCATTTTCCAGGAAAAAGCATTCTGCTGGAAAATTTCTGACTAGCTCTTCTGTCTCATTTCTTTCCATTATATGTACTTAGGAACTCGAAGTGTCCCTACAATAGGCAAGTGCATTACAACCCAGACACCTGGCTTGGCCTCCAATAATAAGTAAAAGTCACACTGAACTCAGAAAAAAAAGTAAAAGTTCTCTGCCACCCTATCTTCCACTAAAATACATGGGAAAATTTAATGTGATTTTGCCTTCAGAAAATAGACAAAATCTCTGTATAATCTAATACATCAAACTTCTGATTATTTGCCATGTCCTCAGAATACCTAGCACAGCACACTCGTTGATGGGTTGTTATGTAAAAAACTGTTAAATGTGGGAGGTTTTCAGCTACTCTGTAATTAGTGTTTTCACAGAGTCCTCTTGTGCTTGGTGTTGAGTGGGACCATTCCCCCATTTGTCTCCCACCTGCAGGTGTGTGATCCCAGCTCCAGAGAGCCAAGGGAGACCACAGAGGGGCCAACCTCACTCTTCCACTCACTTTGGCAACTGCCTCTGGGAGTAAAACTACACGAGAAGGAAATAAGATTGTTCTGTGGCAGAGAAAGGGAGAGAAACAAGGTTCAAGTGAGAACCTTGGGATCTAAAAATCACATATTGAGGTGCCCAGAGGGCAGCACAGAGGCACCAGCACAGAGCCAGATAACTGAGTTGGGCCATCGGGCAGGAGTGACTGAGCTCCACCTCCATCAGAGGAAGAGGTGACAGGGAAAGGTGGGAGAAAAAGGCAGCAGATGGGAGGATGAGGAGGCGTGGAAGAGCAGAAATGCAATTAACAGTTTTCCAAGTGGTTTAAATGGTTATGAATTGAGAACTGCAAAAATTCACAGATAACAACAACAACAACAAACGAATATTTTCCACCTGTAGGTGCCAAGTGCTCTGAGAGGAGCCACACAGCATTAACTCCATCTGCAGAGAACAAAACTGAGGCACACAGGGGGGAAATAAAAGGTGCTCCACAGGCTGGTTTCAGAGGCAGCAACAGTGCCAGAAGGGCAGCTACAGCTTCCCCCCCCTCACCCAGCTACACATCGTGGGTCTACTTTTCCTCGTCTAGTAATGGATTCTATAATTATAAAAATAGTCTGTGGATAAAAATGCAGACATGAGGGGAATCAGTCTGTGAAAAGGGAGTCTACAAATCAACGTGCATCAGGGCTGTGCAGAGGTTGAGAGTGCCAGATGAAGGAACTAAGTTTTCAGAAACATTTATTCTTAAATGGTTTTCCAGACAAACTCAGTGACCTTATCCATTTCAGTTAACTGGAATCTACAAACACAGTGGGGGAAGATATTTTTCAAAGATCTCAAATTCCCATTTTACAGAGAACAGAAGGTTCTCAAACCTTGAAGATGGCCATTGGCTTCTCACGATATTTTAGTGTTTAGTAAGTAGCCAGGTCATTTCTAATTACCAAAAGCAAAACTCTTCAGATAGAATATATTCTAAAGTTGTGCGCTAGAAATGCAACAAAATCTTCTCATAATTGGGGGTAAAAATGTTAGCTGATGTAATGACATTTGGGAAAAAAATGTGGACAAAATTCAAATTCCAGCAGAAAAGGAGACTGACCTTTCATAATGAAAATGACTAACCACACATGAAAAAAAAAAAAAAAAGTAGAAAAAAGGAAAAAAGATCAGACCCAGTAAAGTGCATAAAAGGGAGGAGAAAGGCAGCAGCGTGTCCAGCACTGACTCCTCCAATACTAACAACGAGTCAAAGGACTGTTGTGGGTTGAAGCTCTCTCTCTTTTTTCCTGTGTTCCTCAGTATCTCATTTCTTTGCTCTATTAAAGAATCCTAATGGTGAAAGCTTTAAGGTCAGGCCTTGATGTGCCAGTGTTCTACTCGGGGGTGGAAGAAAAATTCTTTCATTTTCCATTTTGATTTCCAGTTTTAATTTGACTTGATAGCTTGTTGCACTTTGACTTGCAGCAAGTGCTTCCTATGTGAAGAAGTCACATCCAAAAGTTAAAAGACTGTAAAAAAATCAAAGTTTTTAATACACTGAGCTACACAGCCTGCCTGACCATGCAGGGACCATCTTGCCCTGGATGTGAAGAACAGACGCCCACAGAAAACCCTCTCTGGCAGAGCTCGTCTAGGAATGCTTTATTCTAAAATTAATCAACCAGAGGTATCAGTGGCTACAGGGAGAAGAAAGAAAAAGGTATGCATTGAACTACCAAACCCGTTGTGTGGAATGACTAAGTGGAAAAAATCTGTGCAAATCCACTAAAGCTGGAATGCAGCAAAGATACGAAGGCAGAAAAGCTTTTTTAAGTGCTTCATGGTTTCATATCAAGAAAGGTTAAAATCCCAAAGAATAACCTTTATGGGTAACCAAGATTTTCACATCTCACAATGAAAACATTCCCTTCCACGTAGTAAGACCAATTCCACACACACTAATTTTAGCAAAAAAAAAAGCAAACATGTCATTACTCTATGCACCAACCTCTAAAATAATTACATCCTCCACTCACTGCTTTATCCATCACAACAGAGGCCAAGAACTTATAGGTATCCCTGGTGACTGCAGATGTTATTAAGTAAAATAAGTTTTCTTTCATCACTTCACAGGTTGAAGGTGATACCTGAACTATACAAATTCCATTTTGGCAACTCCTGTTAGACATCATATTGTATTCTGGTGACATCTCTTACCTGTTGCCTATGTGGAATATTTTATTTGTGCTAAAAGATATGTAAGTTTGCCCTTGCTTCCCTGAGAAAGCCTTTCGATCCTTTATTGTCTGTTGTGCCAGGCATCTCTGCCTACATTTATCTTGAAAACAAAGGTCCTGCAATTATGGAACTTCTGAAAAAATACCAGAGAAAGGAATCAATGACATTTTCAGGAGAAAATACTTCATTGTTCTGTGTACTAGAGAAGTTTCCAAATGTTTAATTTAATCTTATAGTATCATGAAACAACAGAGTTATTACTGCCCATGCCCCAGTGCATTTAGTTTCCTTTCTATGCAAAAATTCTGCAGGTCATTTCTGTTTGAATGGCCAGTTCTTCATGTGGAAAGAAAGCTCAGACAATGCCTTACTGAATAAAACAGGCTTGTTTCATGATTCATTACACCTCTTTTTGTCCTTACGTGTAAGCCAGCTCCTTCTCAGTTCTACACCAAAAGAATGCACAATGGAAGTTGTGCAGAGCCATAAAAGCAATGCTGGGAATTCTCATTCATACAGTAAAATGCTCAGTAAAAATAAGAACATTTTGCAAAAGGTACTGATAGTCTCCATTTTAGAACTGATTTTTCATTCTGCATAAGCTCGTTTTTCTTTATACTTAAACAAATGACAGATGTTCGTAAAAATGATATTAAGAGTTCCTTTTGGCACTTCTGTTCAGTGCTCTCATTTATTACTCTTCTGGTAATAGAGTATGCAATGTTATTCTGTTGAAACCAGGATCATCAAAATTGCCAGGTGTCTGATGTGTGATCATTCCCTCTATATGCAAAGCAAAGTGTTTCCAAATGCATTAGTCTGGTGAATTCTATGCTTACGGCTCAATTCTTCAGAGTGTTGTGTACTTTGATTATATACACCTTAACTCCATGAGTTTAATGTCAATAATGTTCAGCCTCCCATAAGATTGAGACCTTGAATAAAAAAAAACCTCTCTAATTGTGATTCTTATAGTGAATAGGTTAGTGTTCTTGAGCAAATCTATAAAATCAGGTTCCAAACTATAAAATTTATTCCCATTTTTAAGCCCTGAGAAACATTTTTTTTTTTTTTTTTTTTTTTTTAGCAAAAATGCTGGTCTGCAGATGAATTTTGTGGTGAAGTCAGTGGGGAGAACAGTTTCTAAATATAAAGATGGACACTTAAATTAAGAAGCTGTGCAACCCTTGTCCTGTGAATGATATACAACGTTCCTCGTTCCCCCACATCTACTCCTCCTCCCTCCAAAAAAAAAAAAAGTAAAGAAAAAAGAAAAGTAAAATATGTTCAGCTCCATTAATTTTTAAAAGTGGACCTCTGTATGGATAGATCAGGTTCTGGTGGCAAAGTCAGCAGTAAGAAGGGCAGAAAAGTTGAGAAATGTGGTAAAGGAGGCAGCTGATAGCTGAAAATCACTATGTATACACACTGCATTGCACTGCACATACCCATGAACACCTACTATATGGAGTTGGCAAGGAAATTTTCATGGCTGGTAGAAGAAAAGGACAATCTGACAGAAGCTTTGCAGATATTCAATGGCAGTGAAGTAAAGGGGGCTCTCAGGGGACTCCTTCCAGCCTCTGAAACACCATTTGTTCCACTAGGGAAACCCTCTTTCTGCTTCCCTGCATTTTCTGCCTTCTGCTGCATTCAATCCAGCAAGTTCCTCTCCTGTTTCTCTTCTTGTCACAGCTTCAGTCTTGTTACCTACACAGTCCATCTTCTTATTCACCTACTCATTTTAATTCCCCACATCCCCTCACTTTGATCACCCCGTGGAAGCATCTCCAGTCCTCCAGCATCCTCAGCCCCTCACCTCCAGTGCCTTTCCACCTCCATTTCAATTCCCCCTTCCCACTGTAGCTTCAGAACATCTCTGTTCCCACCTCTCTGTTCTCTGGGTATCTCATATTCCCCATTTCTACTGTCTCCAACTCGAAGAAAACCACCAGCAATAAAATACTGTATAGCTAATGTATCCTTTAAGTGTTTATGAGTACAAGGGAATGCTATTTTATTTGAACTGAGTCTGTATCTTTTCCAGTATTCCAAGTGCTATTGTATATTTACAGGATTTTTAGCTCAGCTACATTCTCCTCTCTTATAGAAAAAAATGCTCCTAATGATTGAAGTGTCACTATGAGGATTGTATTTATTGACATATTTCTGGTTTTAGATAAACCGTAATTTTATTGCCTTAGCCAGAGGGAAGTTAAATGGTGAGGGATTTTCTAATCTCTACTTTAAGAGGGATAAATCTGTTTACCTCCCAAATAATAGAGAGATCTTGCCCCTGGCTAATTCCCTCTTCTTGTCTAAAAGTTTTTACCCTGTCACTATGAATTGCACAAGAATTAGTTAAAACAAGGGGGTTTGTGAGATGTAGCCTATCAAAGAAGAGCAGTGAGGAGGCTGGGGGCCAAGAGAGAAATCTCTTAAGGTGGATCAGAAATGCCTCCATAAATGGCAAAAAAAAAAAAAAAAAGTTATAAAACCCCAACCTTCCTACATTTTTTCCTGCCATCTTCATGGGTTTTCCTCTCTTCCTTTAAGCCACTCTAGAAAGCAAGTAATTATGTGACCACTGTCTGAGTGAGAAAGCATGAAATGAAGTAGAGGATAGAAAAAAGTAGATAGAAAAAGTTATATTTACTTTTTAGAAGAGGATTACTATTGTAATATGAGTAAAAATTATGGCTCCTCCTTCCACCCCCCTCCGTGCAACACACACAAAACTAGAAGATGCAAAACTAGATTTCTTACAAGCATCTACTGGACTTGTTTGAAAGGTGAAGTAAGAGGGACTCATACAAGGATTCAGATACCGAAATTGCTGAAAAAAAGCTACCTCTCCATAGTGTAAGTATTTCCAATCCATATGCCAAAACATGGGGGTGAAATAGTTTTTTCAAAGACAGAATTTTTAAGACAATGTAAGCAAACCAGCTTGTCTCCTCTGAACTCTTTTAATTAAAAGTCACTCCAATTTTCCATTTATTTTGACTTCAGAAAGATCTGCTGTGGGTTTCATAACATTTGAAGCATAGAAATCATAAAAGCAACTCCAAAAAAGCATTTTATCATAAAAAGTATCAGAAAACTTAAATTACAATATATCTGTCTATACTGTACATAGCAACATCTATTTTACAGGAATCTGTGAGTATCCTCCCAAATCTTTACCTCAAATAATATTAAAACTGAAAAAACTTTTTATAGATAAATGCAGCAAATCTTCAGATTTGAGTTACTTAAGAGAAATAAAATACCATTACTGGAGTATTTCGAAAATCTCAGGTGAAGAGAAACCAGGAGGGAAAAGGGTTTTATGTACCAGGATGTCCTGTATTAATCCTACAAATTTACTTGTGAATTGTGAACAAGATTCTGCAATCATGTTATAGCACATCCAGACTTATGGTTGGACATGCTCTCTATTATTTTTTCAGCACAAACCCTGCAAAGTCAGAGGCACTGTATATTAGCAGAATATTTGGATGCTTAGAAGACCTGAGAAGTATGTGGAAAGAAAAATCAGTCATCCAAAGGTGCATGGCTTATCTTTGCACTCATCTCCAAGCCCTGCAGATAGGAAAGATTTTTTTCTCTTGCTATTATTAGTGCAAAATGGAGATCCAGATTTGTTCATAGCTAGGTAATGTATTTAGCCTTAGGCCAAATCTCTATTTTATACATAATCTACGTTTTGCCATCACTGAAGTCATGGAAGATATGTTTCTTCTTTCAAAAGGGATAAAATTAAGCAATTGCACCAACAATTCTTGCACTTTAATCTCCACATCATCCGTCATCTGTCTCATTCATTTAATATCAAAGCATGTTCTTCTTTCATTGTTTATCCATATTCTTCTTGTTTCCACTTTTAACCAAGCAAAATAACAATAATAATAATGCAGCTTTTCTTCACTCCATGTCAGATAACATTGTGTAATCAAACCCTGGTTTTGACAAGCAATGAGAGTTTTCTTATAAGGTTGTAAGCTTGTCAAGGGTAGCTATTGCAGTGTTGCCCTTGCC
The DNA here is from genome assembly GCA_038380795.1 of Pyrocephalus nanus. NCBI lineage: Eukaryota > Metazoa > Chordata > Aves > Passeriformes > Tyrannidae > Pyrocephalus > Pyrocephalus nanus. The sequence goes on along the minus strand of CM076270.1, from coordinate 5,439,512 downwards.
TCTGGTTTATGAGCATCAATTATCATCAGTGTGAGGGAAGAGAAGTACAGCAGAGTTCCCTTGCTCTGGGAGGTCTATCCCTCTATAAGGACTGGAAACCAAACTCACTTCAAGCTTGAAGGGCAAATTGATCACATAACAGCCATGGGGAAATACTACAAATTGTTCCCAACTTTACAGCCTCTCTCCCTGATGAGTTTATCACAGTGTAAAACTGAAAAATCGGAGGTTAAAATAAAACCCTCCCATCTTTGGACCAAAACCAGATTAAGACTGAAATAACCTATTGGATTTTTGTTATTCCATAGGAAAGAGCTTCCTTTCTTTCCAGTTTTATACTCCTCTGGCTCTTTACTAGGCACAAGGCAGGTTTCAGTGTCAATCTCCCAGTTTCACGAGCTGAATGATGCCAAACTCTGAGCCAACTGCTACCCAGGGAATCACAGTTTACTCCTTTTCTGGGCTGAAGTGTGAACTTCAGGGCCACAGTAGTATTGTCAGTATTGGGGCAGCAGTCTTCCAAGCTTCCCAAATCCACACATGGGAAGAATACAAGATGATGTCCAGGGCAAAGAACAAGAAAAGGTGTGGAAATCTCTCAGGTATATCCTGGATACCTAGATACACTTAGTCAGATTATTTCCTAGATTTAACCTCTGCTTCTACACTTTGCTCCAATACATTTCGCTCACCTCCCAGCAAGTATCATACTGCAGATGGTTTTGGGAGTGGTTGAGTTCTTCCTCCCTTGTTTCTGAGGGAGAAAGAAGGATGTAGCAATTAATTACCTTGCAAACACAACGATCATCCCTGGTCATCTATCATCCGAGCAGTGTGTCTACTGAATTATGGTTAACGTAAGTCAGCAGACACAGGAGCCTGCCATCCATCTCTGTAACACATCTCTATGGCAAGATCCCCGTGGGAGAAGATGTACGTAAAGCAGAGCTTTTCTCTGAGGGTGTTCAAATCAGTCATAAAATCTCTCTCTCTCACTCGTGAGCTTCGCTGATTCCCATCCACTCTGGCCCTCATGATGAACAAAACCCGGAGAGCGAGAGGGGAGCTCAGCAGAAAGTTCACAGCCCGCAGCATCTGCACATAAATAACAGGCCTTAATGGTTGAAGGCAAACTGTGTCCGTTTGGGAATTTCAGAGTAAATTGCATCCTGGGACAGAGCTCCGACAAGCACTCGTTGCACTCAGGACTTGAGGACAAAAATCTCAGGACTTGGGGCACAGGAGAAGGTCACTCAGCCTTGCAGCTTGAACTCTGAAGCATTTCCATTCTCCTGCACTTTATGAGCAGCACTCGCTGTACCAGTGGTACATGCTGGTGTATTGACCTTCATTCTTTTCTTTCCCAAGCTGTACAGCACATTAGCAGAGGAAAGCTAATGCAATTGGCATCAAAGAACTTACGTGCAGTCTGATGGGCTGGCGAGCTGCCAAGCCTCTAATCCACCATGTGATGGGCAGGACTTCAGTCCCCAGGAGAGAGTGATTTTCAACAGAGTTTCCTATTTCTCTGAAGTTGTCAGCAGTTGCATTCAGATCACACAAATCAAATGCCTTCAAGGTAAGTGATTATTTAAGGAATTATTTTCAATAAGAGCCTTTGGTCCTAGTGTTCATTCTGATAGTGGGTGGAAGGAAAAAAAACCCGCCCTTTGGTTCTCCGATGCTGAGCTTTTTTGTACCAAAAAAATCAGAAAAGAAGCAAAAAGCAAAGTTCACAGCTAAATATGGTATTAATGCCAGGGGTCACTTAAGCAGATGAATCCAAACCAATATTTTAAAAATCTTACATCCTTACACTGCAGTTTAAAATACCAGTGTCTATTACAGCTGCTTCCATGGTGTTTGCTTACCAAGGGCTCAGACAAGACTGAAGAAGAAGGATGCCCAGATTCAGGAAAGCACTGCAGCATGTACTAATTTTCCTCAGAAAAAGTGTCCTCAAGTAATAAAATTAAATCACTTCAATGGCTTGTAATAGGACTTTAACTTGGCTAAAGCTTTGAGGTAAATCTGCCTAGACCTTTGCCTTACAGCGGGTTCACAGAAAAGACAGACAGTCTCTTAAAATTAAAAACGCAAAATATCATTAAAATAAAAACCAGAATAATTAACTCTTTGGGACAGAGAATATTCAAAGGGATTGGAGAGAAGATACATGAAAAGTGTTTGAGAAAGGAATTCTCCCCTCCTTCTCTGCCCTTTCAGGCTGTTCATCTCTCCAATTTTGTGTAGCCTTCTGGGCTGTGGCAAGCACTCCTTGAGCTTGCCACAAAATTTCCCCTCTGATGTCCAGAGCCCTTGGGGTGTCTATTCCCAGTCCTGCTCAGCATCCCTCCATTTTTCCTGTGCTGTAGGCTCTCTCCTTGCTTATGGTCTTTACCCTCATCCTTCCTGGGCACTGTTGGGACATCCCCTGCCTTCGCCTTGCCTCACCCTCTCTGTAGATGAGTGGATTGTATAAAATGAAAAAATAAGCCAGAGCAGCTGCCACGAGGCCTGAATTCAGGAATTCTCATGTGTTCTGGTGGCCAAAGTTTCTCAGTGAAGCACACGGAGTGCGTCCATAAATCTCGCTCGAGGACCTGTGAGGAGCGATGCTCTGGTTTAAATCTATGCCCCTCAGAAGTCCCATCGATTTCAAGAGGATGACTTAGGCATGGGAAGTAAAGCACATACATTTTGCAGGCTGTAGCTTCAGCTTTCATAGGAAGTGATAAAGGAGATTTACAGCATTGCTTTTTCACCTGGGTTTTTACCCCATTTGTCCAGCTGTGTAGAAAAATGACCAACGCTAGCCAGTAACTCTGGTGAGTGAGTGAACAGGCTTTCAGTGCACAGGAATGTGAACAAGGTAGAAACTATTTGAAGTTCTCATATTTACAGGAGGCATGTGCTCCTTTTTTTTCTCCCTAAAGTCCCAACTGCGAGGGCTGGGTTCCCAATCAAGACAAAGATCCTCATAGACCAAGCATTGAAGAAATGCCTAATGAATGATGAACCCCGCCAAAAATATCTCGAAACTTAAATATGAGATGCAAATAAATGCAGATATGCACCCTCTGCTCCCAGTGATACAAAAACAATCATTCAAAACCCTGTATTTCCATGGACTCGATTTTGCTCATTTTTAGTACACAGTAGAGAATAAATAATTAGGCAAAAATCTGGTTAAAATTCTCTAAGCAATGTTCATTTATCTACACTGCAGTTATCTTGTCTTCTAATTTACTAGTTAAGCTCTTTAATATATACTTTACAAAGTCTAAAATCCGGTGCAAGAGAATCAATTTTGGTATGAGAAATTCAGCCAAGGCAATTGTTAGGATTGGGGTTTTTTTGCAGTGATTAAATACTTAGTGTAATCTGCCATCAAATTATTTTTGGAGTTTAACACAATTTCTAATTCTGCTATGCACTTTGAAGCATAAAAAAAGATGTTATACAAATCAATATATGATCATATTGATTTTATTCATGTTTTAAAGATTCAGAGTAAGGGAGAGGGACAGAAAAAAAGGTAGAGTGATATCTACTTTTTCATGCCAGAAAATAGAATAGGTTTAAAAACTGATTGGAAATAAATAAAAGCTAGCCTCAGGTGCACATTTTATATTCCCTGAGATGGTTTTGAAACATAATAAATTATTGGAAACAGAGGCTTTGCATCCAGCAAATTAAGTCAAAAAGCCCTCCAAGGCCAATACCACTTATGCTCTACACATTACTGCCAAAGATAAAGCATTTATTAAGGCTACACACTAAAGATAACACAAGTGTGTGCAATATCAAAAGAGGCTGGGCCTTTGGGAAAGCACTGAAACAAACTATTTCCCTTTCTTTAGCATATGTGGCAAACTGCTCTCAGATATTGTTTTCACAACCTGTACAAATCGGGATTCTCCACTTGGAATGTACAGACCACACAAATACACTCAGAAGACTGGGGAGAACGGGCTGTCTGAACTCAGACCCAAGGTCAGACAATCTCAGCTGAAGGCAGCTGGAAAACCTCCAGTCCCTATGATGGCAATGCTAATAAATTGCAATGCAGCATGTCCTGTGTGAAGAGAATGTTAACTTCTTTCTTCCTTTAACACAAATTGGGTCTGTTTTACACTGAATGTATCCGCTGAAGATTTAGATCCGTAATGCTGCATCATGTCTAATATTCCATGAAGTATAGTCTGAAAAGAACAATTTGTTTTCTAATATGCCTAATGGAATGTGATTTATGATCCTAAAACACAAGCTGGTCAGCATGCTCAGGGTATCTCTCTCTGCAAACAGTGAGAACTTGTTTTATGAAGATTTTTTGCTTGAACCGAACCAAAAAAATTAGCCGAGTCAGTACTCCTTGAAAAGTGCATAAAACCATGTGTCCAGATGGTAGTGAACTTGACATTAAATGAATTTAAAATTTAAGGGGAAAATAACACATTTTATAAGTCTAATAATTTAAAAAGAAAAGGACATGGGTTTAAATTTTCTTTTTTGTGACAAACTGTAATTGGCCCTTTGACACAGTCTAGTTTAAATTTATAGTTGCAATGAATGTAGCATCAGAAAAATAGGCCTGAACATCTCAGTCAAGTATTTATAGAGCTACGAGAATTAGATATATTCTGCCTTAAAATATACTCATTAAATTGTAACTTTATAACCTTTTCAGTCTAGTGAGTAAGGTTTTAAGTTGTCACTCATAGTCTGATCTTCTTTATTACTTCAATTCTTTCAAGTACTGGCAATGGAAATACTTGGCATTATTTACAACTACAACTGACTTGCACTCATCAGTACCTCTGAGGTCTAAATCTAAAAGCCAGACTTTTAAAATGTCAATAGATACCGATGATCTAGGACTTGAGGGGGAAAAAAAAATACAAGCACAGAAAGAAACACATTCCTGGGTATCAGGAAGAGCAGATGTGAAAACTAAAAGCTACAGACACTGTCTGAAATACAGTGAATCCAGTAAAAGGAATTCTGCCTGTTTAATTGGCCTCTGGTTTAGACTGTTTCATGTCTCTGTGTGGTGCTGGTCAGCCTTAGTGATGGCTTAGGTAGGACTGAAGTAAAACCCAATTCTAAGGTGACCAGCACTTAAAATGAAAAACCTTTTATTTCATATCTGTTCTGTTTTGTAAAATTATAGAATGATCACATAGATTTGCACTGTGTTTACAATACTATTTAAACAAAAACGTCACAGAATTAAAAAACCCTGTGCCTTCTTAAATTTGTTCATATTTATCAGTGTTGGAATATAAAATGATAAAATTCTTGTAAAGGAGTTAGTTCCAAGCAAATACAAAATCAAAAGTATCTTGCTGAAGATTCTCAAAGGAATTACTGTTGATAAAAAGCTAGAATAATTTAAAAAGTCTTTTAAAAGCAAAAGTTAGAAGTTCTGCAGTATTAATTCTTCCCAGTTTTGAAGGTGTAACCTAAATAAACAGTGAGTATTAGCTACTTTATCAGTGCAATGAAAAGTCTGCTTTCCTGAATTCCTCATTACTCTGCTCCAGTGGTACTGAATTCTAAACAGCAAACACTGAAAACTAGAATGTTAAGAAATATCACTAACATGCCAGTACATCAAAAGAATGATTCACAAAGCCCCATTTGCACTAGCCTACAATCATATATGTATTCCAATGGATCAGATTACATTCAGACTGTCAAAAAATCAGTATTCCATTTGAAATGGGTGTATTCTGCCAACTTCAACAAGAATGTGTTTTGCCAACATCAACACAAACGCATCAGGGAGCTTTCCCTGCCCTCCAAAGTTCTTAAGTGCCAAACTGAGATAAGCAAAGAAATCAAAGCTGCAGTCCCTTGGTGTAAATAAGGGGCAGCTGCTGCCAGGCCCTCAGTCCTGCTGTCTGTGAGGGTCTCTGGCTTCTGTATTAACTCTACCCATTACTTAAAAAGATATCACAGTTTCCCTCTAGGGAAAGCTAATCTGTTTAGTTCTTAGAATGTGTGTTTATTTATTTCATATAAATACAGTGTAGTAGCCTCGGTGCAATAATTTCAGGGAGCTATTGTATCTGGGTAAAGACTTTAATTTATTTTCTATTTCTGCACATTTCAGACTGAAGAAGATGTAACTGTGTTATCCCTATACTTTCTATGGGGATTCAATTTTGCTGTTGTACTGTTCAACATTTTGATTTAAAGTTGTTAATTATTTTGCACCTTCAAAGACCACAGGTTCTCTTGTCAACATGTGCTGATGCCACTGCAGGCTCAAAATCCATCTCTTTAGAGAAGGCCTCAGACTCAGAGTGATTATGAACCTTGATTTTGTAAGAAAAATCTAAACCCACTCTATGCCCAATTCTAGTTTCATATTTTAAATGACATGTCAGCAACACATTGACCAGTTTCTGTTAAGAGAGAAGATGGGTCAGCAGTATCCAAACTCTATTACAGCATCTCTGCAATAAGACCTGAACTTAAATCTGTGATCTTTTAAGACTTAATGAAATTCTGACCAGTGCCAAAGAGTGTCTTGGAGCATTCGATTCCCAGCAGGTCCAGCTCCCTCGGTGAGACATTCACAACACACCAGAAAATGTCAAACACTTTCAGACTCAGACACTTGCTCTCTACCCTCCTACGAGCCGATTAGTTCATCATCATGACAACCTGTGAACTTTTAATGCTCTACAAACATTCTCCAAATATTAAATCAAGGTCATTGTACTGATATCTGTTTTTATTCTAAACCCCAGATGATGCGAAGGGAGGTTGTACAAGGTGCTCATTTTAAACCACTCTGTCACCTGTCATTTATTTAATCTACTAACAGAAACAAATGAATGGAATACTGCAAGGAACATCCTCAATATATATTTGAAATATATGAGATGGTTTTCTTTGTATATGATATGTACTTGTGTAATAAATTTTAAAGCATAATCACCACAATCTGTAATAAAATCCTTATGAAAAGAAATGAGATCAAATGACAGGGTATTTTCTTTTGAAGAAAATGTGGAGATCTTTCAGCTACCCTCTCTTTGAACCTGTGTGGAGTCCAGACTGAAGGGAGCCATGTCTTAACCTTAATTTCTTTATATAAAGCCTGATACAATCAATGCAGTAATTGCAGTAAATGAAAAACAAATTATCAAAGCAAAAGGCATTTTGAGATAAAGAGCAACCAATTTATCTTTAAATGGACATGAAGTCAAATAAGGTGCAGTAAACAGCAGGAATTAATTTAATAACTTCAAATTAAACTGAATCCATAATGAAGGGAAGACAACCAAGTGAGCATTTGGATACAGAGAGCATCTACACGTGTGAGAGAGACAACTGGCTCATAAGTATAGCTCTATCCCTTATAAAATGTTCCCTATATCTCTTCGGATACACAGAATTATCTAAATAATGTTCTCATAGATATTATACTGTAGATATAATAAGAGAAACATAGGATAGTGTAGAATAAATTATCTTTAGTTTTGAAAGGACCACAAATACAATAGCCAAAACGAAGGCACTAGTGACCTTATATACAGAAAGTTTTCCTAGTTCTATTAGAAACATCTGCTCAGAGAAATATAACAAAGTACAATAAACAGTGTGGTCTTGCTTCTGAGCCTACTTTGAAAGTCTGTGGATGTTACCACTTAGAGAAGTCCTGATAAAGCAATCACTTGACGTAAAACTATTCTCCTTGATCAAAGAAGTTGTGTAAATTGTTTGCAAATCCTCTCACAAATGACTGCAAAAGTCTGAGATATATTCAGTCACAGATATAGAACCCATACAGAACCCTTTCTTGATTTGTCCTTAGGAGCACTCAGCAACTAATAGTACCTGATCAAAATGGAAGGCCAAAAGTATTAAGAACCCAAATTATATATTTTCCATTTCAGATTGCAATTAACTATCTATAATACCCACTGACTTCTGCCTCTACGAAACAGAGCGTGAAACAGTTTGGCTTTAATTTGCTATGGCAAATAGCAGGTTGGAAGCAAGGGAGGGTGCAAGGTGAAGGAATAAACCTGGCTGCTTAAAAGTTATGCAAAGCAATGCCCAGCAGTCTCTGGGCACTCACATGTCTGCCCAGAGGTGGTCAGTTTTAATGCTGGGAGAAGAATGGCAAACACTGGGAGAAGAAAGGCACACCTTGGCTGCCATTGCTTAACTGCCAAATAAAATGTTCTTCCACAAGAAATCTTGAGGCTACAACCCTTCGTTTGCTCAACCTCACAGATTGAGAAAGATATAGAAATAACACCACCATACATTTGCATGCACGTGAGCCATCTGAAGCCTTGCAGAATTTCATGTTTAATCCAAATCAGCAATTTCGTGCAGCACTGAACTCCGGTGAATGTGGGCACATTCTCAGCATTTCCGATGTCAGAAGCATTCCATTCGCTATCAGGTTTGGAGGAGATATGCACATGCTGATTGAAAAAGGCAGATTAGTAACCTCCTGATGGCAGGGAGGAAAAAGAGAAGGAGACTGAGAGCTACCTCATGCCACTGAGCAAGGCGCGTACCCAGATACGCTGCGCTATCACAGTGTCACAGTGGATATCAGCTGTTAATAGTGAAAGAGTGCAGGTCTGATGCAGGGTAATTCTAAGCCAGATACTTATTCATAGGAGCAGAAACTTCCATTTACAAAGCTCAGCAATGGCCAATGCATCTACAGTTTTTGTGAAAACAACTCCAAAACAACAGGAACGATAATGCGCACAACCACGAGCTGAAGGAAGATTTATGATCATACCAGGCTCAGCCTTATTTTATGGCTGCCATATGAGATTTTATTTCTGGAAAGAGGCAGCATTGATAAAGAGATTTAATTGTCTGTCAGCATGCCTTATGCTGCAGTTACGTCATTTACTTCAAGCCTGAATCTCATTACTACTTCAATTCCACAGGTTCCCCTCCATCCCGAGGTGGGTGCTTAATTAGAGCAGCCCCTGTAATGCAAGCAAATACAGCAGACTTTCGCTCTTTTCTCTCCCTGTCAGCCTGACAAATCTAATAGACTATTGATTTTCCATCCTCAAAGAGATCAGGCTCCACTTTTGCCATTCAATCATGATATTAGCTGTCCATTAACTCCGATTCCCTGGCCTGACAGCTTGTGAACACCTCCGAGGCTGTTCAATCAGCCAGTCAACACCCAGACAACAACACAATTACAAACCTCTTCCAGACCACAGCCTGGGTCTTAACCTTCTGCTTTTTCTCGCTTCCTCAGAAGTTTATGTTCCTTTTTTCCTATATCTTACTTGTCAACTTATTAATGCTATTGGTTATTTATTTACTTCACTTGAAAGAAAATATATTTTCAGGACGATTGTATTATTCCCTGGCAAAATCGTAATTTTAAGTGAAGTTATTCCTACATCTCTGCTGCACTCTGTTTTGTCTTGAAACTAAAACAAACACTATAAATATTTGCTATTTGTCAGAGGAAATAAATTGTCAAATCTTGAACTTCTTCATTAACTTCAGTAGTGCAATTTATCTTGCCATTTCAAAAATCACAGTCAGGCATGATGGATTCACCAAAGAGTTCACTCAGGATTTGAATGAAAATAAAGCATTCACTCAGGATTTGGATGAAAATAAAACAATGGTGATAATTTTATGGTTCCTCCTTGCTTATTATCTGGTCCATTTTATGAAATGACAGGGAACGGTCAAGAATTCTTTGACAACTGTTCTTCCCTCCAACACTTTGGCATTAAAATGTACTTTTAGCTAAATTAACTCCATATTATTGATACACCTGTTCTTTATTTTTTTAAGTGCTGACAATCACCAGTGCTTGTCAGCCCAGGGCATTTCTGCCAACTGCAAAATGAACGCTCTAAGTATTTGACTCTGAGTTTTAATAGCTTGTAACAACTGTGGCTTGAATGACCTCAGTTTGTTAAGCACAGCCATGCAATTTGGCATGAATACAAAGAAAACACTTGTATCTTATGGGAATTCCTTATACAGAGAAAATATGTATGGAAAAGGAAGTGCCAATGATAATCTGATCTATGGGAATGCAGCTTAAATGCTATTTGTTCATTTGTTTGTTTTAGACCAATAGTTTGACAAAACCAATCAATTTTCTTTGGGGTTATCTCTAATCATGATGGATCGAGGCTCACGTGATATTCTTTACAGCCATTTGTCTGGCAGATTTTGTGAAGAAATGGGGCATTTGGTGTTCACTGAAATACTGCCTGACACACTGCATTTGACTTAAATATTTCACAGCTGAAATTCTAACAGATACCTAATTCTGTATAATTCCAGCTGTATAATGCCACCTTTAATTACTTGCTGATTCCATGGCATGGCATTCTCACTGCAGATACCAGGGGGTGTAGTCAAGCTACAGTGATCACTTTGAATAATGTACACAAAATATGTGGAAATATTTTGGTTCTTTGTTGAGGCAATGTGCAGATGTTTCAGCATGAAATATCATTTATCATTAATGAACAAATGGCTGGTTTTACATACCTCATGTTGAATACAGACTAGTTTTTAAAAACAATAGATATGCTTTCCTTTATTACTAGTAATGTTGTTAATAAGAAATCTGTATATTCAATTAAGTGCATATTCAATTAAGTAGGTATGTAAACAGACTTTCTGTACCATCTCAGAAATCAGGAATGTAACTAATGCCACTGGTTATATTACAGCTTATGCATCCTACAGTCAAATACTTACTAGTTTTCCAATCTGGCCAAATTAATACATCTCAAAGAACAGAGTTCATGTTCTCTATTAATTTCTCCCTAGGATTCTTCAAAAAAAGAACTCTTAACCTAGCAAAGCACATTCCTGTATTGTGATGCAGAAAAAAATGAACTGGGAAGAATGATATTGTCACAGTAAGCCCATTTCTATTCTAATAAGTCTATTTTATGAAGGCATAGAATACTAATTTACACAATACTTGTACCCTATGGTAAATATTTGACCAACTGCAAAATTACTGTCATCCCTAAATTGCACATAAGATCCACTAACATATCAACAGCAGATATTTAAATACATAAATAGAAAACTACATAATTGGTTTATTGTAAGGGGGGGGGGGGGGAAGCCCTGGCACAGGTTGCCCAGAGAAGCTGTGCCTGCCCCATCCCTGGAAGTGTTCAAGGCCAGGATGGGGCTTGTAGCAACCTGGTCTAGTGGAAAATGTCCCTGTCCATGGCAGGGGAGACGGAATGAGATGATCTTTGAGGTCCCTTCCAATTCAAACTGTTCTTTTATTCAATGATCCTGTGATAATTTCTGGAATAATTGATACTTTTTTTCCCCCATGAAATTGTGACTGCATTGCTGAATATAAAGAGCCCAAAGACTCACATAATTTTTCTTGGAGGACCTACCTCAGGATCAGAGAATTGCTGTGTTGACCAGCCAGAGAAAACGAGCTGATCCCAGATTAATCTGTCTTTAGTAACCCCTCAACCTTTAGATCCACTGACATTATCTTTGCCCAGGATAGATCAGGGTGCCACCAAGGCACTGTTTCACCTGAGACAAATTAAACACAACCACATAAAAACAATTCCATTGAAAGTGCTAGGATGACCTACATATCTGAGAATAGGTTTTGCAATGGAGATGTAATTTAAAGAAGTAATTATACAGCTTGCCAACAAGTCTACTCAATATGCAACTCATTCAAATAAATTTAAAATTCGCTGTTCTTTGATTATGAAAAAATAGCCTTTATGTCCATTTATACAGGTTTTAATATACGTTTATAGTCATTTTTCAGCCTGATTCAATCATCTTTACACAGACTCAGCCATGCTGACTTAAGTAGGCACACAGTCAACTGGACTACAAGGGTGCTTAAAGACTACCAAGATGAGCTAAGGTTAAAAGAAAATGAGCCCAGAGAGAAGTCTTCACTGAAAGAAGCAAATGTGTAATTAAAGTTCTCATTCTGTAAAATTAAAAGGAGGGACTGCTCTGAATAATACATTCTATTTCTAAAAACTTTGCGCACACTCCTTTTTCATCTCCTGACCTTACCATAGGGAAAATTGCTGTATCTCTTTTAATAAAAATTACATCTCTCATTTGCAGCCTTCCAATCTGTTTCATCTGCAAGCTGTTTCATCTATTCCCTGTAGGTGGAACTCCTCCTTCAGACCTTTAATTAGGTGGTGTTGCCTTGACCGCTGTAGCTTAAATTTCGTTTAGTATTCTGACTCTAAAATGGTCACTTGTGTATTTGTGCTCCAGTATTGACCCTACAAATTTATCTCAGAATTTGTTAAGAGTTTTAAAGTGTTGTGGTTTTTTTTCCCCCCCTTCTTTCAGTTCACTATGTTTTTTCCGAAGAAGGCCAATATAATTCTTTGATGAACCTTACTGTCTCAGAATTCACCACTGTCTCTTTTGAACAGCACTGAAAAAGAAACTGGCTTATAGAAAGCACAGAGTTCACTTCCATCTTCTGCAATGTGCTGTTTCACACACCTCAGTACACATTTGTGATTAGCACTGCTGCAGGGTAAAACCATGACTTGTTGATGTGATTTATCTGCTGAATATTTCATGTATTTTTGATACTATCAATGATAAGATTTTAATGAATTGTTTACAGGCTTTATCTTAAAGACCAGTGGATAATTTCATCCTTCTGTGAATGTGTTCAGAGTTAAAACAACAAAAAAACCAAAACTCCAGCAACAAGTACATAGAAGATATCTCCCAATAGAAGATCCTGTCTGATTTCTGCTTTATTTCAGGGTGGAAACTTGGGTTCATATTTAAATGCTGATCCCTAACTGTTAGGGCTCTGTTACTTCTTAGTGCACTTTGCTTTGACTTTTCATTTGTATGCAAATAAGTCTCTGATTTATGGCACCAGTAAAGATATTACTCAATGACTCCTATTTTTCAAACTTGCTTTCAGGGTATGTAGATTTAGATAAGCAACAATATTCTCTGAGCCTGCATGCTTGCAAAATCCGGTAGAGTATTACAGCACCACCCAGCTTTTTGCTAAAAATCACATTTTCAAAAGAGCTTATTTCTTTTAAAATATGAAGAAATAGATCTATACTTCAAAAAGCTTGTTATCTTTGTTTATCTGGTTCTCTGGTATAACAGAAGCTGCCCAAGCTCTTCATTCACACTTTGCTTCCAAGAGACTAAGGGATTTATAATAATACTTGAAACCCACACCTGAGTTTTATTGAAGTTCAGTCACTGGTAACAAAACTACACCTACAGATTACAGGAACTGAATGAAAACAATAAGTAGAAATAATGGCATATTGTTCTTTAAAAAAATTCTCATTTCAAAATTATTCTTTCAACACAACCAATCCAAAGTTGGCTTCATACAGTTTTCTTTATGTTAAAACAACCAAGATGTGGTTGTCACGATAAGTCTGCTGAAGAAACTATAGAGTGAATTTTTATCCATGTAAATCACCATATTCCAAAACACCTTCCGTACCTTTATAAATTATTTGAAAGAGGTTCTAAAAATTGATGTTTCAATGTTCTTTTACAATATTTAATTGTGTACTGCACCCATTACTTATTACTTAGCTGACTGCTCACTCATTAAATCTGAAGGAAAGGGGAAGAAGTAAGGGGCAGAGGGGAGAGGAGCACGAGAAAATTTGCTAAGGAATTTTCTTATATTGGCCCCTTCCATACTGGACGCAGCAGGAAGCGGTCTCAGGTCTGATGGTCTGATGTACGTGCTAAATTAGAAATTAAAATAATCCTTTTGTGCACATCCCTGGTGTGATTCACAGAGCCCCATTTTACCCATCACGTTATCTCCAGCTGAAGGAGTGCTGTCATTAGTGAGACGACTGCACTTCTGATGGAATGAGTGGGCAGTGGCTAATTGTAGCTCAAGGCTGAGTGTTCTCTCTGCCACCCCGCTGTATGGGAGGTACAAGTCACCTCTGCTCCAGTTCTGTGATTTCTGTCCCCAGAAAGAGAAGAGCCACAGAAGGGAGAGCTGGGAAAGAGCACCAGGAAACTAGCCCCTCTGTCCACCAGAAAATGGGAAATGCAGAATGATTCTGGCCATCAGACGCTCCGTAGGTGGGCATTAGTTTTGTTCATTGTTCCTACTACCCACAGCTTTTACCACATCACTTCACAGACTGATAGCCCAGATGCTCAAACTATGTGATCTAATTATGTAGAACATTATGTTTTGAAATGAGCAATTTATATTGGAAAGTGCAGACTGAAAATCCTTTGATTTTAACACTCTTCTAAACACAAGCCTGTCATTTACTGTGTGTATGACATTCCTTTTTATGAAAATGTATTCTTGTACTTAATTTTTTTTTGGTGTGTTTTTGTTTAGATTTCCCCAGGGCAACGACCAAATTAATATGTTCCTTGTGGGAAAACACATGTTGGTAATAACACTGCAGACAAATTAGGTAGATAACCTGGAATCACAGTCAAAAGTAATCAGATCAGTGCTGAGTTCTAGGACAGAAAATGGTAAGTTTTGCCTTCTGTAATATTTCTAAATTAGGTTTCCCTGTATGACCCAAAGTATTGTAGAAGACTTTTTATAGAACACCTATACTACTGAAAAGAGATGATTTTTTTTTTTTTTTTTTTTTTTTTTTTTGCTGAAGAGAGAAATAATAAACTTTTAGATTTAACTTCAAAATCCACCATTTTAAGTGTGAGGTCTCAGGAGGAGATTTTCCTGAGTTAGAAACCAGCTCCAGCACAGGAAGAGTACAGAATTAGGAATGCATAAGCGGTACATCTTCACCTCCACCTGCTTCTTTTAAATATAGTCAGAAACATGTCTATCTGTTAACCAATGGAACTTTCACCTTGAGCCACAGATGGCTAAGCCACAGATGAGTAAACCATGCTCTTCCCAGTCAGCCTAAATTTCCTGTGCTCTGTTACAGCCTGTTATTCTGGCTACAACCCCTGAGCCACTCCAGGTAAATCTTCCTCTGTTTTGTACTTGGAGTCTCTGGACGTCCAAGACAGTTATGCTTTCCCTCCTTTATATGTTTACAGCCTTATTCTTCTTTCTTTACAGCTGTGTAAATCAAGGGTCACTCCAAATAAATCAGCACATTTGTGCTGATGTAAAGGAGGCATTAGAGATTTATCAGACCCACTGCTCTGATTACGTTAAAAAACCCCCACCTGTTGTGGTCAGACATCAACACCCCCATCAATACTAGATACTGTTACAAGTAATTCAAATTTTGCTGATTATTCCTCATTTTTATGTTCCTATAAGCTACCTGTGCAATATTTACTCCGTTTCCTATCCTTCTGAGAGGATTGGAAAGGTTTTGCTCACTTGAATGTATGCACCAAGACAGATACAGAGAAGTGACGGCACCAAGCACGAATTAAGTCAGTATCTTATTTTATAATTAAGTGCCATTTAACATGATCCATTTACATGGAGAAAATAGTTTCTTAGTATGAGTGGGTGCTACAAAGATTATGAGGATCTGAATATGTATATTTACAGAGAGAAGACAACTTCTCCTGTTCTTTCAAGTCCAGAAAAATATGATGGCAGAAAAAGATAAATTTCAAATTGAAAGAAAGGCAATTGTCTGCAGTGATGGAAAGTTTTCTGGCCTCTACTGGAAGGTCTTCATGACCAACAAGAACCCCTGAGAAACAGGGGAGCCTCAAGCCATGTTTTACAACGTACCACAACATCCCACCATCATACAAAGCTGCCATCATATTATTTCTAAACACAGCAAAACAAAAAGTACCCCACAAACAAGTATATTATGGGTAAAACAGAGAAACTGCATTTTTAAAAATCTTTATAACATGGCTGTCCCGGTATATGACACCTTCCAGAGCACCTCTAAATAAGCATTTGGGAAAAGCAATCTGAGTAAATGGTTTTAAAGACAGGTTATTTATTTATTACACAAGACACAACTTCTCACATTACTGCCTCGAGTAAAATGAATGCTGATAATGCTGCTGCCTCTGAAACTGAACACATTTATATTAAAAATGTAGAAAGTACAGTATACACTGAGGTGCAATCTATTGACTATGTCAGTAATAGCAGCTTTTTCATTTTTCCCCTTGTAATAGAAGTCATTGCTTGCATTCAGAATGTATTGTCAAGCTTTATTAATCTCAGCACAGAGGCCATCCTGGGCCTTGAAAGCTATTGCTTTTTTTAAAGAGATGGTATTCTTTTTCTATGGCCTACTTGAGATCTATTTCAGACGTGTCATAAAAAGGAACCTCAAATTACAGGACAACTTAAACAACACTTAGTGATCAGTGATGTGTTTAAAGTCTTCCTTGAAAAGCTTGAAAATGAATTACAATATTTCCAATTTTAAATAAAGATTTTCTGCGCAGGTTGGCAATCACATTGTAAGATGCTTCTATATCTCATTATTCGCAAAAGAAATTTGGTTATTAGACACTGAAGATGATATTCTGAGCAGAGCTGAATGCATGATACAGGACAAGGATTGAGGAACATCCCTCTTTGAGCTCTGTAGACAGAGCAGTCACTCTGGTATCTTAATTCCAGAGCTGAAATTCTGACCCTGGTGAGGTTCATTTGCTGTCTTACAGGGCTGTTTGGGTAATTTTTTGTTTGTTTGCTTGTTTTTCAATCTGAGTGCAAAGAGGAAGTAGTTACACCACAAGGAACCCTAAGATGATTTGGAGTGCTCCAGTGTGAGGCTGAAATGCCAATTAAGCCTGGAGGATTGAGGAAGGGGGGAGTTGCTATAAGGGATAATATCTATACAGTATTTGCACTTGGTTCTTCTCTTAATGGGAGAATACAGTGGTAAAAGATGAATCAGTAACTCCTCAATAGTCATTGTTTAGATTCTTGTCCCTCTTTTGCAGCATTAACACTGTAATTTTTGGATGTCTGCATTACTTGTCTGATTACCATTGAGGGACCAGAGCCAAGGATCTTACAATCATTTCAAACACTGTTGCCCTTCTGACATGCCCCTGACTTACTCACATCCTTGTTTCTGCATCTGTTCCAAATATTGCTATTTTCAAGTAACCTGCATGAGAGATTCTACACAACTCTTACTGCCCTGAACAAGAACTAAATTTCAGCCTATTTCACTAATATACAGGATTTTCTACTGTGTGTGATGGTTGAATTGAAAACCATTAATAGCAATATGGAGTGGTAAAGACACTGAAATATGGAAACACCAGTTAAATTGTTTTTATGGAAAATATCAATAGTCTGAATTATTTGTCTTTGGTGTGACTATATGCTTCTATCTGCTGCTGTCTCTGGAGAAATTTTATAAGTATTTTTTGGCTTTTAGTAAGACAGGGAAAAAAATTATGACAAGACTTGCAGTTTTGTGGCTTTACATAGAGGTGGCATACTCAGGTTTATCAGCTTGTTCTTGCTACTTGAATATAAAATAAAATCACTCCTCAGTACTGGATATCTGCTGCTGAGACCCAGTTCTTGTAAAAGCTTAATAGTTTGTGTGTAGCAAGTTAATAGCAACACTGAGCAAGATTTCACTTGGCATCTTTCAGTTATTATGTCACATTGGAAATAAAAAAAGAGGCAACTCCAATGGCAAAGTACTGAGATTTAAATCTTGCAAGTGATGTGCACAAAATGAAATGTAAATGAGATGCAACTTATTAAATAAAAGCCAGCTCAACCACACCCCCCCCCCATGATTTAAAATTGAAATTTGATAAGCCAACAAGTGCTTATACAATAACTCTTGTGATTTTTAGGCTTATACAATAACTCCTGTGATTTTGAAGTTTCTTTTAAAAAGTTGAAGGTGGTTTCAAAAGTCTAATTGCAAGACTCACGTTAAGGGCAGTGTGATAGAACACTACTATTGTGTCTTGGTATAAAGCCTTGTGTTGGAGAAAATAGCTTTATGTCATTACATTAGAAGACAAGAACTTATTATCAAGTTGGCTCCTTCCCATTTAATAAATTTATTTTCATTACTTTGGGGGTGTTGCTGACAGTCAGTTCAACCTGAGCTTTCCAGGAATGGGCTGTGACTTTCTTGCACCATTCCTTGCATATAGGTGGCACTAAAGGTATGCAATGAGTTATTGTAACCTATTCATTATATTCCAACTTTTTAACCTATTCTATTTATGATACACACTTTGTATAGCTCAAATACTGCATTAGTTTAATATATTTGTTCATTTTTGCACATTCTGCAAACAGGAGATATTATAAATTCCAGAAGTAAGTTCTCCTTTCAAATGGAACTCTCAAGAAGTACAGAGGAGGTTTGGTGTACTGTTTTCTTCTTGAAAATAAAAGGTACTGAACCTCTGCTCTGTGAAAACCAGAATATTTTTCTTCCACATGAATAGCAAAATCACACCTTAAATGTGTTGAGCAGCCTTTGAGAATAATTTATGCTTTTTTTCAAAATGGACTCACACACACACACAAAAAAAGAAGCCTTTCTGCAATTACAGGGTAAGGGCCCTTTGTCTGTTTAACACAGGGAATTGCTGTTGAAGTCAGCAAGAAATTCTTATGCCAAAGAACTGCAGAACTGAATAAATTCTGGATAATTTGACTATTCAAGTAATCAAGGCACTACCATATATTTGGTTCCTTCCAGACAGAAGTACACGATGACAATATCCTGTTTTACTGCACTATGAGATGCTGGGAAAAATTAAGATTTTAGGAAGAACTTTGAACATTAAATGCTACTAACATCCTTTCACTATATACATTGATGGGATGACATTTGGGTGTCCTAATTTTGGCCACAGCAATACTTTTATTTTAATATATAAAAAAAAAAATACTTGTTTTGTTTTAAAATTTCTCTTCATTGATAATTTCTTTGACTTTTCAAGTTTCAGACTCAGCGCTAGTAAATATGGCACATATTGATTAAATCTATCCACAAAGTGTCAAAATATGTCTTTTACTGAAAAAATATACTAATTTGAACATCAAATACAGAAAATTAAACCTAGAACAGCTGTTTTTTGTTAATCAGTCTACTCAGTCCCTAAAAGATCAGATCCTGAAGCAGAAGAGTGTAGTTGCTCAGTGACTACAGATGAAAAAGTCATACTGTACACAAGAGAAAACAAGACTAAAAGCTCCAAAGTTATATAGCATAACTAATAAATTAATTCTCTACTAAAGCCACCTCTCTTTTGTGGCCTATTTTATTTTGCAGTGTGAATTTCAGACTTGTAGTTGTGTCTTTACCTAGAAATTCCACATCTCCCCTCCCTGAAATCTTACGTGCCTCTGAGATTTGACCATTATCAAGTGTTGTGTCAGAGGCTCTAAATACACACACATGCACATGAGCATTTACGGATCCATTTATGCATATCCTCCATTCTATTTTGCCAAATACACTAAAAATTTAGAATCTATGGCAATTTTAATGACAGGAACAGAATAAGAATTATAAGAATTAAAATCAAAAATTACGTATCAGAAGAATAATGCCATTCTTACATATTCCTATTTAAAGAAATTCCTATGACAACGGTGTTTATTTACAAATATGGGCCTCTTCCCCCATTCATACTGTGAAACAATCTTCCATCAACAACTGTATACAGTAAGCAAGGCAGCCTTAGGCACGTGACGGCTGCTGGGAATTTCTGATCAAGATTAGCACTGGCAAAAGGGCACAGAACTGGCATTTCATAACCAGGAATATGAGGAGGGGTACAAATTTATACTGGTTAATGAAAGAAAAGGAAAGTCATCTTATTCTTCAGTAGAGTGTTAGAAAAGGAAAGTGAAAAGAATTTGGATTTTAGTGTGAACAATATCAAGGCAATCCTTGTTTGATCTATTGCTCCTTTGTCTAGACACACTACTTTGCTGTTAAGTGCATGTAAGCAAGCTGCAGCCTCTCAGGTTTTAAAAGAAGTCTTGTCTGCACTAAATATAATTGCATGTCCCTTTTAATTGGCACATTACAGAGATTCTGGGTTGAAAAAGTTGAATTTTTTGTGATAGAATCCAGAGATAAAACTGAGAAGACAACTTCCTTTAAGAAAGAGGTGGATAAGGCAAGTGAACAGATAATAATGGAACTTAATTTGCCACTTGAGCTTTGCAACAGGTCTAATCAGCTCAAAGAAGGCTCTTCAAAAGCACTGAACACTACAGGGCTATAATGTTATTCCGTGGGCTAAAGGTAGAACTAATGGTAAAAGCATTGTCTTCTACTGGATGCTGTACAGATTAAACTGTCTCTATCCACTAGTAGAAGCAGTAAGATTAGGACCCTCTCTGAATTCTGTTGAGAATAAAAGTAATACTGTACACAAGAGAATAGGATGAGAAAGTACTATCAGACAGTGCTGTGGAGAGCATGTGTGCTACACAAACTATTTCCTGTACACAAAGCAAAAAAAAAAAGGGAATGATAAACTCCAGTTCAGTCTCCAAATTACTGAAACAGTTTCTGGGGGTGGTGGGGAAAGTTCTTCCCTGATAATAGGTTTTATGAGGCGCAAAAGTAAGATGTAGAATAGAAAAGAACATCATTTTAGCACAGAGAGATCCTTACAATCACACACAAATTAACTGACCCCAAAGGAGCAAAGCAAGGACTAAAGGTGTGACCGGTTACAAATTTAAAATAGCTTTTCTACTGTTTGAGAAGCAAATTAGTCCGCTATGTTTGTCATAGAATCAAGTATTCTGATCATAACTACTTTCCTGCTTAGGTAGGAAGAACTGCTACCAAAGGATTTTTTAACAGTCCAGAAGCAGCCCCTGGCCAGCGTGCAGGGTCCTGTGTCAGAGGCTTGAGCCCTGTGCAGGTGAGACACTGCACATTCCATCTGGAGTGGAAGCTGCCTAATACCTGGTATCTCTAGAAAACCAATCTTTTCCTGGCAATATCTGTCCAAGCACTGCGTTGCTGTGGTTGTGTCATGATGGGAGAAATAAAAGGAAAATAAGGAAGGAGAAATAGTTACCACCCAGCACTGGGACATAAACTATCCAGCCTGTGATATTTATTAAATGCCACTGAAAACTGCCTAAAGCTTTGGTAAGGCCTATGAGTTCAATATTCACTTTCTTTAAAAAAAAAAAAAAAAAAAAGCCCAAGAGCTAGGATTACAGTTCTTCCTCCTTTTCCTCCAGCAAGGTAAAAGATGCTAATGTAAAAAGGCAGAACAAATGGGCTCTTTATTTTTGCAGGACAAAGAGCATTTGAACTCCATCAGTGGCTCTTTGACTGCCTTCAAAGCTTGTCTCTGACTAAATTAAAGCCTCTGCTTGCTTCTGATTTGTAGTACTCTGTAGGCTTTCCATTGCACTAGCAGCTAGATGCATGTAATAGATTAATTGTTACCTTACAATAATAGAGCTAATGAAAAAAAATCAGAATTAAGATTTAAGAAGGGCTATGCCCTCACTCGATGCACAGTAGTGTAGCTCCCCTAAGATCAATTTTTATTATGCCACTTTACAGTGGCTCAGAATCTGCCCCCTAATTCAGTGAGCTACTTCAGAGAGAAAAGTCCTAACCTTATCCTGTATAACCAGGGTAGCACATTTTGAGGTCACTGATAACGTGAAATAGTTTAACTGGAATTAAAGTGATTTTGTGAAGTTAGAAAAGCACAACTTTAGCAGATGAACAAGCAAAATTGGCCACAAAGTAGGAGACCACTGATCCTGATCTGAATTTAAAAGGCACTCCTGTGAAGTCTGTGAGGTTATCTGAGTACAAAAAAAAAAAAAAAACCAATCACAGTATTAAAGAGGAGAGCAGAAAAACACACAATGCATTTGTTTGGCTGTGTTCCTGATGCATTGGCATTTCATCATAACATCACAGTAACTGGTTAACACCTAAGAATTTACATATGGGGGGTTGAGGATTTAACATTTTCCATTAAAATAAAAATGTACATTTATTTCCCCTCTCCTCCCTGCAAGATTGCCTCTGCACTCCTGAGTATGGAAGAATTGTAGTTGTTGGAAGATCTTGCTGCAGAAACAGAAAAAAGTGACCCTTTAGGCAACCTCTTTTAGATGTGAGAAGGGTGTAAACAGTGCTGCTTTAGCCCATAGTCTTCCTGCACATCAGCATAAGGTGACAGCTGATAGACTGGCATTGTTCAACTAAAGCAAATGAATTTGCATTTTGGTCCTTTACACCTGAATTACACATCTACTCATAATGTCATCTTCCCAGTTTTCAACCAGGTTGTAATACAGGTAATAAGTTTTGAAAATGCTTTAAAATCACTCATTGATTTTCATTAAAGAAATCCAAATACCAACTTTCAAGAAACTCCCTAATGATAACTAAAACAATAACCTTGAAACGCTGTAGTGTTTTCTTTTAGGCAGTGCAGTTTACCTCGTCTTCAGTATTTAGAAAATGAGAAAATATTTCAAGGAGATGAGCCTCACTGGAGATAATACTTCTACAGCAATACCAAGTGCTCTTAGTGATGAGAATATCCATGAAAGAATTCACCCACAAATGCCAGGCTGCTCCCAACAATTTTAAACTTGAAGAGGGTGAAGGCAGAAAGCAGAGCTTAACATTTTTTAGGACTCTTTGGAAATAAAGCTCAATTGCTAAAATTGAAACAATAAAAATCATAAAAACCTCAGTATATACAGGAATCATGTGCATGTTTCTTTACCATGGGCATGTGCTAAAATCACAAACACAGGACCAAAGCAGCAAAGATTCGCTGGAAGCTACAAATCAGGAACAGAAAACCTCTACATGGACTTTATGGAGAGAAAGAACAATATGTAGACAGACCTAGCTAAAGCTATATTTTGTAATCTCTTTTATTCATTATATTGTCATTCAAATTATGAGTAAGCAAGTAATTATTCCATTCCTATAATTTAGAACTGTGCAGTTGGAAAGAGACATGAGGACAGCAGTAAGCTGGGAGACATAAGGAAGTGTATGAATCATAAATACATGAAAAAACATACATGCTTAGTGCATGTCACAAATTTGAAATAAGTTGCTTTGGCACAGCCATGAGACAAATCCTTCCTGGAGGTAGCAGAAGGGATTAGTAATTATGTAAAAAAAAAAATATATTAATGTCTCTCTTGACTTCAGTACCCAGCAAGCAGACACGTCTTTCCAAAAGTTTTGAGAATTCACGTGCTACCATGTAAAATACATGAACTCGGCAATAAGTGGTAGGAGGGACTGACTTGTTCCTTCTTTCTACTTCCTTCCCTGTCATATTGCACACAGTGGATTACTTATATAGGTTACATGGCTTAATTAGTGCATGAAATTTGCAGAAACACCTGTAGGATAAGGTCCTTCTATATTTACCATAAACTTGGATACTGGGCTAGTTATTTAATGGAAAAAAAAAAAAAAAAAAAAAAAAAAAAAAAAAAAAAAGATACCTTCAGCTGCCAAAATTCTCGGTTTGGCTAGCAAATGAGGTTTATTGTACTTTTACCCCTTTCAGAAATTAGGACATTTAATTATTAAAGCATAAATCCTAACTTCTTAAATATAAACCCCATTAATCCTGTGGGATTAGGATTTCATCTGAAGGGCACAGTTTGGACATCTAGCTTTTTTTTCAGGCTCTGCAAATTATCCTGCCCCCTCTTCCAGCTGTTGACCTGAAAGGCTGGGAGTCTCCTCTAGCTCCTGTGTTTTATTTGTCTTTCCAGAGGCAGAGTGCCTCGGATCCCTGAAGATGCCTTGAACAGTTGTCTGCAATTGGAACCTGTGGCCCAGCTCTGCCCATGGGGGTCTGGACACACAGCAGAGAAGGGAAAAAAACCTGGAAGGATGCATTGACATTTACATACAGGCTGCCTGCCCACAGAGCTTGTTAAACCATGGACAAGCTATTGCTTCTCACCACGTATCTCTGCAGCAGAGCAGACACAAATTCCCCCAAACCTCCCTGCCCAATTCTGTCTGCCCCATTCGCTTAATAGGACCTTGAAAACGTTAAAAATTTTGTGTCTTGCTGCTCGTGAAGCACAATAAAAGAAATAGTTTCTGTCACCCAGCAACCACGGCTGAATCCTGTTTATTCCTGCAAAGAACGTTTCAATTTGCTTTCTGAAGGGAATGTTTTTTTTCCTAATGAGGCCGGGCTAATAATCCCGAAGGTTTATTTTTTCAGGTAAAGCACTAAAATTGTAACCAAAATGTCTTTATTAAGGTCTTTATGTTGTGGTCTTAAAAAAAAAAAGTGGCTGTTTCTGCTGGAGAAAGACCAATACACCCACAGCCTTAAGCAGTCTGCAGTACACTGAGCTACTAATAAACAAATAAATAGGTTGGGTTTTTTTCCCCAGTCACTTCAACATATGCAAATCCATGAAGACCCATCAAATAGAAGTTTCTTTGGCTTCTATAAACCCTGTACTCAAAACATTTCAAATTAAAAGGCTCTACCTCAGCTCAAATCAGCCCACATCTCCTATAAATGCGAGTAAATAAAACGTGTATTTTGATCAAGATGCCAATCTTTGCTCTGATCAGTCATATTTCCTGCTGTCTAAATTGATTAATAGTCCATTTTCTGGGAAATTTGCTGCCTAAAAGTTGCAACTGACAGCTTAGAGTTTTCTGAAGGCTGATGGTTGCCAGTTCTATAAGTTCCTACTGTTAGAGGTCATTGCACCAGCATGATGGTACGTTTTTCGTGACATTTTGCTACACAGCACTAAAAAAAAGCATGTGAACAGGTATATAATCTTGTGTTTCTAAGACTTCAAAAAAAGTTTTATCTCCTTGAGCTCTGTCATTCACAGAAGAGAGCACAATTTATACCTGAGTGCCTCCAGCATTGCAAATTATTCCCCACCCTCAGCAGTTTCTAAGCAGATTCTGTGATAGATTGAAGCTTGAGTCTGTGTGTGATTGCTGCAGGCTCCCGACTGCTGTGGATTAAGGGTGCACCCAAACAATGTAAACTCACTCTAAAAAATGCATCAAATGTCAGGATGGAAACTGATCTCTGTGGACTCACTGGCTCTTTGCCTTGAATGTTCCACAAGTGACTGTGTGAAATATTCTCTCTGAAAGCACCGAGGACGCAATTTCTGAGTGGTCTTACTGAGAACTGGAAAAGAACGTGCTAAAAACAAACTCTCCAGGGGTCCAAGCCCTGTTAGTTCAAGTTCCAGCTCATAGTGAAGAGTGATACTAGGTTTGGGAGCCAGGTTCACACTATCCTGCAGGAATCAGCTGAAGGTTTTCCATGCAATAAGGAGGAATACGAGGTGCCTCTTTGTCTTACAGCACACAGATAAGGGCTGTGGACTGTGGAAAATTAATAGAACACATTTCACTCGACTTTCAGCTTCAGTTTGTTACTGAAATCCTATGAAATAAGGCTTTAGTTTCAATAACCCTTCAATGATTAATAATTTTCTATAGTTTCATGTAGTCTGTCTTATTCTGACTTACTTTCACTACAACATCATTTAAAAGTCTCAGACAGATTAGCTGAATAGCTATGCTGTGCAGCCAGAGTTTCCCCAAAGAATTTAATATCTTGTTTACAATCAACAAGTGAATAAAACAGAGGAGAACTGAGAGACAAAAAAAAAAAAATATTCTAGACACCTTTTCATGCAGTTAAGTGTTGATCTCTCACTCGTAGGGTTATTATTTACAAGTCTTATAAGTAATTTTAAATGAGCTTTTAGAGGCAGAACACAGTGCTATTCATCTTCACTAGGGAAGAACAGAAATTGGTGGGGGAATTCTCTTATAGATACGATGAATTTAGCTTAAAACTAAACAGTCACGGAGGATCTCTGGAGCTGCTGGGGTGTTAGTTTGGACAGATGACAGGATGATGGATAGGGTTTTGATTCAGCACCACAGAACAGGTTTTTTTAAGCTTGTTGCAAATAAAACCAATCAAAGATGACTCATGGCGAGAAAAGAGAAAGCAAACAGGACATATAGCTGCAAAGAACCCTCACAGAAAGCAGGATGGCATCAAAGAAGGGCTTCCTGAAAAGCAATCTAAAACAACAAAAGAAAGAGGAGGAAAAAGAAGGAATCAGCTGTCTTGACAACCATCAAGTGGTCCAGGCTAAGAACCAAGAACTCATCCTGAAGTTTGCCTTGGAAATGAACAGGTTTTCATTAACATAAAGGAAATACAGAATGAGCATTTAGTCCAGAGCTTCCAGAAGGGAAATACAACATTTGGAAACACACTGTCCATGAGCTCAAGATGAAAGAAGAGGAAGGTGGGGAAGCCATGAGAAATAACTTAGCACACATCCGTGTACGGTTGGAGCCCTCCAGATTCCACTTGGTTTGTCTTTTCTTGGTGTTCACACGCCTTCTCCAATCAGCAAGACTGTCTGAAGTAAGTACACAGCTCTGAGAAAAGCACCCTCTTCTTACTTATTTTTGCTGTAAATTCAGCAAGAAAATAAGTGCGAAATGATCCCCCTGTAACAGCTTCTAGGAAAAGAATGCAGCTTCTCAGATATTGCTCTTTACAGACTGGGCTGCATTTGAAACTTTAAGATAAGTCACAATTTGGGTCTAGGATCATTGAAATGATATTTTAAAAATGTTCCTCCCACCTCTCATAATGCTCCTCTCAGTGACAGCATTAACTGCATGCAGCTGACATGGCTTGTAGCTGCCTTGTCTGTTAGCAACAAAGTAGGCATGTATAAAATATTCTAGCCTGATTTGATAAATTAGAAAACAAAGTAAAGTAGACAGGTAATTAAAAGTAATAAACCAGGTTTAATTGGTTAAGTAACCATGTAGAAATTCAGTGCCAGCTGCAAAGGTATAAAATACAGCAACTTGGGTTTCAGTGTCATAAGTATCCCTGATGCTGCTGAGCCACAATAATTTCAGATACCGTGGGGAAGGTACTATTTCATTACTATGAATGTAGAAATCATTACCACACCTCACTCTATACACTTAAATAAAATATGCAATGCAAATAACTGACATCCTGGACGTAGCAGGCAGGTGATTAAATAGCAGGTACTCAAGAATTATTGCCAACGGGGCCCAAAAGGCATTTTTATTTTCCTGCTGGCCAAGTTAATAAGTGGCCTGATGACCCCATCTCACAGCAATACACCGTTAAATTCCAATAGCAGTGACGACAAGCCTTCATAAATAAAAACATCCATTTGCAATAGCTTTCCACTAAAGAAAGAAGGGTTGAGTGAGGCACTTTGCTAGCGTGAGTACTTGCAGCTGAGGGCATTATCCTTGAACACTACTACAGAGGTCCAACAGACTTGCACAGGCAGACACAGTCAGCACTGTCCAGGAGAAGTGGATGTTCTTAAAGCTCAGTGATCTCCTGAAGGCCATCACAGGAGATAGTAAAGTTAAAGCTGTCAAATTACATTAAATGTAACACCATTCCCTTTTGACTCTCTCAGCAGAAATAGCTGGAACAGCAGCACGGACGGGCTGGGCGTGGAAGGTGGGTAACCTGAGGAGCACGAGTGTGATGGGAAATATAATGAGTAACTCCAAAAGTTATTGCCTCATTAACAATGCCCTACAGGAAAGAATTTTCTGTCTAATAATAGAAGGAGCACAAGCACAGATTCTCAGTATGATCTGAAGCCTGTTTAATTCAACTGCTTTGGGAGTAGGGCTCTTGATTTCTCCCTTTCTCTGTCACTTACATAATTTGGGCACTGAAGTGCTAACTCTATTATATGGTTCAACATGAAAATGGAGACTTTTTTCAAGCTTCATTAACATACTGTTGCAAAAATTGGCCTCAACTGAAGCTCAGTCATTTTCCAAGACTCACAATCTCTAGCACAATTTGCTGCTGAAAATAATAAGATGCATTTTTGAAAAGTGAAAACAAGAACACAAAATATTGTGCATGATTCAAAATGGAGAACTCAGCACAGACCACAACTCCACAATACAATTAATCAGAACAGTTCTCCTTTTGGGCACTATGCTATATTTAACACTAGCCATAGCACTGCAAATTGACTGCCATCAGTGCTTTGCCAAAAATGGGCTGAGAAAACAGTCCATACGTTGCCCAGTCAGGTCAGCAACACCTTCCAGAGATCCAAACTGTCTATCCCAAAATACTGACCTAAATTTAAAAGTCTGTGGTTACTATGAGAACAACATTTCTGCATCCTACAAAATTCTGATTTCATCTGTATTCATGGAGAACAAAGAAAACTACATTTTCTAAACCAAAGGTGATGCAAATCTCAATCTAATAAAAGAAAAACAACTAGGATTGCAAGTGATGTGCAATTTCAAACTCAGCGTCTTCTGATTACTGAACTCAAGCAAATGTTTCTGTCTTACAAACAAGTTTAAACTTCCCTGAGTGTGCATGTCAAATGGTTTTATTTGGGTACAAGTCCCATTTTTAATGAGAGAAGAAAAAGGAATCAAAAAGCAGTTTTTATTTTTCAGCGATTTTGGCTGATTGTGAGAAACCTAGAGAAGACTATAAAAATATAGAAAAAATATATGCATCCTAAACAATTCAAGGCACATGTATTTATTATTCTTTTTATTCTGAAGGGGCTATTTCTGGTAATGCATCTTATTTTTCATAAATGTTTGCACTTTCCAATGAAAAAATTGCATTGTCAACAGCAGAGATAAGTCACTGAAAGACTGATGCTGTAATGGCCATCATGACATAATGTCTCGTATCTTAACTGATTATAATTAGCAAAACATTTGTAACATACTAGCAAAAAAGAGAATTGATAAATATAGCTGAAAGCCTTATTACCTGATGCAATGTACACCTTGAGAAGTGAATACAAATAGAGAATATTATAATCACAGTGCAATTTACATTCTTCAATGCAAATAAGTTTTCCAGATATGTCGTGACACTAAACATCGTGCTTTAACCACATATAATTCTGATTTAGAAAAAAATTGGACAAGAAGGTGTTACTTACTCAACGGAGCTTTGCCTTATGTGAATGCACAGAGTGGCAGCTGATCAGTAACTCCTTAATTTTTACTCCTCTACAGCCTTTTATCCTTACTCCTTTCATCCTTATGGATCCTAAACAGCGGAGTCAGACTGGGATGGGTAGAAGTAACGAAGCCTGTACCTGGATATGCTGGTTACATTGGCACATTCCAGGCTCTTAACCCTTGGCAGCCCAACTGGGAGGTAAAATGCAGTATTGGAAGTTCTGAAGAAAGCATTTGTAGTTAATTCACACTTGGAGTGGGTAAAATGCAAACATTTTAGCTGCAAGACAGAGAGTTTAAGGCTCCGTGGCTTTTGAGCAGAATGGTTTTGCCATGGCAATGACAGAGAAGTGATGGGCATGAAGAGACACAGCAGCATCAGTGCCCACAGTGCCCAGTATGGATCTGCATCTTGGTCTTTATCCAACACTCACATGCTCCACAGAAGCCTTTTCTGCAAACGAGATGTACAAGCAGAGGTACCACCCCTGGGACAAGCAGAACGATCCTTTGTGCTCTAATAAGCATTGGAAAGACTTCATCTAGAGAAGTGCCTCAGCCTTTGGACACCACTGACCCCAGACAGGAACTAAAAGGAGAGAGAGTTGTTCAGGGAACAGCAACAGTGACAAGAAAAAATGTGAAGTAAAATGTTTAAGCAAGGAAGAGGACATAAAAGAGACCTGATAATAAGTAGGTAACTCCTACATTTAATCCCTCCTTCATAGAAGGCAGTATCAGGAATAAGTGAAGCAAGAGGCTAATAAATAGGAAATATATCAAATGATAAGGATAGTTAAATAAAGTCATCTCCTCTCTGGAAGTTTACAAAGATGGATGTTGACACCCACAGGGAATGACAGAAGTATGGATGATCCTATTTGGTGCAGATGAACGAATCAGACAACCTCTGGGAGCCTGACTCTTGAGACTGTACTTGAAATACCTGCAAACTGGGTGCCTTTGAATTAACATCCAGATGTATAAATGTCTCAATAGCACTGCAACAGACTTCAGGGATTTGATTTTGTAGTACAATTCAGCAGGAAGGGCCATACCAAGATATGGGTTTCTTCAGTTTTTGAGAGAAATAATTTGTAAATCTGGGTGCTGAAATTCTCTGTTGTAGACATGTAAATGTATGATGACACTTGGGACTAAGCACATATAAAAGCCTCCAAAACGAACAGGTTTGGATTATCAGGACTATCTCAACTTCACAGGATTCATAGGTATGTGTTAAGAGAAATCTTCAAGCTGGCATCAAAATAAAATTATGTAATTTTTCATTATCACTTCCTCAGTAGTATTTTCTCTATTAAAATAACATCTGCTGATTAATTAAACACCTTAACATAATCAATGTACAAAAGGATATGCTTCCAATATTGATTAAAGCTATCTTTGAAAACCCGTCTGAGCTCTTTTATCACAGTTTGTAGAGATACGGTATTTTCTAGAACAAAACAGAACTGCATAGCAAGTGTGAAAGTGTGACAGAAGAAAGGCACAAAATATGTAACTGTTTAGCTGGGGATGCTGAAACAAAGCATGTTCAGCAGTGGAATAATGTGACAGGTAATTTACAGTGATCTGATGGAAGATGACTGGATGCCAAATAACCTGGTTTAGTCGCCTTTTTTTTTTTTTTCTTCCAGATACTTTATCTTTTTTCAAAGCTGCCTGTGACTGACACAGTAGATTAGTTACAAGATCACCTGCCAGGAATGCAAAGGGATGAACACTGATATTTAGGTTTTTAGGGCCATTTAGGAGTAACAGGCTTGATCCTCCCTCTACCATTCAAGTACAGAAAATTATGAGCCTACATGTAGATAACAGTGAGGCTGATAACAGCTCACTTTTCCTCTGTTGGGAGAAAATCCCTTAAATAATATATATTAATTAATAAATCTCTGGGGCAAATGCAAAGACTTGAGAGGACAACATGGAAATGCTGTGGGATCTGATCACTGAAAGCCCTATAAAGACTTTTGATGACTTCCATAGGCATTAGATTGTAATTACAGGCATTTGTTTTTCAGTTCCCCCAAGAGAATCTGCATATTTAAGTAATTAACAAAAAAATGTCTTCAATCAGTCATGTCAGGTTGGTGCCTTTTCCACGTAAAGAAAATCACTTTCTAGGAAATCAAGTTGTTAACAGGATGAATGATTAAGATTTGTTACTTTTTCGTTATGTATCAAAAAAAATCTAATTTTACAGAGCAATTGGGGAAAATCCTGTATGCAATACTACAAAAGTATAACAAACCCACATACAACTTCCTGTCTATGAGCAGATTGTGGCAAATTATGCCAGAACATAAATTAGAATATCCAGAGAACTGGAAAGTAAAATTGTTCCGTATATTTTTGTTACTCCCAGTTTTTGTAAGGGCATGGTAATCGCAGTTTAGATTTATTCTTCCATTTTATTGTATAATCCACAATAGCTTAAATTAATTTCAAGTCAATTATAACGCAAGGAGGTTACACGGTCTGTTAAATGTTGCTCTGATAAACACCTTTACTTCTGCAATTACAGGGGCTGTTTTTCCAAGAAACACGGGGAAATGATGAAGTCTGTGGGACTGAGGGATATTTTCCCATGTAAATATGATTCTGGAAGGCCACTACCCTGCTCCATGCTACGAACCATAAAGGCAGCATTCTCCAGGTATCCGACATAACCTGCCAACCAAAACCTGCAAACCTACAATTATGTGGTGCAGCAACTCCAATTATTTACATAAAGATCTTCATTTGGTACAATCCTTCTCTTTCTGTCACCAGTGCCCCGCTTTAACAGATGAGCCACATACAGTTCTGTTTATCTTCTGTCTTTTTACCTACAATGCATTAACTAGTTCCAGTGGCTTTCCTGAAAGCATAATGACTTTTCCTGTACTCTAGCAAAAATATATCCCCACAAATCAAGAAGAAGCAGGCTCAGACTAAGTGGTTGAGAAGATTTACATTCTATTGCTAACTCAGTTATTACTCTGCTGAAAACCCCATAGCATCAATATAATGAATCCCTCAACCTCTGCTGCTAGCACAATTTTTCTTCCCAACCTCATTGGCTCCCAACTTTCTGCTTGACCTTTTACAATCTGTGTGTGGCAGAGCTTCATTACAACCTTTTAATGATGCACGAATGGCACACAACACCAAGGTCACAGCACATCCCCAGTGAGAACTTCTCCAACACCTCCCGAACAGACAATGAGTTTTCATTTAAAGAGAGAGTTTAGTGGGGAAACAAAACCTTAGCATTTAGCATAAGTCTCAACAGCTACTATTAAAAAAAAAAAAAAAAAAAAAAAAAAAAAAAAAAAAAAAATTGGTCATGTTGTAAAATGAGTAACTGCTCCCAAAACAAGTGTGTTTTTTCAAAAAAAGTTGATGTCTCAAACCTTCAGTGGCTAAATGAATAAAATGGCTTACTGAGAAAACTCAGGAAAAATACAGTGCTTTTCTGTATAAAAAGATTATTCAAATCTTAAAAATATAAAAAAATATACTAAGGTGTATATTTTATATTAGGTTTTATATTATAGCAACATTCATCCATCTAGAACACATCAGATATTTTTCTAATATCACAGCAGTCAAATGAATATCAGATGATGGATTCTATTCCAAATAATCACCAACTTTTCCTTAACACAGTTCAATCTCTGTTCTGCAGTTTTCCAACTGGGATATAGAGATACCAATGGTTAAACCTGTTTTACAAGTATTTCAGGTTTTTGTATCGAGAGTACTATATAAATGCAAAACATCTTGCTATTCAAGCATGCGGGTTGTAAAGCACATTATATTCAGTATTGGTTAATGCTAAGTCACTGCATGCATGCATATATTGCACCACAGCTACTGGTGAAACGTAATACAAGGTTTCAAATGAATGTTCAATATTACTTTATATGCTCTTTGTATATGAAGTAATTAATGATCAAAACCATAGAATTAAATCTAAAGTTACCTACAAGGCAATGGTGACACCTTTTGACATTTTGATCTTCAGTTTGTAATATCAGAGTTTATAATATTTCCGTTCACTGTGTGCAGGTACATGTACATGACCATTCAATGCACTTTACTTGCTCAGTTCTTTTCTCTCTTACAATGGGAGAAATTAGGAATAACAAACAAGTCAGTGAAGCCAGACATACCCCTGTGCAGCTAATCTGTGAGGAGATTCAGGACTCAAACTAACCTGTATCTAACACAGGTGCACTGTTCATAGAATCATAGAACACTTCCAATTATGAGGACCCTCAATTTCTCTAGGCAACCTGTTCCACTGCCATAATTGCAAAAAATGTCTTTCTAATGCCCAACATAAACCTTACCTCTTTCAGTTTAAAACCACTGCCCCTCTGACTGTCAGTACTTGGCAAAAAGTCCCTGCCCATGATTCTTATAAGCTCCTTTTATATATCAAAAAGCCTCAATAAGGTCTCCCTGGAGCTTTCTCTTCTCCAGGCAGAATAACTCAACTCTCTCAGCCTGTCTTGACAGCAGAGGTGCTCCAGCCCTCTGAGAGTTTTCAGAGTCCTCCTCTGGCCCTACTCTAACAAGTCCACATCCTTGCACTGGGGGCCCCAGAACTGGATGCAGCACTCCAGGTAGAATCTCAGCAGAGCAGAGAAGAGGAGCAGAATCACCTCCCTCAACCTGCTGATTGATTAATTGAATTAAAATAGATCACATTCTACTCCCTGAATTGTCACTGACACTTTCTACTCTTGGCCAAATCATTTCATCTCATTGTACTGCCATTCACTCAAAAAAATAATAAAAAATAAAAATAAAACTTGCTTCTCACCAATGGAAGAGTATAGTATAGTCATGAAGATCTCTGAAATCCTTGGACACACAGAAATCTAAAAATGCAAAGCCATGTCCATGATTTCAGGGATTTGACTATTATTGAAAAGCAACCATCAGGAATCAAACACAATCCTGATGCCAGTGCAGTTTTAGTGCTGGCATATTGCCTGGGATCTGAAACAGTGTGGAAAAAAACCCCAAGCAACAGAAACTATCCATCACAGACACTTGAACTCTGCTTCCTTTGGACAAAGACTGCCAGGGTCATAATCTACTTCCATGACTTTCAGAGAAGTAACTAATAAATTGTTCTGGATTTACAGCAACACAAATAGCATAGCAACTGGCTGTGTTCCTCTAAACAGTTTGTACAAATACATAGATTTGGTGCAAGATTATAATGCAAGTTTTACTACCCGTGAAATAGTTTTGTAAAGCAACACATCTTAAATGCTCACTCTCATGCACTTTAAAAAGAAAAACTGGAAAAAACAGACAATCCCAGTGGATCAAACCAAAAATCCAAGTCAGAGCAGAGACAACCCCCCTCTAAGCAGTACTTTGCCCCACTGCCCCAAAATCCTAACCCAGCCTCCAGCAGTTCATAGCTCATAAACACCTCAGACTAGACTGGTGTATACAAGTCATTAATGGATTACTCTTCATTAGTTTTTCTTCTCATTTTGCTCTATATTCCACAGACCTGGTTCATTTGTTCTTTACACCACAGGATTAGGCTGAAGTACTACAATTGGAATATGCATGTAAAATATATTATTTTAAAAAGAAGTAAAGCTCAGTATGATGCCTGACATAGCCACTTATAAAAATTCAAGTTCAAGGCTTGATTCTGATCTTGCACTTCTATAACTGGAGTTACATCAGCACAAGATAGTCCACAATACGGAGGCAGCAAGACAACCAGTGGAGGACCTAATTTCTTCCAAAACCGGAAAAAACCACAAGCAACAAAAACTCCTCAAACGGACAAAGAAAGTTCACTGTGAATTACCACTGCTTTGCAAAATGTTCTTTAAGTTCCTTGCTACAGGAACTTCCTGACTACTACAGCTATGGCTGCTAGGGAAGAAATCCAGGATTTTATTTAGGGACTACAGCTAGACTTTCCATATGCCACTTAGACAGTAGGAGGTTCATACACACTGTACAAAGCAGTCATAGGCAGATGCCTCTATTCACTTTTTGAAACTTTTCATCTCCTTTCCCATATTTAGAAAATTACATTTCTCTTTCCTTATGTTTTTAAAATACATTTAGCAGCCCCCAGCTGTGCATCCCTATCCAATACAGCAACTGGGCACACATTTTATAGGATACTGCCTGGTCTGCATATCTCAAAAACATCGAGTGAGAAACCAAGCTCAAGGCTTCTGAGTTTTGTTGTAATGGAAGTACCAGACTTATTTCTCTTTTAATTAATTAGATTCAAATTGGTCTTAAACTGTAAATTCTTCAAGGTTTTCTTTTCATTGTTAACAGGCCCTAAATTACAAAAAGATAAGACTCCATGGAAATCAATCCACAGTCCCAATACTTTCATTAGTGTGGTCATGAAATTATAGCAGAATAACAAAGTGACTGTATGTAATTAAGAAGGAGGAGAATAGAAACTACTCAAAGTGTCAATCTGCAAATAATGAAGCATAATGTACGAAAACAGAAAACAGTAAGTGGGGTTTAATGCAGTTGTTATTAAAAAAACCTAACATCACCAAAACATTCCCTAAAGGACCTGATATTTCTGAAATGTATTGGAAGCTCATTTCTTATTAATTTTATCCGATTCACATACAGCAGGACAATTAAAAAGATTCTGTAAATGAAGCTGAGACTTCCCTTTGTCTACAGCAGATTCAAAAATGGTAAGATTTTAATGCATTAACTTGATGAGAGAGGCTTGTTCAAAAAAAAAATTATCTTTAAGTGATATATGTAATATATACACATGCAGAGAATGTAAGACCCCAGGTTCAGTTCGTAACTTGATTACAGAAAATTCAGGGCTAAATATTGTTATTTACTTTTAAGAGTGGAGGAGAGGAGGATGTGCAGTAGCTCTGAGGGAATGGAGAGGTTGGAGGAAAGGATTCTCGGCAGACTAGAGAATAGAGATTTCAAGACCCAAACCTTCATGGAGGAGAAAGTGAATTTCAACCTAAAGCCCTAAGAACGAACTGGAAACCTGCATCCGCTGCATATGATATCAAGCAGTGAAATTTATTTTATATTTTATTTTCTGTACATTAATTAGAAATTAAAATCATTACCATTAAAACCTATATAAATTTATATTACGGAAAGACACAGTTAACTGGCCTAATGGCCCAATTTACTGAGAACTTTGCATGCATCTTGTAACACAGCTTCTCTAAAGCTTTTTGATGTCAAAGGCACCCCATTGTAGAAACCCCATTCCTGGATGTTTTCACAAATGCCCAGGTAAGAGCCTGAGCAGCCCCAAACTTTGATGGCAGTACCATATTTTGGATTGACATTGGAAAAAGAGACCTGCAAAGTTCTCTTCTGTCCTAAATTATCCTATGATTCTGTGGCTCGTGGCTGACTCCTAGCAGTGCTCTCACACCAAAGCAGTGATAATATTTTAGAATTATTTTTAACCAGAGTCTGACTTAATTACTGGGAAGCCATTATTCAGTGGTTTAAGGTAGTGGTTTTGGTTCTTTTTTTATTTTAAATTCTTGGGTTTGGCTGATGGTTTTAGCCATGTCCTCTGGAGAAGTGAAAATAATATGCTTAAGTCTTCAGATATGGTTGGTATTGAATACGAGTTAACAAGTTGGAAGGTTCTTTCTTGCAAATCCACGATAGGATCTCACAGTAGCAGACCTTAACAAAAAAAATTAATTCAAAAGATCTTGACAAGCAGCAGATGTTTACTGGCATGACCACGTTCTCAAGCCCAATGTCTTCTGTTCCTTTACTCCCACCTAGACAGCAACTGAGTATTATGAGGAAGCATCTGTATTCCTATACCTCTTGCACTAAAATTGCACTTCATTTGCTCAAGTGGCTTCTAGTAGATTAAAACCTTTCAAAACCATCAGCTAATATGCACATGGATGCAGCCAAACCAATTTAGTGAATTAGAAATTAGTTTAGTCTGAATTTCGCTATTAGTATATAGAGAAATGGGGGAGGTGGGGAAAAAAAACAACAAATAGTACATTGATTTTTACATTACCTTAATTACCAGGATGTGTGCTAGTTGTTTTTCAGATACAGAAGTAGGAATTCCCTTCCTAACTAAAAGACAGAGATTTTTCCAGAGCAGGGAGTCACCCACATGCAGAATGATGAACAATCCGTATCTGTGGTATTTTATTTAATTCTACTACTAGTCCTCATGACAGTGAAAGAGACTTTCTTAATATGTATAATATACACTTAACTCCATATTTGCTACAGCAGTCAATTTAAGGTCATCAAGACTATGAACATGTACATATGCATGTATATATATATATATATATAACGGATAACTTTTATAACTATAAATCCACACCATATCTGTAACACCATAATAAATCAGCACAGATTCTTTTATTTAGTACAAACACTGCAGTATTCAGTCAGCCATACCTTGCATGAGGCAGTGCACCATGTTGAAATGCTATGCTGTCACATGGCTCTTCAATTTTTTGGTATTCAAACTTATCCCTTATTTTTTCACATTAAAAAATTGGTAATGAGGCTCCCTTCTTGCTGGAGAACTGGCAGAAAGAATCCTGTTACTCCCCTAATGAAGTCCCCAGACAGAACCAACAATTTTCTAAAGAACAAAAGAAAAATGTTGCTCTAAGCTTCGGAACTGACCCTATTGACTGAAAGCTGTGTCTTACCTTGTTTCAAATTAATGCACTGAGCAAATTATCTCATGCCAAAGAGACAAGAGAAAAGGCTTAAATGGCACTCACACCCCACATTTCCCAGTTGGTATTGTCAGCAGTTGTTTTGTGGCAAAACCAAGTAACATCTTAATAAGAGCATGCAGCTGGAAATAAGAGACAAAATTGCCATCTCATGGCAGAGCTGCCTGGGATCATTTTAAAAAACTGTCTAGCACAGGTGGTGCTCTCTAGAGAGGGAAAGAAACTATTTTGCAGAGGTAGGGTAAAAAGAAAATTGTAAATAAGAGCTTCGTTCGAGTGTCTGTTCCTTTCATGTTGTCTTTGTTCCAGCCCTGC
Source organism: Pyrocephalus nanus (assembly GCA_038380795.1). Lineage (NCBI taxonomy): Eukaryota > Metazoa > Chordata > Aves > Passeriformes > Tyrannidae > Pyrocephalus > Pyrocephalus nanus. Next base: position 5,401,462 of record CM076270.1, on the reverse strand, counting down.
ATTAACAGGGTTAAATTTTCTTACTCAACATACCGAAAACAATTTTCAATATAATAGAATCTCCTCTCATGAATTAATGGTCAGATCTGTTTTCATATTTTATTCTTCTAGTTCACCTTTTCATTCTTCCTTTCCTTAGCATCCATAATAGCACAGTGCTCTCTTTGCTAACTTGCCTATCTATAGTACTGTTATTTCTTCTTTCTCTGAGGAATCCAATATAATCTGACCTCTCAGCTTTAAATTTCAATCCTTCTACTCCATTTAATATCTTTATGTTTTTTACATTGTTCTTGTTTCCACCCTTCCTTCTCACTAAAAGAATCCTCTAACATAATGTCTCAATGTTGTGCTCATCTGTTTTTATACTGCAATTGTTCGAGACTTTTAGTACATTGAATAGCTTAAAAACCAAAGCACAGAAAAAACATTATGTCAGACAACAACAGCTCAACAACATCGTGGTGTTGTTTTTTTTCAGTAAAATAGCCTGTCACACAACTGAGCTTGACAAACTTGGCTTTGAATGAGGGAGCCAAATGCCCGGGACATGGGTCACGACCTGAGCTCAACATTGCTTATTGTTCCTGCCTACCTGTGCCATGAAAACTACTCAGCATTTTTGTTGTATTTATTATTAGAAAGCTGGAAGTTTATACTTTAATTATAGAATTCTTACTTTCAAGTGTCAAAATAGGCTTTCTGCTCATTTCATTCAGTAAAATCGATTTGAAATCAGCATTTTATATTGCGAGACCAAGCCACTCTCATGATATTGCCACAGTATAATAACAAACTGTTGAAAGTTTCTATTGCAATCCCTTCCTTGTAGTAATTAGTAACTAGTGTTTTGCATTATAGCATTATTTAAATTCAATTGCTTGACAGACTTGCTGCATTATTAAACTTTTTGCTCTTGGGGCTTCTATTTCAGTTTCTGGTTGTGGTGGTAGAATGTCAAGTGGCAATTTTCTGAAGTTCATTCTTACTAGTTAAGGACCAGTACACCCTCCCTGAGAGCAAGTTCATTTGCTTCCAGGAAAGAAGAAAATGATTAGGGTTAAATTCCCTCTGGCCTTCATTAGGGAACAGATAGGAGGTTTCAAGTTGGTAACTTTCACTATTTAAACATATTTGACTTTAGCAATAGAAGGCAAACAACTTGAAAAGCATGATGATTATTTGTGTCCCTCTTGCACGTTGTCTAGAATTGGGCTTACAAAGGGGAGTGGAAGAGCACTTTAAAGAACTGCTTTTATTCATCTCTAGTGAGGCAGTTGAAAATAAAAGACTGAGGCAATTGGTGGTGAGATCCCCAATGGGATGTAATAGAGAAGTTCCAGACCTACTGACAAGCAACAGGAGGCAAATCCAGCCTTCATACACAGAAAATCCAGTATCTACTGAACACAGCAGGATCATCAGGCTTCATCTTATTTCTGGCATTTATAATATCAAATATATAATTTAAAACATAATAGAAATATGTAATATAAAATTAATCATAATATATCACAAATTTACTCATACATTATGCTAATTTTATACAAAGCACTTATGCTGCCAACCCTTTTCTAAAGGAAATGCTAATTACTCATAAGGACTAGTCATAGCAACTGTATGGCCCAAGATGATGTGGTGGTTGGGATTGCCCATGGGCCCCTTGTTGTCATAATGATCCATCTTATCCTTTTTATGGATAGGAAGGACCAAAGAAAACATGCAGTTTCATTAAATACAGTAAATCATTTAAGGACAGTAAAATTGTTCATTCCAGAATGTTTTCCTTTAAAATATCTCTATAGATGTGAAGTAAAATGCAAATCCTACCTCATCTTATAAGATGGAAGCCAACAGAATAAACACTAATTTTCAGAGGACATCATGCAATGATTCATTATTCTCTACTCCTTTCATCGGGAAAAAAAAAAAATAGAAAAAGCTCAAATTGTATGTAATCATTTTATCTCTGTTCCTAGAGTAATCCAGGTACAAGAAGAGATACTCCACCACAGAACCAGAGACAAATTCCTAAAAAACATGTATTTTAAGAGCATCCCTCCAGTTATGACTGTACATGGAGAGGTATATAAGAGAACAAAACCAGCAGATATCCTGGGCAAAAGAAAAGCAAAGAGATTGCTTTGATCCTTCAATCATAAGCTTCTAGGATGAAGGTTTTTGTTAAAATGAGCAAGTAATTTTCAGCTTTTATGGTAAATATCTATGATCAACCTTGAGGTATCCCTAGGTATCTCCTCTCAACAACCCCCCAAGCTGCATGGTGCTGCAGAGGATAAGATGCACATGCAGCTTTTCCCTGTTCAGTCCCTCCTGTTACTATTTAAAGATATTTCTCCTCTTCAGAAATTCAACTGCATTTTTTTCAAAATGCTTGCAGGTTCTGTTTGTTTGTTTTTTGTTGTTTTGTGTTTGTTTTCTTTGTTTTTGTTTTTCCCCAAAGGTGATATATTACAGCTAATTTAATAGTGGAAAACCTTCCTTTTGCTTATCCCTGACTAATGCTACTCCCCCTCTTTCCCCCCTGGATATTTGAGACTTTACTACATCAGTAAACCAGGAACATTGAAAAACAGGAAATTCCATAGAGGTAATCCCTAACTCAGCCTCTTCAGAAGCTCGTTAGGAAATAAGCAGCAGCTCCCAAATAAAGAACTATATTGTTAGGCTATTATAGAGCAGAAGAGACATTTGGACTTGTAGCACAAAATACCACTGGATTTTATGTTCAATGAAGAAGGATTTAGACAACTCCTGAGAAAATGAGACCTGATGTCCATTCAGGTGCAGCAAACAAACTGCATCCCCAAACTTCCAAATGAAACTGATACAGACACCCAGAACCACTCACCATCAGGGACTGGTGCTTCTTGCAGCATCTGTCAGGACCGTAGGAATAGCACTGCTGTCTGTACTGACCTTTTTTCACAACATGGAAACTATTTCAGTGTCCAAATCTGTCAGTTTGGTATTTTCCTAGGTGGTAAATCAGCTTTAAAAATGTGTAAATAAAGTCATAAGAAATGGAGAACCACCAACATTAAGTAATTTTAAACTTGAACATAAGCCAATATGCAGAATACACTTCTTAAAATTTTGGTTTTGAGGAACAAAATTTTTCTTGAATATGAGGGTGGTCAGATCTGAAATGCTAGGATTTTGCTCCTAATTGGATTTGTACCACGTGTGTTTTACTTTGAAAGAAACCCATGTTGGTATTTCCAATCTCTCTCTTGTTCTTAAACTGATGTCTTCCCATGTGCCGCTTTCAGGAGAATCAGTTTTAATTACGCTTACTGGACACAGGCAAGACAAGAAAATACATAGAGCGAAAGGTAGATCAAGCAATTTCAGTAACTGAGCTGGGCAAAGGTATGTGACACTCATTCAGCACAGGAAGAGGAAGGGTTAAGAGGTGAGAAACACAGAAATTACCTAGAGAACTTCAGAGTTCACAGATACAAGACTGCTCTCTGTGGGTTATGTCACGGAAACTTGTTATTCAAAAGCCATAAAGGAAAATATTCCCTCATCTGAGACCTTCCGCAGAATTTAAAAGAAAATTTGTTTTCTTGAGCAAATCAAATAAAAAAAACAAACAAACAAACAAAAAAAACCCCAAGAAGCTCTTCTGCAAGAAAACAAAGAAAGGAGGAAAAAGGTTCAGCATTGACACTGTTCCCTGTCAGGCTGCAGATCTGAAGCAGAAGGGTTTTTGCTGGGATATGTGCCACAGAGGAATTAGAGCATATCTAGACCTTGCAGTGTAGTGCATCACTGTTTCCTGCACAACGTCATGGTAAATTTGAAGTTAGGAGCTCCACTAAGATTTTATAATATTAATTGTGTTGCTGGTTCTGTCCTCCCAAGTGAAATAACCAAATGTTCAGTTACTGTAAGGGAGACTCTCTCTGTTTGAAGGTCCTGTGCTGTTACTGCAATTCACAGTTTATCAATCTGTTCCCTAATCTATACAGGACATTTTCTTAAAAATTGCCAGTGACCTATTTTTTTAAATATAACACATAGTGGGCTGAAGACAGGAAGAAAGGAATAAATACTAGCAGGGGGAAGTGAAAAACTAAAGCATAAGAATAAGTAGTCTTTAATAAACACCAGCTGGCAATGAAATCAGGGTTTGAATGAAGTTCTAAGACAGCTTTTCTCTGAGTAATGGAGGTAAGAAACAGAAGTTTCAAAATTTGGTTGGATGCACCACTGAAGATCATAAACTTCATGAGTCAGGGTGCCCCCTTCACTCCAGTGATTCGGCATTAATCCTAAATCAAGTGTTTCACTGGAAAAAGAACCTTTACGCTTTATGTAACAGGAGTTACATTTCTTATTGGTTTAAGCATTGTTAGAAACGTATACACATGTTGTTACTTGCTAAACCACAGAATAATTTGTCCTAGGCTTCAGCTCTGAAAAGAAAAAAAAAAAAAAAAAGAAAAAAGAGAGGAAAAAAAAAAAGACTGAAGAAACTCAAACAAAAAAAAGAAACAAACCTCCACTCTTGCAATGTTATCTTGCTGAAACCTTACAGCAAAATTTAAAAACACAGCAGCTGTCATTTACCAGATTCTCCAGTGCTCTTCTAAAGCCAGATAAGATGAATACCAAAATCTCTAAGGACAGTATATAAACTGCAGTATAAATGGGAAAATGTGAAACAGAATTCATTAAAATACATCAGTAGCTCTACTACCAGCTTAGAATGGATTGATTCAGGAGAAAATCCTGTGCAGAACTTACTGAACTGCTGCTGGCAGGCAGCTGAGGCTGAACATGTGCAGAAGTGATAACTGGGGAGACTGCAGAAGGCCTCGTGGCAATTTAAATGCATAGGCTGCAGACAATTCAGACTGATTCTCCACAACCATTTTTAGTGTTTTATTTCATTACTTTCTGCAGCAAATGGCTGGGAACAGAAGGGTAGCTGCATTTTTTAAAAAGTATCAGTATCCTTGCTGCCTGCTTGAAAACTTGACTAAGTCAACTCATCACTTGAGTTGTGTCCTTGTAAGTAAGAAGAAAACTTGTGATCATGACGTGCTCTGCCAAGGTTGCTGGCGGTAAAAGAGACCCTCAAGTCAGGGACACACAAACAAAGATGCTGAGGAACTATTTAGCTTTGCATACAATGAAACTTCAAGTCTTTAAATTCTCAGGCACACTGAGGGGAAATTATGAGTTATTCAACCAAATACCATTCAGTGAACTAATAGAAAAACCATATTTAATACCCTGAAACCCTGAATCATTATCCCATGCCCTCAAAACCTGTGCCTTCACAACAATAATGGACTCTCGTACTTTTCCTTGACATATAAGTACCCACAAGAATATGAGTTTAGATATAGAGGTACTTATAAAACATCTCTGATATGCTGTTTTATCCCAGTCATCTAAACATGTTAAGATATCCTAGAAAATTTACTTAAGGGGGAGTTTGCTCTGGGCTGTGTAAATTTTATCCATTCTATCTGGATTTGCTGATTTTAAAGTATTGCCAATAAGCAAACAAATAAATTAATCATATCCAGAGCTGATCCAAATGGCCACATCATCAAAAGTCCTTAGGAAAGAGCAGAAGGACAGCAGATGTTTTGGAAACAAATCTATGTTAGCATAGATGTATCAACAGAACCTTCAAGTGGAGACCATGAGCTTAAATTACACACCACTCTACAAGAGATGCTCTTTGAATTAGGCAAAAATGGATTCAAATATCACCCAGCCTTATCCAAGGTAGTTTATCCAGGCATCCACCAACTGAGCCCCAACACTGCTACCACAACTACTGTTGCAGGGGCAGATGTGCTGCTGCAGCCGGTTCAGTCAGTGCACAACAGCAAATCCTAACAATGCTCCCAAGATAAATTTCTCTAATCCCCAAACAGAATGGGCAAGCTTAGTGTTGATTTCCAGGCTATAAGGCTGCTTTCAGCACTCGTAATGCGACTACACAGCCTCCAACAATGTTCTTCATTTCATGCAGCCCTTCCCCAGTGTTCCCCTCCCTGCACACAGCTCATTCCTCATCAGACAAGAACAAAAACTTCACATTTGCCACTGGCAGCAATGTTCCCCAAACTTTTTAACTGAAGAACATTAACACTGACAAAATCCAGACCATATTCTGGATTTTCTTTTACAACCAACTAAAAATTATACTATATTTTGAGCCATAATTCATTACTGTTGCTTCCCTTAGCTGTGCTTGTTTTGCTTGCCTGATCTCTTGCTATTTATTCTTTCCATTTTTTTATTTGCTTAGATTCTTCCACTAATTATCTTAAGATATTTTCATCCATCATGGACTCATTAGAGATGTGTCACAAGACCAGTCCTCCCATGTAAGAGTAGATATTTTTGTAAATTAGACACACAAACGTACATGTCCTATTTAATAGTTCCTAATTCTGCGTGCACAGAAGTAATGCGTGCAGGCAGCCAACTAAAGCCATCAGGGTTCTGCTTCTTGGTGTTTTTTTCCTGTAACAAAGGCACAAAATATGATAAAGGGCTGAAATGAAGGGAACAGAGCTATGTTTTAGCTAATTATGGTCAGAAAAAAAATACAAATTCATGGCTGCCATTTGTCACAGGCTTAACTCTGAATTATGGGAGGGGTAGCAAAACACCAACATGACTTGGGCATATACCAACACACCATGTTGTCAGTGCCTTCTCGGAAATTCTTCTGGAGATAATACTTCTGGGAATGAAACTAATTAGTCACCAATCAACATTTACCATCTCCATAACACTGTTCCCAGAAACAGCATCTTTCTGTAGTTGCACTTCCAGGAACAATACATGGTATGTTTATTGAGGCAGGCAAAAAAGGCAATAGACACTTAAATATACATGAGGTCTACAAGAGCCTGGCTCTTAAGAGGTAGAGGCTTTCCTAAGGCCTGTTCTTTCAAAACAACACTTATGAGTATGTTTTAGTCAGAGGAAACATTACTATTGATTAAACTGATACAATTTTTATCGAACTGAGCTCCTTTGCAGCATGAAGTGAACACCATTTTTTTTGTTGTGTAGCATACAAAAGTCAGGAAACTGTGACTGATCTGTTTGCTTTGGCACAATGGAGCCTTTTGCAGCCAATATGGAAGAACAATCCACAGTGCGTCCCTTGCCCACGTGAACAAAGACAATCCCTGGTTTCATGAAGTGTGTTACAGGATTTGGACCCAAACAGCAGTTTCAAAGGTAAACTGGAAGGTATTAGGATACTTAAAAAGCAGCTAAACAGGTTAGAGATGTTGATTTTGTAGGAAATTAAGTCCATAACTTGGTGAGGTGCCTTATGAAAACCCAACCTGCTTCATAGTTAGGTGCTTGGGCAACAGCAAATCTGGCTCTTGATTTTCAATAATTAAAGCTCCTGTGTAAATTTCCAAACATTTTACTATTTCACAGAATATGCTGAGTTGGAAGGGACCCACAAGGATCATCAAGTCCAACTTGTGTACCTGCACAGGACCATCCCCAAGAGTCGCACCACATGCCTGAGAGTGTCATCCAAATGCTCCTTGACCTCTGCCAGGCTTGGTGCTGTGACCACTGCCCTGGGGAGCCTGTTCAGTGCTCAACCACCCTCTGGGGGAAGAATCTTTCCCAATATCCAACCTAAACCTCCCCTGACACAGCTCCAGGCCATTCCCTCAGGCCCTGTCACTGCTGACCACAAAGCAGAGATCAGTACCTGGCCCTCCTCTCCCCCTCAGAAGGAAGTTGTAACTGCAGTGAGGTCTCACCTCAGTCTCCTCTTTTCCCTGCACAAACTTAGATATTGCTTCCAAGTCACCACATCTAAAAGCATTTTCCTAACCAGATTTCTGCAGCTGTTCTTTTCTGCCCCATGTACTCAAGCAGTGATCTGATGGGGGAACAGTGATTAGAGAGCAATGAATTTAATTCAACCGCTAAAGATTAAGGTGAAAGTCACTGCACTGTAGCATATTCACGGTCACTTAAAATCAGCTGAAGTATTCCAATTAGCACTTATGTTAGAATATGGCATGGATGCTAATGTAAAATGAATCCTTTACAAGTTTAGATGGATTTCCTCAAATAGATACTGTCATAGATTTTCTTGTTAAAGCAAATCTAATTGCAACTTTGGGAAGAGGAATATACCATGAAATAGATATCTACATTGAAAAAATTAAATGGATTACAGTATTAACTACCTCGTCAGGCAGACTGGGGGGGAGGGGTTGTTTTTAAGCAGTTTGTAAAGGTAAAATGGAATTTATACAATTTATCATCCTTTAAAAGAGAAACATAAAATTTACTTTTTTATTTTTTTTAGCAGATACTACTATTGAACTACTTTCAACAAATTTGAACCAATTTTTTAGTTTCACCACTACAATACTTAAATTTTGGTAAAAACAAAAATATGTAAATTTTGCTTCAGTCAGTATTTTTTACAGGGAGAATCAACAATAAGGATAATTTAGAATGATAAAATTACCAATTGACTCAAATTATGCACACTGGCTAGGTAATTTGGAGAAATGATCATTGAAAAAGGATACCTTAAAACCTTTATTTGATTCCAAGGGGAGGTTGTACCAGCGGTAACTTCAGAAACTCTGTGCCAGAAGAAATTGCTTGGAAGGAAACCTGCAGGACGCATGTGCTAATTTTCACAAGGGCAATGAGAATTTACTCATTTGAATCTTGGCTTTAGTTTAAGGCTTATTGGAAGATCAAAATATTTTGGGTAATGTGCCTGGCTGACGTTCAGAAGGCATCCTTTCCACATCATCGCTTCCCTTACTGACCACACTCCAATAACAACCGCAGCAACGACAAGGAAGTGGAAGCAACCAAAGCTATCAGTGTTTTATTTCTTAGCCTAATTAAAGAATGTGGAGAATATTTGATGAACTTCTGCTGTTTTTAATAGCAGCGACTATGAAGAGGCCAAAATGTTTTGGCATTCATTAGACCATACAATGTTGCCAAAATATTGTATCTAGAAGACCTATCAAATGTTAGAATTCAAGGAGTATGTGTTCAATGCTCTTTTTTTCTCCCCCTTCCACTTAAAATTTCTGTTCTCTTTTCCCTTTGTGCTTGTTAGGGAAAAAGGAAGGACCAATATGTTTCAAAGATTATTGGCTCTGCAGCCTGTAAAAGAAGGTTTCTTTGATACAGATAGACAGCAGTGACAGCTCACTCTCCAAATTTTATTCTTGCTTGTTCATGGAGACCTCTAAAAAGGAAAACATACATATGTCATATCCCTTTCCTGATTTGCTGTGGCCAAACTTTGACCATACTTAACAAAATAAGCCCATAAACAAAGGATAAAACCCCCTGAACAGTAAATCTTTAGTCAAAGACATTATTGCCCTCATGCTTCAAGAAACCCCATAATATTTTCACCTTCACAAATCTTCTCAAGTGTCCTGCAATCAAATGAACATAAACCTGGCTTTAAGTCCACCTTCTGGCTATTTGGTGATAGAGAACATGATATACTGAAAATGATAAACAGATTGAGGATTGTGAGTGTCTGTTCTTTTGGCTATTTTATTTTACTCTCTAGTGATGATCTTTGTTCCCCTAGATCTATTCCTTCCATGATCTGCAAGAAAATATAGTGTGAGGAAAAATATGTATGCCATCTTTCTGATCCTTTAAAAGGGCTTATTTATTGACATTATTCTTTAAAAGGTAAAGTAATGTATGTATCAACCACTAATAAAATTTCACAGAATCAGCCAGGTTGGAAAAGATCTCTGAGATCATCAAGTCTAATAAGACTGGAAATGTAAAAAGAAATGTATTCCTATCAAATTCCATTATCTATGCAAGATGGCTCTGGAGCATATATATTCAGATGTGGCATATACAGCACCAAAAACTCATAAATTACCAGATAATTACGAAGAAACAGCCTACAGATTTGATTATAGATATGAGGCCTCTTTCAAGACTTTTAAGCTTATTTTAAGCAATGTTGGATTATGTGTCTACACTGTTGTTTCCAGACCTGAGGGAGAATGAACACAGTAATTTCTTTAGTACTGCTCTCTGTGAGAATGCTGCTCCACCTTTCCAGCTTGAGCTCCACCAAAATGCTAATGATGAATTGTTGTTGGGTGTCAAGGAGGGGGGTACATCTGTCAGGCAGAAGGATCATAAGAACCTTCACGTCTGCTGGATCTGGATCTGCATCAGGATCTGGTGCAAGGCCAGGAGAGGCAATTCAGCCAAGCCCAGAGGAGAGGTTACTGCCTAAAACTTCCCAGCCTGAAATCAGCAAAACTGGAATGAGAAACGTGAGCAATAATGGGAGGATGGTTGGCCACGGCTTGAGTGAAGCTGGTGGTGTTGTACCTGTTCCCTGTGCTTCCACTGGAGAGGGGAAAGTCTTACATACTGAGCACTTAGAGTCTGGAGAACACAGCATTACCCTAATTACTGGCTTCTAAAACTAATATTTGGTTTGACTGGGCTAGTCTGCTAGAAATCTGAGCATACTTTCATGGGGGCAAGGCCACTGAAATCATTGCAATATATTTCCTTGCTTTTCTTCAAGGGAATGAAAATACAGTAATTCATGTTAAGATCCTCCAATGACAAAAAAAACCCCCCATGATTAATAACTGCCACAAACAACTTGCCAAAGAAAGTCATTCAGCTAATGCTACAGAGAATGCTTCTGCCAACCCACTGAAGAAAGAAGCACAATTTGGAGATTGTTTCGTTTACTCAGTGTAAGTATATTTTGAAAAGGTCCTGAGCCAGAAACAGAGATGACAAATGGAGGTGTAAATTATAAACGAGCAAATGTGAAAAAGGCAGAGTAAATTGTCATAAACTGAGGAAAAAAAAAAAAGTAATTTAGATCCTTAACTTCTGAAAATGGCTATGACATGGAATGTGAGACCAGGGATGACCCTCTGGAATGGTGTTGAGAAAATTTTAAACTGGTACTACAATTCTTACTCATGTATCTCTCTAGCTGGAAAATTACATATTTCCATGATTTCTAAGAGAACATTTAGAGATTTATGAAAGTACTTACCAAAGACTTGTATGCCTCAACAGCCCCACAATTTATTAGATCAAAATTGCAAACATGCAAACTGCTCAGCAGAATGCAAATATACAGGGTATGTGCAAAAGGAAAAAAAAAATTAAATGTCTAAAATTGAACTAACATAGCTATAAACTTTACAGCACAATTTTTTTTCAGTATAGACTCAGCTTTTAAGGAAATAGACATGTCACTTTGACAATATAACTATATACATTTTAACCAAAGCTTAATAAAAAATAAAATAAGATATACTCAGCGAATAATAATGGGGAAGTATTACATTTATTTAATCCCTCACACAATGGAGCCAATGTGCCTACCAATTGGGCTATTCACACATAAACTGTGTTTAATGGCTTCCTGTTAATATGCTGTAGTTATATAATGAAAGCCCAGCAGTCTCTCAGCTCAAGCATCCACGTTCCTCTACTGCCATCAAACTGAGCAGGACTGGAGCCACTCAGGAGAGTACATTTGACCTTGAGGGTTTCAATTTTGATTATCCCTCCACTTCTCAAAAGTAGATGTCAAGTCCTCTGTAATTTTCTTTTTCTTAAAAGGTGGGAGGTAGTAATAGATCTTGCATTTTAACAGTTTAGAAAAAATACCATTCTCACAAGAATTTAGAAAATTGTGGTCCATTTCAATAAAAACTGGATCCAGTGATTTTTGCAGCGGTCTTTTGGCACAAAATTGATTTTCTGAACGCAAAGGACAATAAATCTTGAATAAATTCATAAATTTTCATTCAGAAAACTAGAAAAATTGATGAAGCAAAGCCTTAGCTCATACACATTCAATTTTTTAATTGTGTGTTTCACTGACCATAAGCCATTTAACTAATAAGCAATTCGGAAACCTGTCAGAGGAAAATTTGTAACTGTATTGTATTACAGGAAAAATATCGGTTCAGAGGAGCATATACTGCATACAACAGACAGGTTTCCTGATACACACCTTAGCCCTGCAGCATTTCAAAAGAAAGCAAGTCCAGAGCACATGATACTTTCAGCAGTTTCAAATCTTTGTGCTTTACACTGACTGCATGAAATACACACCCAGTAGTCCAATGAAGTCTTAGTTTGACTACATCAACTGGTATTTTAGATGTTACACAGAAACAATTATTTTTCTTGGACTAAAGGACTATCATGCAAATCTGTCTAACAAAAAACTTCCTCTGAGCCAAGACTATTACAAAAAAGAAAGCCCCCTGCCAAGGCACGTTCTATCTCCTGTCTCTCCCTCTGCAGAGAGAAAATGAATGTCCCCACATCCTCTACAGGTCTCTACACCCAAAACTGTCCTAGTGTCACATCAGAGCCTGTGATAGCCCAAAAAAAGTAAATTCCAATGCACATCACACATCAAGCAGTACTGTTCTCCTCCACTCAAGGAGATGAAAAGCTCAGTGTAGACGTGGCTGATGGTGAACAAAGCTTTAATTAGCGAGGCAGAGACGCTGAACTTCAGTAGATTCTAAATGATGTGTTTGATTCTTAAATACCGATCTGACTTGCAAGTTCTTGAGTTCATGCTTGAGTACATCATAAGGGCCTTTTCATGTAATTTAAGATTCATTCAAGCAGCAGCATCTCACTGCAGTGTTCTCCAACACAGAACCATAGAATGGCTTGGGTTGGGGTTAGCTAACACGTTAACTAACTATTTTCTTCAAAGTCTTACTAGTGCATGTTACCAACAGTGCTGTGGATACAGAAGGAAATAAAATGGAGTGGGTTTTTTTTATAACTCTTTGCAGAATTTGACCCAATTCATGGCTCCTAATGGTTCTTAATCTGAGTTTCTTTTAGAAGAATGACGCTCTAGAAGAACTCAACAAATCTGTTGTCTGTATTTTAGTAAAGTTATATCTCTCCGCTTTAATCAATTAAACATTCTCATTCACTTTATCCAAGTTTGCCTAAGATACTCTGTGTTTGCTAATTTATGTCCAATGCCACTCTTATGCATGATTTATGAAATTTAAAAATAACTCATCATACTTGAAGCCTAATGGGTTTGATCTGAATTTACTAATATAAATTAAATGTGTCCTAGCAATAATTTAACATTATTAACTCAAGCACTGCTTGAAATTATGTCACATGGGAAAAATGACATGTTTGTAACCTGCTGCACCATCTACTGACCAAAAGATACTACAACAGACATCAGAAAAATACTACACAAGTCAAAGAACATATTAAAAACAATAATAGGAGTTTATGTGACAGGCTGGTTTCTCTAAGCTAATACTTTGGACCTTGTTGCAATGATACTGTAGACAGCACATATATGTAGGGCATAATTGCTTGAAGTTCTATATGGCAGTAAGTATGGTGGAGGTTTGGGGTTTTTTTGTTGTTTGAATATTTACTGAGTAGCACAATGACTAACTGCCCATAAATAGGAATTATTCATTGGATCTTTAAGGTACAGCTGTCAAACAAGACAAGCTTTCCAGGCAGAATAGCTGAAATGTCACCTTTTCACTGTATATAGGTCACATATCATAACAAAGTTGAGATTTCCTTGGTGACACCAAAAGCCATCAAAAATAGCTGCAGGATGTCTCCCACTTATTTACATATTTTAACAAAAAACAAGAAAAAAGAAAAGGACTATTTATCCATTGGGCCTGGAGATCCTCCTGCTCTATTAAACTTTACAATTATTGATTGTAACTGCCTCACTTTTTTTAAACAAGTAGAGAAAAACAAGTCCTTCTCACTAGGAAGGAAGATAAATACTGCAAGCCCAAACTGTCTACAGTAATATGCTGTAACTACACATGAGTATTTTTCTTTTCCAAATGATTTCTGAAAAGATGCAGTAGCACATGACACACTAAAAAGGTACTATTCCTTATTTATGGAACACCAACATAATTGCAACACAAAGAATGCACTTACTTCCAGCTATGTGTATACAAGGAAGATACTAGAAAACTGTCAGGGAAAAAGAGATCTGCAAGAGAAGTAACTATGAAAACAGAAAGAATAATTTATGAAATAAGAGTATAAGAAATAATATGCACAGCTTGGCTATTCAATAACTAAATGGACTCTTACTGCCTACCAGCTTTTCAAGGATGGAAACAGGAATAAATTGCAAGGGGACTTTGTTAGTATTAATGGCTTGAAGGAAATAAGAAAAATGTCTTGTAACACTTGGTATTTTTCATTTATAAGCAATCCTAGGTCCTTTAAATGCATCTTGCTGGTGACTTTCCATAAGGATTATCAAATGTCATAACCAGGCATGTTTTTCTCCTTTTAAAACACCACCTTGCTGTACTACAAGTGGAATGTAATGACTCTAGGTTTGTTATGCATTTCAATTTAAACTCAGGGAAAAAAAACCCATGTAGTTGTATTCAGTTTTCAGTATTTTAAATAGGAAAATGAAGGTAAAAGAGGAGAGCAATGGTATAAATTATTGAAAAACTGTAGCATGAAGGATCTTGACTTGTAGCTTCCTGATCCAATCCCAAATTAATAACACTTCTGTCAGTAAAGTGAAAAGGAAAAGCTTTTTAAGCACTTGACAAGGGCATCCACCCTTTCTGAGCTGATGGAAACCCGTGTGTATGTGGCCACACACAGCACTTCAGGAGTGATTAACAAGGCTCAGCTAAACAAACCCTGCATCAACAAAACCATCAGCTAATGCTTAAATAGTTTGGTAAATAGTAAAGTGAGAACAATTAATTCATTCCATGGCAGAGAGACACCACCAAGAACTGGACAGATATCACCAAATGCATTTTTTCCTCTCTATGTGGATAAAATCCTGTTTTTTATAGTTGGAGTAAGGGACAAGAGACCTAAACTTGAGTCACACAACCCACAAACAAACAGGGGAACTCACAGACAGGCTGCTCTGAATAGCAAAATTATTACATTTTTAAAAGTTATTAAAAATTTATACAAGAGTGCCATCAGGAGCTGGTCTGTATCAACACAACACACCCTGAAGTGCATCAGGAGCAGAAAGTCATGATAGAACTTTCTTATTCAGATCTGAAGTTGTGTCAGACTGCAAGACCAAATCAATAAATACAAGGAGTTGGAGAAGGATATGCTTTACACTGTTCAGAGGTACAGAGTGTACAGTCTATAGTTACCTAACCTGAAAGCTCATGGTGCCCAAAATCTTCTGAAAAAGCCAGATGATGCTCCAATTTGTGCATACTACTCCTCTTTTCCCTTGCTCTCCTCCCATAGGGGCTTTCATGCAGCCTAACTATCCAATCTGAAGTTTTTTTCTTCTATATCCATTGAAAATTTACAGGATTTTATGGACCTCAGTGAAGCCTGGCCTATTCCTCAGTATGAAATCTAAAATTGTTCTATAAAATTACTGTGATAAAAAAAATAAAATCTGATTTCTTACAGGGCTCAGTCCATAGTTCCACTAGTTAAGTGAGCATTAAGCAGAAACAGTTTAAGGAGCAGCTTTCTTCCTTTTAAAGTTCAGTGGAGTTGCTCTAAATGAAATTAGTACCAAAACTAGAACCAAAGAAACCCTCACTGATCTGCATAGCAGCTTCTGTTTATTGACCAAACCACAAAATCTAGTTACAACTAAATTAAATTCATTAGTGTAGTGGTCCTGTTCCCCCTCAAGGCTGATACAGGACTGAAATCTGAAAGGTGCTGGTGTTCACATCAAGCTCCCTTGGAAAAATAAAATCAAACCCATTGTCTCAGCTGTATAATTTTATGCCAGAACAATAATTCATTTAAGGCAAAGCTGCTAAACTTTTTTCAGCTGCTCCTTGTGAGAAAAGACACTGTGAGAACTTTTTTGGACCCACATTCTCTGAGAACTTGTGGAAAAGAGGTAAAGTTATTAAACACTAAATGTTCAGTAAACCTAAACCTTTTTCTTTTTCAAGAAAGGGGAGAACTGAAAAACCATCAACTTTAGACTGCTTCAATTTATTGATTTTCAAGTAATCAAAATTATAAAACTACCTATGAGCACCTGAAAGGTGACATGGAGCAACATTATTTCAACTCTTCAGCCACATCTTGTTGGTGATAAGCAAAGTTGCAACTTCATATTCTGACTTCAGAAATTATTTTCATTCAATCACACTTTACATTGTGAGAACAGAGACAAAGAAATACAGCCTCAAAGAAGGAAGCAACAGAACATAATCTTAGGACAAGTCATAAATTTTTAAATTTTCAGCAAAAATAATCATCTGCACGTATGCAAGATATCAAATGGTTGCTGTGCCTCTACTCTTTCAGAAGAATCCCCAAACCTCAGAACTGCAATGAATCATAAGGTCACTATCCCTCAGCTGAGTCAAAGACAGACATCACAGAGGGTTTTATTCCTGAGACTGTGTATGGAAAACAAGCTAAACTTTCCATCCTGTTCAATCTATTGCTGTGATACAGCCTATGCAACCCAACTTGAGTAGTCTGTGGAAGATGTAATAGAACCACAGGTCTGGAAAACATCACCTGAACAAACAAATTCCAAGGAGCTATTTATTACTAAAGTGGGGTCGGATTAAGAGGACCCAGAGCAGTGATATTTAAATATGCAAGAGGTGGTTGCCAAAGATGAAGGGAAAGAAATATTTCCCATATTTTACGTGTACATGAGGCAATTAACAGTGGGTTTAAATTGCAGAGATAGAAATTTTGGTACATTAGAATGTTTCATATTTGCACGATCTGGAAATCATCTGGTCCAACCTCCTCAAAAGAGGGCTGACCAAGTTATATCTTTAAATTTATAAATTAGGAACAAAAATCTGTTTCATGGTGTGGTTACATAAGAATAAACTGCTTCCAACTGTTGGTATTTCCTCTATTTGAAACCAAGAACAGCTTGCATGGGAAGAGTCTAGGAATTTTTGCTATGTTTGGGAAGAGAAAGGAATTTCTTGAGGTCCTGTTCTACAGTTTGTGACCTTGGTTCTTTAGCCCCTTCATACTGAGAACACACATAAAATAATATTTGCTTTGATGATACCTAAAGATTCTGCAAATCAGCTTTTTATGATGTTTAGTGAGAAAGCAAATGGAAGGAGATTCATACATCACTGATACCAGCCATGAAAAACAAACCACGTTATTTGCCAAACATCAAGTTAGAAAATATAATTTTGTTGTTTCTCTTCAAAATTCAGATTAATAAGTGTTACTGTACGAAATATTCATGAATATGAATTACTATACAAACATATTTTGCACAACATCTGTGAGCTGTTTACTAATTCCTGGTTTAAATCATAATAACATTATTTTGAGGAGGTGAATATTGTTCTAACTATGATTATAAATGAAGATTAATCAAGTAGCCAATGGAGTAGACAACCACATTATCACCACCAGTATCACAGGATCTTGCAAGCCACAAAAGTTTTCATTAAAAGCAGAATTCAAATTTCTACAGAAGCAGAAATTTCTCTTTTGTTTTGTGGGAAACTACAATAGGCAGAAACAAAAAGGGTTGTTGAACGTCTCAAGGAGTATTTTTTTTTCCAGACACATTTCAGTGCAGGCTCTGAGAACAGAAGAATGCAATTTACAGCATAAAGGAAGGTATAATGGGAGCATGACAAATGAAGGAATTGTGGTTTTCACTTTACTGAGATCTTTCACTTAAAAATAAAAGGAACTATACTTCTAATGCAAGGCAATGGCCAGCTGTAAATTGCCCAGTTGTCCAGTAAAATCTATTATTAATTTCACTTTGTTGATCTCTGTACTAAGGCTCTGCCAAACGAGGAGATCCACTACCAGAATTTGTGCACATCCTTACATGAAAACGAGACTGTGCCTGTGATGAGTTACAAGAGCACGAGTTTCATGGAATTTTTAAATTCTAAATTTTCTCTTCCCAGTTTTTGCCTTGATTGCTCACTTGCACTTGAACATCACGGAGATTCTGTAAAGGAACTACAGATGTACCACTGATCCTCTTCGGGGATCCTTGAATTCTGCATCTTTCTATTTGATCACCACAGGACAAACAAAACCTCACTAACTGCTACAGGATAGTCCTGTGATGAGACAGTGACTACTGCAGGGTTCTGTCCAAGTAAATCCAAGTCCTGGTGCAGGAAGATTGAAGTTTTAGAACACGGTGCTGGTAAAGAGTCTTAACACTCAAGAAGTTACAGCAACTGAGACGCAGCAAGGCTTGCTGAAGTGAGTGCTGGATCCTGTGTTCACAGAATTTTGCACATAATTAAAGGCTAAGCCGCATTTGGAAGTTAGAGAATCATATTCCTTAGGATTATGGGCATCTAAATGATGCTGAAGGTAGGCTTAGGATCATTTGCATCTCTTTCTGAAAGCTGTGGGAGTCCAGTTGCATTATAGTAATGACATTAAAGCCTTTACTATTCACTTCAGTAAGAGATAATTTCTCAGGAGGTGGAGTTACATCATCTTGCTCAACATCTGAGTCTATAAAAACAGTAAATTATTGGTAAACACAAACAAGGCCCCAGTCCCTCACTTTCTGATGGATAACCCTTGCACAAACACACAGTGCCATG
Source organism: Pyrocephalus nanus (assembly GCA_038380795.1). NCBI lineage: Eukaryota > Metazoa > Chordata > Aves > Passeriformes > Tyrannidae > Pyrocephalus > Pyrocephalus nanus. The sequence goes on along the minus strand of CM076270.1, from coordinate 5,382,827 downwards.
TATTTGCACAAGGATACACAAAATAAGTTTTGTCTTTTTTTTACAGTCACAGAAACTTCAAAAGAAATTTAAAAAACTACCATTTTTTTAAATAAATATCCAATAATCCAATAAATATCCAACAACAATTTACCTGCTATTAAAATGGCAACTGTGTAGTAATTGTCATTTCTTCCCTTCTCCCTAGATTTTCTCTATCACCATCCCATGGCAAAGCACACACTTCTAATATATCTCCCATTATACTTCTGAATGGGTTGTGATTCTCTGTTCTGTGCTGGAGGAATGGGGATATTGGAGGAAAAAAGATATGCACTTCCCAAAACATTGGCTCTAAAGAACTATTTGCCCTCAGGAACTGCATTTTAAATTGTATGGTTTAAGTATTTCCTACTTCTATTTTGTCACATACGACTTTTTTTAATCCCTTGCAAAATGCAAAGATTTTTGCATCCATAAAGTTAATTTTTTTTACTTCTATTATTAATATACCAGTCTTTTTCCAGCTGTTACAGGAATATTCATTAATAACACACATATTAGGGAAACCAATCACTATAATGCAATAAAAGGCATGAAATTAATCTTTTATGGAATATTACTGACTAGCATACATAAACTTTGATCTTCTGCCATGAAGCATTCTGCAGGAATTGGTTTGATTTTATTTGTTATCACAAACAATGTGTTTACATGTCACGCATATTTTAGGCAGGAAACTTCCAATAAATCTTTCATTTAACACACATCTGTAACTATGCATGGTAATCCTATACATAGTAGATGATTTTTATCAACTCTAATTGTTCATTGATAACACATCTGATTATTTGCCCCAAGGCAACATTATAAATTCTAAGTTGTTTTTTCACAGTTGTAATTACCATATGTTCCCATTAATCTGATTCTATTAACTCAATCTTTGCTTAGTGATCTTAGTGTCAATCAATTATTCTTCCAGCTCATACATCAAACCAATTAGAATGGATTTTGGAAACTGGAAATGTAATTTTTTGGTTCTGAGGAATTGTTCCAACACCCTGAGTCACAAAATCTGATTTTTAAACAGAAGTGACAACACAACCCCTGTGTTTCCAAAGTGGCTGTAATTTATTAATCTGTACAGTATCCAGTATTTCTGTGTCCATTCCTTAAAAAAATTGTAAGCACACAGACACTTATTGGAAATATTGGTAAAAAATGGAATCTTCTTTTCCATTTTGAACTTATCAGAAAGGGTAAAGGAGAAGCTGCTCTGGAGCAGCTGCACAATTCATGGTGTTCCTTAGCAACAACTTCTCAGGAGAAGTTTGTAAGGAACTAGAAATAGGATTCAGGCAGTACTTTTTAGTTCAGTAACTCAGTTCCTTATTCCTAATTAAAATGACCCTCAGTCTCCTCTGTTTATGAACAGTGTATTTAATATAGAGTCTAGGCACCAAAGATAATTTTATAGTTAATAAATACATGCTAAATTAATTCTATAACTTTGGTCATACAAGACAATCCCAGCAAAAAAGTTCTGCTCTCTCTATTTGAAGCAATTTTAAACAACAGAGTCTGCCCCTAAAAAGTAATTTTTAACTTATTTTAAAGAATGCCTGTACATCATTTTTGCTGAAATATATTAAGAAAATAAATTTTACACGACCATTGTTTACAGTAATTAGTTTTTTTTAAAAGTGCCTTTTATCTTTTTGGGTTTTATTAAAATAACTTACCCACAGTGCCAACTTTGGTATACAGAATCCAGAGTACCTCACCTGGCTATAAAACGGATTCTACAAGTAACTCACAAACTACTTCATTGTGGTTCATCTACTGCATAAATATCTAAGGAACCAAAGCAGGTAGATTTTAAAATAAGGAGCCCCCTAAATGCATCTATTGTGGCCACACATGACAAATTCATTATTTATATGATTTGTGTGATTTATATGATCACCAAATTATTAGTAAAAGAGTAAATATTAGAAATTCAGTCTCCTAATACTATTATTTAAGAAACAAAATGCTTTTCAAATGGCCTAAGATGTAATTTCTATTCTAAAAAAGAGCATTTAGAACCATTATTTATATTTCTACATTAGCAAACACCTCTCTTCACATTACTGACTTCAACACAGGCCATAAATGCATTTATAATTACAGCTTCCATTCACGTAAATGACAGTTATGCCTCAGTATTTATCAATGGAAACACTAGAGAATCCTAAGTGGAGCATGGCACATCCAAGATCATTAAAAAAGAAACAACCTATCAACAGTTGACATGCCATAACACACTGAACAGAGTTAAATGTTTGTCTTTGGAGGTTTTGCCTTTAGCTTAAAAAGTGATTGGTAATGCCAGAATTCATGGTGGATCTGTCTGTGGTTTGCTTTCACCTCTTTACCTCAGATACATTACTGGAAATAATCTCCCAGTTATAAAACCAAGTTCAATCAGAAATTCAATGCAAGCAAGCCTGTTAACAAATCAAAAATAAAAAGAGGACTTTTCTTTTTTTTTTGGCAAAACAACCCCAACCAGATCACCTGTTACAGAAATAATTTTTTTTTTTTTTCTGACTACAGAAGTTACATCTATTCATCCTCACAAATGTTATCACAGAAAAGACATGTAGTCACTGCCCTTAAAACAATGGTTTAAGCCAGGGGGAAACACATCAAAAACCTGACATAAAAAAATGAAATCCAAGTTCACACAGGGTTATCACTTTGGTTTAGATACTAAAGCCCTCTTGATTTGCATGCATGCATGCTTCTGAAAGATTCAATCCAATAAATTCTTTAAACATCGCCTATAAAATAATTCATGCCAAGTGTTACAGGTTTAAAGCTCCAGTGCAGCCTGGGTGGGACGGTTTGTCAGAGGCTGAAATTGTCTCTAAGAGTTGCCTCTGTGCTCCTCAGGCTGGTGCATGTCTTGACCTACACCACTTGTGTGAAAAGGGCTCATGGCTCAAGCAGCAGCCAAGTGGCACAGACGTCCCCAGAGGACACATAGATGTACCTGCCAACCCCCAATCAGCAGTGTCAGGGCTTACATACGTGTTTTTACAGTAGCTGCTGCACTGATTAAACAGTGAACTTTAAAAACTATAGTAATGACTTCATAAAGTCCATTGCTTGTTTTAATCTGCTCTCCTCCTACCAGGCTGATCCTCCTTCAGTGGCCCTTTGGAGGCTTCTCTTCCCAGATCCTCAGAGTTGTCTCCTCATTCTTTTTTATCTTTGGATAGTCTCATGTACAAACAAAGTTTTTCCTGAACTAGATTTTAAATTCCACTCAAAAGCTCTCTCTTCTGTTACTCTATAAGGGCATGTGGGTTAAGGCGCACATCTGAACCTTGAATAGAACTCTTTTAGTTGCCAATTCAGTGATGTTGAAGCACAAATTGGCCAAATAATTTATCTTAACTTTCACAATTTTTTTCCACAACCTTACATGAAACTTCAGTTGTTCCATCCTTACTCACAGATAATGCAGAGTTATGTCTAAATATTTTACAATCACATCACCAATGATATTCAAATATATCCTGGCACACCTGCTGTCTTAGACCTGAAATTCTTAATAACAGTGGGTTCTTGATGCATGCTTAGGTCTCTTACTGTTATGATGAGTGAAATCACAGGGCACATAACAAAAAGAACTACAAATTTCAATTTAACCTAATTCATTTTTTTCCATTTCTACATTTAATTTCTTTTAAGCACCATAAATCTTTACTTGAATTTCATAATCTGCAGATACTCTGCACTCAGTTTCAGTTTGGTTTCAGTATTTTAAGATACACATAAAAAGATAAATATTTTTCTTTCTTCAACAACATTTTTGTAAAATGTTAGTGTTTAAGGGGCTTCCTAAGTGTGCGTGGGGGAAGGCTTATGGGTTTTTTTTTCCTCCCAGATACTGTACAAGAGATGACAGGGGACTCTAACAAATATACATGAGCATAGCATCATACAAAAGGAATTTAAGCTTCTCTGTGGAGCAAATGAAGTTAACCTGGGGCTTCCACATGATACTGCAGAGAAAGCAGAGTATATAAATATCTCAGAAGCAAAGATACCCATGGTTGTTTAATCATGCAGATAGAGACTAGCTCAGCTGAGCAGATCACCTACACTGAAACAGAAAAAGAAAACTTGAAATAATTAATTGGGTCTGCATCTATCACTCTGAAAGACCTAATTTCAAGACTAAAAAGGCATAATTTTTTTTCTAAAAATCCTAAGTTCATAACATTGATATTCTTGTCCCACATCTATAAAATACTACCATTTACTTGTACAGTAGTAGAGCAAATACACAGATTAAATCCTGAAATGTATATATTAGACTTTGCATATATTTCAATAAAGAGATATTTAGAATAACATGTCATACTCTGTTTATTAGCAACATCATCATATAGAGCCACATTTACAAGCTAGCAGTATCTTTTTACAATGCTCTGATTTTAGAGTTGCCTTCAATTATTCCTCCCATTAAAATGAGAGTTAAAAATATTAATTTACGCAATCTGAGCCACGGAATGACTTCAACTAGACTAATTAGCATAACCTTCTCAGATGTCATCCATATTCATTTTGCAGACTGGGGCAATGCTTAATGGCAGAACTAGAACTGATGAAGCCTTAAGCTGTTTTAGTGCTACACTTCACAAACCTGTGAATTCAGCAAATCCTACCGTTGCCACCTACAGCAAGCCCTGTGTATAATGTTAAGTAACTGCTGTAAACTCCATTAAAGCCAGCAAGGGATTTGTGCTTTTAGTCACAGCAAAGAGCAGGAATAACCCCACGGGTGTCCAGGCAGCCCCTCCCCTCAGCTGATGCAAGTGGGGCAGTTCCATCCTGGGGCAGGTGACGGGCACAGGTCGGGTGAGCAGGATGACAGTCCCAACCAGAAAGGACAGCACTGCTGCAAGAATCACCAAGAAGCAGCTGAGTCAAAGTTCCAGACCCCCATGACCTGTCCAAAAGCTTGTGTGACACCCCCTGAAGTGGCTTCCTGGGGCTGACACTCCTTATGAAGCGACTCAGTGATCCCCAAACCATGCTGGATGTAGGGAGGTTAGGTATTTGGAAAATTAGTTTTATTAGCAGCCTTATCCATTCTTGGGCCCAACAAATATGGGGCCATTCAGGACTACTACAGACCAGGAGGTGAAACAAATCATAGAATCATCGAATGGCCTGGGTTGAAAGGGGCCTTACAGAAAGGGGCCTTAATCTTGTTCCAACCCCTTGCCATGGGCAGGGACACCTTCCACTAGACCAGGTTGCTCCAAGCCTCATCCAACTTGGCCTCAAACACTTCCAGGGATGGGGCATCCACAGCTTCTCTGGGTCAACTGTGACAGTGTCTTACTACTCTCACAGGGAAGAATTTTTTCCTAATATCTGATTCTAAACCTGCTCTCTTTCACTTTGAAACTACTCCTCCTTGACCTGTCACTACACACTCTTGTAGGGCCCCCCCTGCAAGGGGAAAGAAGTTGTTATATTCCCATCTTAAGCTAAGTCACAGATTCCTATCTTCCTGAGCTGTGCTAGGGAATATGTTTCCATGTGAAATGTTTTACTGTCATTAAATATAAACCCTGAGTTACAAGTTTAATATCCTTACCATTAATATCATATAAACATTCTGATGAACATATCTTTAAAGGCTGCAATCCTTTGGCTTTGAGGACACTAAGCTGGAAACAAGCACCTGATCCAAGTACTTAGGATCAGAGTTTTTCCCTCTGACTTGCCTCTCCTACACTTGTCTCCAGCCAGCCATGGACACACATTTGTTAGCAGGATCCACTGGCTACAAACCTTATACAATATTTACACCTTCAAAAATAGCAGTCACATTGCTTCTCCACGGCAATACTTCACACACAATTTGGTCAAATATTAACTTTGCACGAGCCTCAAGAAAATACAGCCTGGTTTCATTAATGTTTATAGGGTCATTCAAAGAGCATATCCTTTACAAACTATTGAAATACACGTAAGTGGTCTCCAAGATATATGGTTTACTGTTATTTTAATCCTTTCTCGTGCTAAAGGGCACAAATTCCAGTTAAATACATTAACCTGCTCTTGTATATACATAGTCCAAGCACCATTACAGAAACCAACAATTTATCCAGAAGTCCTCAAGCCGTAATCCTGCTCTTATACCTTTCTACACATTAGTGCCACAAAATGTGAATACAATTAGGAAGCAAAAAAACCTTTCCACTGGACACAGATGCCTGTGGCTCCCAGGACAAGCAGCACAAACAGCAGCCTTCCTCTTGGTGAATTTTAATTGGAATTTTAATAAAGGCTTTACCACACTAGAGAGAACCGCCGTTAGCACAACTCTGACTCTTTTAATCAAAATCCTTGGTGATCGTTCTTGGGACTGACTGGAATTCAGAGTTACTTTAGCAATATTTATATTTTCTCTGATTTATAATTAAAATTTTTACTTAAGTAAAAAGATAAAAAAATTGTAACATCCTTGCATATATCATATTGAATGGTTTAGGCTATAGGGTCAGATCAGTTTTTTGTAATATTTCCATTCTAGCAGCACCCAGATACAGTAATAACTGGATTTCCCAGGGAAGTGCCAAACAGGCTCACTGTGTTCTTCAAGACACATTTTGCTCTTAACATGGAGCTACAAATCCCTACAGAACTTCAGTGCATTAATATCTCTCAGTAAAAATGTATCCCTTATCTCACAAATGATTCTTTGCTAACAACAGGTTACAATAAATTCAACTCTCCCTCGAAATCCTCCTCCTCAGTTTACCAATTCCACTTCATTTTCAAAAACACATGCAGCAGCCGCCACATTAACATTTTAAAGTGAGCACTTTGTATTTCCTGTCTCAACCTGAATCCAAAAGGCAGAGAAAACCAAAGAAAATCTTAGTTGCTTAGTTATAGATTTTAGAATATGCATGTAGGTTTCTTACATCATGTGAATCAATCAAATTATTTAATTGAAGGTTTTTTTTCTGAAAAGGTTCTTAAAAACTGCAGTTGATTATGCACATATATTTGTCATTCTTTTGTATTCAACAAACACTTGGGTCAAACACCATTTCCCATCTCTGCAAATTAAAACCTCTCAGCAAATGTATGGCTAATATGCTTCAACAGGAAGAGATGGAATTTATTACATCCCTTTCTTCACTGGCACAGTGAATCAGGTAATTGATGCAGTAATGTAATGCAAAACATTATTAATGCCATTGCCTCTGCTATTTTGAAACCTCTTGTGCAGCCTTTTAAATCCACTGTGGCAATTTCTGTTACTTCCCCCCCCCCTTTCATTGCTCTGCTTCATATTTCTGCATCAGAAACTTCCTTACAAATTTTCCTAACACTGCTATGTTGATGAAGACAAATTTGTAAATTCTGAAACATGCCAGTTAAAGGTTTTCAAAACTAACAAAGAAACTAATTGCTTAACTCGAAGTAATAAATCCATGGTCCACTAGTTACTTAAAATTATAACTTAGTGCAAGTTGTTATTTTTGCATCTAATATTTCTATAACATAATTAAGATACGTAGCTAACAAGTCCTTTTGGAAGGACAGTTCCTCAAAATAATGTCTGTTTGTTTGTTTAAAGGCAAGCATTTTAAAGGCTTTGCATCAGGTAAATATCACTCAACCAGCATCACTTCATTAGCAAAATATTTTGACCCTGATGTTTTTAAAAAAGCAAAAAAAAAAAAAAAAAAGTTTAACATAATTTCTACTTCGTTTTCTGTTTCTGATTGTCTGAATCCAGCTTTTATGGATGCCATTAGATTGACACAACTCAGCAGGGTGTGGTGTTTTGCAGCAGGAGGGTGGGCACGACCGGGGGACCCCAGCCAGCAGTGCCCCTTCTGCCGCAGCCACCGCTGGGCTCGCTCTGGTTCTGCTGAAATTTTTCTTTCCTATTTCATGAGGGGCCATGAACCAGGAGGTGTGCTGTGCTACGGGGTTTAAGTGAGGTGCTGAGCAACTCGTAGGAGGGGAAGGAAGTTCAGAAGAACATTGTCTGTTTGGTTTTCAGGAGGGTGATTTTAAAAGTGGCCTCAGCAGTACTGAAGGGCTGAGGCGTGTAAGCCTTACTTCCCACAGAGCCCTCAGACGAGTCCCAGCTTCATCACTTCGACATTATTGCAGCGAGGGAGGATAAAAATAACACACCAAACCAAAATAACATTCACAGAAAGACTTGATTTATAAAAACTATGTTCAGAACTGATGAGAAAGAACTCCAGGACATTGTGACTTGGGTACGTACTTGAACTGTCTCAAACTACAGAATAATAAGTTAATAAATAACTGCCTTCAGTTCTCCTCTATTTTCCCTTTGTGCAAGACAAATGGCCACTTAAACCAGCAACATCTCGGGTAGATTGTGCTGACTTTGGGATCTCAAGTGCTACACTTTAAAGATTTAGCCAGTTTAGGCTTGACAATTTGAACATTTGTTGGTCTTATTCTTTTATCTGATTTCCAGTCCCCTCTCAGAGGCTCACATCTGTCCTCCCTGTGAAGTGGAAATATTACAAATAAGAAGATAGTGTGTGACTTGCCCAGCATTTATTTGGTAGATGCTCAATCAGAAGTGATTTAATTCTTCCCTACTACTCTGAAAATGAAATAATCTTCCCTAAGAACCAACTGGCACATTGAGAGCAATGTGCGAGTGAAGACTAGAAACAGAAAATGGCAGAACCAACATCCGATTACTGCTTTAAATAATACTTTATTTGTGGTTTAAATCTTTGAATCCTTCTTGCCCTTAACAATTCACACAGTTGTCCTTCCATTTTGAAAATCCATTATTTATGGATAAAAGGACAAGCTGGAATCATAGAATCACATTGCTTCAACTGAGCTTTGCTTTGGAGTAAATGCCCTTTTTTTTAAGAAAAAAAGTCTTCCTTAAGAAAAGACTGATTTTGCAATATTAATAATTTAACATCAGCTTCGTGCATCTCAACCGTTATTTATTATCACATATATTCAGTTCTATATATAAAAATTCTGTGAGAACTGGTGTTCAAAATGAAGAACAAGCAAAGGAAACGGTTTTCAGGGTCATTAAAGATGCATGCATTGTTAGTATGGGAAACATTTTAATTAAATACCGTTAAATAACAGGATAGTTTCTCTTCACTTTGCTACAGAGCATCACATCCCTCAGACCTTGTTTAACTGGGCCTGGTAGTAGCAGGGAGTTTCTAAGGGGTTGCTGTAACATTAACTCTGTTGTTACACTTATCATCAACACTACAAGTTTTCGTGCTCTCCAACCTATCCCTGACATTCTCTTAATCAGCTCGGGTGGTGAAAAGTAACCATGAACTCAGAGAGGCTACAGGCTAAACCATGAGCATGTTTCACATCTCCATGACCTTTTCCGATTTCCAGTTGTGTAAACAGAAGAGAAGAGTTGTCCTGCAGTCACGAACAGATCCTCTAACACTGCCCCTGCAGCACAAGTAACCTGGGGGTGTGCATTTCCATGTCCTTGTGACACACTTGCACGACTACTGTTAGAAAACAATAGCTACAATCTGCTAGTTACATAAAGAGCCCACCCAACCCAAGGGGCAGAAGGTAAAACTTTTATTATGTTCACAATGATACATCAATAACAACTAGAAATTGTAATTTACTTTCATATCTTTAATTGTATTTAAAAAAAAAAAACCCAACCTAATAAAACACTAACTACATGCAATAAGGAAGTCTCAAAGCTAATGCTGCAGGACTAATGCCTCTAATCAACATTTTGAGCTAAGAAACAAGGCATGTTTCTGATCACTGACAATGAAAGATAAGCAGACCCCAAGATGCTTTAATGGAGATCACTGATATGTGTGTTACACAGATTGACACACGAGCAAGGATGGTTTCAAACAGAACCACAGTTTTCATTGCAGAGAAATTCTGGCCAAGGGGTGATGTGAAAACAAAATAAACCTCAAGTTATTGTACCCCATTCTGTTTCAGCTGCATTCATGAAAATCTACCAAATCTCTTGGAAGCTGTTCAAATATGATTTGGAATAACAAAAAGTACAGCTTCATTTCCAAGCCAATATCGACCATTATTTTCCACAGGTCAGCACATTCAATGCTCTCAAAGCTGAGAAAAGAGCTTGAGCAGAATGCAATTTCTTCTCGTTTTTTTTTTTTTTTTTTTTTTTGACAAAATCAAAAAAATATCAATCCCACCATACTCCCACCTCCATTTACTTTCCCACGTGGGATTCTGGATCAGCTGTGAAGTTAGAAAGGAAGAAAATTCTCTTTGTGGAGAAAAGAACAGAAGGCAGGCAGGATGGGGACTGCAGAGCAAGTTCCTCTGCTGGCAAAAATGCTCTGTCTTCCAGATGGTGGGAGAAGGGAGCTGATTACATTCCTGTGGGAAGAACTGCTTAGCCAAATATTTGCCAGGTGCTTCAAGTCTCCTGCTCTGTACAATTGTCCTGCCCTCTACTACTCCCTGTTGTTTAGTACAGAAGCTCCACTTCCAGGACAAATTGACAATTTAGAGATTGGAAGAAAATGTTCCCATTGAGGCCAAAACTGGCAGACACTTCTAGGAGTATAACTTCAGCACACTCAGGTGTGTATGACTCAGAAATCTAAATAAATAATCCGATGTCCAGCCATGAAAAATGGGGTCTTCAGTGCTACCTTGAGTTGTTATCAAGTTGTCTGTTTTCCCTTAAAAGGTTGAACTGAATATAGTACGAGGTAGAGGGAAAAGGACTACTTATTAGAGGTTTGCTGTATTAGGGGCATAAAGAACCACTCCACAACTGCACTAGTGCCACTTGAAAACTGCCAAGTACATTAACAGAGCTGCAGTGTGAAACTTCAAAATCATCCCTTTAATCACAGACCACTCAAGATCATATAAAAATCATAATAAACATCAGGCTGACCATTTGGAGTGCCCACCACTACCCTGAAGCATTTCATTTACGCTGCTGAGACAGAGCAAAAACAAACCACTTTTAGTAGAGCATTTCCAGAGAATCAAGGAGAGCTACAAATACAGTCGATTCCAATCTTTTCCTGCCTGAAAAAGAACTATCCCTGTCGAGTTTGGACAGGGGAGCTTGTGTAAGCAGGTGTGAAGTTTCTGTGATTCAGGAAATATTCCACAACAATACTTGTGAAAACTTCAACTTCTTTGTTCCACGTGCCTGAGAGAAATAAAAATGCATATGTGCCAATGCACGATACTAGAAGTTTTTCATGTATAAAGGCAAATAAAAGCCCTAAAAATTGCAGAGTAGCAAATTTTCAGCCTCAGGTACAAGAACACGTGGAGAACCCATCCCTGCACTGCTGCTGGAAATCGAAAGCAAAAGATGAGACAGGAGCAACTCACTTTTTAAGACTGAGCACATGGACTGAACTAGCACTTACTACTGATTTGCCAAGTTTTCCCTCATTAGCTGCATTTCTTGTTATTTCATTTAAAAAAATACATAAATTAAAAAAAGGACTATGTTCATTACCAATGATATATATTTGAAAGGCTTTTTGTGCTGGTAGCTACATAATGAGTAAATACTTTTAGCAGCTATTAAATTTGAAAAGTAAGGTAAGTAAAAAGCATTTTTCTCTTGACAAAAACATGCTTCTTAGACATAACAAGGCTCTCTAAGCTATATAATAAAAAAAGAAAAAACTTAGTCTTAATCTGTAGTGATATTTCAGAAATTACTTTTACAGTACAGTAATTCTGGAAATTATGAGAAATGAAGACTAGCAGTGACAACTGAGTTTAGAGCTAAGCCAAGGTTGCTCTGGGGAGAGCACAGCTACCATCACAAAAAAAATATTCTTCTGCTGAAAGAATCTAGCTTTCTTGAAATAGGCTGTGCTTCTCAAGTTCACAATATTTTCACTTTAAGGATAAGAGGAAAACTAGATACAGCCCAGAATGGTCAAAACAGATATGAAGAGAAAGTTCCACCTGGAATGCAGTGAAGTTGCTTATCCCAGGTATGTTATTGCCCTGGCAAGAAGGTAAAGACCACAGTAGGAGCAACAGGAATATCCAAAGTTCACAAAAAAGAAATGTATTATGAAAGTCACAGAAAAGTTTATGAAAAGCTCAGGATAGTAGAACAACTTCTGAGATACCTCCTCAAGATAATCCTCAACATGATCATTACTACCATACTGTCTGCTTAAAGTCCCAGCTCTCTTTGCAGGTGTATATTATGATTTATACCAGTGCCAGGTGAACTTAAGTTGATCAGAGAGACTCTCAAAGTCAGGAGACTCTTGGGAAAGAGAAATTAAAAGAAAAAAAAAATAGTTTTGCAGAGGAGGAGAAAAAAAAAAATTACCTTATTTGTCCTCTCAGATACTTGAGGGCAATTTCCCTCTTTCTCCCTTTCTTTGCATTTAAAAAAGAAATACATGAAAAAGGCCTAAATTTGTCCTCCTTCCTCAGCAAATTATCCCAGTAACTCCAATGGGATTTAAGTGCCAGTAGGAGAAAGAACATGAGCATAGCTGAACCCTACTGAAAATCCAGAAAACATCAATAAAGAATTGAAATTTCTTTATTGGACAATTCAAAACATATCACCGACCAAAGGTTCAGCACCATTGTTATTATCTGATCAATATCCAAAAGTCAAGTGTAGTTTGATTGCCACATGGTTAGACCTAAGCTAAACTTGGAGCTACAGAAGATTTTACAGCCAAATTCAACTAATCATTAATAGCTCTTCCATGAGCATAACTTTATGCAATATTTTCTGAATACCGAACTTTTTCTCTAGATGTTGCCAAAAATCTGCAGGGACAAGACAAATTTAAAGATTTTAAACTTATTCTACAGTTCTAGGGGTCAAGTCATGCTCCTGTTACATCACCACAGTTCAGGAACTACCTTGATGAAATCAATTACAAGGCTTCACTTCACTGAGAGAAAAGAAGAAGTATCTCTAAAATCATTAAGTATTATTGTTCTACTTTTTCCTGTCCTTTCTCTGTGAGACAGACAATATCTGTTAATGTCTTTTAACCAAAGATTTGAGACTCAGATTCTTATTTTCACACCACTGACATCTCTTCCTCAGTATACTCCTGGAAGATAATTATGCTTTCAGATCCTACTGATACCGGGCACCCTTTACATCCAGGCAGAATTTCTGAATGAAAGAAAACACTCTAAACTGTAGGGCCCCCAAAGTGGTTATTGGAGGTGTAACCTCACTGAAGCTCTTGACTTCTTGTGCCAGGTGAATTTTTCCAAGTGGTCAACAAAAACATTACGTTCACATTCGGATTGAAGTGTTATTGCATAGCAGGACACTGTAATCTTGGATCTGAAGAGACTCCATAGGAGCAAATATGACTTTATTTTCTTTGATTTCACAGGTTTTGCCAGTCTTTAGGATTGCTGTTGCAGATGAAGCATTGTGGTGTGTTTAATTTGATGTAAAGGTGTGCAAGTTATGTTAGCCAGCTTCCCTAATGAAAACTGTTCGATTTCAAACTGCAATTCAGAGGGAGGTTGGGGGAGGACACCAAATGATCTACCCTGTCAGTCACAGACATTTTGAGATGCTTGATACTAATTAAGCATATCAGCTCCAATGCCAGACTTCTGTAAGACAAAGAGCTCCATCAAATTGGTAAGACTCTGCTAAGCAGGGTTTAAAATTAATTCATAATTTCTTTTATGTTTGTCATGTTTTGTGAAAATGAACTGCCATTCAATTTTTCATAAGCTCTGCACAAGCAGAAGAAGCTTAATTTCAGGCAGTGTGCTGACAGGCCTGGGTAGTTTTATGAACAAATTATGATTACACACAGTGATCAAGCTTCAGATAATTGAAGCAGCAAACCAAACTATCCAGCATGCAAATATTAATGGCTGTCCCCAAAGCCTCTTTGAATCCGCTTAATATAAGAACTTTTATATTCTTGTTGCACTTGGAATATTTTCAGCATAAATAATTAAAAAGAATTAACTAAAGGATCTTCCAATGAAGACCATTCCATCTTAGATTTCCTACTGTTTGGAGATGGAACAGAGCGAGCCTATGGATGCAGCCTGATATTCAGAGCACATGCCTGGGAAGGGCTATTTCTGCAACCCGTTTCTGATTACAAAAATGAACATGCTCTGAAGTAAAAACTTTACTCATCTATTTTTAGGGGTGCTGAATTCACTGTTCTCTAATAAATCAGCAGATCTTTGAGAACACAGCACCTCCAAAAATACCAGAGTGAGTGTATCTGAAGCTTTAGAGGCAGAACTATGGTGAGATAAACTAGAAAAAAAGTAGGCCGATGACATTAACTCTGCCTAAATGCCAAATATCTGACATATGTTTACTTTAAGGAGCCTTGGAGTCCTAGAGTTAACAGGTACTTTCTGGTCCAAAATATTGGTGTTATCAAGAATAATCCAAAGGTTATTGTGAAGATTTAGTGAACATCTCCATCTAGTCTACTGGTGAATATCAAGCTTGTGAATTGAAAACCAGGAAGGAAACCTGTCTTTAATTTAAAACTCTAAAGCCACAATTTGTTTCAACCTGGCAAAGAAAATGGTGAGACACTTTTTGCTTTAGGCACTGGGGAAAAAAATAGCATTAATATTGTCAAGGCAACAATGGATATACTTTACTATTATTAGGTGGAAAATTGAAGGTGCAGAAATCCTTCACTTGCATTGTAATAGCTTGTTTAATAAAGGGGGACTGGAATAATCGTTTTTCAACTTTAATATTATTGTAGAGAAAGAGAAAAATGGTGTCTGAGATCTAATGTTGAAAACCAGTTTCCTGCTGGCTGCAAACAGCTCTGTCTGTTTTGATAAATCTATTGCTGCGGTAAACAAACAAACCCCTTTGACTATCACCTCATTAAGAGAGTCATGAGTGGTTTTCATTGATTAGCTCCTATTATAGCAATAATCCTCAATATGCTGTGTGCTCCATGGAGCTCCGTTTTGTGTAAACAACTACCAGTGATTAGTGATCAATGAATAATTTTAGCCAGAGAGATAAATGTAATTGGATGACAACACATTAAGAGCTACTTCATTTCGTTCTCCTGATGCTGAAAGGAAGAAAAGGGGTGTAGAGAGGTATCCCACCTTGCTAATTAGTGTTTTCTTTGAAACACAAACATTAGATTTATATTAGACATTCCATCTGAGCCGTATCCCTGCAAATAAATTTTACATAGTCAAAACCAAGCCCTGCATTGCTGGGTTTTTGCCCAGATTTCTGAAAGATTTCTAGTTATTAGTGCTGTATATTTAGATGTACTGAACGATTTTACTGAGAATGGCTGCGTGAGGTACACAGTCAACAGCTGCAACAGGTCCAGGTTTTCACACTGAGGAATGGCAACATTAGAAATTAAAGGGGGCTGCAAATGCAGCATCTTTTGGCCAGGTTGTTCCTTCAGAGCCCCAGAGCCCTCCTTGGCAGCATCAGATGCCCAGTCCTTCAGGAGGGTTGACTCCAGGTAAACATTATTTTTGATTCAGGGATTTGATAGCTTTGGGAGGTGATTTCCTAAAAACACAAAGTAACATTTCTAAAATCAGTGGGACGCACGTGGCCTTTTTTTTTTTCCCCTCACATCTGATTTCCACACAAAACACAAGTGGAGCAATACTAAGCAAAACAAAAATGTCTGGTATCTTTGTGAGAAGCCACAGAGCATTAAGTTCAGCCTTCTTTTAGCCAAAAGAGTTTTCCCTTGTAACAGCTGGTCCAATTTTAGAATGGTCTTCTTATTCTCTTACGGAAAGAAAAGCATAATATTAATGTCAATGGCATACCCTCCCTGACTTGTGTCTATTGTTAGAGATACTTATCCACATTTTTTCACTGCCATTCTCTCCTGTTTTTAAGGTGAGTCACTTTTTCTTTGTTCGTTTTTCCTTTCGCTTGAATGCAAATCAAGATGCTACCGATGCCCACACAGTCATACGCCGTGTGTTCTCAAACTAAGGATCATCTACATTTCAGATTCAAGTAAACATACCAGTAATGTCACCAGCAGTCTAAGTGTCCTCAAAATTAGCTTTAACTGTAAATAAGACCCTTCTTCTTTGATGTTTCTGACTGCTTTTGACTGCTCAGTCTGTGTGATGAATCCATAGGTGTACTTTATTCTTAGTCTTTCTCTTCCTTCAGGCTCAAAGATTACATAAATGATTGAAAAAAAAAATTCACAGAGAAGTGAAAAAACCTGACTTTTCCCTTTTAGAGAAGCAGGTCCTCAAACTGTATGATATACAAGTCTTAGGCCATGAAATCTGCTGTAAACTTACTGAAACACCTCAAGTTTTGATTTAAACTGAGACTCCAGCGAGTCAGCTGTGGGGATGGTAACAGAAGTGATTAGTACAACAGGGACCTCTAAGAGGTAGTGAGTGAGTTTTAGAAACCTACTTAGCTTGGGCTATAACACCTCCTACAGCACACCCAAGAGTGCAGAAGCACAGTTATTACAATGATAACACTTAACAATACGTATAAATTGGGCTGTGCAGCACAAGGCCTACCCACACGTGGCTTTTACACTGAAGACAATGAGATGGGCACCCTGCAAGTACTGGGAGAGCAACTCTCCTTATTTTCTGCCCTGCAGGTTGAGACATTTTTAACATGCCTCCTCACAAAGCCCAGCAAGCCTCTGTTCAAAAGTGTGATCTCACCCCTTTCGTGCTGCCTGTCCTCAGTGCACAGAGGATGTGCTGTCACGATCTGAACTCGCCAGAAGGGACTGGATCAGCACATCCAAATTTGTTTCAGCTCGTCATTTATGACAAACACTGGTGCAACGGCTTCTCTTCCAATTGGTCAGACCTTGTAGCATGCTATCACTTCCATTCCCCACAAAATTACTCCTGATTTTAGTGGTGCTTTCCCAGGTGAGGCATAAGTAACAACTTCTGGCACCATCCATTTCAGTATTCCTTGCCAGGATCACATCTCTATTAAGGAATAACTGACAATCAGAAGGCTTGCCAACACCATCCTGGGGTTGTGTACCTTAATTAACTTACAAGATCAGTCTACACAAACTACTATTTTCATTTGTGAGTTAAATCCTCTTGACTTGAAAATCAGAAGCCTAAATCAGACACTTTGAAGTTCTTATTGTGAATCATTACTTTCTGTTAATGTATACATTGTAAATTGCTGCAGATAAAAGCCTTGTCTTTCATTTACAAGTGCTTGGAAAAGTAAATTCCTTTTTATTAGCTACAGCATGTAAAGTTTTGCAAGTGCATTATTAAAAGCACCTAATTGTTCTTTGAAGCAATAAGTACATATTTCTCTTCCCAATTAAGAGTTAAGTTTCTAGAGTACCAAAATATCCTACTGTGTACAGCAGTTTATATAATGCTTTAATTATTTGTGCAAAGCCTCAAACTAAGTTCTCAAGCCTTTAACTATCTTATTTAATCTAAACAAAAGATTATTCACAGAGTAAACAACTAGGGTAAGTGAGAACTCTGGTGGAAAAAACAGTAAAAATTAGATACATAGTAGTTCAAAAATACATTTTGCTATTCTATCACCTACATAAGGCAAGTTGGTAATAATAATCCTGAAACAAGAGTACTATTCCAGTGACAGCTACACTGAAGAGAGAAGTGTCTCTCTCTAGGCTGTAACATCGTTACAGGAGTGGCACTACACAACTAAGCACACACCTTAAGGCCTGCAGGAATGACAGATGCAACACACTAATTCCTTATGGCTAAAGGATGCTATTACACTCTAAAGGTCACTGGCTTAATCTTGTGATACATCTTCAGTTGAGAACAGCAATTCAGACAGTTTAGTTAGGATGTTACAGTCAACAAATACACTGCAATGGCAGCTCTGCAGGTAAACAGATCACTGACCAGAAGAAGACTTCAAAATTCAGTAGTTCTCTCAAATGAAGACCTCAAAATTCAACAATACTCTCTTTTTGAGGGACACAAAAAAGACGATGAATTAATTTATTCCCATAATTAGAACATCTGTGATTCTGTGTTGAAATAATAGTGTCAAACTTCTGAAGGGCAGTAGAAACTGTCTGACACAGCAAAGACTAATAATTAAGGACTCAAAATGCTGTATCTGTTACTCCTTGTGTCTCAAGTGCATATAGTCCTGTGGGTTCTCCCCTGCCCCTCTTTGGCTTTTTTGAGGGAGACATACACAGAGACAGAAAGAGAATTTAGCATAGCCTAGGTAACACTGAAGGGCACAGAAGGCCATTTCAAAAAGGTTTGCAGGGTGACTACCTAGCAATGTTAGGTTTCACAGAATACTGTGAGGGTCTGAGCAGAAAAAAAGACAGAGAAAGTTTACAAAAATTAAAGTTCAGTTCTATGATGCTGTAGATACTGTTCTGGAATAAGGGGGATAACACATCAAAGTCAAGCCTCAGGATCGTTGTGATTGTATTTCCGGTACCAATACTGAGGTATTAATCACTGGTATAACCAACATCAAGTTGTTTGAAGCTGGGGGTGTTTGGGGTTTTTGTTTGTTTGTTTTTAGTTTTTGCTTAGTTTGTTTTTTGTGTTTTTTTTGTGTTTTTTTTTTTTTTTTTTAATTATTGTCTTCTCTGGCATTTATTTTTAAGATAACACAGCAAATTCAGTAACAGAAGTTTTACTGAAATGTAGTCCATAATGAATTATTTACTTAAGTCTTTTTTCTTTTTTTCCTTTTAAACCAAGATTAAGAGTCACTTTGCCTTGCAACATTAACTTAGATTTACCGAAAGTTTTTAGCAAAGGCAGCACCTTAAATAATTAAAGAGTTACATGGTATGCAAATATATGTTATTTACTTAGAGTTTGTGTCAAAACCAAGCAAGAATCGTTTAATATACACTAAATCCCGTATGTTATTCACCATATGTAAGACAAGCATTTTCCTTGCTTTATCCAGATAGCATAATACAATGTGTGCATCAGACTAAACAAGCCATGAAGACATGAGAAAAAATTTAATTGCAACACTACAGCAATGCCAGCTCCATGGGATGTTAGGGGAAACACTGACTCCACCTGCTCTTTCAACAGACAACTTGCCATTTGAGGCAAGCAGGGTAAAATACTTAGCCCAGCCATGGAGATGCCACACATTTGTCCAAACATACTTTTTTTCAAGATTCAGCTCCCTCACACTATCCTTTCAGAAGTGGCATGAGAGTATCCATAAGGTTGATTTGGCAGCAGATCCTCTCTAACCAAATCAGTCCTGGCTTTTCCAAGTGTCCATGCCTTGGCTTACTTGAGGAGCTGCCCTGACACCTGTGAGCTTCTCAAAGACACTGGCTACAATTTAGGAGAGTCAGCTATGAAATAGTTCAATGTCACATTGCGTTAAAGAGACTGCCCTTTTTGTCTCCTTTCAGGTTATTGCACTCACAAAAACGAGATTTCTTAGCTTGGAGACTTTTTGGAGCACAAAACGCAGCAGGAAAAGCACAGGAGGCACCAATAGCCTGAAGCACCAATAACCCAAGGCACTGGGATTAGCAAGACAAGCAGGGAGCAGAACTACTGTCAGCTCTTGGGGGACAAAGAGGAATATGTTCACCTGGGAACCCGAATTTTGCACAGGTTCTCCAACCCATGGAGCCACTGAAAACTGCAGGATGTGAGAAAGAAAAAGTGAAGGAAAGATTTCCTCATTCTAGAGCACAGGGAAGAAATTGATTTTTCTCATCTTTGATTTGAATCTGTCTCATCCTCCAGAGTTCTCCCTATTTCAAAAAGCTACTCCTTTCTAAGAAAACCTATCTCTTGAGATTAGCAGCCCAGTAATATCTGTCATCCTATTTATCTGGATACCTCAGTAAAGCACCTCAAGCCAGGTGGGATGAGCACAAACTGACACTGATTTTGGAAGAGCTGAGCAAAAGCAATTCAACTTGAATGAGCATTTCCCTCCCTCGCTGCCTGCTGGCCAGTCAGAGGCTCACTCACAGAATCAAGCATCCTCAGGATTCATCACTCCCGTGCTGCAGAGCAGTGGTGTGAGAAGACACAATTACTGTCATGAGAAAAACATTAGGAGTCACTTGCATTTGCAGTGGAGACTGTTCTTCTTGAACTGCTATTTCTGGGGATCTTAATAAAATAATAAGAAAATTGATTTTTTTAGTTAAAAGAAATGCTGCTGCTTTATTTGTGTGCAGAAAACCCTGAGCATCTGACTGATGAACTTCACAATTCGTATGCCTTGTATTCTTGACATGAAGATGCAAAAATCCTGACATCATAATGTCATGGAAGGATGTAACTGGACACACATGTTCAGGGAGGCAGAGATTTGACTGTATTTCCATCAAAAGTTAGTGCAGCTTCATTAGCAGTAGGACAAGGCATTTCAGTGCCATTAACCCTGTAGTGCTTTTATCCTATCTTTTACCACCAAAAAGCAAGTCATAAACTTCATGCTACTTCCCCTATCTTTTTCCTATCCTGCTTTTGAACATGCCTAAAAGAGCTCCTCAACTACTTTTATTCCATTACCTTAAGTACTTAAATTTCATTTTCAGCAAGGCGCTGTTTAATGAATATTTATGAGCAGATCCCGCAGTGTTCACTGAAACTGTCGACTTCCCTTCACAGCAGGCTTCAGATTTACATTTTGGGGTTTATTACTAAAATGTTAGCCACAGAAATTGATGTCACTTAGAAAATACGCTGACAGTACTTCCTGCAACTCTTGCACCTTCATCCAAGTAACATCATGTATCATATTATTCTTTGCCTCTAGAAAAATACAATTTATATTCTGGATATGCAATATTTAATTAAAAATACATAATTATAAAACATCCAGCAGCCATAACTTACACACGGCAGCATCAATCCAGCAAACCACTGTGAGTAGTCTCCCTCAAGTCACCGAGTTTACTGGTGAATAAAATTTACCCACTTGCAGAAGTGATCACAAGGCAAGATCTTCATTACAACTGTACACAACCTGATAAACAGTCAGCTATGAGGTTTTTTTCTTCTGTAGGCACTGATTAGAGGCTGGGGATCCAAACAATGGATGCAGGGGAGTAGCACTGCAAGGTCATCTTGTCAAGTTTTTGCCAGGTCCAGCAATGCCAAACCACTCTCCCAGGAGGCAGTGATCACTTAAAGAAGTTACTCCATTGCAACAAACATTGACAACTAAAACTGTCTAAATTTTTCCCTTTATTAGCTTCATCTTCACAGTTGTAAAAGCAGGGTTAAGGCTATCTAGTTTTATTTAACGTGAACACACAACTACACATGTTCAGGGAACGGAGTTAATTTATTCTAAAATAGATAAATGACCCAAACATGTCACACACACACACCTGTGTAACTTACCAGTGAGTATGCAACGAGTTCTGCTCTATAATAAGCTGCAGCCCAAGATGAACTTAAACAATATCAATTCACAAGATCAAATCAGACTGGGAAGTGGGGAGGAGAAAAAAAATCATAAAATCAGACTCTATAGTGTTCCCCACCTTCCTTAATTTTACTGTTAATTGAGTTTTTTTTTCTTTATAGTAAGAAAAGGTATGAATAACATATCAAAACTTCTATGGTGTCAAATAGAGCTTCAAACATACATTCGTTATTGTCTTTGCTTAGGAGTGTTTGTTTACTTTGACTAAAACCATCCCTATGGGTTATGAGCAGGTTGCAGCTGCCTGTAGCACAGGATTTCTATGGAAGATGTTAAAAACATGCTTTTGTTTATCTATTCAAACAAGCTTAGCTGTCTTAAGCCATATACATATATACAAACATCATTTCTGAAGGGCAAGATACACATTACTCTCGGGGTTTCAATTGGGAAGAGGCAGCATTTCCAGTGTATAACTTGCTGGGTAGAAAGTTCACAGAAATAAGAGTGAAGGATTTTCACATGAAATGAAAAACAACTGGGAATTGTCATTTGTCTGTTCTAGAAATATTACAGGTGAAAATGATACAATATAATCTGACTTTCAAATTGCAATCAATGTTTAATTTGTAAGCTCACACTTCAGAGTGGTTTAACTCTCGCTACTTGAGTATTAGATGGCATATTAGGATGGTTTCTATTTTTTTAAAGTTGAAACTAAAGAGAAATCTGTTGTTCAAGTTCAGCAGTTGGAGCCTGCAGACCACATAGTTCCCTTGACGGTGTGTGTCAAAATAGGGCTTCATAATACCTGTGCATTGCAATTATTTATGGAAGAATTATAAATGTTTATCATACAACTGTTACTGCACAGTCAAAGAAGACTACCCCTAATTGTTCTTGGAATTTCTACCGAAATGCATTCTTCCTCCCTAATGTAAGATAAACTTTTCTGTGCAGGAACATGGATGCCAAACATCAAACACTCACAGAAGTGAGTTCCAAGCATGCCACCTGAGCCAGAGAGTAAAGGGCTATGAGCCCATTCTTAGCCTATCACTAATCCCAAGTAAAATGAACACACTGGAGAATCAGGAGATGAAAGTCACTGAAGTCGTTAAAACATCAGCCAACATGAGACCTCAGATCAGCTCAACACTCATGTAAGGGACAAGGGAATTGCAGGTCACTGACAATGCTAAAACTTGGAGTACACTTTGACATTAAAATCTACGTTTAAAAACCCATTAAAAAACCCCAAATACCTGTATTTCTCTTTAAACCAGATTTATGGTTTCCTGTGTTTCCCTTTCATCAGGTTCCCTCTACAAAAGTGGGTCTCAATACTGCGAACAAAGTGTGGTGGGAATACCATAGCTACCAATCTAGCTGTCACAAAGACAAGTGTTGGGTCTCAAAATACATGCTCTTTGAAAACATACAGTCTGGTTTCCAAGTAATCAAGGATGGATTTTCTCAAAAATAAAACATGCTTTCTATACATAACAATAATTTCTAAGCAGCCAGTGTGCTTTCCTCATGTACACTCTAATTTATAAAGGAGTTAAGAGACATCTGGTTCCCAAACTCAGTGGTACTTCCCTAATACTTAACATCAGCCACAGGTATAATCTCACTGATGGAGATTATATAGTGCTGTAGAAAAAACCTGAAAGAATAAGACTGTAAAATCAGAGGTATAACTGGATCCTATAGCAGACTTCCATTAAATAATCAGAAAGATAGAAATAATGCAAATGCCAAACAAAGCTCACCAGAGGTTTATATTAACATGCAATTTTACAGCATTGATCTTCTGCCATCAACAGATGGAGAGATTAAACTGGTATTGTTACAGCTCAGGTTTGAAAGAAGCACAGTGTGAGATACTAAAGGGTTTTCCAGGGAACATTGTAACAAAAGAGTCTCAATGGGAAT
Organism: Pyrocephalus nanus; assembly: GCA_038380795.1. Classification (NCBI taxonomy): domain Eukaryota; kingdom Metazoa; phylum Chordata; class Aves; order Passeriformes; family Tyrannidae; genus Pyrocephalus; species Pyrocephalus nanus. The sequence continues at coordinate 5,359,456 of CM076270.1, read as the reverse complement.
TCTGCAGATAAACACACAGGGAAAAACTGAACATAAAGCCCGGTACACGTAAGGTTTCTCCTTGTTGAAATTCAAACAGGCAAATTGCCTACATAGATTAAAACCAGATTTTCAAACAGAATCAGCCTCACCTGGAGATACACAGCTGTCACCCACACTTATATTTTAACAACCTGCCTGGAAGAGCCTGGCAAAACATTTGAACAATTACTCCCGTCACATTTCACTTTGCCCTTCTGCCAAATTTGCACTTTTTTCATTTATGAGCCGTCTGCAATAACAACTAACTTATTGCCAAATTGCTTACTTCCCTTCAAAGGTTCATAAAAATCAGGCTCCCTAACAAAGACTAAAAGCCCTAAAAAAAATCCAGGTCATTTTTCTGCGTCAAAAGAACAAACATTCCTGAGATTCTTGCTCTTTCTACCAAACCAATAAAACTTTAGTGGTGACTCACTTTTTTTGCATTATATTAAAATTAGAATGGGATAGAAAGTCAATCAAAAATTCACCCAGCAATATTTTCTACAAAAAGTACGTAACACCAGCATAAAAGTAATGTTTTGCTTGTTATGAAGTTTCACTTCACATCCAAACATATATTTTGAGGTAACTGAAATATAAATCAATCTTGCCTACAGAATGCAACAGTCTGCAAATTACCGAAGTGTTGCAGTCGCTAAGGAGCTGAAAATTCCAATAAATTACTCCAGGTAAGCTTTTAGGGATCCTTCTATTACGGAAGTCAGTGTCACCTTCACTGGATTTGTCTTTCATATAAAGAAGCAAAAACAGGGTTGATGGAAGAATATTGTCAAATAAAACTCTGCCATAACACATAAAACAAAAATCAGGCAGAAAACTTGCTGAAAACAAATAAAGATTTTGCATTTAAGTCCAAACAAGCACCTGTTGATTGCTATTACAATTAGTAAACAAGGCATTTGTATATGGCACTGTGGGCAGAGATGTCAAAACCCATGACAGACAGAGAACAAATAGTTTTAAAATTACCATGATATCCCCTAGGCTGTCAGGAATAACAATTATTTTTCTCCCCCTTCCAAATCAATGATGTAAGAACCAGATTTAGCCTCCTTATTCACATTCAGCCATGTATTAACTCGGAGCAAATCTCACTGCAGTAAACAGATGCAAGCAATAAGGGTATCAGACTCCATCTGACAGAGATAAATTCAAGTTATTATGTTTGTTAACAGAATTGGTTTTGGTCCTATAAATAAATAATTTCCTGCAAATACAAAATATGAGGGCAAAAAGTAGTCAAAGATAATGATAATGTTTTCATTCCTTAATCTGGATCGCTTCAACATGGTAAAGATAACCAGAGAGCGGGAGAAAAAGAGAGAAGCCAGTCTTAAGCACTCACTGTCAGCATGCCTGTATTAAGCATCTTCTTGTGATAAGGAAAAAAAAAAATCCTTTTTCAGAACACCACTCTCTAGACATTTGATTTAATGGATTACACTATTAGGTCCTGTTACTAAAGAGGTCCCTTCCAGCCTGCAGGCTCCCTCTCACACTGCAAACACACACTACGTGCGTTGCACAGAGGTGACAACTCCCCACAAAATATCTTGAAGTCCTCTTCTGCATTTCACTGTACCTTTTACACCAAAACACATCCGAAGAGCTTGAATGCAGCTCTAACAACTCTGCTGGGGTTCCTGGTTCCTTGTTAAAACTGGAACAGAATCATGTTTCTCCCTCAGGCACTGCCTTAAAAAAACTTCAGGCCATACGTTCTTGAATTATTTATCAGAAGTTATTATGCAAACAAGGATTAAATAATTCTCTTTGAGCTGCTGGTGGTAAGCACAGCAGCTAGAGGCATATTGCCTGTGTGATATCTACATTTTATCCAGCCTTCCTGGCAAACAAATCGCATTTTGCTACGTAGATGCAAGATCCGCTTTTCCTTTTTACTCACACTGGTATAAACGAGAGAACCTCCTCAGAATTTGATGCAACTACATCAGCATAATACTGGGTAAGTGAATCAGGCTGCTATTTGTTTCTAAATGCATTTGATTAATGAGTAGGACAGAAATAGGACAGACTTAAAGTTTATTCTGCCCTCTTGCTCAATTCATCTGGCCTTGCTTTAAAAAAACCACAGCTAATCTGTCAACGAATAAAGGAAACAATTACCACAAAGTAGTTTCAACTTCTACAAACTAACTGTGACATCAACCATATGCAGCAGATGAAGTTCTCAGTGTTTTCCAAAATAGGCATCACTTTCTAAATATGCTTAAAAAAATATTTTTAATCCATATACACTTAACCAACTGCTGTTGCTTTGTGTGATCTCAGTTCAAGAATGTTACCAGCCTGTTTAAAAATGTGGATTTGCATGGTTATGCAATAAAAGTAATTAAAACCTAATAGAAATGATGACCTTTATCTGAGTGTGTTATGTGGCAGAAAAGAGCTGGACAAACAGATTAAACAATTGTTGCTGCTGCCCAGGATAAATACTACTTTTTTTTTTTTTTTTCTATAGGTAAAGTTAAGAGTATATCTGAAGTGTCCATTTGCTTTAGTAAACCCCATAAGAGGAGAGATGGCTTTGTTCAATTCTCAGTATTGCCTTATTTACGCATTCACACCTTCATGTGCGCACAAGAGGTTTCCAGTTTCTTAGCATATGAATTCTTGCATATTCAAGGCAAATATTCCATCTGTCACTATTAAAAGGGAGGGATACTCAAAAAGTAACCACAGACATCCAAAAAAACCATGTGCCCATGCCAGTAGTCTTCCAAGGCTGTACCTTTCTAAATATTTAGTCAAGGAGCATCATCCAAGACACAATATACATGATTTAGAGTCAGATCTAAGAAAGACAGAGCTGAACTTTTACCACCTCCACCAAAACAAACAAACAAACAACAACCAAAAACCCACACAAAGAAACAAAACAAACAAACAAACAAAACTCCAATGAAATAAAATAAAACCACTGGCTATTTACTCTGGGGGCAGTAACTCTGGTTCTTCTGTGCCAAACTTTTCCACCTCAACAAGTAAGCCACAAGCTCTGCTCTGTGTCACCACGATTCCATTTTTATTTTGTCCAATGGCTTTTCAGCCCACAATAACAACAGTAAGCTCAGACTGACACTTAGTCTGATCTTTCTCAGGCAAACGCCTTGACTAAGCTCACCTTCCATACCCTCTGCTGGGCTCACATCAAGTATTTCCCACCTGCACACAAGCCCTGAGTCTCTCCCACAAGAGCTCAGCAGACCATGCTGACCACTACAACATCAGATGGTGACTGGGGGAAGGGAAGCAGGTGGGGTACAGTCAGTAAAGATTTATGGTGCATCCCTCAAACTGAACCCCTCAGACTGAAGGGCTGATAAGCCACAGCCCTGAGCCCCCCAGGCAGACTCTGAACACCTGAAAAGACTCCAGCCCCTGAAAAGAAGCCTCTCAGAAGATCAGGCTTCAGGTGCTGCAGGAAGAGCCCTCCTGGCAGTCCTGAATCAAGCAACCGTGCTTTTAAAGCAGGTAAAAGTTCAGACTCACCTTCTTGGCTCAAGATATTTCAGTGGCTAATTCTCTAACACTTCCCCTGGGTGAATCTAGCCCCAAGCAAATGCAGTGACTGATAGCTAAAGCCAATGGAACTTCTTAATTAATGTCAATGGGTACAGAATGAAGTCCTTAAAGAAGTTAATTAAAATTGAGGGGTTTGGTGCAATGTAAAGATGAAGAATGCGTTTCATGTATTAATAGAGAATTAAAAAGAAACCCCAAAACTGTAGCTCCAACATTGTTCTGGAGTATTATAAAGCTCCAGAGGGAAGAGAATGAAAATCTATAACAGTCTTTACTACACCTTAACCATAAATATTAAAAAGAAAATATCTCTTAAAAAGAAAGTCTTAGGCCTACAGATTTTCACTGCTTGGGTAGAATCAGGAGAAAAAGTCAAAGAAATTTTACAGTTCAGGCCCAAAAAAGCTGTGTGCTGATTCAGGTTTAACATCTGTCTATAACAGCAAATCAAACCAAATGCAACTGAGATACACAAACCAAAGCAAGCAAATAGCTCCAATGCCAGGTCCCACATGTGCTGCCAGCACTTACATCTCAGGCCACTCAACCTGTTTGTGGATGCCAACCTACCCCACTGCATCTGCTTTCTGCTGGAACTTTCAAAGAAACATTAGTAGCAACACTTCTTTTTAATTTTGTCCTTGAAAATTAATAGTCTGTGAGAGACTGTGACACACAGGCTGGTCTTGCCAGATATTAAGTGCTCTCTTTTTCTATGCAGTAAGTGCCTCTCAGAACCAAGATAGGAATCAAAATAAAACACACAATCAGATGCTATTCAAGTAGATTATTTTCTTTTCCCATATTTAAATTGTTGATAGACAGATGCAAAGGCTGCTTTTCTTCACACCTCATTAATTTTTATATTTGGCAGTTTAAATTTAAAAAGTCCGCAGAAGATTAACACTGTTGTTACACTTTCTGTCTTGGGGGGAAAAAAAAGTGTCATGTGTTTTGAAGTTTTTCAGTCAGGGATAAATAATGATTAAAAAGGGAAAAAAAAAAAAGTGTGGTGTAAGTACCAAATGTATGGAATATGAGAATAAATTATCTCAGTGCTCTCTGGGCATTACTGCCCCTCCACAGCCTGTTGTCACCAAGCTCCGAGAGGAGATAAATGTTTCCAGCTCTGAATTAGAGGTAACCAAAGTATGGTAATCTTTTTTGCCTTGAAAGCAGGTTTTTGTGTGGTTTGAGGAGCTGTGGGTCCTCCTTGGAGGACACATTACAGGAGAGGCTAATGGGGACTTGGTTGAGGTTTAGTCAATTCTGTGTTGGCTGATAATTAAGATAAACTGCTCTATTTAAAGCTGGGCAGGGGTGGGAGAGAGTACTGGTGGTTGTAATGGCCCAAACAATTATTTCTTGCAGACTAATGCCTTTCTGCTGTGTTATTTAAGATAACTTTCATACGAGTTACAGAATTTGAGCTTAATTGGGCTTGTTTTAGTAAGTGAAGCCTTTTTCCTATTTCTTTACATCTGAAGCCTTTTTAGGTAAACACCTGCAGATTAAGCCAGAGATGGCATGAGATAACCTTGCTGTTGCAGTTGCAAGCTTCCCAGAAGATTACTGTTTCCAGTATAAAAGAAACTATCTAATTATTCCAGTCATACTGTTACTTGCATGTTAACTAATACTCCTTCCATTTGATCCTACAGGGTACCAGGTAATTTATACACCCATCTCCTCATTAGACCTATAGAGAATTCTGTACAGCCTACCTTCAAGACCTGAAGTGCACCTGGGGATTATTCCTGCTTTCATGGAAGCAGGGATAAAATTTGTCTGACTAGCTATCCTCTTGTAGACACAAAATTCCGTGATAAAAGCCAAATTCTCCTTATCGGCCAAGTTATGCAAGCTCTGAGGAAGACAGCAGGTTCTCTGAACCCAGTGGTTTAATCTTCTCCAAAGTGAATAGTTCATCAGTTTTAAGCCCAAATTCAGTACATACTGGTTGGAGCAATTTCAAAAGACAGGGAAGCCTCCCTGCATGCATGCTTTTCCCCTCATCTACAAGCAGGTGTGTGGTCATTTGGACTGGTAAGCTGAATGCAAGCAAATGCAATATTAGCCATAAAAATCAAAAGAATTCTACTCTGAGTGAAAGGAATTAGCTTTTCCCTCATGTGGAGCTAAGCTTGTCACTGCTGCTGTTGCATCCAGGAGAAAACACAGGTAGATGCAGTCTCACTTCACACCAGAATATTTTAAAAAGAGATGTTAATACTTAGAAGAATTGTTTCAGAAAACTAAGGCTTGCAATATTTCCTCATGTGAATCTCAGTACACATTTTAGACAAAAGTTTTACAAGCAGGTAATTTGAACACTACTTAATTGGATACTACCTAATTTGTCAGTACCCACCATAAAATACCAAAGAAGAAATACTAGAAGTTAGTTACTAAATAGATGTACAGCTTTTAGGACTCATGTTATGAATATGTATTGCATTTATCACAAATAGGAAAGGCATAGAATTTTTGTAAAGTAGAGTTGAAACTTGTAATTCAAGGCTTGTTTCCTTCAATACACAGTGTATGGTCAACAGAAGTAAGAAGTTCTGGCTTATATGAATCCATAGGGACTCATGACTACTGTAGTTAGTCCATGTTTCTATTATGAAGTCATTTGCCAAACCTTACAAAATATTCAGATCTTGATTGGGTTTTGATAATGGGGAATAATTTTACTTTTATTCAACTCTTTTCTTTAAAATTACATTTATCTAAAATCCACGTTCATTTTTTACCTAAATGAGGGGCAATAACAATTCAAATTATTTGCCAGACCAGTTGTGTTCACACCCTTTAGAAAACTTCATCTGATGTGGCAGCAGTTCTGACTCTCCAGTTAAGATTTAGGAATGCAAGTGGTCATGATCATATCTGAACTGAGCCATCCCCTTGATAGCTTTTTAATCTCATCTCCCCCTACCCTCAGTGGATCCCATTCTCTTTCCTATCTCTTCCACATTATCTCTCATTTCTTTTTGGTCTAACTTTATAGCAAAAAAAAAAAAAAGTATAAAACCCCATGACTTTGGAACAAATGTGATAATAAATCTTTTGCATCTTTCATGTTTTGTCTTTTAAAAACACAGCCTTTTTGACAAGAATCTCTTTAGTACTGTGTCCAAACAAAGGCTCCATGACAGAATAAGCATATGAAATTTTTTTTAACAATTAAGATCTTCATTTACATTTTTCTGACTGTTCTGTAATAACTTGAAGTAACCAGAACTTTATGATAAAGATGTCTGATACCACTTTGCTTTCATTTAATGGACTGGTGAATATGTAACTTTTCAGAAAAGCAAACACAAACGATTATCCACATTATAATTGGCTGTGTATGCCCTTGAAAAGGCACTACCGTTGAAGATTTAAAATGAAGTATAGTGGAGAAGAGTCATTTGCCTCAGAGCAGGTGTCATAAACACATCTCAGATAATGTGAGCGAAGCAGGATTGTCAGAGGGAAAATAAAGCTCAGACTGGAAAACACTGCAGGAATCTCCAGCACACTGGACATTGTAATGGGATAAAAGAGAGGTACATCCTCCTAAGCTATTGGATAGGTATCCCCAGAGTCAACAGCTATGGGATGTACATCTGTACACTTTGCAGGTTGCAAAGAAGCTGAGGGCTGGTCTCCTGGCTGAGCTGCATCTGTCAAAGCTGGGCGACTCTTTTCAGAGGGGATCTCGCCTTCGAGAGCAGATGTGGAGGCTGTGAAGGCCAGTGACACATAACAGAACTTGTGCAGACAACAGATGTAAAGACTATTTTGAATCCTGGAGAACAAGACGAGGTTTTTTTCACACCATTTTGCTTTTTGTGCCAGGAACTGTGTTGCATTCAACTCAGCTCAGTGGGTTATGTTGTTTAAGTTCATATAATTGACAAGCTGTCCTATAAATCTACTTGCCAACACCTTAGTGCTTTATAGGTCATCAATCTCACCCTCCTTGGATGTGCCAATTCCATAAATGTAAGCCAGTACAATACAACACGAAAGGGGGAAGGGAGTGCAAAGTCAAGTCTCATCCACTCCAAATTCCTTTTTTCTTTTCCAGGGCTGGTAACTACAAGATCTAGTTGTCCCAGAAAGAAACCCCACATCTCAGCATGACATGGTAATATAATTTGTGGTGAGACTGGTATAGTTGTAGATACCTGTGAAGCACTTCTGTCAAGTATCATGATGTTCTCTAGATAGAGTAGGAGCTTTCTAGCACAGATGAAAAATGAACAACAAAGCAATGTGTAGCCCTGGAAAATCAACTTTGCTTGTGCCAAATGAGGGATGAGGTGAACATGGCAAAGATTTCTGTGATGCTACAGGAACCCTTGGCAAAAGCTCCACAGCATCAAGCTGAGTTCCCCAGCCTTTCTTATGAGAGAAGATGATCATGTGGGGCTTCTCAGCCTCAATCAGGCACAAATAGCTCCACCTGCTCTGCAAGAACAGTGAGTGAATCCACCTAGGATTACAGATCAAATCTTTCTCTGCAAGTGTCTAAACTCCTTACCTAAACCCATTTCTGTTTGGAACAGAATATTCCAAGGAGTGAGAGTACAGTTGTGGACTACTGTGGACTTTTAAAGGCATAATTGAGAATTATACGACCAGTTCCCAAAGATTACTTGCTTTTTGAGCAATCTATTTAGTGGGAATGTGACTCACACCTTCCTCTGTCTGACAGATTCTAGCCCTTGGCTCCCTGGTAATGGAGATGGATATGCAAATCCACCAGTGGCTCTTGTACTGCTCGGTGCCTTGAGGCTCTCAAGTTTCCAATTCATATACTTGGAATAAGAGCTCTTGCTGAAAACATCATGTGTAGCTGGCTGAAACATGAGAGACCACTCCATTTCAGAGGACTGCAGTCCTCTGTGTTTTACACTACCCTCAGACATCACATCACAGAACAAGAACTTTTATGAACATAAATCTGATTGCCTGTAATGGCTCACTCCAATGCATGCAAGGCACCACACCACCCAGCTTATATTGATTATGAGTTTGAGTGGTACATAGACCACAAAACAAATCTATTGCCACACTTGTAGAATGAAATCCCTGAAGCTTATACAGGTCAGTAAACACAACATCCCTGCTGTAAAATTTTTATTGCATATCCTGCCTGCTTCATCCATAATAGTGCTGAGATACACCTTTTACATCCACTAGTGTATTACAGTGTGGTAACACATTTACTCTATTAAGCAGTGTTGTCTGATTCCTTTCCTGAGCAAAGGAAACAAATAATGTAAACACCAGCGAGAACAATAGAGCATGTGGATAAAAACATCAAGTCAACAGAGAAAAAATTTCTGGATAGCCCAAAGATATGTAGAATGATGGAATTATTCAGGTTGCAAAAGATGTATAAATCATCGAGTCCCACCACTAAACTATGTCCCCAAGTGCCACATCTACACATCTTTTAAATATCTCCAGGGCTGGTGGCACTGTTCCAGTGCTTGACAACATTTTTTTGGTGAAGAAATTTTTCTTAATATCCCAACTAAACCTCCCCTGGTGCAACAGGAGAGCATCTCCTGTTGTCCTTTCACTTGCTACTTAGGAGAAGAGACTGACCCCCACGTGGCTAGAACCTCCTTTCAGGGAGTTGCAGAGAGTGAGAAGGTTAATCCTGAGCCTCCTTTTCTCCAGACCAAACACCCCCAGCTCCCTCAGCTGTTCCTGATAACACTTGTGCTCCAGAGCCTTTACAAGCTTCATGTTCTTGTAAGTAGAAGCTAGTACATACAAGTAGGAAACAGGTGCTAGAGTTAAAAATATGCAGTAAAAACATACCTTTAAAACAATTAATCTAATTGACAGCTAGCATGATTGTCCTGCAAGAAGACTTCCTGTGTGTTATTTTCTTCTTTTGCTATCTCTTACTCCAAACTTAGCATGAGGGTTTCACACCTACATGCTGCCATTGCAAACCCATAATTACAGTTTTTCCCGTGGAATATTTTCAATGATAAATCCCATGTTGATAGATATTTTCTCTCCCTCCCCAGACACCATAATAGAGGGGCACTGTTAGGGCAGAAAAAGGCACATCCACAGCTTGTTCAGTGTAAATCCTTTAGCTAGTGGTACCATCATAACACTTAGCAGGCACAGCTCTGTGCCAGGACCCTGGTATGCTGAAGAAGTTATTTTAATCAGTGAGGCACCAGATCAATTCTGCATGTCTGTCATTATTAGCATTTCGATGACATTTTTATTATCATTGTTATGTCAATATTCCCATTGTAACTCCATCACACAAATGCCTTACAATTGAAAAGTCATTTTAAGAGTAGACATTCATGAAAGGTCAACCTTTGAATACTTTTTTGAAATACAGAAGTTCTTTAAAATCAACACTCACTTCAAGTCAAGGCAGCTAATTTCAGCATAGAAAAGGACAAAGCAATTTAACAGTGTTTGTTTCTCTCAAGCACCATAACAACCTGATTTTTTAATTCTGCTGAAATACAGAAGTGAAAAACATTATCTAGTGCCCCAAAGCACATAAAGAATCCAAACAAAGAGATGAAATACTACAAAGTCTCTTTTAAATTTTCACATTTTTATGTCAGACACGACAAGAAGCCTGCAATCCTCATGGCAGAAATTCAGAACATAGAAGACTAAACCCTTCCCAGACCACAATCCAACATCAGAGCACCTGTAATTTAACTCATTAGGAACGGATACAATCAGATTTCCCACTGTGTTGATCACAGCTTCTTTAGCCCACTTCAGAACAGTTGTGACTTAGACATAAGCATTTGTACCAGCATTTCATATTGGTAAACTGGGTTGCCTGCATGCAGTTTGAAGAAGGTGGGTTTTTTCCATTTTCAAAAGTTATAGTTACCCCATAAATAGTGCAACCTTCCCAAGTTTACCCACCAATTACTCCCTGTAAGATATTTTATTACAATCCAAACTATAAAACACTCAAGCAGAAAGTATCTGCCATTCTATTTTGCAGCACAAGGGCAAGCAATGCTACTAATTTGCAGACAAGACTAAACCGCTACAGGTCCCAACACAAGCCTAATTTTAAAAAGAAAAATATCCACAAATCCTTTAACTCTTTAACACCACCATAAACCAAGCTTACAAAGAAATAGCAAAGGAGCCATGTCTCGCACAACACCCACACCAGAGTTACCTTTCTTAGGAGATGCATCCAAGAGATAACATTCAGGTAGCTCCTAATCCCAGCAAGAGCCCTTGTAAGGACAGGCAGAGAGGTGCTCTCCTTAACTGATCCCTTTTATCAGTGCCTCCTAACCTGCTACAGCTGCTGTCCCCAATCACCCATTTTGGGTCTCTGCACTCTAATTCTAGGACAAAAAACTTTACAGAGTTCATTTAAATTTGATTTAAAGCTTTCTGAGGTCCTCATAACTGAAATTTATGCATGTGTATTTTTAATCATTTGACCCCTCATGCTTCACTGTTAAGCATTTGCTCATTATATCAATACCTTTCACAGGGATATGATGGAGCTCAGTTCATATGGAATTCAGTTACACCTTTAGCTGTTTAGATTAACTGTGGTGGAAAAGCAAGTACCATTTCTTCATGTCACCAAGAACCGCACTACTGAAATTAGCATTAAACTGAGAAAATAAAAATTCATTTTCCCACAAATTCTTTCGGTAATCACCATGTTGCTACTACAAATTTCTTTCTGCCTTTCCTGTCTGTGTTGCTGGTTTGCCCTGGAATTCCTCAGCTCTCCCTAATGAAGGAGAAAGACAACAAATTTCCCCCAAGATTGTCTGCTGAAGTGGAAATGTATGTTGTGGCATGTAGTGAATGTGCACATTGTGAGGTCAGAAAGGAAAGATGGCTGGTAGGACAGGCTGACACATATTGCACTCAGCCACAGAACTACTCACTGGTTTACTGGCCTGTAAAATGTGCACTCTTATTACTGCCACGTCCTATGATCCCTCCAGTACCACCCATTAGAAAGGAACTATTTTACAGAGAATATCTTTAATGCCTTTTCTTGATCTATTGTTGCTGTGCATCTGTTATTCAGCTGTATAAAGTAATTAATGCTTTCATAGAAAGAAGAGCAGAGCTATCTCTTGGGAACATGTGTGTGCATACAAAAAGTCACTACCAAAAAGTACTTTAATGAAAAAAATTAGTCCTGCTACCACATTATGTCAATTCTGCAGTTAATTGGAAATGCAGATTTTAAGAAGGGAACTACTGTGCACAGTAGACTTGTCTATACAAAAGAATAAGTAGGCCTTAGTTGTGAGATGATAGAAAGAATTTTAATTTCAGAATAAAATTGCACCTAATTATTCACAGAAAGTTTTTACTTTGACAGCTTGTTTGCCACTGCCCTCTGCCACGTAATAAACCCCCACCTCACCTGAAGAGTTCGGCGATGCAGTACAAGAAAATGAGCCATAAATAAAAAATATTTTTTGTTATTGTTGTTGTTTCAAGTATGGTTTTTAAAAGCAAACAAGGCATGTACATTAGACAAGTGTGCACGCAACCAGTGCTGGTATGTTTGTGTGACACGGGGGTCTCTCTGTAGAAACTCTCCAATCACTAAAAGTTTCACTGTTAAACCACCAGTTCTCCACTGTAGCCATCTGTAACAATGTAACTATGCTTCTGTTTACCTTTTTTCTCCTTTCAAGCTTTACTTCACATTTATTAAAAGACCCTTTGAAGCAGGGACTTGCTTTCCGTGAAGCCTGCTATTAAACAAGCTAAAATTGCTGCTTTCATTGTGACACTTAATTGGGATGTTGTGCGTCAGGACCCATTAGAGCTGTCCTGTGGCGAGGCTGGGGGTGCCATGTTGTGCCATATGGGAGGCTAAAGCTTGGAAGCAATTTTTTTTGGATATTTTATCTTTGCACCAATGAAGGCTAAAACAGACATGAAGGTAAATCTGAGCTCCAGGGACTGAGGTTGAGAAATTCTTCGATGTCCCCTAGTGGCTGACAATATCCGTGGGGTTTAAAAGTGTCCCCTGTTAGTCATGGAAATAACTGTGTAGTGGGCAGCTGCAACCACTTAATTAGCATCACTTTTCCCCAGAGGATTAATTTAGATTATTGTATTTAGCCCAGAAACTTCCCTGCATCAGAAAGGGATAGGAGAACTGGAAGGGACCCACAAAAGTTGGTGGAAAAGAAGGTTTAAATCTAACACTTTCTAACTGCATGATGCAACAATAATACAAGTAATTTCACAACTGCTGTAGATATTATGAGGATGTTAAAAAACTAGGGATATATGATTCATGTATGTTTTTATCATTAACACTACTAAAAATACTCAGCATAGTCTTTTTTAAAAAGCAATGCAATCCTTATTTTCTGAATACGGTACCAAATTTATGGGAGGGTTGACACTGAAAGATTTTAAATACTTTTTACCACTAATTAAAATGAATTCTGTTTCCAGACAACATACAGGGCTATAAGGATCATGGATTGGAAACTCATTTTCTCTTTCAAATTAAATTTCATTAATTGGAAATAAATAGAGTATTCAGAAATTGTTTATGTTGCTACTTTAATTTCCTGCAGAAAACATCTTCATTTTTCCCCCTGAGTTATTTCTGACTTAATTAATGCACTTCTTCAAAAATAAAGTAGTTTTGCTATGTTTAATAGTCTGGACATCAGGATTGGGTTATGTCTGACTCTTTAAGAATAATAGCTGTAGGCTGGATTGCATTTTTAGTGCACCTCTTTGATGAAAATCTTCATCTAAGTCTCCAATTCCTGCAACAGATTTTTACAGCTGAAGCTCCATTACATTCATAAAGCATTGTCATGACCTTCTAGTTGATAGATTTTAGGCCAGAGCTTGCTAGAATTCACAGCAGAGCATTTAGTAATAATTTTACCTTTGACATTGTTGCTCTATTTGTAAATCCCCTTTTGCAGTGAGAAACAACAGTTACTGGAATGTTGACTATCTTTTCCTCTTTCTGCATGGAGATTTATGAATTCAAAAAAGTGATTGCTATGAAATAGCAAACAGTAAGACTGCTCTTGCTATACCTGGCATGTAACAAGGTGCAGAACCTCATTGCAAAATACAGTTCCAGTATCAGTCCAGAGGCCAGGGGCTCATGAAACATTCAGTTTAGGCTGCCTTTAGTGCTCTGCTGCATTGAATCAATACACCAAGTTGTGTTCAAAGTTAAAACCGGCTCCCATTTTTGCAGTAAAAAGGCTAGAAACAGCACCAAACGTAAATATTGCCTCTGCTCCAGGAAAATTTTGGGGATTCAGCTCTGGTAAAAGTATATTCATAGGGTCACAGTTGTATGGATTTGTAGGCACACGACAAGAAAGAACAGCAGAGCAGGTCTGCAGGAATGACAGTGCTGAGGCTTTTCAGAGACCCCAGCAGAGCATAAAGCCAAGCTGGAACTGGAAATTCAGCACTGGCAAGATTATCATGTCTGTGATATAAAATGGCCATTTCATTCATAGCATGGTCAGTTTAAGATGACATACTGCAAGGTCAGAGTTTGCAGCAGAGAAAGCCCCATTAATTAATTATTTTTCTGCTTCACTTTTACGATGCTGCTATTTTTTTATTTTTTTTTTTGAAATTGAACTGTGAAATCAAATACTTTTGACTGAGGTTATTTTTGATCAGCAATTTTGTCAGCCACCACACAGGAAAAAGCAGGCATCACTACAGAGACTCTGGAGCTTCTCAGCTACAATGGCAATGCACAAATCATTGAGGGCCCAACAGGACCAACAAAAGAAAAATGAAGCTGTGGGAGGCATCTAGAAAGTAAAAAACCTGAAAGCCTAAAGGTTGCCAAAGGCTTTAACCCTGACCACCAGTAAATACAAGGAACTGATGGCAGAAAAAAAATTACTTCTGCAAGATAGGTGCCTTTACTGGAGCATTTTGGAAAAACTAAAGACAAGGCTTTCCTCTGCTAGAAATTTACTCTAGGCTCCTGTCCACTACATGAAGCCAAAGTACAGGAACAGCAAGCAGAAAAGGCAGTCTTCTTAACCAACAGCATTTATTTGTCTGTTTGCTTATTTATAGGACATTCTTTTGAAGGAATTAAGGGCTTCTGCAATTCTCATGTAGATTGGGGTAGGTACTAGAATTTTTCTGACACCATTTGCTGCTTCAGTCAGGGAAAGTAGAAACTATATTTTTGCAAATGAACTGTCAGCTTCCCAGGTGAAATCACTGGAGTGGGAGGAGGGGAAACAACTCTTTCTTTTCTGAGAGAGCCATAAAGCTACTGCCATTTCTTTTAATAGATTTGCCCTTTGAATCTTGTATTTGTAGCCAAGAGCTCAAAAAGCAGTGTATGAGGGGAGAGACAATGGAGAAAAAAGTATGGTTGACTAAATAATAGGAGGAAAGAATAAAAGTAAGAAGAAAAGGGAAAGAAAAAGTGGAATCTAGACAGCTAATAACATGAGCAGTTCCAGATATCGAGGCAAGACAGAAGTCATAAGAAAAAAACAGATACTTTTAACAAGCTTAGGGATAAAATGGAGGTAAAAAGAAGAGATGTGAAGGGAAATGTTTGTTGCTTTCTTTCTCCAATTGTTAACAGATTGTTTGCTGGGTTTATATTTATATGTGTGTGTGGGTAAATAATTTAATAATAGTGGCTTCAGTCAATTGTACTTCAAACTTGAGTGTCTTCCTAAGGGAAGTGCATCCCTGCACAATCCCCAAGAAATGCATCGAACAGATCTCGCTTCACAAAGTAATCATTCAACACTTTCCTCTCTTTAACACTCTCAAGGCATTATCTTGTGTATTCATCATTAAATCTGTCTCTCCGTGCCTGCAGAATTGTTCCAGCATAATTTTTTTTTTTTAAATTTAATCTTCCAAATGTACCTTCAAGAATCAATTCTGCAGAAGCACTGCTCAGTAATAGCCACTGTGTCCTCACACAACCACCCCCAGAATCATTTGCAAAGTTACATCTGTGCTGCTGAAGTTGGTGGAAACAGAAGTAGCCAAGTTTTCGGTAGTTTGGGCAAGCTTGGCAGTGGCACGCTGTAAAGTAAGTAAATAGTTTGTAAGACTTGTTTTGATTTTATTATCTCTATCGTTAAAAAAAAATCCCACAAGCTCTGGCACTGCAGGAATAAGAGTGGCAGGACAGCAACACACACAACTGTTATCGTCATCTGCTTCAGTGAAACCAATATCAATTAATTTAGTTAATTAGTTCTTAAAGGCCCTCCAAATTGAATTCTGTTGAAGAAAGTAACTTTCCTCTGTTTGACTCTATTCGCATCAAATCACAAGTTTTCTAAAAGCTTGCTAAGCTATTAAGAATTTGGAATATTCGGCTTTCCACAGCGAACGTCCCACTTAATTAAGCAATCAAGAAAAATAAATCCCTTTGCTTATGTGGGATTCGGAAAGCGAGAAGTGAAAGCAAACTGATTTTCAGCTGCTAAAACATTAAAGACACACATGCAGAGAACCAACACAAATCCTTGCCATGATCATACACCTGCATTTGGGATTTGAACACGAGCTGCAATAAGAAGCATTCCCTCTCAAAATGAACACGCTGGAATATCTCCTGTATTGAGAGTGAAACACAAAGGCTTCAGCCGTTTCCCAAGTGTTCAAAAAGGGATTGTACAGGAGGCAATATAGAAAAGGAAAAAAAAAAAATTGAGAAACATTTTGAATAGCTCTCATAACCATAGATTATCCAGATCTATGGAGATATCTGTGCCCTCCTGCTACATGAGCAGTTGTTCTGGAATATGGAGGAGAAAATAAAAGTCACCATTCTGCTCTGAAATGTATGCATACAACTCTCAAAAAAAAATGTAACAGACTGCAAATGAGCACAAATGAAAGCATGCTTAAAAGCATAGGATAAAGATATGTGCTTTTTGGATTCAGAAAATGAAGTCAGGCTCCTATTCATGTATTTCTAGGGTAAGAAAATGTAGATTAGAAGCCTCTAAAAGCCTGTCATTGCATTATATGTATCTTCAGACATATACATACATAATAGACATCAGCTAAAAGTAGTGCCCTTGGGTCTGGGTTCATCACTTTGTATTTTATTCTGTACAATGTTATCTGGATGCTTTAGCTGGGGAAAAAAAATGTGGTTTCATCTGTGAATGGGTCACTGACCTTAGAATTGAAAGATTTATCAGAGTATGTTTGCATGACAAAATACAGCACTATACAGAAATATACCAGCTCTAAATGTGACATTTCCAAAATGGAAAAGGATTTAACTGAATTAGCACAGTCCTCTGATCAGCCTCCCCTGCCCTGCTGTTCAATAAAGCTACTTAACCCAGACAGAGCTGTACTAACACAGTTATACTTGTCCTGGTTTCTCTGCCAGCCCAGCATGACTCTCACTGAATTTAACTCTAAAGGAATTTACATGATACTTTCCAAAAAGGACCTCTTAAACCTCCCAAGTCCTCCTAATTTCAACTTAAATAAGACCCATAGCAGCAAAATTGAAAAAAAAAAAACAGCAAAGTCAAAATATTTTACTTATTACTATGGATCCTGACAAAGAGTTGAGGCAAATAAACCTTCCACCTCCTCACTATGGAAGAGGTGGAAGTAAGTAAAACACATGCAGGGTACCAGCACATCCTAAAAAACATCTGGACTCCCAGAGAGCAGCTACAGAGCAGTCAGTGGGACCTGCAAGGACAGGTAATCAGCGGAAAGCTAGGGGGGTTCACTGGAGCCAGAAGCTTCTCTGAAGACATAATAAAAGAGAAAATAAAAAAATAATGTAAGAAACTATCAAAAGGAGCATCACTGAGCTCTTGAGAACAGAGTTTAGACAGGATACTGGAATGTGGAAAGCCAATCTCCCCGTGAGGTGTCTGAGAAATGTAGAGGCACCATTGGAATTGCCTCTTCATGAACACAACTGTAAGCTGGCTGACACCACTGAATATAATTGGAAAAGTGATGTTAAAATAAGTCCTTAGAGAGGGCTGTGGGACAACAGGGAGGGATAATAATATTCTGTGTCGAGTAATTCTGTGAGTGTCATAACCCATGAAGCTTGGGCCCTTAGTGACCTTCCTGTGGATGACTGAGGTCATCTAAGACAACATCACCTACAGCTGAAAATTTTTTCACATCTCATTATTTGTAAAAGCTCCTCCATGACGATTCTTTGG
Organism: Pyrocephalus nanus; assembly: GCA_038380795.1. Taxonomy (NCBI): domain Eukaryota; kingdom Metazoa; phylum Chordata; class Aves; order Passeriformes; family Tyrannidae; genus Pyrocephalus; species Pyrocephalus nanus. The sequence goes on along the minus strand of CM076270.1, from coordinate 5,341,655 downwards.
CTTTCCATAAACTGGGCACTCCTTCTTATACCTGTTTTTCTAGCTGATATGAGACCAAATTATAGAAAACCAATTTATTTTGAGGCTGCCACTTCTATGCCAAATCTATTTGGAAAGAGTGAAGAGAAGGAGACAGTCAGAAGCTAAAATAATACTGTGTGATCACCTTGTCTTTTTCCATGGGAGAACTGTTAATAAGAAAAGGTTCTGTTTTACTAAAGGACCCTAAAATGTAGAAACAGAAGATCTGGAATGCTCATGGATACAAACTAGAGCCGAACAAAATATAATGTCCCTATTGTCATCTGCTACACAGCATCAAAACCGCCTGGGGACATGATAAAGAGATATGTCAACACCTGACTGTTGTGTACAGAAGCAATTGTATAATCATGGGAGAGTTAAATCTGAAAGGTCAAGTTCTGGAAATCGCCCTGGAAATAAAATGGAATGTTGGAAATTGTAGGAGAAGGTCTCCTACCTCAAAAACATGTCGTGGTCTGTGGTGGCAGGTTAGTGTTCTGAGGAAAGCACATCTGATAGAAAAGGTTATCATCTCTTTCTTTCACTTTCTTTCTCTATCTCAACCTGAGCTACATTCAGAAGACCTTTCTGGAAAAGACTACTGCTGCTGAGCAAGGGCAATTCATCTGGCCTTTTTTGTTAAATTTCCTAATTCCATAAAGATGAAAATAATTATGAGTCAAATCACTTGGGACTAAGAGCTAAGCAGGAGAAAAAAAAAAAAAAGAGCATAGCTTAGTAGATGCTCAATTCAAATGGAAAATCATGAATTATCATTGGGAACTGCTTAAGAGCATTTTTCTTGACGCTCAAAGCCAGACACCAATAATGGCAAAACTCACCTTTCTACAAACTGAGGACAAAAAACCCCAATGTGTTTCAAAGCAAAACTGAATGCAGATATTTAGGCAAGGGAAAAAGGTAACATTACAACAAACAGGGGAAAAGGTATAAATAGCAGTAAATAAAAACCTATAGGTAGGGTCTCAAGGAAACTAGCAGTAGAAACTAAAGCATATGAAGTCAAGGGTTGGCAGATTTGATAAGATGGGAGAAAATTGTGAAGCATATAATGGAGGAAGAGAGGCTTAAACTTGATTTGAAGATTTAGAACAGTTACCATAAAAATCTTGAAGACACAGAATAACCCAAGTATTTTGTTTCCATATTTTGAACCAATTAGGCATGGCCATACAGGAGTATGATGAAAAAAAATAACCTTTCCAGCATAAACAAGGAAAAAGTCAGTGAGAAAGCTTCCCTACAGGAGGTCTGAAACCATTGCCTGTGAACCTCAGTGAGCCATATATGTTAAATATATTATGAAAATATGTTATACTGGGGAAATTCAAGACAACTAGGAAAAAAGTAAAATTGTCCTAATGTTAGTTTACAGAGGGATACAGAGAAGCATTTGTGTTTCATTTCTCCTGACAACTTTTAGACAAATTATGTTTGGCTTCTCAAGTATTGACATATTATACAACCAGAGCACCACATGAGATTTTTATTAGTATAGTGGAATGTTTCAAAACTCAACATTAAATACATTAGTTGCAGGCTGGTTGCCTTCTTGAAACTGTAATTAAAAAAAGGAACCATCAAGCATCATTAACACTCCAATTGCACTCCATTATAAAATCCTTTGACATCAGGTATAAAAATGCTGACACACCAATAGCCAGGTTGAGCACCCAGCACTACCCACACTGTGACATTTCCATACAGTCCTTAGTTGTGAAGTGGAATGTCTTAAAAGCCCAGTCAGGTTTGCTCTTGTTTTTTACATTGAAAATATAATCTGCTGCCAGGAGAGTAGATAATTTTTCATGAAACTACTGCGTATTTTATTATTAGTATGATTTCCTAAAAGCTCTTTTTTATATTTCAATTTAGTCAAGAAAGTACAAAGAAATCTCTGTCAAAAAGCAGGATGAACCTGCAACCAGAGAGCAGAATTAACTTTAATGGTATGCTGCATAGTACCATAATGCAATAAAGGTTACAAAGGAAGCCCAGGTGTCATAAAGCAGTTCCACTGACTTGGGCAGAATATTACACCTGCTGATTTTTCTATTTTCTCCATGCTTAGACCACATCTATATTTATGAGTGGGGAAAACGATGAAATATTTAAACAGTAAGCAGCTTGAAGACCTTCTATTTGTTTGCTAAAATTTAAAACATGCTGCAGTAAAAGACTAAAGTCCTAGAAGGAAGCTGCAGGGCTTTCAGGGGGACAAGGAGCTGTCTGGGTACATGCCCTAGAGCCACAACAGCTCACCCTGAGCATTTGGGAGCACTGCACCAAGGGCCGCTGCCACCAAGCCTCAGGGATCTTAAGGGCTCTGGATACATTTTAGAGAAGGACAAAAATAGGATGCAATGTTCTTTTTTGTCTTTAGGAATGGATCAGAGCTGGAATAAAGAAGGAAGCCATCAAAGCAACATTCCTGACTTATTTTTAATGGGATGTAAAGATTAACAGTAGCATTTCCTTTTGGAAGACTGGTTCTCAACTTACTGTGAACAGGAATGGTTCGCACTTTTTCTTTTGGACCTACAAGATACATTTGCTTTAGATTTCATATCAACAATTGCCTTAAATTTTTTAAGACCTATTTTAGGAGAAAAAAACCCCGAGAAGTCAGATCTTCTAACTGAACTCTTGCTTCAGGGGAAATCACAGGGGAATATATTTGTGGCAAGAGCAAAGGATATAAAACAGAAATGGAGCACGTTGCTCCAATCTTCTGTGGCCTCAGTCACTGTCTATCTGTGGGTTCATGGACCATATGAGTGAACCCGCCCTTCAAAATGTGAATGTCTCAGGAATCTAAAAATTGAAATACTCTTAACCCTTCAAAAGTTGCTACTTGTTTCCCACCAAATCTCCCAGGCGGTAAACTGGGAGAAATAATCAGTATCAAATATAACCAATCAATTAATCTGGACATGACATTAGTCAAAATTAAATTAATTAATCACAAGTTACATAAGTGTTTCTAGGGAGAGAGATTCAGACAGGAAACTGCTCTCATTCAACAGAATAAGCACACAAAGCCTTCGAGACTATATTCCCAAATTGCTCCTGTAATCCATCATTGCAAGAGATTTCTTTGACTGGGGAGATACTAATTTATACTGAAAGGTGCAAACATGCATATAAACACTGGAAACTTCAAGGAGTGATTTACAAAGTCCTGTAGAAATAAAAACTTCCATAAAAGAGATGATAAGACAGAATTTAAAAGCTTACTCTGGACCTCTGTCTATGAAGTGACCCCAAGAAGATATCTGGGCCTTCCTCTGCAAATAAATTTGAGCTTTATGTACTATTAATAAAGTCAGAAAGATCATGTTAGGATGCTGGCAAAGTGAGACAAATATCTTAGTTTGATGAAGGTGAACAAGTGCTGTAAGATAAGGGTAGTTTCCTCACTAGTTTAATAAAAAGGTGAATTATTTAAAGGAAATAGCACATATCCAAGCAAAGGGAGACCAAATCCATCAGGAAATATTACAAGAATAAACCACCTAATAGAGATTATATAGGAAGAAAACCAAATCAAAAAACTAATTTCTTTATTTATTTGTTTCGGCTTTTCTATCTTGAATTTTCATTTACACTTTTAAAGACATACATACAGGGATAAGATAATGAATGGAAGAAGAAATTAGACTAAAATAGAACCTTGTGTTATGAATATGAGTATTAATATCAAGAAATAGAGGCATGACAGGTTAGAAGTGGAAAATTAAAACCAAAAAGACTAAGAAAACACAAATTCTCAATCTTAATTAAAATGCACATTTTAATTCAGAAAAGTGTCAGAAAAGCCCTTTCTTTCATAAGGAAATCTGATAAAATATGAAGTACAAATTTTTGTTCTGATGGATTGTTAGAGGAGGTGGAAACAACTGCTTAGGACAGAACAGGGCAGGGACACTTGCAAGAAGAGAGATCACTTTTTCTGTTTCAAATGGCCACATGCTCAGTAGTTGCATTTGGGGACCCCATGGAGCCCTGGTGATTTTTAACTTCTTTGAAAGGCATGGTGCCAAATACCCAACAAGAATAAACACATCAAATTGTCAGGCATGTGAAGCCTTTCTCTAGGGAATGTTCTTTACCCTGACAATGTCATCTTGCTCAGGTCCCAGCCCACCTAAGTCCTGTCTTCAAACCTTGCTTGAGCGCTCAGTGGCTTGGTGCAGGAACAAAATTGAATATTCCCATGTACACAGTGACAACACTAAGCAGAAGAGGGGGAGTAAAACAATTAAAACATTAACTAGATTGAAAATTAAATGCCATGGATCATTGGGTAGCTCTGTGCTGGCTTATTGGCTGCTGATAGGTTACTTCAATTATTTGCAGTCTCTCCTGCAGCAGCACTGAGGGCCCTGGTGTGCTCTGGATGGTGTGTACACGCCTGCTCTTAATGACTCAGACTAAAAGGACAGCACATGGGAAGTGACACAGAGCCATAGAGAGGTTAATGGACTTAACCAAGGTTACAAGACGAGATAATAGGAGGGATGAGAATAAAATAAAGCAAGCAAAGACTACAAGCCATACCTCCTCTCCCGATGTCATGCTCAGAGTAACTCCTTCATTTAGATAAATGAGCTTCACAGCAGGGAGCTCTCCCAGCCTTAATACAGTGAGTCTCAAAGTCACCTGATGACTTTCTGGTGGTGTTAGTGAAAAGGTGTGTCAGCTGAAAAAGGTCATAAGATGCAACTCTGATTGCACTCTCTGCCAAACTTCGGTGTAGTCAGGGACAAGGTACATGAAGTTTTTGTAGGCATGGCAGCCTGTCCTGCCTCTCAAAGTGCTTATGAGGACACGTGTTAATGTGACAGCAACAAAGCCAAGGAAAAGTATTTAGACCCAAAGTGCTCTTTGATTCTGGGAATTGTCTGTGTAAAAGCAGATTTCATTAACAGATGATTGAAATTCAGAATTTAAACTGCTGGCCCCATTTTGGATTTTTCCGTTTCTTCCATAATAACTGATTTCCAACAACTGATTCTGTCACAGTGTTTACAGGCTTTGATAATGCTACCATAATTAAATTAGACAAATTTATGAAAATGTAATATTGCTTGTCCAAGTGAAGCTTTGGTTTGTTTACCTCTGCTGATGAAGTGCAGCTCACATTCTATGCTTCGTAGGCCAATCCATTGATTACATCCCATTCTTATTTTTCCCCCCTGGCAATTAAAAAGCCCAGCTGGTATAGATTTTGAGAAACTGAATATATTATTACTTTAAAAATAAATTTTTAGAATAACCTTCAACAGAGGCACCAATAAGTTGCATTAAATATTATATTGCTGAAATTGATCATTACATGTATTAAAGCTGAAAAGTCTACTGTTAATATATAGGTGGGTGTGCAAAATGACATCAGAGCATAGACCAAATTGTGTCTTTTGTTTCTGTGTCCATAGTTACTAGAAAATAATTGTCTGAGACAGCACATGTCCCCCTTTGAGAGACAAGGAGTTGCTTTTTTAAATTATTTTTGCCAAGGTAAGCTTATATATTTCTATACTTTTCACTTCTAGAAGGACTTCTGCGAGTTGTATAATGTTGAACTAGGTATTATTTTGCCAAACCATTGGCAGGACTTTGACTTTTAAAAAGAGGCAAATACTTCGTATCAAATAAAACCTTCCTGAGATGGTACTTTTACTAGCTGGTACTCAAAGCTGGTTCACATAAAAGCAGGGAAAAATCAGGCCAGTGAAGGAAAATTCAAGAAAATCACTGCCCTTTTCAATAAGAAAATGTTTTCTTTTGCTTTCCATGACCTTTGGGGACGGCTCTGTTTCCCATTTCACATAATAGAAAAAGTCTGTAGGAAGGAAATAGAGAATTTTGCATTGTTTTTTTCTTTTACATTGAAACCATGGATGACATCTCTTCAAATGACTTTATCTTCCCTGATATACTCTTTTCAAAAAGCACATTCCTTGCAGCCTAGGTAAGCTTGAGTCAAGTCAAACACAAAGTGAAAACATTTTTTCCCCATTTGTTTTCTAAGTGCTTTCTTCATGAAGAAATTGAATATTTCTTTCTGTAGCTTAAAGCACCCTATAAATTGTTGAAAGGGAAACACATGCTGGTTCATTCCATTTTGGAGCATATGATAGTCATCTGAACTAATGTGAGCACAAACTGACCACTCATCTTGTGAGAACAAATAGTTTATGGTAAAACACTGCCATGAAATTAGTTTTGTTTACTTCCCAGTGGGCATCTGCTATTCCAGCAGGCCCAGATAAGGTGTTTTACCTGTGTACCATGCTATGCATGCAAGCAGAAGATGCTGTGTCTTTCCACATAAACCACTTGCCTGCTTCTCTTACTGCTGTATTTCTAAGTGTTTGCATCTGTTTCTTAGATTTTTAGCTTTTAGCTGACAACTTTGCTTTCGATTTTAAACTTTTCTCAGAGCAGCAAAGTTACCAGCCTGAAGAACCCACGTGTTTCTCATGTTGTTAATCCCCCTTAGGTTTTCCTGGCTTTCTGTGGATACTTCGCTCAGTCCTTGCTGGGGTTCTGCACTAGGCTTTCTAATTCCTTAGCTGAGTTCTGATTTGTGCACAGAAAAGGAAAATAGAGAAATTAAGAGAGATTCATTGGATTCTACTAGATGAGTATTCATTAAATGTTACTGGTATGGCTGCGTTATACATTCAAGAATCCTGATTTCCTACCACAACAAAACAAAGTTAACTGAGGTAACAAAAGTGAGATTTAGCACAGCTCAGCATTTCCTGCTCATGTTCACTTCAGCTGAAATTATGGTAAGGTAACATCTCCAAAAATGTTCACTTGGTTTTTTTTCAAGCTGACCACCCCAAATGACTCCTGTGTGATGTGAATGTTGTAAACTTTTGGCCTGCCAGAATAATTTCCTGAAGCTTAGAAGAAAAAAGCCGCACTCTATTTCCCAGTAATATTATTCTGACCAGTAAAAGAAATGGTTTCCTGTGTTATATATCTACCTATCATGATAGCAGAGATCTGGGAAGTCGAAGTAGTTACAGTCTATTTTGTATTTGCTGTAAAATGTGAGGAATTAAAAAAGAGTAGTTCCCTAAGAATTACAATGAATAAAGATAATTTTAAATGCTTCATGTTACAGTTGGGGTAAAATTATTTTATGATAATAAGGGATTACCCTTAAGGGAAGAAATTTGTCACCCATGATGCAAATAGATTAAAGACAATGGAAGACCACATTCTAATTCTAAAAAGTGATAGTAAATGATAATCCAACAAGCAAATTGCCATCTGTTTTCTGTCAGAACAATGAACTGTAACAAATTTCATAGAATTATTAAGGTTGGAAAGGACCTCCAAGATCATCAAGTCCAAACACTGACCAAACATCACTATTTCAAAACTCTACCACAGCACTAGGTACCATGTCCAGCTGTTAATTCAATAACTATTACTTGTGTCTCATTTCCACAACTGAGAGGCAAAGGTGATTTTTTCCATGTACATTCACAAATAAAAGCAGGGGTATACTGGAATTCTTGACCAACACTCAAATGTTCTACATCTGTTTAGAAATGAAATTTAGCACTTTGTCTTTCTTCTGACAAAGAACACCAGAATGACCTATACCTTATGCTCTCATTCCTTTAGTTTTAGATAATATGTGTCAGTAATTTAGCATAATTGTACTAAAGTATAATTGTGTTAAAGATAATGCTCATTATTATGATACCCACCTTCTGTGATTTTTTCCATCTATTCTTCCTTTTGGCTCTGGTCCATTAGAGCTTTTCTTTAATTTAGGCTGAGAGATATGAAATCCACAGACAAGAGCAGAACTAAGATGATTCTTTAGGAACACCACAACAGCCTCAGTTATCTTGGTTTCAAACACATAAAAATTCCAGAAGATAAAAGCCCCACAACTGAAAACAGCAACAAAATTTGTATTGGGGTAAGTTTTCCATATTTACCCTTCAGCATCAGCTGCAACAGCCTCATGGGATAGAGCCAGGAAGAGCTCTTTTTTTTTTGGTAGACAGTTTAGTGATTTGAATTAATAAAAAAGTAGTAAAACTACACAGCTAAATACTGTGCTTGTGGTAGCATTTTCTAAACTCTGATATGAAAACTTCACAGTATCTTATTTCTAAATGTGATTGACCGGGGATTTATTTTCCTATTATGCACTTCTGGTATTGTACTGACAACAGGTATTCAATGAGGGAAGAACAATTTGAATTTACAGGGATAACTTGATTAAATTAAAATCTATACTAAACTTTGGCTTGTAGAAAAATCTTCAGAGGACACTGAGGAAACTTTTGTTTTCTCTAGAAAGGAAGCTTTAAACCCAATAAATATTCATGCAATATTTGTATTTTAGTAGATTCAAACTGTCCTAATTTTCAACAGTTTCATTATGGAACACTGATATTAATACTAATCTGAATAAAACCTGCCAAATCTCTTAATTATCCTGCCCAGATCCTGGGTAGATATTTGAATGCATGACCCACTGGAATTCACCTAGTTGAATAAACTGCTTTAGTTTTCTTTCCCATTTCCCACTGCCTAAGTGCCCATACAGCAAACAAAGCAGCACAACAGGAATAGATAAAGAATAAACATTTTTTGGGGGGGTCATAATTATATTTTCCCTTTAAACACAGTCACTCAAAATCAGCTTACTTCCACAAGAGAAGATGTTTTATGGAAGGTTTTACTGTGATTTCCTAATCAGGAACCAGTCTTAGAATAAATAACCATTCTCCTGGGTTAGTAACTCAAGATGATTCAGAAGCCGCATATTCAAATTAATAGATAAAAGGCACAAAGTTAACATAATCTTTAACAATTAGTATCATACAGAGCATGCTGGTCTGTTACCAAAAGGGTAGCCAAAATTTGTCAAAGCACCTTAATCTTACCTAAACTACTTCTAAATTTCTATCACAGTAGGAATCAAGCAAAATGGGAGAATTTTTGATTGTTGTAGAGAAATGTCCAGCATTACATAAATGACCCATTGTAGACAATTTGCTCCATATGATGGATAAAGAGCCCATATAAAATATTAATTTGGACTCAATACTTAAAGGTTTAAAATTGACATTCAAAAGGAAATGAAAACCAACAGTGTGTGGGTTGAGGATTACCATAGGACTGAGGAAGGAAAAGGCCCTTGGAAATTAAAGTTGTGTGTTTACAGTAGGATAACCCATGATAAAAATCATGGCCTATTTTAAGAAACAGCAAAAAGGAAAAAGGAAAACGGAATACACTGAATACCTGTCTAAATGGCAGTATTTGAAAAAACAAATCTGTATAACAGAGGCTCAGTTCTTGTAACAACTATAATGGTTAAATCTAAGAGTAATGTTAATTGGCGTAATAGAAATCCCAGAAGGGGAAATAAATGTTTTTTCAGTTTTACACAGCTTTTCAAATTCAAAAATGAAACTGTTTTGTTTAAATGAAAAGAAAAATTGCATATATTTTTCCAACTCAGATAACAAAGGAAAATTTAAAAATAGTATTAATAATTTTTAATATATTTTTTTTGTTGTTAAATGAGTGATAATTCACTTAGAGGATATAGCTCTCTGAGGATCTCAAACCACTTTATAAATATTAATGAATGGTGACAGCCTTATAAAAAATATTACAAGTAGCAATTTTCTATTCTACAGAAGAAGAAATTATGTCACAATCTTTTTAAACAAGAAGTGGATAGGAAACCAAAAGAAACTCTTATTCCCTTCTCCTGCATTACAAATAAAGTTCCTCCTTTCATGTTTAATACTGAGTGGTGTTTTGACTCCACAGTAAGTATCTTGTGTCTGTATCATTCTTAAAAATTATTCTGAAGGAAGTGAAGAACTGAAGAGAGATACAATTTTTTAAAAAACTGTATTGTATGTCTTGAAAAAAAACTGTATTCAGGACTCTTTGCTGGAGATGATGATGTACTACATTTCATGGTCATTGCTTTAAGGAGGAGAAGATGGAGAAAATGGCAGGCAGCCTTGGCTACTCAAAGGTTCAGCAAACTTTAATATGTTCCTGTAACCCATATTTTATATTGAAGACACAGGCATAGAAAATAATGGAATCACGTTGTTTACAAGTCACCTTCATGCAAATTTATATTTCATTTTTACTGCATTCTCACACGCTAGTTACATCACACTTCTTTCAGAAATTATGCCTCTCAGATGTAATTTTGGGGCAGTATATGCTTTTGACAAAGAAATGCAGCTTAGATTGGGCTATTCACAAACCATGATTGTCTGAGCATCTGGGGTTTTATTTTAGGAGTTTGGAAGGGAGTAGTACTAATCTATAGGGGAAAAAAATAGGTACCCATGATCCTAATATGCTTTAAAGAAGTGAGTAATAGCTTTCTGATTTTTAGTACAATTTCTGTGATCTTCTCTAGCTAAATATATCCAACCATGAAAGTCCATTTTTCCTCTAAACCTTTCATAACACGTGCAGTAATTTCAGACAGTAAGTGCACTAAAACTTTCTTATCAGAAAAAGGATGAAGAACTGTACAAAATCCTGAAAAAGCCCAGTCTGCCATGAGAAAACTTTTGTACTTCTTTCAGATAAAGCAGAGATTGGTCTCTCAAAATAATGAAAATTAGAGGTAGGAACATGCATCAGGCCACGAGATTGGTATGAATGTACATCAGATGGTCTTACAGGTCAAGAAAGTGAGGCTTATGATCAGGTCACTTAATTTGACAGGTCTGGATACGAAAGATATGAATTTTTTGGAAGATGGGCAGAGAATGTATAAGCAGCTGGAGTGTGGAGCATTTGTACCAGCTTTCTCTTGGGATGCCAAAGTCCCAAGTTAGGTGTCTGCAACTACTTATAAATGCCCATCTTTTCAAGACCAGAGAAGACCACTAAAAAAAAGTTCCTATTTCTCCTGGAATACTTCAAACCAGAGAATTAAACACTACTGTTGTTATTACTGTGACTTTTAAAGAAACAACAGTGGAATAAGGTAATAAAATTCCATTTAACTGCAATGGAAAACAGAAGCCAAATCTATTCACTCAGTAGTTATCTAAGGATTGCCTGGTCTCTACAAAAGCCCAGAGAAATACCCCAAAGAACCAGGCCAGGAAGCCACGATGAGTGGAGTGGGCTGGAGCACCTCAGGCACTCAGAGGAGTTTTTCAGCTCTCCAGCAGATACCAACAAACACAAACCTGCAGAAAGCAGGCTGTGAGGGAGCTGAAATGAGAGGGTTGCCATGGTTGCTGAGGATTTATTCAGGGAGGACCAGCATTGTGGAGGGGTCTGAGAAAGAGCTGAGATGCTGCTGCAGGGAAGTGCTGGGCAGAGGAGCTGGGCTGGCACAGTTTCAGCCGCTCTGCCTCCGGGCAGTAGCCTCTGGAATGAACTGTCCAGACAAGTGCATCCAGATTTCCTCTCAGAAAAATGAATTTCCTCACTCAGAACGCAAGTCTGGGGGTAAAATCAAAGGCACATAAAGTAGGAGACATATTTCTTAAGAGTTTAGATGTGCACTAAAGGCTACTGAACACAACAGCTTTCCCAAACCCAACACTCTTCTTTCTAGCTCAGTTCTTTTCCTGAGGAAAGACTCTGCTGTACGAAGAGCGGAACCCTTCTCATTAAGGTCATGACTCAGGCAGACTTGCCTCTTTTTGAACTCTCAGTAGTGCCAAGGACTCCAAGTTCTGTCCTCACATAAGTTGTCAGATTTTTTCAGGTCACTCCAGTGACTAACACTCACAATATCATCATATAAATTGCCTGAAAACTTTGTGCAAGTCAGCTCAGCCATCAGCAGGTGGTAACTCACTGTCATGCACAATTAAATTTCAGTGGTAATAACATTTCAGTCAAGGAATGCTGGAACCCCTTAAGAGTGTGGCTCAAGAGAGAAGGTGAGTGGCGACACAGAGTCAAAACTCAAAAACAAGTTTGGAGTCTGATTAGGGCATGTACAGAGCCCATATTTCCAATGATAATCGGTTGTCAGTACACCAGTAAATTGCCCAAGTTGTTATAAATGACATACATGAGGAAATAAGTTCTTACTTTTTTCTTAATTTTAACCAAGGACTTATATAAAAATCCTTTCTATCATTCTTCATGTGCTGTTCTTAAACAAATTGCTAGAAACTAACATCAAAAAGAAACAAATGAAAAAGGGAAGTGAAAAAAACCGAAGCGAATTCGTAATTTTCCCTTAAGAAAAAATCTCCACAACCAACAACACCAGAAACACAGAAAAACAAACAAAAAAACCACCCCAATCAAGCAAACAAAATAACAAATCCCAAGGAAAAAAGTTGCCATTTGGTATATTCTGTACCATCATGACAGCTAAGAAGAGTAATTTACTCAAGTATTTTTGTGAATAAGAAGAAAATTTATCCTTTTAGCCTGCATAGCTGAGCACTGGCATGGGACGTAAGAAAAGCCAGAGGCAAACCCAACACAAAATAAACACAAACTCAAAACCAACAATGCTCCCCTCCACAAAATCCTCACAGCCTGTAAAAACAACTTACAAACACAAATTATGGTTTTTTGCCTCACAATAAACAGGGTCAGCACAAAATATTTTGTGTAAAACCTGTCCCTAATGGAATTACTGATTTGTTTTTTCTTGCCTCAAAAATGTGAATAAAAATAATAGGAGAGGAAGTCAAAATGTTATCTGTAAAAGAGTCTAGGGCCAAGGATAATGCATTAATATGGGCAGTTGTCTATCAGCTTTGCTTTCCTAATATGCTGTTTGACTCATAAAGTAGTACCATGAAGCAGAAAGAAAGAACAAAAGAAAAATGTTAATAAGTCTCTGAATTTTAACTTTCTTCCTCACAAGTTCACTAATTCTGGTGCTCCTTCCCACAAAATGTACTATTATATCTGGAGTGTTCCATTGCCTTTGTACTGGTCCCTTTTGGTAACTTCAACAGCTCTAATTAGGAGTTATCCTTGATTTATCAATATTTCCTAGTAGTTAATACACTTTAAAGACAGAAGAAACCACTATTTATATGTAGACAGGAAGGCAAAGAATACTGTCTGTGATGATCTCTGAAGAGAATAACGATTTATATTTACATGATTTACATGTGACTTAACAACAACAGGCAGAAAATAAAAAATAGCTGAGCTGGATATTACCAACTTAAGAGTAATAGGCAAATATAAAAAAACTCAAGATCGTTGGGGCTTTCTTCCTACTTGCACTTGCCCATTGGAAATGACATAAAAATAACTGATATTTCAGAGACTGGTCACTAGCTACTGTAGGATAAATGTATTTTTTCTTTTGCCTGAGTATAATTTCTGTACATTTCAAGTATTCATTTAAAGGCACAAAGCACAACTTGATTTCAGGTAGTAATCCACTTCATCCATTTTTACTAATCCCTAAAAAGCCTTTTCAATTTTATGCATTCCTGGTCCATGCACACTTCAGAAATAGGACACTATTATAAGAAATCCTTTCCTGGTCAGAATCAGGAGCATGTGAAAAACTGCTCTGAAGCAGATGGTTATCTGTGAAGGGTAAAAAAAAAAAAAAAAAAGTCATACCAAATGTTTGGATCTTCTACATATAGAATATTTCACTTTATTTATATTATAGATGAACCTATAATTCTTTTAAAAAGTAATAAGTTTATAAATTAAAGACAATTCTAAAAGGCATCCCACTGTGACTGACTGGCAGACTAAAAATATTTTTCTTAAATAGTCTCCATTCCCTGAAAATTATGTTTTATCTTCTCATGGGCTGAGGGATTTGCAAAAGCAGCCTGTGAGATATCTGGACCAGTGGAATGCTGATCAGCCAGGCAGATGGTTCTTTTGGGTCAGTGTTTTTAGATGGTTTGATCATTAGCTGGGATTGACCCTCTGGAACAAGTCCAGAGGGGAGCCACTGAGCTGATCACAGGGCTGGAACACCCCACCTATGGAGAAAGACTTTGCTGGGGTTATTCAGCCTGGAGAGAAAAAGGCTCCAGGGAGACCTTAGAGGCCCTTCCAGTACAAAAAGGGGCTCCAAGAGAGCTGGAATGGACTTCTCAAAAGGGCATGGAGTGACAGCAAAAAGGGGGAAAGGCCTTAAGCTGGAGGAGAGGAGGTTTAGTTTAGATATTGTGAAGAAATTCATTACTATATAAGGATAGTGAGGTACTGAACAGGTTGCCCCAAGAAGCTGCGGCTGCCCCATCCCTGGAGTTGTTCAAGGCCAGGTTGGATGGGGTTCTGAGTAACCTGGTCTAGTGAAAGGTGTCCCTTCCCACAGCACAGAGGTTGGAACTAGATGATATTTAAGGTCCCTTCCAATCCAAAAACATTCTGTGATTCTATGATTGCCATTTTTGCCTCTTATGGACTCAGGCCTGCACATTTGGAAAGTCTCTTTTCTTGTATCTCACCTGGGATGGAAAAGTCTAATAGGTTTTATGAGGAAATAATGAAGATTATATGTGTTTCATAAAGTGATGTAATGCCTCAAGTAAGTGCCGAGTGTTGCTGCATAATAGCTGTGATATATAACATATAAAGTCCTGTATACAAATACAGATACATCTGTGGTTAGGACGGAGGAGTCACACAATCTTTCTTATAAGACTGTTTCTATGACTGATCTAATTGAGGATAACATTGCACATAGAGTGATTATTCTGCAGAAAGTAATTAGAACATTTAGAGAACTTTCTGTCTTAGCACTTGGAAAAGTTTCTGATTTCTTCTTTTACATACCACCTAAACACAACACAAAAAAAAAAAAAAAAATATTACGAAATCAGCCCTAATTTTTCCCATTATAGAAACAATACAGACTGGCATTCCTTGAAAAAGTCTCCACCTACACAGGTTTCATGGAAGATGTTTTCCAAAACCAGTGCAGTCTGTTGCTATGCACAGTATTTAGCTGCCTGTATTTAGCATCAGGCCCCGGTGACACTGCTGTTGAGAAGATTATGACATTTAGGCTCAATTTTCTTGATTAGTAAAGCCACTTTTTTAATATTTCCTTATGTTTCCTTGTTGTTTGATAAATGTTGATACTCTCAGACTCTCAGGTCCTGATGTGGCAAACATATCCACATGACTGCAATTAACTGAGGTGAAACAAACTGGACCACTTACTGAGAAAAATATTCATGTACTTACAAACTCGATGAGTACTTCAGCTAAAGAAAATTGCATCAATTTTAGGCAACAGCATTACTTCAGAAACATCTTTGATGCCCAAAATCTACTTGAGGACACACTTGGTAACACATCTTATGGTTTCCTACAGTTTCTGCGACTGTTTGTCATAGGTCTGGAACCTGGGTGCTGCATTTTAGTTTCACAGTCTCATACATAAATTATCATCCATAAATGAAAGTTACATAAAGCTGATCAGTTTGTGAATGGATATGAACAAGCATGTTTTTCTCTTTGGAAACATTATTTTCCCATGCGACCTGCCTTCTCTGAAAACATATAAACAAAAAAAGAAATAAGACAAAAAGAAAGATTAGATTAAAATGGAAACAAAATATAGCTGAATTTTTATAGAGGTTTAAAAGATTATTTTATAAGAAAATAGTGTTATTGTTACTATTTCCTGCATAGAACATCAGCCAGTATCAAGGGAAATTATCAAGGGAATCATGATGATATCTTTAAGAGTTTAATTTTCTAGGTAAATGCAGAAGGTCTATTTCTGTGATGCATCACTAAAATCAAGCAAAAAAAAAATTTTAAAAAAAAATTACAAAATGTCAGAATATTCCCAGAGGCCTGAAATATGAGAATTGCAAAATCAACAAACTTTTGTGTAAGATAAATCAAGTAAATTAATGTGGAACATCTGTAGCTGCAAACACTATATTGGGAATGGCATGAAGCCTATCTGATTGCAGCTACTCTCAAGATCTGCTTGTGCTGTAGACAGAGAGTAAATCATTAATACATTGGGTCACATTTTAACTTAAGTGCCCCAAATGTTCTCACAAAATTCAGTTCCATCTTTAGCAGAAGCCAAATCAGTGTCCTGCCCTGTGGCCAGTGTTAGATTTGCATCGTGGTTTTGCCCTTCAGGTTTGATTAGAAACTTGAACACCTGTTTTGTTCCAAAACCCTCTGCGAAATCTCACTTTATAATGAATAAAATGTCAAAAAATGTCAACTGTAACTTGTCTCCCTCTATAAATGATTTTTTTGGAACAAGCTGTGTTTGCACTGCAGTTCAGCAGTTCACAGGTATCTCCAGCAGCACTTTGTAACTCCGCTTTGAGGAGGCTGCAGTCCCATAGGGAACCATTCCTTTTTCCAGTATATTTGACATGTTCTGCTGTTAGTGCTCATTACGGTCATTATGAGTTATTACTGCTCATTATGCTGTTAGGCAGATGACACCTAGATTTACTGAACTAATGGTAGTGGGGGTGGAAGAACCTTTCTTAGATGCATGAGTGATCAAAAAGGAGAGCTAGAAGTCTTTGAGATGAGAGAAAGAAAAAGAGGTATTGAGAGAAACGCCACACTTTCCAACCCAAAACAGTGACATCAAACCATGTATACATGGCCCTGTTACATTCATCTCCTTCTGTCTGTCTCTCTACCAAGCTCTCATATATCTCAACTGCCAGAAACAAAAATGAATCTAAGCTAGTTAAAAGAAGAATAATTCCAGTATTACTGTTCTGTTTCTTCTGTTTCATCCCTCATGCAATGGCACATTTCACTTTGACTACTTACTTTACTGATACAATTTCAGATAGCCTCATGCATTACAATTTAATTATTCTCTAAAACAAAAATAGATAAATTGGCACAGGCCATTTCTGAAAATATTATCAAAACCCGTACAGCAACAGGACTCTCTGGAAAAAAAACTATTCAATTGCATATTTCCTTTTTCCATTATCCATTCTACAAATTCAGAGTCTGAAAAGACGTGGCAAACAAGGTTCACCCCATAAAAACTTAAAACAAAGTGACCAATAGTTTGTTTCAATAAATTAACAACAGTCTATTTTTTTCCAACCATCATTATTTACTTTTTAAAGACTTTGATGAGTTATTCAGGGGAGGTGGGATAGCTGTGATATTTGATTTATTTTCCCTGGAAATTAGGCTTTATTTCTCTTGAAATTAGGCTTTTTTTCATGTGAAGAACAAGAGATTAAACATAGCTTCCTGAAAAATAAATGTATTGTAATGCCAAATTTTTGGTCTCTCTTCTATTACTGCTCCAAAATGCAAGCATAGAGCATACACTCTGGCTTTCAGACCAACACAGGTCCTTTATTAACTTCCCTGTGTGTCACACAATTCAACACAAGCTTGTTGACAAGAAAGCCTGGAACAGAGTCTCTGAGGGCGTACAGAGCTGCAATAGCTTTAAGTATTATGCACTCGCTGCAGTGAAGTGCCCTGTGTAAGCTGGAGGATCAAGGGAGAGGAAATGCCATCGCTACCTGCTATTTGGTGTAGGACAAGAGAGAGGCAAGTAATAATCATCCCCCTCCTGGGTTCCACTGAGCTGTGCCCAGCCAGGCAGCCAGGCCAGCGTTCACTGGCTGAGAGACAAAACAAACGTCATCAAGATGAAAGTGCGGAATTAGAGATGTGTTATCTCAATCTCCCCGCTGCATCCCCAAACCCAAATATTTGGACTGTACACGGGAACAGCACTGAAAGTCTCAGTTATGAGCACCATCAATGTCTCTGTAGATGAATCAAAGAGAAAGTCATTATTGAATTAGTCAAGTATAATTAACAAACAGACAAATAACGTGTATTGTGTAATCCAGGGCAGGTTTAACAATCTGTGTACTTCCAGTATTCTCCTCTGTTGAAGCACAATTGTAAGGGCACTAAAGATCTTTTTTTCGGATAAATCAAGCCATGAAGTCATACCACAGCACTGTGATACAATGGGCCAGCTCGCACTTACAGCATTTCAGTTCTCTCCTGCTAGCCAAATTTTTGGTGGTGGAAATCTCAGGAGAGAAAAAAAAAAAAATATTATGGAATAAATATCCTTCAACCTCTAACAGATTGAAAGTGAGTTGTTCTGTCAGGAACAACAGTTTGTATCTACTTTAGGTTCATATCATTGTGACAGGAGCAATGTAACACTTTAATAAATATAAATAAATATATGTTCTTACTTATTTCCTAATCACTGATGAAGGAATTCTCTGAATAGCTTTTTGTTCGTGACTAACCACTGCCTGATGGCTAATCCTACACCAATAAAGTGCTCCCCTTATGATCAAGAATTATATTGCCAGATGTCATTAATGCAGTGGACAATTACATCACATTATAAATACAGGGCTTGATCCAACATAATTAAAATTAATGAGTTTTTTATTGCCTGAGATTTGCTAGAATCAAGGACATAATTAAAAGATATGGTCACACTTTTAAGCACAATCTATGCATTTGTGAGATTCCTATTCATAATAGGTGATAATCTTGTGACTACCTTGTACATAAAAAGGTCATTATGGGTGTGCTTTTTGTTGAAATAAAAGTAGTTTTCAATGGTTGGATTTTGTTTGTTTAAAAACATCCAATTTTGTTTTGTGATCCAGTAAAATGATACAAAGGCTTTATTAAGATAATCAAGAAAAATGTGTATCTTTAGAATTACTAATATTTATTTTACAATTGAAACATAAACCAAATATGGTCAAGTGGAAATAAGACTTTTTCCTGCACTGAAATTCCAAGTGAAAAAAAAAATTTATTTTTCAGTTTTCCTAGGAGCAAACCTTCACAAATTTATTTACTGTATTTTCCAAGATTCATAGTCTATAAAAATCTCTCATGTGTTAATTTTATGTGAGCAATCTAACTGCAATCAGTAGAACCACTTATATTTATAGTCAATCAGGAACAACAGAAATCATAAGTGGTATAAAACCCCAAAAACTACTTTAGCAACAAAGACCAGGCATGCCAAAAGAAAGGAAATATCAAACTCATTGGTTTTTTTTAAGCAAATGGATTTTCTACTATATTCTTTCTGCTCTCATGCTCCTGAGACAGCCTTCCTTCTCCTTCAAACTTTCCCCTTCTTCAGACTGATGTGAAACTAAGGAGAAATGTGCAAATCACAGAATCATTAAGGTTGGAAAACACCTCCAAGATCATCAGGGTCCAACCACTCCCCCAGCACCGCCCTCTTCACCACTCAACCATATTCCCAAGTGAGAAATCTTAATGTCTTTTTGAACACTTCCAGGGACAGTGGTGGCACAGCTTCCGACCTGAGAGCACAGTTAATTGATATTATGAGTATTTTCAAGATCTTTGACATTTCTCAGTATCTGGTATAAATTCATTTCTATAGTGCTATTTGTTAAACATCATAGAACTTCAAAGAAGAACTTTAATTAAAATAGATTTAATGTTGATTTAATTGCTAAAACACCTTCATTCTCCCTTTTCTTCCTTTAGTGGCACAGAATAAGGAATTGTGAACTCTATAGTGCAGAGAACAAGTGATCGTTTGTCCTACTGAGTGTTCTGACCCAGGTAGCAGTTTTTTATAGTCTGAAGATCAAAGTGCAGCTTACCCATCAAAATCACATTCCAGCTTTGTTTATTACTCTCTTAACCTTTCATCTGTGCTTTGCACAGCACTGAAAAATACATATATAAAAAATGTTCAAAAAGCCCTGTTTTGGTGAATCATCTTTACTTCTTGACTTATCATAGTATAACAAGCTCTCTGCTTTTCTTCAAAATGCTTCCATCATTAAAACTACTACGATATTCCTTCTGAAAAATGAGTGCCCTGATATACAAAACACATTTTCAGTTTTCAGCAAAAAAAGTACTTCAGCTTGTTTGGTTCACCTTAGAGATACTGATATTAAAGAGTTGGTAATACTGAAAACATTTAATAAAATACGGTTTATTACTAGCACTGGGTTATCATTTTTTGGCATGTTTTTAAAACTAACATTTTTTTAGGAGGATTTTTTTTAGGACATGCAGTAAATATTATCAGATGTATGTAAACACTCTCAAGGGAAAACAAAACAAACACATTTATCAGTTGTGTTCTTACAGAGAAATCCCCAAAGATGCCTTTAAAACAGACTTCTATATTCTGCAAGTTGTTAAGCACAGGACATTTAACCTGCTTATTGCAACTGCTTCATTCCAAAACATTTCACTACTTGGATTTACTGAGAAGCTGCTTTTAAAAGTACTTTCAATCTGCTTTATTCATGTCAATTGCAGAGAGCTATTAGCTTTAATTGGCAATTTATTTTTTTTTCCTTTTTGCTGCTTTTAGTGTATGATCAGCTTCCAAAAAATGAGGTTTTAGAATTTCACTAATATACCCTAAGTCATGTATTTACCTGTAGATTGGTCAGTTTTTAGTTAAGAAATTGGTCTTCATCAACATGTGATTTTTCAAACATGTATCAAAAGGTGTGGGAAAAAAAATGTGCTCAGGAATTGCCAAATTGTGGGGAAGAGGAACAGTGAGATGAGTGGCAGCACGGAGGAAATACTCTGGCCTGACAAAAACAAAAGAAAGAAAAAAAGGAGGATGCCAGATAGCTCAGTGACTGGAGGCTGAACCTAAATGATTGGCACCAAACTAAAACCAGCCAACATTTCATGGGTTTAGACCCAGTTTACACTGGACTCTTTCCTAAGAGGAAAAACAGGCAAAGAAAGGAGAGAAAAGCTAGTTTTCTATTCCTTATAACTCCCGGGCAATCTTTAGGATTCCTTAAGATCAGGAGCTCCTTTCCCGAAAATGCAAATTCCAGCTGAAAAAACCTACACCATAAGACTTCACTTGATGCAGACTGTGACCATGTGATTCTCACCCACCTCCACCCCCATTTAATTTCTGGCTAATATGATGATAAGTGCAAGGTTTACCAAAAGACCTTGAGAGGCTTAGGTGTGAAAAAGGTTCTGCACCTCTGGTCTGGAAATAAACCACCATTAAGTTTTCGGGAGACAGATCATTATCTCTCACTGCCAGACTGTCAAAACAGAGCTGGTTTACTCCACTGGGATGGTACCATAAGTAATCCTCTCTGTGCCAGTGAGCCTCAGTCTGAAACCACAGCACATGAAAGTAGATGATATATCTACTCAATAAAAAAAAAGGTAGCAGTGTGGTTATTGTTTTGCAGAAAAGCATATTTTTTGACTAAGATAACTATAATGGTCTAATTCACTTTCACGAGCGCCCAGACTATGCAGAGACAAGGTTTACAAAGATAATCAGGAGTTAAAAGATCAGGTACATATCCAGAGAATAGTTCATCTGCCAAGTCATAGTACTCCCACTGCTCTAAGATCACAGAATCACAACTTTGAGGCAGCAGGGACCTCTGGAAACTGTTTAGTTCACCACCTCCCCTGCTGAACCAGGATCAACTACAGCAGGTTACTCAGGTCTGTGTCCAGGCAGGGCAACCTGATCCAGCATCTGACCACCCTCAGAATAAACAAGATTTTTATTTCTGGAATTTCCTCTATTATTGGTGCCCGTTGCCACTTGTCCTTTTGCTAATAAGAAGAGTCTGAGCTTGGTTTTTTAAATCTTCCTCATTCTATATAAACTCAAACTGAAGCAATTGAAAGCCAACGCCTTCATAGGCTTGTTTTAGTCTCCTTTGACTTTTTTTGCATATTGCTTGCTTGGCAGGGAGAAGTTAAGAACCACCTTCTGAATATGTTTCTGCTGGGTTCTGCAACTTCGCAGGATGGCTTTAACAACAAGTAACTATAAGCACACATTGATCGTCACAAGTAATTTTGTTTCTTTCGGTGAAATTGATTATCTTTACCTAAATCATGCAGATCTCCCTGGAGGAAACTACAGAGAATGTGATAGAAAAAGCTTTTAAAGGACTCAAAAGTTTTAGCAGAAAAAGACTGACTAAGCGCTTGTGGAAATGAAAAGCGCAGTCTCATGACAAAAGCTCTCATCTGCGCAGTCAGACAAAGGAACTTATCTATTTCCATCATCCCAATGACAGCATTCAATCATTAATAGGAAATAAACCTACCTGGGCTCATTTTTCAAAATTATTTTGTTGGAGTGTTGTAAGGGAATCATATAAAAGCAGTGCAGGACCCTCATTCTATGAGTGCAATATACAAAACTTGTCCAGAGTCATTCTGGAACACTGTGAAGACTTCAACAGTGGGGATCCACAGAGGTGCTTGCAGGAATGGGAATAACAGAGAAAAATAAAAACATAGACCCAGTTTTCTTTAGTGCTTTAGGCAGCAGAAACAGAACCTACAACTCTTTCAGAGATGATGCAAAATGTTGTTCCTATTTCTTCAGCACAAAACACGGTATTTCCTATTTGTGGTTGGTCCTAGTAAAAATAGGTCAGGTTCTGGCAAAGTTGATTGGCTTCCTAGTGACAGCTGCTTGTAACCACCTTGCAAGAGGACCTGCTCTATGATAGCCTGGAACTGGATGTGGTTGCAAGACAACACTGTCTGCAAGAGGAGGGCTTTTTCTCATGTTTTTGAGATTACCCAGATTTCTTCTAACCCTCAGCTGCATCTTCAATGCACTATAGCCAAGCAATGCTATTTTTTTCATATTTTGTATGTCTCAAGAAAAAAAGAAACAGGCTAAAACTGAACATTTATTCCTCATAATACTTTTTTTCAATATTATCACTACACCTACTTTATATACTCCTGTTTGTAAATTTGTTTGTACGCAGTACTTCCAAAAGAAATTTTTCAACAAAAACATCAGCTGCCACAGCTGAATTTGAACCAGAGATCAAAACACTACCTATGAAATATTTATAAAAAGAAAACAGCCAAAAAACTATATAGAGCTTTCAAAGGATGGAAAGCAACATTATGTGCTCATGAAGGGGAAAGAAAAGGACATGTGTGCATAGTTTTAAAGCCATTCAAGAACGGAACCTTAAATTTCAAATTGTGATCATCACTTCTGTAACTTTTAGCTTAGAAACAACTGAAAAGATGAAATTCAGGCACTGCCACAGATATCAAACTTTGTGTTTGCTGGAAACTGCAGGTAATTTATCAATAATATTTTAAAAACACATGTTCAGCTAGAAGGAACACACATTAGAAAAGATTTCCATTAGCAAGGTCAAGTGAATTCTGTGTTATTGGAAAGAAAATATACAAAATAGTGACTACATTTCCATTTTATCTTTAATATAAATTAAAGAACCTAATGAGAATCAAGATCCAAACAATGAGCATCCAAACAGCTATCAATTACAATGGCAGGAGCAACTCAACAGTGAAATGGTTTTTAAGCTTTGAACACACAGGATGTGCAAACCCATGAAGTGCTAGAAGAGAAAATTTTAAATAATAGAATCACAGAATGGTTTAGGTTGGAAGGGACCAGGACCATAGAATGGTTTTGGTGGGAAGGGACCTTAAAGATTATTTATTTCCATCCCCCTGCCATGTGCAGGGACACCTTTTTCTACACCATGTTGCTCTAAGCCCTGTCTGACCCAGCCTTGAACAATTCCAGGGATGGGGCATCCACAGCTTCTCTGGGCAACCTGTGCTAGCACCTCACCAACCTCAGAGTAAAGAATTTCTTCCTAATATCCAATCTAAAACTAATGTTTTTCAGTTTAAAGCCATTCTCCATTGTTCTGTCACTCCTGGCTCTTGTAAAAGTCCCTCTTCATAGTTCTTGTTGTCTCCCTGCAGGTACTGGAAGAACACAATCAGGTCATTCTGAAGCCTTGTCTTTTCCAAACTGGACAAACCCAGTTCCATCAAAGGTAAGTGATCAGAAAAAAAACTGGTAAAAATAAAGTTAATATTCCTTTCAGTGTGAACGTTTCCCTTGCAGCCCTTTAGCTTTCTTAGTTAAGGACTATATAAAAGCAAAAGGAAAATATTTAGAGATTTATTTTCTTTCAAGAGGCATGTAATAATAAAGTGAGTAATTATAACAGCATTAGGATGCTCCAGGGTGTATTTTACGGGGCCATTAATATGTTTTGTGTGGAGCTGAAAGCACATGGCCTTTGGCCTCACAGACACACAAGGTGTGTGTTAAGGGCTCTGTAAAATACACTCTGTTGTGTCTCCCTGTTCCAGAAAAGCCTCACAGATGAAATGCAAACCCATCTCCAGTGGAGATGGGGTATCTACCTGGAGCTGAAATGAAAATTTCATCATACAAGCAAATCAACTAATGTGCAATATATTACACCAACAAGTAGAGATGGAAACCAATTTTTTTTGGAAGAAATTAATTTATCCGTGTGTTTCCTGTCGAAATCGGTGAGATGATGCAAATAAGCACTTGCCAAACTCATGGGATATTAGAACCTAAGCAAGGAAAAGAGCTTAGGGATAGGTTTGCCTTATCTTTTGAAATTATTTGAAATTACATGGCATAATGCCTCTTCTCTCTTTATATTTTGTACTTCTGTACGGAATACTTCATTCTCCAATATTAAAATAAAATCATAGATTTTTTTCAGCATACTTATAGCAATTTAAGATCCCTCAACCAAAACCCTGGTGAAAGGTTTTGAGAAAATAAACAAATAATAATGAATATTGGAGATTTAATAAAAACAAAAATTCAAGACCTGACCAAAAAAATACAGCAAAAATAATTTTTAAACCCAGTAGAACTCTTGAATGTGCAATGAGTCTCTCAGAGAAAGACTGCTCACCTCATTTTCATTCTAGTTCATTAGAATCTTGAAAAAAAATAGTGAAAAATTACTGCAGAATAATGAAAAACACCAGTAAGATTTATTTGTGTCTTGCTTCTCAAGCAATAAACCACCTGAAACATGGAGGACATATTTCAAATACTTAATTAAGATACATAAGTGATCTTTCATTTCTCAAAAATATTTTTAGCTTGCAACATATACAAGACAAGATATATTCAAAATAATTTCACAAATACATTGGTATCTATTATTTATATTTGCTTGAAGGCAATTTTCATACTTTGCTTAACAAGGGATGTTAACCAATATACATCATTTCCTCTGGCCTTTCACAGGCCTTCATGTAGCACTTTTTCATGTGATAATGTATTCAAATGCAGTTTTTGCCAAAACAATATTTATTTGCCAGTTCATTGTGGGATGTAAGAAATCAGTATATCAAACAATGTGGTCTTCTATATATTCTCCATCGGAAGGCAATGCAAATTGCTACATTTTTACTGTAATATTTTCTATGTTGGCTAAGGCAGGCATTTACACATGGATGACGCATTAAATAGAAAAAAAAAATTTAGGACCCTCTCTTGCCAGTACTGCTGCCAAGAGAGTTTTGTTCCTCTAGATCTATTGTTCACATTACTCTTTTGAACCATTAAAAAGTGCTGTTGCAACCTTAAAATACAGATCTTGTTCAGCTGATTCAAAAATGTCATGAGGTACTACATCAAGGAAATATCGGAACAGTATTTGAGCTAGTACCTATAAATGTAAACTAATTTGCACACCAAAAAACTCCATAAAACTAGCAATTTTATGCATTTGAAATGTGTGAAAAATGAGAGCAACATTTGCAATGGAAATCCCTGTCAAGTTATCTATTGCTTCCAAAGCCCCACAGTATACAGAAGTCCTTAATTTAAGCTTCAGAGAACTATTTTAATACATGTAATTAAATGCAGTGAATTGGGAATTTAGAAGTATGCTATCCACTTGTCCTGCTACTTCTGTCATAAATGTTAAAAGAATCTCCATTCACCTCTTTTTTCTGGGCACGAATTGCAGCAGCATAAAACTGAGGAGTGCAGAGTGCCCGACATGCCCAGACTGGGCACAGACCTCAACAAGACGCTGAGCTGCAGAGTATTTCCTAATGTCTTCCTGCTTCGGTCAGAAAACACAATACTGGAAACTCAGAGGGTTATTTCTGTGTTGGAATGCTCTGCAGTCAGATACAGATTGCATAAAAATCCTAATTTATCCCCACATCTTGCCTTATAGTCAGACAGATCCTTTCCTGGGAAGTTTGGCTTTCCGGCAGAGGCCGAGGAGCCTAAATTCTGTTTGTTTCTAAGGATGGGGCCAAATCTTGCTTCCTGACAAATCTCCCATCATAAGACAGCCAAAGGCTTAGGACAGTGTCCAGTGCAGAATGCGGGTTATTACTGTACAGCTGAAACATCAGTAACACTGCAGATTAAAGGTTTTGCATGGGGATCGGTGATGTTATAAAAATAATTTGGTGAGATACTACTTAGAGGAAAGTGAAGGTTAGTTACACAGAGCTAGGTGATAAAAATTACAAAGAACTTCATGTAGGATAATAGGGCCAAAGATTTTGATGATATTTTTTTTTTTTTTTTTACTGAGGCACTAAGGTATATTTAACTTGTCTTCAGTGAATGCTTTTTCTTTCCTATTTCACAAATATCATCATGCTGAAGTTTATTATGCTGTTGAAGATAAATATGCTATTTGGAAAAACTGGAATACTTTTATTATATGATTAAATATCGATGAAAGAAATTTGTCTTTTAAAAAAGTAATTTTTCTTGGCAGAAAAGACACAAACTACTCTCATGCCAAAATTATTAGTTTTAAAGTTTGTTATTTGTTATTTTTCTGTTTACCAAAAAAGAAGTCTAGTGACTAATGTTAGAATCAACCTGTTATTTAAAATGTACCTGTACCAAGATAGAAAACTATTCAGTGGCAAATAAAATGATGTCCTTGTGGCCTAAAAAACAGAGGAGCTGGTTTGTGTATGCATCTATCCAAGCAGGTGGATAATGTCAATTTGCTGTGCTAGAAAAAGCTCAAATAGAAAAGAAATGGTTCATTTTAAAAGTGCACTATATATTCAGGGTTCCCATTTCATAATATCTTGCCTGCTGTGCACTGCAGTTGACCCTTTAAACGTCTCCAGTCAATAACCTATTGTTTACCACAAGTCCATTTTGTCATTTTGATGGTACAGATTCAAGTGTGGCAATCTTCCTTTCTCTGCTTCACTGCATACCCCACTCCCTTTGGCTGGTACAAGCTCACAAAAAAACAAAAAACACCCCAAAAAAAAAAAAAAAAAAAAAAAACCACACACAACAAAAAAAAACCAAAACAAAAAAAACCCAACCCACACTAAAATGTCATTAATTACAGCAGGTTTGAGATTTGAATGCTAATTCTATTAATGGACCTATGAAATTAGGACACTGTAAATCTAGACAAGCTGTGCTTGGGCCTCCTGCAAACTGGGCTGCCCTGAGGTTACCTGATATATTAAATAAGAATTGTCTAATACATTTTTAGAATTCTAAGTATGTGTAAATCAGACCTTGTGAAGTACAGCACCAGGGGGAATAGATAACTGCAGTACTCTATCTTAACTTCTTCCATTTATCTAAAATCAAATTCATTTGGAGGGTTTTATACCATGAAACACTGATGCCCAAGGCTGAGGTGGGATCGGATCAGGCCTTGTGGACACTTTCCCTACTGTGCAATCCTAAAATATTAAAATTTCATTTATAAGTAACTTCATATTCATATATCTAAAGGAGAACTGTTATGAAGCTGCCAGGGGTCCCTAAAAGTATTTATAGATTAACATTCTCTGCATGTTCTTCCAATTCAGAGAACCTGAATGATTTTTGACTGCACATTTTGATGTGTTTTGCTATTAATTTCCCATCTTCACTTTCAATGTAATGTACTTTTAATTAGGCAATAATATATAATCTTCTGCTCATCTATCATTTTTACTCAAACATGTTAGGAGGAAATGGATAATAGAAAAAAGGCTCATCAGAGACCCTTTGGAGGTGCAGCAAAGCTGGAATAAAATGCCATCTCCTGACAGTACCTTTAAGGTTTCATAAAAAGATAATGGATGTGCTTGTCACCAAAGCTAATGATCAAACATTTTCCCAGTTTTACTGGATATTAAATTTTGAACTATAAAAGAAAACCCCACAGTCTAGCCAAGGTAGGAAAAAGAATCTTTGTACATTTTTTTATCTCCTTTGATATCTAACTAACATAAACCTTCTTATTGCACTGTTACTTTCACTGAATAGTCACTATGCCATGAGTTGCTTACTTTTACTGAAGTGAAAAAGCTTATTTTCAGAAGGAAAGACAATTTCCAGGTTGCAGAATAAGAATATGACATGTTATATATCCAGAAATACTTAAGTAATATGGGACACTAATTCATCACAGTATTTTTATGACATTGACCAAAGCTTTTAATCTGACATGAAGCAATTTTTGAAAGGGTTATATCTAAATTTTATATAATATTTTGGATCATATTTGAAAGATACCCTCTGTTTAATACTGTCAGTAATACTACCATGCTCTTAAAATAAGGAGGAGAGCAAGCCAGAAAAAACCCCATCCAAATTCTGTGATGGAAAAAATACAAACTAATTACCAAAACTAGGATCAATCAGTTCCATAAATTAGATGAACCGTGAAACAAACTAATCTAATTTGAAAGCAACAGGAAAAATTATGGTATTTTATTCCATTTAAAAAGAGAAAAGTATCAAAACCAAATAAGACAGTACCTTCCAATCAATCTCAATAGAATTAGATTCCTGAAACAGGCAGGTACTTCCAAGTTGTTCTGAAGTAGTTTTCATTAGAATGTATTCTCATCTCTGTGACCTGCAAATGGTCAACTGATAATTCTTCATCCCATGAAAAGGTTCACTTTCTGAAATTACTACAGTAAGGGGAACAAACTCATGTGCATCAACTTACTCATGAAGGAAAGGTTGTGCTTTATTTTTTTTGCCTGTTGGGAATGTGCAACGTCTTGCTGAGAGCAAGATGGATAATGGCAGAAATGCTGGGCTTGGCACAGACTGCCCAGCACTTGCTGCAGGGCTGAATCCTTACTTTTCAACATACCTCTTTAGCCTGTAAGTAATTGCTGGTTGGCATGATCCTCCACAGCAGCAATCTGTACTTTCAAACCGAATGTATTTTCCTAATATCTTCAGACACATAGCAACAAAACATTTTAAGGCATAATAAGACTCGTCCTCTGTCACTTTGTTATCCAGAAAGCTCCAGCAGTCACAAAGAAAAGTAAGAAAGGGCTTTTGTGAGAGTATTTTTCCTTTGTTCTGTTTTCTTTCACTATTCTGTATTTTATTTGACATGAATGTTGCAGCCTAGCCCAGTCAAGTCACACAACACACTACTGAAAAATTGAGTTTTGAGCTGTAAAACACAACAGATTTCTTCTAAGAACAGCCCTGTCCATGAGTGGCAAGTACCTTTCCAGTACCCCTGTTCCTCATTGCATCACTTGAAACTATGGCCAACTAGGCTCTGTCACAGTACTGAAGAGCCCCAGTGATTTCAGTGCAGTTTTGGGGGAAATAATGTCCTAAATAAGGACATCAGACCTCATAAATTAAAAAAATGAAGAAAAAAGTTCCCTGTTTGCATAAAACCAGCTCTCTCCTTTCTCTCCCCTCTTGAAATTAAAAGGGGTAGCAACCAGTGACGACCCAAAGCATTCTCCTTGTCTAAATAAACCTTTCATAAGAAAAACTGCAGAAAACAGAACTGGCAGTATTAAATGTGTCTATCATTGTATTTACATTTTTTAATGAAACTTAAATAAAATGTGCCTGCTTTTTACCAGATGGATATATACTGAGTAAATATTTGAAGTTTGAGATGAGTTGAAAGTCCAAGCTTGTTTCCATGTCTGCCCTCTCCTAAAAAGAAGCCATAAGAATATACCTGCACTTATTCCTATGCTGTCCTTCAAGGCTGTTAGACTGCTTGTGCAGTATTCCTTGCTCGAGGAGATTGCTTGCACAGGACTTGCACTCAAAGAGAATCTAAAGAAGATATAAATAGTCTCTTTCCAATGGCTTCTTATTCAGTAGTCCCCAGTTTTCCAGGACAAAGAGTCCTGGTTTCCATCATCTTTATTTAAGGACAGTTTCTAACAGACTTTCATTCTCAGACTTGTTTCAAAGACAAAATTGGGCCAGGGAGCTCACGAGGGCTTTGCATGGTTTTTTGTTTTGTTTTTAAAATGCACTTGTTCCATCCTTCTTTAATTTTTATTATTGTTTTCTCTCAGAAACTTTTAAACATTTTCTAAAATTTTATTTATAAGCAAATCTTACATCTTTATAAAAACCAGCCCCACTGAGCAGACTAGTCCATAAAAAAAAAAAAAAAGGATCTTTCAACTCAGAATAAAGAGAAAAATAATCTGAGTTGCAGCAAAAGTCTGCTGAGAATTGAATAGTAGTACTGAGAGGAACCTCATTATCACAGGACATTCCTAACTCCCATCACTATTGGTCTGGAAGAAAACATTGCTATTGCAGCTCTAAATATTTATTGAATTATAATGATTTATTATTTTATTTATTTAAGAAAAGTCACAGTGTGAATGTTGGTGAAACAATGGCAGAATTCTGAGGACTCAGAGAGTGTCTGTATATCACACATGTATCAACAAAAGACTGATACAAGAAACCCAGACCAATAAGGGTCACATGAAAGTGAGAAGACAGATCTTGATTTTCCCTACATCTTCTCAAGTGAACAATAATTCCTATATTTCCTCTGCCTGTACAACCAGGTATTTTACATGGGGGTGAAGTGAAATCTAAGTATCCCACAGGCAATGGTCAGTGGAGCTGAACCTCTCACCTTTGGGATATAATCAGATAAGGGAAGCTGAGAATTTGTCAGCTATGTTTTTGTAAAACCACATCTTATTTAATGTGACTGCAAAGGGTAACATTCTGCTGTAACAGCGAGGAACAAGAGTTTCAAAACCTCACAAGTAAAAGCTGATCTCTACTGTGATTATGGAAAGCCCTACTCTGAGGCTCCCCATAGATGAGGAAATAAAGAGAGGCAGGAAAAATGTAAACTGCTCAAATTTTCCTTTTTTGTTGCTGCTCTGTTTCTACACTACCTATTTAATGATATGTCACGATTATTTATTTAATACATGACAGATAGGCATTGTACCAACTGCAATATATAAAATGACTTCTACATAGAGTTAACAGGTGAGTTTATTCTACTAAGAAACCCCTGCAAACCTGATACAGGGTTATTTCAGTTATTTTGAAAGTAATTTCAAATATTCATACCAATCACTGGATTCTGCTGTGAATTTTAGAGGTTTTACTGTAATAGGTCCCACTTAAAATAAAATTAGCTCTCTGCCCCTTGAGGGTCAGTAAAGACCACAAAGTCCAAAGAATCACAAAGGCATGAACATAAATGAAATCCTCCTAAGCTCAATGAGACGTTAGCCATGAGTTACCTCAGGAATCAGTTCTAATTTGCAAGTGGAAAAACCATTATCAGCAGAGGTGTATTAATTTTCATCTCTCAAGCAACAAGCCCTCCTAAACACTTCAATTACTAATGACTTAGAAAACAGACTAAATGATATACAAAAACAAACAGCGTTTTCTGATAATAGATATTTTCTTTTATGCTGGCATATATTATAGATAAATGTTGTTTGAGACATCAAAGAGGAGCACTGGTGTCAAACTGAAATGTTGATTAGAGGCACAGATTACAAATTATTAACTGCTGCACTAATATGTGTGCAGAACTTGAAGTCACCATACAAACTGAAAGAAGAAAAGGAAGAAGAAAAACACACAAAATACCAGAATTTCCTTGCTCAAAGTAGCATATCACAAATGAAACCTTCAATACCAAGGAGATAAATCCAGCAAAAATTTGTTAAGATCTTTCAGGAAATTATTCAGTCCCTTGTATAACACAATAGTAGTAGACAGTTTCAAAATCTAAAGTCAAAATCCACTCCCTCCTCCTGAAATTAGGATGTCAAATTTTTAACAAAAATGAAACTGTTGGAAAAAAATTACCCAGATGAGCAAACCAGATCCGATGCATTTGGGGACTGTGCTAATTGAATCCAAAACACCAAGAAACAGAGCAATCATGAACTACAAGGACAAAAAGGAAACCAGAGTAGCAGGCATTGCTAATACCCGTGATTTGAAAATAAAGCTGACTGGTCTTCAGAACCAACTCCCTGCCTGTCACACCCCTTTCAGATGTCACAGGGAATACCTTCATGCCTATAAAGGTATTCTGAAGGTACTGTACTGATCTCTAGAGTATCCCAGAATCCAAGTCCTGTTTGGGGAGTCCTAGCATACAACATATTGGTAGAATATGCAGAAGAAGAAAACCAACAATCATATTTTCTCAAGAGTTGGTGAATGCGACTACACTGAGCAAATAGAAAAGCAACTTTATTTTTTTTTTTCAGAAATACAAACCCAAGGGATACCACACGCATCTACCAACAGCATGAGCATAGACTACTGAGTGTATTTGAGACAAGCAAAGGTAACTCTTTCATTCTCTAATTCATTCTCTAATTTGGTCAGGAAAAGAAATACTGGAGATATTTGAATGACACCCATAACACTTCTCAAAATCACAGTGAAGCTCAAAATAAAGAGGTAAAAAGGTGTTTTCATAAAATCATTCACTTTTTTGAAGTCTCAAAACTTAGTCTCTTTCATTCCAGTAGAAAATCCTATTGTCTGTGATTTAACAGTTGGTCTGCTTTTTTTAAATAATTTGTCTGTCTATGAAGGAAAGCATCACTTTTATTTATAATTTAAAAAAAAAAAACCAAAACTAAAAACAAAGAACTCAAAGAACTCTTCTGTCTGGACAGCTCAGCAATAGGAATACCTGTTTGATACCACTGCATGACCGCAGGTTCACTTGCAATGTCTTCATATCTCATCCACAGAACACAAACCTTTTATATGACAAATAATATTTTAAAATAATTTTTGTTCTTTTGCCTTTTTTTTTTCCCAAATACGTCCTCATGTATAATATGAATTGCATTGTAGACAGCAGGGATTAATGGAAAGCTGAAAGCTTCTTACCAAGTACCCCAAGGCGATAGTTGACTGTGATGACTATCACATTCCCATAACTTGCTAGAACACTGCCATCATATAAATTTCCAGTGCCTTCCATGTAGGACCCTCCATGAATATACACCATCACAGGCTTAGGTCCCCCACTGTCCCGAATGTCTGGAAAAAATATTAAGACACATTTTATCTCAAGAAAGTACCAAAGAAGATACATGCAATATTTTAATTTTTTTTCTTTTTTTCTTTTTTTTTTTTTTTTAGTGAGGTTATTTTTCTTGAAGTGTTTCTCAAGCAACGTCTTTTGCATAAGGAAGTGGCCAGGTGGGCATAAGTGTTTCTTTGTGGCTTGCTTGTAACTAAAACTCCTATTTTGGAAACGCTCTGCCTCAGCAAGGCAGAAGGGCATTGAAAATGGTAACACATTTACTCAAATGCAGTGGGACGATGATCTGAGTCTGTTCCTGCTGAATTGGATGCAAAATGTCTGCTAACATAAGTGTGAGCTCATTTCAGCTGAACACTTCTGAAAGCTCAGTCCCTCTTCCTGTCCTCTTAGCTAAGGGAAATTCAACACATTAAAGTAAACAAGATTTCTTCTCATACATAATTGTTGATTGCTTCTAGCCTGGTAAGATCAGTGATTTGTAAAAGAGGTGTATAAGTAGCTGTCTTTGGATGAGTCTGAAATCTGAATTCTCAAAAAGTACTTTAAAGATGTTTAACATTCAGACCTTGAACGATTATTATTTGTGACATGGGTAACCTGAAGGTTAAGGTTCATAGGTGCTTTTTAATTTCCCAAAGCATGAAAACTACTGTATATTTGGAAAAAAAAAAAAAAAAAAAGAAAAAAAATAGCTGCCTGGAACAGTGCTAATAAATCTGTGGTCAAAATAAGTGTAATGTTCTCAAAGGTGACATCAAATGCAGGGAATAATTTTAAATCTTAAAAGCTCTGCCATTCTCTCCAAAAATAAAATTAGATATTGTCATACTGTTTTGAGTTTAGATTTAGGTATCCCTCCAGCCCCAAATAGTCCTATTTGCAAACTGATGCATCTACTCAGAATAAAATTTTGAATATATGAACACTACTGTTTCTCATGAGGAAAAGTTGTTCCTAAGTATCAATTCAAAACAGTTTGTATTGGTTGATAAAGGTTTTTTAAAGTTGGGGTTTTTTTCTGCTGGACAGGAAATACAACAGCTAATGTGCAAATTTAAACCCTTACATCTGGATTAAATTGCATCTTGATCTCATTTACTGGGTACCTGAGCCTTTTCCACCACACAGATCATAATATGCTATACAGTCCCTCAAAATCAAGAAAGACAATAGCAAGAGAGCGTAGGAAAGTTTCCCAATGAGGAGCTGTGCTGAATATTCTGATTGTCATTTTTTGCCTCATTATGACAGTATTCAAGTGACTTCCCTGATTGCTGCCTTCAGCGTTTGAAGAAACCTCAGATGTATTGTTTACCCCTTTGATTTGGAGAGATCTTAGTCAAGAAGCTTTCAAGTAAGCTCTCAGTAAAATTGTTTGAATTGTTTCTAAAGCACTGTAAAGAACAGGTGAGGGCAGCTACACTAAAAGCCCTGCTTTTTGAACTCACCGAAAAAGATCAGCACAGACATCTCTGTTTATAGAAAGCCGACTGCTACTATTATTTTGATATTGATTTTAATTTGGAGAAAATGCCCAAACAGTCAAGATCAGAAATTGGATCTTCAATATTGGAAGTACTAGAACAATCATTTATTCAAGACCAAAAGGATGATGAAAGGTTGTGCATGAAATTGTTTGTATTGCTCTCCTCACCTGAGCATTTAGCAAGGGCTTTCCAACGTGCAATTTTCACAGTGCAAAGCTATGGAGATTATTTATCTTCATGGTCCGTAGGATGGAATTATGAACTTCTCAAATTAAAATCTACACTGAGGAAAAAGTCTTTTCAAATTTATATACTGTTTTTAGTAGATGGTTTGTTCATAGTCTATGCTGCTTTTTTTCTGATACAAATATGGAAGCAATAATAAATTATTAATCTGAAATCACTGTGTGACTGTTCCCAGCAGAAATTGTACACAGTTAATTGTATGCTTGATGGTAGCGCAGGGGGAGACTGTCTCAGAATTCTTCTTTAATTAAAATGACATAGAATTACAGAGCACCAACTGTGCACAGCAATGAAATGTTGGTAGCACTGGCCTGTTTGTCTGGAAAATAATATTGGAATATTTAGAAAAGAATGGGCCTCCTTCATCTGAGAATGGAAACACACGTTCATGAATAAAATCTCATATATAAAGAAGTGATTTCTGTCTATACCATATTTTTGTTACTTTCTACTAGTAAAATTGCTGTAAAGATTACAGATAGATAAAAAAGGCTAATTTTCAGCTCTGCCACTGTGCTGTGTCAGAGCAGATGACATGAAGAATTTTTCCTCATGCTGCTTTGCCAAAGTCATCAGTCTTAAGAGGAATCCCTTCTAGAGCAGAAAAATGGTGCTTCTGTGTGTTCTGGGCAGTACTATGGTACAGGAGACACCAGTGAGATTATGCAGCATTCAGCTGAGGCTTTGACTGGGCTATGATTTATACAAAATCTATGGAGCTCTTGATGGGAAGAAGAGACATCACTGCATTTTGGTCAGCAGTTTCATATCTTATTCATATTAACTGCAGCCAGGAATATTTGAAAGGTACAAATATTCAACTGGGAGACTGTAGTTTAAGAACAGATGTTATTAACAGTGGATGTTATTAAATAATAAGATCAGAGGGAGAGAGCAAAAAAATCAGACTTTAATCAAGAATTGATTCGTATCTTAAAGAGAACAAATATTCCCCCATGAAAACTCCTATCCTTTCAAAATAACTGGAGGAAGTGTTAACACTCTGTGAGAAGAAAAATCTGTATTGGTACAAAAGCTGCAGAAAGATGCACTTTTCAAAAGTGTTTATTGAAGTTCACTGTCCAATTCAGCAAAGAAAATAACTGATGTTTAGGCAGTCACACATTTTTCAAAACCTGACCCTACGTGATTTGATGCATCTTCCATTTTTTCCTAATGCCTTTCCGTGCATGTGCTGGAGTGAACTTAGGAAACTGTAGTTACACTTTCTCACACAGATTAATAGCTTCCACAGATGCAGATTAATAGTGATTTGTGGATGCAGCTCACTCTGAGCCTGAAGAATCACGGTGTAAATGTGGTATTTCTGCCAAGAGTAGATTTATAGACTGATTTAATTTAGTTGCCTTCTGCACTTTTTTGTTGCTTTTTATTAAGTATTGCTTTAATTAAAAAGCAGATACATTCATATTTTCAAAGACATATGCCAGGATAGTGCTGTTCAAAATCCTTCTCAAATTCAACTCAGTTCTGTTTTTAGTCACACAGAAGATAAGTTTTGAGTGCTGTGATTTGTTTGGCTTTAAATTGCTAGTTCATAAAACATCTAAGTAGGTCTTACTGTACAGCAGAGAATGATCTTATTGATACTGCATATACTTTAACTTTCTTATAATTATAATTATTTCTATTTTCTCCTCTCTTCTGTACCTTCTAATATTTGTTGCATCTACTTTTCGTGTCTCATCTTAATTATGTTACAGACAATTTAGGAATAGGGCTCTCTTTTACTCTATGTTTGTTACATCACACAACAGGGAACAGGGTCTGAGTGTGAATACCAGTCACAATTGTCATCTATAACAAAACATAATTACAGCTTCAGTCATTCAAAGCTGATGCGAATTGGCCACGTGACTTAACAAGTATAATTGCAAGGAACAACCAAAATTGGAAAGGAAGAAAGCCTACCTGGAAACAACTCCATACACAAAAAATTAGTTTAGTGCTGATGTCACAAGTAGTGGTTTTCCAGATAATATAAAAAATTGTGACATGAAACAGCAGAAGAACAGTGGAAAAATTTTAGATTGTTTGCTGCAAAACCTGTGTGTTCCCTCAATCGAATTTAATATGACATATGTGTAACTCTTCTATAAGCTTCTGTCAAAAATATTTGAGTAGAGCATGGTACAAATCAGTGCTACTCTTAATCATTTTAAAGCCTCTTAATGGCATTTGACCTTTCAGCTCAAATCCATCAGATGACTTATAAATGCACTACCATTTTAATAAGCAAGTGCACTTAGTGCTAATATGTAAACATCCATTAATGCCATGTTTTTAAAATGAGATATAAAACTAGATGTTCTGAGACTATTAAAGTAACTATTGAACTTCTGTTAGGAGTAGCAGCAAAGTTCTAGATATCAGAATTATCTCTGTTTTCCTATCAGTCAAACCCGAAGATCATTTTTGCACTCTCAAATTCTTAACTACCTTTACCTGAAAATTATTTGAGATCCTGATGGATATGAATGTATATAACCTAACATAAAAAAGTCCAGTGTTTTTACAGGTAAGCATCTGGAGCAGATTCTCATTAGAGCAGGACTTTGATGGCCAGGTAGGTATTAATTTTAAATTATTAAAAGATAATGGTTAGAAAGGCAAAAGCTGACAGACTCTTCACTATACAAGCAACGCTTGGCAGTGCTAAAAGTAGAATAGAGCCCTAAAGAGGTGCTTAAATTAAAGGTCTGTCAGAATTTTATTATGCATGATTTCAAGTATAAATAACATCATCAAAAAAATTCAACGCAATGTGAACCGAGTTTCCCAGTGTAAAGGGAAAATATAATCAGCAAAATTTAACGTGGAAGTGGCACTGGAAGCTGCACTTGGGAGGGGAAATCACAGAACTCACATGAATGGGTGACAGGATGAACAGGAACCACGAGGATGGCTACGTGCATCAGTCAACAAGCTCACCCAAAGCAGTAAGATCTGTGCTACCCCAGCCTGGCTGGCACTCATTAGAGGCTCTAATTAAGGTTGGAGCATGTGGTTGTTTTACTGGGTAGACAAATTTGTTCTGCTGTTTACTGATCTCTGAAGTCCGAAAATGTGCAGCTAGTGCCAGATGGAAAGATTGCCTCCCTCCCTGTTTCTTACCATGACAGCTGAAGGCAGAT
Organism: Pyrocephalus nanus; assembly: GCA_038380795.1. Taxonomy (NCBI): domain Eukaryota; kingdom Metazoa; phylum Chordata; class Aves; order Passeriformes; family Tyrannidae; genus Pyrocephalus; species Pyrocephalus nanus. The sequence goes on along the minus strand of CM076270.1, from coordinate 5,303,609 downwards.
GAAACACTAAACTTGGCAACCCAGTCTATTTTAATACTAATGGAGTGATAGGGATTTTTGGAGATCCTCAATTCTGAAGCATGCTCCTTTAAGCCAATGGCACTACAGTCTGTTAAGCATATGAAAAGACTGTCAGAGCATTCTGCATCATTAGCAATTTAAAATTTGAGTGCATTTTTGTTTGTTTTGATTTCAAACATTCTCTGGTCTAAGAACTTCCTTTAGTCAATGAAGTCCAATAGCCCCTATAAGACAGAGCATCAGACTAAATTATTAGAATAATTACAGTTACAGCCTGTGAGCAAACAGCAACATCTGTTCCTAATCTGTCTCCTTTTCCACAGGAGAAATCGAAACAGAGAAGGGAAGAGCAGAATCATCTAGAAATTACAAAATGCAGACCCCAGTGCTGAGGCATGTACTCTCAGCTCCCTGCTTTACTACAGACATGGTGTCTGCATTCCTCAAACCTAGCATCTGCATTCCTCGTTCCTAAAAATGGAATAATAACATTCCTCTATTGCAGAGGGATGCTGTGAGGCTGAATACATTAAAAACTGAGAGATGCTCAAATAGCGTTGGGGATTAAATGAGGATCCAAGATTGACAGATGGATGTGCCAGGTAAGGTGTGCACGACTGAGTGGTGGATGGGAATTCATTTGTGAGCAATCCTCCATGGATATTTCATACACCTCTAACTACCTAGAAGTCCAATTCTGATCCCAGAGTACACTGGCTGATTAATGATTTGTGTTGCCGTATTTTATATCATGTTTAGGATTTTAGTGGATGGGAACTAAGAGTGCATAAGAGTCACTGTTTTGTTTTTTTTTCTATGGCCAAATTAAAGTGAAACTATTACCTTACCAAGATTCACATATGACATGAAAACTAAAACATTTTACTTTTTAAAACTAAACCTTGTTTCTAGACTGGGGAAGGTAAAGTTTATATAACTGAGCAACTTGAAGTTAAATCTTGCATATATACTAGATATTGCAAACCTGTATGTCAGCAAATAGGCAAATGCACCATTGCCATTAAAAGGCAAGCCCCAGTTCTCACTGGTTGCAGGTGACTCTTGTATTTGGTGCCTGCTCCAGTAGCTCAATTCTTACTGAAAAACAGGTAAGCAATCTAAATGTAGACTTGGAAGGGTTAAACAGAAACAAGAATGCATCCAGACTGGGGAAAAAAAGGCATTTATGTTGTTTCTGACTTTTCACCCATTTCCCACTCATAGAATTTGAAAACACCTTCATTCTTTAAACAGCAAATTTGCAGATCATTAGCTGGTAATGTGCACTACTGCCTTTGGGTCTTTTGAAAACAAAAATGAAAAATGATCTAATTAAGCCTGGTCTACTGGTTGCAGCACATACCAGAGATCCAAGTTTGATTACTGATTCCAGTGCTTGTGCTGGTAAGGTTTTGACCACAATACTGTGGTAGTGACACACAGTAGCAGATGGGAGTAGAATTACTGAACATAGTTTTAAAATGAAATCTTCTAATCAAACTCTAATGTTTGAGTGACACAACACAAAATGCTCTCCAGGCATTTGGTCCAAGAAGCAACTTTGGAAGATCTTTTTTCAGAAAGGTATAATACATTAAACAGACATGAGATCTCTGGATTTCTTAATATAGGCACTTCAGAAATCATTGGATGTTGTTTATGTGCCATGGATTCTATGGTTATGTGACACAGTTGTTATGCACTGTGTATTGCCCAGTCTCTCTAATATTCCAACTTCATCTTTTGTTCAGTTTAGCTTTTACTTATTTTTTCCACAGTTACTGATTTGTAGAATTTTACCCTGCCTAAAATCTGTAATATTCGCAATCTTGCCATACTGCAAAAGGTGAAGGGTTTGAGAGACTGCTTAGTAGAAAATTATACAGCTAAGGTGACCTTTTGCTTTGCCTCTCTCTTTCCTGCTACTCATACCCAAACACATGTGACTAAGTTTTTGAACTCTTCAGTTCTACACGTTCAACAAGTGCTAGAGCTTCAGTGCAAAAGAGCAGGTTCACAAAATGTGGGACATCTGATACTGCTCCTCTTTTGGGAAATGCAGGGTCTCAGCAGACAGGGCTTCTGCCAACCTAGCAGACATCCCAGCAACCTTTAGTCTCTACTGGTCATAAAAATTTAAATTTGCCCTGTCTCTCTGTGCCTCTCGGAAGCAGTAAAAGTCTAATTACTGCCTGCATTCTTCTATTGGCATGGAAAGGAGAACAAAACTGTCACTTGTACACCAGAGAAAATTAATCCCAGTCCTATAAATTACAGAGATTTATTACTGTTGTAAATGTGTTTCTTCCCTTGCAGTTTGACTGCTGTGTTCTTACAGCCCTTCTTCTCTCTCCTACAATTGTCAGTGTGGGAGACAGGTTTTCTCTGACATGGACACTTGTTCTCTGAAGACTGAGATCCCTAGTCTCTGATCCTACGTTCTAAACCACTGTCTGACAGCTAGCACTCTCTGCTGAATTTCAGCAAACTCAGTAGTCTCTTATAAGTGTTTCTAAGCGGAGAAGGACTCAACCAACATTAAGCCATTAGCATTTGTCTTGGCAATTATACAGCAATTTAGGAGAGCTATTAAAGCCCACTGGATGAATAACCCAAGTTTCAAATGCTTTCTTAAAATATATTGTTAAAACAAGACAAAGTAACTTGTACAGTTTCTAATTCAATGTCACAGATCTTGGAGAATTCACAAGAATATCCCTTGCAATCTTACGTCATGAACTAATGTAAAACTGTCTTGGCCTCATAAAGCTAAGAGTATCTAAATTATCTTAATTACCTCTGAATAATATGTGTCCTGATTTCAGCTTGGATAGAGTTAATTTTCTTTGTAATACTGGTATGGTGCTGGGGTTTGCACTTGGGTTGAGAACAATGTTGGTAACACCCTAATGTTTTAGTTGCTGCTGAGCTGTGCTTACACTAAGTCAAGGACTTTGCAAGCTTCTCACCCCATCAGCAAGTAGGCTGGGGGCAGAATAAGAAGTTAGGAAGGGGACACAGCCAGGACAGCTCATTCAGACAGTCCAAAGAGATATTCCATACCCTATAGCATCATGCTCAGCATATAAACACTAGGAGACAGCTGTCCAGAGGGTGCTGCTTGAGAACTGCTGGGCATCAGTCAGTGTGTGGGAGCAATGACATTGTACACCACGTGTTTTTTATATTCTCATTCTTGTATCATTATTATTACTATTATTTTCATTTCATTTCTGTCCTATTAAACTGCCTTTATCTCAGTTAATAATTTCACTTTTTTATTTCTTTCCCCAGTTCACTCTCCCATCCAACTGGAAAGGAGAGAACAAGTGGCTGGGTGCCTGCTGAGTTAAACCACCACACACAAGACCTTTCAAAGGAGATTTTCAACTATTAAAATAATCAAATCTCCAAATCTTGGGCCAACTGGTGCACTCTCATTCATATGCTTAATATGCACATTCAGCAGAGGATCATAAATCAGACATTTATAAAACTGTGGGTTTATTTGTAAATCTCTGTTCAGTTATTGGGCAAGAAGTTAAATGCTCGTTATTTGCCTTCCTTCACCTTTTGTGCTAGGACTACATGTTTCTGTTTAAGTTAAATGGTTAATGCTCCATGTGATGAAAAACTTCTTAATTAAAAGCCTTTCAGATTACAAGTTAAACTTCATTTTAGTGTCTGGCCAATCTCCCCCACTCAGATTGTGAGAAGCATGCAGCAACTCTACCGGTCCTATATGGTAATTTGTTCTACTCATTGACCATAAAACATACAAAGTATGTGTTTAAGATTCAGAATTTTGAAGCACATCTACTTGAAGGGATGAGACTGCTCAGGAAAAGAGCCCCTTGTTACCATTTTCATAGCCCTGAAAAAATACCAAATCTGCATAGCTTTATGATTAACAGACATAATTTATGAACAGAATAATATGCTTGACATTTCAAAGTTTTGATTTTACTTGGTAATAGGGTTTTCCAAGGGTCAGCTCAAGCAGATAGGCATCTTTGTATGCTTGTAGAAAACAGAAGGGATCAGATTTTTTTTTTTTTAGTTTTAGTTTAGCTCCACAGAGCCTCACCAACAGCCAATATTGCTTGCCTCTACAGCTACCTTCCTTCTGTAGGGAGGTGGGGTAGCCTTTCATTTATTTATATTTTTTCATGGCGGATTAAATTCAAAAGGGTTTGCATTTGGGGAAATTCAGTTGCTTAAGAGACACTTTTTAAGAATTCTCTGTATTTTTGCTTTTATAAACACAATGTTGTATATGCTTATCAAACTGAGATCAGTCAGTGAAAAAAAAAGAAACATCTTTGTACTCGGTGAAATACATAGGGTTAGAAAACATGCAAAAAGGTGTACAGAGAAACTTTAAAAGAGTGTTAGTTTAAATAGTATGGACAAAATTCAGTCAAAAGGTGGGATGCAACATATCAAAAGTCCATTTCAAGAAAACAAAAAACCCTCCTTTTTAAATATTGTTACTGTTTTGTATCAAAACGTAGAACTTAACAACATTCTTTCTTTTAAAAAATTAAAAATATATATGTATAACAACAAGCAAGAAGACAAAACACATCAAAAATGGGAATTAAAAAAAAAACTCTTCAAAAGAAGACAAGAAGTCAAAAAAAGAGGGGAGAAAAAAGATTTTCAGGGATCCTTGTCATGCAAATCAGTTTGGCGGCAAAAAATACCTTCATCTTCAGCACCGTCATTATCACCTAAATCATCTGTCTGTTTCTTTGTAAGGGGACCTAGGATTAAGAACGGAGAAAATGGAGGAAAAAAGACAATTCAAGAATATACAAGACTGAGGAAAAAAACAGTGAATATTAAATTCCCATGGACGTTTCAAGAAAAACATTTGCAGGGAGGGAAATCTTAGTTTATAACAACCAATTTTTCATTACGTTTTTCAAACATTACAGCAAAACCTTCCCAGGGGGTATGGCTATTAGAAACATCTAGCACAAGAATCAAAGAGTGCCCAGTGTTTTATTGTTTTTAAATGAAGATTCAAAGCTTGTTTGCTAAAAGCATACCCCGTCATAAACTATATTTATCCACTTCATTTAATTGTTTTTTTCCTGTTGCTGTTATTAGGAATAGTGGAGACAAGAACTGCCAAATTACCTCTTGCATTTGATGCAATAAGGCGGTTAATAAATGTCTTGACAGTTAGTTAAAACAATATTTTCTGTGAAATGATAATTCAAATTTTAAATTCAACCATTTAAGCTCATGCTTTATAAAGATAATCACAGATTTGACTTTATTTTTTGACATTCTCATTATATTTTCTTTTAAATAGAACCATAGATACCCTTGAAACCTTTGACTACCTCCTGAGATATTTGTAAAGAAACATGAAAATCCACTTGTAAACCAGAAACAAGAGTGAAATCCCAGACCAACTGAAGACAATGACTTTTGCCATTGAATTCAATGGGGCCAGGGTTTCGAGTACAATATAAAAAGCTGTACTGAATGTGGAATTGAAGTTTTAGATTGGGCAAGACAAGGTTTCACAGTTCCTTATCTCTACTAAAGGATGATGAGACACAAATCTTTTATGCCCAACACCTTCATTATTAACAAGTATTAATAGATTCATCGTATTTTCCAGTGGGAAAAATTCCCACTCCTTTACTGAGTAACAAAAAATATGCATCAGAAGGAAAGTCAAAGGCCATTCTGAAAATATTTCCATGTCATATATTTTACACACTTATGCACAAACAAAAGACAGTTGAACTCAGCATAATCTTTCCTTTTTTTTTCAGAGCTCTCTCATTTCCATGACATTCTGTAATTTGCATGCGAGAAAGCAATCAGTACGAACACAGGGCTAAGTAACAACCAAAAAGAAAAAGCCAGCCAAGCACAGAGCAGAAAACAAGAACTTCCTCATGCATAAAATAGCAATAGACAAAAACAACAACAAAAAAGAGATGAACAGTATGTGTTGATATTTGCAGTAGATGTAGGCAAGAGACATGCATTAAATCTAAGCACTGTGGAGTATTAAAACATTTGTATTTAAAAAGCTCTCTCTGTCTCTGTTATTTTACAGGATATTAGTCATTCAGCATTAAACTCGTCATTTATAGGCAAAATACCATGTATTTGAGTGATGCATTTTCCAAAAAAAAAAAAAAAATCATAAAATGTTTTTACCAGGTGCATGGATTGGAGAAACAGAAAGAAACCCCATGAAGTACCATGGAACTTTAATTGTGAATGTAGGAGCTGGACCATATTACTGAATACCTTTATTGCTGCATCAGTCAGAAGTATAGCTTTAAACTCATTCTAAACACAGAACCCTAGAATTATACATCATAAATTAAACACGAGCATTTTTACAGTCACGCCTGCAACAATCACTCTGTTTAGTAGAAAACTCGGTGATATAACATTTTTTTCCTAACACAAACCCTAAATATTATATTTACAATATATAGTATCTAGATAACATGACCCTATCTAAACACACACATTCAAATGTCTCGCTGCCTCATTCTCATACCATAACAAAGTTACTTCTAAAAGAATAAAATTCGAAAAATCAGAGATGTATGCAAAGAATAACAATAATTTCATGGTGGGTTTTCAGCAGGGTGAACGAACTTAAGAACTGTAAGAGCTATGTACTTAAGAATGGAGAGCCAGACACAGGCAAGGAGATATATATATATACACACACACATACCCATTTTTAATGGCTTCTTATCTTTTAAATTTTAAAGGTCACCAGAAAGGACCAAAGTAACATCTGGAAAGGCAAACAGCACACATTTCTCCAAATAATTTGCACAGAGAGGGGAAGTTTATTTTCTGGATGAAATTAAGGCAACGAATGTTACATTTTTTTTAGTAGCTGGCCTTTGTGAGGTATTTTGTGTGGGTCATGGTTCCAGATCTCAGCCGCAATAACACAGTGCATCAACCATCCCAATGCAAATGTCCTGATCTCACACCATCCCTGATTTTACAATATGGTAAAGCATAATGGGCTAGCTTTAAAAATAACCTGGGTAATCTTCATATTTATACTCTTCCGAGGTTCTATGAAAAATATTTTTTAAAAAATTAAACCATCTTCCCTATAATCATAGAACTGTTAAGGTTGGAAAAGACCCTTAAGATTGAGTACAACCGATAACCCAGCATTGCCAAGTCCACCACAAAACCATGTCCCCAAGTGCCACATTTACACATCTTTTAAATACCTCCAGGGATGGTGACTCAACCACTTCCCTGGGCGGCCCGTTCCAGTGCTTGACAATTCCTTTTGCACAGGGGCTGACCTATTTTTAAGTTTTCATAAATTAAACATGCTTTTTAATACAGTTCTAGATCTATTTCACCATACAAGGGCTCTGCTTGCCACATCCCCTGAGCAGGAGGACTCATCCCTGGCAGAGACACGTGGCAGACCCACAAGACACCACTCACAGTATTGCGTTAAGAAAGAGATGAAAGATTATTTCTGCCACAGATTTGCTCCAGTCTGTAATATAATGGACCACATTCATTACATCTTCAGACAGGTTTGCTGTTTCTTGGAGTTATAATGCTGTTTGAGTCTAAAAAGCCAAAACAGAGTGTGGTCCTCATGCACCAGACATGAAACTCCTTACCTATTACCTATACTTTATCTATACATACAGCGATGCTATGAAACTCAATTTACATTTTTAAAATTGCTGGGCAATCCCTAAAAGAAACATCAGCTCGAGACCCTCTGTGCTCAGGGCTGCCTAAAATGGAATATGGAAGCAGCAAGTGGTTCAGCCTGGAGCACTCAAAGAGGAGGCAGAGCTCTAGTCTGTGTTGCCTGTTTCATATGCAGATGCTGAAGATACTTTCTGAAATCGTGGAAGTTGCATTAAGAGAAGCTCTGGATTAGAATTCCACCCATTTCAGCAATAACTCTCATTTCAAAATCAGTAAGAAATGGCTTTTGCTTCTGATTCTCCAGATAAATGATTACACTGACTAACAGCATCGCTGTGTCTGTATGATCATAAAGAAAGATTGATGTTTTGAGTCCTCACACAGGAAAACACGCTGAAATCACTAGCAGATAAACAAAATAAAATCTTATGGCAAGATCCTACAAAATGTAGCAGCAATAGCCTTTTTAAGTAAAAATAAATCAGAACTGAAATTGCCCAGAAGGTGTATAATTTTCAGATATTTTCTGCAGCTTTCAATTAATATTCCACAGATAGTTTATGATTTTGTAAATTAAATGTATCCCTCAACTAGATTTATTTCTTTAGCACTGTTTATTCGATATATGATTCTTTAGGGTTCTTCCATCATTTTAATAGTCTTTTCAGGTAACATAAACTAATTTTAAGAATACTGATACTAAGACATGATGGACCATGGAACAAAAAAGAATATACAATTTTCAGAGTTACTACTGCCAAAAGTCTTTTGTCCACAGTTACTGTTCACTGTTGTTCTACTGTAGTTTCTCTTCACCTTTTGTGAAGGTCCAATTAATCCTCCTCTTTGAGCATTTCACTTACAAAAACGGGGATCCATTACAAAAAGACCATTTTACTATGTCTAAGACACAAGCCTTCAAATAGATACACTGCTTTACTGTGCTGGCTGAAATTTTAGCTAAAGTTTATGTAATAAATATTAAATGCCAACAAAGTAATCAGGTACCATAACTAATGGGGGGAAAAGAGGATACTAAAGCCTCTAAAATGCTGATGCAAAGATGATTTACTTATCAAAAGGCTCTCTAAGGTTTATTCTCACTTAGTCTCATGATGGTGCACACCCGTAGCTCTCATTAATGCTAATGGGAAAGTAGACCCCTAAGTCACTTTAAAAAGGGGAAAAGTGATTACTGCATTTTATGTTTCCTAAAGGCAAGGAATAGTCTTGCTATGAAAACTAAAAGAACGCAATGTGCAGGAGGAACTCCTAATGAAGTCTATGCTCATTTAATTTAAAAATAATTCTTACATTATTTAAATTATTATTCAAATATTTATTCTATTTGTATTGCAATCAATGCTAAGGAGCTAACATGATGCATTTTTAAATCTCTATCGTGACTACTGCATGCTTGCAAATGCCTTTCCTTTGCTCAAAGCAAGAGAAATAACATACCTTCTGTCAGGTTAGCCAAAGAGTAATTATGCACTCAGAAATAATTAAATCCAGCCATATTAATTCTGGTTTTTATCATTCCCTTTGATGAAGGACTGAGGTACTTTAGCTCCCAAACACATTAAAGCTGATTATAAATTCTCTCTTTATGGGCTTGATTCGGCAGAAATTATCTGTGGCCTTTTGGACCTCAGGAGTGTGGGAGGCATGGAAGCTCTGGATGTCATTAGCTTTTTGGCCTGGGAAAGCTATTCATCATAAAATAAAGTCATGCTGCAAGTTGACACCATTTTGTAAAACAACAGTACAAATCCTCTAAACTTAATAAATCTGTGCTCATGTACATACAGCCATTGTTCAGGCCAGAATGTTCTCCTTCAGTAATGAGAAAAGTGGGAGAGAAAAAAAAGGACCTTTTCCATTAGGTTAAGTAGACTCCATGGATCTAGTAATTTAGAAATCACCATAGTAATAATTAGTCTTTGAGGTAAGGTGTCTGCTCAATAAAAAGGGAAAGAGATGAGACTAGGGCTGACTGCTGAAATACTACATGTAGAAAAATTCACTGAGCAGGTTGCAACACCATTGAATCTGGTAGTCCACAAGTTAAATAAAATTATACATTTACCCTCAAACTTAGACAAGTGCCTCCATTCAGCTATTGCTATTTCTTCTTCATTAGCCCATTTCTTAACTGAGCATTGAAAATCTACAAAGAGAAATCACCTCACCTTTTTAGGCCCTACCCTCAGTTCCAAATACAAAACAACCAATTCTTTGCTATTTCTACCATCATTTTTATGCAACATATTCTCCAGCTATAAATGGTGAATTATCACAGTCTAGCAGACGTTAGCTGAGACACAATAACATGTTGTACCTAGGTCCTGGTTTTAATAGAAGAAATTAATGAAGAGTTATAATTAACAATCTTCACACCTCAACATTTTCAGTGAAGAAAAATCAAATTCTTTTATGATGAAATTAAAACATAGCTATATAATAATTTTTCTTATAAATGTAACGACAAACTGGAAAGTTACAGCATAATAGTTAGCTGATGAATAATTTTCTAAAATCATCTTGTTTCATTTGAAAATTACAAAGCTTTCAGTAAAAACAAAAGAACTAGGATTCCTCACAGTAGAGAAATTTGGAAGGTACTAATGGCAGCTGAGTCTTAAGAAACAATTAAGGAAAAAAGTCTCTACTATCATACTTTGTTGCATCAGACCAAACAATCTACTTTTTATTTCCCTTATTACTGTCTGGCTTTCACCACTTGCTCGCTCCTTTCCTTGTTATTCTTCCCCCTTCCCCCCCCCCCCAATTCCTTTTATTTCCATATTGCACTTATTTGTAATATTTCTACTTATCAGCAAGGCAAAGCCCTGCTCGACTTTGCTTTTTGATGATAACATTTGCACTCATGTTATAACAACAAGTGATGGCACAAACCTCAGTCGTTTCACATCTCACTACCTGATTTGTGATGACAATCAAGCCCTGTAATTAGAGCTGCAAGTAACTCAAATTTGCATCTTCAAGTGAGTGACAGGTACAAATTGAACCCACAAAAGGGTTGCCAAGTTTCTTTGAAAATTTACATGTATAAATGCTTTGTCACTAAAGAAGCTATTCTGACACTTCAAGACTAACTCCTGCTGTGCCTTTTATTACAGCATATTGCTGAAGTGTCACACAGAAAGAATGTCTAATCCCAAACCTTTTTATTCACAAGATTAATCACACTGACTGGATCTTGATTTCCCTTAAATCTGAAGGGGTTTCATTACTGCATGCTAGATATGTGTGAATCTAAATGAGATTAGAATCTGGGAATGTAGGGAGAGTTTTACTCCTCTGCTTCCCGTTTTAGATGCAGCCTGAAATTCTATGTATTCTTAGAGGTGAAAGCACTTTATGCTCATGTGTCCTGTGGAGAGAAGCCCAAACGAAGCTTCATTTCAGGCCCTCATTAAATCACATTCCTGTTGAAATAGGTCACTCCAAAAATCCAACTGCATTTCTAGAGGCTTTTGGTCACACAATGTGCCTTACATGGAGTCATGCAGCAATACTAGAAAGGTGCAGATTGCTGGGTGAGCTGGGGCCCATCCACATAACAAAGTTCAGCCCTGGGGATGCCGGCTCAATATCCCAGGTGAGCTGCCTGTGAATCCTGACAGGGTTGGAATGGACACACGGTTCACACATAGAGTATATGTAGGACAAGGAAGTTATTCAGTGGAAGAACCAAAAACATGATCATTACACTCCACACATTGTAGCTCCTGAGCCACTCCAACTTCTGTTCTACCCAGTGGAAAAAAAAAAATCCATTAGAAAGGGGAAAGAAGAGTGAAATTCATTCACTTATTTTCTTTCCGGTAAAAGTGAGGAACGGATAAAGGAGGAGTTGTCCAGCCCATCAGAACTATGCATGAGAAAAAGGATGCTCCAAATGGACCAAGGCCCTGGTGGCCAAGGTTGGCACAGAGAAGCAAAGCTCATGCCTTTAGCCAGGAACACAACAGCTGGAGTGTTCTAGAGGTGAGGGATGGGCAGGTAGTAGACATGGAAAAGGAAAGTTGTAAGCTGCTATATCGACATTAACATCAGCATTTATGAATCCAGTGCCACCTCAAGTGCTTATATCACAGGTTCACGCAGCTTTTAACATTTTATTTGCATTAATAATTCATGCTGGTTTACAGATACTCATATTCCAGGGTGACACACTGCTGTAATGAATCGAATGCAACATTACACAGCTGTGCCACCACCTGAGCATTGAGATCACAAATCAATTCATTCTCTCTACAGGTAATGACTACAATCCAGATCCTAATGAAGACTTATGAACATGCTTAACTTTAAGCCTCTGAGTAAGTTCTCTGAAGTCAACAGGCTAAATCCAATAATATTAAGATAGATCCACTACCATTAACAGAACTGCTCCTATTTGCATCTGGGCCAGGAGGTCAACTCAGGAGTAAAAGATAAACAGGAATGAGCATCCCAAATTTTGAAATTCCCTCAGTTATTCTGTGGATAAATCTAATCAACAAATAGAATTTCAATCTCTTGAACATACTACCAAAGCTCTGAGATGAAATTAAATTTTCTTTTTTGTAAATGCATTACTTCTTAGTCTGTGTGCATAGAAATAAAATGCTACCTTCATTGTCTATAGCTCTCAACATTCATTTTCTATAGCACTCATGATCAAATTTCTGCCTAATTTTAAGTAGATATGAACTTGTTTTAGACTGCAAACTCATAAAGATTGATGAAATTTTGCTCATGCAATAGAACTAGATAGTTAGATCTAAACTAGATCCAAAATTTCAGTTCCAAATTGAAGATCTGCAATTGCCATTAAGATATCAACATTAACCTTCACTTTCCCTTGAAGATCTCTCTGGTGTTGCTCTAATCACAGGGCAAGTCAGGATGCAGTAAGTGTATCCTTCTTATAAGGGCATACAGAAACATAGCTGAAGAAATCAACCTCAGTTTAGAAGGGCTGGTAAGGTTTGTTTTATTTTTGTCATGCTTTTGTTAGGGTTCTGTGTTATTTTGATTCAGACAGGTAGGGTGGGTCATCTATAGCAGTAAGTTATCAGAAAGCATTCTCTGCTACGTTAACTTATAGACGAAAATAAAATCAAAACCATCTTATTTAACTTTTTATTTCCTTGTCCTCTTCTATTCTCAGCCCAAAGCAACAACTGGACAAACAACCTTTTTAATCTCGCCCCTAAATATCTCTCTCTGGATCCCAGAACAGCAGTCTAGGCAGGTGACATCGCTTTGGGATTCCTGCACAGGTAATTACCTTTGCTAGGGACAGGCACTGTCACTGTGCCTGCTGCTGGAAAAAAAACCTTCTTCCTGACTAATTGTGCTAACTGCAGGGGCTGGTGTTACAGCAGCTATATGTTTATGTTTATGGCACAGCTGAGCATACAGTCCAGCTCTCTCGAGGCCCGGTTTCATAACCCAAATAGCAGAGCAAAACGGTCTTCATGTAACCATGTAATTGAACATTACACAGAAAATGAAGTTAATTGTGCATAATATTTTCATATAGAGTTTGGAATGAAATAAGTTTTCCCACCCCTCTTCCCAATGTACTTCATGTCATGTGGTTTCAAGCAACATGCTTTTAGCTCCGTGTAATTCACTGCAACTTATGCAGTATTTTACCACCTAGAAATCCACACTCCTGAATACCCCAGAGATCATAAATGATATGCAAGTCTTATTTTCTCAATTTTCTGAATGACCCACTATCAGTTGAACTTAACTCCATCTATCTCACAGAGATGAATTTCTTCAGGAAAGTGAAAAAGGGGAGAACATTTTGTGTTGTACAGCTGACTGCAATCCAGCCCTCTCATAAACACTCAGCAGAGGGGCAGGGAGTTTAGAGGCAAAGCACCTTGTTGATTAGTTTTTCAATTTCCTCCTATTAACTCTGAATCACTCCATTTCTTGACGCATTTTAGTAAAGAAAATCTGATTCTATAGCGAGAAACTGAGGTGGATGTTGTGTATTCTGAGTCATTCAAGTCATTCACAGCAGGCTAAATTAGGCAGAACTGCACCCTCTGTCAGTAAATGTAAAGGCTTGCCTTCAGCTTTGTCCAGAAACTTCCCAATCTAATGCTGATGCTGGTACTTAAGTTGTTCCTTGTTGGTCTCTTGCAATCTCAAGGGCAGAAATAGTACTTGTGATGCTTTGCATCTATCTGCATGTACAGTCATCTTTAAATTTTCTGGAAATCATTCACACAACAGTTTATTCCTGAAAGGTGAAGGTGGGTAATTTTCTTTTAGTTAGATGTGGCTATATAAATAAATATGTATAAACACATGAAGACAAGCGGGCTCTCCTATATTCCTTTTCAACACAGAGATTTCCTCCTATGGTTTTGAGGCTGAGCATTACTGAAATAGAAACACATTAAAGAAATTAATACTGATACTAATAACCTAGTGCTCAGAACTACAGTCTTTCCATTAACTTGGATCTTAAAAAGAATAAAGATACATCAAGTCAAATGTTTCTCCACTATTCAAAGCTTTCAAAGCATCCTTTAAAGACCATTTAATTGGGACTGTGGTCACCAGCTTTTAGAAATGTAATTACATCTGCTCTCATTACCACACCTTTTGACAGAATTCAAATGCATAGCTCTGAGAAATGGTGATGGGAGAGCTGAGGGGCCATCATTTATGTAAAAACCTGTCAGAAGAAAAGTGCCTGGCCTCACTTATTTTCCCTATTTACATACTGTATTTTTAGAAGAGCATAATTTTAGGCAGGAAAGCTCAAAACATCCCAGCAATGGAGCAGTCACAAAACAAGAACAGCACAGCCAGCACTTGAAGATTAGTGGGATCAAATACTTGTCATAAGAAAAATCATTTTAATTTTGACATGTTTTCAGTGTTAGCATGGTACTTGTTTTGAAACTACATTTGACTTGCTCTGCAAGTTATATTAAGGATTCCCAAATGAATAGATAAAATCTTTATACTGAGTGGAGCATGAAAGGAAATCAGCACATCATTTCTAATCTAACAGAGCTCACAGACAGGCAGTGATACTTGAGACCACATATTTACACAGTTACTGTCAACTCCTATATGGACAGAAGGCTCGAAACCCTTCTAGGCTCGAAAGTTTGCCTTCATGCTTACTGTTTAATAATTGAATGCCTTAACACAGAAGCTGGTGAATAGAAAATGATCATCAAAATAAAACAGATCTAAAAAATGTCAAGTGTAGAACTACAATATATTATTTACAAAAAGCATAGCAAATTTAAGAGCAAAATGTCAGAGTAGCCCTTGCCTCCACTTTCATAACAGCCACTTAGGTGAGAGTTGACAGGTTTGGGACAATATGACATTTCTAATTCTTTGTCTGCTGACAATAACCCCACTCTCTGGAGGAAAGCAACAAAATGCAGAGTAGATAAAAGCATAGCATTTCTCAGCATTGGACAAAAGGTACTCTTCTATTTTTATTTATTTTCCTTCTCAGAAATCAGCTTACTTAGAATCACAGTATGGGCACAGTTACCAGGGGTTTTATACTGAGCTGTTTCCCTTTAATAAAAATCCAACCCGAGTGGGCTAAAATATACTTTCTTCTCCTTAACAAATATAGATAATTAAAATAAACAGCACACACTACTAAATTATAACGATGGTCCAAGATTTCATCCATGGGTCCTTTGGGTAACAAAATCACTCACTAAATCAAATGTGTCATTCTGCAACAACTACACATACAGCAGTTACTTTATAACCACTTTAACTCTTTGGTCATAATTGTTAAGGTTGGTTTGTTTAAGAGTAGGTCCTGGTACATTCTGTTCAGAAAGCAAAAAAAAAAAAAAATCCATGAGGAATATTTCTGAGACTATTTGAGCAAACAGTCCTTTCCCAAGTCAACCAAAGTTAGTGAATAAAATATCGCAGTAATCCGAGCTCCAGCCTGCTGAGCAGAATGAATGCCTACAGCAAGTACAGCAAACTGCTGGCACCAGGACTATACTTTAGACTATCAAACTACCAAAACAACTGAGGACAGTGAAAATTACTCCTGTAACAGACAGTGAGTGGCCTGTTCCTATGGGGCAGCAAAGATTGTTTGTACTGTTTGGTCCACAACCAAAAGCAATCTCAGTCCCTGTTTTCACTTCAGCAGCCAATAATGAATAGTTTCCATAGTGGGAGGCAAAAGTTTAAATTCACAATTTTCCTGATAGCTGTTGGTTTGTTAGCATTTTGGATTCAGTAAAATTTGGTAATGTTACACAGATTCATTCCAGCTCTTTAGCTAAGGGATTATTAACTGAACTGTAAATGCAGGGTATTTAATGTAGACAAATGGGAACAATCCAATTAACTTCAATTGTTTCTGAGAGCTTTTAACTCATGCCTTCAGATAAATACATGAGCTAAGTGCATATTAACTTTGTGATTTAGATGTAGGAGAAAGTTTCAGAAATGCATGTGGGCACGGATGACTTCTACATTTTTTGCCAATGTGAGAGTTAAAAATAATTTTCTTACTCTTGGGATTTTCTGTGTACAATTTGGGTATATCTCATGGAGAAACTCTAGATGCAGACATAATAGTTTGACAGCAAAAGAAAAGGAACCTATTACTGACATCAGCTCCCCAAAACCAAAAAAATTAAACTATGTTTACTTGCCTTTTATTGGTGAATTCTGGTTTCTTGGAAACCATACCAGTCAGTATCACAGATCAGTGATATTCAGTACATGTTTTTGTGTTAAAAGGTTTGTAGAATAGACAAACAGACAAAATATACAGTTTTGTCTATTTCTAAGTGCCTTTCACCGGAACCCCTGATGAACAATGTCATTTATGCCACAACGTCAGCACATCAGAATGCACCAGCATTTCATTAGTTCTGCTGGGAGATATCCAAACCAGACTATAAAGACTGAATGCAGCTCCTCACGTGAGCCAATTAAGGACCATGTTGATAGCAGACTTTTCAATGAAGATGGACCATGCAGACAATACAGCCCACAGGGACAACAGAAGAATATCGTACCCTATGTAGAGCCCTACACCCACTGGTTCCATGAACCTACACCATCTCTCCTCAACTACTGTGTGGGGTTAGATCGTTATCTCAAAGGCAGCTGCATGAGCCGAATCCTACTACCAGTTTCCAGAAATGAGAATTAGACAGCCATGGGTGGTGGGGAGTAAACATCCCTCACACGAAATACAATATTTTATTTTATTTAATTTCTTAACACAATCAATTTTATATATTTATAAAATTTGTTAGCTCATTGTTAATTTTTCTGTGGAGCTCATACCCCACAGAAAAATTAACAATGAACTAACAAAATTTCATGCAGGTAGAACTGAATTTATAAACTTTCATTAAAGTGAACACTGTGTAGCATTATACCTATATAATAGCCTGATACTCTATTGTCTTGAACAATTAGTGCACATCATTGAGAGCACAGATGGGTGACTCAAATAAGTATGTGTCATATGTAAAATCTGCAGAACCTTTAGAGTCTTCTAACTACTTGCATTTGTCTTATCTATTACATCAAATATGAAATTGCAGAGCCTATTGTGGATTTCAAGCTTGAAATAAAGATCCTCCCCTCCCATCATCCTTCAAAGCAAAAATTATATTACTGGGACCTATGAAAAGAGAACAAAATATGTAGAAACCTGTACCATTTTGGTAGTAAGAGGTTACATTTGCATGTCATGTTACACCCACTTGCTCACATCAAAACAACCCGTCACTTTACATCCCCCTACTAAAGTTTCTCACTTAAAAAGCATTTCAATTTCCTTTTGCTAAAAATTTTGCCCAAAGTTTCATTTCAACTTTGAATTTTAATTTTCTTAAGAAGAAAATGATATATTTAATGGACCACAGCTGCCTGGAAAGTACATATTTGTTAGGCATACAGTTCTAATTTGGAAAATGAGTATGATTTACTTGATGAGTCACAATGAATGTCTGTAAATATATATCCAAGTTCTTTACTACACTAGTCTTGCAAGCTGTACGACATAGAAATCGTTCTTTAACACATGAATATCTTTGAAACAGAATAGAGGCCAGCACTGACAGCTCCATCTTCCCTACTGTTCATGATTTTGGTTGATGAAGCACAGAAATACAATATTGTCAAAGAGGGCAAGTATTGAATGCAACAGATTTTCCCACTTTAAACTATTTTGTAGAATAGAAATCCCACCTCATGTCAATGGCCAGCTGATGCAGATGAAATAGCAGCCCTAAAAAGGCCAAGCACCTCAGGCACTTGCCTGGCTATGAAGGGTGGGAATCACTGGCATCCTGCAGCACATGCCCGGCTGCTCCCCCTCCTTTAGGGCCTATAAACATGTGCTAACCTGATCATATGTCAGGAAAACATGGATACTGAGTCCTGGGGAGGAGGCAGGGTGGGCAGAATGAGGAGGAAAAAAGTGCACGGACACAACTGCATCTGAACAGAGAACCACAGAATCAGACAGGTTGGAAAAGATCTCTGAGATCACCGAATCCAACCCGTGACCCAAAATCACCACGTCAACCAGACCACAGCACCAAGTGCCACATCCAGTCTTTCCTTAACACCTGCAGGGACAGTGACTCTGCCACCACACCCTGGGCAGTTCAATCCAATGTTTAATTACCCCTTCTGTGAAGAAATTCCTCCTAACGTCCAACCTGATTAGACAGTGAACAACCTAAATCACAACGTGGTAGGACAATCCTGCTTATTAGGTTTCCCTCTGAACTTTGTTTTGAGGAAAATTGTATAGAAAACAATCTGGCAGTACCAAGAACCCTTGAATTTCCTAGATTTCAATACGTGGAAGGAAAAGGAAGGCGTTTTGCATCAAGTCATCCTCCATCTAGCAAAGGCATTTGAATAATTAGCACAGCACATTGCCAGAAACACAGCATTTCAAACTCAAATCTGAAAACATATCTATTGATAGTATTAATTTAAGATAATCAGGTGACTAATTGGGTGAATAATAGTGTTAATGAATAGAAAAAGAAGTTGAGATTGTAATCAGAGGCAAATCTCAGCTCCTAAAAATGCACTAGGCAGAACACTGAACACTAAGCCATAATGATCACATACTTGCTTCTTATTTGCTAATATAAAAGGCTAAAGTGTTGAAAATTAAGAGAAAGTATGTTTTATTACCATCATAAGCCATCAAGCTGTTTTAAAGCTGTTGATTTTTTTGTGTGTGTTTCTTCAATTTATACAGAAAACAAAAACTTTTCAAAACAGTACAGCTCAGGCTCAAAGGAGGCATTTCTTTGAGCAGTTTCTCATAGAAAGTAGAATAATGAAATGAAAATCACCTCCTGTACCTAAAGGCAGGTACATGTTGTACAGATGGGAAATCAAGGCTTTGGTAATAGTGTGGCAAAACATTTAAAGCATAAGCATTCAAGCAACTTTAAATACATGAGTAACTCCTGTGAGTGTCATTGGATTCATCCTGTTTACAGGAGCAGGATTTTCTGAAGTCAACTCATAGAAGACAATTCAGAAAAGTCTTAAAATGTGCTTTCAGAAAGAGGATAGAAGAGAAAGGAGATTTTCTGCTGATTGTTGCCAGCTGATTATTTTTGATTATTTCACCAGCGCTTTTCAGTTAGGTTAATAATTATACACAATGATGCCTAGTGCTCTGTGTAGAGCTCTCTAAAAATATAAATTAAAAGTTGTAAAATTATACCTTAACCATTTCTTTTTTCTTAAATACTCTCCAGGAGCAGACATTAAGCCACTGCATAGCAGCAGAATGCTAGGCAACCAAGAAAACAATCCAAAACAGCTAATTTAACTTTAGGACATACTATCAAATGCAAATTAATATTTTTAATTACATGAAATAATTTCTCCTTTGTTTCTCTGGTAAGCGCTTTCAGCATACAAACTCATGAGAATAAAATCATCATCACCTTTAACATATCAAAAATTCCTACACCTGCTAATACTTAAGTTAGTCAAAGGTTAATTAGCATCTGTGAAACTGCAGTTACTCCAGCAACTTTTGTAATCTGTTCTTTTTTTTTCCAAAAAAAAATTACCCCACATTTAGATGATTATAAGAAATGTACTACAAAATTGATTACTTACTTGTTACCAACAATGTCTGATAGTCAAGAAGAATCACAGAAATTTTTTGTCTTGTGTTAAATCTGACAATCAGTGAGACAAGTAACCCTTGTATTAAAACCCTGGAGTTGTATTTACAACTCTAAATCCATTTTAGTAAACCATGACTCCTTGATTATGTGAAATGCCCTCAAACAAATATAGTCTTTTCTAAAAATGAAAAAGCCAGAAAGCCACATGACAAAGCCATAATACAAAAGGAAGTTGCTGTTATGCCCTACTTTACAAGGCTAAGTGCAAATCACATGGCTCATAAGCCTTTGGTAGCCTTTTGTAAAAGGATGAATTTCTGTTTTGCTGCTTTCTGAACCACACCCTTACCCCAGGTCAATATTCTGTTATTAAAAATATGTAGTTCACGCGGCACTCATATGTCTGAGATCATTTTATATATATATCACAGGCTCTTAAGCATGTATTAAAGGCATTTTTTCAGAAGCAGTTCCAGCATTTTATTTTTGGAGGAGTTAAAGGATAAGAGTAACTTTTAGATGTAGGTTTCCTTTGGCTTTGGAGGATGAAAGGGATTAAGGGAAGTCACAAGACGAGGATGGAAGAAGAAATGGAAATAAGAGTACTACTGGATGTAGCTTATCCTTTCCCTAGGCAGGGGTTAGAGGTGTCTATGAGAGGAAAAGGGATTGACTACTTGCTGAATGTTCCCAAGTCATTCCAACAGGAGGATGAGTACAGTCAAAATGAGATTTTTCCTATTCTCTTTGTTAAGAGTAAGTCTAAGACTGGGTGTGCTTTACACAGAATTTGGTTTAGTGTAAAAACTCTTAACTCCTTCAGGGCTAAGAGTTACTGGAATGGTCGGGTAGGACTCTACATGCTCCTTGTTTTATTAAAGGATTTGCAACAAAGCTGAGAAATGTATATCAAGCTGTTATGTGGGGCTTCTTTGGGGACTAAATATATTAAAAAGAAGATTGGATACTCCTGGAGATTCATGCACTGAACACTGAACTGGATTTACAACAATTCTAATTGTTATAGACAAAGTTATGGCAACTGCCTACCAGGCACTTGATGTGGTGTTGTGGCTTAACCCCAACCAGCAATTCAGCCTCCCCCCAGCTGCTCCATCACTTCCCTTGGTGGGATGGGGGAGAGAAGTGGAACAATAAAAGTGAGAAAACTCATGAGTTGAGATAAACAGCTTGACCAGCAGGCCAAGGGCAGCAATTCTCCCTCTCTACAGTGCTACCAGAGAAGTTGTGGACGCCCCATCCCTGAAAGTGCTCAAGGCCAGCTTGGATGGGACTTGAAGTAACCTGGTCTAGTGGAAAGTGTCCCTGCCCATGGCAGGGGGGTGGGAATGGGATAATCTTGAAGGTCCCTTCAAACATAAACCATTGTAAGATACTATGATAAGTAAAGCAAAAGCTGGGTAAGCGAGCAAAGCAAAACAAGGAATTCGTTCCCCACTTCCCATGGGAAGGCAGGTGGTGCAGCCATCCCCAGAAGAGCTGGGCTCCATCACACCTAACTTGGGTAGACTAACACCACCATTCCAAGCATTCCTTCCCACTTCCTTCTTCTCCCTCAGCTTTACATAATAACAAGATGACAAATGGCCTGGAATATAATATCCCTTGGGTCAGCTGGGATCAGCTGTTCTACCTGTGTTCCTTCCCAACTCCCTGTACACCCCACTCCTGGCTGGTGGAGTGGGGTGAGGAGCAGAAAAGCCTTTGGCTCTGTGTAAACACTGCTCAGCAATAACAAAAGCATCCCTGAGTTATCCACCCTGTTCCAAGCACAAATACAAACCAAAGCTTCTATGAAGAAAATTAACTCTACCCCAACCAAAACCAGCACATACAGAAAAAAGGTTCTTCATCAAATACAGGTTGCTGATTTATCAATCATTTGTTTAAAATATCATTAGAATGAACAACATAGATATAAGTATAGGACTGAGTATGGAATCCTTTATATCATTCAGAAATAAGAATTAATTCTTACATGTCCCCTTGGACTGGAAAACCCTAACACAGATCTTTTTATAAATGAGGGCAGTGGGTGATGCAAGTTACACTGTTCTTCTGCAGCACAGGCAAAAAAAATAAATTCCACATTTGCAAGACCCATTACCCCATGACAATTTGATAGACTTTGTAAACACAATATTGCAATAAACAAGTTTTTAAAAGATTCTGTGTTTAACTCCATTTGTAATTGAAAGCCTTTTCCTAAAATTGTGAAGCCATGCACTTTGCAAGTCATCATTCCAAATTTTGAAACACAAATTCCTTGAAAACAATGCTGTTATCAATGCCCCATTCTTAGGTCTATGCATTACGTCAAAGTTAGAGAAAAAAGTTCTATATGAATTTCAAAAAACAGTAGAGCATCATGCATTTTGTAGGAGGGGAGGAAATTTAACATTACCTAGTTGGCCTCTGGGCCTGATAAGTATATTATGAAGTAGTACCAGGAGTGATGTGGATGTTTCTGACTATCAGATTATAGGCAGCACAATGCAAAGATTCCAAGCATGTAACAGATGGCACCAGAAATGAGTCAGGCTCCCTGAATGTAAGACATGATACAACTATGCTAAAATGAATTTCTAGAGTTCAGAAAACAGGAAACTGAACAGATATGTAACAGAAATGAGAAAATAAACACGTTTGCCAGTGAGCTGCATGCACCCAACATACAGGCACCCCATGATATCAGTGGAGTAACAGCAGGGCAATATATCTAAAGACTGAACCTAGGCTTAACACAAGGTGATTTAAGCATAATTCTCTCCCAGCATCAGAGGCAGAAGCTTTGCACAGCATTTAAAGGCTGAGTAGAGGGAAAGAAAGTCAAAGGTTCAACTGCTGTGCAAATTTAACACTAATTGCAATTTATAGGCTTATATAGACTCAGGGTCTTCTGAGATCTATGATAGAACAATTGGAGAAATTTTCAGAGGCACAGAAGTGAATTGAGTACTCTTGTTTTCTCTGCCTTTTGACCCTCAATTCTTTCTGCCATCAACATTTCTTGTGTTTATTACTGTTCTTACAACACTGATGTGTATGTGTGTATATCTTATAAATAAATGAATTTACAACACAACTCACCTGTGCAGTACAAATGTTTTTGCATTTCCATCTGGGAGAATGGAAAACAGGTGAGTGATGAAATGGTTTGCTTGAGGCTACATGCAGAGTGTGGCAAAAGTGGTTTAAAAATTTCTCATGTCACTGTGCATTCCTCTTTACAAGGCCTGTACACACTCTGAGCACTGAATATCCACCATCTGTGTGATTTGCAAAGAAAACTCAAAACACTAAAAAGGTTAAGGATATTCTGCTTATTTCTATATTATTTTGAAAAAAAAAAAAAGAAAAAAGAAAAAAAAAACTCTGGTCATCAGTGATCAGTTTTTAACAATTTGTTTCTAGAAAAAGGGTTCAATATCCTTTTCTCTACCTTCTTGCATTACAATCTTAAGGAAGCTGTTATTATGTCATATATTTTTCTCACTCCTGTTTTTGCTAAGCCCTCTCTTCCAAGGAACACGAAGAAATACTTTTTTTTCTTTTCATTTACACTGAGTTTTGACATTTTCTGCATTTTTTCGTGACCTTGGGTAAAGTAACGTCATGATTAAGCAAGAAATACAAGACAGACCTCAGGAAGAAATGATAGTCTAAATATTTTCTTACCAAGTCTCATAATTTAAACTCTATTATAAAAATTCTCAGAGCAAAATAAGGGTTTTTTACATCCACTGGAAGTGGATGCCCTTAATCTTTTTTTTTCCTGCTGTTAATTGCTTTCTTCATCTGTGTGGCTTAAATTCTACAATTCTTTTAACAATAGAAACACTCCAAGTGTCTTGGTCTACTTCCCAAATGGGAAGTTTTTAACCACATTGCAAAGGTAAACAACCAAAAGCTACGTACACTGCTTCATCTCCCTTCAGACACCATAAAAATGCTTTCCCACTTGGTATTAGCCACAACTACTCAGCACAGAGGAATCTTACTCTGCATTAATAAACCCAGTTATTGCACAGCACTCCTCAGACAAAATCTGCTGCTGTGCCTTGGGCAAGTGCCAGAGCACTGCACTTCTCTGAGCAACCTGGTCTGGTGGAAGGTGCCCCTCCTCATTGCAGGGCTTTGGACCAGGTGATCTTAAAGGTCCCTTCCAACCAAACCATTTTATGATTTTATGGCACAGTACAGCGATATCCTGCTCGGAACTGTAGACTCTGGCTAAGAGACAGCACAGAGTGACTTTGCCATCTGATGTGCCTCCCCCTGGGGATGGTGTCACACCTGTGTGTTGCTCTTGTACACGTGGTCTCACAGGTCAGTTCTATAATTTCATTTTGAGGAACCTTGGAGTATCTGTTCTGCTAAAACAACATAACTTATGCTCAACATATCAGCGATACGTGGTACAGATGATACTGTAAACAGGACACTTCTTTCTCATTCAGACTTGCCCTCAGTCTCCCACTCTTTAGTCCTAGAGGGCTCTCTCTGTTGCCACTTACGTTCTTTTAGTAAGCCCTGAAATAAGAGAAATTTTGGGGTTTTTTTCCCTGCTAACTGGCTGAAATGTATTTTACGAGGCTTGCTGAGAAAAAGCTACTCTGATGTTTTTTTCATTATCTACAGGCTTCCATGATGGGGAAAAAAAAAAAAAAAAAAGGGCAAAACCTCTCAATTTTCTGAGAACTATGTGCTAAAAGGGATGCATCCAAAAATCAATGAATACATCCCCTTTATTTCCCATATCCTGTAAAGACGAGGCAGATCTCTGCTACAGGGTCTAGTAATGGACTGAGATAGTCATTTCACAGACTACTATCATCCTAGTCCTCCTTCCTTTCTTTCCACTTTAACCCTTCCAAATTTCTGCTGGTGTCTTTAATAAATTTTTAATTTTTTGTTTTGTTTTTTAATGTTTCAAGTAAAAATATTTTCACTATATGGAAAATTTTATTAAAACTGGGGTTTCCTGCAGCTGCCTACCTGCCCCTTCCACTGTGGTTCTCCTTGGTTTTTTTTAAACCTGCATATTGCCCTGGCAGCAGACAAAATGCTTTTCTGTTTATTATAAATTACACTTTGCTACATCTATATTGTGTTCCTTTACTTCTATTCTGATGTCTTTGTCCCACATCAAACCAAACCTCACCAAACTAAGGATTCTGGTTCTGTATTTTGTTATTTCTTGCTCCCACTGGGAAATTGTGGCTAACCTTTGTGTGTTGTGCTCTCTTTTGAAGTCCCATCCTAAGCAGTGTTACTCTACCACTGCAAGAGTCCATGTGAGAATTGTTTGCACAGTTCCCTGGAAGGGTAAGCACAGACAGATAAGAAATGGAATCAAGATATTGGGAATTAAATCCAGGTCTTTATCATCGTAGTTCAGAACACTTTATCCCGGCAATTGATGATTAACTTTCAATTCATCATTATAGTTGGTAAATCATCTTCAAACAAAAGTTCCCTGTGGGGATCCCAGTGTTCTGTGGTCATTTCCTTTTCTTTTTTTTTTTTTTAAACTTATCCTTTAAGCTCATTTTGAAAGTCCTTTCCAAGGTTTTTGGAAAGTTATATCTATGTTTTGCATCTTTTGAGTGCTTTTATGTATCATTGAAAACTATACCTATTTTAAGGAATAAATGTTTGTTCTTTTAACTCCATCAAATCTGCTTCTGTTTTTCCTGTAACTTCTGTTGATTTCATAGTATGGTTAGAATGGATTTGTATATCTTTGTCAGAAAGGGGAATGCTGGAGCCTTCACAGAGTTCAAAATGTTGATGGCTCACTAGTACTGATCTCCTGAAAAAAAAAACCCCAAAAATCAAAAAGACAAACACACCCAGTGTAACTGTAAATTCCTACTCTTCCCATTTGTTCCCCAGTCACTCTGTTGAGTTTATAAAAGTCAATTATAATGAAGTTGTTGCTAAACTAGTAAAAATCAAATCTGTCTCTATAGTTATCCAGTCCATCATGATTAAGGGATTTTTCTTCACTGATGCATTAAAGGAGGATCTTGCCTGGATATTCCCTGTAACCAATTTCCCATCCACACAGCAAAACTCTTCACTCAGGTGTGGGGTATTGACAGCAACTCGTGTTGATCCTTTTAGGTGCAGTCTAACACTACAGTGCTGCTTACTGTAAAATAGTAATCCATATGATTTGCACTGAGACATGCTAAACCTCTCAGGTAAAAAATAATCCTCTCACAGCTATTCAACATTCCTCCATGGTCCCCAAAAGACAAATTTTCCTGTACTTCTCTGATAGAGAGTAGATCATTGCAGCTTAGTGGGTCGTTATGGGCTGTGAAGGTGACATTTGACATCCCATGGACTCAAACAAGTGCTGGCAGCACCAGCACCGAGACAGAAAAGCAGATCATGGTCAAGGGTGGCTTCTCAATGGAGCTGCCAAAGCAGGAATTCATTTAAAGGTCAATCACCAAAATGATCTTCTGTTCAAAAGACTCTTCTTCCAAAGCAGAACAGACTTCCAGGGGAAACAAATGGATGCTGCCTCCCTGCTGAAACAGAGCTTCAAGGCCAGCTGGCCCATGAGATTAGAGACCCCATAAGCTTCCTTTTCAATCACTAAAATCATTACTAGCTATTAGCAATGGGATGCCATACAGCACTTTGCGAGTGCACAGAGATGTTTCCAAGGCAGATGTTTGAGAGGATGAGAGAAGCAAAGCCACTTTTGTTCCTATTCCCTGAACTGGTTGTCCAGAATAAAAATATTTCATTTGTAATTACTGTGGCTAGAGATTCAGGTTGATGACTAATTTCACTTTGGTCTTTCCTGCTAGTAATAAATTACCTGTCACACTCATTTTCATCTGATAGGTTGTTTATAAAATATGTAATAAATATATAACTATCTACGAAGTCATATCTCCATCTAGCATACTTCTGACATGAAGACCAGAACCCCTGAATATTAACCCCACAATATATTAACTAGAAATCACAATTAACTAATAGCACCAAAAATACAAACAACTGTTAAGAAGACCAGAAGCAACAAACCCAAAATCTTACACACTAAAAGGCTCCCATACCACAGGGCTCCCTCAGGCCATGGGCATCACCGATCAAAGCTCATGGGAAGTTGCATTCCAAAAGTTATTACCTTTGAAGGGAAAGTAAATATACAAGGGGTGGGCTAAAAAAATCAGCAGTACCTTAAGGGCTGTGATCCCTTGGTTAAGCCATGACAGATATATATATGTGTGAACGAAAAGCTTCAATGAATTTAAAATGCAGCCATTTAATTCCTTAGCCATATCAACAGCTAACAATGTACCATCCCTCTTTCTGTCTCTCCACTGATTCCCCACTGAATATTTGGTCAAATTCAAGGTCTTGCTGTTACACTTGAAAACTCTCTAAGGAGCTGATTTAAAATACCTGTGGGAGCTCCCCCTCTTCACAACACTAACATCTCACGAGAACAATGTTCCCCAGAAACTCTACAGTTGTCATCCTCAAAGATGACACTTATGATTATAGGAGACAGGACTATGTCCACAGAGGACTTCAGCTTGGGTTCACACCAGAGGTTTATAGTGTTAATAAAGACAGCAATAAGGTAAAATTCACTTTTGTGGCTTAGTGTTCTTGAAGGTGGAAGAGAAGAAGTAAAGATAAAGGAGGAACATTACTGGAAGACAGATGAACATTATTAGCAGAAGGAAAGCACAGAAAAATGAAATTAAAAAGCTATATAATCCCAAATAATATGTGGGATGTAACACAGATCAGTATTGTAGTTTATGTTATTGCTTGGAAAACGATTTCTGCAATGAAGATACAAGAAAAGCCACAAATACAGATAGCAACACTCTAAAAATTACAAGTGTTTTTGTAAGTGAAATTTATGCCTCTGTTAAACAGAAAAATTCAGAAAACACTTTCTGATTTTTATTAACATTATCATTGAGAAAGACACATCCCATTTACACAGTATGGGTCACAGTTTGGCCCCTATTTTCCCCCTGGTACTGGGACCAGTATGGATCTAAAGCTGCTTGTCAGCTTAAAGGTTGCCTTCTGCACAAATTAGATGGCCACGTAGGCTAGGGTTTATATAGCAGGGATATAACACTCAGAGGAAACACACAGAGTGAGGGGTTTGAAATAAAGCCATGAAACCAGGCCATTTCAGAGTTAAGCCTATCAGTCTATCTTTACCTTATCTCCCTGTGTCTGGCTATTGCAGTAATCTTGTACAAAATCATTCAAGGGTATTCTGTCCCATGTGTGCTGTAACACTGACCTGGAGAAGTCACAGTGCTGAATTAATAGATAAGCAAGAGCTTTAGCTTCCATTTTCATTGATTTTATGGACTTAAGTTAAAACCATTTAGTTATTTGAAGGCTTCTTTCTTCTTAAGGTTATTTATTTAAATATGTCTCAAGGATACAACCTTCTACACGATACAATACAGGAACATGGCTCATTAATATGCAATATTACATTAAACAGTAGCATTGATTCTTGTTGCTTGTTATAATGATAATGTGCACTAAGACTTCTACAGTGGATGTTACAGCAAAGAGGGACAAGCACCTCCCTCCTCGCTGAAGCAGAATTCAACATGAGAATTTTATTCAAAGAGAGTGCCAAAGGCTTTTCTTGTGTCTATTATATTCATATGAACAGCACTAGTAAACCCCACAAGAGCAGATACACAACTGAGATATTAACAGGATGCAGGATTGTACCCATATTTGTTTACAGTGAGTGAAAAATCATCTTCACTCTTTCACATTAAAAACACAGAAAGATACAGATAAGTTTTTGGTTTTTTTCCAAAATCTACCTATTTCAAATTAATACACACCAGAATGCTTGCTGACAAAACCACACAAAACCACGCTCCAGGCAAACCCTCAAAGTCAAGGATTCCAGGCGTTAGAACTGCGATGTGTAATTCAAATGTTATATTATTTTGGGAATGTTGCTGGTGGAAACTTGACAAAGGTGAAATTATATCTGTTTACTTTCTTCCACTTTCTCCCTACAGTACCACTGTAATCCTCCATATTAGATTCACCAGAGTAAGGCAAAAACTTTCCAGCCTCCCCATCACCCCCTGCTTGGTGGGATACACCATATTATGTGACATGGCCACAACTGTGCAATAGCCCTCCTGGAAAAGTACCCACCAGGATATTCTACATCCTAGATCATAAGTACAGCCAGAATAGAGGTACCTGATGGAACAAGCTCCTTCACTCAAAACAGGCAAAATGACAAATCAATTGCAACACTCATCCTTTTATTCATATAGGATCAATATATAAGCTCATTACTGCCCTTGCTCACTATTCTATCCAGTTTCCATGTGGAAATGTTTAATGTCATGAACATACTCAGATTACTTTCAGCTGCCTTATTTGTAAGAGGAATGAGCCAAACTTGTTAAGAAGCAACACTCTATGTGTACGTGTGAGCCTGTATGTGTCATACATATATGCACAAGCCACTTCTTCACGATGTCTGTGGCTCTCTGTGCCAGCCACTTGTTTTACCTCTGCCACCTGACTCACAGAACATCTAACCCGAGGCTGTGCCTCAGCCAAAGTCTGCACAGTGACATGTGTGATGTGTTCCTGCCAGAAATTCATCTCTTCCTATAAAATGATCAGGTAATGTGATCATGACATACCATCTGGATTCACCAGGCTATTTTTTTTTTTTTTTTAAAGAGGTGTTCATTCAGCTTCTAAAAGGTCAGATTTGAACCATCTGTGATGTAACTGATTTGAGTATTTGTGATAAAAAGACAAAACTTCAGCTCAGAGCTTAAGACCTGAAAACAACTAGGAAAGGAAATAAATGGTACTAAATAATCTCATTCTTTTTCTTCTTTTTTTTTTAATATATGAAATACCTGACATGAATTTATTTAATAATAAATTTTGAGCTAATTTATTATTATTTCCTATTAAAATATTGTGATTCTTCTTTTAAGTTTCCCCCCACCACTTTGCTTAAGGATGAATAATTTCACATTATATTTGAGTGCACTTTGGAGAGCTCTTTTTACCCCAGAATGTGCAAAGTAGCATTAGAATCAAAACAGAGATGAGTGAGGATCCAAAAACCGCTGGAACTGTTAGTCACTATCACCAAGGTCAATGTGAGCTGTTACTGGATCCCTGGAACCACAGATGATATCTACACATGAGAGAATTGGAATTTCATCAATATTTCAGATAGATATCTACATTTTTGGATATTACCTAAAACAAACACTTATCATTGTAACAATGAGAAATTAGAAAAGCAAGGTTTATAAAGATAGCAATATCTTTGAATAGGCCTGCCAGGCTCATTGGAAACAGAAAATAGGTGCTAAATGTAAAAAATGTTATTTGGTACAACTGATTAATATCACAGAATTAAACCACCATTTGTTCTTTCCAGCTTCAACTTAGCATGGAGTTAGACTGTTCATTACATGTTACTTTGGCTTGAGGAAAGGACACTTGCATAAAACCCTACCCTCTATTCCCTACTACATGAACAGCAGAAAGAAATCGTGAAGGATCATTGCCAAAGTAACCTGGTATTTTAGTAACTACATATCACTTCATGAACTTAAAAGAAGGAAAGAGTAAAGAAATAAAGCAGTTAACTAAAACTAGATGCTTAATTTCCTAAAATAGTCAATCAGTCATGCATTTCTTCTTTTTTTTCCTTAAGACTGTAGCAGCAAAAGTTATGGTAAATTGATAGCAGTCACAAACCCTAAATACAGAGTCAAGCTCTGAAAAGCTACGCAGAAGTAAATGAGCCCTCATTTCATTTTACCACATCACTACAATTTCTCAATGGCCTTTTCCCTGCATATTTTATATGCTCTCTGCTTCTTCCTTTTTTTTTCTTCTTAAATAAGGCAATGCTTTCACCGCCACAGTAAAAAAATAAACAAACCCTGAATGCTATTTATGAACTTCAGCGAGCAAAAAGCCGATTCCATGGGATAAGGTTATAATTGTAATAATTGAATGCTAGTGAAGCAATTGTCTTATATATTGCATTTGTGCTGACAGGAGTTCAATGAACTAAAGTGCTGTATATACACAGTCTAAAGCCATTTGAAAATAATCAGTAAGTAAACTGATGCTTCCAGTATTTTCCATATAAATCTAACCCATACAGCAAATGAACTCAGTGCCAAGTTGTTTTTGAATCTAAGGCAATATGTACCCCTCAACATTTGAATTAATATGAGAACAAAATATCATTTCAATCATAAATAGCTCATGCCACAGCAAAGCCACAGAGTCCGCTCCTGCTTTTAACACTTCTGTGTTTTTATCTTTTAACTCAACTCATTTGGCATTTTCCCTTAAATCTTTTTTTTTTTTTAATCCATCAAAGAATGACAGAAACAGCCAGACTGGATTGCTTTGATATTCCATAAATATATACACAATTCTGTTCCATAAGCACCACATTATGAAAAGCAGCTAATACGGTAGGAAATAATTCAGCCTTCTCCAAGTGAATTCTGAGTAGCACTTAGCACATTCTAATTAATGGTGATTATTATTATTACGGCTTTTACACCATCCATGTTAACTTTATCCACATTACTTATCAATTGCCTTAACAACATCCTAGATTCTAAAAACCAAAACAGCAGGAAAATATGCTGGATTTACTAATTTACATATTCTTACATTTATCTTATACAAAAGTTTGCTTTAGAACCTGTCATAGAATACAGAGACTTGATGGGGTTTCTTTTCCCTCTCCATACACTATAAATGCCTTTTTTTCCCCTCCAAAGGTCAGATTTTCAGTAGTTAATTGGAACTGGTAAAACAAGTGCTTTTCAAACCATTATTTGAAAAGCTTTTTCCACTGCTGCATACTCATCTCCGGTTGTGGCAGCAACTGTAATTCCAACCTTTTAGACCTCATAAAAACACAATACACAAGAATTACAAAATATATAGAAACATGGTACTCTGCTGTTACCTATACTTGCATACATGTCAGCTCCATACATCAGTCTAAATGTCATTCTTTTTCTCAGGGGAAATAAAATTCAAAATCCTGGTGTTTTTTGCATTATGCCTTAGTAATGCTAATCTATCTCCCTGAGCACCAACCAACATTCCTAACACCCACCTCTTCCACTGCACAGCAGCTGGAGTCCACTGCTAGGTTTTGCTACTAAGGTACAAAATTAAATGGCATTTATGTCTTTCTAATTTCATTAGCCACACACAAATGTCAAATTTAGAAGATGTCCCCAGTGAAAAGCATCTGTGTGACTTAGAGTACCTTTGCCCTGTATAGGCTATAAAGCAAAAATTAAGTACCTAATGAAATATATTACTTATACTACATTTCATTTGTGACAGCCATGAAAACTAAGAAGATTGCAAATGACCTAATGATCATCATAGGATTCAAAAAACATCAACCCCTAAACCATTAGGCCTTTTTAGATACACAAAAAGTCAAAAGTATGTATTAGAAAGAAAATAAACAGCCCCTCTAAAAGCAAAGTCAAATTCTGCTTTGTCAGAAAAGCAATGGGAGAATACCAGAAGGATGTGAGGGACATTAATCATATTCCTAAATGCTCTTTTATAAGGAAATATTTTTAGGAGGAGGATGGTAAAGTAATCCCCATATAACAACATAGCATGGAACACACAAAATAATGGCTTTCAATGAGTGTTTGGTGGATGCAAGGAAGAAGTGATGCAGAAACTATATCATTTTTCACCATTATTATTACTGAGACTACAGCAAAGCTCATGACTTCAAACTGGCCAAGCCCAGCAACCTCTGGGAGCGCCTGAATCACACAACTATATTATACAAAGTCTCCTGAACAGCCTGGATCACCATAGAGGGAATTTCTAAACACATGGTTGGGTATTCTTGGACAGAGACAACTCAGTTAAAGTTGATGGGTCCTCAAGATAATGGCAAATGGCAAAAGGGAACAAATTCATCTATTACACAGTGGTGAGGATCTGATGTTTGGGGAGTTCATTAAAGTGCCAGATGAAGCTGTGATGTCCTTTCGACCCTCCCAAGAATTCTGACCTGTCAGTGGTTTCACAACCAGACAAGAAAAGCAGGATTCAGAATTGAGCTTTGCCTCTCCAGCCTTAGCTCAGAGAATTATCTAAGCATTACAACATATCTCCAAACATGAAGTTTCCTTGGACATCACAAATGCTGCAATAGCAACCCAAATCATCTTGTTGAAGGCTTATTTTAACAAGTCTCTCAACCAACCAAGCAAATAGGTGTAAGAGGAATTAGTAAAGTCTCTGAAATATCTCATAAATATTTACACAAGTTTAATTTGCTTTAGAGGAAGCATCATCTAATTAACCCTGAGAGCTCTGAAAAACACAGCATTAGAAAAATTTCTTCACCAAAAGGCTTGTCAAACACTGTCAAACACTGACCAGGGAAGCTGGTGGAGCCACCATCCCTGCAGATATTTAGTTGAATATGTGGCACTTCAGGACATGGTTTAGTGGTGGCCTTGGCAGTGCTGGGTTAATGGTTGGACTTAAAAGTCTTTTCCAACCTAAATTCTAACCTAAATGAATCTGTGACTCTATGACTGTTTTATGCTGGGGTGAATACTTATTCTCTGAGAAAGCAATAGCAGAGGAAATTTTCCCCAGCAGTTCAGTACTCACAGAAAGTACCTTGGAAGCTTCCCTTGAATGAAAAAATCTGAAGAATGTGAGAGGCTTTTAAAGAGATAGTAAAAGCACTTAAAATGGGACAGGTACTTGGAGATCTGCTGGTAACCTCCCCATTTTGAAAACTGTATACAATCTAGAGTCTTGCAAATGCAAGGGCTAGAGAAAAAAAAAACAACAAAAAAAGGAAGTATCAAGATTAAGGGAAAATTCCACAGCTGTCTCCTTCCACTGGAACTCTGGCTCGTGACTGTTAGCTGGGGGTTTACGTTACAGTATGCAATAATTGAAGGTCATGAGTGTAAATCCCCTATTGCTTTTAGTTCACAGCTAAACCAAAATGAAGGTAGGTGACAAACACTTCTTGATTGTTTCTGTCAATCATTTTTCCAGCTGAAATGAGAAAAACTACACAGGGTTAACTGAGAAAGCAGAGTTGGAACTCCTTTGATATAAAGGGGAATTGAACTCGTGGGACTGTGCTGCTGAGAAAGATTTTGTAATGTATTTTCATCTTTCCCAGGAATTCTTCTATATTCTCTAGGCATCTTGCAAAGCCCACATTTATTCACTGGCATTTAGGGAGCGAACTAAACCCACTGAAGTCAATAGGAGTCTTTTCATTGACTTCAGTGACCTTTAGATCAGGTTTTTAGAAAGACTGACAGAACAGAGATGGAAGGAAGATCTGATAAAACTTCCCAATTTGGTGCATGTTGAAGCCGTTGCATTTTTACTTATGAAAGGCTCTGTAACATGAACTTTTTGTTCAGCTAGATGTGGGAAAAAAAAAAAAATTGTCTGACTTCTTTTACTCTGGTAGATGTTATGGTCATGCACTGGATAGTTATCTGATGAAATAAAATACATTAATCTTAGACAATTCATAGAAGAAGGAAAAATACGACCCTACATACTACTGAACATTTCTTCCTATTCTTGAACTTACATTGAATTAGCTATTGAAGAAAGTGAATACAGTGAAATGTTCAATAAACTTGATTTTAACTGAAGTTCACATACCGAAACCTATACTCAATTTGACATTAAAATGACTAAGTATGACAGCATGACAAAATATATGGTTCATCAGAAAAGGCTTAAAAAGAGAAAAATTAAAGCATTTGTCTTCAAGTGTTAGATGAGACTTTCTATTCTGTTCATTCAAACTATTTTTGCTGGCTGATATGGTTTAAATATTAATATCAACATGAGAGAAATAAATTTTAGACCCCCAAAAACAGTAGTTAATATTCTAGTACTAAAGTAGAGCTTATTACTTGCTAATATTTCCCTTCCCAAAGCTGCGCAAGATATGCACCCAGAAAGTGCACCACAACCAGAATTATGACATCCAGCCTTGCCAATTAACGTGGGATACCAGTTGTGCCAAAGGGCACAACCCAGGTTCTCAGTTCTGCCATCAGCTCTGCACTGTTCCTGGGCACAGCTTCATGACCAGAACAAATGTGCGGGTTGGTAAGGACTTCTGAAATTCTGGCCCAACTATTTTAACATTCCTCACATCCCAAATACTTTTCTTGCATTTTAAGGAAAGGATGGTTTACAGTCCCTGCACCCCATCATAACCAGGCAAGCTTTCCCAAGCTAAATATTCTATATCACAGAACATTTACCCTACACAGGTTTTATTACACATTTTAAAGGAATTGCAAGTCTCAGGCCATTCAGCTGGTCTCAGCAGCAGAAGCTGAAATGCTAAATCTAAACAGAAAAAGCAGTTATTTACTTTCCACTGAGTAAAAAGCTACCCAGAGCCCACTGTAGTGGTTTTAGTTTTCAAATTACTGAAGGATATATGGCTAAATTAATATTTCATGCTATTTTCTAACAAGATTTGTTGTAGGAAGCTACTCTGTACTGGCACAGAAATGCATGATCCTGTAATGTCGTAGACTTTCAATGTCTATGTTCTTACATGTTCTTACAATGTCTGTGTTCTTATACCTTACATATATCTTGAAAATCCTCAGGAACTGACACAGAGCCCTACAATGACTGTCACAAACCCAAGTCACACAGGTACTCTGATGATACAAATCCTCCACGCAGGCTAAGGGGAAACACATCTCCTTGAAAAAGAAATGCTGACACAGAATTCATCAGCTTTTACAAAGACGCAGTAACTCTTAAAGACAACTATAAGCAGATGCAATTAAAAGCTTTTCCAATAGCATGAAGGACTCCTGATGGGTTTTAAACACGAGCTCTTCCTCATTACTCAATATTTCTTTTTTTTAACTTGCTTTTAAAAGATTAAATTCCTTATTTTATGTGTTATAGACTTCCTTTTCTCTTGCACTTACTTCTCCTACTGTCTCCTCATCTTTCTGCACCCTCTCATGTTTTCTTGCCCCTTTCTAATCTTCCTTTCCCATCCTGTTTTATTGCTTTACCCTTGCCTTTCTTGCAGTTCTCACTTTCCCTATATGCCTTCCCATTTGCTTCATCCTTTAGCTCCTTTCTTTTCTCCTTCAGCCTTGCCATTTTCCAGAATAATTGATTTCCTACACCCTTTCCCTCTAATCATTTTATTTGATAATTTTTAAAGGTGACACAGTGCTAACACTGTAAAGGCAACAAACTCCAGGCTTGCTCAACATTTGCACTCAGCAACAAGGACTGGTATTACAAGTCTGATTGCACAAGACTTCAGACTTGCTTGTACTACCCGAAGGTTTTGACATGTTCTTTGCTTTTGGTTTTAGTTTTGTAGGTTTCTTTTTAATAGTAAAGACACGCCGTTTACCAACCACTGCTTCTGTTCAAGCGCAGCCTGAAAGAAAATAGAGATAACCCCCAGTCTCCTGTACCACATTATTTTCTTCAACCAGTACCTGAGAGCATAAAATCCAATCAATCTCATTCTGAATTACACAAAGCTCTTCCCAGCTCCTTAAAGATCAAGCACGTCTATGATTTATCTTATTTGGCCCCACACTTCCATTAGGTATTTAGGAGAAAACTACTTTATTCTGTAATAACAAAGTGGCTTGGTACAGCAGAACAGAACACCTCATGGCACACCTCTGAGCAGTTTTCAAATTGCAATATTGGAATGGGAGAAGCCAAGTAATTCTCATGGCTCATCACTTCACCATGATGGTGAATGATTTTTAGCACCTTAGGTCTTGAGAGGGAGCAAAAAATACATCTCTTCATATGAGAAATCTGAATTAATTAAAAAAGGAATCATGATTGAGATTGCTGTTTACAAAGCATTACAACATCATTTAGTAGAGTGGCTGAATATTTGCAAAACAACAAGGTCATTCACATATTTTGTCAATAATAAGTGGCTGCTTTGGTGATCTATAAAAATCATTTCTTAGTTCCTTTTGCACAAAGACTTTTCATTTTTATTTTGTAAAGCTCTGCCCACTCCACAGTCTGACATTTAATTATGAATTCTCAAGAAACCTCTCCTTCCGTGTAAAAAGTCCCTTTTGTACAAGGGCTTTGACAAAAGGACAGAAGGTCCCCGTGATTCTGCCTGTCTCTTATTAAATCATGAGCTAATATAAGCAAACCTCGTCATCTGTCAGGATAAACTGCTCTATTACAGTGGCACTGCCGGAAACCTGGCCATCCAGGCAGCACAGGGGCCTCTCCAGCCTCCTGACAGAATATTGTCATTGACCTGGACAGACAGCTTTTGTACCCTTTTGGAATCCTTTGGAATCCTAAAAAGCCATCTTGCTACTGATGCTCCCATTTGTAGATATTTCTGAATCTTAAAAGTGAGATAAAGGGGCTTATATTACAAAGATTATCGAGAGTCTCTAATCATGGGGAGAATCTCACACATCTGCTCATCATTCATGAAAGAAATGGCATGCTAATGAGGGAAATAAAATTGAAAGAGTTAATTTTCCAAGTTGAGATTCATAATTTTCTTCAATGCCAACGTTTGTGATCTGGAAGCCTCATAAAAACACAAAGACTTCAGCCCAAACAAAGTGCACAATGACTTGAAAGATGCTGCTTGAATGATCTAAGAGAATTGTTCTCATCCTCGATCCCCTTTTGTGATATTTTTGCTTTTTGTTTGCTGAATCCTCACAGTGAAAATGTCACCTCAGTTACTGCCTGTGCACTTGGGAGAACGCTAGGAACCAAGAGGTAGCATTATAACATTGCATCTATAAAGCTCAGTTCTGAAAAATTTAAAGCCCATCGAAAGACTCCAAAGTCCTATTTGGTGATGTAACAAAACACCTGAATCAGTTGCATTTGCACTTCTCAGTTCAGTGCAGCTCAAACCCTACAGAGTTTGAGGATTTCTTTATATGAACTACAGTTTGGCTAGTTGAGCAGTTTATAGTAAAACTGATCTGTTTCCATGTCATTATTTGCTTCTATTTACTATCTTTATTGACTAATAAACCAAAGTTGACTATGGCTGAAATCTTTAGTGTTACCTTGTAACTATCTTGCTCTTTTCTTAGATATTACATCTACTCTGCAAGGCCAGAGACTATTACAAAACAAGTTAAATGAAAGAATTTCATAAGCCTAATTATCTCCCAAATTTAGAATATCTTGCACATAGAATTGTCTTGTTTATATGTACCTGTAAGTGTGAATTTTGGAAGAATGGTGGCTTCCTTCTGGAAATTCTCCTATAAGCAAACTACAGGAAGCATATGTAAATAGTGTGGCAAATTAAATGCAGACTACTTTAAAAATTATCAATAGAGCAGGTTGTGACACTTCAGTTTCATGTGCTCAGATTTTATTGAGCACTCCAATTTACGTGTTGTCATCATTAGAGTTAATATTTACATGCTCCAATCACACTAAACGAGCAGGTCCTTAATTTCAGTGATTTTTCAGCAGTTGCTCTAATTTCTGCCTCTTCACTTGTAGCTGGCAGTTTTCTCTTTTTGCTGCTGAGATATCACCCAGCTAGGGAGGTGCATGTACACTCTTTCCATATCACTGATAGGCATTAAATGTTCTTCCTTGCCTAAACTTTCTCACTTTGCTTTACTCAAAGAAGTAAAAGTACAAGGAATTAATAATATAGGCATGCTTATAATCGCTGCCCAAACTACACAGCCTGAGATGTGTGAAAGCAATACATGAAAGAAAGTGGATATTTCATAAAAAAAAGAGATTGAGATTGCTAGCTATTGAGATCACTATCATATAAAAGACACAGACAACATGATGTTAATATCTACATATATTAAATGCCTATCTATTTCCATTTGTGCCTCCTCTACACTAAACCCTCCAGCTATTGAAGATAGCATACTTGTAGCTGAGCAACACCATAGATGACAACAGCAGTAACAGCATTACTACATTATATACTTTTCTACACACAATCCACACCTTAAATTTTTTGCACTTTATCCTCATTAAGAAAGTTTGTTGCATCCCCTTTCTGTGACCGGATTCACGAGGGCAAACCCTTGCACACATTACAAACTCCCCTCAGAAATGCTCAGTGTTAAAAAAGCTCTAACATTTCATGTTATACAGCACATTCCAAAAGTAATAAGAACAATTGATGGTGATTACAGCAAATTCTGTAAGACGGTAAAATAGACAACCAGAAAATGTAAAGGCAGCAATTTATGGGGCAGACGGGAGTGCAAAGCTCTCATTCTGCCACCGCGTCCGTAATGCAATTGATCTCCAGGACAGAAACTCTGGTGTCAACCAGCTTATCTCAGCATTTTGTTGACAGCCAGCCCATGAACAAAAGCTTTGGTGCCTGCTTTAGGACAAATCCATCCAGTCATTCTCCCAGCATGGGAGCTGGGCTTTTTGACAGGCAGCACTGAAGCAGGAACAGAGAAAACAGAACATAAAGGCAATTGTGCAATACCAGCTTCTGATTGCTGGAGGTCACCAGCACAACCTAAGGTTGAAAGGTCCTGGATAATATTCCAAGAGAGGAGATGTGTTTCAAAGGCTCATGTACCAGCTCAGTTCTGCTTCCAGAGCCAGCCTGCACCTTCCATAATCATACTTTCATAGAGTGTGTAGGTTGAAGGAGTCAGAATCTGTTTTTACACAAGCAGGTAACTACAAAATTCTTTGAAGCCAGTTCTTCAACTTACTGCACAGTAAATCTGCTTCAGAACTCACCGAGAATATTGCTACCAGAAAAGGGATGTATCTTTACTCACATTCACAGAAATAAGTCGTGGCATGCCTTTTTTATGTAACATAATCATTACATTAACTCCATATTTTTATAGTATAGATAGATACAACATTTTTGGCACTCAAAGACAGCTGACAAAGGCCAAGTGCAACAATGGGTTTTGACACAACAGTATTTTACATTACTGTAAGGCAGCACTGCCAGCACTGTGCGTTATATTCAGGCTGACCCCCCGCACAGAGAAGATGCCGATCCAGCACTACGGGGGTGCCGCTGGGGCAGAAAGAGAAATCGTCTCCAACAAAGCTGTCAGGCAGGCACAAGGAACTTGTTCACAGCAAAACCCTCAGTCGGTGGGAGGTGAGACAAGGAGGGGGTCACACACAGCCAAGGGCCTGTTGGGAGCTCAGCACGTCTCTGTAGCCGTAATGCTCAGGTAAAATGTTTCCTTCCAAGGGCTCCCAGGCAGGTTGAATTCAGGTAAAACTAGCAAGAATTTAACATTCAGCATTTAAAAATCTTTACCGTGTCCAAAGTGGTGGTAAAAAGATCCTCCTTGCCACCAGATAGCTTGCAATTTAGTAACTGAAGGGAAAACACATTTGTTTGAACAGTTAATTTGTTCTCTTGGGGGCTGAAAGCCATCTCAGAAGTAGCTCTTTGTTTGGAAACAAAACCACAGCCAGCAGTGGGGGGCAAAGAGTGCCCACAGGATCTGCTGATCCCAGAATGGCATTGACCTGGATACTTTGCCAGTACATGCTAAACTTCAGTAAAACAATGGAGACACATCTCTCCATTTGTAATTATCTCCAAACAAAGTCTCAGGTGCTATCCCAGAGTTCAGAGGTTCGCTGAAGCAGACACAGACCAACCCACCCAACTCAAAGAGACTGTTTATTTCCATTGCACAAAAGGAAAGAGAATTAGAGAAATTAGAGAAAGGGGTAAAGTCACACAGACCATCTTATTCCCTCAGCTCAGACTCTCCTGCACAACAGTGACTGGCACACGTGGGGTAGCACTCCCAGCAGGGCATTACAGCACCCCAGTCAACATGGGGTTTTTTTTACACAGGTGCCTCATTTAGTATTAAACCCACTCCAAGGCACTTTGCACAGCCTCCAAGTACAACTGTGCTTGGACATGAGGTGGGCAGTAATGAGGGTCTGTCTGGAGCTCCATCACCAAAGGCAGCCCCCAGACCCCTCTAGTGCCGACCTCTGTTTCCAGAGGTTTGCAATCTGGCTGGAAAAACTCACAACCTTTCAAAAGCACAGCACAAAGGCCAGGCTTTATTAGTTTTTCCCTCTCTGAGTCTTGTTTACAAGCCAGAATTAAACTTCTGCTCTGCTTTTCACATTCCCTTGGAAGAAGTCAGCTTGCCCTGAAAATTATTACTCATGAAAACTTAAGTTTGACAAACTGCTAATTCACGCTATTTAACTGCTCTTTATAATACAAGTAGTCAAGTAAATAAAGATAATAAAATCAGATGAGGGATTCATGTCTGACTAAAGCACTAATTCCTTTCTGAAGAAATAAAATCAACAGATTTATG
This sequence comes from Pyrocephalus nanus, assembly GCA_038380795.1. Lineage (NCBI taxonomy): Eukaryota > Metazoa > Chordata > Aves > Passeriformes > Tyrannidae > Pyrocephalus > Pyrocephalus nanus. Next base: position 5,262,271 of record CM076270.1, on the reverse strand, counting down.
ACACAGAGTGGAGGAGCCATCAGGTTATGGATCTTGGGCCAAATCCCGTGCCCAGCTGGACTAAACCCCTTTTTTTTTTTAGATACAGAGTACAAGTTTTACATAGCTTTAACATATTAATTTTCCCAGTGGTATTCCTTGGCCTGCAGAAGAGATACACACAGCTCTGTGGTTACAAAAGCACTTCATCGATTTAAGTTGGAAAAAACTGGAATAGGTATTTGCTTCACTTAACTGTAGTCATCTGTAAAGAAACCAAAAAATACTGTGGAAAGAAGTGCAGGAGTGCTGCCACGAGGAGAGAGAGGGACTGAGGCAGCTGAGCATCTTCTGCAGTCCCTCGTGCTCTACCAGCGAGATCTGTCAGCTCTATTTCGGGTCCTGCTGAGGGACAAGGGCTTTGACCACCACAGGTCCCGTGCGAGGGGTCGCTTCAGGTTTAGGGACATTTCACATCAGCTTGGAGCAACTGGAAACGCTTTATCTGCTGCTAATCCACCTCCCAGCAGGAAGACACTAATCCCCCAGATGACTAACTAGTTGCACGAATTGGGTGAGAGAATTAGTCTTTCCCTAAAATGCAAGGACCTTGAGAGGTTAAATGAAGTGCTGATAGTGAGAGCTGTCACTGCACAGTGTGTCAAATTAATCAAGAAATGTAAAAAATAGTCATCAGTTGTCTTTAGCCTTATGCCAGAAGGCCATGCAAAAATAAAAGAAACAGTTAAAAACTTCCATTTGAGGAGAAGTTAGACAAAAAACAGAATTATCAAAATCTGGTGGGAAGATTCATGACTACAGTGTTTAAAGTCTCTAAATACACCCAGTCAGGGAGAACAGCATGCCCAGCCAGTACTGGGCAGATAAAGTGTTACTGCTCCAAATTATTCACACATCAGACATCCTGGAATGGATTAAAGTCCTATCTGACAGCAGCAATCATTAATGTGTGTTACAGAGTACGTTAGATCAAAGAGCAGGATTTAACATGTATGATAAAGAGAAGAAAAAATGCATTATCCAAGGTGACATCAGTCTGGAGGACATATGGTAGTTATCTTACACTGCCATTACTCAAATATCTCTAAAGCAGGTATAAATGATCACAACCTGGTTACATTTGCAATGTGCAAACACAGCTCATGTCCAAGAAGACATAACATAAATGATAACTGGAATTCTTAATTCTTACAGGGGGGAAAAAAAACCCCAACAAACTATAATTATGTTATTGCAGAAGATTGTTTTACTTAAAAACTCATCCCGAATAAAAGGAAATGGGAAACCTGCCTCTAAAACTGTAAGGAAAAAAAAAATCCTTGATTGCATTGCATAAAAACTTAAATTTGTAAGCACAAATAAAAAAAAAATGTAGCAAATAGTGAAGCAGAATTAAGGAAGTGAGGCATACATCCATTACTATATTAGGATTTTTAAAAATATCAATAAATATGCATAAAAATGATTATTCACTAAGCACTCATGTTTATATCTGGAAAAAGAGAAGATATATGGATATGCTACACAGTTAACTTAGAGGGGTTTTATCCCTGAAGTAATTGAAGAAACCCCATCATTTAATAATGGTAGATTTTAAAAGTGAGCAAAGCCTTTCATCCAGTTCTTCTACATGAACTATCTGCTTTCTAATACATCTTAGTGTGCTGCAAAAATTCCAGAGGACTAAAAAATGAAACTCCTTGGGCAAAAATTGTGAAGTGCAAACCAAATGAATTCTGTACCTGCAACTCATCACGTTGATTTTGATCATGAGCAAAACAGCAAGCAGCTGCCGAGTGAGCAAAGAAATTGGAAGGAAAAAAAATCATGCCATTCACCTTGGGTTTATAAACATGTTTTTAAGTCTTCTCCAAAAAAAAAAAAAATTGCTTTCAGCTTTAGTTGACAACAAAAATCTCTCTGTGAGACATTTAACGTTGAAGAACACAATGTTCTAATAAAAAAAATAGCATTACACACAATTAAAGTGGCACATTTAAATGTGCTAAATGTGCACATTACGATGCTAGGCTGACAACTCTGAAAGTTATTGTTAGATATTCATTGCTCACTAGAGGTGCTGCTGCTAGGGGTCTTTGAGCATCTGTTCTTGGCCCTATACAGTTTCGTAGTACTTTTAGCAGTAATTCAGGAAAAACATACGGTCATATAGCTTAATATACAACGTTTTGTAGAGCTGTGAATACAAAAAGCCTTTACACATGGGAATCCTGATTGGAGTCTTCTGTGCTGGAAAGCTTTGAAAAGGCCATATAAAGGGATAATCAATTCAACATTTTCTATGAGAGCTAGCATAGATCCTGGCTGTATAAACAAATATCAAGAAGGCGTAGTAAAATGGTATTATGTTTGTATGAAATTTTAATGATCCTATTCTTCAAGTACTCTCCAGTTGTCGAATAGATACTTTAAAAGAGTTTTTAAAAAATAGGGAGAGAGTTCAGAAAATGAGCTATAAAATAGCCATATCCGGGTTAGGTTCATTCCCCAAATAAAGAATTTCTTTCTAGAAACTGCCAAACCATCTTTTCCAAAGGAAAAAAAAATATTCTTAACTCTGAGACACTTCCAAAGAGCAAATATTTTGCCTTTGAAATACACCTCATTGCACCAGATGGTGTGTATATATGTATTTTTAAATGTTCCTGTGGATGAATACTCCCACATATTCCTTACAATAGCACCTCCATCACTGTGCAAATCATCGAGACACTCTCAAAGGCACACAATTGCAAACTGAGTCATGCAAAAGAGTAGCAAAGTGGAGTAATCAGGAACAAACAATGCCATTCAGCTGCTAAAAACTCCTTTGCCCGTTAAGTACTAAATAGCGTTGCTACTAGGGATGTTAAGGCTTTTACCAAGATCTAGAAATCATGCAAAAATCTAGCACACCAAATGTAGGGAAGTTTTAAACTTGCACATATTTATCCAACAGACTGGAAAGACTCCTTCTAGTTAGTTGGTATTTTATTAATACATGTAAAGCACCCAGCTCTTTAAGTAAGAAAACACGAGTTTCTCATTGCTGTGCTCTGGGCCACCCACAGCTTTCCTTCAGCTTTGGTCTCTGTTGTAGATGGTGGCTCAGTTATCACTTGTGCAGGTGTAACATCAATGACATTAGTGCCTAGTTTACAACACAGAGTAGAAAACAAGCCTTATGGCTGGATTTTCAGCGGATCTCAATGAAGCTCAATTATTCTGCACAGAGCTGTATTGATTTCTCAGCAGAGAAACCTTGACCCATCTCCTTCACTCAGCAACAATACCACGTTTAATCTTGTTCTTCTACTCTGCCTCTGCATTTCCCCATGAAGCTTCTACAGATAGAATATTTTGCTGGTACAGTAACTTCTCCATCATGTCAACACTACCTTAATTTTTTCTTTCCCATTTGTAAGCCCTAGTGTAAAAGCTGTCTTAGAATGAACATGTCTTTGCTGTAAATTAAACTTCAAAATTAAAACTTGGACAGCAGCTCCCATGGCAGCTCCCAACCTAAACCACTGACCTATACTAGAGTCAATACCATCTTCTTTCATAGCCAGCCAAATTGTCAGCATGAAATAATCATTCAGTTGCCTACGAAAGTGTTGTCACATCATACCTGACAAACTTGCCCTACACAACCACAAGAAATTTCCTCTGAGCCTGAAATGCCAGGCTGCCAGTTCTTAGCAATATTGTTCAGGCCACAGAGGAAATGGCCATCAAAGAAACACATTCATTGCTTTCAACGCCTCTTACCGGTGCTTTAATATTTAAGCAGATTATTCATCTCACAGCATAATACCTCCAGCCTCTGTCTCTCAAATACAGATAAATGCATCAAATCCACACAGAGCACTGAGCACATAAGCTCGAGCACACACAACTCCATACACCACTGTCATGCCCACTAGAAGTGGATCAAAAATGACAGCAACAAAGAAAAGTCCAGTATTTTTTGCTCCCTGAATACTCTGTTGCACACAGACGAGAAAAGACGTTCAGGTTACTGGTTACAGCTCTTCATATTCTCAGGAAGGATTTCTAGTGCCTTCAGTGCTGCCATAAGGTTAATTTGCTAAGGATCAACTGAAAAAATAGGAATGATTAACAGAAATCCACCGTGGTTAAGTTCTCATCCACCATATTTCATTTATAGAAATGCATTCCCACAAACCTGCACTGAACAACAGAAGAAAGTTATGAGGGGAAAAAATAATTTCTGACATTACTACTCATTTTTCTTTTCAGTAACTTCTTGAACTGAAGGCCCAAATATAACTCTGCTTTCATCTCTCCTTGTCTCGTTTGTGCTTTAACAGCAGTGCTGGTTCAGGACTCTTAAGGTTTTTTATTTTTACTAGCGAAGGATGTAGTAAAACACCACATCACAGAACGCAAAACAAGCAAAAGAGCTTTGAAACTGTTATTCCTTTAAGGCAGCTGCTGAGTAATAATGCTGGTTAAATTATGCAAGGGACACTGCATTCTCCCACAGACACATATTTATTATCTCCTGAGGTTTCCTGTATTACATAGTCGAATGAAAAATGTGAAGATTCTCTTATAAGATTTCTTTGTAAAAGTGCTCCTAGAGATCATAACAGTTCCACAGAGAAGGATTTAGTGACAGATATTTCTCCATATCTATAGCATCAGTATTAAAATGGAAATTAAGTTCATAAAAGTTTTTTAAAGAAGACCACAAAACAACAATGTCTTGGAATGTACAGTTCCTTTTGAAGTCCCAGCTCTCGGCCCCAAAAGGATCTGTCCTTATTTTTGCAGCACTTTCCATACAAGGTGCTGAATGTCTCCATTCTGCACTGATGCAATGTTTTGCTTCTTCATCCGTGGCACTTCTACCATGATGTGAAGCATTTTTGCTGAAGCCTTTCAAAGAGATGTTCAGAATACAAAACTCCCTCTCTCATCCAAACAGAAATGCTGAGCTACAGTGGCAGCTTGGAGAAGAACTTCTATTTAGTTGTTTATTTTTCCCCACTGACAGAATATATTTTGGTTTGGTGTGTTCTTCTTCAGTCTCCCCAATTCAAACAACACATCTTGATCTTGATAGAAGAATATTCACTGAGCAGTGATGCAGACATGAATCTAAAGGAGAAAACTGTAAATCTGAACTGAGAGACTAGGAAGCTTTACTGAAAGTGCAGGTAAGGACCTTGTCTCTGCATGTGATCTGAGAGACCTTTTTCTCTTCAAAGGACCCCGTGTAAGCTCAAGCAATATTCCACAGAGATCCAAGTGACTTCCAAAGATACTCAGTTGTGGGTGCTCTTGTCTTTAAGAGAAGCATTTCTTAAACACCCTGCCCATTCTAGAGATACGCACCCTAAGGCACTCTACTGATCTAAGAGTACTCTAGTCTTGCTAAATTTAATGACAAGATAGAGAAAAGCCATGGGTATTCTGATATGAACAGCAACACATCAGGAAAGCTCACAACAGCTTTTGGAGTAGCAGGGAACAATAAAGTGTAAGGAAGAAGAAGAAAGAGGTAGCGAGGGTTTCCAGGGACCACCCTGGGGTGAATCACACTGATAATTTATTTGAAAAGCAAGGGGTGGGGAGGGGAAGAGCGAAGGAAATCACAGTTCTGCAGAAGAAAATGGCAAAGGTCCACTGAGTTTAACAGGAGAGTATTCAGCCCAAGCAAGCTGAACAAACCCTTTACACTGAATTTACCTCCTTGTCGCAGCAGTTACTCAAAAAAAAAAAAAAAAGACCTTGTATAATTCTATTTTGCTCATATTTATTGAACACTAACAGCACAATTCATGGCATAGATGAAAAGGCACTAATAAGAATTGGAAAGCTCCCACACAGCCCAAGACCCACGTAATCATTATTAGCAGTAAATATTGAGAGAAAAAATATGAAGTATAATGTTATTATTAGACTAGGACTGATGCAAGCTGTGAGGTGTTAATTGTGTGATACTGATACAAGTAAAGACACTGTACAAGTGGAAAAGATGGGCAGGGAGAGTGACTTTGTAAGAAAAAAAGATGCCAGCACACATAAGTGACTGATCCAGAATTCATTGAAATCAATAGATGGTTGAGTATGCTATTAATCCACTACTAGATATTCAGAGCAGCAAGACAAACAATTAATTTTTTTTTAAAAAGTGATATTAAGGAGTGAATCTGTTTTCATTTAAAAATGCAACTGGAAAAAGTGAAGTATAAATTTTCCAAGACATCGCCTAGATCCTAAGGAAGAACACAAAACAAGCCAAGCATCTCCAATGTGCTTAAAAATTTGAAATGTATTGACAACAATTGTTCCTTATTAAAACCAAATTATTCATTACTAAACACTACAAATTAAATCACTGAGTATGTCAAGACTATCATTATCCAGAAATTATATTCATACGTGTGCATTAAAGACTGCAGTTGTATGTAGAAAGAGATGTGGAGAAAAGGCTAGGGCAAGACCATTTTAATTGAACAGGACATTTCAATGTAAAAAAATTACTAAAGGGCTGGGAAAATTTTAGCTCCTTTCATGGTATGCTGCCATCTCTTCTACTTTCTTTCCAATATCTCAAAATGAGTAAGGCATACAGCTGATACAGGTACAAAATATGTTGTTGTATTTAAAGGAAATTAAAACATTTATTCAATTTTAATTAGCCTAATTATTTCTGTACAAAATCTGGCTCATTCTTCATGTGTGCATGAAGAAAATGGTTTTATATTAATGTACATCTGCCATGAACAGTTCAATTCTAAATTGTAGAATATATTTGCATCTTTTTCAGGACTGCTGTAAAAAGAGAAGAAAAAGGGAATTATTGATGCATTCAAACAGTGTGCATCTTGCTTTGTAATGTAATCTGTTTTTCTTTTCCTTAACACCTACACAGCTTCTGTTGTTAGCTAGAGCAGTTTGAAGAATAAATACGGACCCAGCGTATCAACTTCCAAGAAAAACTTGTGAGAAACTGTTTGCAGATTTGCATTTTTGTATTTCAGAACATGACAGTCAAGTTCAAGTCTTTGCTTCTTGAGACACTTAAACCAACTGAAAAAATTTTTTGTTGTTCTTTCTAGAGTTCACATCTAAAGGTCCAACAGAGTTACTGCATCTGTTAATGCAAAACTTTTCCCTGCAGACTTTTATAAAGGACTCAGGAGCTCTTAAAACACATGCAGAATAGAAAATATTTTCTTCTGGAAATGAAAATGCCTGTTGCACTGACTATATTCATGATGATCCTACAAATATGCAAACTGAGAAGAATCAGAGAGAGTGGTGGCATGCGAGCTGATGAACAATTCCTGGGAATTGTTGTGTGGGAATATGTTTAAACTGGAAAGAACAGTGAGTTTTTCAACCCATTCTTGAGCTGACTCTTCAAACTGCATGTAATCAGAAGATGTTTCTTAGCTGGCAAAGGGAGACCAGAACCAGCTAAGACAAGGAACCACATCTATGATTTCACATTCCAAATAGCACCACACGGCTGAGCAGGTGCACTGTGACCAAATCATTGACTCCGTATCAGCCAGAAAAAAATTGTTAAGCCATACCTTGAATGTTTTTGAGCAGAACTGACCCTTGGGGGACACAAGTTGGGGGAGGGCTGTGCTGGGAAGGAGGACAACATTTCACAGAAGGAAAGAAAGAGGTAAGAAACGGCCAGGTGGTCAACTTCAGTCGAGTGTTTGCTAAATAAAGAGCCCCGCCTACTGTGCTGTTCCAAGAGAACTGGAAGGTGAATTGCCCAAATTAAGCTCCTGCAACTGTGGGCTCTCTTTTAAGCAAGATGCATTTCTGCCAAGTAAATGGAGCATAGTGAGTACTTATGGTCCTCTTCATTTAACTTTGTTTTGCAACAACTTTGAGCACTGTGCTTATGAATTAGGCACCACTCTTTCCCCAAGTGGGAAAAGTGATTTTTAAATGAAGTGACTTGTTAGAGGTGGCTCCTACAGACAAGTCTCACAGTGAGATAATAACACAGCCAGAGAATGAATTATATGGGCCTTCTGGGACCAGGCTGGTAGGGATGAGTTTGTGCAGGAACAGCAGCTGACTAAAACTGATCCCAAGGGTGACAGACACCATCCTGACTACTGAAACACTAGCCTGCAGTCATCATTACCTGTTAGAAGTATGAACCTGAAGGACACTTCCAGTGCTTCAGGATTCCTCCCTGGTGCTCTGTTTGGCATAGTTTCTCAGTTTACAGGAACACTTTCTACCATCTCCAGTCGAGGACAGTCCTTCTCATTCTGAAGGGCAATAACCTGCTCATTGCTCTGTGTGCTTTTGTCACCTCCCAGTCGTTTAACAGCCCAGAGTATCTAAAGCATCACTGACAAGCTCATTCCAGAACACACCTGTACAGGGCATGGATCCTTGTGGCTGGCATGAATATTCACAGTACCCAGGCAAGGCTTCAGATCTCTCTACTGGATTCCCTGTATAATCTTGACCCCCGTTAGTTTTCCCTTCTCCCATTCAGAACTCACATTATGCCCTCTAACTTTGCACAGTTGTTCTTTGCAAGTGTATATTCCTAATAATTACATATGAAATATATATATTTTTTAAATGCCCATATTCTTTCAGATGGAACATATATCACTATTTTAAAAAATAAAATATAGAGGGGGGAAAAAGAGTGGGTTTTTATTATTTTAAAAAACCTTTCAAGCTTCCCTTGCCCACTTTAAAAAATTGTTTTCTTCTGGAAAAAAAAACAAAGTGGAGGAAGTCTGCAATCAATTTTATTTCCTGTCTTGTGTTACTGTACATTAGATGCTATTCCTTTAAACCTTCCCTGCATCTTTATTCCTTTAAACCTTCCTGGTAGACAGGGCCAATAAAACTGCTTTTATGCAATATGTGCAGTTCTAAAATTGTTCCCCTCATCAATTAAAAAAGTATTCTTTCTGCAAGCTCCCTCTTAATTTTTCAGTAAATACAAGTTACACACATTTTTAGAATGATGGAAGTGTTTGGCTGTAGTAGGTTTCTTTTTCTAAATTGTTTAGAAAGCAAGAAGTGTAATAGGGATGGGAAAAAAATCCATGAAAACTCTAAAATTATGCTTTAGAGAGATTTATGTAAATGGTACTTGAATAAAAAAGAATTTGATGAAGATATAAATTTATCTACCAACATATTATTACTAATACACACATTTTACCAAAGCCAAGTTTTAAAATGCATAAACTATTAGAAGGATTGTTATTGGATTTGCTTGCAAAGCCAGTATGTTAAATAATTCAGGTTCACTTCTTTTCTTTTCTGGGGCTTGGGCTGCCCTACAGATTAAAAGGGGGGTTCAAAAAGAACATTTCTCTCAGGTGGAATTAGACTGTATGCCCAAGAAAGTAAAAATAAAGGAGCAACATATGTTATAATTAGTCTAAAACTTTATACAATCTAAGCAGAGCTGTACAACAGGGAACCTGTCCTATCTGTGGGAGCACACAGAGCTTAAAGAACACTCTCATAGTTCAATACTTCTATCTCTTCCTCACTGTTTGATGCTTCTTGGCAACTCCACAGTTCAGTACATTTCACACACTGCAGAACATGAGAATGGAGAAAAAAGATACATCATAAAAAAAAAAAAAAAAGTCAGGTGGCAGCTGCGCCAACTTAGGGCAAGAAAAGGAAACATAAAAATTTGAGACAGGTAAATTCACAGGTAAGGAAGAAACATGGGGAATAAGAGCAGAAAATGAACTAAATGCCAAGAGGCAGTGGAAGTAATAAATGCATCTCTGTTGATGGGTGCAAGAAACAAAGAATTTATGATAAGAGAGCAAAAGGTGGAAGATGACAAACTGCAGCTATAGGAATAAAGGAGCAGGTAGGAATGGTTAGGAGCAAAAATGCAACACAGGAGGATTTCTTTGCCAGCAGTTCATCACAACCCAAAGCAGGAAATGAAACAACACTTCTGTTCTCACATCAGCCACAGCAGAAACCTCGAAATTTCACTAGCCCAGTGCTGCTTTCCTTGTGGACACCACTGCAAAGGACAGAGAGCTTTCCTGGTATTGCAAAGCTTAGTAACAGGGAACCACAAGTGGCCTTCCACTGGTGGAGCACGACAGCATTTGTGGAGGACAACCAGCTGAGCTTTAACTGGTTGCTCCATCAAACTTCCTACTACTTTTTTTTTTTATTTCTTGGCATGTATTTCTGCATCCCAACCACTACCTGCTGCTGGACCACAACTTTGTGTTTTTCAGTCAGTCATGAGCTACAGTCATTACTGCTTAGCACCAGCGATAATCCTGTCTCTTGGAAAGACCATATTTCATTTGTGAGATTATTCATTTCTTATCAGTTCCACGAAGAGAATGCTGTTATCATCACCTCTTACTGAGATAAAAAATATCTTATTGACAGCTAATCTAGTGAAAGACTAAGAAGAACCACCTTAAAGGGGCAAGTTACTCCGAAGTTTGATCAGTGAACACAAATAATACAAAACCAGTTGACTATTTATGCAAGCTTGCAGCTCCATGCAACATATGAGGCAAAAAGATACAATTCCTTTGAGAAGGAAAGCAAATAGAATATTGGATATTGTAAAATTGTGTGCCTCAGTCCTGGAGAAGACTTCCATTACTTTATTTGTGCTAGTGATATTTTCTGCTTTTCTAGAAACCTTTTATAGGTTCATACAAGGATAAAGTAAACACTTCAGAGTAGATTACATCAAGTTCAGCTAATGAAGAAAGGTACTTGGCAACTAAGAGTTACCCTGGCATTACAAAATGAAACTACATTGTTTAAATTTACTTCTGCCAGGGTAGGTTTTGTTTAATCTACAGTCTACAATAACACAGTGAATGGACGGGACTGAGAAGAGGTTAAAGTCATCTTCTCATCAGAAGTCATTTAATATAAAGTAAATTGTAATGGTAGCTGGAGGGAAAATCAAATACAAGAAATGAATTCAGGCTCTGCAGTTGAAGCTGCAGTTCCATTGATTAATGTCTGCTAAAGCAAACTGCTGACTGTAGACTTTCTCATTTATTGTCTTCCCCATGTTTTGGTTGCTATGATATCCTTCTAAAGATGCATGGCAATTACTCATCTGAGAGTTACAGGCAGGAAAAGGACAGAATAATCAAAGAAATTCTAATTAAAAAGGATGATTAACAAGTAACCCAAACTGAGTAATTCTTGTGCATTTACTAAAAAGTTCTCAGGAAACCTCTGCAGCTACTGACAGTAAAATTCCTATTCTGCCTCATGAGCATACACCAAGTTCCCTGTCCCCTGATTAGACAGGGCTGAGTATTTTCAGCAAATACAGTGTCTGGAAAGGATTAAACTGTGGAAGTGGAGTCCCAGTTTGCCCAGATGAGCTTGGAAGTGATGAAGAGTTCAGGGCTGTTTCTTTAGAGTACTAGAGCACAGACATTCCCCCTTCTCCTTCTTTCTCTTCAATGCTATCCCTACATTCATTAAACCAGCCCTGACCAGTACTCACCAAACCCAACGTGCCCCGAAGCAGCATCTCCTCATCCACTCTCCTAACAGGCTGTGGACCAGGGACTCACAGCTCCCCTTAGGGCTGGGAACAGGCAGAGGCAAACCAGGCTTCCCTCCTCAAATCAAGGTATTTGTGCGCTATCCCCCAGTCAGACACACCTGCATTAGTGGAACCAGCTGGGCTCAATGGGTGCCAGCTGAACCACAGGATCATGGAATCACTAAGGTTGGAAAAGGCCTTTAAGATCATCAAGTCCAACCATCAGTCCAGCACCACCACCATGTTCACCCCTAAACTGTGTCATCAATTTTTTTGAAGACTTCCAGGGATGGTGACTCTACCACTTCCCTGGGCAGTCTCTTCCAATGCTTTACAACCCTTTCCACGAAGAAATTTTTCCTAATATCTAATCGAAACCTTCTCTAGAACAACTCGAGGCCAGGACTGAGGATGACAGTGATGCTCAGGTGGAAGTCATGGCATCATTCAGGCTCTAGGGTGTTTATTTCCACTGATGCAGTGAGAGGAGACTTTGCTTCCAATTCTATGTTAGCTTTACAATGTGTTTAGATAGGGCGAAAAAAGACATTTTTACTTGTAAACAGAGCACTGGAAATCACTGGAAAATGAAACCTTACGGAGCTATTATTGCAGCAACAATTCTGCAATAAAACACCTTTTAAAACTAAAGCCAGGGAATGACTTTAGAGAGCTCCTTCAGTAATTTAGGAAGCTTTCTACCCATGTGCACCATGTTCCCCCAAAACGATCCTAAGAAGTTTTAAGGAAAAAGAATGGACTGTTTTGGAGGCTAAATTTTAGCTCAGATTTTATATATACCTAATTTTCTAAAAGTAATACTTTCTTCCTTGGGTTCAAAGAAAGTCCTGCAATCTCCAGTGAGCCATATTGCCATTGTCTTTTGTACAACTGTACTAGGCTTTGCTCTTAAGAAACAGCAAGTACTTATGGTTTTTAATAAATGTCTATGAAGATATTTATTATTGATGTGTTCAGACCTCTTAATATACCAAGGGGATTTTTATCCTATTACATCTAAAAATTTCCAGGAAAAATTTCCTGTGAAAGCTCATTATTTAACACTATAAATTATTGAAAAATATTTCCCTTACAGTTTTACAGTTTGCATTTAGCTTTTGTCTTGGAAAAGTCACCAGATTGTTGTGGAACCAGCCCTTATTTAAAGAGTTACAATCCTGCAAATTAAACCCCCTAAAATACAGATGCTGAGTCACAGCACAGATGCCCCAAGGTTTTCAGCAAGCAGCTGCAGCATTTGGAGGAGAGCAATGCCTTCACTACCCAAACCCCCACAGCGTCAGCCATTTCTGGGCACTCTTTTCCCGTATTTTAACAACAAAGGGTTGTCACTAACGCAGCTGAAAATCACTAATATTTGACCACACACCGTACCAATGCACTTATGAAAGCAAAACTAGAGATTTTCAGATGCAAGTTCCACTTGGCCACGGAACAGGTGGATACAAATGTGCATTCATATATGTATATATATGTGTGTTTGCACAGATATATGCTGTGAGAATTGAAAAAGGCTCACTGCTCTCTGCCCCAGGATGCAATATTATTGTTGCTTTATTCAAGACCATATTAAGGGTAGAAGTGAAATAAGGTCTGCAAGGAAAGTTTTATTAGAGCAGGTAATGTGGTTGTGAGCAAAAAAAAAAAAAAAAAAAAAAAAAAAGAGACTCATATAAAAGCTTTCCTTCGGCTTTGGTAAGGGAGCAGCAGTAACCTTCAAGCAAAACATGCTTAAGACAAATTGTTCACAGTCACCTAAATTGTTTAAAGAATTCAGAAAAAAAGAGATGTTCAGTATTCACAGAAAGGCCTAAAACAACATGATCAGGAATTAAGTCCAATACGACAGGGGAAAGAGACACGGAATTGTTGCCTCTGGAATACAAGAAACCAATGGCAATCAAAATTATAATGTGCAATAAAACCTCATTTGAGTCTCTGGTTTTAGTGTCCAATAGATGTGAATTATTTTCCTAATACAGCCTCTTGAAGGTATTTTGTAGACATTCCCCAAGGATTCATAAGAGAGGCTAGAAATGGAGTCGTCCTGGGGAAAATGTGATTTCTGTATTTTTTCACCAATTGTCTATGTGAATTCATCTTAATGCACAGCGATTCTTTTCACCCACGGTTTCCCTTGGGACATTTGGTGCATTGGATGAAACGTTGCAGTCTGAGATAGACGAGAGAGAGTGAGAGAGAATCCATGAATTGTGATAGTTGTGAGAACTATTTCTTACAGGGATGGTGGAAACATGTTTGCAAATGTTATGCTTGTTGCTCCACATGGGCCAGTTTCCTCTGGAATGTGGTGATCCTCAGCAAGTGTGCTCCTAATGATGAGTTTAGCAAGTCTATAATGCATTTGAAAGCTACAAAGCAAAATTTGGAGAAAATATCATTCAGTGTATCGTGAGTCTTGCATAGGCTGTTCTGGAAGAGTTTTCTCAGGTAAATACCCCTTTTTTTTTTTGTGAAGATGATGACATGAATTTCCTCACAGTAAATGTGGTGGTGTCCAGCAGCGAGGCTACACATCATTGCACCAACATCCTCAAAACACCAACCACCCCCTAACCACAGCAGGAGGCCACGCATTTGGTTCGGTGGCACATTGTCATTTTCTCTCCACCTGCTCCATATTCATTTTTCCACAGGGAACGTGAATTTTGCATCCCATTTTTTGTTGTCCCGATCACCTTGTTTTAGTCCCTCCTGTAAATATTGACCATCTGTTTGCCTGAATTCCCTGTATGTACATGTCAGTAACCTGTGGGACCCTTGAAAAGTTCAAATATATTAATCTATGGACTTTGTACAACTATTTGAACCGCAACATTTTCATGTTCTCTGAGTCATAGGTTAATTCAGTACCCTTGACAACCGAAGATTTACGTGAAAATAATCCAAAATAGCACTAACTGCTGGATTCTCAGTGTGTTCAGACAGATTTTAACCATTGTAATGATACTTTTCAAAGCAAGACCTCAGTCCTGCTGTCATCCATGGGTCACAGGGATGTGAATATTTTCTCAGTGGGAGACAGCAAAAGACAGTCCAGTGCACATATCTGCAGGATTAGACCCCCTTGTGAGAGAACAACAATGAACTTGAGCAAGTGTGAGACAAAGGACGGAGACTGAAAATAGCAGAAAATATTGTCCCATCACCCCCCCCCCCCCCACTGATGGAGGAACAATCAGAGAGAGCTCAAAGAACTGTAGGGACTTCAGAGATTCACAAAGGATGCTTCTTCATAGGAAATTGCTGCATAGGCAGGAGGGCTTGAATGAGCACAACCAAGACTTGAACTTCCACTGAAAACTTAAGTAAGTTCTTCCTTTCTGAGAGTGGCTGGGGAGGAGTAATGAAGAAGTAACTTAAATACACATTAACCACAATATTATTGTTCTATCTATAAACCTTTTTTTTTACAGTGAAATCGAGACACTCATACCAATTCACAACACGGAAATTTGGATTGTGCTTCTGAGGGTAGAGGTGGAAATTTCACCACTGATTTTAATGGAGTTGGTATTTCACAAATAGGATACGGTTTTATTCCTCATACTATTCATTAGGAGAAAACCTACTTTATTCAGTGTCACACATTTGTGAGAAATTATATAAGAAAACAGTGACACTGAATAACAGTGAAATGATATATATTGCTTCAGTTATATCTACACATTATAATGTGTTTTATAACAATTTGTTAGAGCAGCATCTGTTATGAATTTACTAAAACAATTTGAATATATTTTTCAATGAGTTGAAGAACTGAGCTCCACCTATTAATCATGGAATAGATATCAATGAATAATTTATAAATGGTACCTTTATTCAAAGTGCTGACAATTAACTCAACAGTCCCTGCATTCATAATTGTATCAGTCACCTCTAAACTTTCAACCTTTACCAAGATTTCAAACACAGAGGCAGAGAAATTGAATGAGAAGTAAGTTTTTAGCATAACAGCTTCACACTGACTTTGATAATCTCTGGCATCACTGACGGTTTCCTCAGGAAAAGCAATTCTGAACCCTTAAATGTAAAAATACATATATTCCTATTTCACACCCCCCAGCTTTTAAAGACAATCATAACTGCACACTGTAAATACAGTTAAAAAAAAAAAAGGTACTGTGTATCACTACAAAAGAAGTAAAGCAAGGTTAACTAAATAACTCTCCTCCAAAAAAAGACTATATCCTGTAGTTTGGTATTTCTACAGATTATTTCTTCACCTGCAACAGAGGTAGAAGGCTGTGATTTTTCCAGTGCTGTGCCCTTGCCTAGACTTCCAACTGCATGACAAAGTATGCAGTTACATGTTCTGTCTTCCAGTCCCACTCTCCACAGCAAGATGTTTACTTCAAAACCAGTGCAAAAACATTTCTACAAGTAACAAATTCAGGAAACCTCTCTTTCCTACTTTATTTAAATTAAAAAGACAAATAATTACAATCAGCCACATTAATGCAAGATTAAAACGGCAATGGTAAATCACAGAGAGTCGCATTTAATGGTGACATAAACAGAAGTAAAAATTATCTGCATACATTTTTAATGTAAATTGGTGTTATTTGCATGCCCAGAGAGATAGAGGAATGGTAGCAAACATAAAAAAAAAAAAAAAAAAAGGCAATCAACTGTCTTGCCTTAAAGCTTCACATTGGTTTCCTTTCCCTTCTGCAGCAAAGCCCTCTGGCCTCTCAGCATGGAAGCAGAGCTAACACTGACTTCCTGAGGTGCAAGATGCAGCTGTGATATTTAGCTAATTGAAAAACATGCTTGAAAGTGCATTAGTAAATTTTGAAAAGATTGGGCTATAACAAGGTGCTTTTCACACAATCCCTGAATTCAGCCCCCGACATTTTCAGCTTTTTCATAGGTAACATCAGTTTGTCAACACTGCAAATTTAACATTTATTTTATCCTCCAATTTTCATAATCAGTTCATTTGGCTTAATGTGGAACTCTTGTTATTACAAAATATTCACCAAATACATGCAGCTCGATAATACTAATTTTGAAAGTGTATCTGTTGCAATTGCTTCAGCTTCTTCAGCTTACATTAACCTGCTGTGGAGGGGGTTGTTGTGTGTTTCTCCTCCTGTAAAATTTGCAAGGCTATAGTTTTGTGTAGACATGAAACCACAATGTGTATATATAATTCACAGTATGTTTATGAATACATACACAAACAAAAATACACATCCGTATCCAAAATGAAAAAAAAAAACACATCTGCATCATATACATGGTGAAAGGCAGTGGTTAAGGCTGGGATAAGGAGAAAACAATCATGGTATGTTTGTTCTCACAGTATGGAATAATTTAACAAAGAAAAAAAAGCAAAGAGCCAACAGAAAAGCACCCAGAGGAAAAACAAATTCTTGAGAGTATGAAAAGAAGCCAAAACAGAAGATGCATCTACTTCATCTTGTAATACAACTTCATTTTAAGAGAAAGATATAAATGAAAAGTCAGTGAACATGCAGTTTGGTAATTGAAAATCTCTGTAATTACCCTAGTTACCAAGGGAATTTTCATCTATTTGTACTCAAAGACGTTGTTTTTTAAAACCAAGGCAAAATTATAAGAAACTATTAGGGAGCACTCTAAGATAATATTTTTAAGTATGTAATAAGAGTAAGGAACATCTCTGATTTTATGTCCTATAACACCACCCAAACTGCTTCAATTAAATTTCCTGTAGTGCCTACAAACTCCAGAAGCAGTGCATTTTCAGGGAGACTTTAACTGCCTGCGTAGCATCCATGACATACAACAATTCTAAGCAGCCATTGGGGTTTTTGTCTAAGAGGAAGAATGATACCTTACAGGCATTTCCAGGCACACCTCAACGTTCCCACCAGTAAAGCACATTGCTGCATTATAGGAGATATGAGAATTGTTGACTCAAAATAATGTTCTAATGGCTGCCTTGTAACTTGGAATTTTGAAATAATTTCAGTAATTTTCAGCATAGACACAGGCAGTGAGTGAAGTAAACCCTCTAAGAAACTGGTTTAGAAATTTTTCCTCTGATTCATTTGTACTTTAAATAGCTTAAATTAACAGATGCTGGGACTCTAAGCATTTTTCCCTTAGATCTTTAGTCATGCAACAGAGGCAAGCTAAGTGAACTAGATTGAACCTCTACCAAACTAAAGTTAGTAACAGGCTGGAGGCTAAAATCATGTTCACTGTCCCTATCAGCACACATTTGATGTATGTGCTAAACTGATGGCATATGAAAACAAAAAACAAAACAAAACAAAATCCTCATTTTCATTCTTAAAATCCATTTACCAAACAAACTAGGTGTTCAGTTCCCATCAGTAAAATCCTCACTAGCAGCAGCAGAGCTACATGGAGCTCACCCAGAAAAAGGTAGGAGACCTTGGTGGAGAGATCCCCTTGGGTAATGGGCTAAGCTTTCAGTGTTGATGCAGGATGCACTGGGCAAGTAACAGCATTATTTTAAAGAAAAACCTGATTCATAGCACCAGAAAACACAATAAGAAATAGCTTTGATGGAAGGAATATGCAACGACACAAAAAGCAATGGAAATTCAAGCTGACTTTTCTAACTCATAAGAGGTCTGAGTATGTCACCCAGGGGTTAAGTACCTGCTAACACTTCTGCTAAGGCTAAACACTAATACCACCAGGACTGCTCTCCTTTTTGCAGGTGCCATCCTCCTTATCTCGTCCATTCCTCTCTCTCTCCTTTTATACTCTCCAATTTCTTAGTCTATTCATTTTAATTCCTCTATTTTTCTCCCTACCTTGTCCATTCAGCTCTACAACATGAAAAGCTGGAAGCCACTCCCTTTGAGCAATTTCCTTCCTCTCGACCCTTTTGCATTCCTTTGGACATCTTTACTACCTTGAATTGCAGAAATGGATAAAGTTAATCAAAAGCAGGGAATTAACAAAATAGAGAAATATCAACACTTTTTTATCCATTAAAATACTTCAGTGACTATTTTCCCTGGCAGCCATCAAGTGCCTCTGTGCAAACTCCTGTCGTTGAAGGATTAAGACACTGTGATCCAGATGATGCCGAATATGATGCTGAAAACAAAATGTGCAGAGTAAAACAACATTTCTAGTTCTGACAGATGGCACCTTTTTTTTTCCTTTTGAGGATTATTTTTTCTAAAAATACGTGGGTTTAGACTTCTGAAAACTAATAAACTAAAGAAGAAGATATTTTTAAAGTTATGTTTTTATGAAAAGAAAAAAATGGAAAGCAATTAGCTTTTACTCTTGATATATTTCGTACAGCTACCCAGACCTTTCCTGCTCTGCCTGTTTGTTTTTAGTCTGTAAGGACAATGACATCCTGAAGTTACCATTTCTCATTCATTTCACTAAATGTCACTCCTAGGTAGATGGGGAATTAAGTGATTAACCAGGAAGAAGACTGAGCTGTCACTGGGAAATTAATATTTTCAAATTAACTTTAGACAAAGGATGCATAAAATCTAAGTTATGTTGATGAAAACAAGCAGTTTCTCCATAATAAATATGCAAATCAAGCCATTGATCTATCAGTTATTGTGACAGTCTGATGTCTCAGAAAAACTTGCTGTGATTCCGAGCAACATCCATGCAATGATGAATACATATGGTAGCAGATCAAGATGATATTGCATAACTAAGTACTTAGAATGCTTAAAAAAACCCTTTTTATCAGGTAATTTCTAATATAAACAGCTTCTAAATGCAAGAACTTTATCTGTCACTGTTAATTAAACCTGTACTTTGTCAACATACAATAATCCATTTATTATAGTAAAAGCCACTACATTTCAAACCACTCACAAATTGCAAACCATAATTGCTAGGATTATTTTATTTCCAAGTGCAGGCAGCAAAGCCACCTTAAGATTCAACAATGGGGAGATAATTTTGGAGTGTAACCATAGTTCTATCTCACAGTCCATTTGCTTTAGTATTGGCAGCAGACAAGCTGTAATTTTTCACTTCCTAATTAGATTTAGCCATTAATTTAACTGTTCTATCATATTGGTGGGATAGAACCACCTTATTTGTTTGTTCCTTTTCTTTTTCTTTTTTTTTTTTTTTTTTTTTTTTACTAAATAATGTATGGTAATTGTAGAAAATGAGGGGAAAACCACGAAGATCTGAATGTACAAAAATATCTGGGCCTTTCCACACTGGTCATGTAACAACCTAAATTTTAAGCACCTGACTTCCAAACTACAACTTGTGATATTTTAAGAGGCATTTTCTGGTAGCCCATATAGGGAAATAAGGCATTCTGGGAGGGATTCACAGGATCTAACACACTCAAATAGGTAGCAGGGAATGTTGTAGCAATGAGAGTGTCAAATCCCACCTCCCCACAGGCTCAGGTGCCTCGCCCTGGGCTGCAGGGGTCACACAGGAATTCAGGGCACCAACAGCCTCTGTGATTTAGGGAACCAGCAGACGGGCTGTGGGTACCCAGCTGAAACCCTGCAAGACCTCCCTGCTCCACGCTGTCTTTTCTTCTCTGTCAGGCACTGCCTCTCACAAAGCAGAGCCCCCTTGTCAGGCTGGGTGAATGTTACAAGACCAGTTCAATAACAAGTCAAACAGATTAGTTTAAATCACTTTTAATGCTGGTTCAGGCTAACCTGGCTGACTCTGGATCGACAGGGAGTAGGGATGTCTGCTTTGGAGGCAGTAACCACTTACAGAGAAAAGGTAACAACACAAAAATGCAGTGCAGTGGTTACTCATCTTGCTACAGCCAGTCCCAAAATAAACCTCTGCTACTACATTTATGCACCAAAACCACTCTTTTCAAAAAAAGCGAGCGAGGGTCATCCCTATGAAAAGACCCCAGCATAATAGAAGGAGACAACATGAGTCACTTCTCTTTGATACACTGTTGAGAAAAAGAGGTGAATCTTCCACAGTGTTCTCAGCATGAAAGGGTTCAAACTCACATTTTTTCCCCATTTTTTGTAATGCTCCAACCTCCTGCCCTCGGCCAGAAGCACCGCCTGCTCTCCACAGCTGTGTGGAAAACATCTCTATGTTAAAGTTAACTGGAAGCAAAGAAGGGCAGCACAATTTGTAGTGTGGGGGGGTAGAACACCCATTTAGGACAAGCAAGAAGAGGAGGTTGGGGGCTAATCCTTCTTCTGGCTACTGCTCACAATTTTTACACAGAGTATTTTGCCCAAAGGCAGCTTAAACCGTACTTGGATTAGTAACTGGGCCGAGATCTCTGCTGACCCGGGCGACTGCCTTGGTGACTGAACTACAGACATACTGTGTCTGTTCAGCCCAAGGACCCGGAGGGTTTTTTTAGCAGAATGACAGAGATGTAACCGGAGTGGACAATGCCCTCTGTGCTGCATACCTAGGGCTCTTTAATGAGAAATGAAAGATCTCCCTGAGGCTACAAAGAGCCCCAGAGTTCCAGGCTTGCAAGCCTGGATGAGTGCTCTATCTACTGAAATATTGTATAAATTTCAGAAGTCCCGATTTGGCCACTCTATACCGTGCAGGCATCACATCAAACAGCCTTTGGCTGAATAGAGCTGCTAAGGAGATGTAGATGAAACATCACTTTCCTTTTGGAGCCCAGAGAGCCTTGGGTTTGAGATGGATCTGTGTCATGGAGAAAGCAGCACTTCAGGAACACAGGGACTATACTGCAAAAATAAGAGTCTGTTCATGCTGGGCAAGAGAGTCCTGCATTTTCTGAGTCTCCACTTCAGATGATTGAACCCAATATTTTCCAACAAACAGCTCTAGTTGTGGTGTTTTAACGTTCCCCATCTTCCCAGGGAAGCTGTAACTTAAGGGAAGTATTTGTAAATAGATATCAGTGTCTCTCACAGCACAGGCGTTGAAATAGGGAAAGTCTTCCCACAAGTCTACTGACTGAACAACCCCCTTTGGAGCTGTTTCTTAAATAACTCCCACAAGTATTTGTAGTGCTCTTGCCTTTGGATGAAAATACATCTAAATTAAAATTTACTCAAGAATTGGTAAAAAAATTTAAAGCATGGTTAGACCAGTGCCAGGATCTAGGGTGAACAATTAAAAATTCTCAAAGAATTTGCCTTGTACAAGGAAGGAAAAAAATATTAAATATTTTCATAGGGGGTTAGAACTCTCATAGGAAGAGGCACTGACAGTAGAGAGTGCAAACACTGCAGCACCAACAGACACTTTTGGAAATCTGAGGGAATGTACCTGGGAACGTGAAATGCAGACATGAACGAAAGATATATAATCTTCCACCCTGTAGACAGAGACATACATCTCATAGTGACTTCTCAGTCAGATTGTTATTTTTCCCTATTGTGCATTTGGGACAAGAATCTCATTCTAAAATCATTCTGAAATGTATTAGACAACAAGAGACTTGGTACTTATGCCAAAAGAGCCAAGATGTCACCTCTGGAGCTAGAAGCAACAGATCTGTTGAAGTCCCTGACACAAAGTCCCTTGGCTTTGTATAAAAACTCAGCTTATATTAATTCTGAGACTTCCTGAATCTGAAAAACAGGATAGGGGTTTCTTCAGAGACTTCAAGACCCAGCAAACGACCCTTGCTACAGAGAAGCAATTCTTTCTTCTACATTAACAAGTACCAGAAGGCTAATTAATCCTTAAGCATAATTATAACTCACCCAACCAAAAAAGCAAGGTCAGACAACGAGTTTGTAAATCACCAAAAATTGTAGATGATTATGTAATAGGCTGTCATTGCCTTGAGGCTTTACATTCTCTGACTGCAGAGGCATAGGTGAGGTGTCCTACAAAACATTAAAGCATGTGCCAACCAAAGGAATTATTATATTCTCAAATCCGCATACTGCAAACCCAAATTTGTTTATTATTGGCATCCTCCCATTGAAAGTCAGTGATATTACACGTATTAGTGTCACAAGAAAGGAAAAGAGAATATAAAGGAAAAAGGAAGGAAAATAACACTACTTTGGGATTTAGAATGAAACATAATCACTACCACTGCTCTCTGAATCTGAATTGGTAAAACCATAAGATTATCAACAGGACTTGATACAGGTATAACAATGAAACCTAATTATTTCTCCCAAAGCAGGCCATTCCATTTCAAACAGAGCTAGGAGCAATAAAGCCTATGCCATTAACAATTAGTCTTCTGCACACATGATTAGACTCAGAGATAAAGAAGCTTCTGAATTTAATGATGAATCCCATATTTCTGGCTGGGCTCAATATTCTCCACTAATTATAGTGAAAGACCTTTGTGGTACTTAAAAGTATTTAGATTACAAAATATGGCACTGTCTCCATAGATTGACTATTAACACTTCACATTTAATATTGGGTGTTAAACTACACTGTGAATTAATATCGGCATTCGGGATTATTTCTTTTGTTTAAGTTAAAAAAAAGTAATTCTGAAGAGCTAAAGGACAGTGTTTTATGGCTGTTTGCCATCTAGTAACCTTTAAGTATGTGCTGTACACATATGCTACCCTAAATTAAAATTCAGCAGAATGTGTTACCAAATGAACTTCAGGCAAGAGAATCAAGTACTGCAGGAGGATGAACTGAGTATCTGACATGGGCTGGCTCTTCACAATACCAGGAACAACTACAATTATACTTGGTACACAAGAGGAAAAATAAAAAGATCATTATATATTTCAATAAATAACATTCTAATGCCAATAAAAATGTTAAATATTTCCTTTATATAGAGAGCTTGGAACTGGTCACAGAAACATCATTTACTGAACCTGCTATGGATAAATATCTTCCATTCTATCATTTGGCTTGCAATAGATATTTCTTCCTTTTAGACTTGGAAAGAAGTTAAACAAAACATAAAAACTCCATAATTGAATTACAAAGCTAATGAGAACTACAGGAAAGAGAAAAAAAGTTTTAGTCTGTGAAAAAAAATATTTTTAATATGTAATTTACAGTAATGAAAATGGTTCTCAGCTTCAGCGTGCCTTAAGACTGTTGTATCAAATCAGTGATATATATTCTACCGACTTTTATGCAGTTGCTAATATAGATTTGTTTCCTGGCATGAAAAGTATATCCCTGTACAGTGCTCTGTGTCTGGTATTTTTAAATCTCTTGAGAAGTGCAAACACCCACTGGGAACAACGTTCTCAGCTCGGTGTGTGCATATACTGCACACACATATACACCCATGTATGTATAGCCCCCAAAAAAACTTTCTCTTTGTGTCTTCCCTGTTAGGGATGTTCAGAAATCTCTCTGTCATTTGTGGATGGCTGGAGCGGGTTCCTAATTTGCCAAAGCTGACAATTTTGCTCACAACTAACAGATCGTTTCACAGGATGTCGTGTGGGAGGGAAAACATGCCCAGCACTGTTAAAACGGCACATACAGGGGCAGAAGTATTTTTACCAACTTTGCAAAATTTGACAGTCTCCAACTGCAAGTAAAACCAAAAACATGAACAATTTAACCCAAATGAATCACTGTGTTTTGGGAATAGACGCATCTCTGTACTCCCTGTACAAAACGGTTGTGGAGACGAAAGAAACAGATTTCAATAATTCTGATAAGAAAAAAAAAAAACCAACTGTTTTCAATGGCTGGAAAGATTACAGCAGCTCCTTCTTATCACAGATTAAGGCATAAAGTTATACATGGGGGAACAGTGAATTTTGTAGAGCATCACTGATAGTACAATCCCACTACAAAAAGCTGTGCTGTTCCATGAAGAATCTGGTACTGACCACAGCAAGAGGCAGTAGGGTCTCCTCTATAAGTTTTTTGGGCTCACTCCTTAAGCCCCATGGATGCACCTTGAAAATTATAAATATAATAATTGGAGCTACTATGCTCTCTACCAGCATAATTTGCATATGTTGATATGCCCATATGCATAACCAATAGTATCTCCGTGTTTTCCAAGAACACCTTCTATTCAGCTGCTCTGGAGTTCATTCAAGGTTGCAATCTACTTCATATTTCCAATGAGACAAGTTTGTACTTTTTCTCAGAAACGCAATTAAAACCTAAATATTACAGCACCATATGCAGCCAGTAGTGTATTTCAGTCTGTTGGTTTTACCAAATTTCACATGAGAGAAACAGTCTAAGAAATACTGTAATCAATATCAAACCACTGAATTAATGGACAATAGTAGCCTGAATTGACGCTGACAGAGCCTCCAAAACAGGATTCCTGTCATCAAACTCAATGGTCCCACTAAGACTGGCAGGTCAAATCCCACTGTAAACCCAGTCTTACTAGAGACTGTTTCCTGCCAACATGCACAGGCAAATCAAGGCAGGAATAATTGCAATATTTCAGTGTGACTTTCAAGGGAGGAATTCTACAGGTTGACTTATGGTCATTGCTGATTTTTCCCAATGCAAGGCAGAAATCTCAAGCACACTAATTAAATTTGGCTTCCAAAACACAAAGCTAAAACTGCTGTTGCCTAAATGCTTTCCTGACATTTCCTTCTGAGCAGGTGTCAGCACAAAGCCCAAATGACATTCCCTGGGTGTCATGTGAAAAAAAAAAAAAAATTGTATTATTAGGGATTAATTTCAGCATACTGTAGGAAAATGCCTCAAACAAAGTGTAAAATATCTTCATCCCCCCACTTTTCACTGCCTTTCCCAGTGGTACTGACTGATTGCCGGTGGGTGTAAGATCTCCTGGCTTCACAAAGGCAGCATCACTTCCATGTCTGTCATCCAAAGGGTATCAGGGAAAGCACACTCTCCACGTGAACGCCCTCCTCTGATGCAGAACCCTTTGACTCGCAGACCTCGGTGCAGACTGCTGCCAGATTGCTGTATTAGCTGCTCCACGCTTTTTCAAACATTTACATGACAAGATGAGACAGACAAACGGATCCTCGTCCGGATGCTATGAATCATTACTCATTGCCAGCAGCGCATCCACTCAGCTCACACTCTTAAAGGCACATTAAGCAAAATTTATGTTTGGTTACTGTACAGCCCAAATGGCAACCCTGGTTTATTGGCAATAACTCATCACCTGTGTCTCACTTACAAAGTACCTCACAAAGGAAGCTGGCAAAAATGATTAAAAATTGACAGAAACAAAAGGAGAATCAAGTCAATTTTCTTCATTGTCAAAGTTGGAAGACATGAATGACAAACAATCCTAATTGATTTACTAGATTTCTTCCTCCTTCCTGTGTGTGTATTTAAATACTTTTCCATATCAACTATATCTTTTATTGTTGCATTTAATATACAGGAAATTCTTTATCACTACTTAAAGAAAAATCACTTTTAAGAAAATTCTTCCATTGATCATCTCACATGTGTTGGATTATTTGCTTTGCAACCCAAGTATTTGATTGCTTGATTACACTGTGAATTGAAACCTGGGCACACACATCACCCATTTCTCTTCTGCATAAATGTTATTCAGTAGAGGACAAATTGAGGACATGAATACATAAATTTTCCAATATGAGTCAAAATCATAGTGAGTCACTATCAGCTACAAGAAACTCACTAACTCAGCTCATTCACATACATGTGTGCACCCTTTGGAGCAAGGAATCTGAAGCGGCACAATCCAAACCCAGAGAACTCACAATCACTGATTTAAGCCAAGTTGTGCAACAAAATACTCAAAATAAAATTCAAAAGAAAATGTCATTACTCTCAGCCTTCTCAGCACCTTCCATAGCCCCTGGTGTCCAAATTGTTTTCAGTCAGTTCAGCACATCTCTAGTATATAATTTGTTTTATTCAGTGGAATTTCCTGTCATGTCTTGTCACATCAGTCCCAGAATGGCTCACTGCCTTTAAGAGATACAGAACAGTTTACAGTAAGGGGAAAATGTCAGAGAACACCACAGTCAGAGCTCACTCAATGCAAAGGGAAACACTGATATGGAAAAACTATCTCTGAACTCCACAAAAATGCAAACTTCAAGTGCTGGAAGGATTATTTCATATTCCAAAGAAAAATGGAATGTATAGCAAGAGTTCTTTACATCAAAATGGAAACCCAAAAGCATTTTATGTATATCCCATTTGGGAAAAATGGAGAAACATACAGTGTAACCTTCTCAGACTCATATTTAATGCAGAAATCAAAGTGCATGCAGAGGGTTTAGCTTGCTTTCAGCTCAGCATGAGTGAAAAAGGTAAATTCCTGGTCAGATCGTACTACCATCATCTGCATTCCACCTTCTCCACTTCTTCTAGTCTATCTCACATTTCAAGCTCATAGCATGTTCAATTTGTTGAACAATTTAACAATCAGCTAGTGAAATATTTTCAATTTCCTCAAAATTATAGAATCATTTCCTAGGATAGAAAAAAAAAAATCAGCCCTCAGTCTGCAACAGCAACACAGCCTAATAACTTGTGTTTATCTAGGTTAGAAACAGCAGCTTTATACCACAGGATTGATTGGGTGAAGATCTGTGGACAGAAAATCAAATTGGATTATGATGTTCCCTTCTGATCTTTTACAGTATGAATTTGTGACTCAATCCTCAGCTTTGGTTCACACACGATGTTAGGCTGAAAACCATTTGTATTTTTATTAACACCACTGGTCCGTGTCTTCCCTTCTTGATGGTAAAGTTCCTTTAGCAGCACTGGAATTTCACCAATGAAACATGAGGCACAGTTTTTCAGGAGTTACCTTGACACTGAAGAAACACTTTGGAAGAGCCTTTGCAATGCTGAGTTAAATACATCTGCCCTGCTAATTCATGCTCAGCTCAGTAAGAGAGCATTCAGTCAATAATGCAGGGATACAAAACCTTGATGAAAACCTGACTTCAGACACTGGCAGCCAGTTTGTGATAAACCTTACAAGAAACTCCAGCTACTATTTAAGGAACAGAAAACGGCATTAGCCCCGTGATACTCTGCATTCATGCAGCATGGAGGAATAGGAGACAGTACTAAAAAAATTACAAGCTTGCAAGTTTACACAGCAAATAGAAAGAAACCAAACATTTGGATAAGGAAAGGGGTGTGCTTTGGGATTTCCCCTTTTCTGGAGAGGCCTGGGTGCAGTGGAACATGAGGAATGAGAAATAATTTTAGAGCAGACAAGGTGAGGCTGAGGTCAAGTTAATGAATAAACAAGGGGTTATGCCACTGTGAGACACATTAAGTGCCCACAAGAGGAAAGTGAGGCCCGATCAGATTCCAGAGAAGTTGTGAAGGAAAAAACAGATTTGATTTGGTGAGTCTGACCAGGGGAAAGAAGAGAAAGATTTGAGTACTACTAAAGGTTGAAAACAGCATGATAAACAGGTTAGAAAGTGCTGACCTCAGTGCTCTGTCAGGTTCTTCCATTAACTGAAATACAGCCCTGGCACTAAAGAAGTCCCAATTTTCCCAATTAGGAATCCAAGGCTGTAAAAAATGCTTTCTAAGAAAACACAGGAAAATTTCATGATGTGGTAAAGGATAACAAGTTCGGTATAATAAAATTTAAGAGTTATTTTAAAAAATATTCACATTTTAAAAAATGTTCTGGCAAAGCAGGAGAAGCGACACCCTGGGATTCCCACACAGAATTCAGTTTCCAAACAGTGGCACAGCTGGGTTATGTTTTTATCAGGATCCATCTTACAAGGCACCAGTTAACCTCCTGTGGGCATACACAGTTCCAAATGAAACACACACCGAATCACCCAGAACATGACAAGATCTCTTGGCACTTTTCATAGGAGATCAAAAGAGAAGGGGAAAAAAAAAAAAACACAACAAAATAAAGCTCCCTGCCTCCACCCCAGGCATTTGAGCATGGCTGTTCTTGGACACTGTCCCAAAGAAGGGCATATGCCGAGGGAGCTCAGAGCTCTGTGAGTGAGATTCATCAGGGCAGAATTATCCCAGATTTACATTTCTTTAATGCCTGCTCTAAAGTAAGGTGATGTAAAAATCCCACTGGGCACCACAAGGAGCGAGGGAGTGGGACAGAAGTCAGGATCCATTTGCTTTAAAGAACAGGCACGTTTTCTTGGTGGCATCCCCAGGTTAAAAAGCATCTTGTTAAAGGTTCCTTTTGAACTCAGGCAACACCACTGACAAGTGCAAGCTTCCCCTGCTGGGACAGCTTGCTCATTCCATTTTGCTGGGATAATTAGTTTTGAGCTACTATAATTGTAAAAAAAAAAAAAAAAATCATATTCTTTGCTTCATTTTCATAAAGTGTCAGTAACTCATTGCCTGTCAAGTTCCCTAGACCTGGGAATATGCTCTGCTTGCATATCAAAAAAATATTGAGCGAGTGTGTCAACACAGTTTACTAATTCAGCCATTTCTGTCCTCATATCTCTACAGAGCTCTTTTGGCTGCCTGCTGTAATTTGTGACTATCAAGTCTGCCTCATTTTGTCTGTATCTGGTGTCACATTAGCAGCAATTTATTTTAATTGATTCTTGATCAAAATGATCACCAGAGATCCCACACATCATCCTTTGCTATGTGCATACTGTAAGCTATTGGACTACCCTGTTGGGATAGAAAGATGACCTTTTGGATGCTCTAATAATGATGGCTGACACGTTTGTTAAATCTACTGGCACTGAACTGCATGATATACCATTCAAATGGCAACACGATTTGTTATGTGACATTAATTCCCCATCATTGTGCATCATTCTATGGATTCTTGGCATTTCATCCAAAATTTACCTTCAGAACATTAAAAAAAAATCTGTCTATAAAAGAGTAGGGTGTTCAACCTAATGAGAAAATGCTGTCTTCATAAAATTGTTTATATATTGCTTCATTATTCATTTTTTATAGGTACCTTATTAAAATTGGAAAACAGAGTCAGAAAGACTATAAAAAAAGCTTCGTAACGAAAGCTCACACTTCATTTTTCTGTGCCAATTCCTTTAAAACACTGAAACACTGGAGAATACTGTTTGTCAAAACTGACTACAACAAATCATCTTTATATTTAAAATTTCATCTCCTCTCTCTGCTTAAGGAATGAAACACTCAAAATATTTAGTGCAAAATAAAAAGACCTATTACCCAGAGTTATGACTTTCCTGAGGTCTACTCTTCATCACACCTCACACGACCAACAGGACAGCTGCAGGAAATTGCCTTAAGAAAATGAAGGATTGTGGTATAATATGGGCATCTGAAGAGCATGTTCCTTGCATATAGGTCTTTAGAGTCTTGCCTCCACAGGGAGCTAATGGTCTGTGAGTAAATTAGTGCCATGAACATCTTTTACATCATATTACCCCAGGGAGACCTTAGACCTACTGACTTCAGCACATGAAAGATGTATTAAATGTGTTCTGACCATTGACTGTCAGGTTTATACTCATCAAAACTGCCTTAGACACCAAGAAATTATAGATGATGTTTTGATCCTCATGATGCTCAAGCAGAAATTGCCTTTCCTTAATCTTCTTTTCTTTGAGACATACACCTCATAGCAAGAGAGTGCACTGTCATCATTGAGAGAACAAAAAGTAGTTTTTGTATTTTATGTGTTACTAATTATACAACATTTTTTTCCCATGGGGTAAAACCCCTTTTCTATCAGTGTATGGACTACCACATGATGAATACTTTATCACGTTTATTTCTTTTTGTGGACTGTGCGCTATTTTTCCATGTGTTGTAACTTGTGAAGAATTAATGAGATTTTCCATTAAGTTTTCTGACAAAAAAAACCCCTTCATAGTGCATGTATTCTATTTTCTGTTTCTGAACCATCCACTTCTCAGGTAGTGTGGGAGTAAATGGCAATGCATGACTGGGAGAACAAAATAAGAAGCTACAAGGAGTGAAGAAAGTGAGAGGAACAGGTAGTGCATTGTCAGGAGAGAAAGAACCATGTCACATTTATTTTGAGGAAGCAATGGGAAGCAATGCACATGAATGCAGTGGAAAAGCTAAACACATTTAAAGGTAGTTTTATAAGCTTGAGCACTAAACCTCTGCTGAAAGTGAAGTATTCTGAAATGAAATGTGTGCCTTCAGCTCCTTTTAATCATGCTGAGAAAACATGAGAAACAAACAAACAGAACCTCCATCTACAGTGGTACAAATAGTACTAAATGCCCTGTGGAGATTGTAGGCCCAGGTTTCAGTCAGACCCTGCAGGTCACAGCCAGGAGGATCCCAGTGGTGGTGCCTCAGCTGGTGGGTGATGGCAGATACTGTGCAGAATGGGTGGGATGGGTTAAACCACACCTGAAAACCCCCTCACAGAAAGGCACCTGCTTCTTCTGGGTGAAGACAGCATAATGTGCCCCATAAAAATATCTGGTTGCTGCTTTGGGTTAACAGAGCTTTTGCCTTACTGCATAAACTCAGAAAGAAACACTGCTGCCTGGATGTGTCCCAGCTTAACACTGATATTCAGGGACTCTGTCCTGGGATTGTTCATTGTCTCTTCACTGCAGCTGCTAATGAAGTCATTAACAACAATTTCAGCTGCTGAGATCCATACATGTAGAGCATAAACTAATGAACTCAGGACAAAGATGACCTTCCACTTATTTCACAGGCCATCAGAAACTCCTAGATTAGTAAATCAGAGCGAATTTAACTTGTGAACTCAGATGCCAAATCTGTAGCTTGCTCCCTATCCCAAGAGTAATTTTTTTTCAAAAATACTGATGAAAGATTGGGAATCAAAAGTTCTTTACAATGGCAACAAGATAACAGCCCTGAAGTTGATTACTGGTTTCAGGAAATAGCTTGTTTTACAGGAAAATTGTGGAAAGGTGTCAATTAATATTCATCAAGACATCAATCTTTCTCCATTCTCTTTTTAAAGCTGAAACACCAGCCACAAAGTCTCTGTGTTACCTTGCCAAAAGCAAAAAATCTTGTCTTTTCTTCTATTTCCTCGCATTTAAAATGCTACTCAGTATACAAAACAAATTCTCTGAACTCTGTCAACTTTAAAAATGAAAAATTTATGTGACTTTGTGCAACTTTATCTGGTGACACCTCGGTTCATACCATTGATCAAATTTGGTAGGAGAAAAGCACAGCCCTAACTAAAATAGTCAAAGCAACATAACAGCTATGTTTAGTCATAATGCCCAAAAATTTCCTGAATGGGATATTACAGTTTGTTATTCAGTAGTTATG
Source organism: Pyrocephalus nanus (assembly GCA_038380795.1). NCBI lineage: Eukaryota > Metazoa > Chordata > Aves > Passeriformes > Tyrannidae > Pyrocephalus > Pyrocephalus nanus. Next base: position 5,230,584 of record CM076270.1, on the reverse strand, counting down.
GATCACTTTGTATCAATGATGTGTTTAACAAATACTGTCCTTCAGCTGTCCCAGTGCAGAAGGCTGTCCAAGCGAAGATTGAAGGAGAGAAATTCACACGTGACTTGCTTAATTTTACCAAGATGAGCAGAATTAACCAGGCAGAGAGAAAACTATGAGCTTAAATTCAAATAATGTAAAGCTCCAGCTACCTGGGCACATTTTGCAGCCTTTTATTAAAAGCAGATAAGAAAAAACAACCCAAAAACATAGTCATAGATGAGTTTTCTTCTCTATCCTTTTATAGACTCCTCCAGCCACTAAGATCACTCTCACTAAGCAGTTTAAAAGCAGCAGCTCTGGGAATAAAGCAATTCTGTAGCTTTGCTTACTTAGTATTCTCTTAGAAAGCATTAAGGAGTTGAAATCCTCACCAGGAAACATGCTGTGAAAGAAAATTTTCCTTATTTTTTTTCAAGGCCTCATCCAAAGCCAATGAAACGAAAGGCAGGAGAGGATGCAAGTGATAAATTCAGGTTCCCTTATCCCAGCCATGCTTCCCTGACAATGCCATTGGGTGTAGTGGTCCCAGGACTGCTAAGACAGAGTACAGGAGCTACAGCAGGAATATAAGAGAAGGGAAAAGCACCAAAAACCAAGAAGCAATCAATTTTTCCACCACAGAGCTCCACACAGCAAGTTCATGTGCTTTTGGAATGCTGCCTCAGCTATTACAGTGTCACTGAATTTAAATGAAAAAGATGAGAGAAAGAAAAAAGGAGCAGGTGCTGAACTTCCTTCTCTGTGAGGAAACATGACACAGCAGAGTCTCATATTAAATCCTCTATCTTCATGCTAAGGTCTTCTGACATTTTAAATATCAGCCATAATGATTAACATCTCTCCTTAAAGCCAGAAGCTAAAATCCGCCAGCCTGCCACACACAGTGACACCTTTAAACACTCACACACTTCAGCAGTTACTAATTTTCCAATCCAGTACCTGGATATGACATTTTGACAAGTTTGCAAAGGATTTGCTAAACTACTTATTACTTCAACGTATAAAAAGAATGCTTTTTTTGCAATACCTTTCAAAAATAACTTCTGAACACATTTTATATGTGATTTTCTAAAGTAGCTTTCCCATTGCTCTACTTTCATGTGCCAAAGGAGCCTAATGGCACTCGCAGCATCCAGGTAACTTACAACATCTAATTACTTCAGTATTATTTTTAGAGAAAGCAAACCATTTTCCATCCAAGTTCTCTCAAGCAATACAGTCACTAGGCAAATGGATCAGGAATTTGCAATGTCATTTCTGGTGATTTAAAGTAGATGCCACTAGAGCTACCCAAAGCTTTGTGCAAAACAGGAGTATGGCCCGGAGCTGCTTTGTATTTGATAGATGTCTGCGTCACAAACACCACCATAAAAAAAAAATAATACAAAAGCAATGCTGGAGGTGTTTTAATGAAAAGGTAAAGACATGGCAATGGAAAAAGTCTTTGGAGGTGAATGCAATGATGGGTGGAGAGGAGGCTGCGTGAGGGAGCTGTCAGACCTCAGCCCTTTTTTCTGTACGAGTTCATAGGGGAGAGTAAGAAGCTCAGTCCAATACTATTGGCAACTACTAAATTAGTTATAGAAAACAGGCTGTAATCTGATTGACTCAGAGCTCCTATAGAGTGCCTATATTATTCTTTCTCCCTGAAGTTCTCCTGGGTCAAGTGACTGCTTTCCCATTATCAGAATAATGACATGCTATTCTATGGATCTGATACTAATCTACGAAGAATCTAAGAAGCTCTTTATTATCTTGAAGGTAAACTGGGTCATGTGTTAGCTTGGTACAAACCACAGGCTGATTTAATAAGACAACAGTGAAAACTAGAATCACTCACAGTGGGGCAGCATTTAGCACATAGAGTTAGCTAAAATGCTGGCAGTATAATTATTATGCCACGCTAAGATAGACTCAACACTGCACAAACATCACATTTCCCCAGCAGATTTTACAAAGCATTTGAACTTGCAAAGAGGTAGGAGAGATGGAGATCAAAAATGACCTTCAAAAAGTCATGAAGTGGATCAAAAGCCCTGGGAAACAGGGATGGCACACGTTTAGGCTCAGCTCAGAGGGCCACTTATTGACTGGGTATCCTTATTTGAGCCACAGATCTGGTCCATGTGAATGTAGTGCTCAACAATACAATAGGCAAAATGTTATCTCAGTGTATTCAAATGCACTCCAAAGTGATCCCAGAAGAATCAAGCCCTTAAAACTTTTAGGAAGGGAGCACCATTCTAGTCCAGCTCCACATGGCTCTCCCCTTCCCCTGGGAGTAATAGGTAACCCTTTCTGGAATGCAGCAAAACTCCTCATGGACTACCAGAAACCAAAGATGTATTATAAGCTTCTTCTCCAGGAAAAACAGTCCTCATACCATGGAACTTACAGCATATAGGTCTTGGAATACTGGTTATAATGAAAACAAGCAGGTCACAGAGGACCTTTTTAGCTGATACATGGCCTATTGCTTTGAACTTTGTCAAAAGATGTTCACACATACCAATACGTGACTTACACATATTATCTCTTAATCAGTGATGTCTTTTCAGTTATAGGCATTTTTTAGGTTGAGAAATGGATCAAGCTGGGCTGGGAGGGTAGGATTTTGGAGCTAGATCCCATTTTCTGTCAACACTCAGAATCTGGGCAAGAACAAGGCCTGAACTGGCACTGGATACATTATTGTGGGTTTGATTTCTTCTCAAATGTGTACCAAAACACCTTCAGCTTTTATAGTTTTTATCTGTAATTCAAGACACTAAATTCATGTAAAATTTTCCTCCTCTCTCTTCCTATCTGTCAAAGAAATGAGTTTGGTTATTCCAGCAAAATCTACCAATATGCTGAATAGGATAAATATTTATAAATTATATATTGACAACTCTGTTTTATAGTCTACTTTTTATATGGGATTTTAAGTAAAAATCAATTTTATAAACAGTACACCATGTTTTTTAAACTGCTTTTTTTTTAAATTGCTTTTTTTCCTTGTTTCACTGCACTGCAGAGGGATGGCAGGCTTAGCCCATATAGTGGCTATGAAACAACTACACAAGCAAGAGGAAGAGATATTAGAAAAATGAAAATACAGAGATATCATTACAGAATTATGTTTCTGACATGACTGATGTATTAATCACATGCCTACAGTTGGACAAGAAATTCCTAATAGACAAAGACAAACCAAGAAGTGTCATGGAATGAAAGTGTCCCAGCCCAATCCTGACACAGGCTGTTTCCAAAAGAACTAATCCACAGAGTGCCAGGCAAGTTACTGGGTCTGTGCCCACATTCTTTCACTTTGTAACTTGGCATTTTTAATAGAAATTTACTGATTTTTATATAGTTATGAGATCAGACATACATAAGCTTTTCATAACACTGAATACAATAACCTTGAAAAGTATACAAGACTCTTCCAAAAGTCTTCAAGAATTGTAAAAAAAAAAAAAAAATTAGAGATAGTTTGTGTCTAAACATGCTTGCCATTAGCAAGAAGAGGATACTGTTGTTTCATTTGTTTTAACCCAATTCCAACCCCGTTTCGACCACAGGCTCAGGTTGTCACTCCCAGGAATGCTCCTGGCTGCCATCTCGTGTTTCGTTTCTACATTGCAATCCTTGTTAGGGGAATATTCTCTGCAGATCAAATTTATGCTTCTATTCAGATAAATGCAGGGAAAAATTCAGAGAACGACAGTGGCAAACTGTTGCTTTAGTCTCTGCAAAATGAAACTGGGAGTTTTTCCAGCACCGATTCTTGGACATCGCCAATACATCCCCCTATCTTCTGTAACATCGAAAAATTACAGATGACCTTTATTCATTTTGGGCCAAGATTTAACTCTGTCCTATCTGAATCTTTTTTAATAAGACTTCAAAACCAAATAAAGAGTCTGGTACCCTTAAATGTAATTCCAGTCCCCTTCGTTCTCCTGCTACACTTCAAACAAGGCTTTTGTTGTGTCTTTTGTTCGTTTAAGGCTTTGCTGTCTGGCTTGAAGGCCAAGCTACACATAGAGTTTGGCAGGCATATTGTCATGCTCCAGCACCCAGACAGGAGAAGTGATTTTACTTTTCCCCTATATAAATAGATAAATGCTCCTATATTTCTGCACTTTCCTTTAAAAGTGAAATTATTCTAAAAATAAAGGTCAGACGTGTCAGGTAGAATTACACTTAGGCAGACAGCATTAGGCCTGATATCCCTGTTTCCTTTTACTCTGGAGTCAGTGGAAATTTTGTGCATTTAAAGAAGACAAAATTGGGCCTTTTATTAGGGCCACATTATGAGCTTCTTTCTCACCTCACTGAATAAGCTACTCAATGGAATAGTTCCATTGACTGTAATGAAGCTATTCCAATACAGTGCTAAAAGAGCAGCTGAGTCAACCTGAAATGCCTCCAAAGGCTCCTGATTGCTGCACCAGAGGGGACCGAGACACAGAAGAGAAAATCCTCCCAGTTTCACAGCACTGCTTACTCTGTGTCACTGCTTTGAGAGCAGAACAATTGGAAGGTTCAGTGCCAGGTCCCAGAGCTCAAGGAACAGGGATCCTGTGATGGATCAGGGGCTGAAATAGGAACATCTTTGCACCTTGTTAGACACGGCAGGATATCCAGGACATCTGTGGCAGACTGGCAGAGCTCACAGGACCTGGGGGAGATCTGTGTCCCTCTGGAGAGCATCGGGGGGGAGACAGCACAGCCTGAATCTCCAGGGGGTGACAACAGGTACCTCGAGCATCCCTACGGTTTCCTTAATATACACCCACGTGCAACTTCATATTGAGCAGCTCACAAAGCAACGGGCCAGTAAATGGCACAGATTTACTCACCGGAGTAAGGAACACACAACAGTTTGTGTATGCAGGTAGATTTTTCACAGATAATACCATCTTGATCTTTGTTTTGTTTGTGAATGTATGTGTGATTCATCACAATCTGGACCCAGGACTGCAGAAAATTTGTATCTCAAGTAAAATGAATAAAAGGGAAATGAAACTATTCTGTGACAGATGACAACCAAAGCATGGGCAAAGGAAATGATTGCTGGGTGCACTGTGTTTTAATCCCGAGGGCAGAAAGAAAGTGCAAGACCTCACTCAGCTAATGACACACACAATAATTTCTAATTATCAGAAACTGCTCATATGTGATTAGCACAGACCTAACAAATGACGGTACACTTATACCATTAATTTTGGAGTTTTTCCTCCCAAAGTGTCAGCATAGAAATTATATATTCTCATTGCTTCACAGGTAAACATTTCTTCATGAAAAAGGCTGTGGACAAGGATAAGTCCCTTGCTACTATAGTCTCCTGACTTATGCAGGTAAATATTGTGAATCACTGGGACATAATTTCTCTTAATAGAAATTAATTAGCATGAAAGTGAAGTTTAATAATGTGGATTATCAACACTAAGAAACTGATTTTTCATGAACTGAAGAAGTGGATGCAGCAGTGGATGGATTAAATTAAACCTTTTTTTCCTAAATATAGCTTTAACATAGTCTTACCTATGCCTGCACCTGCATTTGAAACACATGAAATTTTCAAGGGAAAAAAATGGATGGAAATTGAAGGCAAGCATAACCTGTAAATAATATATTCCCATTGCTCTAATGTGTAAGAGCGACTTCACTGCTCACGGACCATTCCATGAGTTATACAGAGCAATATAAAATACAACTTAAGTGACTGGCCATGGGAGCAGGGAAAGCAGGGATAATAGCTGCATTACAGTATTTCACCATACTACAGCAGTCACAGCAACTACACCTAGAGCCTTTCCACATTGTAAACCCAGCCAGGAGATTATTTTTAGGTCTGTACCATTTAAACTTTCTGTTTTGCTTTCCAAAATGTCCCAAATTCCCAATTCTATACCTAAACCCTGACACAGCTCCCTCTATGGCAGAAACCGAACTTGCAAGGAAAATTCCGTTTCACCAAGTGTGTTACAACTGGGGAGAGACAAATCTCCCCTTTCCTGGCACACCTTTCATTGATATTGCCAAGTTTCTGAATTGAATATCCCTCTCTCTCCTGAAGCTTGTGCAGTCGATGCAGTTGACCCCAATGGCTACCACGCACTGCTTTCAGAGCGCATCCTGCCAGGTCAGTCCCAACATATTATCTGTCTAACACTCCAGTAATTCCATTTGTGGAGCTTTACGGGTTTAAAAAGCAACTCTATTCCTGCAGAGAGTTACCCCAACTATTTCCTACAGCACAGGAACTGTAAGGTCATGGAGTGACTGAGCCTACCCTTGTTTCATAAGCAGCTTCTTTCAACAGCTGTAATATCTGGGACGAGTGTTCGGAGAGTGTCATTTGGCCTCACTGAGTGATTCATTGTATACTGGAAAACTGCTCTGCATTCTTCTGGATGCCTTTGCTGCGTAGCCAGGACAAAGCCCCATTTAGCTGGAAGCCCAGCATAGTGGCTCATTATTCACCTGCCATGGCAGTCACAATATTGTGATGGCTCCCAAACAATGGTGAAAATTCCTACCTAATTTTTACAGGAACACATTTCATTTTCTGCCTTTGTATCCTGAGAAACAGAAACTGCGTATGGACAGAGTGTAGGGAAATGGAAGCCCTAATCTTTATGTAATAAAAATAAATTGCCATAGTGCTCTATGAACTGCCACAAGATGCTCAAGGCTCTGTGATCCTGCCTTGGCACCAGTAGGAGATGCTTCAGAGAGAGAGGGAATGGGGAGGGAGGGAGAGGAGGAGGAACAGAAGAGATGTAAACAAGCTACTCAGCCATCTCTAACCTGTAATTTAGCCTGAGCCCAGTGCTCACGTGGTGCTCTGCCAGCCCTGGAGTGCTCAGCATCCTCCCTGAAACCTGCTGTAGCCACACAGGGTGGGAACCACTGCAGAGCCCCCTCGCCACCCCCATCACTCCGCTTGCAGGGTCAGCCACAGCTGCTCTCTCCACACTGAAGAACGTGCCCTCAAAGCCAGCTCATGCAACAGAACTAACCCAGATCTGTAAATCCATTTCTTGCATCTAGTGCTGTGGCTTTTGCTGTTTGGTTTTGGGATAAATAGAGTTTAAATGCCACAGTGAAGTAAACACATTCGCTCCAAAAGCGCTGAGTTTAACAGCTGGGTTTTTCTTAAAGTGTGTTTTTTCTCAGGGCAGTAATAATTCAATAAAACTAAGAGGTGGCTTTAACAGTTTTCCTCTTAGATGTGTGTCCTGCTGCACAGGCATATCCACAGAGCTCTTATGAAGGCTTTTAGTGGAGAAAGATTTCTACCTCAGCAGGGAGGTAAACAGTATCAGTAGGCTCTACAGCAGTACCCTAAATGGCACCTCCATTTAATTTCTACATAGTCCTCACAGCACTTTTTGCCTCTGTTTTGGTTGCCACCTCCTCTTTCGTCAAACTCATCACTGTCACATTTGCAGAAGGCGCCTATTACACCGCAGCCTATATTCTAGTTACACTCGCTTACTGCCTGTCTGTGCTGGAAAAATCATAAAAAAGTATTTGGGAAACAAATGCTTCAAAAACCCATGCTGCATCCCTGTGGAGATTGCCACCTACTTCCTATTAAAGCCAGGCATGCCATATGTTTTAAGGGCTTTTAACCTCCTTTCTCTCTTGTACAGTTCTGTACTTGAAATCGCGCTGCTGGTTCTGCTGCCGTGGGATGCGCTTCTTGCTGAGAGGAAGGGAAGAAAGGGAGTGAGAGGAGGAAGGGATGGAGATTTCACAGCCAAAGGGGAATGCCTGTCTAATAGAACCTGCAATATGAGCAACTGTTTCTCTGGCTAAGTTGAGAGAGAAGTATTCACTGCCATAAACCTGTCCACGCAGGGACTCACACAGTCACACCTCCCTTTAACAGGGGGGTCCCTGCTCCAGGCCAGAGACTCCTGAAAATGTAACGATCCATTTAAAAATCCCCAGGAGAAAAGAGTATGCCCCTCCCCTTCTGTGCCATCCCAAAAAGCTGGAAGAAACCCAAGGGCCATCACGTGTCCGGGAGAGGTGCAGACTGTACCCTTGCAGTGACAGATTATCACTGTCACACTAATGCTCACACGTATTTGCTTGTAAATCACAGCCCTCACTTATATTTCATGTCATTCTTCAAGCCTCCTGAAGCCAAAGCTACATGAAAATTTCAACACATGTATTTCTAAGCTTTGCAATTGCTGAAAATGCCTTGAGGAGGTAAAGCCAAAAATTTGGGAAAGAGAAGGCAAATTAAAGGAGCTCAAGGTATTTTTTGGACTGATCTCAAATATGGGGCAAGATGAGAACAGAAAGTAATTTCCAAGTTTCTATTCTCATAATGGAGGAAAAATTCAATTTATTAACATATTTTGCTTTACTATGAATAACACCTACATAACTCTTGTCATCCTGCTTTATAATTCATATCACAATAAAACCCCACAAGCATTAAAATAATGCAGGTATTATGCCATGTGACCACCAATATATGCATTAACTACGGTGCTAATTAGAACTTGCACTGCTGTAATGTTTGATACTCTAATGCTTTAAACCAGGCTAATGCTTAATTGTGGAAGATCAAGTAGATAATTCTTATTGTGGCTGTCTTAATCCAATGTTAATATAATCTGTAAGGAAATGCAACTACCTCTCCCCCAGTACACAATCCAGAAATTAAGTGAATGCTCAGAACTATTCAGGCAACAACTAACACAAGAAAATGGTGGAGTTTTTTTGAAAGAAACAGTCTAAGTTTTATATTTGGAGTATAAATAATGTAAGTAAGCACACTTAAAAACTGAATTTTTTGCTATGAGAGACATGATGTGATCCTACTACAGATCTTACTACAGATATCTACAGAATTTAATAGTTTACTATATCACTTTAAAGGCTTCTTGAAAAAATCTTTCTGCCTCTACTGCAGCAGATTTCTTCTCTGTGTTAATCACATAAACTCTCAAGTAAATCCCATTGATTTCAAAGGGATGAAGATTTCACTCTCTTTTTGCAGTAGTTAACAGGAGTTTTTCTGAAAGCCACCATTTCCATGTGAACAAGAATTTTCCTGTTCTTGCTCAGAAATATCTCCTGTTAGATTTTCCGTGTGGTTATCAGATTTATTGGACCTACGGGGACTCTTTGTCTGCATTAATCTCAAGAAACTACATTAAAATAACATTAGGGTTGCTGACTCAAAGACCGGGAGGTTAGGAAACACCAGAATTAAGTTAAAACTAATCTAATTTGGCTCCTTATGCAAATGCCTTATGAAACAGTCTGCAGTCGTATAATTACATGCTCCCATCTACCCCATGCCTGCTTCGGAGCAAGGGGGGAACCTGGGTCCTCCAGCAAACAGCTGCCACAACTTTCTCTGCAAGACAAAATAGTGCAGTTCTACCTTCTCTTGGCAAACATCTCCGAGGTCACCACTGAGCTGAGCCCACAAAATTCAGCCTGAAGCTGATACCACCTTAGATGATTTTAATTGCTCGAACTGGAATTAGGAAGAAGCAAGAAAAACAAGCAAATGGGTAAATCAGGGTTATCTGTAGGAATCCCTACAGTCAGTATCTGTAAGAAAACTGGGGAAAAGCTGTGTGCCGTGACAGGAAGGAGGACAGGAGCCACGGACACAACATGGTCCCAACTGGCTCCCACGGGGCCCAGCTGCAGTGGGATGTGATGTGCCTGAATCTGTCATGAGTGAAAACTACCACACAAAGCACCCTGGCATTACAGCTTTGGTTTTTTAGTTTTTGGTTTTGTTTTTAATGTTTTTAAATTAAAATACAGCTCTACAGCACTGACACTATGTTCCATGGCTGCCCTGTATCACAAATTTTCAATTGTTTTGGAAGCACAAATATTTATGTTTCTTGTTCAAAGAAGGAAGCTGCTTCCCACTTCAGTCTTTAAAACTTTACATGACAGTTTGGTTCTCCCCACACTCAAGGTTCTGTTGGATTTTCCACTTTAAATGACAACTTTTTTCTTTTTGCACTGTTTCTGCCATACCACTCATTCTGATTTATGACCGAAATTTTCAGTCTAGAAAGACAGAGAGGCAGAGTCATTTTAAATATGATCTGCAGAGGGGAAGAAAAGAAAAAAACAGGCTGCTTGCCCTACTGCTGGTAAAACACCACAAATTCTGCCCTCCCCTTCCCTGCAATTGCTGTGCAGAGGTGAACATTTTTTTCATTCTCCCTTAAAAATCTAGGTTTTTATAAAATACAGTCCAGAACAGTACAGAGGATGTGGACAAGAAGACAGACACAACATGGCAGAAGCACTTCAGAAGGATGGATTGTAATCCTCCAAGTTGCATTGCTATTAAATTTTTATAGTAATACAAGATTAAATAGAGCTTTTCCTCTTTCTTATTTTTTTTCAAGAACTTTGCACATCTTTATTCCCAAAACTATCCATGATGTATAAAGTAGCAAGGACTTTTCAAATCTAATTATTATGTTTTTCTGACTTTTCCACTTTATGCTGTTCTGTCAGTCTGAGGAATGAAAATGAAGAAATCGGTTCACTTTGATTTCAGTTGGGTCCAAGTTAATTTTCGTCTCAGACAACCCTGTGTTATTGCATGACAGGGTATCTGACACATAGAAATCCAAAGATTGGAGCTTAATAAATATTAATAGGATTGAAAATCCATAAAAATGTACTCTTAGCTTTTATTTTTATATTGCTTTGATTTACAAAACCTAAAAATTCATCTTCATTTCATCTAGTTGTGTTTCTTTAAAAAACAACATGTATTTTCTGTATCACCATTTTGCCAATGATTTCAGCTACTACAAGGGCAACTCTCAAGCACAAAGTAATCAGAAGGTTACTACAAGGCTGTCTTATAATTATTTAATCTGAATACCATTTCGTTAAAAATATATAACACAATTTCTTTCTCCCCACTTAGGGGGGGAAAAAAAAAGGGAGAGAAAGAAAATTCACATCTGCCTCCTGAACTGGTACTGAAGTTTTCAGCTACACTGTACTTCGAGCAGAATTTTCCCACTAATACAGATGTATCCAAGAAGGTACTCCAGAGTCATATCAGCAACATTCAATTAAAAAATTTCAAGCAATTTTTTTTGTGGAAAGCGATAGAACATATTCCTAATGTTTATAATGCCTGAAAGATTTTCTATTTTTTTATTTTTTTTTTTAAGAAAATTCAGTTTTTCAGTCAATGAGAGCGAGCATTCTTTCACTATTCATAAGAATGGAGGCTGAAATCACATCAGAAACTGGATTATGCCAGACTGGCAGCACGATAAGGTCACTTAGGGATCAGATTTTTGCTAATTCAGGTCTCTGTTTTATTACTGTGAGGAATTACTCTGATTCACTATAAGAGAGCAAAACGATAAAGCAGTTCAACCCTGCCTACCACAGATCATAAAACGAGTACGGATATTGCAAAGCCATGCTGCTGGAAACAGGGGCATTAATGCAGTTGTCGCTGTGTGCCACACAATCTCCACCTCCTGTAAAAAAATTTCTGGGCCATTAAGATAACACAGAAAACTTAAAGTAAGTGCAATAATTTTGTTGCATCCACTGCCAGAACGAACGACGTGATGACTCCAAGAAAGACATAAAAGCCAGTTTAATTATCTCTTCTTTGAAGGAGGCATTGGCTCAAGCCAGACAGTCTTGATCTAGATGTGAACTGTTGCAAAGATCAAGGTGAAAAGGGAAAATTTAGGTTAAATATAAGGAAGACATTTTTTCCAATGAGGGTGGTGAGGAACTGTTTACCCAGAGAAGCTCTGGCTGCCCTATCCCTGGAAACATTCAAGGCCAGATTGGACAGGGCTCTGAGCAACCTGGTCTAAGGGAATGTGTCCCTGTCCATCTTAAAGCTCTTTTGAACCCAAACCATTTTATAATTCTGTGATCCCCAGATGTGTTGTTGAGACCCTCTCTACTTTCAGTAGTCACTTATCAGGGACACCAGCTCTTCCTGCAAAACTGCTTTGCACCTCCCATCTGCCGGAACAGTCAGTCAGCATTCTGGGAGCGCTGCTGGATCTGTGAAGTCTCGCACCAAGAGCTGCTCACAAATAATCAGCATTTGCTCTGTAGAGCAGCATTTCAGCAGAGCCAGGTGCAAACCCAGATCAAAAGGAGGTGTGGGCAGTGTTCACAGTTAGCAAAACACTGCATTTTTCCCACTTTTCCGAACGGAAAGAGTGATAGGTACAATACAGTTTGTTCTGTCGCCTCTGGCGTATTTAACGCTACAATTCAAATGTGAACCTCAGGTTTGTGGGATTGCTTCCTGATTTTTTTCAGCATCGCATGAATGCCTTTCTAAATAGATGCAAATATAAAGCTGTACAGGTGACACACTAAAAATATAATTGAAGCTGGTGCTTTCATAAAAGTAATTAGCAATCGCTCAAGTTGCAATGGATGACAGCCTCAAGAGGATTGCTGCCCTGGCAGGGAAGTAAATGCAACTTACATTACAGTCAGTGTTCTGTTCTTTAATGCTATTTTGTTATAACAGGCAAGTACAAGCTGCTGATTATGTATTCATTGCCATGTAGAGCTTCTGGCTGATCTTTTTGTCCACAGGCTTAGATGTATATGTCTCGCTCCTGTAGCTTAAAGTATTCCCTCTTAAAGTTAGCGAAAAAAAGTTGCAGTAAATGAGCAAATAAATGCAACTACGAGAAGGCCAACAGAAAAATCTTTTTAGCTCAGGGTGAAAGTCCACGACCATATATGTGTTTGTCTTGCTTAGAATTCATGCAGAGACTGCAATTATGGCTGTTTTATAGTGACATTATAACTAGACTTACAGACATTTTACAAACACTTTAAACTGCCTTCTGGTTCCTAGGAGTCATCCTTCTTCCAGTTTCAGCAAACTATGGGACAAATCCTGCTCCTATAACAGTGAATGGCAAATGTTCCCACCAGGCAAGTCTTTAAATCAACACCTGCCTTCAGCTAGCCCTGGATAAGCCCCAGGTTCCACACCTGCTCTCCTTAGGAACATGCTTAAGTGAGGGCCTTAAACACGCATGGATTGAGTCTCTCAATACGTTTTGCAGCTCTTCAGTGCAATGAACAGCATTTAATCAGAAAAGGAGCAATGCCTGACTATATGGTCAGCCCTTTGCACTGAGCAAAACAAGGTGTAACTGTATGGCACCCAGCACATTGTTTTTCCTAGGCCAAAATTTATATTTTAACACATTTTTATGCCATGGCTGATCATTCCATCATATTAAGCTATTTAATATCCTATTATTTCAAGGGATCTCCATAGCAACACTTGTCACGGGGAGCAGTGGCACACTACCACACAGTTTGTAAGACACAACACAGTCACTGGGAAGTGACATCAGCATCTGTGGGTTTCTGTGAGCTAAGTCTTGCTTATTCACCTCCAGTTACCCTGTGTTGTTCAGATGCACTTGTACTCTTTGTGCTCATCCTTTCATGCATCTAAAAATAAAACTGTATTAGAAAAACAAGGAGAAAATTGTACTGGTTCTACACGAGGTTGGGGACTGAGTTTGAAAAACAGCTTCAGTGGGCAGCTGATGCAGCTCTTTGCCTCCGGGAGGGTCATAAATGCAGTGGCCCGAAGACAGCTCTATGCTAGTGGCTGATTTTGTCACTAATCCCTCTGAAGGGGCCATTTCCCATTGTTCCTATGACTTCTGGAGAGAGTCCCTAACTGGCTCACACACGAACCAGCTGTGGTGGAGAGAGAGAGATCTGTTCGACCACATCGGTCTCATCATGTTCTCGCCTCTGCCTCCCATTGAGTCCAATGATTATATTCAGGAGCTGAAAGAGCACCACTAAGACGCTGAGTGGTAAACACACAAATCAGGTCAATCCTTTTGCTTTCCTTGTAATCCCTGTGCATTATTTGTTACTGGCTTTTACTGCTGCCTCTTTCTCGTCTTCGGGCACTCTGTGCCCGCATCCAGGCCCTCTTGTTCTCCTTCTCCCTCGCACCATGTATTGTGGCAATCTCTTCTTATCAAAACTCCCATGTTCTGCACTACTTTACTACATCCACTGGCTTTATATCTTCACCTCTTTTGTCTTTTCTTCACTGTAAATTCTCTAGAGCGGGGAACTTGCTTTCTCCAAGTTTGTACTAAAGCCTGCAAATTTACGGCACTCTAGGAATGTTTGATAACAGCACCTAAATAATTAATGAAAGCTGCAGCAACCCTTTCTTTTTCCCTATTTGGAGGCTGTAAGGCAGCAAGACAAGTGGGAGGCAGCAAATATTTCATGGGCTAAGATTAGATGTGATTCGCACCCCTATGGGGGGGTAACTGACTGACAAATACTTGCACTTAGGAAAGATCAGAATTAAGTTGAGCAGGAATTAAAGAAAAGAAGCATTGCTTCAGCTACATGAACCATAAAAGCAGCCCAGGAGCATCATAAACAGCCCAGCCCCAAAAAAATAAACTGCAATAAAAAGAAAGGGATGTTTTAATTTCAGCTCCACAATGATATTCTATCCTTTCCCTCTGGACTTAAGCAGAAGTCCACTATTTTGTCCAAATTTTTCCATCTTCAGTGGAAAGGAAAAAATAAAGGATATAATGGCAAATAATAGCTCATGATTTTTCAGCCTGCAGGAGGCAGTAAACATTTCTAAAATTTAAAAAAAAAAAAAAAAAAAAAGTAGGAGGAAATATGAAATAAATCAAACACAGTAAGACTGTGAGAGCAGCAAACAGAAAAAATTATTTCGAAAAAAGATAAAAGAGATTTGTTATTATAGGAGAGGCTATGATAAAAAATAGATATGAAATTATTTCAAGAAATAAGAAGGGAGAAAAAGGGAACAAAGAAAAGGAAAAGATTTTATCTCAGGCAAAATTTTCAAAATCTACCAAATATTCAAATTCCCTGCATCTGTCTCTGAGCTTATGTCTGTTCATCTTTTAGAGATGGGAATTTGGTCCTGATCTTGTAAAACTTGATTTGAATTTCACGGTTGACTTTTCTGTGGACACGAATTTACCCATGAGTGCTCATGGGTCTAGATCCTTTCCACTGGAGCACAGTGCAAAGGACTGTATGGAATTTTGTGCCTTCAAAATAATCGATAATGTAATCCTGATGATTATGTCAGTTTTGCTGCTAAATTCCCTGGTTTATGAAGGCAATCAAGTACTTTGGCACCAAAGAATAGTAACTGCATTTAAAGAAATTTGAACCTGAAAAGTGCAGGGCAAAAATCAGAAGCCACTATGTCTGGGACTGAATGTTTATCAGGGAAAACATCGTGAAAAAAATAGTATAAAAAGGGCAGTAAATTGCTTGATTTTAGTGCAGTGAAGACTTCAAAATTAGTTCTCTTTTAGAACAGAGACATAATGACCAGCTTCTGAATAGATATTGGCACAGCAGGCCACACAAAAGCCATGATTAGCTGCTGTCTGAGGGAATATTCAGTTAATATTTGTTCTATTTTGATGTTGATTTCTGACCTTTCCTCTTTGACTTCAATTGATCAAAATTCAAACCTTTTTTGGATTTATTTTAACACCAGACAACTGTTTCTGAATTGCCAAATTCCCAGTAAAGATGGGAGAAAAGGCACTTCACAGTTTTTTCTGACACTTTTTTAACTTCAGCTAATTCTGGAGTAGTAAACAACATTAATAACAACTGCAACATCACTTGCAATGCAACAGTTCTTGAACTAGTTATAGGGAAGGAAAAAAAACAAGTTATGACCTATGTCATGTCAAACCAGATTCAGATGTCCTTCACCTTCACTGAGAAAAGAGCAGGTATTCTGCAATTGCAAGCCTGTACTTCAGTGCCAGTATTCAGCAAGAAAAGGATGTGATACAATCTCACTCCAGATTTTAATATTAGACAGAACCATCAGAAGCTTCTTTGTTAACTCCTAAGCCAGTGATAATCCTGCAGTTTTTTTCATCTCTTTACATTTACAGTTAATAATATGGGAAAATATTTCATGATATTTCAGAGCTGTAGCTGCTGTTTTATGAAAGCCTCCTCACCGATTGATTTACATCCACAACTCCCCTTCCAACAGCTTCCTTCCCAAATTAAACATGCTAATGATTTTCTATGCAAAATTTAACAACCTAATAGGCTGAACAAGTCAAATGAAAATACACTAATTGTTGCCTTTGATGTATACTATTCTGCCAATTCTCTCATGAAAGCAGTATATTAGCATTAGCTGGAGTACTTACTAAAATATAGATTAATAAAAGAAAGCTTACATACATATACATGTTAAGAAAATGACACTGCAGACTGTAGAAAACACAACTTCAAGGCTCAGGAGTGACACACATGGTTATTATACCCTAGAAAACCGTTTTCACAGGAGCCCTGAAAACAAGCTAATAAAGAATGAATGACAAACCTTTATCTGAATTAGCCAGCATGGGTTCATAACACTGGGTTTATGCAAAAAAAGAAGGCAAAATAAGATTACATAGTCAAAATAATAAACCCTGAATGAGAGAGATAAAAAAAGGCTAGCAAGAGAGCAGCAGGCTTCCTGCCTAACCCCAGAGATCTGAAATGAGCTCCCTCAAGATACTGCCCAATTGCCTTATGAAGTAAGATTTCCATGAGTGTATTTTTTTCACCTAGAGTTCAGGCAATAGTGTGTTTTAGCCAGAGACCAGCATCACAGAGAGAGCTTTACTGTAGAACTGGTTCATTCTGTCCTCCAGCCCAGTTCTGAGTGTGAGGTTTGGTGCCTCCATGATCCTAACACACGTAAAGGAAACAGAAGCAAACAAACAAGAAGGGAATATAAATATTGTCTAAAGAAATAGTGACACAAAATTACTTTCTATTGCTTTGTCTTTAAGAGTTTGCTTATAATGATTTGATAATCTAATCTAATTGATCTCTCCAAGTACTTCTATGGCTTTAATCACTGTAGTATCTGATTAGTGGAACAGATCCATACTTTATCTCCAGATTTAATAACTAAATCTATACTTGAAACAGAGTGACACGAATTCAGCAGAGGGAGAGGGCCAGATGCTGCTTAGGCAGGGAAGGAGGGAGGGAAAGGGAAAGGCTAGTGAGGTCCAGAATCACTGGAAAGATGTTTGGCTTTGTGTCAAATCATCCTGCTGCAACCATTTAAACAGCCCTTTTCTGGGATTAGGAAAGTAAAGCAGAAATTTGACATAACTAATGGGGGCAGAGCCAAAAATGAGCTACTGTTTGTGGCCCACTCTCCTTCAAACTGTCTTCATCACAAGCATAAAGTAAACGTAATTATTATTATCATCGGTTCTTTGTTCTCTTCCAGGCTAGCATTTCATCAGCCTGGAAATAATGACATTTCCTGAATGCGTTTCAACGGCTTCTTAACCTTTCTAGTTCCTGATAACCAGGACAATGTCATGTTGCACTCAGAGATTTTAGCAGTGAAAAGGTTAACACCAAAAATCGCTAATGATAACAACAGTACTCACTGAGCCAGATAATCACTCACAAAGAATTTCAATCCAAAGTCACTTAAAATTCAAGGAAATCTCTGTATTTCTTTAAGGAAGTGACAGCAGTTAGAAGAATATTCATAATTCAAACAACAGGCCCAAATCTGACTTACTGCTTGGTTTATCTATTTTTAATCAAGCAATATTAAGTGCTAGCTTTTGCTTTACCTTAAGTTAAACCTATTTTGCAACATGTCCTCTGACACAGGTGCTGGGCAGAGAGGGGTGACAGCCAGGCCACTTGAACAGTGCTAATGTCAAGCACGGAAGGGATATGGAGCATTTCTGAAAAGTTATTTGTTTCTTCCACTCTCATTTGACTGCTGCTTGTTTTTTGTGGTGATGCGAACCCAAACAAGCTTGTAGTTGAAGATGTCAAAGCTCTGGGCAGAAAAACAGCAACTAATATATGTTAGCAAACTCTGGAGAGAAAAATAGCTTCTGCCACTGAAAACTGCAGGGTAGAATTGTGTGCTGCTTTCTTCTTCGCCTTATTTTGCCTAAAGGGAAAGGGCCTTTTAATCCTATTTCTATGCTTGGTTTGCACAGCGCCTGGCAGGGTACACCTGCTCCAACGTGTGTGTCAGGAGCCTTCTTTGCTGTCAGAACCCTTTCCTTGCTCCTCTCAGCTCATCATCTGTCTCCCAGCTCACCTCTGCAAGCCAACGTCCCTCTCATGCCTCACCACATTCCGGCAGCCATCTCTCAGAGACGTCAAGAAGGGAAACAAAATCAGCCTGTCAAAAACACACGACTGTCTCACAGTGCAAGGGGTGATGCTCTCTTTCACACGTGAGCAACACTGAATATGATGCACACAGAAGAGGATGGGAGGCATTTCTGCTAACAGACCCAAATTCAGGATGGGGGGGGAGGCCTTTTAACCTGACCTCTTCAGCAATCATCCATGTCTCTGTAAAACTCGAGCGTCCATTTCCCAAGATTCCCTCTCATAATGTGCTTCTGCCCAGGCAATACCTTCAATATTTGAACTGCAAATGCAACACTGAAAGAATTGCAGTTAATCAAGGGTTTCATGGCACTTTAAAGAAAAGACAATCGATGCATCTTTTCTTTCTTTCTTTATGTGAGACCTCATCTACAGACTTCTTATAAAAGAGACCACAGGTGCTTCAGCTCTTAAGTAGAGCAATTATATGTTGTTTCAAAAGTTATTTTTTCGAGCAAAAGTAATCCATTTGTCATTAACCAACGGCTCAGTTAATGACTGAAAAGTGTAGAAAACCAACTTAATTCTCTCTCCTGTTCCACACAGCACAGCTCTTAATGGATTCATATGGACAGCTACTTCAACTGCTTTTCACATCACAGAGAACAGGGAATGGATTAAGATTTTAAAAGCGAGGTTTACAGACTGATGATTTCTTGTGAAATTTAATGAAATAAATCTGCCTCTCCAACAGCCATATACAGAAATATTTCATGGATCTGAAGTACTAGATAGACCACGGAGCACTTTCAGTAATGAAAGCAGTCTTTTGGTAGGTAAATGTGCAAAATTTTCTGTTTTGTCTCACATAAGTATTTTAGATCTGACCTATAGCAACTAAGTTCAGACTCAAGTAAAAAACATCTAAGGGGTTTTGTGGCACTTTAAAATAAATATGACAATATGTGAGTCAATCCATTTCTCAATCAAGACAAATTGTACTAGCTTTCATTTGAGCTTTCAAATCTGACTGTATTCATATACACATCTATGTAGATAAATGCATATTTCATATTCTCTTACCACTGGGTCCATCTTGTTAAGACTATTGCTTTGGGAATGAGGATTCTCAGAGTCTGAGTTCTCATTGGGTCAGCTGGATGAAGCTGGTGGATGGCATATTCTGTTTGCTTGTTCACTACATTAAAAATAATATATTATAGAAAATTAAATTAAAGGCAAAGAGTAATGTTGGCAGAAACTAAAAAAATCCCTGCAAGGCCACTGGAGGGAGGTTGAAAACAACAGTGATGCACAACTTCTAGTTAAAGGGCAGCAAGTCCTCAGGAAAGCACCACGACTGTATGAGCAAATTGCATCTTGGGCTGGCTGCCTTAGCATGGAACATTGACACAGGATGGTATAAACAGGGAGGTCTTCTCCAGGCCATGGGTGGATAGCCTTTATTTTATTTGGACCATGGGATGGCATTGTTGCTATTTCCAGAATCCCCTGTTTCTTGGAGCTTTCACTTCTTTTTGTGGGACATTAAAATTCTGCATTAGAACAGACCCTGCAAACCCTCCTTAATCAGGCATGAGCAAAAAAAACAGGTGAGGTGAATTAAGTGAATTAAACAGAGGGTTTTGTCTAACCTGCCTGATCCCATCTGAAGTAACCGGGAAGAATGTGCATGCGTCATTCCTGTAAAAAAAACTGGGAGCCAGGACTGGAAGAGGAGCCCCAGCTGGTAGGTGGGAGGTGAGCAGCCGGGTGGAACAGGAATGGGAGCCCTCCCAGCTGGTGTGTGCACAGCTCCAGCCTGCCCAGAGCCTGGGCTCAGCAGCGGGGTGCTGTCCTCAGCGGCAGAGCTGAGGTGGGTGTCATGGATAAGGGTGGCTGCACTGTCCCCAGCCATGGCACAGGTACACTGCTGGGCCCTCACCAGTTAAGAACACACTGTATTAGATGTGAAAACATAGGATGATAATACAAGCCTAAAAATTATGTATGCCTTACTGCCATTTTCAGTGGCTTTTAAAATCAGCTGAAGGAAGAGAAGAGAGATCATGTGTACGCTACAGAAGGTTGACATGGAAGAGGGTGAGGAATCTGTGATCCTGAGGTTTTGGTAGATTCTGGCATATGTTATGTTGTCCTTGCCAGTTATTCCCCACCCACTCTGGAGGAGAGAAAGGGAGATGCTCCATAGGGTTCCCCTGTATCCACACTGCTTAGTTCTTCTCCTAGGCCTGGAGCATCACACAGATCTGTGCTACAAAAGGAATTATTTTTCCTCTTTCCCCAACACCTGGAGTTGCACAATTGAGACACTCCAATACGTAAGCAGATCATCGAAACTAACCACATAATGGAAACTTCCTTATATGTAGTGGTGCTTTTTAATCATCTTTAAACAATTGTTGGACAGGTTTTTCCCTCTGTATGGAAAAAGGAGGTCTAAGTACAGGCTGTGCTTGCCTATGGATCCTATTTGCTCTGGGTTGAGCCTTCTAGAAAGATTCAGCAAGCTATGCAATCTTCTTCCTACACAATGCACCTTTCCATTAAAAATCTGCAGACAGCTTTTAGGTGTAAGAATATTGAGAACAGAAAGGCAACAGAGACAAATCCTTTTCCATGAGCTCTGTGAAATCTTTTCTCAAAATAACTTTGGAGGAGTTTTACTGCCAGTTCATAATGTGGATGAATCACTTCTGATATTTCTGATAAAACAATATTCAAAACTTCAAAATCACTTCCAATTCATTTATGCCACCATTTAATTAGTGCTTCTGCAACATGTTACAAGGACGTCATTATCCCCTATAATTGTATAATAATTACAATTTTTAATGAAATAATTGCAAGTACACTAGATGTGTAGATATAATTATGGTAATTACATAAATACCTGATTTTCAGCTAATAATTAAAGAAGGCCTTTACATAAAGGGTGAAATTTAATAAATGGAAGCTTTCCAGAAAACAAATACAAATAATAAGTGGCTCTCCTGTAGTTTCTGTCTTCCTAAAGTCTCACTCTCTATATACTGTATATTTAATTTTCATCATATTATAAAAGAATATAAGGATTAAAAAATTACTTAAAAAAAATATTAGTTCATATCGAGAGACCTCAATACTTTGCCTTTGCAGAGTGTGATCCCAAATCACTGACATTAATGTAGAACAAATCTAATAATGCTATGAAAGCTCAGCATCTCACAAGACATTGAATTGTAAACGACTACTGAGAGCAGGAAGTTGTGAATAACACCCATGACAACATATAAACTGTATTCTCATTCTTTGTAACATAAAGGGACAGATCCAGGAGAGCCATAAAATACTTGGGAAAAGGCCCATGCGTGGAAGAGTCGTGAGCCTTCCTTCTGGGCACAGCACCCCAGCACTGCTGCTGCTAAATCTCACCAGTCCTGCTGCCTCTTGTTCCCTCCCAAAATGTGTCTTTTTGGTCAAACCAACTGGCTGTATCTCTGCTAACACAGAAATCTTGCAGAAGATGTGTTCTCCCTCTGTCCCCCTTGGTGGATGGACCTCCAAGGCAATGATATCTCAAAAAAGGAACTTCCAGAGCCTCATCAGCTGAAATACCAGAAGAACTTCAGCAAGATAATTTTCCTTCTCTTCAAACACATTCCTGCAACTAAAATTACTGTGTGTTTACTGTACTATCAGTATGAACAGGAAAGTCAAAAGGTACCCTCAATAAAAAGCATATGGAAAACTCTGCCAGGGCAGATTGATTCCTGCTCTGATAGCACCGAGGGATATTAAAAGAATTCCCACAGCAGAGGAATTAGCAACATGATTTAATGCTGCTGCTGCTGAAATGTTTCAAAACATTTTGGCAAAACTCTGGAAGGGGAAGTCAGCTGCAGCACCTGGAATATGCCATTTCCATGTGTCTTGCAATTTCTGCAAGAGCAGCCCTGAGGTAGCTCCAATTCTGGCCAGAGACCACTCTGGTTCCTGCAATGTGTTAGAACATAGGTGCAAACACGGTTGAAAATCAGCTTTGTCCCAGTTCCCTTAGCTTGTATTGTTCAGTGCTGCTTTTTTTTTTAGGATAAATCTCATTATTACAAGCATGAGAAAGTAAAATAAGAGATATGAATATTGAAACCGAAGGAAATGGTTTGATATCCCAAAAACAAATCTCATTTACGGTAAGCTCATTAAAGCAGTTGGTTCTGAACGCAGAGTCTAATTAATAATTCTATACATATCAAAGTGGAGAAGACATGTAAATTTGACATCATAAAGTAAGTAAAAATGAAGAGGGCTAAAGAATTATAAGTGAAAGGAATTTGGGGGGAAAAAAGGAAATTATACTGGAGCAATATTCAAGCTATAAGGAGATTATTAACATTGTGAGATGATCCTTAAGAATGGTTTGACACATGTAAGCATCATGTTTCAGACTTCAAAAAATATGCAAAGAACACTAAAAATGTTTGTATCCATGAGTATTATAAGGAAACAAAGAGATGAAGAGCATTAACACACAGGCGAGCAAAGGCATAATACTACAATCTGGTGGAGGTGGGCGGGGAGGGGGGGGAATGGGAGAAAATAATAGTTACCCAAAAGTCATATTAATTACTCAAATTAATTCAGCGCCTCCTGAAAATGTACAAATATACTTAGGTTGTTATTTTTTATAAGATTTGTCCATTCTGGATTTCAGTGATAAATTAGAAACTAACAGATTGAAAGGAAAAACCATCTCACAGATGTTTACTGAGGAAAACTGGTCCAAGCCGAGAAAGGCCGGGGGAAGAAGCACAAACCAGTTTTATCCGACTTAGCGTTATCAGGGTAGCAGCACTATTTTAGAGCCTGTGTGGGGGAGGACGTAGAAAATGAAAAGCAAGCAGTAAAATAATGGACAAGGAATGGAATTAGATCAGAATTTAAGACCTGTTAGAGCTATAAGCACTGTCAAGGTATATGAACAAAGCAATGACAGCACGACAACCGTGTGGTCAGCAAGAGCCCAGAGCCCGAACAAGCAGACATTTACAGAGGACTGTGACCAGTGCTGATGGCATTTAAGATGACTGGAGCCTTAAAATGCAGCCTGCAAAGTCTTCTATTGTCAAGCACTGGCTCATCCAGAAAGGGGGCTGGAGAAAATACATTAGAGTTTAAGCATTTTATTTCAAATATGACATAAACCTACTGCACATCTTTGAAAAACTCTGCTAACTGACACTAACAGCTTTAGATTGTGAAAGGATGAAAAGGTCTGTACAAGACAATGTTTGCTTCATTATCTTCTTCCCTGTATTACCAGTATAATAGGAAATGCTGCAGTGGTATCTGAGGAGTGAAAAAACAGGAATATGGGGCTTCAAAAAGGAACAGAAAAATAGACCAATCTTGTTGTCTTGAGACGTAGCAGTAGAGTTCAGGATTATGGGCTACACTTATGCCTGCTGATACCACAGGGAATGAAGATAAGAGCCCTCCAGCCGGGAGCCAGCAAGGGTGGACGGGGGTGAGACTTCAGATGTGTGCAGTCAACTGCTGACACAAACTACAGGGAAATAATTCATTATGAATTTTCAAAGCAGCCTAATGAAGATATACATCCTTTTTAAGGGTTGATATACACCAAATTATGCACAAAGGTAGCTCTGTGGGTTTGGCCCTCACTCTCAGGTGACCCTGAGCCCCAGTAATGGTCTGCAAATGCATGTTCTTAGCCTGATGGCAGTGTAACATACTTTGACACACCTCAGTCTACAGTGATGAAGGCTTACACCCAAGATTTCATATCTTTCATTTATATGGTCACTGAGGAAAAAATATTTCAATCACATTTGACAATCAATTTACCATCTACATGTCCATTACTTTGATATTATTTTCTAAATTACATACTTAGAAAAGAAGAAATCTGATAATTGATTGACAACTTTTGCCAGTGGAAATGCAGATTTTAACAGGTCTCAGCTTGCCCTTTTCTGGTTGCTTTCAGAGCTGAAATTTAAGGAAGTCTAATGAAACTGCACATGTTGCATTAATTCTTCTTTTCCAAGATTTAATGATAATTAAACAGTTCTAGGGTAGTTAAAAGGCGTATTGAAACAATCGATCAATAAAGACACAGAAGAAGAGGTGAAATTTCTGCTTAGATCTGTAAGGAATATTTCACACTGCTAACCTCAAGGCCTTAAGGTTATCAGAGCCATTTACAAAACACAACTGATGTAACATATTTTCTATTGAAAACGCAGGAAGATCAAAGCAGGATGAGATTACAGCAGTGTGATTTGTGTTTCAGTTCCATGAATATATTTGTATGTATGTATATATGTTCCTGTGCGTCCATAGTAACCGCAGCCATAACCCAGAAAGGATGGTGTTGGGAGCTTTGCTCTGAAAATCAAGTAGCCCATTAGGAGGCATAAATATTAATAGAGCTGTCTAATCCTACACTCTCAAATGAGGTAGTTCAGATCATGAGTCTTCGCATTTAAAATTTATTCAGTGCACTGACTAGAATAAGAAACAGAATCCACATGTGGAGAAGTCACTGATGTTGGGCGGTTTCTAAGCCACTGGTAATTCCTAAACATAAAAGTAAGGCTCAAGTGATTTCCTTCCTTATTCTACTCCTAATTCCCCTACAAATACTAATGTTCCAAAACTGCACGGGCCTGGCTCCATGACATCAAGTAGATACCATCTACACCTCCACATTTTCACATTCTTCCACATCTTCAGGCAATGTTAAGGTTTTAGTACAGGTTCTTAAGAAAGAGCACACGGTCATCCCAAGTGCAGAGCACACAAGAAACCTGTGGATTCTTTTAGTGGTCGTATTAGTGATCCTTTTCATATTTTCTTTATGCAGTTGACATTAAATTAGGAAATCCATGGTGCAAACTGTTGCAATGCCAAGAAATTAATATAGAGTATTAAAGCTCCACAGGTATGCAGCTAGAGAAGGATGTACTGTCCTCCTAGAGATAGGAAGTTACCCTATCATTCTGGATCATAAGTAAAATATTTGTGTTTTGACTATAAAGAAAATTAGAAATCTTAAATGCCAAACAGCAGAAAACTATTTAGGTAATCCCTAGAAATGATGCAGAAGTTTGTTAGGATATTCAGGAAATGCCACATAATCAAAAATGTAATTAATATCAGTCACTAAAATAGTGTTACCTACAGTATAACCTAGGGTTATGGAGTCTAGACTCAAGAAAAGCAACACAAAATTAATCAGATGTCTTTGCACTGATTTTCCAAAACCAGCCCTAACAAACACAGACTTCTGCATAATCAAAATGGAATTAACAACCTCTGACCTTCATGTACCTGAAGGGAAAGACATAAAACTAGATGCTCTTTCTTTATCTATTAAATCAGTAAACTGAAGACTAAGTAACTGAAATGCAGGCCTCCACATTTAGCAAAAAAAAACACCAAAAACAAACAAACAAACTTAACTGTCTCATTCCTTTTTGCCCAGCTCCAGTGTACTGTTCTGTAGTGTCTGCTGTGGGCACATCCATCCAAGTCCCAACAGGAGATCATGGATATAATGCTCTCTACCATCTGTAGCATGATTCATGGATAGAATTCCTTTCATGTATCTTCATGTATCTACATGTATCTTCATCAGATTGCTTCCTGCACTTCAAAATTTTGAATTTTCTCATGTCCCTCAGATGATAATGAAGTATAAATACTAATTTATTTATATAATTTTATCTATTTCATGTAATAAGAATCAAACCCTACACAATGACAACATATGGCAGTTGGTTCAGTCACTTTGATCTTATATATCCTTTATGAATTAAAAAGATGGTGTAAATGTCTGCCTCTGATTTTTGGATTTTCTATTTGCAGTAATTTTCATCCCTAAATTTAATGAAATGACTGCATCCTAAAAATCCAGCACAAGAGAGAATACTAGGCCTTTCTTCTTTTCCATACAAAACCAATGCCATCTCCAAGCTGCAGTTGCTGCTCAAATGCTGTGACTCTACTGCAACTTTGTTCTGCTACATGACTCCTTTTACCACCAGGTGTGGGGACAATCCCAGCCAAGGATGATCCCAGGTTCCATATGGGCGAGTAGAGCGTTGAGTTGCTACACATATGCATCATATATCGCAAACAATATGGGATTATTACAGATATCTCAGCTGCCCAGGCTGAAGGTATTCAGGAGTTCTCCCCACCTGCCAACAGGAAAAGGCAGGCTTCTGCTGTCTTTATTGTGCTGTGTGTGCAATGAATTTAACTGGAAAGGTACCCACTGAATTTCAAATAACTCTCTCTTTATTCTCCCTCCTTCAGGCTCACAGGACAATAAACATGACTTTCTCAGCTACTGGGCTCTCCCTCCCTTTATTTTTGCTATTTTTCTGATTATTTTTTTTTAATATCCTCTCATATGAAAGATGCTTTCCGAGAACAATGATGGGGATCTGCATCTTTATTTATGACTTTGTGAATCAGCGTCTGGGTGATAGGAAGTGAAAGTTGCTCAGCTAATTACACACGCTTGATGAACTGCGTAATAACTGCTGCAGCACTGCACATTAATTGAATGCATATAAATGACAGCAGTTATTCTAACTTGAATGATGTGTGAAGAAGTGACGTTGCTCACAGTACACTGATTATCTTTATTTCCAGCTTTGGGAATCCAGCTTAAACAATTGTACTTTCACAGCACTGAGCAAAAATTCCCCAACAGAAAAAGCAGGAGATGCCTCAAAGCCCGACACTTTAGACACAAAATTGCTTTAAGTCTCTGAAAATGACTTAGACCATCTAAAAAAGCATACACCGAGCTACCACAATTAACAATTAATAATTAACAACCAGCTGCAACTAACAGTCACTTGGAGCTGTAAGAGCAAAAGCCTTGGAAACAAGGCCACCTTCATTTAGATGCCTAGATACTGCCTTAAAAAGCTAATACAGGGTTTACAGAATCGAATTTTGCCCAACTCTAAACATTCTTGCTATGACACTTTCCTAAAATGTATTTGTTTTGGAATGACAGGGACATATAACAACTGATATAAATAATACAGATTACAGGTATCAGGCAACTATGTATGTCCACAGTACCCTTTTCCCCCCAAAAGCATTCTAATTCACATGTAGTCCACCTCTAACATAACACATTATTTAAAAAAAATAAAAACAATAACAATAATCTGATGCAAAAAAAAAAAAAAAGTGTGAGGTACTGCAAAATTAGTACTTTAAACTAGTACCAAATGCCTACTTCATATCAGCACCAAAATATACCTTCTCTACCTCATGTCAACTGCCCCAGGAATTTGCAAATATTCACAAAGAAATCTGCAAATTCTTCCATACTCTTTAACACAAAAAGGGTAGAAGCCAAGTTTCCAAAGCTTCGAAAAGCAGCCTAGTTTCCAAAGTACCATGTCACAATATTTTATCAGTTCACCACACCCCTATTAAGAGTTTTTGGGCTTGACAAAGAGAGCTGTAATCACAGAATAAAGGGAATCAACACTCACTTTCAGGAGAGCGTAAACGAAAGAAAGTGTTTCACATCTACATTTCAGGAAAGTTAACACTGTTCCAAGAAAAGAGGGCGTATCCTGTGGAAAGTCAATGCAGATTTTCAGCCCTGCATTGCTACATTTCATAGCCTTTATGCCATACTACTGGAAGAGAGAACTGTGGAGCTGCGCCAGCACCTCCCATGGCAGCGGTACCCATCCCCAGGCACAGAGATACCTCCTGTGCCTGCACATAAAACATTCTGTGTCCTCACACCAGGCACAGACACTCCTCGGAACCACGGAGCCAAGAGAGATCCTGCCAATAGGATCAGTGTGAGAGAGAGATGATCAGGTGCAACTGGCTTTACAAATGTTATCTTCCCATCTGCTGTACATGGTCCTCTCTTTAAACACCTTTCTGGCTCCATTATGGCAAGACAGCCCCTAACAGTCCACAGCACCAGCAATCAGCCTCTATCAGCTGTATTATTCGTTCTTCCTTTGCAAGGTTTCGATCTCTCCCCCATATTTTTTTTTTTTTTTGTGTCCACTTTATACATACCTCCTTTTCTACATATTTTCTTGCCGGGTTTTCTGGCACATTCCTTGGATATTCTTTTGACTGAAAAATGAATAGAAGACTAGAAAATAACATGGAGCTCCATCACAGACAGTAGGAGCATGCAACACCACTATCTAACTTAAATATGACCTGCTTTATTAGGTGCGGAAGATTCTCAACTTGTTGTGCCTGCACATGCAATGGAAAAGATGTTGATGCATCTTCCCAGAAGTCAGTGGGTGGCAATGAGAATTAGGTACCAACTTTTTGACCTAAAAAATACACGTGCTGTGGGAGAAAAAAAAATGAGCATAGACAGAAAGAAAAAATTAAAAAATAAAAAAATAAAAAAAAGAAACAAGGACAAATGTACACAGAGAAAAGCAGCATGCACACATGTAATAAGCTGGCATGCAAACAGAGAAAGCCATGCATGCTACCAGTACACGTGAATTAATATTGTTAGAACATAGAACAGGAAAATAAAAAGATCTCCCTGTTTCGCCTGCTATTAACTCACCATCCTCGGTCGGGACATAGATATTTAAATAGAGGCAGTCTTCGTTCTGATCTTGTACATAGGTGGAAACTACATCCAAGTTATTAGTAAACCACACGGGAAGCATGACTTCAGGCAACCTGCCTTCTATAATGTTCTGGGGACACACTGGAGCAAACTGGGTGGTATTTTTGATATCTGCCCAGGGAGACGGAGGCTCAGGAGGCTGAAAGCGGCGCTCCCCTGTCGGAGGGGCAGCATATGGAACCCCGAGAAACTGAATAACGGGCCCCAGGATTTCATTATTAAGTTCCTTCTTAATCCCTCTTATCTTGCCAAAGTTGGTGGTCACCACCGGGTTGGTATCATCCAATTTTTGGGAGGACACAGCCGCAGCGTGGAGCAAAAATCCAAGCGTACAAAAAGCAAAAGTGGCGTTCAATCCCATGTGTAGCAGGCGGACCACCGTCGCTCTCCATACGCAGTTCAGCCACACGGATCTTGGAAAGGCCATGGTCCCACATTAGTTGTGTGGCTACAACGAAGCAATCTGATTTGTATCCACTGGTGTAAAAAACAGGGCGACCAAAGGAAACAGACCGAGTTTCCTAAATAGGTGCCTGTCAGAAAAATCTCAAAAGGCTTTTCATGCGGTAAGTATCTTCCATTGATTTCACACTTATTGAAGCTGCATCTTCACTCAGCACTATTTATCAGACTACATCCTATTGACAATTCTGTTTTCCATTGCAGCAATATGAAGAGAGCAGCCATTTACTGCAGAATCCCCTCTTATAAATCAAATCCAGTTAGCCGCAGGTCTATATCCTGGAGAAAATGAAAATAAATCATTAGTATGAAAGAGCTAATATGAGCAGAGTGATAACTAGATGTTTCACACGTTATTTACATACATTAATAGTTGCTAGAGTCATGTCAGTAAAACTGCAGTAGTTTATGGGTCCATGAAATGGCGGGTGAAACGCTGATTACTGGATTATCTATAATGTCACCTGTTGAATTTACAGAGACTTTTCGGAAGAAACAGGACTCACAGAAAACACATTTTTAAAAGTCACCTTTTCAGGAATAAGCAGTTTGCTCCCAGGCTACATTACATAAGTGCTTATGTTAATATTTTATTTAACTTAATCAGTTCATAATCAATTTGCACCTTGTTTTCACAAGTAGATTTTTTAAAATGGAAGCAATTATTTCTTAAAGCAGAATATGGGGAAATTAAGATAGACAGGCATAGTGAAGACTCAAATGTATTTTATTTCATTAAAAACAGTTTATAATACACACAATATTTTTTTTCATTTCAAAATACAGTGTCTGACTGAAACATTGAGTCAACTGGAAAACATCTGTAAGGATAACATGAATTACTGAGTTTATTCATAATAACCTGAATTACCATAATTTATATGATTTTCTTATTCCACAAGTTTCTGATAGCTGATGAAAAACACTTAAAGACTGAAATATTCTTATCAACGAAGAACCAAAATCTGTTCCCACTGAGGTCAATAGCAAATTCTGAATTTGCACAGAAGTATAACTGGACCTCTGTGGGTTGGTTTGTTGTTGGTTTTCTTTTTCAGAACTGATTTGGAAAAGGATGTGAACCGGCAGTTTAGGGATGGAGCTGTATATCACAACTTTTACATCAGATCAATCTTTCATTCCTTATAAAAGACTGACTTCAGTGAAAAATGAAAATGCATGTTGAAAGCACTCAATTCCTCCCATCCTTGATTTATAACATAAACAATAAGCATTCCCATAGGACAGTAGAAATCTTATCTTTCATATATCCACATGCTGACTGAACAATATCCTAGAAAAATAATCAGTTAGGATCAGAGACTGCATAATCTGAAATTCCAGATGCTATTTTCAACTACTTTAGCTCAGAGGTTGTCACACAAGGCTGTGTTCCAGCACTTCTGAAAATTGCTCAGTACGTATCATTATGTCTTCCATATTCATGTGAAACATATTTCCAACACGACTTACAACATCCTATTATTTAAAATGCAGCGTTATACACAACATAGCAGTGTAATCTTACACTCCCTATTAAGCAGTGTGTAATGCACAAGAAATGTGTTTTGCTTTGTATAGGAAACATTTTAAACCACCTGCTTTTGAAACAGCATTGGCAGCTTCAATGAGAATTGTTTTTTTATCATGTCTATACACATTGTAGAGAGAATTCAAAAGAACGGCTTGTCTAATAGTCAGACTACCCTGCAGTTTGGGTTATTAAAAAGGAGATTGTAAAAGCTATATAGGACAGCAGGAGATTTGGTTCATGTCTAGTGTTCTTTTAGCTCTGAACAATCTATCTCAGGAGGCAATAAGGAGATAGATGAAGCTTTTCCACAATTTTCTCTCTCTCTCTCTCTCTTTCTTTCTCTGCTAATTCTAACACCTTCAGTGTGAAACTGCATCAACAAACAGGCTTATATCCTTCATTCTCCAGCTGCAAATTCTCGGCATTTTTCTGGAAACTCACCAATTTAGCTGCAGAAAATAATTCCCTAAACTTGATGTATGTGTTTGCATTTACTTAAAAACACTTACACGGAATGGCAGACGTTCGCCTCGAGGAGGATTGTTGCTTTGTTGCATTTCAGATTTTGGAAGCAGTAGGATATTACTGGAGCAATAGTAAAGTAGAGTATGCAGACAGGTGTCAGAGCAGAAGGCACCAAGTATAACTTTTCTGAGTTGATGTATATAGAAAGATTGAAGTTTATTCATTAGTGGTATTCAAAAACCTCCACAGATTTAAACCTGGGTCTTGACATCACTGGGGGGTTGTTTTCCTGTCAGAAATGGGAAAATGTACTCTCTCTTCTTTCTCAAACTCAAACTTTTAAATAGTAGGAGATTAATCTCAGTAGCCCTCCTGCTAATTCACGTGGTCTGGGAAAGGTCTGAGGACAACAAATCCAGCATAAGTGCACCAAGGAAAAACATCCTCCTTCATTTCAAGCTGCTGAGTTGGTTCAATGTTGGAAATTACCAAGATGCTACTAGTAATTCACCTAGCATCTGTTTTCAGATCTAAGACAACTTTTTAATGCACTTCTGATACCTAAAATGGTAAATTCAATGTAAATTCAAAGCAAATCCTAGAGCTGGACTACAGTTCTAAGTTTGTCCATCTGCTGGATTGCTGCTGTAGCTGAACAGCTCAGATGTGATCTACAGTTCTGGTTTGCCTCCAATGGACAAGGCTTTACCCTAAGTCAGAGACAGGGTGTTAAAAGGTAAGAATATAACTCAATGCTGTGTTTGGCTATTCCTAATTAATTAACTACTGGGTAGTAGTTAGCCTCAGTAAATAGATGGATAGGCTATACAGGGCAGTAAATTGTAAAGCACCTTCAGAATTTGAATCAACCGATTTTCACTGTATTTGCAACTTGAATTTTGGATTTGCTCTTTTTAAGCCTTTCTTTTTAAATGGCTTAGTAACACTTTATTTTTGAGGCTGAGAGGTCAGATATTCAAGCCTGTCACTGGCTGCCCTGAAGCCATCACATTAAAAACACAAACTCAACACAAATAAAAAAACTGATATTAATCAAATCTTTTGAGACTTCCATGCCAAAATTTCATTGTGAGCACTAAGTGCAAGGGCAAACAGGGAAGCTGGCCAGGAGCAGGTCTTACTCATTGAGAATCAGTGCTGGACAAAATTCTCCTCAGTCCTTCAGCAGGTGAGCTATACAAGACTTTCCCTGGCTATCTGGACTTGGCTGAACTTAAATCAGTGGGAAAAAGGAGAAGCAATAAACAGCAGCAGGAATGCTCAGTGAGACAGGCAGGAGAATAAACTAAAGAGTAACGATGATCAGTGTGGGACAAGACTGAGCATCAAAATAATGTGGATCTGAGGAGGAGGAGAAACATTTTCAGATTTTACTACTGTCTAGATTTGAGGATCACAATTGCTCCCTCTGGTAACACAAATGAATTCTACTGTAAAAGGTATTTGATAAAGTCTTTCATGGTCTTTCGAACAGTCTATACTATATAGAGGTTTTTTTCTATCATCTATTATTTTATTATCTCCCTTTCTGAATTCAAATTACTTTATAGCTCAGATTCTGAAATACTTTGGAGAGGCATTTAGTATGCTGAGGAGTGAACAATCCAAGATAGCTTCAGTGCATCTCTGCATTTCCAATGACACAGGGCATCCCACAACAGGTCATATCTGCTGCAAACTGCAGCAGCTAAATTCCTCATTGTTGCTTATGCACAGACCTTCAGATCTTAAGGGATGGTTTGATCTGTACCACCTCTCAATAGCTCCAATGGATTAATAAAACCTTTGTTGGCACCCAAGGCTTCTGGCCATATGCCAGTCTCAGCACATGTAAAGGCTATCATTGTTATGATTAAAAACCCCACACAAAACAAACAAACAAACAAAACCCGAGAAAGGGCTATTTTCTTTTTAGCTGAAGATGTACTCTGTGATTTGATATTCATGCCTAAAAATACCTTTCCACCTCAATTTTGCCAGCAAATCCCAATTGCACAAACGTTCATACAAAGTGATTGTAAGAGTTTGGAACACTACACAGTGCTGCTTCCTTTCAGAAAACACAAATGGTATTCTGCAGAATGAGCTCTATTTGCATCCATTTTTACTTACAACAGTCTCTACTTAAAGCTAGGAGCCCTGGGATGTTTCATGTCTCTAACAAGAAATCCATGTTCTAGAATACACTACGGAGCCAAACAGGAGCACGACCAGGGGAACAGAAGCCATTAGAGGGAAGACTGACCCAGGGTGAACACTACGTCAGTGTGACACACCAGTTGTAAACATGATCAGACAAATCCTCCAGAGATGAATCACACAGAATTTCCCATCTCTTCTTCAGTGCTTCAGGTTAGCAAAGGGAAGTTCTGTGCCAAATAAGAGTATTTTCTCTTAATGTAGCAGTAAAAAAGACCAGGTTGGATGGGGCTTGGAGCAACCTGGGCTAGGGGAAGGTGTCTCTAGCCATGGCAGGGGGTCAAAACTAGATGATGTTTAGAGGTACTTTCCAAACCAAACCATTCTGTAAAAGATTTTAAAACAGACACTGCTCTTGGCTATTTCCATAAATACTTGGTGAAGGGACGGGATTTGCATGGGTTTAGTTCAAGAAATTAACTCCGTGCATTTAAAAAAAACAGGTGTATGAAATGATAACAGAGGAGACTGCAATCCTGAATATGAAATACATGTAAGAAGGGTACAGCTCTGGTGGGATTTGGTTAACTCCCACATGCCACCACCCCCTCCACCTCAGAGCAGCTACAGGTCTGGAAGCTCCAGGAAATTGTTACAAATCCAGCCCTGTTGAGATGCAGAACCTTTGTCAACATCACCAACAAAAGTATGAATAAGATATCATCCTGTTGGGCCCGCAGTCCCACCCCACATTAGTCTGAGATTACAAGTGTTATGTTACAAGGTCGGCAAACAGCCCACTGGTAAGGATTTCTGGATGCTACGAGCTGTGTAAATATATCACTCCCAGATCAGAGAAAATGATTCCTCGCTGCCATTCTCACATTCACCTCTATTTAATATGTTTTGTAGACAAAACCCCATATCCAATTAGTGAAAAATACAGCACTTAAATACACTATTCAATACAGTGTAGCAAAATCAGTGAAAAGTTGAATTGAACTGAATAGATGTTATTAGGCTCCTTTAAATTGTGATGCATTTTTCAGCTGCACTATATTTTTGTTCTTCCCCATTAATGGGAATATTCACTAAAGCAAACTCCTTATTAACTAGTATTTCCATGATCAAAAGATCCCTTTAAATAATTTCTGTAACTTAGTTTGCCAAAGTAGAAAAAGTTCTGATCATAATCTTCTATTAAACTGTTTTTGAATTAGACAAATTAAGCCTGTGAGAAGAAGAGGGTTACTTAAGTCTTATTATCTTCCATTTACTCATGTCAATAAATCATTTTCTTAAAGCAGTTCTATTTCTTAGCTGAAGTAATTGTTTATTTTACCAGAAGTTGACTAGAATCTTTTAATGTGGACCATAGCTATCTGACATTTTGCACAGTAAGTAGGTAACGAAATGGTGATTTTACCCATAACAGAAAGAATGGGTAACTCTGTCACTTATGTGTAAAGTTTTAGACAGCTAAGTAATACAGATTTAAATTAAAAATGACAGATGCACTGGCTTGGAATATAATGGGCACTGAAGTGAACCTTTATTCCTTTTAGCAGCTTACAGTTAACTCTTAAATGGACCACATATTATACTCACTTTTGAGTACTGTAACCGTTCAGCTAAATGATCAAATGGCTATTCTGTTGATGGCAGCACTGTGCTTCAGGACACAGAGATATTGTGACCTACTGTAGAAATTCAACTGAACTGATGTTAATCAGAGGTCATTCTGCAGAAAAAAAATAACCCAAATATTCCTTATTTGAGAACTTCAGTGTTGAAATCTATATATTGTGTATCTTTAAGTCAACTGGATTTCATCTGCTTTGATTAATACTTCATACAATAAGCACATGCTTCCCATCTGATCAGTCTAACAGAGTGTTTAGTACCCTCACAGAGGCTCCTGAAACCAACTGTTCTTTTGTTGTCTCTTGCAGGTGAAAAACTAATGTTATGGAATTGCTGACAAGGTTCTTCACCTGATATATAATTGTAGCTAACCCGTGGTTCACTGGGGTTAATCATGTGAGAAAAGTAAGTTGGATTTTCTTCATCACCTTTAATGCAATTGTAATATCAACAATATTACCTTTAATGCTAGTTTATCACCTAAGGCAAGCTTTCATATCAGATTCATAAGAAAGATCATTTTTGTATTTCCCTATTTGAGGGGTGTTAGGAATTCAAAATAAAACAAGCTAGAATACAGTTATTACCACTTCTTGAGAGACAACTCTGCAAACCAAGATGCTTGAATGAACTCAGATTTGTCCATGGACTGGTTTTCTATCTGGATACAATACAATAACAGTTCCAAGAACACAAAACCCTTGTTGTAGAATTAGATCAATAACTGGCTCTTCAATAAGATGATTTTTTCTTTTTTAAGACAAAGACCAAAGAATTTTCTTGTGGCAGAAAAATATGCTTTTTGTTCTTGATCAGATGGTCAAGATGGTCTCATTTTCATCAGGGTAATTGAGATTAAATTCTAACTCATCATAAAATTCACAGAGGTGTAAATATAATTTATTAATCACAAACCCAACATCTCTAACTCAACTCTGAAAGTGCTCTTGAATGGTATTACCACGCTTTCCAAAACTGCAGAGTGCACACTACAGTTTGAGAGCAATATTGGCATTATAGGGATCTATCAACTTGAAGAGGCTGTTTCCTGTGATCTAGCATTCTGTACATCTGTGACTTTACTTGCATTTGTTCCAAAATGAATTTCATGCTTAACTTGTTTTTCTTAATTAAACTTCCTTTAGCAGTTTCTAATATGTGCATTATTAAAACTCATTAGTCCCATTCATGCCTGCCTGTCATTTTTGGCTTCATATTCATGTACCAAAGAGCTCTGCTGCTTTATATAGGAAGCAAATTAAATAATAAATATGAGAACTTGAACGTTTTATGAGTGTCAGTATGAGGAAGTGGCTGTAAGGCCCATAAGGTTTCACACAAAAAAAGCATTACAGCTAAAGCTAACATGCTGACACATCTCTGATCTATAAAGTCTGCAGTAATGGTAGCAGTAAAGTGTTGTACCATAGATGGGGAATTTTTCTCTCACATGAAATAGAAATAGGATATAGCACAGACTATATTTACTGTTGTAAAAAAATTTCAAATAAAATTTCCCAAAAGCTTAGAATATAACACCATTAAATGTCTACAAAGATTTACTCTTTCCATCTGACTTCATGTGTAGCTCCTATTATTCAGCTCCTTGTCCTCCTTTCATTTTCTACCACTATCTGTGAGAAAGAGACTTATTTGTTATAGCAACCACTCTCGGGTCTCCCTGTGGTCATGTCCTGGTCACGCTGATCACAATTCCAGTGACCAGAGGGTTTCCTAACCCAGCAATGGGGTCTCATGGTGGCTATAGAAGGGCTCCAATTCTCCATAAAAAAAACCCTCATCATTGGGAAACCAGTTGAAGAAACAAAAGCTCCATCCCACAATGCCTATTTTACACAGGTTTGAGGATGTCAAAATATTCAGTCTATCTGTAAGGTTTCTCCTAACTAAATTGTCATTTTCTCCTCATGAATATTTCTAACACTATGTGCCTACACAACACTTTGCTGCTTTCAAGTACTTTTTTGGAAACTGGGGGACGGGGTTGGGAAGGCAGAAGTTAAAGAATGATTTTAAGTTCAAATGTTAAACTTAAAAGCTTCCGACAAGATGGAATCAAATAAAGTTATAAAATACAACATAAATATATTCCCCTCATTAAATTCCCAGAACCAGTTCAACAAGTGGGATAATGGCATCTCTAGGCAGGATATGATTAAGGAGATTTAGAAAACATAATTTTAAATTGTCATTTAAGTTCTTTGCTTGGTTAAAGGAATATGAGTCACTTGAAGTACAATATTTGTAAAGTGTCCTTGACTGTTTTTATGATTTTACAGTCACATGCTGCTAATTTCCAAACATTACATTCTCCCTTGATATGGTGCAAAAGACCTAACCAAGCATCATCAGAAGGTAAGAGGCTACCCAAAGGCAGCACTAAAACTCATTGTGCAGAAAATATTATGAGAACAAAACAGAATAATTCAACAAATGGGGTAAAGAGAACTTAATTTGCTTTTCTTTTAATGGCCTCATCTTTTATTTGCAGCCTGGACCTTTACATCGCCTGATAACCCTGAGAATATTTACAGTAGAGACATTGTGCCCCATGGTTTCACACAGTTGGTGGTCCTTCACAACACCTTTACTTTTCTAGTGAAAAGGGGCATGATAGAGTGGGTGCACAGGGAAATTTGAACACGGTACTAAGTAGCCAACTAGCCGCAAATAGTTATGAAAACAGTCTGTTGGAAAACATGTAGGGTCTTCAGAGGCAGATGGAAACCTGGAGCTGAGTCACCAAGAAGCCAACAAGATTTGCCCTTGTAACTGTGATAATTCAATAGTCATTCAGGGGAATGTAATGTCATCATTCCCATTTAAAACTACAAGATGTGCCCTCGATATGAAACACATGATGAAGTTTTCCCATCAGCTGCTTTTTTTTTTGCATCCCCCAATTCCCTCCCTCCTCCTGTTCAAACTCCTGTGCAACAACTGGGCAACAGGGCAGGCATCCCCCTCTGAGTGCTTACATGCCTTCCTAATGCAGAGCTCAGAATCAGGGCTACAGTAATGAAAATATGTTTTTAGAACAGCCTTTACTCATCAGTCTGGATCTACTTTTTACCATTACCTTTTTATACTTACCATGATGGATGTCTGAGACTAATCAGAAATTATATTATTTACTGGATCAGATTGATAACTGCCCATCCCTTATTAAAAGAAATCCACAAAGGTTTCTACTGAATCTCTGGCAAAATGTTGACTTTTCATTATTTGCTTTCAAAGAACGTCTGTCTCTTTTTGCCCTTCTTTTTTTTCACTATTTAATTTTTAAATAGTTTCTTTTCATATGATTAAAAAACCATAATAAATATGACATCAAACAAATAATTCAGAGCTAGCCAAGGATCTGTAATACAGCTCTACATCTCTATTAGAAAGGAATGTATATTTGCTTTTAATAAAGAAAGGCAAGCCAATCCATTACGAACAGAGACCACATCTAAGCCTCTGCTTTCTTCTCTTTTCCCCAGACTCCATTTGAACAATTAGAGTGGTTTACGCTTGTGTGAATGCCAGTGGATATTAAAAATGCAAACTGATAAAAAATAAAACCACCACCATTACCATGTTCAAATCCTCCATTCACTTGCAAATCAATTTATGTGCCTACAGCCCTGTCCCAGTCTTTAAATAACCCTCCTCAGCAGACTGCTCCACCTCCAGCCAAATAATCCAGAGCAAACCCACTTTGTTAAGGATGTTTAAGTATCAACAGCTAGGATATTATCTCCTCACCCTACTGTAGGAGAAGGGGCAAGATAACCAAAGCACTGTCAGGACGACAGCTCTCCTCGCATCTACACAACTTACTGCCTTAAACAGCCTGAACACTCTCTCATGGCTTTCGTTGCTACTTCAGTTAATCACAAAACAGAGGTGTTCAGCCAAGTCCTGCTTCCCAGCACACTTAGTATGATTATCCTCAGCCTCATTTTTCTTCCCACAGCCTGCATGTGGTTCACATGAAACGTACAGAATAAATGGGGTCTCTTCGTATGTATCTAAGGATCTCCTAATCATTTACTGCAAAACTGCTTTTGCAACATCACTGCAATCTGTAGCTGTAGTCTAAGAAAAACAGTGTCATTTATCAAAAGTAACTAAGAAACAGTCTTCTTTAACCCTGCATTCTGCACCAGAAATACAGACCGGGGGGAGGGGGGGGGGGGGAAGGTAGAAAAAAGAAATAAACCCACCCAACCAGTATTTCCAAACATGGCTACTTAGCTTTTGGCTCCCAGTCTGCAAATCTCATTTCAAAGATGCAAAAGTGGGCTGCGTGTTACAGCTGTTGAGCCCACACATGTCTCAGTGCAGTCAATGAGAATCAGTATCTTTGAAAATCAGGGCCCTGAATAATGGGCTCTATTTTTAAATGGTCATTTATACCATACATGGGTCTTTCACTTGTGAGGTGCTTGTAATAAAGTACGTGCAATTTCATAAGTATCCTTTGCTTCAACCAAGCCAGCACGGAAAAAAAAGTAGGAGAAAATGTCCCAAAGCTCACAGTGTTGCTCTTTCACCAGTAACAACAGTCTGTAGATGCACCAAAAATGCTGCTACTGTAAAAAACAAATAAAAAAAACCCAACCTTGGTCTTAAGGGAGCATGAAAAGGTTATTGTGAGTGTTGCCACGAATACATGGTTTCAGATGTGAGTTATCTCTGTGAATTTACCAGTATGGTCTGGTCCCACTAAGGTACTGGATAAATGCAAATATTACCACAGTGGATAGCAATGCTGGAAAAAAAAATATTTCCTAAGACAATTTCTTACACTTGTGCTGGGGGAAAAAAAAAATCTGCTTCATTTCCAATTCACAGAACATCTAAAGGTGCTAAAAACATTCACTTTGATATTTATAGCTTCTATAAGGCATATTTCCATTTTATACTAGTGGATTTTTTATGCCATAGTTGTTAGAGCTAAAACAAACTGGCCTTCCAGAAAGCAAACCCAGTGTCAAACTAAAATGATATTCCTTCAAAAGGTCAGCAAATCTACAAAAGGAAATAGCCACTCCAGATTGTGTCACCTGCAGCAGCAAGAACACAACACTTTAATCAAGCTCTGGTTTGTTTTATTTAAACAATTATTGGAATGTAATTGCTCTGAAACCATATGCATCCTTAAAATGATTCCAGATAACATCCTTTCCCCCGATTCCAAGGTAACTTTCTGGCTTTAATTATAAGTCAATTAATATTAAGTAATTTGACTGATTAATTTTAATTAAACCTGTTGAAAATTGATTTTCCTTTAGCAAGTAAAGATGATGCTCTAGTGCGATCGTCAGGAAAGGAGGATGAAGGGGGGGGGGGGTGGCGTGCAGTGAAGGAGCGGGGAGGGGGGGAGCAGAAGAACCAGCCCTCAGCACCCAAGCCGAGAAAGAAGATGTCTGGAGAAATAAAAAATAATAATAATACAGGGGGGAAAAAAAATAAAATAAGAAAAAAAAAATCCCCCGCCAGGCCCGGCAGCTGCGGGAGGCACCGGGGGCTGCGGGGCGCCCGCGGAGCTCCGCGCCCGGCCCGCGGCGGGCGGCGGCCCCGGGGCGGCGGGGGAGGAAAAGTTCGCTCGGGCGGCGGCGGGAGTGGGGGGTGTGTGTGTGTGTGTATATGCGTGTGTGTGCGTGTGTGTGAATCTGCCCGCAAACACCCCCCGCACCCCCTCCCCCGCAGCGGTTCCTGCCGCCGCGCATCCCCCCGCGGAGGCACCGCTCGGGGATCGCCGCAGCCGCGCAGCCCCGCACCCGCATCGCCCTGCCCGCGGACACGCACGGCTCGGAAAGCCGGCCCTGCAAAGCGCCCCCCGGGCTCAGCCCCGCAGCCGCCCTGCCCTGCCCGGGGCCCCCGAGCCCAGCCCGGCCGACCCCCTCCATCCCGGCCGCCCCTCTCCTTTCCGCTCCATCCCGGCCGCCCTTCTGCATCCCGGCCCGGCCGCCCCCCTCCCTCCTCTCCATCCCGGCGCGGGCTCGCCCCGCACGCCGGGAGCATCAAAGTATTTACCAGTTCACGGCCGCTTTCCCGCAATCGCAGCTGAAGCTGTAATCCGCTGGATTCGCCTCCTTCGGCTCTCCCAGCCGCTGGGAGCGGGAGGGCTCCCGATAGTGCCCCGGACACTTCCCAATTATACCGATTTTTATATATTTTTCTCCCCTTTCCTGGGATCGGGGCGCGGGGAGGGGGGGCTGGAAATCCCCATCCGGAATCCAGCCTCATCCGTGCCGAGCCACCTCCATGTAAATCCGACCATCAGGCAGGCAATGGAAATGATCAAACGCTACTTCTCTCCGTCTGCAGGCAGATAATCCCACTAATCCAATAGATCTCCCCCGATCCGAAATTGCCCTCCAGACGAATCCCTTTTCGCTCGGTGTCCGGCGGGTGATCGCGGAGCCGCGACGGAGCCCCGAGGGGTGCGGGGAGGGGCGGAGGGGGCTTGCGCGGGGGGAAGGGGTGGTGGTGGTGGGGGGGTGTTAATCTTTTTTGGCTCCTGGATGCACGGCTCGCTCAAACCGCCGAGATCCCTTGCTTTTTTTTTCCCCCCTATTACACGTTTCCACTCCAAATTGCTGCTGGATGAAAAATGGTACAAAGATACCCCCAGCGGCGGCGCGGCGAACAGCGCGGGCAGCCCCCGGCCCCGCACCGCCCCGCACCGCCCCGGGCGGACCTGCCTCCGGGGGGGACCCTCCCGCAGCGGCCCGGCCCGACAGCGGGGCGGGGGAGCCCCTCCGGTGGCTGCCGGAAACACGAAGAACACGAACCCCCGTGCGCACAGGGATACACAGCGATGCCAACTGCGGGATGGAGACGCTGCTCGCACCTGCCTGCGGGTGGGCCGCTGCCTCCTGCTAAATTATACCTGAATTATATAACTTTTGTGTACGTAGTTAACGTAGATGGATAGAAATTATACTCCAGTGTGTCACACGGGTATAATTTAGTAAGAAAGCGTGATCTTGCTTAGAGTGTCACTGTCTGCACATAGGATATAAGGGAATCTTTTTGTTTCCCCTTGTTGCTTCATGGAATATTTCACTTATTTTTTCACTGCTTACTTTCTATTTTTAATTGAGGAAAAAAGTATTCTCTGACCCCAGCCTTCATGCTTTCTAGGATCACAGTAGAGAATGAAAGTTCTCTAAACTAAGGGAGTGTGGGGAGAAAGGAAGGCCAGATCAGAAGGGAAAGGAGAATAGTCCTTTGAATGTTGAAAGGTCTATTCATTCTTAAGAACAGCCACAATCACACACTAAAACATCCTGAGTTAAAGCCTCTTGTAGAGAGCTCATTAACATCTCCTGTTATTTTAGGAGAGACTTCCCTTCACATTGTGTTTAAAATCTGTATTTTGCTCTGTTAACATGCACCTTGGCTTAAAACACTGACACTAAGCAAGCACAGCACACCCACTCATGTTTCCAAGCATACAGCCCCAGGCAGGGTCTGGAGGTGCCCGATAATTTGATAGGCTTTTACACCCTCACCCGAGAGCACATACCAGCAGAGCTAAGGTCAGTCCCAGCCACACTGGGCTGTTTATGTCTCTGTGTCCCACTGAGGATCTACATCTAAATGTCCATGGCAGGAGTGACAGGACACAGCACAGTTTATCCTGTGGCATTCCTGTCTACTGGAATAATCATGTTCTGGGCACATTCTTCTCCTGGGTAAGTACCAATAATTATTACAGTCCATGATCAATTATCACAGTCCAGCATCCTTTAGTGCTCTGAAATTTAACTCTTTTGTGGCCACCAAAAGTGTACAGCTCTCAGATACTGGAGGGAAAGGCAGAACTCACTCTGCTGACAGAGCAATCCTATGCATGTTGTTATGTTAGACTCAAGGGAACACTATCTAAAAAAAAAAAAAGTTTCAAAACTAGAAAGAAAATGTGCATATGAATATCAATCAGTTGCCACCAGCCACAGATCAACCAACAGCCTAAAAACTATCACCAAAGAGGCAATACCAGGTGAGATATTCTGCCATTCTTCATCCACACAAAATCCTGGAGTAGCTTTGTCTCTGGGTTGTTTTTTGCTCTGAAAAGTAAGAAATAATGGTGATATAAAATAACTGCACCCTCATTGTCACTCGCTGAGCCATTGGAGTCCAGACATATAAAGTTTTCCTTTCGCTCCGTAAAGGAGGATGTATCTATCTTCCCCAGGTTCCCCGAGCCATCATGTGAACATCTCATTGGAGTGCTCTGAGTATCATTTAAGCATATTGTTCCCAACTAATTATGGGAAAAAAAATCTACCCATTTATCCCTTTGCCATATGTTTTGTGGGTGGAGGGAGCTGATAATTGCCACCCAGTTTGCTACAATCCCACCTTTGACTATTAATCCTCCACGTGGTCCTAACCCATCTTCACTTGTGCAGAAATGGCACAAAGTTGTTGTTTGAGCACATTAAGTTTTTCTGTAACTCCCTCTCACAGCAGTGATGTGTGACATCGATTAATTCATAGCGTCACTTTTGCTCTGGTGTGTCCCCAAGGTTGGGGGCCCTTTCCAGAACTTTTCTGTTGTTTTTCCCTCTGCTTCCCTCCTCCATGCTTCACAAACATTTCTCCTTGCTTCTTCCCTCCAGGGACCTTGATATCACAATAGCCCTCCTCTCATCCAAAATATTGCTGGAGGAAAGGGAATACCAGCTTGTGGAGGGCAACAAGATTTGCCCTGATTTCTTCAGCTCCGGAAAGTTATGCGGGTCTGGGAAGGGATATAAGGTTGGGAAAATGAAGTACAGGACTAATCTCTCTATCCTGATGTGATAGTAATAGCTGAGCCTGAACATAAATGTGGTAATAACACTGCCTAAAGCCTGACACTACTGTATTAGCAGTGCAGTTTGACACTGATTCAGTCTACATCCAGTATGTCCTTGTTTTAAAGACCTAAGTTTATTTATACAGACATACATAAATATATATATATGTACATATGGTGTTGGAACTAGATGACTTTAGGGTCCCTTCCAACCCTAACCATTCTTCCTTCTATGATATTTATCTATATACATATCTGTAAGGAGCGTTTGGACTCATTTGAAGGAAGGGGAGAAGGGTCCATAATAGATTAGAGTTTTGCCAAGTATGTTTTAACATGCTTCATGTCAAGAGATTACGCTTTTATTATAACCTAAGGAACGTGAAACTGCTTTAAAGGATGGCATTATTTAATATTTAGTTTGGCTGAGTCTTGGTAGGGTTGTGTTTTCTGCATTTACTAACAGAGTGAAAAGAGAGATAAATTTCCAAGTACTGAAAATCCATGAAAATTTCAAAGACCAGCATTCTGCAATATTCTAAAATTCAGCACTGCTCCATTTTGCCTGTTTTAAGAAACAGGAAGCCCTCATGTAAGCACCTAGCTTCTAAAAAGAGCAAACCATACAATTAAAACCTAAAAATAAGAAAGAAGCTCCCAACTAGTAATCCAAGCTAAAATGCCTACTGAGGCAAATAAAGAATGCACCTGAAACATCAATGGTAGGAAAGGTTTGGATGTGACAAAAGTTTCATGAGCTATTGCAATATGTAACTTAAGATAGTCATGTTTTTCTTTCAAGTATAAATTTTATCAGGCTGTGTTTCTCAAGAAAAAAAAAAAAGATTAACCTTTCTAATAGGTAGAAAGGGTGGATCTGTTTACATATACAATGTTCTAAATATTCATTAATTTGTTTGTCTCAAGATAGCTCATTAAATTGTTTCTTGCAATAACTTTGTTAAATATTTTCTTTGA
The DNA here is from genome assembly GCA_038380795.1 of Pyrocephalus nanus. Taxonomy (NCBI): domain Eukaryota; kingdom Metazoa; phylum Chordata; class Aves; order Passeriformes; family Tyrannidae; genus Pyrocephalus; species Pyrocephalus nanus. The sequence continues at coordinate 5,185,596 of CM076270.1, read as the reverse complement.
TTTCATGGATCTTAAGACTGCTCATCTCAGTGCGTTTATATTCTTTAGATTGCCCCTGATTGCCAGAACTTTAATGAAATTATAATACCTGTCTATGAGCTGCTGTAGTTAGCTGTAACTGCTGAGTTATTGCCATTCATTTGGTTTAACCTTGCCAAGAAGAGCCACTTAAAGAGGTCGTCCCTCGACACAGCGTGGCCATGAAACCTCTTCACAAAGCTACAGGGCTGACAGTCTCTCAATCACTTCAAACACGGCTATTGTTTGCTTTCTTTAGCATTGTTCTTTTATACTTAAACAACCACATTTAAAAAAATATATGCTTGTATGGCAAAGAACTCAGAAACGGTCAGACTTTCACACGTCAAGAGTCAAGAAAATAAGGAGCATGTAGTCTTAGGGGTCCAACTTTAACTTGCCTTCACTCTCTGCCACAAAATTCCCAAGCCTGTACTCATAATCTCAAATGGCCTCACCACCACCTCTGCTGCATTTCAGAGGTCAGGGTCACTGGGTTTCTTCCTCCCAACCTGTGATGGGAGTCATACATTTTGTCATCTGGTAGGATTTGTATTCTGATATCACACAGGTTGTCCTCGGTGACATTTGCTTTTTATCATTAGCACCTTGTACTGGAATATTTAATTGTCTGTGTTGTATCTCTGCACTGTAGATTTATTTTGCGTTTTCATTTAATTAACAGCCATGACCAATGGCCTGATGGATGGCAAAGCATTCTGTGAAGTAGAATCCTAGTGGACTAAAAGCTTTGCTGGAAGGTTTCAAATACCCATTCAGCCTAAACTTCTCAAAGGCAATTTTCTATAAAGTACCATGTTTCCAAAACACAATGCTCGAGGACACGGGAAGCGGAAACAAACAGGACCCAAGGGTAACACAAACCCTGTTCCTACAGACTCACCCAGGAGTTGCCCTGTGTTGACTGGATGCTCAGATGAGCACAGTCTGCCCATGGTTATTCTGAGATTCAGGTTCTTTTGGGTGCTGTTAAAAGACTGATATTGATAAAAAAAGCCATTGCCAGTGTTCTTACTGGAACTTAATCAGTAGATTACAACGCATTACAACACTGTGCTTGCCAGGGAACTCTGAATTAATTATAAAATCCATTTCCTTGTTTATGTGGCTGGGAATACATTTAGTCCAGAAGAGTTTTATGACTTTGTTCCTTCCCAAAATTTCAGTTATTATTTGGAGCCATAATCTAGCAGTATCTTGGTTTGTGTTGACCCAATACGGGAAACTACGGGGCCAGGGTTTGGTTTTTAAATTATGAAAAGCATTTACACAAAGGGTATTCAGTTCACACTGTGTAAGAGCCAACCTATTTCTAGGGTTTTTTAATTAAATTAGTTTAAACCTAGAGTTGAGAAGAGTACATACTGTATACTACTTCTGACGTACTGAATTTGAAATCACACAGGGACATTCCCTGCGGGAGCTGGTGCTCTGAGTCACTATTACATGCAGATTATATTCTTTTAGATCCAGTAAGCAAATGACAGAGAGCTATGGGCCAACTTCATCTATGATGTGATGAAATGGAAGTCAGAGGAACCTCATCAGAGAGTTTTGTTTCCTAATACCTAACCTCAGCAGAAAAATGAACATGTAGCCTGGATTGTTAGCATTTGCAAGTGAAAACAGTAAATTGTTTTCCACATGCTTTTACTGAAGAATGCCATTTCCTTTCTCACCAGTCAGTTTCCATAAGCAAGGAGAGCTTGAACTTCTGTGAATTAAGACTTGCTGGAACCTTGACACTCTCTCAGTACTGACAGAACATTTTAAGTCCTTATTTAAATCAGTCAGTAATAAGACGATTGTGAAATACATCATGATTTTACTACCAGCTTCTCTTGGCATCTGTTTCCCTCCAGTTACAATTGCTCTGATAACTTGGTGACCGATATAATTAGGCTGGCTGTCATTATGGCTACTGGCCAAAAGAGCCAAAAATGTTTCTTGAGTTTTCTTTTCAGATGCACCAAATAACATGATCCATTAATTGAAACTCAGACAGTCCCAGTTAATGCCTGACAACTGAAAGAGATGCAATTTGAAAACACTCTTAAAAAGCAGTAAATCACTTCCAACCTGGTTTATGTGAGCTGCATTTGAAAGAGGCTGGAGTGAGCTGTGGACTGGGTACGGGGCTGGGGTCAGGGCAGAGCCTTGGTCTGGCTTTGCCCGTGACCGTGTGGAGAACCTTGAGCAAACTATTTTATCTTTCTGATCTTTAACTCTATCCAATCCATTTTGATTTTTCTGCCACCAAGGCAAAGACAACCTTCTCATGCCAAGGAGAAGGAGGAAGGCATCTAGGGATTCCCAGGCTGGGGAGGAGAGGGAGGTCAAGAGGCAGAGCTGAGGCAGCTCAGCGCTGCTGCCTCTGCCAGCCCCAGCTGTTTGGCACCAACCCCTGCAGTCACTTGCAGGTGCAGCAGTGGGTCTGTGTTGCTACGGGGCATTGACAGACCTCTGAAAGAGGCCAGGCACCCGAGAGAGTTGTGTGGGACAAACTGGTTCTGTGGAGTGGTCGTTGTAACACGTTTATGAAATTCCGCCATAATAAGCAATAGGAAATAATGAACCGACAGAAAAACTCTTTATAAGAGACACGTTCCTGTGTTTTGCAGGCATTAATCAGCCTCAATAGTGATGGGAAATCCAGGAGATAGTATCAATATGAAAATGCCATTGTACAAACAGTAACACATTCGCTTGCTTATCTTAGCAAGTCTTAAAGCTTGTCATGTCTGGAAATCTGATTCACTGCACAATGACACAAAATTGACATGTACAGGCAAGAACATACAGGCAAAGCAGAGAGTACAGAAATTGCCAAGAATTTCTAAAGGAGCGACACCTGAAGAGCTCCTTAACTGAGGGACCCAGAGAAACATCATTTTTAACAAGCGATGAGAGGGACTTATTCCTTCTGAAAATACAATTACTTTTAAGGAAGAAAACCAAAGGCAAAGCAAATCACTTGTGATTTCTGAAAACCTCATGTAGTATAACCAAGCTGTTACTTAATAGCCCAAAAATATTATTCCTGTAAAACCTGGTTGTTCTAATGATTTAATAGCAGAGTAGCAACAAGAAAATTCTTCATTCCAGCTTTGTAATGGATGCATGTTAGGTTATGTTTCTTTGTGTCTCTGGCTGCACATAGACATGTGACAGTACCAGATCTACAGTAGCTGCATGGCAAGGCACCCTGGAAAACTGGAGACACAAACAGCTCCTCTGCTCTAAGCAAAATACCTGCAGATACCTCTGTCTGCTCCAACAGTAAAAACCTCAGGAAGCCTTAGCTGGCATCTCTGTTGGCAGACAAGGAGAAAAAGTAAAACGAGAAAAAAAATGGCAATAGAGAAACTGCAGAATTCTAGAAGCCTATTATTTCACTGATGTCATAACCCAGGAGAATATATGATCCTCTCTACACTATGGTCATGTCACAGTGTGCAGTCTACATGGACTTTGAAATTGCAATTGTTTTTTATACTAGATCAGCTAGAACCATCTGAAAAGTTAAATCTATACAAACACTTTCTAATACCTATCTGTGGCTAAAGTGAATCCCACACCCAGAAAGACATGACTTCGAATTTTAATTTTCAAATTTCTAGAAGGTCTTGGTTGCAGAACACTACTTTTTCTTTTTTTTTTTTTTTTCCTCCACATCTGGCATTTGCAGAACTTAACGAACAACGTCTCTGGCATTCACAATAAGCACAATACAGCTTAATCTCCTTCTGTGTGGCAAATTTTGGCATTCCCATGCCGTAGAAATTGAGCACAGTGGTTCTCAACAAATAGTTTCTTAGGCAAGATGAAAAAATTCATTAGTTTTCTATTTCTCAGACCTTTCCCTTTCTTTTCTATTCCAGACAAATAGGACACCCAAATTTCCTATTTCTTTTAATAATGATGCTATAAAATTTTTGCTGGCAAATGTTATTATTCCAGGCTGAGAAATTTATTCCTATAGCTGAGAAAAAAAAATCATCCATTCCCCTCCGAGGTCTGTGGATCAGCCAGTAGAGGGTGCAGGCAGTGTGGCTGCAATCCCCACAAGCCTGAGCTGGCCACTGCTGCTGCTTCAGCTTGTTTCTAAGGTGGGTGAACATAATAAAGCACCCAATGTTATGTTATCCATCGGTTCAATACTAAATGATGTGTCCAAATTGCAAGGCATCTTATTTTCTCAGCTTCCCATCTTCTTTGTTCACAACTGCTCTCAGTGTTTACAGTGATGCTGAGCTTGTGTTGCACATGTGAAATTCAGAGACAGCAAAAAAAGGCTTGAAAGCTCACACTGCAAACCTGAGAGACACGTCTGTATGATATTTTCATAATCACAGGATTAAAAAAGGTTCCTTTCCTAACAGTAGAAAAGTTTATTTCTATTTATATCTTCAGGCCTTTATATGAGCTTCAATCAAGCAAAGTTGCACTGAAATAAACTGAAAGTATTTCCCTGACACTGGGAATATTACCTTTGAGAGGTGATGTCAATTAGAGAGGGGCTAAGAGGAATTTGTTTGCAAAAGGGAATGTTGCAGCAGCCCTTGTTAAAGGGGGAATTATCTCCAGGCAGTATTTGCCTCCTCCCACAGTCACCTGTGGGTTCCATGTGTGATGGGCACTCCTGCTGAGCAGCCACAGCTCCACAGCACTTCACAGCCTGGTCTGTACATATTTTGCAGTGAGTCTGGCACAGATGTGAATCAGACAGGACCTGTACGAGCACACAAATACACCTGCCACAATCCAGTGTTTCACATCTGCAGTTCTACTTGTAGTGCCTGGTCTACTCAACTGTCTTGGAGTCTGGTAAGGCCAAAATAAAGCACAGGGGTTTAGGGAGGATTTAGGCTGTGGGAAAATAAGCCCAGTGTTTCAAACTCTGACAGAGTCAGTTCAGCACCAACAGAACAAATGAAAACACAAAGTTGAGCTTGGCAACACTGGATTGTAGAGGTGAGCAACTATCAAAGAGTGATCATAGTGTAATAATCACAAGATACTGAGCATGAAAGAGTTTGTGACAGGTGAAAATGAACACATTTACACCAGATGGAGCTACAATTTGAGTCTAAAATGAAGGATATACTTTTTTTTTTTTTTTTAAGCAAATATTTGTTGATCTAAAGACCAAAATAATAGTTCTTGTTTCTTTAGCATGTGCTAAATAACTGACAACCTCTTTCAGCATTGCCTTGGGCTTACTTGTAGGTTTCATTTCAAAGATTAGACAAGATAAAGCACCTTGCATTAGCACACCTATCTGACAAGATGACATCTCACAGTGGTTTGACAAAAAATGATGGCAAATTTTACAGGTCAATAATCTCTGCCTAGTATGAGTAAAATCAGTGTTGTCCACTCCTTTTCTACAGAGCTATCTGCAGTGGAAACAACTAGCAACATCTCAGATGAAATGTCTCAAATCTCAGCACAGTCCCTGCAGCCATCTAGTTCATCAAAGTAAGAAACAAGCTGAGGAGAGCTCATGTTCAATGATGCTCTGAGGGAAAATGACTGTCTGGCATCAGCACTGGAAGTAGGATGTGGCTGACTGATGACTTCGGATTGGTTTTTTTGAAAATACTGGGTAAATTGAGTAATTTGAACCAATCATGGAATATATCGTGCAACACAACACTCTTCTACCCTGCAGTCTCCCTTCTGGGAAATCTGGAGTGGTGGGAAGTACATTTATCAAGGAAATAATGACCCCAAACAGACTCCTTGAAGCCTAAGGTGTTTTTTTTATAAGAGGACGCTAGGGAACTAATTAGGAGGAAATAGCTCCTCAATGTCCTGAGTGAACTCCCACTGAGAAAATAAACAATTTACTGATTCACAGTAACTCCAGACATCCAAAGATAGTCATCTTTATGACGTTTTTGCAAATATGGAACATAGAATGGCATGCAGAGGCAGTGTTTGATCATGAAAAAAAAGGTACATATTCAAGGATACACACATCATACTGAAATTTTTACCTTTGAATTTGGAAACAGTATACACTTAAGAGGTGTGTAGTACTTTATATGATTCAAAAATTATGTTTAAAAGGTGAGGTTACTTTCTGCCTACTTATATAGGCTTTAACCAGTTTCCTTGCTCTTTTATGTTTCATACATTCTTCGGGAAAAAGGAGGCACAGAGGTTTTGGATGTGCACATTTACTGGCTTTCAGGCAACAAATGTTTTAGAATTAGCTTTCACAACACTCAGTTTTGCAAATATTGAATCCTTTGGACCTCCTCCCCAGATCAGAAGGCCAAGTATTTTGATCAAGAAAGGAATAAAGTCCTAAGAATGGAAAACAACAACAGTTCTTGTATTCGAAAGGTACAGACACCCAGAGTAACTCAGAGTATCAGAGGGAGGTCTGACAAGAACCAAGGGCAGCACATTAATATTTAGACTGAGCATCAGCAGAAATGTCCTGTCAGTGTGATGTGTGGAATTATCCTAAGGGAAGTAACTAAAGCTTGTTGCTGACAACCACCTCTTTTCAACAGTTCAAGTTGGCAGCTCTGTTTCTATACCAACCCTTCACATCAGCCCTTTCATTTTATGATAAACAAAAGAAAAATGTATATAATTGATATAATCAGCAATGGACCTACATGAGACAGCTTTGTGTTTCGAGAAGCTGAAATGGAAAACTTGATCCGGATGGAAGAAGTGAGCACGGACCTGTTGGAGTAAGTCCAGAGGAAGACACAAAGCTGATCCAAGGGCTGGAACACCTCTGCCATGAAGACAGGCTGGGAGAGCTGGGGGTGTTCAGCCTGGAGAAGAGAAGGCTCCAGGGAGACCTTAAACCCCATCCAGTAGGTAAAGGAATGACAAGAGAGCAGGAGAGGGACTTTGGACAAGGGCACGGAGTGATAGGACAAGGGGGAATGGCCTTTAACTGACAGAGGGAAGGTTTAGATTGGATATGAGGAAGAAATTCTTTACTAAGAGGGTGGTGAGGCACTGGCACAGGTTACACAAAGAAGGCCAAGGCCAGGTTGGAAAGGGCTTTGAGCAACCTGGTCTAGTGGAACGTTTCCCTGCCCATGACAAAGGAACGAGATGATCTGTAAGGTCCCTCCCAACTCAAACCATTCTATGACTCTATGACTCAATGACTCATTTTGATTGTATTAAAATCACAGCACCTTGGAAACATCCTGATTCTGGCTCTGTGACTTATCTTAGGGTCTTATACGAACAGCTCAGAAACACCCTGAATATTTGGAAGGAGCCATAAGAAAGTACTGTTGAAGAAAACTTTAATAAATGTGGCAGGGTGCAAAGCTAAATCACTTGCTGTTTTCATTGCTGGATACCTACGGCTAGAGTCCTATTCTTTTAGGATTCTGAGGATGTTTCTCATAGCCAATGGAGAGAGAAGAAAGAGGTTTTGAGATAGTGATAAAGACTGAACACACTGGTGCCATACTAAGCAACCCACACGTTCAGTCACATGCAGTATCTTCTCTTCGTGGTTCAGTTCCCTCATGCTTTCCACATGCTCTCTTTAAAAGGGCTGCTCAACACAAATTGTCCTTCAAGCAGAAGAAACAATTGCTCAGTATAATTTGATGCTCAGCATTTGCTAGAGAAATGTGTTAAATTCCAGATGCTCAATTCCACTCCATTCCATGCTCATGGTTTTTCCTTTCTTTTTCTCCTGCCCATTTCCCAACACACCCTCTCTGGTCATGTCCATCCTGGTTAGGCTGCCAGAAGTTGTGGGCAGGACCTGTTCTACAGTTTGCACTTTACTTTTTCTGGGATTTGTGAAAGATGCATCCAAAGAGTTTCATACTGGGCATCTCTATCCCTGAAACTTTTCAAATGCTCTTTTCACTTTTATGTAACTGTGGTTAAAATCTGACATGAGCAACTTCTTCATGGAATCTCCTCAGATCCCTGTGGTCTGCACAGTTATGGCTCACAACCTAAAGCCCATGGTACTACTTTCACATCTGGTACTTCAGGCCAGATTTATTTTAAAAAAATATAGTGTCACTCAAATGCACATAAATATGGATTTGCTCATTAGCAATGTTCCTGCTGTAACTACATCTAGAGCACCTGAGGGAATAAAATGCTTAATTCTAAGCATTTGGGAGGGACAGATTCACAGCTGTGTTGTCTGAACTTTCTGAAAACAAAACAGTCATTTGGTAGGTAGTGGTCAAGCCACAAAATAAATACTTTGAATACAAGAAGAAAATCTGATGCTCAGAAAGTTTATGAACTGTCAGTGGACTAAAGAGCAAAGTTTCTTCTTTACAGTTTACCCTAAAGCTGCAACTATTATGTGCAAAGCAAGAAGTGCTGGTTACCTCTGCCTTACTTAGTGTTTGACTGTGCTTCCACAAGTTGAAAGAGAACTTTATGATCATTATTAAACATGATTTTGGCTAAAAGTTCTCACAACTGTTTGACCAGTATTAATAAATTTTAAGGAAAAAAGAAGTATCCTGTACATTTTTAATGCATTAAAACAACAAAATTATTAAGTAAAATACCAGAGACAGAAAAAGAAAAAAAAGAAAATCTTATCCACATATTCTAGGTTATACTACATGCCAGCGTGATATCACCATCTAGAAAGGGTTACCTCTGGTACAAGTCAGCACAAGTTACTGTTGCATTCAAAAAAACTTGGGCACAATGTTCACCTCACAATGCCTTGGTATCTTAAGAGAACAATGTGAAATGAGGCAAGCAAGTATTTTTCTCATGCCCTCTTTGTGCTTGGGGCCACTGAATAAAATTGTGGGTGACAAAGACTTGAGATCTATAAAATGTTGTTAATCATATCAATGTTAGCAAAAATTGTAGCTGATTTAGAAAAGAATTTTGTTAGAAGGAATATCTAGAGAGTTCATTCTTGACTAGATGTCACCCAAAAGGAGATTTATATATTATAAGGTTTATGCCATTGTGTATTGGTGAAACATGATTGCACAGAACTTCTGATTTCATTCTCCTTTTTGGGCAGTTCTCAGAAAAAGGCATCCAAACCAGCAGTCATTTATCTTTGATTTAAGCACAATTTGATGCCTACTTAATACACACACAAGTAATAATTCAAGACTGCACAAAATGTGCATTTGACAGGCTTCCAGAAGACACCAATGCATATTAACAGTTTTGCTTTTACAGGCATAAATTCACAGGTGACTCTCACAGTAGATGACTTGAAAAATTCTTTGCACTAATATCTTCTATACAGAGTATTCATCTGCTCAGCATTTTAGTTGCATGTTCTTCATGCATTATTTCCTGCAATGCTTATAGGATTGTGTTATTCCGAGACCCTGTTACTATTTTCCCATACAACACCATTACCACTTGATACACCAAGAAAATGGTGATTTGCAGGAGTCTTCCACTGAACAGATTTTAATGATTGTAACAGTCTACAGAAACTCTCTATAAAATATGACTGACATAACTATGCCCTAGAGAGCAATGGTTAAATAATAACATACATACATAATGTCATTGTTATATTGATTTACACAGATGTGATATCACCTACACTTTATGTCAAGGAAAAAAGACAGCTGTTAATAAAAGGAAAAATTAGTCATATAACTTATGCAATGAAGAAAAAAATTTTAAACAAATGTTAAACAGCATGTGTACACTATTCTCCATCTCACACCTGCATTCTGAAACGTTCTCAAAGCAAGCATTTTATAAATAAAAGAGCAAACCAGCTCCCAGATCAAACTTCTTGCTATTCACAGCAGGTTTGATTTGACTTGGCCAGAAAAAAAGATTTTTCTAAACAAATCCCTCTTAAATAAAACATCTTTCCCCTCAAGCCCATCAGCTCATCATTAGTGCTTTAGGAAGTTGTGCACCATTAGCAGTGAAGGGTAGATTCAAGGTATGCATGAACTTGGTACTGAAGGAGGATTCAAACTTAGCCTACACTGGAAACTTTTGAAGGTACATAGCTTCACCAGCTGCAAATAAAAAAGGCTGCAAAACACTCCTACACCATGAGCTGCCATACACAGACCTTGCTTATTTGTAATAAAAGTCTTGAGTGCAAAAAAAAACACACAAAAATCAGGTTAAAGGCACTCTGACCAGTCATTATTGAAATCAACATATGTTTCTCAAACTGTTTTTGACTTAAATAAAATTGAGGCCAGAGGACAGCTGGAGGCCTAATGAAAGAAACACATCTACTGAGACAAGATCAGATTTGGAGGTTTTTTTTCCTGTTAAAAATACAGATCGTGTTTCCAGTGATTCATAGCCCAACCTTCTCTCTTTCAGCTCTGCAGTGATGAAACAACCAGATAGAAAATAGACTCTCGCCCAGATTAAACCCCAATGTCTTTACTGATTCCTTACCCATCTACAACACAGGTCTTTAAATAAGATACTTGGTTCAAAGGCAGAAAATGAAAATATTAAGGGAAATATTATGGAAGATATAAAACCTTATCCTCATCTAGATTTAATATTTGGTTGTTCCAATGACATAATTGTATAACGCAAGCAAAATGGGATGAAGACAGGAGAATGGTAAACTCAGAGGAAGAACTTACAAGCACAGGATTGCTCTGCACTGCTTTTTTATGGAAGATATAAATAATTTAGAACTTGTGTACCAAACTTACACCTCATTTTCTACTGTAAGTTATTATGTTCACAAGATAGATTTATATGCTGTATCAATTTTTAAATAGACTAAGTTCCTCAGATTATGCAACAAACCAAAAATAAGACACCAGCTTCATGAAAGCAAGTGGCCTTAATGTGGTAAAATTTAATATAGGTTGGAACAGGCAGTTAAAATTAAACTTACCAGCCAAATAATGCATTTAGTTCAAATGTACCAAAAGAAGCAAAGTATTTACAAGCTTTGGATGCTACATCTTAATACATAAGCATTCAGTATATCCAAAATATTGAATAAATATGGTAGCCCACAAGAAAATAGATAAGTCAAAGTCAGTGAGGAGAGGCAACAAATGCCTGCTCCTGGCAATGTGATGATTGGAATGATCCCAGCTAACTGCTAAAAACACACAGTGAATCAGGAAGTGGAGAACTTCATATGTGCACAGGAAGACAGACACAAAATTACTATTAGGCTATATAACAGAAATCTGGAAAGTATTTCACGTTATCTGAATTCCAGAGTGTCTTTAGAGGTCAGGCACAGTTACCCTTCTCCAACGTTTCCCAAGGATGGGGATCAAGTGCATTTGGGAAGTGAAGATGCACCACTGACTGCATCAAGTGGGTTGGATGGGCAGAGCCCTCCTGTCCCTGACAAAATAGACATTCAGGCCAAGACAGGATAAATATTTCCTTCCTTCTAGTTTTAAATCCACCTAGAAAGGCAGTATGGATGGTTATATAGCCATGAAAGGACATATAATACTTCAAGACAGAACACTAAGAACCCTCAGGACTTTATTTTAATAGTTAAACAAGTACAAAAATCAGCTGATACTCTCCTTTGAAAGCTGCTGTGTGCCATTGACATCTGAGGTGATTTACAGGAGCCACCAGAAACTTCAGACTTTTCTTCTCAACAGTTCATTTTTATTCAAGAAGGCAAAGTAAAATGGGTTGCACATTAGGCTCTCCTGCTGTCTCAAATCATGAAATAATTGTGCTGAAATTCATCACGACCTTGTGTTGTGCTTCTCTAAACATCTCAGAATTATTCTTCTAAAGTAAACCAAATCAAAACAACCTATGCTCCCAAATAAAAAGCTCCTAATATTGATAACAAGCTTTCCTTTCCAGAACATTACCCCTCCCAGTCTGGTAATGCCTGCAAATTAAAACATCCAGCAACACTTAAACAAGTGGAGAGTTGACAGAAACTCCCATCAAGCCCTCCTTGCTAGGTAAAGAGAAGACCTTCAAAAGAATTTTGATTGGTGATACATTTCACAGGTCGAGAGGGGTTTCATATTGTGCCCTAATGTATTACTCCAGTACATCATTTATATGCTTCTCCTCTAGCATCAGTCACCACTAATGACCTAGGCCTTTCTCATCTTTCACACAGCACTCATCAGAACTGGCTCCTCTCAACATTTTTTTCCCTTTCTGACCAAGGTACCGATTGCCATCTGAAGTCATTATCATCAAAACATGACAGCTACAGAGTTAGCTGTAGAAAAGCAAGATTAGATTCCCAAAAGCAGAATTTTTGTCCTCATCTTTGGTTTCAGCGGGGAGCTGAGCGATGCTGCTTCCAGATTGCAGAGGTCCTCACCTCTCAGGCTGTGCTTCTGGTGTAGTAAGCAGCTGCTGCTCTGAAGCTCCATCAGTATAATTGGCTTGCAGCTATCTTTCCCTTTCAATCCAAAATGCAAGAAAACTTCTTTTTAACCATACTCCATGTGCAAACCCATCAGTGCTTTACTCCAGAAAAGTATAAATGGCTTGTGCTCCTACCAACACACGTCCTTGCAGGAGAGGAATAGAGGGGCTTAGATAGGTCTCTGCTTCTTTCTTCCAGGGCAGGAAGACCAGCAGACTATGCCTTCCCAGGAGTGCTTCTGCATCTTCCATGGGATGTCTCCCTAAAAGGAAAACATCTCCCTAAATCCTCTTTTGTTCCTTCCAAGCCTCTCCCTGGTACAGGCTACAGTTTTACCATTAAAAGTCTACTGGAATTGTACAAAACTGAGAGGAGAGCTTCCTGAGTTCTCACTTCAGTCTTGCTGATCCTTCCCAAAGGAGGACACAGCTATTCTTCAGCAATATTTGCCAAGCAAAATGTACTTTGTATTGCCAGTGTCTGTCCTACGCTTCAACCCAAAGAGTGATGCCACCATTCTGGTACAACTGACATAATACAGAATAGCTGGTCGTTATAAATCACAGTGTCCTAATGAAGGATAAAAAGAAAAGGAACATTTACGAGGCACACATATTTCACAGCACATTTACACTGGCATTTTTCAAGAGCTGAAAAGGTATATGGATAGAGGGTGAGAAAGGAGAAGTGAAATAAAGAACTGTGTGATATACCCTCTGCATGTCTGTTCTGAGCACAGACAAATTTCTGGAAACTTTTTAAAGGTCATGGTTACTCAAATTTACACTAAAAACTTGAGGTTTTTTCCCTTTGCCTTGTTGATCTTAATGTGTCTTTCTCCTTTGTGATTCCATGCCATGCCAAAGGTAGTTACTAACTTTCTTAGCCTTGTTGTTACTATTCAGGAAGCATTATATTTATGATGCACTATATTACTGTAATAATTAATAACAATTTACTTCAGATTTTCAATTAGTGTGATTGCTCACAGGAAATAAAGTGAAGAACACAACAAAATAATAATATTAATAATAGAAATGTCAGCAAGAGATGTGACTGTCTGTGTACAGTACAAGGCAGTGGCACATATTTTAGGAGAACTTCCTGGTTTTTAGTGGTATTTAATCAGCATGATAGGAAACCTCCTATGAGCATATGAACTTTGATGTCTGAAGAACCTTTATTGCCATGTAATTCTTTTATTTCATTTTTCCTGTGCCATTCTGAAGGCTTCATTTTCACTACTACTCCACATAAAAATTCAGTAATCAAGATACTTAATTTTACCAGCCCCTGAAAGGCCATTTAGACCATCAATCTCACCACGACTTTCCTGGGAGTCCCATGGAACGGAGCTTTGGCAACTGACAGTCTGGGGGAGAGCACTAAATAACACTGGAAAATAAATGCACTGTGTTTCCCAGAAAAGGCAAAGGATCACTGGGCCCTCCCAAGGCAAGTTGTGCTCCTCCAGAGCTGCACTGTAGCATCTCTTTCATAAGGAAATGCAGCAGCAGGCATTCTGACTCTGCTGTTAAGCCACCCCTGGCAGCCTCAAGACAGCTTTTCCTTTCTCTGGGAAAGGCAAAAGCAACAGGCACATCCCCACAAACCCCTGCATGGAATAAATCTGCCTGCTTGACCTCCATACCTTTAACAGACAGGGAACCTCCACATAGGTCATCGCAACCACAGAAAAATGTCATGCAGCCCTTAATGCTCTTTTCTAAGCTACAAACAACTTATTTCTCTTTTCTCCCCCCACCCCTGGCACTTTTTTTTTTTTTTTCTTTTTCTTTTCTGTGCTAGGGATGGCTCACACTTACTGCTGGTGAAAGATGAGCAGATTAATGACAGGACCATAAAAAAAAAGTCCACCCTAAGTAAGAGTAGCTGTAGCAGCAAGTACCAGGATCTTCAGGAAACTTAAATGAGTCTGCCAAAATGGTTACATATGTAGCAGGACCTGAATGTAAATCCAAGTCTATGGTCCTAAAGAGTAAGTGTAATCACTATTTTATCTCCATTTAAGTGATACATTAGGACAGAAGGAACACCACTGTGTTCCTTGCTGCACAAACAGATATTTAACAGTGGTAGCATTTTATGCAAACGACCTATTAAGCTATGAAGAAAGCACAAAAAAAGTAGCAAAGTAATTAAATAATGGACAAGGCCCGGATTTTATTAAAAGCTTTCCAAACCATAAAAACAATGCCAAAAGATAGTATAAATTCAGTATTGTTTGAATGGACTCTTGAAGTCCTGTACTCTAATCTACTCTTTATTACTCATCCACAAAACATCTAGCAATTTTTATTACAAGTCCCATCCATTACGGTATTAAACTTAAATTCAATATACACTGCAAGGTCGTGATCCCTCTGGTGATGAAAAGCTGTGTCTAGTACAGCCTGCTTCATTTAAGGCTTAGATCTCTTGACCTACTAAAAAAATGAGCCTCACAAAAGGCGCACTTGGATGTCAGAAGGAGTAGACTCGGCATCCAAGTGGAAAGTTGACTTAGTATCTCCAAATGCTTTAATTGCACGCCAGACCCAATTTCTGAAGCCCTTCTGATGTTAGTGTTCTGGAAGAAAACCCCTCTGGTTATCTGATGTCAAAGCTGGAATTAGTCCTTTGGATCAAATAACAACAACAAATAACTATTTAAGCCAAGCTCCATGTGCATCATACCTGCCGCTGGCTACAGCAAGTCTGTAATCTTTGGAATCACTTCAATTTTACTCAGTATTTGCTAAGTTAAGTTGTACTTTAGACTCTGTAGTGCTGCACTGGCAAACGTAATAACATGAATAATGCTATTTTGCAATATGTAAATAGCATGTTCTGAGCTGAATATATACTAAGAATGAGGTCAGAGTGACGCAGTCCAGCATATGCCATTATTAAATTATAGAGGACCTTATATTCTTAGCATTTGGAAACAAGTAGGTGCTTACATAGAAAAAACACATGATTCTTTAAACATTTTAATATCTTTATCTCACTACTCCTTGCTTCATTGTTTTCTTTCCTCTCATCTTATTACTTTTTGAGCATCTGAATTTGAGTGACTGCTTCATCTCAGAAGCAGTGTGGTACCTTAAATTGTTTACATTTTGATTCTGGAGCAAGCAGCCAGGATTTGTCAAACCAGCAACATAAGGCATGTGTTCTTGATGTATTAGGTCAATTAATACTAATTGTACCACTCCTGTTATCTCACTGGTCTTGTCTTTTTCCACATACTGTCCAGATAAGGACTTCTGTGAGATAGCAAATCAAGACCAGTTGCATCATCCACCTTAAGGTAGAAAATTGCACAAAACCTGTCCACTTATTGCTTAGCAACAGCAAAGTATTGCCTTAGTATTCTGATTTGCCAAGGCAGTTCTCTTTCATGGAATCATAGAACCATTCAGGTTGGAAAGGACCTCCCAGATTATCGAATCCAATGTTCCCCCAGCACTAAAGCCACGTCCCCAAGTGCCACATCTACATGGCTTTTAAATACCTCCAGAGATGGGGACTCCATCACTCCAGCAGCCTGTTCCAGTGCTTGCAAACCCATTCAGTGAAGTTTTCCCTCATATCCCATCTAAACACACACCCACACAGCAAACTGAGGCCATTTCCTCTCACTCTGTCCCTTGTTATCTGGGAGAAGGCACCAACTCCCACATTGCTACAACCTCCTTTCAGGCAGTTATAGAGGCAATAAATAACAAAATAATAACATAAATAACAATAATATCAAATAAATAACAAAACTCTAAGATATTTTCTTTTCCTGTCTTCACAGGAAAGATGACCTTTTCTCCATTTTCCACCCACAACTCTCCTCATGGAGGTATTGGATTGGGCTAATAAAAATCCTTCTACAATCTCCAAAACTCATGAGATGGGACTCGTTCTAACTTCATATTTAGGGACGTATTTACTGACGTATTTACTGTTAGCTACACAATTTTTCCCTCCCTTGGTACGAAGAATTACTCTCAAGTCAGTGTCCTGCAGCAAAGTACCTGCTTGCAAACATTCATCAGGAGTAAGGGTTCCTAATCTGGCCTAATGAACTAAGCTAGACTTGACAAAAAAAAAAAAAAAAAAAGAATTAGGCTTCAAGCAAGGACACTGGGATTTGTAACCACGCTGGGAATGCAGAGACAGACCACAGCCACTACTGACTACATTGTTCTCACAGCAAAAACAATGGTACAGGCCATTCCAGACATTAAAGCAGCAAGTGCATGATAAAGAGTGGAAGACACGGTTTATAAATGAAGACTAAAGAAAAGCATTTTCAAACACTTAGGGACCACATGTGACACTCCCATTGTTAGGGATGGGAGCTGAGCCAAAGTGGTTATACTTAAAGGGAAAAGACAGTTTGGAACTGTTAAATGGAAATATTTTGTACAAAACGTGTAATTAAATCGTGGAACACTCTTTCACTGTAAAACACTTTGCCTAATAGCTTAGCAGGATGTAAAAAATAGTTAGATATTGTAGACATAAGGACACATGCAATATATCATATCCAATTACTCTAAAATAGTGTATTAGTCTCTGCTTGTAGCATGGAAAAATACATCTTCCTGTTCAAGATACAGTGTTATCAACCCCTGGGGTAAATATTAAAACTGCTCCTCAGAAGTACAGGTCTAAAACTGGGGGGAAAAAAACCCAACCAACCAAACAAAGAAAATCTATTTTTTGATGCTTAAAGGAATGGTGTAAGACTAATCTTGATGTGCAAAGCTCAGCTTTACTTTCCCACTGAGAAAGATGTGTTTTCCAAAGACAGACAAGGAAACTGAGTGAAGCACACACGAGTTAATTCAGAGTTCATTGATGGCATCCTTGATCTACTGAGGGAAAAGTGATTAAACCATTGACCATCAAAGCCACTAATGAGCAAGACCATGTGACTTGCAGATGGTTTAAAGCTGAGGTGGCATTGCAGGAAGGAATGGGTAGACTGGTGATGAGCACTGAATTTCCTTTCTAGTCCACAGAAATAGGTGAGTGGGATAAAAATAACAAAAATCCCCAGGCAATAACTTACAACAATTATTTGGCAGCAACAGAATGTTTTGAAGAGAGCAGAAAAATACAAAGTATAGGAAGGTGGAAGAAGGTTGATTCCTCTATACAGAAAGAAGGCAAAGCTTACCCTTCTCTCATACCAACAGTAGCTTAGTGACACCTCATTATTTTGGAAGTTGCTACTACAAACAGCTCTACAAAACAATTGAGCGACTGAAGTACTTGCTTTCCTTTTGCCTTTGTCTGCAAAAAACATTGAGCTTAGTACATTCTCTTTAGAGTTAGGTGGGATTTTTTTGTTTTGTCTTATACCAAAATAATCATTTTCACAGAGAAAAAACCCACTCAAAACAGCATTATCTGAAAAAATACTAGCCCTAGCAACTATAAGTTGCAGTTAACACAAACTTTCACTGAGCAAAACAGTAGGACTGTCTCAGGAATTAGAGCTGTTAACATTGCTCTGCAAAGACATTAAAGCTGTTAATTTAACTGTAACTTCAAGTTCTGAGGAGTTTTGTTTTCGAATGTTCATTATATTTCACATGGCAGGTTAAAATTACTCGTCCTTACACATTGCACATGATACTTTACAAGAGTAAACAGTGAAATTGAAGTAATCTCTGAAGAATTTTCAGGTACAAATCTCTGAACACGTTCAATGACCTGTTGTGAAAGTTCAGCAGACCATAGAGAAGCCCAGATCGTTGGTGACAGCAGTGTAAATTTTATCTCTCTCCGCTGAAAGACGTAACAGTGGCTGTAAAAGTGAATCATGAAGACTCCCCAGAACCTGAACAGCAAAAAGGAGATTTGAAGTGTGTGAAAGAAATGTCAGTGTTTCACAACTCATAGTTCTTACTTGCTAGAATTTAGGTTATCTACTTTACAACTAAACTTGATATAGTTCTGAGAGTTGGGAGCAAACTCAGCACTGTTCTGTATTTTGCACGGCCAACAGCTGGGGCAAAGTATTCCTAAATGAGAGTAGGCTGCTCGCACATCAGGTTGTAAATAATCCATACCCACTTTACACTAACAAAAGAGGCCTAAATTAGGTGAAAGACAGTGACTAATCTGATCCCAACAGATGTACAAAAATTGTCCTACTATGAGTGAACTCTGATTTCAACAGAAAATAAATCTACTTGCTGTATACTATGCCTTTTATTTATAGTTATCAGGATTTAAAATCACCCAGAATTACCTCAGGTGACTATGGCAATTTTAGCTGTGGTTCATATGCAACAAATATTATTTCATGATTTAAGGCAGCAGGAGAGCTTAATCTGCAACCCACTTTACTCTGGTTCCTTGAATAAAAATTGAGAAGAGATAGCATTTCCATAAAGGCTCTTGTGGATTTAGAAAGCAAGCCATGTCAGCATACCCAAAATATTCATTAGATTGTGTTAAGAAAAAAGTGGGAAAATAATGGGCTTTACAAAGGGTAGATTTTGGAGAAGTGAGTTTAATAAAATTGATGTGAATTAAATAGAGTCCAGAAAATCAAGTGTAGTAAAGGAAAGATATTACTGGCTATGCTTGTTCCAATAAAACATCTACAGGATGTGTCACAAAGGAGAACTGAAGCTGCTGTGCAGAAGCAAAGGATGAGGAAAACAGCATCAAGGATAAAATGACAGCATTAAAAGGTAGAAAGCATCTAGAATACAGGAGGATTATGTAAATTATAACAAGAGCCTGAGGCAATCAAATATACTTGAGAAAGCCAAATTGAAAAATGAGCATCAAATAGTGCAAAGCATCTCAACTAATACCAAAAGATATTTTAAGCATAATTATACACCCAGCAACTGACAGGCAAGAAAGGTGATGGAGTGTAAAGGAGCAGGAATGCTATACAGCAATTATTCCTGCACCTATCTCTAAAACTGAAGAGGGCAGACTAAGTTGCCTAAGACTCAACACACAGAAATGATGGCAAGGAATTAAAAGAAGAGGTGATGATACCCAAACTGTCAATTAACTGGATTGTTGTTCTTAAAACCGATAAGAGACCGTAGCTGAACAATGCTCATCTAAAAGTACTACATGAAGTAAGCACAGAAATTGAAGAAGGTGTAATGAAAATTTATATTTAGTACCATCATTCCAAGAGACTGGCATGGGGCCAAGCAGACACACAGCAAGAAATTACCAGTCAGTTCATTTCCCATTAGTTGTCGAGCAAGTCTTAGACAACCATTAAAAGGATCACACTGGGGCTGGGGAGGAGGTGAACATGAAAATTCAGAGCATAATCAAGGACAGCTAATATTGTTTCAGGTCATGCCTCAGTAACTCAGATTTCATTGAGCCTGTTATTGCCTAGCCTGGCAAAGGGGTGTAGTAAATGTCAAAGATGTTACTTATTTAGATTGTCAGAAAACATTTGACAAAGCTGCACATCGAGGAGGAACTTATCAGTGTTATAAACCAACAAACAATAAGCTCTATTGTGTCAGCAAGTTCTAAAATTTTGTTATTAAACACGGTGCCATTGCAGAGTTTAAGGTATTAGAAACCACTGTAAGATCAGGCAAAGAAAAATCAGCACTAGAGCAGGTGTGACTAAAGGAAAGGTTACGGATAGGATATACTTCACAGAGGTGAAGAGCTCTTCTGAAGTCACCCTCCAGGGCAATTTAGATCCAGGATAATTAGAGCTGCCTCATCTTGACAAGTGGATCCAATTAGGTACAACAAGGATGCAGAGGTGAGAAGAGGACACTGGGGATCACAGTGGTCCTGGAGGGAAGGAATTTGGATTGAGTTTTCCACGGGTGCTGCATTACCTGCAAGAATTCAGACCTGCCTTTTTGACCTGGATAGACTCGTATCTGGACACCCCCCCAGCACCGATCACTGGCACACAAGCTCCTGTCCTGTAGGAAGGTGGGGACAGGCGCCCTTTTTGATGACAGGATAATGGATTTTGCCTGTTCTGCAGGACAAACCATTTTTAGGCCGTATCAAATGAAGACTGTTTGCATCTTTGAGTGCTGCTGACACCTGTTGGCTCCCTCCTTCGTGCTGTATTGTTGCAGTCATCCAGAAGAGGACTTCATTCAGTTACCTAGCAGAAAACCTATTTTCCTCTTCACAAAAGGCTTTTATGCAAGGCTATCTGCACGATCACAATGATTAAATAAATTTAAATCCCTTTCCCGAGTTTATCAAAGCCCCAAGAAGGCAAATCTTGCAGGGGGGACTCCGAGGTGCCTCCTGCCTTGCGCAGAAGCCGCTCCTGGGGCTGTGCGTGGAGCCTTTTAGCTGTGCTCTTGCTTGTCTCACCAGAGGCAGCTCAAAAGGCAGCATGTTTTATTCCTTATTCCCACACACAGTCTCTATGGCTGCAATTGTGAAGCCGTGGGGTGAGGGACCATGAGCGCCAGCACGTGAGTCACGCTGCTCTGCAGAAAGGGATGTCAACAGAACAGCAAAACAAACAAAACAAACCAAAAAGGAAAAAAAAAAAAAAAAGAAAAGAAAAAAAAAAAAGAGGGGAATTAATAAAGTCACATCCTCCCTCCCTGAGCTCCCCACGCAGCGAGAGGCTGGCTGTGTGTGACAGGCCTCTCGGCACTCCTGTCCTCCCTTCCCTCTTGCTCAAACCCTGCACAAGGCAATTCCTCCCAGCTGAGCTGCCTGACGTTCTACAGGGAGCTGGAACAGGGCTACGGGGAGAAGAGGGAGGGAGGGAGCTGCAGTGTGTGTGAGCCAGCCGGTGGGAAGAAGAGGGGAAGGAGGGAGACACGCTGTGTTGGAGGCAGCTGGGAGATCCCATGCCTTCAGGGAACCGGGATCAAAGAGGATGGGGGCTGAGCAAGGGAGCTGGCAAAGAGAACTCCCTCCAGAAAACATTAACAGAGAAAAAGAGAGGGAAAGAACAAAAACAAAAAAAAAAAAAAAAAAACAAAAAAAAAAAAAAAAAAAGAGCCTTGGCCTCAACATCGCTATGCATTTACTTAAAACTTGTGTTGCATCCTCAATTCATGCCAGAGAAATTGCAGCATTCCTTTTCCATCATGCAGGAAGGTGAGAGATTATTTCAGGTAATTCTTTGCTCTGTGGTCTCCTCCGCCCAGCAATTTCTGACACACTTGGGCAAGGACTCTACTGCTGAGTAAAACAGCACAAGGCTTCCACAGGTATAGATTATAACTGGCGTTTAGGAGTTAATATTTCTATATAACAGCATTGTAGATGCGTTGTAAGTGTTCCTGCTTTTGGATACTGACCAGATGTGACCACTAATCACACTGGGAATATTGGGAAAATTGCTCTTTTTGGAAGGACAGAATTGAGGACAAGAGACAGCTATCCCTGAAGCAGTCCCTAGGAGTTTTGTATTATTATTGAGACACTGTTCTTGCGGAAAAAAATGCAAAATTATGACCAAAAAAACTGAGGAAGAAGCAAACTTTGAAGAACATTTTAAATATTTCCCTGTTGACAAAGGTGGGAGATGGAAGTAAAACACAACAATGTTTAATCCCCTTAAAGATGGGATTAAGATGGGCAGATCTTCAGCTAGGCTCAGTTTATGTAATTCCTTTTTTTATCACAAAGTAAAGCTGTTTACAGAAGCCAAGCCCCTTGCTTCATACCTTGAAGCTATAACCTGATTTGATGAGAGGCTTTCCTAAACTTGTCTCAACTGCTAAGAAACACGGATGTATAATTTTTAATGAATCAGGTCTGCATTCTCTGTTAAGGTCTTCTGATTTTTTTTTTTTATTATTATTTTATTTTTCCTGAAAGGGCAAGTGAATAACTCAAATCCCATGACAGGTTTATTGCAGAAAGAAATGGTGGTATTTGCATCATAATTTTTTTTTTCTTGGAATCCAGTAAAGTACTATAGCAGAGTATTTAAGCCATTTCTTTGGCTGAACTAAGTAGAGGAAAAAAACATGTTGATTTATACATGGGCAGTTTTTCTCCACTTCATTTTATTTAGACTAAAGCCAAGTGAAAAAAGGAAGTTAATAAAACAGTGTCATAACAAAACAACTCCCTCCCACAACAAATTCCAAGATTTGCTTTTCCAAGATATACTCTTTTGTCACCAAAGTGCTGTGTAATGGATCACAGTAATAAAATTATTTCAGTGGAATGATCTGGTTTACATAAGAATTTTTAAGCTTTTCTTTGCCTTTTCAAAGAATATATGAAAGCAAATTAGGAATTAGCTGCTAGGTTTAAAATAGTTGAGTGTGTTAGGAAAAATGCAGATGTGTAATCCCGCAAACGTATGGTAATTTAACATAAATAATTCTTGAATTAATTAAAGGATTTACAGGTTTGTCTTATGTTCCTTCTGCTGGCTTTTCTTTTTGAAAGCATGACTCAGAATGATCATCCTACACATCCTGGCACACGGAGCCATAGGGGTGGGTTTAGAGCACACAGCTATTTATAGGCAAAATTTCATATGTTTTGACCTCCTCAAATCCCAAAATCTAACACATTTTTTCCTCAGTAGCCCTCGTGGCTCTACAGTCTGGTTACCATCCTGAGAGCCAAGTGTTGGATAACCAGAAAAATCTATTAATTTGCACAGGTCTGTAATTGGCCTTAGATGATCTTAAGAAATGAGGGGCATGTCTCTGCTCCCTTTGAGCAGAATGTATGGATTCTGAAGTACTGTTAGTCCTTGCCAAATTGTGTGTGTGTGTCAGAGGGGGAGGCAGAAGAGAAGATGGATATTTTTCAGTGTTCGTAAGATCTGGATGTAATTTTTGACTGCAGAACAAAAGCAGTGCCTCATTCAGCAAGATGACAAAAGGTTATTTGGCACCTGGCATAAAATACATTTCTTGCAAGAACCTGGCATGAACACCAAAGTGATAATGAGTAAAATGTCAACGTCTGTGCAATAAAATCATTGATGCTGAATGTTAAACAATCATAAACAGAATACTAAACCTTCTAAGAACATTATTCCTCTTTTGTGAACAGCCAAAAATTAGTCAAACCTAATCTGACATCTTCTGTCTTATTAAGAAAATAAACAAACCTAATGTCCCAAGACCTTTACCATTACCTTTAATGTCCTAGGACATCAGGTGAAGTGTAGGAAACATATACTGCCACTTGTTAATGAATCACATGAGATAAAATTACATCAGTCCAGTTAATGGATACTGTTCCTTGCCAAATCTATGGCTTTAAATTTAATTATAGTTGAGCTTCATCAATCATACAGCAAAAGAACATGGTGATGAAGACCTGAACTCCAAGATCAGTCCTTAATCAACAGGCACTTGCCTCACACTCATCTAATACACTTGCCTGTAGAAACCATTTGGTAGAGAAAAGGGAACTGTGGTCTGAAGCTTTATGATTAATAGCTGCATTAGAAGAATTCAGTCCTTGCCCTGTATCTATAGCAGCTCCCCAGAACTACAGATATAAAACACAATGTTTAGGCTCAAAACCAAGAGTTGTCTGATCTTACAATTGCTTTCCTCTATTGCTACTAAACCATGCCTCTGTGGGATAGTCACTTTTGCCTTTGTGTCCCCATCTGTAGAAAAAGTGACTGGTGTGGTTCAAGATCGTTCATGGGATTACAGTAATTAACCTTTACAACATGTTTGGTAGACTAAGAGCTCCTCAGATTAATGGAAAAATTTCCATTCCCATCACCAGTCTGGATTAGAACTTCATAAAGAAAATCTCCTAATCCTGAAATATTTCTGAGTACAATTCACTGGCAGAAAAATTGGGGGGTTTGCCCTCCCTTCCTTTATATACCTTGCATGAAAAGAAAAGGAATAGATTTCTGAAAAATAAACTTTAATGACTGCTGCATATTATAAC
The DNA here is from genome assembly GCA_038380795.1 of Pyrocephalus nanus. Lineage (NCBI taxonomy): Eukaryota > Metazoa > Chordata > Aves > Passeriformes > Tyrannidae > Pyrocephalus > Pyrocephalus nanus. The sequence continues at coordinate 5,161,352 of CM076270.1, read as the reverse complement.
CTAAACACACAAAATACTTCCCAGTAATTTACTGAGCCCAGTATAGCATCATGGGGGAGACAGGTTACCCTTAAACAAAGACTGAGAAATTAAAGATTACCCCCCTTTCATAAAAATATCATCTGTTTCAGAAGTGGTCAGAACATCCAAGACCCTCAAACCTCTCTGAGCAGGCAAATTCTCAAGATGGAAATGTTCACGATGTATGTTCTTCATGCAACCCCTTGTCTCCCTCCTCCCCATTCAGCACCCACTGAGGTTCCTATTCCTGCTTCTATCCCCAGCTGCATAGATAGGAGAGAAACAATACACAAATTTTCTTCAATAACCATGTGTCTCCACAGAATTCTACCTACTGCCTACATGCAGGCAAAGCAAAAGCACAGTCCTGTTAAATACTCAGCCAGCATTTCTACTGGCCACAGGTACTTGCTCAAGCGAGCATGGGATTCACTGCAGGAATACTCCAACATGCAGCCACTTTCAGAAAAATGTTTATCTTGTTAGCAGTAGGTCTTTTGCTATTACCCCTCTTCTTGTGTTTAATTAAAAGCACATTGTCTTGATTTTTAATAATTACAGGCTAAACTGAGAAGTGTCCACTTTCCCACACTTAAACTGTCAGGAGAAAATTAGTGAGAAGAGTGCTTTTGTTTTCAGAAGATATTTGTATTAAACCAGCATGTAGCAACAACAAAAATGTGCTCTTTTATAAAGGCAATTGCTAGGTCATTATGCATTTCTGAAGAAACAGCCATCAACTGGGAGCTAAAAAAGTTTAAACAAGCAGCACTTGTGGATGTCACTTCTGCAAAACTTCATACCAAAGCAAGTGTACTGTATCTACAACACTAATTAGTTCCTAACATGAACACTATGAATTCAAAAGTGTTAATTAATCCTCACTATTTATCCTAAAAAAAATAAGGGCTATGAGTTCCTTTGCAATAAGAAAAATTAAGATTTAAAAGCTCTGCTGAGACTGCCTGATGACAGACAGGGATGAGAAGGTCAAAGCACACTGTATTCTCAGTCCATCTCTTCTAAAACCCAACCTGCTGGCAAATGGACAACCACAGATAAGCTGTCACCAAATCCTGCGCTGTAAAACACAGGAGATCAACACTGGTCATCTGGGCTTTGCTGCCTGACCCCATTTTACAGGAATATTACCAAAATCTCCATCCTTCCCATCTGCCAAGCCACAGGGGTCACCCAGAGCCCAACCCTCCCCATGTGCTTGTGTCCAAACAATTTGAATGAAAGGCAAATTTAGGCTGAGTACAGACATAGTCAGGGATGAATAACCAGGTATCCAAAATCACAGGTTTAAAAAAAAAAAAAAAAAAAAAAAAAAAAAAAAAAAAGGCAGTATCACAGTTAGAAATTATACTTTTAGGATTCAGAGTGACCACACTGCATAATATTGTGCTGATGATGGTTATTGAGCACGGATTGATCAAACCTCAGACAACTTTCTTTCATGCAGCCTTATTATTAGTTTAGAGCAGACAGGGCACACTGAAATTTATTCCAAAAAATATTGTTTTAATCACTAAACCATATCTGTCTCTGGAATACCAACACATTCGAGAGAGGGGGGAAGAAAACCAACAAGCATAATGTAAGCTGCACAAGATCAAAAGAAAGCAAGAGTGCAATTAATTTCATCCATTTTTAGAAGTAATTGTCTTTGCACCTTATCCAAAATTTAATGAGCATTACTTCTCTAGCATGGAAAAAAGCTTTGTTCTTTTGACTTAATTGATTTGTAAACTCAGTAGGAGAAGTGTATCTGAAGTTCAGTAACCTTGATAGTTGAAAGAAATGGAGCATTCAATGGGTGTAATGCACAAAACTGCTGCAAACCCTGGAAATGTAACTATGGAATTAATTTCCTCTTCACTGAAACTCATAGGCAGTATATGTGAGTTTCACAATTTCAGTTATGTTCCTTAAATAATCTCTTTTTATGATTATTATATAAAATTATTTCTTCCCTCCTTTTGACAGAGGTCTTTATTTTCCAGGATTTTGCAGCATAGTGGTTTCCAGTGAGAGAAAAGCAGTGAGGAATGAATGACTGGCAAAAAAAAAAGATTTCCCACAGAAAGGGAGAACAGTATCTTTTGGATGACAGAAAATCAAGACTAGCCAGAACTGTATACATTGCATCAAAGAAGACTATTTTGAATGTGGTCAGAGGATTGTGGGTTCACTGTACCAGAAATACAGAGCCAAGGCAGTGGAGGAAAGAAAGGAAAAGCTGTGGCTGCTGTATAAGATTAAGAAGAAAATTATTTTCAGTTAATATCTTAAGCCTGGAAGAAGCCAGGTTTACATTTCATTTTTGCCCCTTAAGGAAAGATTTAGCTTGGTATTGTTCAGAATGTAAATTCTAGTTACAGTCTAATGAGATTCCTACAAAATATTCTATTAACGCTAAAGGCTCTGTTCAAAGATTGTACTTACATATGTTGCTTATCTTTTTCTCATCAGGACTCTTTTATGCTCCTGGATGAGTTTCTCAGCTGGATCATTATAAAGTGCACAAATTAGGGGATTGCATACCTGTACTTCTAGGAGATTAACTCACACATTCCACCTGGACTCCGTGGTCATATGGAAAAACCTTTGTAAGCCAACATACAAATCCACTTAAGATAAATCAGTGACCCAAATATAAAATGCAGACGTGGCATCACGTATAATGTAGGTATAAACATCACCTCCTTGCCTCTCCACTAAATTCTGCAACATCAAAGACAGCTGATCTCTTGCAATAGTTTACAGGGAGGCCGGGGAATAGCATAACCATCTCAGCTCTGCAGAGCTTTCAGCCAGGAGAGGTGGTGTGATAGGAGACTTCAAAATGAGCCTCCTGTCCCCGGAGAGAAGTTACCATTAAAACATGCAATGCTTCATTACCATGTGTATCACTGTAATGAGAAGGTACTTACATTACTGAACTTGCACTACACAGAATTATACATGCACCGTGTAGATGTGGATTGGAGGATTACACAGGACACAGGCAGAGTTTAAGTATCTATTTCCTTTCCCAATTCACTTTTACCAGTATTTGTACCTCAAGCAGAAGTAAAAATCAATTTTGAATCACGGCTACTTAATTTAGACTACAAGCAGTTCTCTTTTAAAAATTATCACTCTTAAAATTCTACGTGATACTGTGATTAGCATTGCTAAAATATAATGTTAAAATATAAATGTCTGATAACCTATTAAAATCCTTTAAATGTTCATTTAAAATTATACTGAACCAGTAGTGCCTCACAAATCTTAATGAGCTGAAGAATATCTTCTCATTCAGATTAATTCCTTGAATGCTGGAGAAATGGCTGTGAGCTGAAAAGCCAGCAGGCTTCCTCTTTCTTGTCTATGACAAGAAACTAGGAGGAAAAATATGTCATCTATTAATTCAAAACTTCGCAAGAAGCCGTTCCAGAATATCAAGCAGTCAAGGAGAGTTCCTGCTGTACTCCTTAGGTGTTCAACCTTTGCAGAATTCATTTCCTACCGATTTGGTCTAATTTGGATCTTCTGACAACTGTGCTATGCATGCATGGCCATTTTTAAATATCAAAATATCACTGAAATTCTGTCAAATCACCACCAAAAAACCCCTAATTACAATCAAAACTAATTGAAATTTCATTTTGTACTAATAGGTTTTTAATCCAAACTAAATTTTGTAAAATCTTATATCAATATATTCTTAATGCATCTCAGCACACTTAGGATACTTTTAGGCAAGTAATTAGAATTTTGTCTTATATGTTCTCATCAAAAGTAAATTTCTATTCACACATGGTATGACACAATTAAAGTAAGAAGTTAATCTACTGAATTAAGTTACATCACTTTTAGCACCTTAAAATTAAAAATTGCGTTAAGACTGTAAAATTAATATTCTGAGTAACTGTATGTTAAGTTATATACAGATAGAGGGGTATGAATATATGGTATGTATTTCTGCTTAAGCAAAACTCAGTTCCTTATAGAATAAAAAATATGTGTTTTGAAAATCACTTTTTTTTATGTTCTAATTTTTGGCAAGCCACTCTGTAAAGAAAGAACTAAATGATACAACTGAATATTTTTTTAAATTATTATTTTCAACTTAAAACCCAGGGGTTTAAATCACTGTCGTTTAAACAGGTCTTTTCCGTTTGTCAACCTGTGGAAAATCTACCTATAGTTTCATCACTGGGATATCGCACAGACCATAATTTTCTGTCAGGACGGTAAATCCGAAAGTGCCTTTTTGAAAATGGGTATTTGGAACGTGACTAAAGTACATGAAATACTGGATAGTCCTGTCGTTTTCACAAGATGTCCTTCTTGTTCCCAAAAGAGGTGTTTCCTGGCATTTTCCGAGTTGTGTGACCTGTGTCAAAACGGCCACAAGGTCTGCCAGTTCATTATGGGATTCATGATGGAGGGTGTGGAGCGGGATCTCATCCCGCTGCTCCTAAACTGTGATGTCTTTTGGACCTCTCTTCCTCCTGAGCCGTTGGCCAAACTGACTCCTTCGACATCGGTCTCTTCCAAAATGCAAACAGCACAACAAATCTGCCCAGGAAGATCGTGCCAAGCCTTTGGAGCCCTGACTAAGGCTGGGGGTGAGGCCACCCCTGTGCCATCCTAAAACAGCTCATGTTTGGATCTGTGCAGGGGAAGAATCCTGCAGGTCTGGAAGGGGAAAGCATCAGCCACGCGCTTGTACTTGGAAGGGGAAAAAACATCTCCATCACCAAGCCATATAAATACTTCATGTAATCACTTCATCTGTGCATCTGCAATCTCGTCCTGCAGCCAGCGTGTTTAATCAACAGATTTTTGTTCTGTCCTCTTCATTCATCAGAGGAGAATTGAGTATTGGCATGTTGGCTTAGCACACATACATCCTGGCTGGTTAAAGAAAAGCAGCCCTGGCATGCTAGCCCCAAATCCATAGCATTTTTAGTGTCCCAGTGATGCTCTGTACACATAGATATGAGGTTAAAATAATTTCAAAATTATTAAATTAGCGAATTTTCCAAATTAAGTTGGCCCTTAGGTTCCCTAACACACTACAAGAGACAAACTGGCAAGAGAAATGGGTAGGAGATACAGAAAAATTGAGTTCTAGAACACAACAATTTCCCCAACTACTTAGTACTCATTTACCCTAAAATCAAAGCTAATTAATATATTCTCTCCAAATTTTCTCTAAATATATTTCTTTTTCAGTTTTGATTTTTTGGTAGAATTTTGTGCCTCACTACAACTTTTACTGTGTTCCATGTGGTCAAAAATAGATTAAAAAATTGCTGCCTTCTGTATTTTAAAGATATAAGAAAACTGTATATCAGAAAAAAAAAAAAAAATCCACCTAACAGTGCAGTCTAATATGCTGGGAAATAATCTTCCAAGGAAATGGCAGACTTAAAATGAAACTGGGAAAAGCAGAGGGAGGGTCCTGAAAGAGATCTACAAGATGAATTAGGTCATCTTTTTTATCTCTATATTCAAGTAAAATATCAGTGAGAATATAAAATCCAATAATTCTGCACACAAATGTCATGTCATATGCAATATAATGCCTTAATCCTATTATGTCAAAAATTTAATTGCAGTTTTTCAGGGAAATTGAGGGAGGGAGAGCCCTCGGTGTACATACAGATTAGATCCAGTCTCCACTCAAACAAAGCAGCAAATAAATAGGCCATTCAGGTCTCAGTTTAACAACCCACATTAAAAGATAGGCATGTTTTCACTTGGAAACTCCAAAGAGTGTTTCTGGCTTTTTAAATGCAAAAAAGATGTCCCTGGTTATCACTACAGATGAAATAAAATAACAGATGAAATTAATACTTGGGAAATAGTAGGTTTTATTTCTGTTTCTCTGCAAGGCAATTTTCATTTCATACATATCCAATTAATATGCTCCATTTCCAATATGTGGATAAGTTGTACTACTGCAGCTGAAATTTTCTTTCAGCTGTACTTTTACTAAAGAAAAGAAACTTCCAGTAAATATGTGGGCACACTGGCACCGATAAAAATCGCCATGATTTCAATCACATCATCGCAGTAATAACAGAATAGAGCAGCTGAGGATAAGCCCCATAAACTCATGTTCAAAACTCAGCAGAAGGAAAAGGAACAGTCCCCACATTTGGCTACTTTATCTGCATTAATGGCAAACTTCAGCTCAGGAACTGTCGGCTGCTTTGAGTTCTCAATGTTTCCAGTCTGAAGGATCTCAGCTGATTTGGAAGCACTACTGCAATAAGCAAGATATACAGTAAAACTGGCAAATTTTGCTTTTTCATGCTTGTGATTGTGCTTCTTTTTTTTTTTTTTTTTTTTTTTTTTCTGTGGAGGAAGGTAGCAGGAGGCTACACAGCACCAGCATAAGCTGGAGTACCCACGCACAGATATCTATATACATCTCAGGGCCCTGACAGTGTGAAGTATCCTTACTTCAGAAACTTAAAATATTACCACATGAAATCTTTGCTTACTTGGGCCCCCCAGAAAGACAGGAGGATGCAAGGAAGCCAGTTCTCGAGTGCTGCAAGGCAACTCGACTTCTCTATTAAGATTTTTGTGACACGCAGGGCTCACCGACATAACAAATGCTAAGGCACCATATAGACACATCTGGCCTTACAAGGAATAAAAAGCAGAAAAGTTGCATATCAACTTTCTAGTCAGTGACCTCTTTCAGTTTTGTTATTTCTTGTGTTCCTGAGACTAATCCATCTAAGTTTTTGGCAAGCTGTGTCAATTTTTAAATGGTTTTCTTTACTTTTCCACCCCCACAGTCTGCCCATCTACAGAAAACAAGAAGTTTTCCCCACGGTACATCAGACTCCAAGGATATAAATGCTCATAATATAATGATATAATTATATGAACAGCAAATCTTACTTTTACCATCTCTTTCTCATTACCTTCCTACAGACAGATAATAGATTTATGCCACGGAACACGCAACATAGATCTCTGAAGTTTAAAAATAACTTCAGTTAACATTTAATAAGAATAATTTGGTAGAAGAACAGCCTAATAAATGCTCCCTCTGAAAAATGTATTGTGCAAGCACTGCTATGGGATTTTTTTATTTTTTTTTTTAAAGAGAATGCCAATCTCCTTTGCTGCAGATGATAACAGATGATAAGAGGGGAGCTGGAATCAGATGGTCATCTGAACACTTCCAGAAAAAGATCTGTGACTGAAACCTACACCGAGCTGGTTATTTCAGCCAGGAAACAGCACCTGCCAGAAATCTCATAGCAGAGTCATTCAAATATGACAGCACTGCATTTCAAGAAGATTGCAACAGGTCAAAACGTTATCTATTGGACTTTTGAAGGCTATTTATTTAATACAAATACTGTAGAAATAACCTTCTGAAGGACCAACAGGATTGTAAAAATCATGTCAAATCAACTAAAATACATCAAATGTACAAATTGAGAAATCACAAGTTAAGAGAGCTGGTTATTCAAATAAGACATGAATGGCTAAGGCCATTTCTTAACAATTACAATTACCTAATACTTCTGTTTAAAGAAAGAAACCAAGTGTTGATGCTCCCTTTTGGAAGGGAGCAACAATTTGAAATTCAATTTGAAACTCAATTGAGAACAGACCTGGAATGTGTATCTTTATTTAGAAGTAGTATGGCACAGAGAATCCAGTGCATGCTGAAGTTAGATGATTTGTTTCAAGCTTCACTTTAGTTTCTATTTAAAACACAGAGAAGCTGGAATAATCTGTAGGTGTAGCAGACAACTATTTGCAACCCATCAGCAAGGTAGAGTCCTGGTTTAAAACGAATTAAAAGCTGCCCCTTGATAACTGAATTCCACAAAACATAATTTTCATGGTGTGCACATGCATTAGATTGCTCCAATTAAGCTTGTAAAAAAAAAAAAAAAAAAAAAAAAAAAAAAGGCTGTTTAAAAAATTGTTTCAGGTATTTGAGCTATTATTCATGAAAATGCAGCACTTCCCAGCATTGTGGCTTATCAAGTATAAACCAGAATCCTACATTTTAAATGAAATGATCTGTAAAAGTTGCTATCTTTGTGAACATGAGATATTAAACAATTTCAGAGAGGAATGTGTGAATCAATTAGATTCAGCAAAATAGGTTCTCGGTATCTGAATACTGCGGATGCTCTGAGACACCGTGTCAGAGAACAGTGCTGACTCCAACATTTTTTAAACAAAGCACTCAACAGACACCATCCCTGCTATGAGATATACAACTTCATTTATACATAAATGCCACAAACCCAAGGATATTTAGATTAATTAGCTATGCTCTCTACAAACATACCTCTTAAGAAGAAATTGGTTGTTCAAAGACATATTTTTGTAAGTAAGTTTAAGATAAAATTGTTTCTTACGTGTTTTCCCCAAAGGAAAGCTTAGCTACCATAAATTATTATATTGTTAAGAAGGTCTCAAATAAACTAAATTATAATATCTCATGCTGCTCATCCTTTGGCTTCTATCCCAGTACAGGGTCATGGCTCTGTACTGAAAACACAGTGGGATAATAAAACTGCTTGGAGATACTAAAATGCTTATTGTACAGTAAGAAACTATGTAGGACTTCTCCTTAAAAAAAAAAAAGGAATAAAATCACTTGAATTTACTGATGGAAGATTCCAGGGATTAAGTCCCCATCTACAACAAATAGCACAAAGCTGTCAAAGGCAACAGTGTTAACACAGTTCATACTAAGTGATCAAGTTATAATTATATAGCTACGTCTTGGAGGAAAAACACATCAGAGTCATGTCATGGCTGTGTGTAAGTCATATATATCTGTTTGGATTTACAAAAAAAAAAAAAAAAAGCATGGTAACTAATAGTTTTAATTGAGTATATGAGATAGACTTGCATGTGAAGAAGTTTTGGGAGCTGCACCCAGGTGTTTATAATATACTGCTTTAATACTCCTCACAGGATGCTCACGTATATTAGATATTGGAACACTATTTAGCAGACAATAAAGATATTCAAATACAGTGCATAAACAGTGTGGTGCAGCACTGCTGATAAAGTGGTATTATTGTTAAAAATTGATGTATTCTACCCCACCATCAAAAGAACAGGCCGCAAGAAGCAGGACCGTCGCCTCTGCTCTGCTGCCTGTACAGAGCTTTAAAGTGTGGAGAAATGGCCTCCCACTGCCACAAAACCGCATCACCCTTCTTGAGGCTTTCAAGGCTGACATTGCAATGGTACTTGATGGAAACCTCTGCTGACATGGCCTGGCCAGTGGCTCAGAGGGTCAGGACTTCAGTGTGACGTGCAGATATAAGCACGGTTCACGAAGAGAAGCAAAGGGCTGCTCTGTGCTCGGTAATCAGGGCAGCCATCCTAGTACTCACTGCTTGTTCTCCCAGCTTGAAAGTATTATCCCTCTCCAAATGAGATCCATGCTCTATTGAGCACTTGTAAATGAAGGAGATATATACATGTATTATCTGTGTCGACACAAATCTATTATGAATAAGTATAAGGTGCATTCACTCATAATATGTTTATGGTGTTAGGGAGAAGAAACAGCTTAGAAGCAGCAGCTCACCCTTCCTTAGGGAAATCTCCTAGACTAATAAAACTATAATGATAAAACTACTAATAATATTCTTTTAATTTGGTGGGGCTTTTTGAGCAGATATGTAACCTTAAGTCCTGCTTGTGTTGAAGTTTCACTGACACAGTAATGGCATGATGTTGGTAAGCAGCACAGTCAAATGCTCTAAAAGCAATTAACTTTAGTGCACTGTGGTACCACGCTGTTAGACAGACACAAAATCAGCCTTCCCAGGACTTTTATTTCACAGTCCATGGTGAAAGAGCAAACAGCACCACGGCTGCTAAAATCCATCCACCTGATTTTCTTCCATCTGCCCTTGAGCTGCCGGAGCTCCGTCCACGTGCCCCTGTCTGTGCATCACCTGAGGGGCCCACCACAAGGACTGTGATGGCTCCCTCACATCTTAAAACTGGAAACATAGTTGTTCTCACATCATCCACACCACTTTCACTATGTCAGTGCCCCTTAGCTAATGATATACCTCAACAGAAACTGTTCAGTTCCAGCACATCCAATCCTGCCAGTAGCAGAGACTGTACCAGAAGAGGTAAACCCTGCCAAGAGGGAGAGGAGGAGAAAAAGAGGAACAGAAACAAAGCTTGCACAGATTCAGGACAAAGAAAGGAAGATCTCTCCTCACTCTTGCACGGGAAAGGGAGCTGCACTCCCTTCTACACTCCCTTTAATTAAACCATGAAACACAATCATTATACCAAGCACATACTCTCAAAAGTAATCAGCTGTATATACAAGTCATCCTACTGCCATTGACACCCATCAGACTGGGACACTGGGCTAGATTTGATTTGGAAAAATTTATAGGTAAGGGAAAGAATTCAAATCCTTTTAACTGTCTGATGTGATCTGCAAGATGAATTTTCAGATAGTTTATATGAATACAGCTTTCACACAGAGAAGAGGGTTTGCATGCAAAAAGCACTTGCTTCATATGGCGTTTTAGGGAGCTGTTATCTTCTGACATTTAACATTTCCTTCTTAATGGCTGCTGTAATAATCAAACAAAACTGACAGGTCAAGTAACTTGTCCAAATAATACCAGGGCAGATCCTCTGCTTTCTATATTCATAAGAGCAGCTCTGCTGGAGGCAATCATTTGTCACGATGGAAAGAATCAATTAACTGTGACCAATTAACACTTCATCATTAAATTTATGCAAAAACAATATCAAAATAACAGATTATCTGATGATCCTGAATGCTACAGTTCCAAACTCAAGGAAAAGGGTAGTCCCTGTGATTGGCAAGGGACATTCTCAGTCCCTGAGGGATTTAGTGGGGGTTGGTAGGTATAATGCTGACAAGTTAGAAAGACAGTGTAGTAAGAGATGAAAGCTTGCATTTTAGCAAGTGATGCCCATGACCAAAAATCATCCCATGACCTCACTATAGCCACTTCAGAGAAGCTGGAAAAATCCTGTTGTCATAATGTATCAAATTTTAGCTGTATAGACAATGTTTTCTGTAGCTTCAAAACACTTTAAAGTCCTTAATTAAGGCTCACCAGGAAATATTAGATGGATGAGAAAGCACCTATTAAAAAAATATATATATATATATATACTGTCTTTTGCTGCTGGAGGACCACAGATGAGAACACGATTATGTGGCCATGGAGAAGTCAGGAACAATGAGAACGAACATAAAACTAAATGAGGTTTCTACATTGCTACAACACAAGTGGAATAGGATCCCAAAATATTTGAACAAGGACACTGTTTGTCCTGTACAGAATTCCCAAAAAGCATGGTCATGTATTTGGTAGTGACCCAAAATAAGAAAATGTCAGGCACTGCTATTGAACACTGTTTTCATTTCTTTGTGTTATTTCACACAGGTATTGACTTGTCTCATTCTGTTTGTAAGGTAGGAAAAAAAAAAGAAGAATGAATGAGCTTAAATTGTTGGAGACCAAGAATATGCTAAGCTTTTAAAACATACTAATTCAAGGTTACCACTGGAAAGGTATTTCTTTTTTTAAATTAAATAATAATACAGGCATGTCCTTTTAGTAATTTATCACAACTGTTTGCTAAAATGAAGAAAAAATAGATTCTGTAATAAAATATAAACTGAAGAATTAAAAGGAAATCCATTATTTACTCATTTCTGTTACCATCCTCTCTGTTTAGTAGAGCTTCTGTTGCCAGCCAATTTAAGGTAAGCTGAGCTATTTCATCCCTCCTATAAATAATAAATGATAATGATGGTTACATGACAGTAAAGACAAATTATAGGGTTTTTTACATTAGGAAACTGAGTGATTCTTTTTTTAATTTATTAGCAGTTTTTAAATGAATGGGAGGAAAAAATAGGAGTGAACAATTGTCTTGAGTTATCTTGTTAAAATCACACATCAAAAAGGACAAATGCTTGACTACTATAAAGTGTAAGGTCACAAGTTACTATGACTGAGAACTACCATATGCTTGTTTTTTCAAAGGCTGTTTTAACCAGTTAATTTAGTGTCACGCTCACGTCCAGCTACAATTTTGAATTTGATCATGTTTATGTCATCTTTAATACTTCAAAATTCATGCGGCACTGTAAGCGTGCACAAGTCACTGTGTAGCTACAAGTGCTTTATGCTTTATCAGCTGCATTTATCTTATGGAATTCTGTTCCACTGTCCAATAATGTGTGGAGCTCCATCTGGCATGGATGTGCCACTCAAGCTATCCAGGCCCTATTCATTAATATATTGTGCCCCATTTCCAACTGTGCACACATAAAAATTTCAGAACTCCCCCTAATGGGTCTATGTGCTCTGGCTTTACAATACCCAAAAGGCTTTTTGATTTGCTTTGCTTTGCAAAAAATAACTCACTTTTTAACTGCAGGGCAGGTAATCCAAGTAAGAAGGGACGTTTCCACCTAAAGTGTGGCTACATCTAATTTCAAAAGAATTTAAAGCTTATTAAAAGCAAATTTCATTCAGCTGAACGTACTCATGCCTCTGGCACACCTTCTTGCCAAAGAAGACTCTCATAACAAGATCACCAAACATTTAATATATATTATATCCAGTGACACTGTATTTCCTCTACAGTTACTGTGTCAACATGTGCTACTTTTGCTTAAACCAAGGGTGACAAGACAGCTGCTTGCTGGACTATGATATTTCTGCTAATCTGGTGGTAAAGGCACATGTTCAAAAGCCTGAACACAGAAACTCACCCAAACTTGTTAAGAGTTCTGATTTATAGTGCAATTTCCATTAATTAGGGAAGATATCTTTATTTTTTTGCATTACAGTACATATCTTTATGCCTTTAAAAAAGTTGAGGATGAATATCAATGCTCATCAAGCCACCAAACTGATAATTTTGGCAAGAGTCTGGTATCGTAAGCCAACAGCTGCCTACATTTGCAGCCAAAAACGGTCTATCCATTGGAACTGCACTGAAGAGCTGAATGGCATTACAGAGATAAAAAGAAAGATAATTTGATACTGTTTTGGGAGATGATTTTTCAGGCTTCTTGTTATTCTATGTCCTGATTAGATGAAGTCCTGTACTGGGCGCTCCCTTTCCAATCAGGCCTGCATTTAGGAAGAGCTGCAAACTGTTTTTTCTGTAGTAAAGATAGAAGGAAAACCTCACCTTCTATTTTAATAATATAATTATAATTATATATATATATAATTACATACATAACAGGCTTTCTCTCTCCCTAATTCCATTTCCTCCTTCCCACCCAAACAAACAAACAAACAAACAAACAAACCCCAAAACTGAGCAGCAGAAATAGAGGGGTGAATTTTTCCTAGAACTAAACAGCAGTAACACAACAGCCTGGACAGGGTCTGTGTAGATGAAGAATAAAGATAACTTTTTTTATAATGTTATAATACAGTAAGCTCCTTTTATCTTTACTGCTTCACATATTCCCAGTAACGCCTGAGTCCCAGGGGACTGGATTCTCTCACCCTTCACTGTACAACAACTGCTTTGCATCAAACCACAGATACTTACTTATTCATCCACATGGGAACAACCCCTCAATGGTGACAGGATCAAGATCAAAGTAAGACTGCTCACTAAACCAGTAAGCACTTCTAGTAAATAACAACTTGTCGATACCTGAGAATATATATCCAAGTAACAGCCATGCAGAATGCATCTCGACCAAGTGCAAGACCATCATAATCACCCTTAGAGCTTCAGTCACACATATATACACACACACACACACACCAGACTTAAATGCAAAGTAAGGAAGAACCTTATCTATGATTTAGAAGAGTGAGCTAGAATTTGTTTTCAGCTTTGAAATACTAGAAAAGGTATTAAAGATCGTCCACATGGTGTGCATCCCACCACAAAGGAGTTCAGAAGTGGCTACAGGGGTGGCAAGGTGTAAGTATCACATGCAAATTACAAAATAATGTCATCTTACATGCTTCGGGATGGATTACTTGCAATGCCTTTGTTTCACCTGTTTTGCACAATACTCTCTGTCTCAAAGGTTGAATTTCCCTGACCTAGCATTGTCCCCCCTCATAAGACTTTTGGGATGAAATAGGGAACACTAACTCTAAGAATAATAATATTCCTTAGAGACAGAAACACATCTCTCTGCACTAAATTGTGGATCAATCAGGCAAAAGGATTGTGAAAAAAACTAAAACTCTACAGACAACCATGTCTGACAGTGAGAGACCTGAAACTCTAACTCTTCTGAGGAGCTTCTACCTAGAGTGTGTTGATCTCATCATTCCCAACTGTGATATGATGCAAAGACCCCACAGACTGATCTGTGCTCTCCCTCCCCCAAATTTCTACAAAGATATAGCTCCCTAAGGAGTGCTGTTCTTGGACCACAAGATTATATTTCTTCAGCCTAAATTTATGCTGTATGGTCTTATTTTCACAGTGCTACACGGCATAACTTAAGAGTTGCAGTTTGGGGTAAGAAAGAGGAGCCTTTATTTAAGAAAAAGGAAATTATGTGAAAATATCAGCTGATATATAACGGCTGTTTAGTCATTGTGTGAGGATTAAGTGTGTGTATCTCTGTGTGTGCCTGTTATAAAAATGCTTTCAGATTTTTAAATGCCGTAAATTTTATGCTATGAGAGCTAATCATCTTTTAATATGGAAAACTGGAATGATTAATAAAGTTTAACACATTACATGGGATCTTGTTTTTGCAAGAAAACTTGCTTTCTGTTTATTCTCATCTAGATGTTTAATGAAGTGACTGCCATATCACACAAGGAGATGGGTTAAATGAATCAAACACCACATTTTGCCTAATGAGAAGAATTTACATAAAACTTATGTAAAAGCCTATTTTTTTTTTTAACACAAAGCTGTAACAGCAAGAATTAACAAAGGCTTGTGTTCCTGAGAAAGCTAGAAACCCTTGTGAAAATATAACGATCAAAAGTGCCACACAGAAGAACTCTCAGTAATTATCAAAAACTTCAATATTGTCTGTAAGCTGTTTCACTGAAAAGCCTAAAACCTGCACCTTTTTATTTTCTCACTTCTCCAAACACGTACAACTAAAGACTGAAACCGCTGCCAGGATTTTTTAAAGTGATGTGCTGAAATGATTCGCATGAAAGCGGTTGAGCTTTTTCAATTTGCCAGCATGGGGTGCTTAAGATTTTCTTGGTCTCACTTCAGCCTCAGCGTGATCATCAGTGTGGTTCCCATAATGACATTATTGCTATCACATAAATGCCAGTGTTACCACCCTGTGTGGTTCAGGGGACAGTGGGACCTCGAGTGCTTTCCCGTGGGCTCTGGTCACAGGGAGTCCCACCCTCACACATCTAGCTGGGATCTTTGCAGAATGCAAGAGTAAACAGCTGCTGCTGCATTAAAGCCTGCTACATTCTTAGGAAAGCAAACAAACAAATCCATGAGCAACTGGGACCATCAGCAATTCAGTAGATTTTGTTGTTGGGTTTTCTGAGGACCAGGAAGGAGGAAGGGATAAAGCCCTTTCTTAAGGCCAAGGGAATTCAGTCATGACTCCACACTCTAAGGCTAAATTGAAACAAGTTTTAACAGATTCAGGCTTTTGCCAAGAAAAAAACTTAATTATGCAGCTTGCTAATACTCAAACTCAATTAATTACCTTCGGTAAAAGAGCGTTTTAAAAGATTCATCGAGAAGTCTGATGCACAGAAACAGGACTGATCCCATAACATGCTCCCTCCAGCCTGAGATCTGCCATGTGCCATGTGCTTTGCCTCTCCTCCAGGAACCGCTGTGATTTCCTCTCCCATCGGGAGGGCAGCAGTTTCCATTTGCTCACCGGAGCAAAGCCGGCAGCTGCTCCAGCTGTGGTGGGTGCAGGTGCCCCTGCAGCACCTACCAGCACCTCATCGGCTAGAAACCCTTGTCCAAGGTGCTTTGGGGATTCCAGCCCTATGGCAGTGTTTCTCAAAAATTCTTCCAGAAGTTTGCAGACCAGATAGAAGGTGCTGGCAGGATTTTATGTGGCTGTCACACTTCCATTAGCAAGAAACCCTTTTAACCTTCTCAGTTCATCAGCTGATACACACAACCTCTGTAAGGCTACTTAGCAAGCAGAGAGCAGGAGGAGGACTGGAAAAGCCACTTTCCTCTTTTAAATAGAAACATTTTCATCCGCCTATAACTTTTCACAGAAGCCACATTATATCATAAAGAAAATATAACATAGCTGATTAATCTCAACAAAAGCACAATCAGCTCAGCACAATGCCGAGCACTGGGTAAGTACACACTGTAAACAGTGACAGACTGGAGCAACCAGCCGAGTGGAAGTGATTGCCTGTAATTGTGGGTTGACACCAAAATTACTGGCTTCAAGATTGAATTTGGTGATAATGTAAATCACTCCCTGTTATTCTTTTCTTAGCAGCTTGTCTTGTGAACTGCCTGAAAGAAGATCACTAGATTCTTCTCCAAAGAAGTAAATTCAAAGTATTTTCCAATTCCATTAAGATTTCTATTGTTATCCTGTTAAGGAGATGCAGAGTTGAGAGTTTGGTTCTCAATATCCCTTTTACAATCTCAGTTGTTAATATAAATCATAGAAAAGTTTAGGTTGGAAAAGACTTTTAAGATCAACAAGTCCAAATGCTAACCCAGCACTGCTAAGGCCATCACTAAACCATGTCCCCAGGTGCCACATTCACACATCTTTTAAATCCCTCCACGGATGGTGACTCCATCACTTCCCTGGGCAGCCTCTTCAAGTTCTCAACAATCCTTTCAGTGAAGAAATTTTCCCTAACATCCCATCTAAACCTCCCCTGGCACAACTTGAGGCCATTTCCTCTTGTCCTGCTGCTTGTTTCCTGGGAGGAAAGACCAACCCCTCACCTTGCCAACATCTCCATTCAGGTAGTTGTGAAGAGTGGTAAATTCTCCCCTGAGCCTCCTCTTCTCCAGATTAAACTCTCCAGTTCCCTCAGCTGCTCTTCTTGAAACTTATGCTCCAGACCCTTCACCACCTCTGTTGCCCTTCTCTGGACACTCAATCTGTCTCCATGGTAGCTGCAGGCACAGTCACTCCACTAAAGGCATACCCTGGTCACCTTCCCAGTAGTCTCCACTGATAACTTGCTATTATTGCTGCTTCTTCTTTGTAGGAAAAATATTTCTAAAAAAGTTTGTGAGTACAGTTACCCTCCTGCAATGTCTCGTGACTGAGGACTGGGTGTAATTAAAAGGGCTTTTTCTTCCAGCTCTTTCACCATAGGCAGAAGAAAAGCAAACATGCTGGAAAACAAGATATAAAACTCCCTCAGAGCCACTCCTGTCATGGGAGGTGCTCCTAACTAACCAACAAGCAACCCACAGTTAACATGCTTGTGATCACAAAGCCACCTCCCTGTAAGATCTGTCTTTCCTATGAGCAACATAAAGAGAGAGGGAAGAAAAGACAGCAGAGATACAGATACAAAAGCTGGTTTTATATTCACATTTGGGCCCAGAGCAGCAGAGCAATTTTGAAGCAAATCCCCTGATCTTCCCCCCTTACTTCAGGCTGGTGTGGTTTGCAGAGCTTGATTTGGTGAGAGTGAATTCGGCTCCGTGCAGAGGAAACAGACCCAGTTGCTGTTGTGCAGGTGCAGAGTTAAGTGCTCTCCACGCCTAATGAGTGCTTGGCCATTTCGATAGCCTCTAACGACATGCCTGGGGAGGATGTTTGGCCTGGGGCACCAAACTAAATATTTTAAACAGAATTATACTGTATTCAGAATAAGAAAAAGCAAAATCATTCTCTAGATCTACAGAGCACTTTCAAACGCACGGTTCAGCGTTGCTGCCAATCCCTACAACCCGGGGCCTGTGGACCAAGGAATTTATTTGTTACTGCTCTCCAGTAATTAGTTACAACACACCTCAACACGACCGAGTGCCAGAATACAGCATCTTTGTAATGGAGGGTACTGCAGAGGCAAAGAGCCTTTGGAGGTTGCCCAAAATAGTAATTACTTAATACCCAATTGATCAGAACATGAATGAAATAAACAGCATGGTTTCTGGCAGCATGATAGGCATTATGAAAAGCACCTTAGTTATTAAACAATCAAGTAACACTTAGCTAAGGAGCTCACAGAACCAGATAAGAGACTGAATAACTAAAGAGGAAAAGGCACAGGATGCAGGCAAAAGCTATTATCTTGTCAGATCTCGATGAGATTTTCTGGAGATAAGTTAGAAAATGTTCTGTATTACCCTGTCAAAAAAGTAAATATTCTGGCTGTACACTGTGCTATGTGACTGCACATCAGGAAACAAAACCAGTCAGGAAATGCACACATGATGGAAAGTTGCTTTAATCATAAATCAGACAATGCCACAACACATAAATGTAATACTATAACTTATAAATACACTACTCTTTATAAATAGAAAATAAAATATGATTACCATTCTCCTTATTTCTGAAACTTAACTTAAAATTAACACTTAAATAATTTAATATCAAGAAAAATTTGAAACAATTACAAAAATTCAGCTCAGACTCAAGATATTGTATTGTGACTAGTAATCATATTTGTACTTCGTTTTTATTCTCAGAAGACTACACTCAGAAGTAACGGGATCTGTGTTTCAACCAATTCAAGGTAAACCAATGAAAAGTTGATGCTATAAAAAAGCAGTTGTCTGAATATATCTGGTCAAAGTTGTTTCAAAGCTATGATCTTGGCAAAGGCTAAGCACCTCATAAACAGCTGATGTCCTCAGCTTTTGTAGAATCCAAGACCCTATGTAAGAATTTTTTTGAGATCAAACTTGTTGTAGGGCTGCACTTCTCACACCTTAACATGATGAATAAAATTTTGTAGTTGTTCATCCTGACAGAGTTGGCCTGGTTCTTCTATCATAGCTAACACCAAAAAAAAAAAAAAAAAAAAAATACAACTACTGAGTGACAATGAGGCTGGATAATCCAAAGTACTTAACCACCATTATTAGCTCTGACTTTGGGGCACAACCATAGAAGGTTAAAAAAAGCTACTAATATGAAGTCCTACCAGAAAAGCGGGTGGGAATGCACACAATAAATAGACAAAGGATTAGTCATTAGAAAAGGCTTGAAAGCTTTCCTTGACCTCATCTATGAGGAAAAAAGTACAAAGAAATTTACAGAAATATGATAACGTCCATTTAACTGCAACACACTTATTAGCTGAACAGTTATCCACCATGAGAAAAAGTATTATAACATCATTAAACAAAAAAGATGCAGACAAAGCACGTCTAAAATCAATATAAAAGATACGCTGAACAGCAAAAGCACAGAAATGCTCTGAAGAAGCTCGCTCATGTAGAGCTATAACCTCACAAGTAAACCAAAATCAACTGGCATAATATCATTTGCTTGTGTCATCTATACAACTGTGATTATTTTCACACCTCTCTGTCCCAAACACTCATCAGCTTCGCTTCGCCTTGTACTGTTCTATGTCAGATACACACACCATCTGAACAACTCAAGCATCAACCGACTTAAAAAACACATTTGCAATTTCAGCACAAGTCAACACATGCCAAACTGAAATCAATCCCAAAGAATTTTGAAATATCATTTCTTCAGCTCTGCGTGATTCTTAAAAATCATGTATATAAGTTTATATATTCACATGGTGTTTTACCAATATGGAATAATACAACCTGCTGTCACAAAGTGCCTGAACGCAGAAGGAGACGAGAAGAATCAACATGGGAGAAAACACAGAACAACAGTCAGAACATGTTGAATGGGGAGTGATTACTGGCACATTCAACCAAGAAGGAAAGATTTCTGGCATGACTACATCTTGAGAAAAAACATGGAAATGGTAGGAGAGAGATGAACACAGAACTATACAGAACAAGCAGAGCACAGAAATTACAACAGCCGCTCACCTTTGAACCAGAGAAAAATAACAGTAAGGGGAGACACCTGGAAAGGTTTGCTCCATAGGGATGAAGCTTAGGACAAGCTTCAGCTTGCCTTTGAGCAATGAAATATACATCTGAAAACTGTTTCTTATCAGCAAGGAGTAGGGTAGGTAAGCAGGAGAACACAGAGTGTAGTTGACACAGCTGAACTGTAAATACAAAGCTAGCGCAAACACAATCCAAGTTAAGATGAAAATAAAAACAGAGGAATTATTATTCCAGTGAGGATTTCATCTTCATGTTAAATTAATCCAAAACTGCCATTTTAAGTGTAACTGAAATTGCCACAAAATTTCCCATCTGCCTCACAGGAGGGCTGCAAACTCTAGACTTCCTGCATCAATGCAGAATAACTTTGCTGTGAGAAGCATGGCTTTTTTTCTAGAGCAGAAGGTAACTGGTAGAATAAGAGAGAGTAGGAATCATTTGAGATTATTCAAGTACATCAGCTGGGACCTTGAGTGATTTTGGGGTTGAGTAGGAGAGACTCTTGTAGCAGTGCTTTGGACAGACTAAAAGGAGGGAATACACATGGCAGAGGGACAGAAAGGAAAAATTACACTGGATAAGCCAACACATAACCAATATAGTCAAAAGGGCCTGTGGTAAATATATTTTCAATTCCTGGCAGAGATTTAAATGCCTATTCTTTGTTAAATACATTCTGAATTATTAGTATCAGATTGAAGAATGAAAACATTCAGAATGATATATTCGATTTGTTTCCCATCCATTTTACACTAATGGCACAATTGATATAAGTCAATATGAAAATCAATGCTGAGTATTTGGCACAGTACAGAGCTACATGGCAGAATCCACTGAGAGCTATTGCATTCAAAAAATTAAGAACCTGAAAGGAATAAATACAAATTATATGTAAGTAAATTACATAAGGGTTTATGATTTCAATGATGAAAAACGGTGCCATCTGTTAAAATTAAAGCAGCCCTTAACAGGACAGGAAATTGCTTTGAAGTTAAACCTTATCAGTGGAGAAAACTGTAAATGCACATTTTTAATCTCAAAGTAATTTCCTAGTGTCCTCAGAAATAGTCCCACATCCTTAAAGCATGTTCTCAACTTGGAGTTCTTTGAACAGCCAGGAAAAAAAAGGAGGTGTAAGCATGGGAAGAGGAAGGAAAAGAAAAATGGGCAAGAAAAAAGATACACAGTTATTGAACAGGAAGTTTCTCTCCTCTCTGTTAGTACTTAGGTAGGTAAGGATATGTTAGAAAGGAACTGGTTGCAGAAGAATTACTGTCTTTATTGTGCTGAGCTGGTCTACGCATGGACCAAAGAGAACCTGGTTTATAGATGAACAAAGAGGACTTCAAGGACAAGGACCAAAAGAAATTTGTGTTAAAATGCAATTATATGATGAAAAATGAGTCTATAAGTGGTGTCAGTGAGTTCAATGTTCATTGTTGTGAGTACTGATGAGATTTACTTGGCTTACAAGGTTTTCTCATTTTTACCACTAAAATTCTGCCTGAGATCTGAACATCAAGTTGAGCTGTTTATGGTCCATGCGTCATCATCTATAATAAAGAGCCTACATTTGGGACTTAATTAATACAGCCAGGTCAGAAATCAGCCTACTCCTTCCCAGAGATGTGTTTGCTCTGCAAGGATAACTGGTGTAAAGAATAGCATATACTTTTTTTTTCCACAAGAGTCAGCAGAAAGACTTAAAAAAACACACATGACATAGATCTACCACCATTTCTTGCAGTCACTTTTCTGACCACATGTATTTTTTTAAAATAATAAGTTTGGGTTTTTTCACTTGCCACAGCATTTGCAGTCCTTACTCAAGGGGTGTTTTGTCAGAGAGAGCACTCCAGCTCCATGTAAAATTATTGGCACAGCTACGCCGCATTTTGCAGATTCCTGCTTTTTCTGGCTCTTGTTAGTCCAGAAGTGCAAGTAATTCTTCTAAGTAAAGGTTGATTTCATTTTTCACATTCATAAGTTGATCTCTTTCATTCTGCTTACACAATAAAATGCATATTAATCAAACGTCTACAAGCTGCGGTGGGGAGGTGATTAACATTTTATTTCTTGTCTAGTCCTTCCCATTCCTGTCTGCCAGTTGTGTGATATTGAGTAGAACTACTTATGGGAAGGCCTTTCTCACCTCTGTAGGTAGACTGCCGATGAGGGGATGAGCTGGAGATATATTACATATAGAACTTCGATCTGGGCTTATGGATAATAACCACACTTTGTTCTCAGTGCTACTGGAAGAGAGTGATATGAGCAGAGCTACCTCATGCCAAATTGCTGCAGACTGACATTCTTAATTTTCAGAGGTAGGAAAACTGCCACCTCATTAAGAAGAACACTGCGTTATTAGTTTATTGGCATGGCACCAGCACTGGAAAATGCAGCATGCATGTCCTTGTGACTAAAGGCAAAAACCTAGAGAAGCTTATAGAAAATTACTTCTTTGGACAGGAAGAGTAGAATAGTGGCATTCAAGAGACTTGAAACAGCAGCTAAAGGTAAAGAACTTTCTACTTGTGAATATATGCTCCAATTCCATAATATCATCCTAATCGGTGTGTTTTTATTCACTTTAATTATTTTAAAGACCTGTGAATCTGAGACAGCTGATTGACATTCCAGCATGAAAAACTTCACAGTCCAACAAAGGAGACGATATCACAAGGAGGTCAAAGTGCACCCCTATCATAATGCAGATTCCTCCCCGATTTCCCCACCTTCTACATTCTGGTGACACATGGGAATAAGATTAATAGAAAGGAAAAGCAGCTTTCATTCTGAACAGCCTTTCTGGAAATCAGCATTTCCAGCATTTCAGTAGTTATTTGCCACAGCAGGGAGCTAATCCTTCAAAAAACCCCAACCCAATCAGCCAATCCGCCAACTGAACTGAAAGAATAATGACTTCTTTGAAGTTTTCTTTCATTGCACTGGGAAAGTTCAGATGCTCTTGCTGGGACAGTTCAGATGTCCCAGCCCACGCTAATTACAAGACAAGTCCTTCCCACTCATTTTCATTGTTAAATGCCAGAATCCAAGGAAGGTAGGTTCGTAATGAGGCCACAGTTGATTTTTGCACAGGTATTAGTCTCCAGCCAAGAGCTAATTCTTCATCTGAAAAACTTTGTTTTCAGGCTTCTGAAACTGCTCTTTCATTCCTAACGTGGCTTAATTGACATGTAAACTATCATACAACTTGTTTTCCTTTCACATGAAAGATTACTTGCAAATGGAATGTATCTAAAATGAATGGCTCTGCTCCATCACTGTGCACTGCCCTTTGCAGGAGAAACAACTAATGGGAGAGATGCATTGTTCCAGTTGGGATTTACAGCATCGTCTGGTCTAATTATTCTTGATGTGTTATCCATCGTACCTCAAACCTCTACACAGGACTAGCGAAAAACACTTGTTCAGTTAAGGAAAACTGCTAAAACAGAGCTATCAAAAGTACATGTCACCCAAAAGACTTTAATAATTTCTTATAAATTAACTAACCTACTGAAGTTAACTTTTATTTCTTTAGGGGTTTTTTTGGGGGGCAGCAGAAATTCTCTAAATGAATATTACCAAGTAGGGAGGTGAATTAAGTGTTGACTGAAATGGTAAAATGTATCTAATATTCATCCTAAGAAATTATTTTAATACCTTTCAGTTTGAAAAAATCCTGCTTTAATCTGCTTTAACTGGCCATTACCAATTATAACACATTTGTAGAATTATGCTCCTAATGAGTAAAAAATATTACCTAAATATTATAAATTGAGTATAAGTAGATTCAGAAATACCAGCTGGGATTAGATGGGTAAAAACTACTTCCTGATTATAGAGCACTTTACCACTAGGTCAGAGATTAAATACAGAAAAGGTAAATAATGAATGATAGTGTTAACATTAATAAGTGCTTGGGGATATGACTAAATGATCTGATTTATGCCTGACCATTTTCCACTATAGTGATAGCCATGCTTCAACCACAACTTGTAAGTGGATGGGTTCTCTGTTTGCAGCCTTGACATTGTAGAGACATTGTTTTTTGGTGACCTGATATTAAATTCCACCGCTCCTCTGGACCAAAACCTTCCAGTGAAGAATACAGTAGATATACTGATCTTGATTTATTTTCCTGTGGTGGACCAATGCAGTAGGTCTCCAACCAGATGCTTTGCACAGCTCTTACTGGGTGGGTAAGGAAGAGAAATATTGCAGTGCCAGAAGATACACACGCTGTCCATACAGCCAGCCCTGACTGCAAGTGTGCCTCCAAGTCCCACCTGAAATATTAAACACTTACACCACCCAGACTTGGAGGTATAAACTCTGTAACTACAAATTCCTTCTGTTTATATGGGTAAGTCTGGAAAAACACAGCAACAAGACATTCAGTGGGAAGTTTAGTTTACCAAGCCAAGTAAACTGGATGTTTGGGTTTTTTTCAGCCAGCTTGTAAAACTAATGCTTTTTAAACCAAATCAAAATTTACATCCCTGTTCAACACTATTGACTGGGCAGAGTACAAAGTGATTAGACCAGGGCCCACAGCAGATCTTTCAGCAATTTCCACTTGATGAAAAGAATCATCTCCACTCATTTCCTTGCTTCTCATTTTTGCACTTGAGATTATGATATGCAACATATTTCCATATGTGTTGCGACAGGACGAGACCACACGCACAAAAATAATCGAAAAGAGCAGAAATATCACCACTTCAACTTTCCTTTAATCTGTTTGCTAAAATCTGTCATGTTCTGCCCAAGGTACTGTCATTTTTTTACAGAGCATGCTGTGTTAAAGCTTCAATCACACAATCCAAATATGATAAGTCTGGAAGCAGCCATAATGTAACTGATGTCAGACAACCACAGCTCACACAAGTTTCCAGGAACTTGACATCTTCAAACACAAAGGACAGCTCTTTACGGCAGTTTTGGGAGCATGTCCATGTTTCAGACTGAAAACTGTTCATATCTCAGTATCTGTGGTGATTTATTTTTCTCTGTAGCATTTGCAAAATACATGAAAACACCACACACTGTGCAGTTTATTTGCCATCTCAGAGAGTTCTGAGCCAGTCCACTGAAATTCTGTAGTTTCCCTCACTTACCTGGGATCCTAAGCATAAAGGAAGAAGCACTATCAATAACCTACTGCACAAGAGCTGGCTACAAATATCTTCTCAATGACAGATTAAAATCACATACCTGTAGGTTCAAACTCCATATCTTTACAGGTTACTAACACAAATTTATCGGCCTAGAAATTCAGTTTGAAGCAGAGGAATAGTTGGTGGCTCAACGGAGCTGGCTCATAGAATCAGTCCAAGAGGAAGAGCTTCATGTAAGGGGATAGATAGATTTGTGTGTTTTTCTCTTTGGAAGTGTTTCTTAGGCCCAGTGACATTTTTAATAGCTATTACCACT
The DNA here is from genome assembly GCA_038380795.1 of Pyrocephalus nanus. NCBI lineage: Eukaryota > Metazoa > Chordata > Aves > Passeriformes > Tyrannidae > Pyrocephalus > Pyrocephalus nanus. The sequence continues at coordinate 5,135,876 of CM076270.1, read as the reverse complement.
TATCTAGGATGAGAGATTCCAATGCAACCAGCACTCAAGTTAATGGGCTGTTTTGAGAAGCACAGTATACTGAATAAACCTCTAACATGTTAGTTCCATAGTGGAGTGTGAAAAGAGCTACAGGCCTAGTTCCCTTCAGAAATCAACAAAGAATGTATGTAGTGTTGTATGTGGGATGCAAAGCTTGTGCATTTATATATCACTATTTTTGTTCCAATTTATAGTTGTTTTTTTAGAGTTAATTAGCAACACATACATACAAATACAACAACAGATTCTATGCAGTTTCTGTAAGGAAGCCAATCAGAAATAATGGAGGAATTGGATATCTCCAGTGCAAGCCTACTTGAAGTGTGAAATGTTTCTGTGCTTAAAAATAAATGTGAGGTCAAATAAAAAGGGTAGATTAAAACTCATTTCAGATCCCAACTCCTACTTACACTTTCTGATTGTAATCAAAAGCTTTGATTCTGCATACATGCATACATTTAACTTTGAGCCAGGGAAAGAGAAATTTCTTGTAAAAATTAAATTATACATGTGCACTTGGGAGAATCAGATTCTTGTATTCTCTGTTTACTCAAAAGAATAAAAGAGCCAGAAAAACATGCAAGACCAGAGAGAAGCAAAGAACAGATTCCTCCTGGAAGAACTACAGCAGCTGCTTACATTAGAATCAGATTGGCTTTGTCTGCTCAATACTTAGACTCTTCTGTACCACTTCTCTAACCTGGACTAAAACTTGACTAATTATGTGCCAAAAGCTTTGTGCTTTCACTGAATCACGTGCTGTTGATGAAACAGTCCTCAAATATTTATAAGCAATGAATCCTATATACATCAGAAATAGTTTCTTACAAAACTAGGCATAGCCTTCCATAAAACAGTAAATAAAACAGTAAAAATCAATTTATTTACTGAAAATACAAGAACTGGGGATATTTGCTGCCTGGCAAAATCACGCCCTATTGTAATTTCATTGGAAGACTTAACATCTTTTTCATAGTCAATAAAAAAAGCTTTATTCCATATTTGATCAATGGAAGATTTTTAATAAATGTTTGAGGTTCTTAAATTATTAGTAATATGGTCATAGAAATCTTACACAAATCATCAGCTTTTGGAAGAACCCTAAAGAAAAAGATTTCAAGGAGGAAAGAATATTTATATTCCTATTTCTAGCAAATTTCTGCTGCTCATACTTTATGGAGGAACTCTGTGCGAATGCAAGGCTTTCCTGCCAAAGTCAAAACCTTAAATGTGTATTTTTCCCAACTTCACTTTTAATTTATTGGAAATGCACAGTTTGGACTGAAGCTGACTTGAACTGAGTGTGGGTTGAGGAGTTAATGCCATATTTTAGGCATCCCTGTATGTTCTTTGGGACACCAGATAACATCCTCTCTGTGACTTTCAGCAGTTTCTCTATCTCCCTGCAACTTAGTTTTCACACCTGAAAAATGTGAATGTAAGAACATCTTTGCTCTGCTTTGGAGCTCTGTCAGGTGTTAAGGGTGAAAGGGGGATATTAATGTGAGCTTCAGTCCTCAAATCATGACAATAAAGATACACAATCATTCCTGGCAGTCTGAAAAAGCACCAGAGTACTGCTACAATAAGTGCGATAACCATGTGGCTTTTATGTGCACTTGTGCAGTGCCATTAGAGTCAGTGAAGCTGCACAGATAGAGAATGTAGCAGGGTTTTATTCACAAATTACAGGGGTGGTTTGTTTTTTTTTTTTCTTAAAAGCAGTTCTAGTGGAAACAAACAAAATTAAGAAAAATTACAAATTATTTCGGTCATCGTGGCAGTAGCATACATAGATTATGTGTTTATTCTTGGGTTATTTCTATGGCTGCATGAAATATGAAAAATTTATATCCAAGGTAACAAAATACAGAAAAGTACAAAATAATTTCTACCACCCAATCAAAGCAAATGTAACTGGAGGTGGTGGGGGCAGGGGGAATCTGTAGACCACAAATCTCCATCAATTCACCTTTGGATCACAGTAAGTACTTAATTTCTTAATTTCTCCAAAGTGTACAATTCTCCATTTATCTACAATGTAGCCTGTCAAAATCATCCTGGCAAACCTTCAGGAGCTGGAGCCATTTGAGGTGGGACATGAGTGGTTTTTTACGGACTGTGGCAGAATCCCTGGGCAGTTCTTTGGGTTTATTTCATGTACACAGTATACAAGAGTATCTCTAAGGCAACAGAGAGCTCTTGAGCAGAGACCAAAAGGCTTTATAAAAAGATATTCTGAGAACAGCCAGCTCAAGAAAACACTTTATTCTGAGGCTTACAGGAAAGAAACTACCGTTACCATCATTAACATCCTGCTGCAGGCTCAAGTGGAAGCTTATTTTTATAATTTAGGTTTACTTTTAAAGTATTTCGCTTCTGAGAATGTACACAATGAATTCATTTCAACACAAGACAGGGTCCAGGGCACAACTGAATATATCGGTGGTGACCAGTGGGAATCGTGTTTATCACTTCCACACATTTCAGATGCCTTCTTTTGTGACTGCTGCACCTCGAGAGGGTACAAACCAAGCCTCAGTTTTGAAACTAAAGGCCCTGTTTAAAGGACTGGTTGACTGAATAAAGACAAAATTTGGATAAGAACCAGTGCAAGCACGCCTACAGATAAACACATTCCTGTGCTGAGTCGGTTTCCCTTTCAAGAGTTATTTGTGTGTAATCTGCTAACAACTTCTCATACTGAAATGCTGAGCAAAAATCTTGCCTGTGCAGTTGGGTCCGGCTCTGCAAGGCTGATTATTTTATCCAGTGCTTTTCTCTCTGTAATCCCATAGGCCAGTACTGTGCTACTACAGTGGTGGGCTAATTGTAAAATCTTAATTATGGACCGATAACTTTGAAACCCCTCAATTCTACTCTAAAAGAAACATATAAATCACCAGGAAATGAAATAACTCTTTCCAGATCAAAATACTAAACCTAAAAATGTCTATTAACAGCCATAGTAGACTGTGCCAGTGTACTTTGAAGTGGAAATTCAGAGAATTTTAAGAAATTCTGCAAATGTTGAGTTACACTTGGAATGCATTTCCACTAGGTTATCAGAACTGAGCAGCCACTCCATGAACAGTAATAGGTACAGATAAAGAAAAGCAATAAAATGATTACCACTGTGCGGAAATTATGAAAATGTTTTATTAAAAGTGTTCATCTGGAAAAAAAAAAAAAACCCTTCTGCATATATTTCATCAGTGTTAGAGGTTTTCCTGCAGGCCTGCATCCAAGGACTTCACATGGATCATGAACTTGCTTGTGCTTTTGTTGCTGTTTTCTTAATAAGTGATATTTTCTTTCTTATTCCTGTATCAGACAGCATCCTGACTTGTATGCAAAAGGAAGAAAACCTGCAACAGAAGTTTTAACCTTGGTCCCGTGATTGATCGAGCTCAAATGCATTGCCAGTGACAGGCATCGATTTACTGCACGTTCAGCTGAGGCACTAAGGAGGCTCCAGATCTACCATTAGCTCCAGACCATGTTGAGTGGTATGTAATGGTGCAGGGCTGCCCGAGGCTTTCAAGAAAACTGCCTTGCATTAGGCTTTCACAAGAGGCTCAGAACTCCTATATCACCTGTTGCCTCTCTTCTGATCTTTAGGATAAACAATATGAATGCATCAAATTTTAGTCCCATACTCTGAATCCTGAAAACCAGGAGAAAACTGCAGCCTCAGATTTTTAGTTGAAACTCATTTCTATTGGTAAAAACATGGTTGGTGCTCATAGCAAATTCCTAGAAGAGAAAGTCCAGCTTAAGTGCAGTAATTGAAGCAGCTAAAGCTGCCGCCTATCAAAGTGTTAGAGCATAAACCAACCTAGTTTGTCATCCAATGTACTGGTGGAGCTGCAGGGCAAACTGCCTTCAAAGAAGACATTGCATTGTCTGGGAAACCCCAAATCTAATTTAACAATAAAAAGCAAATAGAGTTCAACAGAAATTACTCTAAAATCAATGGAATTGAATCTTATCAGTTAAGGGTTTTTTGAGCATCCCAGAGAACTCTGGTTAGGGTATCTCATTGCCTGTTGCTTTATATCTGATTTTGCTGAAGGGCATGGGACTCTACTCGTTAACAAGACAGTAGTCTTAACTTTGTTCACTAGAGAGCACAGGCTGCAGACATGGTCAGCTTTCACTGAAAGAATTGGAAGGGAAAAATGTTTACGCTCTCCTGCTCCATACCCACATGCCAGAATCCACGACAAACTGGGCTAAGGAAACAAAACACGTACACTAACCTCAGCAGAGATTCAATTACAGAATTAATCCTCTCGAGCAGGTGGTTTCTGGTGAATCCACTGCCAGAAACAGGCCCATACCAGGTAAATCCAACTTCGACTGCCAAGGAGTTAATCAAATAGCTATTATAACTTATTACTTGTCTAATTTGGGGCCTGCAAAGCATTGTAAACATTTCCGAGTTATTCATAAGTAGCACACCAATTATCTATGTCCAGATACCAGGGCAGATAGATAAATTGATTACTTTGTAATTTAACACATGAATTAATATGTGTGTGTCTGTGTCTGCACACACTATTCAGCAATTTATCACCAATCTGTTTGTTACATCATCTGGCATCTTTTCCACCAGTAAAAAACATCAAGGAACCCTTAAATGCATATGTAGTCTCTGTGACATAAAGTGCAGCAACTCATACTAACAGCTTTAAATCAGGAAATCAAAAAATGAGGTTCTAACATTAATGTTTGCTGGCCCTAGTTACACATCATTGTATGGACAAAAGGGCTGTCAAAGGGGATCAGGAAACTCTGGCCTTTTAAATGCTTTCACTGAGGGTGGCTAAGTTTCAGAGAAAGTGAACCTCCCTTCCTAGTATAATGCACTAAACCAATTATGCCAAACCCAGCAGGTGATTAGCTTATGCCCTGAAGCATGAGATTTGATTATTCTTATCTTGGTTAGCATACTGGAGCTACAAATATTATTAAATGGTCATAAAATCATCCAGCCTTAAAAAAAAAAAAAAAAAGAAAATCTAGCCTGAAATTTTGATTTGATGTGTGTGTGGCAAATTCCAGATATTTCTTTTGTTTAATCTAAATGCTTCAGCTATCACGTGGTCACCTGTATTCATTCATACCTCAGGACAAAGCCTGTCCACTTTGCCCTTTGACAACAGTTTGTGTGAGCTTTGCAACTGTGTTGTTGATCAGAAGGTTCCTTCCAGATCTAGATAAGTAACAGAGCATAAAACTATCCTTGATATCTTTTTAAAGGGAAGCAATGAACAAGTTTCTTCACAGAAACACCACAGAGAGAGATGCAGAGTTTTTCATCACTGGGTCATTATTTAATGGAAATGTAGCCCCACCAGAACTACTGAAAAGTGATACAAAGACCACTGACATCAATGGGAAATTTTCCACGGATTTCAGCGGACTTTGGGCTAAGCCTCAGTTAAGCTTAACCACTCTGCCTTGTTTTGGCTATAGCTATAACAAATGATTCCCAGTCCTCTTTAAATTAGGGTGAATCACCAAGGAACAAGTCAAAACCTCTTCAGAGATCTTCCCCCAGACAACCCTCAAACCAGACTCTGTTAAAGTATCGAGCATTTCCACCAAGGTGTGTCAATTTACAATTACACAGACTGGATTTCAAGTACCATTCTTCTGCCCAGTTACTCTACCCTCATTTTTTTTCAAAATCCTCCAGATTTTAATATATCACCCTGCACAGGGAAGTGTGCTAGTGCAGAGTCATTTTGTCTTAGTAATAAATAATTTCCTTTGAAACGCGAACAACAGCTACTGCTTTCTGAATGCTTGTCTGAGAGAAGGTTCTTGGATAAATAACCTCACTTAGAAAACATATTTGCAAAAGCCTTTGAGAAAGTGCAATGTGTATGACAGTTTCAAATGGTGCTTTAAGAACACTGTACTTGACCTGACACAAAACTACAGACTTCTTATTGGAATTTCCAATCCAAATGTCCTTCAGGCGACCAGCTAAATCATAACGAATTGTTTATTTGTGTTTGGTCTTTGAAAGAAAAAGAAAGTAAAGACTGAATCAAAGACCAAAAACATGAAATCAATCACATTAAAAACACACTAAGGAGCGTCTTTCAATTGTTTTGGGTTGCTTGGTCCATTTCTGACAACCTTTTAGGATCTGAACTTGCAAACAGAATGAAAGAGTATGTTTGAAGGACCTAAGTACTAAGTAAGGGAACATTTGCAGCTTTCATGTTATGATTTCTTTTTTTCCTTTTTTTTTTTTTTTTTTTTAAGATTGTCAAAGACTACATCTTTCTTTTGCTTCAAAGTGGGAAAATTTTAGCTCTTGAAATTCAGTAAGATTGAAAGGGTAATGAAATCTGTAGTTCCTCCATTACTGATCATAAGGCTGATGCGTTATCCAGGATCAAGGCAAGTTGTACTGACACATTACTATAAGACTATTATGCTGCCCTATTCCTCATTTGCAAGTCAAACTAACTGAATTATCAGATAGACATATTTTCTAATGACTTAAAATAGGGAAGAAATTTCAGGATGTAAAAAAAAAAGGGGAAACACACTGCTGAAAAAAACTTTTGTTCTATAACTTCTCAAAGAAGGAACTTGAAAACTAACCTAGTTTGCAATTTATATCTGGCAGCATAACTTCTAAAATATTGAACTGTAGAAGAATTTTATTAGTAGATTTAGTCCAAATGTGAAATTGGGAAGCATGTTCGTTCGCTCAGGCCCTAGCAGCAAATAAACTGGGCTTTTCTTGTTTCTCTTCCCAAGTAAAAGTCAGACCACTCTATAAATACTGAAATTTCTCAGCTGCTTCAATTCCAACAAAGTCTCAGCTAATCTCAATTCTTAATTTTGATTCTGAAATAACTATTTGCAAATACATGTTTATATAAACATTCTAAAAATGTATGTGTGTATGTGCAGACATACATACTCTGTGAGTAGATACCTGCCTTGGAAATCTCTTAAGCAGGCAGATTGAATACACTTAAATTGCCACAGGTTAGTATCTTTGAACCTCCACATGAATTGATTTTTGTACTATTATACTGCCTTATCAGCAAATCCCCCATCAAAGGAAAGGATTTATGTGTGTTATGTGTCTGTGTGTGCATGCCTGTAAATAAGAATTTTACTACAGTGGTAGTAGAACTCGCAAATCTAGTTTTAAAAGCATTATCTTCACTATACAGAGGTCACATTTTATTGTGGTAAGGGTAAGAAAAGGAATGCCTTATGAACAAGGTGATGGAAAAGGACTTCGAATGCTCAGGTTCAATTTCTCACTCTGCCAGAGGCTGCTTCCATGACCCCAGATAACTTCCAGTTAAGCAAATGCTTAAGTCATCTTTTGTTTGAAGGGCAATATTTCCTTTCTCTCCTCCTTTGTACTAGCGCAGAGATTAACAACACTTTGAAGCAGCTTCTGGGAGGTGGTTTGGAAGGGAGAGAGGGTTTTCTCTGAGGTTTTTTACTATGGCTAAATACAGCATTTTGCACAGCTCAGCCCTGAACTTTGCTACCTATGAACTTCAGCGTCATGCAAATACTTAAATAATTATACTTCACAAGCGAAGTCCAGAATCATTGTATTGCACACATTTCAGTTCTCAATATTCTAAGAGAATACACGTTAACGCCACATAAAGTAGGGGATTACTAAGAGAAAAGAAAAGGGGGATGTTAGTCGAGGAAAGATAATTAGCATGATCTGTATTCCTACCAGGTATCACACTACACCAACTAAGAATACAAATGTAAGGGTCACATATGCAAATATTGTACTTATACAAATAGAGATCCAAAGTTACAGTTGTCATTGAAAATCGTAATTTATTTTTATGACGCCTTATTCATAAGCCACAGACAACCAGAAAAAAAAGAGGCTAGATTAGAATGTCAATGTAATAAATTCAGAGCATTCAATGCAAGAAAAATTACAGATTTAGCAAAAAGATCCACAAAACAAACATAGCTTCGACTTTCAAATGTTATTTTTCATGCACGGACAGTGTTTATCAGGTTATCTTTTTTCTTTGCCATTTTGTCTTGTTTTGTTGGTTCTTTCCTTCCTTTGAGCTGTGACATGGCCAAGAGCTGGGCAAGCGGCTCCCTCTGGTGCTGACACCAACAAGGCTCTCCAGTTTTTACAGGCCTTTCTCTCTGTATTTCAGTTTAGGATCTGATTATTGAAACTCAGCATTATGCAAGACTGGCTTTGACAGTCTGTGAAACTGTTTATTTTCATAACTAGGTTTAGTTAAGCAGCAAAATTATCTTCAGAGAGACAGCTCTGAAAGCACCACACTACTCACTGTGGTATCACCACGTGGTATCTTACAACCAAAGATAAGACAGGACTTGTTGGTAGCATTTACACATAACCCACTGCTTCAATTAAGAATCAGTTTGAATTTTTGAAACATAAAATATTTTCCGAATTAAAGTAAGACTGCAGCTCAAGTACATTATCAGCCAAATGTCAAGTAACTTGCTGCACTAACACCAAGCTCAACTTTTTGTGCTTAGAATTACATGTCCTGGCATTTACATATTTTTTAGGTCTACTAGAATTTTCACTCTCTGTGAAATTAAGTCACTGTAGTACTGCAGAACTTCTCTGAATTTCTGACAGGTTACCTGACCCTATATAAAATATGGGGAAGAGGTGTTGCCAAGAATAGTTGGCATCATGGATGTTTTCATCACAGCTCTATGACAGTGAAAGGTGTGTCACAATTGTCATTACATATTCCTAGTTATTCAAAGTTATTTTTAAAGTGTGCAAAAACAAGGCATATCATTTTCTATCTAGGAAGCTGTAATTCTCAGAGAAATATGTTTATTTCCAAGGAGAAAATTAAATTTTAGATACTTTAAATACTAGAAATCTAACTGGATTTTAACTCATTACAAATGTTGATTTCTTTCACAAGTATGTTTATAATATATGTTTATAATAAGTATTTTACTTTTCCTAAAAAAACAATTGTTTTATGAATGGCCAGACCCATATACATAGGGATACTATGTTATGCTTTGTTATTTTGGAAGAAACATGCTTGAAAAGAATTAAATATTGCTGTTTCACAGAAGCTGAACAACATGCACCAGGGTCCAAAAAGAGTTCCCCATGTCAAACACTCCTCATTTTCAAAGGGCATTACAAAGGGGAAGGCTCATGAGAAGACTGCCCTGCTCGTCACTGAACCAAGAATAGATGTCAGATGAAGAAAGACCTATGGATCCCCCATTAATAGGAAGTTTAATATTTTCTTGCTTCATCTGCCAGAGCCTTTATACAAATTCTCCTAACTTTTGAACTATGCAGGGTTATACATAATGCTTTGAAGAGGCAGCACTGTATTTTTTCCATCTGCAGTGAGCTGTCCAAGCATTCATTAATCCTCACAGCATCTCAGGGTAGTAGTTCAATTTATGGATGGGAAAACAAAATAGATTGAGTACCAGAATACATTTTAATGTAAGTGCCAAGCAAAGGAATGAGGCTGAAAGTGCTCCCACTGTTTCCTTCTTGTGGACAAGCAGCAGCAAAGGCCTTAGAATTTGGGTATGCAGCAAAAATCTGGCACAGTCCAATTGCTGCATCAGAGCCCCAGCAACTGGGTGAGGAGTGAGGATGGGAAATCAAAATCAAACCACATTGGCTCTCCTCTCTCATTGTATCCTAGCTGGTGGCATTGACTCTCTGCGCCCTTCTCATGAACTAGATAAGGTAAAGGAGAAAAAAAATTAAAAATAGGAGAAAAAAAAGAGTACAAAGAAAAACTGGAGACAAGAATGAAGGCAATGGAAAATGACACTAAACAGTCAGAAAGAAAAGCTGTGGCAACCCTTTCCATGCCTTCTCCATCACCAAGGTTCCATATGCTACAAGATTTATGTTTGGGTTGTGATCTTGCTCCTAATTACTCCAACAAACTTACTCAAATGGAAAAAGTTAGGAGTCAGCTTTGACCTCAACAACAATCTGCAAAAACATCAAGACTTGCAAGAGTACAAAATGATGGATGTGAACAAAGAACAACGAAATCAGAAGGGTTTGCATTTACTAAAATGTTCTTAAATGTTAGTTCTGTTCTTAAATGTTAGTTGCAGCACATTTTCCAAAACAACAGAAAATCCCTTTTTCTTTAATGTTCTTTAAAGTAACATTTATAGTTCAATTTTGTTCAGTCTGTGCTTAGACCTTCACTTGCCAAATAAAACATGTCTCTACATAGGCTAAAACGTACCAAAGAGGCTAAAAGTCAATCTACGTTTTTTATATTTGGAATTCTTTGAGAAAAAGCAAATGAAATAGCAGGGAAAAGTAGTGTTAACTATGCACCTCTTGTTAATTCATTAAAGACACAAAACTTGACTAAGTTCCTGTGTGATTAAATGAAATGCTATTTCTTCATACATACTAGCAGTGTGTACTTCTGTTGTACATATGAACTCCAATAACATTGCTGCAGTATTTATGTATTTACACTGAATTTTGAACCAGTCACACCATTTGTTGTGTATTTGCACCACCATACAGAGCACTGCACGTGCATATATCTCTGTATACATGCATATCCCTCAACTGAGCCAACCAAAGATGAGAAAAGTTCTGAAATGTTTGATGATCATCTTTCTAGAAGTACCTCCAAATGTTTATTTCCCTGGGCACACTGAACTTGTCTTTCTGACCACTCTACTTTCACACAGCATCCCAAGTTCTTCCACAATTTACAGTACTTTTTCACATGTTGCAAACACCCAAAATCAGTGCAAATGTGGTAAAACATAAAATAAGAACTCCCAGTAGAGTAAAGCCTAAATTCCTTGGAACATAACAAGCATTCATAATTTCATCACCTTCTTGTGCAGTGTCTTGCATGCACAGGTTACAATTTTGGCTGAACCTCCTGACTGCCTGGGGAATATACACAATTAATAAAACCTCAGAACTCAGCTCATCTGTAACTTAGTAAAATCTGATTTTCACTTTACTTCAATATAAATTTCTACCTGGCTATGTCTTTCAGTAAAACTTCATCTGTTTTTGACTTTAATTGTCCAAGAAATATGATTAATTAGAGACAGTCCCAATTTTTTTTACTTCAGGAGTTTAGGGGGTTTTAATAATAAAGTAAAACATATCTCAGCTAGAGATGATGCTTTATCAGAATAACAAATAAGCCAATTCTGAATCATTGTTGAGCTAAAGAAAAGGCATGAGTCAAAAATAAACATCTGTAAGTATATCCCTACTTCCTTAAAATGAACTTCCACCATACTAAGTGCTGACAAACAACTGTATAAACATTAACAAATTTTCTACTTCAAATTTCTGTTTCAAAATTCAGAAACCCCCAGTGCTGTTTTCTGGAAACTGGGATAGAAAGTCTCCTATCCACTTCAGAATAACAGTACACACTCCCACTTTTTTCCTTCCTCTGAATAATAAAGTTCCCCTTGGTAGGAAATGGATTAAATCCTAAATAAATAAATAAGCCCATCTGGTATTTATTTATCCCAGTCCTTGGAAATTTTATGCTAATTACAGTTCTGTTACTAACGCTCTGGAAAACATCTTATAGTTTGGTTTATATTATTTTACTGGAATTCACAAATAGAAGTGTTTTCTCTCCCAGCATCTCTCCCCTCTATACAGGATCTGAAGTTAGTCCTCTCACAGTATATGAACTTAGTACTCTGATTAATGATATAGCTGCAATTTATCATCACAAAATTAAATATATCATCTTTTCTGATACATGTCTTCTTTCTAGCTTCATTCTCCCTGCTTTCAGTCCCCTCATCTTTCCCATCTTCCTCTTCCTACTGTGCAGGTGACCTGTCCAGCCTCTTCCTCCACAGAAAAAAGGTATCTGCAGACTTTCCCCAAAACACAGTTCCCCTCCTTAAGCACAATGCTTTTCTCTCTGCTGGTGAAAAAAAAATAAAGGGCATGGTGGGATTTGTCTTCACATTGAAAAAACTACAAAATTTCATTTTGGAAGTAAACCTTGAGGTAGATGCATAGTTAAAAACATAAAAAGGCTTCAGATAATTTCTTTTTCCCTGACTTTGCAAGAAAGTTCTGCAGCCCACAAGACTCGTGCACAAGTATTGCTGTTTCCTAGAAAGTTGCAGAAATCAGCCTCACATCTGGTATCACAACAATCTGGTTGCTTCCATAACTAAAATTGGTCTCTTGCGGAACCTTAATCCTATTTATGCAAAACCATTGTCTTAACTGTTTGGAGACACAGCAGATTTCTGGCAATTACTCACACACGGACTACCACAGACAGATGTTCCAACTTAAAGCTTGGACCACCAATACATGCAGCCAAGGAGAAATCTCTCTTAGCTCTTACCCTGTGCACTGAGAAGATGATTCAGTCTATCTGAGGAAGATGCAAATTTGCTGAAAGTAAGTGACAGAGCAGGTATGAGGAGCTCTGCAAGGCTCTGAATGCTTCAGTCAACCTCCCAAGAGATTTAAAAAAAAGAAAAACTGCAACACATTACTGGGCATGAGAGAGAAAACGCTCTCACCAGTGTTTCAGCTGGGAAAGAGTTTCAATCTATTGGACATAAATCTTTGGGAAAGCAGGTTCCATTAATTCTGGCATTTCTAAATGAACACAAATACAGTATGAAATGGTCACACCTTCAGTTACTGAGCTCGTCCTGCTGACTGTGATGGGATTTTAGGAGCATGCAAGTAGCAGAATCTGGCCACATATCACACTTGGGTGCTCTGCACCTCCTGCTCTTTCAGATGGAGTTGCACCTCACAGTATGGATCACACAGCCAGCAGGACATAGGGCTTGAAGGGGTCTGACAGTGGGCAGATCCCTGAGAGTGTCCCACTGCTCCATACAGTGGGGAGGTCATCACCTAGGCATCTTTGGCTGAGGCCAAACTGATGCCCCAGCATCGTCATAGGCATTAAATGAGCATTATAACATTCATGGAACTTGTAAAAACCACTATCAAAAGAAGGTAAATGTTGTTACCCACACTTCTGCTTCTTTCAGTGAAGCACATATCAATATCAAATACCAATATCAAATGTTTTGTCTCTTTAAGAATTCATTTTTCTTCCTCAGAAACATTTGCAACTTTTGCAGAAGTTTCATACCCATCCAGTGGCTACAGTCTGGAACTCAGCAACAAAGGCCATGCATCCCCTACTTGGACTACCAAACCACTGCACAATCTCAGGTTAGTCACCTACTTTATTCAGGTGTTTTCCACCAGAAATAATTGGGATTTTGGTAGCTGCTCACTATGGAAAAGCAGTGTGAGATTTCAAGTAAATTTGAAGCGTGATCAAAAAGTATTATTGGTAACTATATGACCACAAGTGAAAAACTCTATCTCTGGTTTTCCATTGCAAAATTACAGACTCCCATCCTGTGGATTAAGGTACAAGAGTCTTGTATTACTGTTTACCATCTCAAAAATAACAAAAACTCCCCTAGCAAGATCTACATAGGAAGTGCGTTGTACCTGTACCAGAAATTATGGTAGGAGATTTAATTTGCCATTCACCTTGACCAGCAACAGGCTCCACCCAGTCACAAACCACAATGTGGACCTATGAACTTGAGCATTTGCTTGCAACTCACTGTTACTTGAGGAATTACCAATTTTACAGTGTGCGGTGACAAATATGTTCAAATAGAAAAATAAACAAAAAAATAAACAAAAAATTTATTCAAGCAATGACCTGTCCATTCCAGAACTAGATTATGCTCAAATGCATAGATGATATAAACGATAATGAACAGTAACAAGGGATACAGACAACCCTTCTAATGAGTCACCAATTCAGTTCTCTAAATGTTCCTGATGCTCAGAGGAAAGACATTTTAAAAGCTCAAATGCAAGTCTGTTCTCATTGAGTAGCTGTTCCTTGGCAAAGAGAGAATGACAGGGGCTGTACTGATGACACAACAGGAAACACTCTTTGACCCTTTCCAGCTCATGGACATAAACAGTAAACTTTCTAACACTCACAAATTAACCTTAACTGAGAAATATTGGCATCAGGGTTACCATCTAAATTGCCTGATTGCACAGTCAGAAATTCTTATTGAATACATCTTTATGTAAAGATTCATGAAGTCTATGGAAATTTGTGCTTGAATAAATAGAGTGGGATTGAACTCAGCATCTCTGAAATACTTCATGCTAATAAAACACTACATTCAGAGGAGCTCAGAGAAAGCACTAAAATCTACATACATTTCATGAAATAACTTCTCAGATTTGGTTCTATTAACTTTGCTCAAATGCCTACTCAGCAGCCACAAGCATTTCAATCTTACTAGACTGAAAAAAAAATAAAAAGAAAAAATAAAAAGCCATGGTAACAATTTCTGAGAGACTCAGCATATCTATATAAGGGTATTATGTTCAGCAACTGTTGACCCCATCATATGGTGAGCTGAACCTGCACCTGTTCAATCTCTGATTGATGTTTTTTCACAGTGAATGATTTATGGGCAGCACTAACCGGGGCTCTAACTGAACATGTAGGGAGCCATGCAGACGATATACATAAGTATATACATGTGTTACATCACCAGTTGCAGATCATGTTAAAGACTGCTAAAGGTAGTGGAAAGAAAATTAAATGCAAGCCCTGTGGCTTAACAATTCTGTTAGAACAGCCAAACTTGAGTCCTTTCCTCATAGCACATTTCCCTCCATAAGGAGAACAGCATTATTTTATTCCAGCCTTTTCAGTACATCTTGACTGTAAATAACAGATGAAAAAAAAAAAAATGTGATCATGAAAGCAGAACGTGGAAATAAAGCAACAGAAAAGGATAACATGAAAGAGGAGCTTTCCTCACAGCACTGCAGGAACACTGCTATATTCTGCTGAAGGACTGAACTCCCCAGCTCCTGCTTATTTCTTAGAGGATTTTAAAAGCTGATGATAGAATCATCAAGATAAAAAAAAAAAAAAAAAAAAAAAAAAAAGGAAAAAAAACAACCTCATTTGCTTGTCCTTTAATCAAAACATGTAATCAGAAGGCCTAAGTGATGATTACCTCCTGCTTTCAACATAAGTGACTGAAGCAGCCTGTTAAATGGGTTTCCCCTCTTCCCAGTGCTGGGGAATGTGTCACTTCACCACACAGGTATGTTCGTGCACTACACTCAGTTCCCAATCATCTGATCTGTTCCTGTATTTCCAGAGGAGAGGACAGCAGTTGTCACTCTGTAGGAGTTCAGTAAACACGGGACCCATATCAAGAAAGCCACTTTTTAGTAATGGCACCTTTATAAGCACAAACATGCTCACAACTGTTAGTGCAATTAATTATCAGGACGAGGAGATACCCAGCAAAAGGCTAAAAATTGCCTTTGCTGGAACACAATTCATTTAGATGATTTATGGAGTTCTTTATTGTTAGCGTCACAAGAGCTTTTTCAAAACAAGAGAAATCATTAAATCCCATAAAACGCGGGCTATCGCCGCCGTTAGCCGGTAATTGATATCCCTGCTCGTGCCATTTATATCCCTAAATGGAGCTGATAAAACAAAAATTAGTAAAGCGTGCTGATGGAGAGCAGCCTGCAGCATCCCAGAAGAAAGGAGGGAATCCTTCCCTCCCTTCCAAGTCACCCAGTAGGAATCGCTCCCCCCTTGCACCCCACGAGCCAGGAATCAGACTCAGCCCCGGGGAACTGCTGGTGAGGGGGAGGGAAGAGGGAGGGGAGTTAATTCGCTTTCAGAGGAAGAACCTGACTATTATATCCCCCACCTCCCCTCTCGGTTTTCCCTGGAGGAATTTTAACTACTTCTCTCTCCTTTTTAAAGGCAAATTTAAAAAAAAAAAAAAAAAATCTTTTGTGTTGCAGTTTTCTATGGTTTCTGTGGTTTGTTGTTTTTTTGTTTGTTTTTTTTCAGGAATCTTGCTGGGTGGTAAAAGTGCAAGATAAGAAATAATTTTAAACAGAGGATTGGTGGTTTTAAGCAGTTACCAAATAACAGCCAAAACATGTGCACAGTCAAGAAACTCCTAAATCCAGAGCAGGCAGGGAGAAGCAATGTGTGTTTTAGTGATGGAAAGCAATCAAGCATATTAGAAAAGACTCGGAAGAACAGGAGAACAGCACCACAAATGCAAATACATCAGCTCAGATTCTATGGAGAAAAAAAAAAAAAAAAAAAAAAGAGAGAAAAGAGAAGCTGCTGCTGATAACCCTGAGCAAATGCTGCTGCCTCAAAGACAGAAATAGCTCCCTTACCTTATTCCTAATCCTTGCTTGCACCTGCTCTGCAATCATAAATACTTCGAGGTGCTTAACATGGAGCTAAATTGATGGCTGAATTTAAGAATTTCTTCGTACACCTCATTTACAGATCTGAAAGGAGATTTTTAGGATCGTCCTCCTCAGTATCCATTAGCTTCCCAAAGCATCCCAATTTTCTTGGAGGAAAAAAAAAAAAAAAAAAGGCAAAAAACCACAGTATGTCTATATACAACCGGGCACTGTAATAGATCCAAAAAAACCGGGAGCGGGGGAATCTGAGAGGTGTCACTACAAACTTGGCAAGCAGAACGTATCCTCAGCAGGAAGGAGAGAGAGCGGGGAGGGGGGAAGAAAAAAAAAAAAAAAAAAAAAAAAAAAAAAAAAAAAAGAAACCCTGCAAAATACAAAATTCCCAGGGAGATTTTTGAAGGAAAAGAGGAAGGAAGGAAGGGGAAAAAAAAAAAAAAAAAAAAAAAAAAAAAAGGCAGGGAGGCAAGACGCGTGAGGAGAGCACAAATGGGATAGCGGGATGTCTCCCAGCCAGCCAGCCAGCCATCCGTCAGCCAAGTGAGCAGCCGCCCCCCGCGCCGCCGCCGCGCTGCGGCCCCGCTCCGCTCCCCGCGCTCCCTGCGCGCTCCCTGCGCGCTCACACCGCGCCAGGCGCGCCCCCGCGGGCTCGGCGCGCTCCCCGCAGGGTCCCCGCCGGGAGCAGGGAGAGGGATGCGCGCCCTCCCCGCGCGTCACAGGTGATGCTCAGCACAGCCGGCGGTTCTGGAGCAGCCGCGCCAAGTTTGCCCCGGTCTCCCCCCCTCCTTTATGTTTGGGGGGGGTTCCCCTCTGCTCTTCCCCCTCCGCGCTGCACAAGCCGGAGCTGGATGCGCTCTGTTCCCCGCGCCGGGGATGTGGGCTCCGCTTCTGCCTCCCACCTCTCCCTCCCCTCGCATCGCCTTCCTTTCCAAGCCCCCTGCATTTCCCAAGGCAGCCCCAGTCACAAGCAGGCTGGGTTAGGAAAGGTCAGAGGCTGCTGTTTCAGCGCTGAAAGCCCTGGCTACAAACACTCCCCAGGCATCTCTTCCTAGCGGGGCTGACAGCCCTGGATCCCTGGATGCACTTCCCATGCCCACACCCACCAGCCCAACCTGCCAGGTCAGCCAACAGGCCCTAGGTGCAGGCACATCCCCTCCCATCTCTCTTTTTTCCCCCTGACCTGGTACAGATTTCATCTGAGACTTTCCAAGACCTTTAATTATTCTATTAATGTACAGCCATAAATCTTCCAGAGCAGCATTTCATTAGGCAAACATCAATATACGGTCCAGAGATGTAAACAGAGGCACCAAGGGCTATAGAGGGAGCAAATTACACACTGAAGGCACAGCAAAAGCTAAACCAGAATTGTTCAGTCTTGGTTTTCAGGGCTTTTCTGGGGAAGTTATTCCATGATTTATTTTTTTTAATTAAAAAAAAAAAAAAGTTCCATGGGAACCAGTCATGTCAGTAGATCACCAGGTTAGTGGAGCAAGCCCCAGTTTACACCACTGTAATAAGTCTCTCCTGTGAGCCCTTACCAGCTTGCAGCTACATTAGTGAGGGAAAACAATATATAAAGTTCATAAGCATCTTAACTACTAGTGGTTTACAGTCATCTCATTTACAAATTTAAACAAATGAAAAGCAGGTGTTTGGGTTTTTCTCCTTGACAAACTGGGAATTACAAAATGGCACCCTGAGTGGAGGACACAAAACATGGATCCATCCAACCTAGGGCAGAAAAAGACCAAGGGAAACAGACCTTCTGGCTCACAGCTGGGCAATGACACACGTACTGTACAGGCAGTGGGATTTATCCCGTGTTTTATCCCTCACAAGGTGCATGGAAGAGGGTATCAGGCAAGCAGATGGATGTGAAAGAACTTTAAGAGAAGTAGGAAATCCAAAGCAGGTCTTAAATACGGGTGCAGAGGAAGCAGAGACAAGGAGAGGGGGAGGCAAAAGGCGTACTGAGGTCCTCCTAGGCAAGGTGGAAGGATGGGAAAAGAGAGGTGAGGAGTAAACTCTTTAGGGCTTCCTCAACTGGAAAATGTGTCCTTGTGAAAGACTATTTCGCACACTATTTTCCAGTGAGGAAATCGAAATCATATCCCAGCAATTGCATTGAATTTTCTGGTTGAATTTTGAGGGTTGAAGGTGAAGGGTGTTAAAATCTCTTAACACCTTTATTTCTGACAAAAGAAGAAGAAAAAAAATCCCTAAAAATAAAGGATTAGTTTAAAGCTGAGTCCAGGAAAGATTCTTCACAATTCTTCTTTTACACAGTAAGAGTCAAATACCACTCCTGAGAAACTGGTACAAGTGGAAGGACAGTTTTATTCCATAATGCCAGTGTTGGATGCAGAGCCATCTGGAAATCCTATAGAGATTCCAAAGACAGCACCTGTCTGTGGAACACGATGTAGTTTTGAAGTCCTCAAGTCAGTGTGACTAACAGGGTTCCAACCCAGGATGCTTCTCCCAAAGTTCAGTGCATGAAAATATTTGCTTTGTTTCTGTTTTCAAATCAAACAAGACCTTGATTTATCCTCTAGAGCAGCGTATGTGACTTTGGAATATGCAATCTCATCTTTAGCCACCGTTCCAATGGCTACGGCAGCAAGGGCAGATGCTCCCATCTGCTGTGTGGCACTGGGTGGAGCAGAACAAGCCAGCGCCCCAAAAAAACGGATTGGCAGATGGCAGCACCTCTCCTACACCTCTGAGGGTCTCTGGGGAAGGCAGCCCCCTCCCCACACATACCACTGTACCCAACCAAAATACTTCTACACGAGCGGCAATGGCCATTTTGAGGAGAGAGGACCTGCGGAGAGAGCTGGGAGCAGCTGTTCTGTACAGCATGGTGCCTGCTGCAGTACATGATTTTCAGCTGGAAATCTGCACGGTTCTTTTAGCTCAGGAAAATGGGAGATCAGCCCTTCACCTTCAGTCCCACAGGAGAAAGCACTACTGGCGGCAAGGGAGGCTCTGCCCTGGAGCAGAAGGGAATGGGAAGGCAGAAGTAAGGGAGAGCTCTGAGTGTCTGAAAGGTAAGTCATAGACATCTTTGAAGTGATTATTAATTTGGTATTCCCATCTTGAGAAGCGGATTTAACCTTCTGGCCAGTAAATTATCTACATAATCCTCACCACTGCAATACCTGAATACCTTAAGAGCTTTAAACTGGGCATCCAGATGATCAAGTTCCCAAAGTCTACATGTAAGGCTGGCAGCTTCACACTCGCTCAGGTTCCTACTTGGGTGGAAACTCAAATGTAACACGGTCTCACATATCAGTTCTACCTTTCAGAATGAGGGTGATTTGTCAGGATTAGCCTCAGGGGTATTTCTAATACCTTCCCTTTACTTGCAGTGATTAAACAGGATTGGAAACATCTTCCAGACCCTTCTAACTCCTACATCTTTTCCTGGGGATTTGTATGGAAGGAGAGATGCTGTAATGCAGCAAGTAGCTAATACATCTCACAAGGACAACATAAAGTCATTGTATTAATGCAAGTTTAGCCTTCCCAAGCTTGTAGTAGTAGCTCTCTGTTACCATGTGGGTCTTGCTACATTAACACTCAGCCAGAACCACCCCACCAAAATTTATGAAGAATAATGGAAAATAATTCTATGGTTTACTGACCAAAAGTAAAGAGAGAAGACTTCCACACTTAATGTAATCATCTCTGCCTCTGTGAAACAGAGGAAATGAAGGTGCCCTAAACATGACAAACAGAAAATGATATGTACAAAAATAAGGGAAGAGAACTGCATAATAAAGCCATCTTTTGTGACTGTCCAAGGGAGACTGAAAAGGATGAAAATGAACTGCAGCAAGGATGACTTTGAAGAGAAATTGTCAGCTTGCTTAGCTCCCAAATTCACATCTTCATCCACAATCTTTAGACAAAAAGCAAAATGCAAATGCCCAGGAATTCTGAGGCAAAGACCTTTATACTTTCTTGCTGGGTTTGTTACTTATTCACTATATGAGTGTGGCCTAAAGCTTCATTACAGGAGGAGATACACTCATAAGAATATATAAATATGTATATGAAATATCAATAAGTTATTGGCAAATATATTAAAGGACATGCAACCTCTGACCTTGAACTCTATAGAAATGGTTTGATTTTCAAAGGTGCCAGGCAGCTAAAGATCTCCTGACAGTAAAACATGGAAAAGTGAAGGAAAACTTTTCTCAGAAAAAATACCCAACAGTTTCTTGAAGTGCTCATACTTAAACTTTACTTTCCATTTTCCTTTCCTTTCTTTTGATTATAAACTTTTATTTCACCTTCCATGAATAGTCCATATTAATCTCCAAGATGAATCTTATAAAGACTCTGGTAGGAACAGGTGTGATTCCAAAGCAGGTGTGTATTCTGTGGTTTTTTTTCCTTGAACAGAATCTAAGATCCATCTGGAGTAATAGAATGATTGAAATATTGAGGTGTTAGGATGTCAAGGAAATTTATGTTACTAGTGTGGAAAATTAAAAAGCTTATTTGAATTATTTTAATAGATTCTGAAATCATTGTTAATATCAAAGCAGTTGTTACCAAGAGTTAAATTAACATCTTGAGCAAGCTTACAGGGAACCTCATATAGTCACTGAAATATTGTTCTACAAATATAATGAAATACTTAGGACATGCTACAAGAAAATATTCCTGCATTTAGTAGCCACTGTTTTAACAGCATGAGGACATTTTCTTCCTTCTTTAGGTGTCAAGGGGCCCTTACTGAATACCAGGAAAAGAATAAATGAAAACATTAAAATAAAGAAATTGCAAATATTCTAGAGCTGGGATCCTGGGGCACCCCAAGGTAATTTGTCTTTTTCACCTTACTTCAGTGATTTAGCTACTGCTCCTATTTCCCATGTAAGTATTAGGGTTCAAAGACACATGATATATATGTCTCCTCTAGACTCATGCAACCTCTTATAATACTAAACAATAGTGTTGTCTTTAGGTCAGCCCTGTCACAAAGCTGAATTTCTTTATGAAGTATATGTATAGTCAGAAAAAAAAAAAAAAGAAGAAAAAGATTTCTTGTGGGCTTGATTTGCCTCCTATGCAATCAGAACTCTGAAGTGTCCCATTACAGGCTTCAGGCATTGAAAGCAGATACTCAGAAAAAAACCTCACACATAAATATTTTGACAGCAAGGAAAATAGACACTTTATGGGATTTTTCAAAGCTTCTCACTTTGACCATTTCCATCACGGTCACCAGCAGCACCTCTTGCACCAGACACTGCTTTGTGAGTAGACCCAGTCAGCACTAATCACTAACAATCAAAACACCAAAATAAGTCCCTACATTTTCAGTATTATATTTCAATACATTTACATTTAGAAAAACAGTTAGACGTGTTCTCATCTGACAAATCTCTGCAAGCACAGATAGGCATCAGGATTGTTCAAGCACAGGACATGACCCTGTGAGGTGTTGGTGATTTCCCTACCTGGTTCCCACAAAGGACTCAGTTTATTAACAAACAAATCAAGGTCAAATTTGATCTCACTCAAAACAAATCTTCTTTTGCATCCTAATTTTAAATCCCATACCTTCAATTTCAAATTGGCCAGTAGCTAAACTTTTTCCCCTTCTTAATTAATGATGAACAAATTCAGCTTCTCATCAGTGAATATTACATGGAATTCCAAAACTGTACAAGAACTCAAGAACAGAAAACTTTATTTTCTGTCTGCACTCCTTGTCACACAGCCAAATCTAGTATTAAGCACACAGTTAAATCATGCAGATGCAAGTAAATCTCAGTGTTACTTCCGTGAATATAAATTTGACATAACTTCTGGGGGGTAGTTTGAGGACTCTGCATTACATTCTTTTGTGATACTTGAAATATCTTAGTACTCTCCTGGAATAAAGTAGTGCTAATACTTTTAAAAAAAAAAAATAAAGTGTCTCTGAAAATTCAGTTACCATGATAGGAAAGGGAGCAAGCCACAGTGACTATGAAATCACTTTTAAAGACCACCAGTGTGGCATGTGTATAGCAGAAAACAGAGCACTCAAAACCAAAGCATGAAATAGCTACCCAGGTTTAAAATATTACACAACATTCTTTGGTCTTTTCCCACTTTCTCAAACATTTCTGGTTGTCAAAAGTCTTATTTCCATATCTGAGACTACTAGGGTCTACTGGATGTAAAGGAGTCATGATTATCCTTAAAGTGTATCTGACATCGCTATTAATGCTTTAAACTTGCTACCAGTGCATTTTTGCAGCTTCATCCTTTTAGCAGAACTGACACGTATAAAAGCTTTGAAAACTCAAAGTATTAGTCTCCAAAAGCATATTTGTAGTGATTACTTAACCAATAGGATGTTTTTCCAGTTCCTTTACAAGTTGGCTCAGCAACAGTACAATATTAATAATACTTGAGCTTATACTTTTACAACCTGTTCTCCATTTCTCCCATCTGTCGACAGGCTAAAATTATGTTTACAGAATCACTCATTTTCTAACCTTTTTTATAATTCACCCAAGCCAACTCATAACCATTTTTTTTCCCTAAAGTGACTACAAAACCCCAAAACTTGAGGCTTAGCTCAGTTTTAAGAGCTGTTGATATAATTGTGAAGTAGCTCCCTCAATTTGGAAAGGGTTATTTGGTCTTATCCTGTAATGAATGAGAAAAATATTTTCCTCTCATTATTATTCCAATTTAAAAAATACCTTTAGTTTAGTTCCCTGTTTTTCTTGCCAAACTACAACTTGAGGCAATCCTAGGGTCTGGTACAACATCAGTAGATTTGTGTGCATAGAAAATTGGAAATATTCAATGGGAAAGAACACAACCAGCTGTGATCTGCCTTGTGAACCTGAACCCTCTGGGATGCCCAAATGGAAGAGTAAGAAGGAAATAATTAAGTGCTGGTGTGCTACCCACTAATATTTTGATAATCTACAATCTACAGTGCCATATTAGCCTCTGAAACACTGAGTGTCCAAGGTCCCAGACACGTGGCTCTGTACAAAAATCACTCTAATGGTACTATTTTAAACATTAATTTTTTTGTGTAGTCAGAATTGGGGAAGTGGAGAAGTCCATCCACTTCAAGACCCTGAACCCTGCATGTGGCAGGGGGACATTTTCATGTAAAAATTAAATCTTCACAAATAGCTCTCAGAGCTTAGGCCACTGTTTTCACTCCTATTCAACAGACTTGCTAGAGTAAACAGTGGTTTAAAAATTGTTCAAGGACCTCAGGATTTGGCCCCAAATCAATGTGTATACACATGACTTCATTTACAACTTTGTTTTTATGCCAGATTTAATGTCAACAGCCTAACGGTGCGTTGGATTTCATTTATAGGATTTATTAATTTTTATCTAATGAACAATTTCACAAGGCAATTTAGATGATTACGACTGTGAAATATTTGCAAAGAGGACCAGATCTTGCCAGCCTTGCTTGCCTGTAGTGCCACTTACATCAAAAGTAATTGAAAACAATTGTACAGTAGAAGCACCAAAACAAACAAGTTCAAAAATGCTCAGTTTAAAAGAGAAAAGGAAGCAGAGTAGGCATCTCAGTCAGCTCTGAGCCATGTGTTGTCTCCATGCAGATCTTTGCAGATGAACTAACTCTAGTAAACTGGAGTAAACACTTACAGGAAGAAGCATAACACACAGATGTGGGGCCTGTTGGGTAAGAGCTGTCAACATGTTGACATGGTTACAAGATTGTCCCTGTGACAAAACACCCTTTGGTTACAGAAGGAATGAGGCCAAAGTTAAACATCCTAAGTATCTCACCTCCCTTCCAAGAATTTGAAAATTAAAGGCAGGGGACATCTCCTCAGTTATGCACCAAAATGAACCAAACAGTGGCTTATTTACCAAAAAGATCATCTCCTGAATAATGTTTATTTTTGGTAACAGGACATTGCTTTCTCCTTCTGATCTTGGAATTATACTACAAAGCTTCCCATTTATAATTAATTACATTTTTGAGATATTTTTTGCTTAGGTAGCAAGAATCTTCCCAGCACTGGTGCCCAAAAACAATTACCAGCATCCTGTTCAGTTTGCTTCCAACTTCCCTTCACCCTCCACCCAGCAATAATTATATTTCTTTTCCATGTTTCAGAAAATAGAGATTGTTTGCTATAAAATTAGCTTGACGTGATTCAAAAGGAAATGCAAAGCATTTTATAAGGAGTCAGAGAGAGAGAGTCTGCATTTGTGAGCAGAGGATGGGGAAGACTTGTGCTTTCAGCCAGGGGAAGCTTCATCACAAATTAAGTTTTGTTTTCTTTACTTGCTGCAGCACAATGACAGCTTTGACAGACATATGGGTTGTTTAGAATCGTAAAGGCTTTTTTAATTTAAAGTGCTTCAGGAATATATCTAGCTGCAGTATATGACGTAGGCACTTTTTATTTAGCTGTATTCTGCTAAATGTAGTTTGTAATTGGAACACCTTTCAGTCCAGGCATAGGAAAATCTATTTCAGTCTCTTCCTACATTGCTGAGCTGCTCTTGCAGCAGGTCCTACCAAGGCCATGCATGTCATACTGCACATTAACATGTATTTCAACACCATGCATATTATTCTTGTTTATTTCTATGGGAACTGGAAGATACTTAAGGTGTCCCATCCCTCACCAGACAACCAAAACCTCAAGGTCTTCGTGTCATTTAAGCCTTCCAAAAAGAAAGAATGGATAAGGTCACTCCAAGCTCTTGTTTTTTTCAGGTTTTGTCTTTTGCCAAGGTTGTGGTTTCAGGTCTGCTACGAGGCCATAAGGTTTTGCTTTAAAATGTCACACTCTGTCATCATGGGCCTGGTGTGCATTGTAGTTGCTACCCATGTCACATCCTTTGCTTAATTTAAAAACGTGTTGGTTTGGATCTTCGGGGGTTTTTGATGTCAGATCTGTAGTATTTGGGGCAGATCCTGATTTCAATTACATCTTATAATACCCAGAGTAAAGCCATTTGCTTGAGTGGAATTCTACTAGATGACACAAGCATGACTGAGATGAGACTGTGGCTGATTGTGGGATCTTCAAACCAAATGGTGCTCTTTCTGGCTCCTGTATTAGTCACTGCCAATAAAGATGTTGCAGCTCTAAACTCTATTAGTTCAAAATGCAGAGACAACCTCATGCTGCAGATAAGAGATGGAAAAACACTAGGCTTGTAAACAGCTAAGTACTGTTAACTAAACCAGAACAGAGCTTGGGTTCTCTTTCCCCAAGCATTACTGGTTGTACCAGCAGGATATAAAACACATACAAAAATGAAACAATGGCCAAAGACAACCAAATGTCCATAGAAAATCCGCAGGAAGAAAGGAGGCAGTGTTTTCCACAGACTTGGACAGTGGTCCCTCCTGTTCTGAGACGTACAGTCTTACAGACTAAGCATAAAGCCTTTCCTTCAGCAGAGGAGGGAACAGCACTGCTCCCACCCTATGTCAATCCTTCATATCCCCTCCTATCACCTACCCTGTGACTGCACCCTTGCAGACAGCTTATTTACAGCTTTAAAACATGCAAGTAGCCACCCATCCTAACTAACAATTCCATATTACTGTGTTGAGTGGAGGGCCTTGTAAGACATCCTGGTACCTCTAGTGCTAAGAGGGGTTTTGCATCTTCACCATTAATAGCTTTGATTTAAGAGCCCACACAGTACATCATTTAAAGGGTCAACTAGAAGTTTCTCCTGTGGTGCTTCAGGTATTTTTTTCTTTGGAAAAATCCCTTTGAGAGCTGGTGCTACCTGGTGTAGGGTGAAGGAACAGCTGCCTTATGTAGATCTCAGCATAACAGACTGCTGCTTGATTGTCAGTGAATTAACACTACATTAGAGAGGAGGAAAATAAAAGAAAAAAAAGACAGAAAGGGCTCATCTATAAGAACATTGGACCCAGTAGAGACAGGACAGACTAAAAAAGAACTGTGAGAATGAAACAAAAGTTACACTCTGACTTTTCTTTGAAAATTTAAAAATATCTTCTGCATGAACATGAGTCTCCTGGGTGCCAGCTTCAGAAGTACCTTAAAGAAATTCTCATGTCATTTGCGGTTGATGTAATGTAAGAATCCTTTCTTACAGTCTCTCAGTGAGCTACAGGGTAGAAAACTGGACTCCCACTCACAGGCTGATTTTTTTTTTTTCCCCTTTGCACACTTGTCAAAGAATATGTCTTTTCCTCTTCAAATAAAGAGAGCCTATTCACAGAAATTCTGTGAGCAGAGCCTCCATTTCTCCATCAGTGAGACAAGGGCAATGTCTGGAGTGTTTCAAAAGACTTATTAATAAGTAGTTATAAACACTAAATTTATCTAAACACAGTCAAATACTGATTATTAATTCTGTAAGAATTATGTGGGGTCACACATCACTATGTATTTTCCCAGCAGATGATTATTCACCCCCCCACTAACAAAACTATGTAGGTTGGCCTTGTAATTCTGAGTTTGTAATCAAGTCTGCATTCAAAGGAGAAAGGCCAGATAATCCTGGCAAGCTTCTGCAGTGCCTCTGAACTCATTTGTTGCCAGGATTGCGCTGCAGATTTTTTTTAGATTTTATTTTATTTTTAAACAATTTATAATAAAATACCCAACAAGTACTTTTGCCAGAGCATGGTTCACATTTTTCTCCTTAAGAAGCCCTTACATACTTCTGGGCTCTGCTAACTGAGAAAGATAGCCTGCTGTTTTTACTCAGCCAAAAATTGCCGAGCGTCAGAGATACAGCAGGAAGAACATTTTGCTGCTTCTGTCACTCCCAACAAAATCTCTAACATTTTGTTTTATTTAATGGCTTCACTTTTCATAAGATGATTCAAACCCCTATAGGGGACCTACATTAGTCTGCTGACATTTTTCTGCTAGTGTAATTATTATGTCCTTCTACAGTCTGCTTTTCATCTGTGCAGAATTTCTCCCTGGCACAAAAGAGTTCAGTTAAAGACCTCAAGGTAGGGAACTGGAAAAGCCAGAATAGCTCTTCAGCATAAGGCAAGGTGGAAGGCAACTTATTTGGTATAAGTGAGCATGTGCTGGGATGCCTGACAGCAAATAGCAGAGGGACACAATGCAACTGAGACGAAAAACCCTTCCTACAGTAAAAAAAAAATACTGGGGATGAGGATAGGCATGTTTACCTTTCCTTTACACTCCACTAGGCAAAATATGTTGCATGTTTAAGCCACTTAAATTATAGCAGGAATGGGTGTTTCTGACACAGTATATACCTGTACATCACCCCATTAATCATAAACCATAACAATTTGATTACTCCATGCAAAGGCCACCCCTACTGCTTTGTATTCAAAACAAAGGCTTTTAAAGAAAGAAATAGACCCTATTTGTAGTCTAATGTCATTATAATATATAGGGGTAAGTGCTAAATGCTTAGAAGTTGAGCTTTAGTGTTTTTAAGGACAATCACATGTAGACTCATCTGTACTTTTAAGCCAAGGTTACAACTAGCCCCTCAAACACGTGTCTTGTTGCTAAGCAGGTGCAGATCTGAAATCAGAATAGAGCACTGGGGATATAAAGAAAGCAAATCCACCTACTCAGATTTAAAGACAATATTGCCTTGGTAACAGGTAACACATGTGAAGTACGTGGTTAATTACGGCTTCCAGTTATAACAGCGACAAAACAGAAATGAAAATGAGAAGCACTGTAGCAAAATATAGACAGCCCTATAATAATCAGGTAGCTTAAAAAACACTAGTATACCCCATTAAGCAATTGAAGAGGCAACTATGTGGGTCAGATGGAGACAATGAACAGAAGTCTGGAAAACTTAGTTGACAAGAGTGCTCTCAACAGCATAGGAAATGATTCCGAGAGCTCATGCCCTGCTCACTGGTGAGTGAGAGGAGGAGTAAGGGGATGAGAAGATGAAGTTCTGTGAAGCTATTTAAAAGGAAGGATGCAACTGCATCCACAGTTTTTAAATTCTCCACTGCCATTATGTATGAGGCTTTCACAAAGCTGAAGTGGACACAGATACCGGTGCTGAACACCTTTCATTCTTCCTTCCTCACCAAGTGACTGACCTCGCCTGCCCCTCTTGGAAAAAGCAAGAGATGTGAACACAAGGCTAAGCATTATGGAGATGGAAAAAAGTGCAAGAGGGTCCCTTTAGCACAATAAGCAACCACTTCAACAGCAAGAAATGGAATATGAAAACAATCACATAAATAACAGTAGATGAAACAGACCCAGTTTACAGAGTGGAGCACACAGGTCACTAAAATTAAAGGTTGAAGAAGAGGCCAGTGAGTTTTCCATAAATGTTAAAGTCTGAACAATACTGAATAAAAGCAGACTTAGATTTGAAAATCTAAAAGCACATATAACCTAAAGAAAGGAGCAATGTCTCTCTCTACTTGTTGCATTGCTGCATATTAGATTCCCATTATATTCATACCAGACAGATCTCTGACTCATATTTAACTAACAAATAAGTAACTTTTTTAAGCTCTGTCTGATTAAACAGGAAGCTCTGAAATAGAAAATAAGTCCATTTATGAAACACATCTACCCCAACCTAGATGAGGTGGATTGATTTTTTCAAAAATTTTTCTTTACAGAAAATGATGCACTTCCAGTCCCTATTTAGGGACGTTTGTGTTCAGATATTTCATTAACACTTGTGACCTATGCCATGCACCCATGGACTGAAAGGATTTGCTTGTATTAAAAGGACATGCAGCACCATGAGCAGCACATACTTAAAACATACCCACAACTAAGTGTTTTAACCTAGTTTGGGGGAAGACTACGAAAAAGTCAAAGCAAAGCAGGCTCATGGTATCTAAGGTCAAGCTGCTTGCATGCTGAGACGTTGAATCAGGTGTCTCACTCCTTGCACATTTTGACTCAGTGCTTTTGTTGCTCTCTAAAAGGGATGATAATAAATACTTGCCAGAGTCACAGAAATCTGACCAGGATTGATAGGGTTTTGCAGAGGTCTCAGATAGCACGTGGTAGAAGGCATGACCCATAATTCTGGGGTTAAGCTAAAGTTGACCCAGTAGCCTGCAGTTGAAAGAGTGGATCAATCTATCCAGTCACAAATCTTTTAAGACAGGCAACAGGTTTAGGATGTTTTCAGAGCCACAGTGATAAAATATCAGCCATATTCTCTTACTCAGAACTATTTATATAACTCTACAGCAGAGCTTTTCAGTAGATGCAGAAATCTAGTTATTGATCACTTGTAATGCTTAATTCAATTCTGAGAGGAAATGGCCTACATTTTATGGATACATTTCATTAAAAGACTGTTTAGTCATTTTGCATTTTGTAAATGCGTTAGCAGAGAGATATCAATGCCAGCTCGCAGGCTAGTATGATGAATTGGAAGATTTGTTACCAGTCTCCAACCAAATGTGAGCAAAATGAGTTAGTACACTCTGATCTCTTAACATAATTAATAGAATCACAGGAGAATAGGGAAAGAATGAACCCAGGCAGGTCATTATGTGTATCTCCTTTGCCTTAGGGGAGGCTCAAAAAAACTTACATTGCACCTGACAAAAAGTTCATCTAATTCAATAGTTAAAGATCTCTAATGACACTTTACAGCCACTTCAGAAAAATCTGCATCGTTAGAAAGTTTGGAGTAAATTTCTTTCATGTTCTACTCCGAAACTTTTTTGCTGCAGTTCATGCTCATTGCAATCTGCCCCATCACCTGGAATACAGAAAAGAGCTGGGACCCTTCTGTCCTAAAAGATCCTTAAAGTTTTCAGAAACTATGTATTCCTTTATCAGTTTTCACGTCCTCCATCCTCTAAGTTACTTCTGGTTTGTGTCATTCAGTCAGTCATTATATACCTGGTTCACGAGGCTCTGATTGCTCCTGCTGCTGGTCTGCATCCCACTTTAGGTGCAGTGCCCAAAACTAAAAAATATATATTAACCCAAGCACTTTTATCAGTGCAAGAGTTACTTAGACTTGTAAGAGGTAACTGTAAGATTTGCCCATCAAAGCCTTAACTTGCTCACTTTGGCTTGTGACCCAACATAGTTCCTACCTCTGCCTTGGAAGACAAAGTTATTCCCCATTTTGAAGTGAACTATTGGTAAGATCTCTGAGTGCATTAGTACAGCTGATGTTGCACCCCAGCAGCCACAGCTCCAGCATTTCCCTGCCTGGCCTGTGAGAATGCCATGAAAACAGGGTGGTCTCAGCAAAGCCCTGTCAGCTGCTAACACCTGCCTGCTTTTCACCTGTCCACAAAACAAGCTGCACTGTTGTAAAAGGAAATTAGACTTGTTTGATGCGATGTGTTCTGAGTAAACCCACAACAGCAGTTATGTATTTCCTTGCAATGTTAAGAGTTGCTGCAGAGTGTTTTAATTATTTCTCTATTTTATTTTTTTGATGGCTGAGGCTGAGCTGCATCATTTCTAAAGACAGACACTGCATTTGTTTTTTGTCTGCTTTCTGGTGCCTCATCCACCTTCTGCCAGCTTGTTAGACTTGATGAGTAACGGCTCAAACATCTCTACAGACCATTTGTTTGCTGTCCTTGATAAAGTTCAGCAGCCCCATCTGATCCAAAAAGTTCTAATCTCTTTAATCTATTAAATTCTTCTTGCCTGTCCCCTTCCTTCCTTTTCCAAAGATTGTGTCTGCCAAATGAAGGAGTTCAAAGTAACACTTTTTTTTTTTTTTTGCCTGACCTTCCTGAATAAGATTCATCTCTTTTCTATCAATATTCAAGCATGTGCCATCAAGGATCTACTACAGTAAGTCAAATACTTGCTATGTATTAAAAATTCTGCAGATAGATCTTGGGCAGGCATCTAAATCAGATATTCAGGCACTAAAACAGGACGTGCTAGAGCAGATGTGAACTGGAAAGGGAGAAGCTCAGAGGAAAAGGTTTGGAAATTGTGGAGTTTTTACTAAATACTGTGAAGAGGAACCAAACATCTCATAAATGCAGAATTTTGGAATGACACAAGCCATGTTTCCCAGCATTGGCCAGGCAAGATTATCACCCAGTATGTGGGTGGACAATGCTTGTTTCATGGAGTGCCTGGAACCACTTGCAGGACTCTCTGAAAATTTTCCAGCATAAAAATTCATCTCTAACTACAGCCAAGAAGAAAACCTGTAGGAAGTTACAGACACAACTGGGCACAGCAGAATTGGAGCCTCCATGGATGCACTGCAACATACAGTTAAGGCCACACAGTTTTTAAAAGTTTTGATTTGCTTCGTATTTCTGGGTTTGCCCTCCTTCAAATTCTGCACTGGAGGTTTTTGAAATAATTTATGAATCACTGTCTATTTAATAGTTCTAGTACAGAGAGATCATTAATGATTAATAACTTTGCTTTAAAGTCCTCGCCCACATTCACAAAAGAAACAATAAGTATTTTATGCATACACCTATGTTTATAAGCTTAGCCAGAAGATATTAATGAACAAGACTCTGACCTACACTTCACTTTTCCCACACACACACCTTCTGTATTATATGGCTTTTCCTATTTTAATAGTGTGGCTGCATAAAGTGCCTTGGGACTTAATAGAAAAACACTATCAACATTTGTGCTATTAAAAGCATTATGGGTTACTGTAAAATTTATTTACGTTGCTATTATCCCTCTTTAAAAGTTTAAACAAATCACATTTCCAAGTTCAGAGTGACCAGGGCATCAAATCCAGCAAGTCGTGGTAGATCAAGCAGTGGCAGCCGCTGCTGAGAAATTCATAAACTCATAGAACAGTGGGAGTTGGAAGGGATGTCCAACCCCTCTGCAATGAGCAGGAACATCTTAAACTAGACCAGGTTGCTCCAAGCTCCATCCAGCCTGGCCTTGAACATTTCCAGGGATGGGGCAGCCACAGCTTCTCTGGGAAACGTGTTCTGGTCTTTCACCACCCTAATTGTAAAAAATTTCTTCCTTTTATCTAATCTGAAACAACCCTCCTTTAGTTTAAAACCATTATCCTTTTCCTACAGCAACACTGTGTCTTTCCCCACCCCCCTTTTTTCCTTAAAGTGAGAGAATAACAAGTGGAAGCCTCCACATTTGAAGAGTTCATGGATCTATGCAGGGACACACTCATTACATTTGTCCCTTGTGTAACCTGTATTCCAAAATATTATGGCATGTAAAGTCTCGTAGCAATCTACTACTACGTACATATTCAGTTTTTTTCTGCAATTGGGCTTCTGGAAAAAAATCAAGGCATTTTATGCTGAATATATTACTGTCATCAAGCTGGTTTATAAGGGAAAACATCCCCATTCACAAAAGTCACCAGCACAACAGGAACCAGCATTAAGCTTCGCCAGCAAATGATTCTATACATTACAGAGAAGTCAAAAAATCCTTGCTTTGTTCTCCCTGGAATTACAGAGAGGGAAATCTAGATGAAAACTTTTTCAGACTTTATATGGGTGGTGTCATCGCAGCTATAATGATGGAAGATTTTGTGAAGGAAATAAACTTGCAAGATTGGAGGTCATCTCCTGACAAATGTGTTGGGAGGCAAACTGCCTCCCAGTTCATGATCCACCAGCACACGTATATCAAAGGGGAAGTTAATTCCATAAATACATTCTAAAATCACTACATCTGAACACGATTTACTTCTATGCTCAGCCACAATTCATTTATAATCCTTATAAATATGAGGCATTGGGGAAAGCAGGTCACCATAAATTATTATTCAATCTATAACCACATCAAAAAGTAGATGAACATAGATTTTCTTAGCTTTACATGCTTTTTACATTAGTTTTTCTCAGCAACTTGATAACCATGTATTTTTGGGCTATCAACTGTTTTTCCCCAAATTTTGGGGTTTTAAAAACAAATGGTAATTGACAGGAGCTTAACAGAAGGAAGTGTCTCTTTCATAATTGAAGTACAAGCAAGGCGGACGGAGTTGTTAAAGTCAGCTTCAATTTGTTTGATATCTGGAATCAAAGAAATAAAACATAGCCTACAATCCATGGTTGTTCCTCTTACTGTAGGATAGCTGTACTTTTCCATTTGGAAGGTAATTGTGATATGGTCCCTTGCAAGATTTAAAGTCTATTCCCTGTCAAAAGTCCCAATGTTCCTTCCACGTAAGTCAAAGGCAAAACTAAAAAAATCTGTTATTATTTCTATACAGTCTCTTTATCTATGGCACCAGAGATGAAAGAAATAGGAAGAAAAAAACCACCTTTTTTTCCAATATTTGGAACTATTATGTGATTTAAACCACTAAACATTAACCAACAAGTTTCAGTTGCTGCATTTCTAAGGTTCAATCTCTATTCTGTACATGAAATACTCTCACCCTAAAGCCTGCATCAGAAGCAACCTCTACTGACACACTGCATCCGAGAACTTTTGTTCCAGAGGGAAAGCATATGTCACTAACCACTAATCCAAACAAATGTATATATAGTCTCCCCTAATCTGAGCATACAACTATTGTTACACGTTTCAAAGCAAAAGATGAAGCTGAAGCCATGCTAGCAAGACTGTTTTCATCATGCTGACTCCTGCAGTAACATGTTTTTCTGGTCAGTAGAAGCCAAGGGAGATAACCTGGGGTGGGGGGATACCAGAGGAGGGTATGGAATTACCTCTGCATTAATCAAGCCTTGTCTTTGCATCTGTTTTGCCAATTTGCCTGCCTCTTTAATAATCTGCAATTGGATATCAAGGTCTAAAAATTTCCATGTCCTATGTCCATTTCTCTGCAGCATATTCAGTTCATAATTGTGCAGGAGGTTTCATATGCCAAAAATCTTGTCTGCTGTTTTTCAACCATTTCATTTAGGCTAAGAAAAGTTTTTATTTCTTCCTACAAACCTTGCCTGGAAAGAAATCTTGGAAGATGAGAGTCAGAACTTTGACTTGCCATCCTTCCTTCAGCAGATGATTTATATTCAGGGAGTTCATGCATATTTAATAATATAGTTCAAATGTTAGTCTGAAAGCAGAATAGGATTTTCCCATTCTCTGAGGTTTTTTCCCTTGTGTATTTTGTCTAGTTTTCAGAAGTCAGGATTTTGTACAGAAATTTGAAATCTCCTCACATTGACTTCTCTGTGAAGAAATCATTCCCAGAGTCCATTCCACAAACCTCTTAAACCCAGGATCTTTCACAATTTGAGAAAGATGAAGCTTATTTTTATACAAATGAATTGCTAATCCTTAAAGAAGGAAGATATGGTCTGGATGGTTTTCCTGAAGTCATGAATTATATTTCAGCAGCTTGATATGAAAATTCCAGATATCTCTCCAAGCACTGGTTTTCTTGAGGGGATACAGACTAGAAAGTCCCACTGAAACAAAACTTCTTTGACCTTCTGTTCTTGGTTTTAAATTTCTGTATGCAAAAAGTACAATATATGAAAAAGGGCACTGTGAGCTTCTCATAAGGGCATGGACAATGAGGAAAAAACCTTGTTCTGAAGCAGAAATCCAGTCTCTATAGCCACTGTAATGTTCAGTGGGATTATGCAGTTCTTGAGAAAGTCATTTCATGAGAAACTGTGACATGTTCTATTAGATGCAAAAATATATCATACTACTTGTCCATCTTTTGGTGCTGTCGGAAGAGCCCTTCCACTTCCCCCGTGTCAAAAGATTATTTCACAACTAATTTCCATTTTTCCCCCCTCCTTTTTGTAGCCAGCAAAGCCCTACTACCATATTTTCAAAGTCTGCTTTGAGAACAAGTGTTCCTTACTGGCCACACTTTTTGAACAAGGAGGAAGATGGCAGAGAAAAGCAGCACTGTTTAAAGCATGGAAAGCTACAGAAAGAAAAGATGCACAGAACCCTTCTTCAGCCAGTGGAGAAGCAGCATTCCTTGTATTACTAAAATATTCCTGCACGAAATTCATGATCTCTGTTAAATGGGGCATCCATCTGAAAACTCAAAATAGTCTCTCTGTACCTGAAAGAGAATTGGTATCTCAACAAATATTTTTGAGTGACAATGTGCCCACAAAATCTATTCTGCTTGACTTCTGGCCAACTATTCCATTCTGTCTTTCCTGCAGGCACACCCACAGTAGGAGTGAATGCCTCCACAGCAAAGCTCACATGAGATTTTTCACCTTCTGGAGAGCCTTTCATGAGGATTCCTCAGAATAATGGAATCCATTTTCAGAATAGATTTTGAGCAAGCACTTAGACCATTTTTGGTGCTTGATCTCATCTATATCCATGATTGAAATACTCCACCATCAATTACAAACCCAACACTTCAATAAGAAGTTAAGCACACTTTACCATTAATTAATTACTGAGATATAAATACTACCCTTTCAGCACTGGAGAGAGAATACAAGTACAGAGCCTGCCATAAAGACAAATCACACAGTTGACTCTGTAACTTAGGTAAAAATACAGAGGATATTCATGTTCACTTGATAAACTCCCTGAAAAAAACTTATAAGGTATTTAAGCTTATGAAACTTATGACATCAAAGGCAAAATATAACAACTCCAAGGAGAGTAAATAGGAAGAACTGACAAAGCTTTTCTACAATTCATATTAATTCTAGATAGAACAAAACCAGATTCATTATGGAGCCTCATGGAATAAACAGATATAGAAGGCTGTATGAAGGAATCTTTCCCAGTAAATGCCTAAACAGACAGGCCACTGAATAAAAATACAAAGCAAGAGGCCTGATACATATTCTGTATTCCATTACATCCAACTGAAATCCATTATAGTTGCATATGTATTTCAGTGACAGAGGAAAAAAAGAGTATAGAAAAGCACAAACCTAACAAGTCATGTCAGGTATTACTGAATTAGCCTGAGAATTCAGAAGGGGAAAAAAAATGGGTAAAAACCCATCTCGTTTTGTTCCCTCAGTATCACCACAGCTCATAAGGAACAATAAACAGGTCAACAGACATTCCATTTTTATTTTAGACTCTAACACACCAGGTACTAGTGTTTTCCATCAGCAAATTGAAGATATGAATTTACAAATCTAACCCTTTTTCCTTCATCAGGTATGTACTCATATGAAGTCCTTCTGTCTAACTCAAGTCACAGAAAAATTAAAAGGGATCATATGTCTCTTCTTTGGGGGAGAAAAATAAAAATTACAACAACAAAACCCCCATACCCCTCTACAGAAATGAAAATAGAACAAAGCCAAACAAATCCAGTCCAAATTATTGGACTCCACATTTATTTAGGCAAAGCTTCTGCTGATTCCAGTGTGACATGTGGCTCTTCTGCAGGTGTGTGCAGTGCTGGGCTGCAGCAGCCTGATCTCTTTATGGCTCAGTTGCAACTCCATGTACCAGCCCTGAAAAGGGAGGATGGCCTGTTTCACCAGCAGGAACAGTCCCAAGGAACACAGTACAGTCACAATCCCAAGAAACACTGCTCTTCAGAGACTCACTTTTCCCTTCACTTCTACCTCCTGTGATTGGGAACCAAAATTTGTTCTTGTCTTGTATTGGAAGAATTTATTTCCTCCTTAGCACAGAATCAGTTATTCAGTCCAAAAGGAGGGGGAACAGAGCTAAGATTCCTCCCATGCCAAGAGTACAGCCACCAGCTCACTCTGCATCTGGAACAAAGGAATTCAGAGGGAGCACAAACAGAAGTTCAAAGGAACTTGCAAGGGCATTTCCTTTTTTTTTTTTTTTTCCCCCCACTCATGTTGTCTGCATTCCAATCAAGGCCTTCAAAACTGAGAAAAGGTAGAAATGAGAGCTGATATCAGTCCACCTACAACATACACCGTGACCACCACCTCATTTTACAGATGAACATGAAGGGAAGGGAAAGGAATGCAACATCCATACTTTAAAAGTCAGTACCTTTGAACTTTTGGTGAGAATTCCTAATCCTTGAAATTAATCATATATATAATATATATATCCTAATAGCAAATGAGAGTCATGACTTAGTGTCCATTCTTCATGTCAGAAATAATGGATAAATGCACAACAGCTTCAATACCAGCTACTCTCTACCCTTACTGAGTCCTTACAACAGCATTCAGCCAGACAATAGGAAATACTAGATTAAGGATCCAACATTTAAATAAATTTTCATAAACATGTAATCCCCATTAAAAAAAAAAATTAAATAGAAGAAAAAAGAAAGAGATAGGAAAAACTTCAAGTTTTTGATGAAATCAGAAACATGGCTTGAATCTCCAGCAGGTATTTCTGAACTGTATTTGTTTTACTTCTCAGCCCACCTGAGTCATAAAAAAACCCAGAATTTCTTCAAACGAAGACTACATCTAAGGTGCTGTGCTGAAGTCTTATTGAATTTGATTCAATCCCAAAATGGTTCGGAAAACAATTAGCAGCCTCAGAATAAAACAATACTGTGGTTTACTGTATAAGTTATGCACTCTTGGTCATAAAATGACAAATCTATGAATTTTGCTTGTGACAAAGCTGTTTGGCTCATTTGTTGATTCAATATGGTGGTGAGAGCAAGAAATTATATGGGTATGCTAGAGCCCCTCATCCTCACTCAAATCTCTCCTTCCTCCTAGGTTTTTTTTGATTTCTGCAGCACAGCTCCACTGATGCTGGTCCTCAATACCTGTGTGTATGTATCTATCTCTAGAAACATAAGAGAAAAAAAGATGAGAGGTTGTGTTTGTAAGAGATAAAGCTATGATTTTGGAGTTGCTTTCAATTTTAGCAGGGATTTCATCCCACTCTACGTGTTTTAAGCACGAAGAACTGTGTAGAACTGTGTCATCCTGTTAAAATGGACAGCAGCTTTTAATGAACACATAATGGCCAATATGGTGCCCAGTTACAAGGATTCTTAGTATTGTATTGCATACATGACTGTTCATTGCTAATGCAATCCATCTGGGTTCTGGGAGACAAATGTGACTGAAAACAACTGTCTACTCCTTTTATTTGAACTCATTTCAAATGAATTTGTGCATGTGAAAATGGCCAGTCATGTCAAAAGGGACTTTGACAGAGTAATAAATACTGCACCTCTAAACAGCCTTTGATCCGTGGCAGAGAAAAAGTCTCTGACAATTTCTTAGTGCAGTGACAGTGAAATAATGAGAATGAAATCCAGATTGAGCATCATTCAGTATGTTGTTTAACTCCAAGTACTTAAACAGTTGCTTGTGAACCAATTTATTCATTATCTATTATGGATAGAGTTGGAAGCAGCAAGATAGGTCTGTAAATAATAAGCTGAGTGGGCTTGCTTTCTCTCTCTCTCTTATAGAGCAGGATAACATTTGCTTTCTACTACTCTGATGGAGAAGTTCCAAGACTCAGTGATAAATTGAGCATATAGGTGATAGGGCCCTGGTATTACATGAGCAGCCAGTTTAAAAATTTTTGGAGATACACCAACAACACATCCCATCAGAACCTGCTGCTGCCATTTCTACATTTGCATAAGCCAGGCTGTCTCACAAACTGCTGCTCCTGTTCCTACAGCTTTCCCAAGCCAAACTCCTTCAATCTGTTGCAGTTTTGAAGGCCAAACCCCTTCAATCTGTTGGTGCCGTTTCCAAGTGTGGCTGATGCTCCAGCAGTTGCCCAAGCCAAGCTCTGGAGTAGTCTTTTGATGATTATTCTTAGCTTGCTCAGCTCTGATGCTGGCTGGCTTTAGGCACCTAACAAGAACCCTAAATTATGAGCCCACTCACCTCACCCCACACAGGAAGGAAGAGCCAATCCTAAAGGTTTATTCAAATCCCATTTAAGAGGAACCAGTGAGGATGAATCAGATCCCAAGCTCTCCACGAG
This sequence comes from Pyrocephalus nanus, assembly GCA_038380795.1. NCBI lineage: Eukaryota > Metazoa > Chordata > Aves > Passeriformes > Tyrannidae > Pyrocephalus > Pyrocephalus nanus. Next base: position 5,096,735 of record CM076270.1, on the reverse strand, counting down.
GCTCCGCAATTGTCTCTTTTCTATTCAATCACATAATCCCAATGGAGATAAAATTCTAATACAATGCACTTACAATAATTTATTTGCATAATACTCGACTACTAACTCCACTTATTATTATTCCATTTGCATCTCTACTGCAGGAGGATGAGACCTCCATGGCCCAGTGTGTCATGCAAGCCCTACTGCATCCCATGGGCCAGGTAGGGGTGCCATACATCCCTCATGCATTCCACAGTCACATCTATGTCCTACCAATGTTTTTAAAAGTTTCATTAAGCTCATCCACTGTTTTTATTTCCTTCTTGACTTGCCCCTACAGGAAGAGCAAGCAAAGGCTGTGCTCTAAAGGAAGAATCCAGCAGCCTTTTTTCCTTCGTAGTCAAGCGAGCCGGATAAAAAAGGGAAGTGTGTACAGTGACTACTCTGTTTCCCTTGCCAGTTCTAGATTTAAACCTTCTGCAGGCCTGGTGCTTGTGACAGCAATCCTTCCTGCCTTGAACTACTGTAGGCTGGGTCTGCCCTTTTGTAAGTTTATATCTGTTAACATAAGCCATGCTAGAAAGAGGCAGTGTCCCTCAGCCAGAAATATATTTTACCATTCCAGAAGTGTCATTTGAACAAGCCACAGTGGTTAAATTGACTGCACCCGTCCTTTTCTGCTGCACCTCAGCATCTGCGGGACAGAGGCACATAGGTCAGCCAGGTGGAGAGAGGGCAACTGCCTCAAAGGATGAGAATATTTTTCCCATGTATCTTTACTTGCTGGGTTCTACGTGCAAAATTATTTCATTCTGTAGCTCAATAAGCACATGTCACATTCAAACCAAGAGTTATACTGGGTCATATATTCCCCACCAGCACGTTCCCATTTCTGTCTGCAAAGTGTGTTTATTAGAGCTGGCTTCTTGTTACCCTCAGAGATGAGCATTAGTGTTGCTGCTTATTTCAGAAGGCTAACACAATCAATGTAAACACTTTGAAACTTAAAAAGAGGTTGTAATTAAAAAGGAATATGTCGTTTCACAATGATCTACTGAAATATTGGCTACACAGCTTGAAAATAATACAAGAAAATTGGCTATAGAAACAAACTAAAAATATTCCATCTGAAGTACCATTGAGGCTAACAGCAGGTATAGCTTTAATGGAGAGTAGGTCTCTGTGCTTGTCTTGAAATACATCCGTTCTTGCCATGCTCTGTTTTAAGTGTCAAAAACACGTGTTGGAAATTGGCAAAGAGAGGTCTGGACCTTGGACTAGTTTTTCTTTTTTTTTTCCATTCTCCTCTCCCCCCCCTCCCCTAAAACACAATGCAGTTATAAATACTGCTACAGATGTGAGAAAACAATAGCTGGTTTTTGTTGTAAATGTTTATGGCTTGTTTTTTGTTTTGTTTTGGTTTTTTTTATCAAACCACCAGACCTAGCATTTTTCATCTTCACAAAGCTTTAGAGACAATACTCGGTAACGATCAGTTGTTATTGTACAGCCCATGAATACTAAAAATATCAAATAGCTTTTACTTTGCTTTCATGTTTGTGTTTTTTTCATAAAAAGTTGTCCTTATCAATCATCTAGCAGGCTGTAATAATTGCCTGGTTCTGCATATTTATCTGTCGCACAATCCAAGGTACATTTGGGAACCAAGTGTGAAACTTTTTGTCTTCCAGATCTGTCACCTGTTGAGAAGGATGACTACTTAGAAATCTTTTTCTCTTACTAAGGTTTATTCAATTGTACCCATTCTCAAAGTTCACACCCAAGTCTTAAAACAGTAAGTAACTATATAAGCACACAAACTTTCTACTGGAATAAAAGGCTTCCCTGAGTTTTCTTCAGATTTCCACACACCATTCAAATAATATATTGCATTTTCTGTATGAATAAGTATATCCTGACACAATATTTAATAAGTATTCATTTTCACATGGTTGATGAAGAACATTTTTAATCCTCTGAAGACTAAATACACTGTCCAAGAGAGAAACTAAAGCTGATCCTAAGGCATACAGCACACTAACCTGTACCCACATTCTGGAGTGTTAATACTCAAAAAATCAGCTCCTGAAGCCTGCAAGTACTTTGATGCACATGCAAAATACATATGTAAAAACACTGCTAGTATAAGTACAAATTAACTTATGTTGAGAGGATCAGAATGCTAAACACCTTTATTAGAGACAAATGATGTTTCTTCTATTCTCTGAGTGTATTATATGTCTCTTGTCAAGTTGTTGCTGAGATACCATGTTATCCAAACATTTATATTGTGATTTATAAAAGAAAAGGAAGACTTTTGCATGTATTATCATGGGTTGTCCACCCACTCTTTTGTTCCTTGCACTTACTGTTTACCAGCACAAGCAGGTATTGGATGCTGCCAACATTTCAGGGTTTGTATTTACTCCTGGAGTTAGTAACTCAAATAATAACAATTGCTTAGTTTAATGCTGCATAAGAGTTAAGTAACTTCTGTACATGCAGTTTTACTTATTCAAATATGGGGTCTTTTAGAAGAAAAACCAAAATGACATCCCTGCAAAAAACTCAAAACACTTGGAAAGTTAATTAATACAACACTAGAGTAAGGATCACCTAGTCTCCTTAAAAGAAAATACTTTGATAAAAAAACTCCACAAGCCAAGAGTGAGGTTAAAGCAGAAAACTGTCAGCCAAGATATCAAAATCATAACAAAGAAAACTAACCAACCAAAAAAAAATTACAGAAAAACACTACCCAAACCCCTATATTTTATCCCCTAAAACCAACTAATATATGATACATTTTGCATCAGTCTCAGAAGATGAAGTCACAGCACTTTAGGAGGCTAGAGGGGAAATTTTCCCTATTTAACACATAGATTATATCCACTATGTTACCTATAATTTGAATAGTAAAGCATGTAAAATTTAACTTACACAGATAATGAACATTAAATATAACTAAAAAAAAAAAAAAGGACAAAGACATTTCCTCACAAGTATCGTAATGCATTTGCATACAATCATTGACTAAAAATAAACCAAAAGGCTGTTCATAATTTTTGGGATAAAAAAAAACTTTAAAAAAAATGGCAGAGAAAGTACCTGAGCAATATAATCTGCTAACAAGTGATCTTACTGCCTTAGGTGGTTTTGAACAACAGGAGCTGAACTGCTGACTAACCACGATCAATAATACATCAACAGAGACGTGGTAGATCTTTAAAATCCATACTGCTTATTTGAATGGGGTTTTGGGGTCACGAAAAGCAACATGACCCAAATTGTATTTACTTCTCTCTGAATTAATCTGAAAAATGACTTCAATACATACTGACTTCATTTTTATCGTTTTGGGCCATTAAATGGAATATTACAAGAATCAAGTTAGATAATTGTATTTCTTATTCCTATTATACACATCCTATGTTCTTACAGCTCTCTGTAAGCATTCATCTTTTACTACTGGAGAATCACAGAATGTTTTGGTTTGGAAGGGATCTTTAAAGGTCATCTAATCCAGTGTCCTGCAGGAGAACAGATATGTTTCACTCGGCCAGGTTGCTCGGAGCCCCATCCAACCTCGTATTGAATGTTTCCAGGCATGGGGCATTGACCACCCCTCTGGACAGCCTGTGCAAGTTCTAAAGAATTTCCTTATGTTTAGTCTGAATCAGATCTCTTTTAGTTTAAAACCATTACCCCTCATCCTACTGCTCCAGGCCCTACTCAAAACCCTGTTCCTGTCTTTCTTTTAAGCGCCATTTAAGCACTGAAAGGCCACAATAAGGTCTTTCTGGAGCCTTCTCCAGGCTGAGCAACCCCAACTCTCTCAGACTCTCTCCATAGCAGAGGTGCTCCAGCTCTCTGATAATTTTCTGTGGTCCTTCTCTGGACCTGCTCCACGGGGTCCATGGCCTTGTTCCTGTGCTGAGAGTTCCAGAGCTGGATGAGGAACTCCAGGTGGGATCTCACAAGAGCAGAGTAGAGAGGGAGAATCACCTCCCTCGACCTGCTGGTCAAACTGCTGGGGGTGCAGCCCAGAATGCAGTTGTCTGAGCTGAAAGGGTACACTGACAGCTCACTTCCAGCTTTCACCCAGCAGCACCCACAGGTCCTTCTCTGTGGGGCTTTTCTCAATCCCTTTGTCCCCCAGTTTGTACTGATACCAGGGATTGTCCTAGCCCAGGGGCAGCACTTTGCATTTGGCCTTGTTAAACTGCACGAAGTACACACTGGCCTACTCCTTGGTCCCTCTGGATGGCATCCTGTCCCTCAGGTGTGTCACCAGCACCACTCAGCTAGGGGTCATCTGCAAACTTGCTGAGAGTGCACTTGATGACACAGTCTGTGTCACTGGTGAGGATATTAAACAGTGCTGGTCCCAGTATGGACCCCTGAGGGACACCACACATCAATGATCTCCATCCAGACATGAGCCATTGAATCCTCTGGATTTGACTATCCAATGATTTCACCCATCAAATTCCTCTGTCCAATTTAGAAAGAAGGATGTTGTGGGGACCACGTCAAAAAGGCCTTACTGAAGTCCAGTCAGGTGGCACTCATAGCTCTTCCTTTGTCTGTTTATTTAGTTACTCCATCACAGAAATCCGCTAGATCAGTTAGGAAAGACTTGCCCTTGGTGAAGCTGTGCTGGCTGCCCCTAATCCTGCTCCCTGTCCCTCCATGTGCCTTAGCGTAGCTTCTGGGAATATACCCATCAAAAATCGTTCAGTTTTGCTGAGACTTTTTGTCACTGTAAAATGACATGACTGGAACGTTTTCAAACTAGTATCACTAAAATAAGGATTGTCATGTGAGTCTAAAGGCCTGGTAGCAGCTCTTGCTCATCCCCTCGCTCAAGGGCTATTACACTGTAGTCCTTCAAAGAGACAGCAAAGGAGAAGTCTAAAATTACTATGTCTAAATAAAAGAGGAGTTTTGACAGAGTTAAACTCCTTTTAATACACCTGTAAGTCATGTATCTCTCAAGTCCTAAGTATTCTCTGCGATCGTTCACTCCAACAGGAGGCATTAGAACTTAGCAGGATCCAGCTTATAGTTCTAACAGCAAGTGGCATATCAAGAGCATATCACTCTCCATCACCAGGATTTTGAAATGCTGAGCATTTTTTAATACAGCACCCCAGGTGTTTGCTGCTTAAAACATACTCTACATGAGCATCTGCAGATGGCGTGTCAACAGGGAGCCATCTAGATTCAAATGCACTAGCATTCACTTTGGGACCCCATACTGGGACCCTAAACAAAAAAAACACCCACCACAACAACAGGGGGGAGGAGGGGGGTAGAAATGTCAAACAAACAAACAAAAAAAAATCCCAGTATGAAGAGTTCTCATGTCCAGCAAATACAGGAACCGATCCTGCAGTCTTTATTCAACTAAATCACCCCGATGAAAATAAACAAGAGAGGCAATTCAGGCAGTCTGTTACAAAGGTAATATTCTCCTTGGGTAACTCAACCATGAATAATTCAGTATAAGTTAAGCTCAAGTAAGACCATTACTAACTGTTTTCATGTATGGAGGATTGATTTTCCTTCACTATGAAAGGAGGCTCAGGTTGTAGTGCTTCTAAAATGAAGATATAGCACACAGTGGTGATTTGATTGAGGGATGCTGCAGATGATGTACCTATGTTTTGCCTCATACCACATGTGAGGGTGGGGATGTGAATCTTCTCCATTGCAGTTTTGCACAGTTATGTACTGCATAAAAAAAACTAGCTAAACACGGTCTAAGGAGGAACAAAAAGGGCAAGGAAAAGCTATACAGGTATTTCTGCTCTTGTAAGTTGTTACATTTAGAGGCTGTAATTCAATACAGAGATTGCCCAACCTACAAACAACACTAATATGACCAAAAGTCTCAAATAGTCAATAAATGTGAGTAATTTATACACAGGCTGCACAGCCAGGAGGCACATGATGAATAAATCACATATAAATCAAGACCTACGTGTGAGCAGAACAAGAGCTGTATTTGACAGACATATGTAAAGCACTGCCTACAGAAAGGTTTCTATTCAGAGATTTACAAGAAAAAATACAAAAAACTACTGTGTATAGATTGTGTTGTCCTTCTGAGATAAAGAAATGCAAATAGTTTACAAAAAAGGAAGGCTGGTTTTTGTCAGCTATAGATAGGGGTCTTCTCTGTGTAACTGTGAAGTTCACATCAACAACAGAATTTGATTCTCATTTGTCACCTAAAAACACTTAGGAAGAAAAACAGCTCAAAGAACATGAAAGATTAAAATAAATTAGGTTCTCATTTTCCATGATAACATAACACAGCCATTTAATAGGATGAAAACATTTCACATCTAGGACTATTACACTCTACTGTGACACTCTAGACAGTAAAAGACATCCTACCCACAGTAATCATCATTTAATTTAAAAACAATCTAAAATTAAGAGAAATTGACTCTCTAAATACTTGAAGATTATTAGAATGAAGCATGATGGAAGAAATCACTTGCTTGAAAGCTGTTTTAAAATTATTTGCATTTTTACAGTTCACTTTCAAGGGTTGCTTCATGAAAGATTACCCAGATAGCACAAGCATGAAGTAATTTTTTTGTATCTGCAGCTGTCCTGTAGTCATGTATTCCTTTAAAAAAAAAATGAAGGCAAGCCATAAGTATTGCTTGCCCCTGCTCATAAAATTTGGAATGATTCTTGCATGTTAAAATGCATAACATTTAAAAACGGATCAAGATGAACCTGAAATAATTTTTCAGTGAACAACAATAGTCATTAATTAAATTTACTATATTCTTTAGCCAGCTGCTTTATACAGAATAGTCTCTACCACAGAGACCCACCAGATAATGAGAACTGTCTTGCCTAATTTCATCATTATCATTGAGATTTACCATAAAGACTAGCCTTGGTTTATCCTTACATGGAAACACCTAGTTGCATGAGAAGTTAAGTCCTTTAAAGCAAATATTCAGGGGTTTTTTTACCAGTTGGTTTCTCACCTTGTTAATGCTACTGAAAACCCAATTGGCTAAGCATGAAAAACCAAGTTTGATTCTGTCCTAATAACAGATAACAGACAGAAGTAAAGAAACCAGCAGAAAGATTCCTGTAAGCTTCAACAAGCTTTGGATCAAGCACACAGCAATTCTGCTTTGCTTTTCTAATTAAATTTCATTATACCAGCCTTCCTACAGTGAGCAAACTCTTGGTATGTAGATATGACCCACAGTGTTATTTAACCTACTGGGATGGTGTTATTTCATGACTTAAAATTACACAGTTTGGTTAAGACTGAGGTGGACTCTCTACCTGAGTGCACATCAAAAAAGCAAATTTTTTTTGCATATCATTTGAGTTAAATATGCATAGAAACATTTCAGTCAACTTTAAGAGTTCAAATTCTTCTTAATAGTTTTAAAGAGAAAAGAGTGGGTAACATGCCATTTCTCAGTCTCCTTTTCCTATTTCTCCGCTCTTTCATTTTGGGAAACAAACAACAAGTCATAACCAGAAACAATAAATTTTTAACATTTCTTTTCATATCTTGCACATAGTTGCAGTTTTGTTTAGTCTTGGTTGTGTTGTTTGTTTTTTAATGAATGGAAATATATTTAATATAAAGTACTGGGAATTTACATTTTATTTTTATTCTATTACAGGCATAACTGTGACAGTGTGAAACAGGCATAAATTAGGCAACACATACTAGGCAATGCACCAAAATACTTTTAATAACAGTCAGTTGGTACCTGTCTTCTCTTTGGCTGCTGAAAAAAAAAAAAAAGATGTTCTGTCCTGTCTGGGCAAGAATTCTACATAAAAAGCTCCTTAATAAAACTAAATATTATGACTTCAGTTATTCGATGTGACTGTTGTATGTATATTTACACATTAATTCATTGAGAAGTTTGAACTGGGTAGGACCTATGGGTAGGTTTCTATGTACTTACTGTAGTATTTCTTTAAGTCTATGTAAACCACTTCTTGATATAAAAATTAAAGATCAGAATTTTATTGTTCTCATTTAGGTATTTCCTACAGTATCTCTCTCCGGTTTCAACAGTGTAATTCATGAATGTATACAAAGACATGAAAATTAGCATGAGGACCCTCAATCTAATAAAAAGTGCATTTGGAAAATAGAAACAAGTAAAACACAACTTTGGCTTGGACAATACTGTCTGCACAGTCATTGGCTAAATACGTCCTGAACACGTTCACAGCAGCCCTGCCAGGTAAAAAAAAGCACATTTATCTGGGTTGGGTGAGCCAGACTGGCTGAGACAAAATACAGAGCACTCTGCTTCTCTGCTGCTAAAGGGACAGGTCTTGTTCCTCACCTTAACTCCAGGCTCACCCTGCTCATCCCACACCTTGTCCAGCATTGGCACCATTTGGGCTTCTCAATTCTGCTCACAAACCCAGTATCAGAAAATTATTCATCTTTTTGTAAGTTTTTTTCCTGGGCTTTTTTGGCCTAGTAAGTTGAACTGACTCAAGGATAGGCAGAGATAAAAGCTACAGCTGACACCAGCTGTGCTGATAAGCCCAGAGAGCAAGGGTAGAAGAATGAAGACAGAGGAGAAAATGGAATCTTCCCTCAGCTGCAAAGAGATCAGTTCAAGTTCATGCAACAACTTTGAAATGTCACCGATGGAAAACTGAGATAAAGACCACTAAGGAAAGTTCCAGCTCAAACCACACTAAGAGCCCAAGTCAAACACAGCGAGCTTGGAGAAACCTTCCTCTCCTGGATCTTCTGAGGGTGAAAAGTGTGTCAGCCAACAGTGGGGGTAAAGCCAACCACGTTCACCTACCGGGAAAGGCATAGGCAGCCACCAAGGGAAGGGCTGAGCTGTATGTACTGTCACTAAATTGCTGCAGAAACGGCAGCAGCTACAGGCAAGTGACGTATTTCGGGTGGGCAGGAGAGTTTGAAATGTCATTTCGAATTGTGAAATTGCATCCAAATGCATTCCATGCTCATGATTAGTTTTTTTAATTTTAAACCGTAGATGCATTTTGAAGTTTGCCAAACAATACCGTGAACAAATATTTTCAGAACACATACTGTCTTTTGCTTTGAAAACAAGCTACAGTGGATGATGGAAAATGCTAAGACACTTTTTCAATAAGGTGTCTCAAGAAAGTAGATATTTGTAAGCAACAGGAGAGCTTCTAAATGATGAATTCAAGTGCATTTGCAAATCCTTCCCTGGAGGACTGAATGGTTTAAAGAAATACCTTAAATTTTATTTTCCCTTTAATTTAGTAGTTCAGCTCAAGCCTAAGCTGGGAGTAGAGGCAAATAGCTATTACTATCTGCTGGCTGCTGGGCAGCCTATGCAAAATTAACCATTAGTTTTAGACCTGTTCCCATTAGATAAATTCTCCCTTTGTAAAATCACCTCTATAACCAAGCACATTTGTCAGCAATCGCAGTGTCTTTGGCATATGGAAAAAGAGAAACACAAAAAGTTATTACTGATAAATTAGCTAGTTCTTTCCCGTTAGAGCAGCAATCGGGTTGCTGCCGCTGAACTATATTGCAGTTATGCATAACCTATTCCTAAAGTACTAGTGTTTTGTCTAGGGGCTTCCACTGCCAAGAAACAGTCTTTTCCATTATTTCCCAGGGGGCCCAGATCTAAGTGTAGTAGAGGATTTCACAATTAGTCTATTTTCTCATGAGATGCAGCCTAAATTTTTCTTCCTCTCAATCACATTTTTGCAACTTAAAATCTCTTCTGCTCTACATAATTCTTCCCGATTCTGTTGCCTGAGTCATAGTAGTTACATCTATAACACCATATTCTCCCCCCCCTACACCACAAACCAAAATGCTTTTGGAGTTTTCTTCCAGGATTTTTTTTTTTTTTCTGTTTGGGGGTTCTTTTTAATGAGGTAGGTTCTTTTAGGGTGGGGTGTAGTTTTGTCAACTTATCCCAAATTTGCATCTCTCTGGTAGCTTTGTGATTCATTTCCTACTTACATTTCTTATGTCCCCAAACTCCACCAGATCACAGGGCAGACTGACTCAATTTAGATGGCTGCGCTTGGGGCACAGGCTCCCTCTAGAATCCATAACCCCCACTGCAGGATGAATTATGGCTTCCAAAGGATACCAAACACCAAGGAAAGAGCCAAGGCAAACTCCAGGATTTGCCCAAAGTGCCAACATGTGAGACAGGTGCAACACCAGGAGAAGGAAGGAAGGGAAGGAACAAATTTTTTCATCACCACAGCCATGATACTAGAGAAGTACACTGAGTTTTCCTAGCTTGAGAGGAAAATTAGGTCCATGGCACAGCCCATTTTTCCTTCTTTTTCTTACAAAATTGTTTCATTACAACTGTGTTTTAACAGTTTTTTAATTTGCTGCATAAATAGAGCTGTGCTTTCCACCACTTTCTGTGCTGTGCACCATCCCTGAGCACTCACCAGGACATGAAGAGGCCCCCTGAAACCTCCAGGACCATTTCAGACCCCTTCCCCACCCTTCCCCCTCAGGCACAACACAAAAGAAATAGCTCCGACCCTGATCTTAGAGGTGATCTGCAAAGGTTTTGCTGAAAATTAAGAGCTTGTTTGAGATCCCTCAGGAAGATAAAAGTACACAGCTTGGCTAAAATGGAATTACTGCAGTATTAAAATGAGATGTGAGGGACAGACTGCCAATTACTTTCCCCTTCATTTGGGGCACGGAGCTGTGCTGTTTGTTCAAGCAAGGGGTGACTCAGGGACCCCTCAGCTCCCTTCATTTCAGGGGCAGCCTGGAACCTGCTCACTCTTCACGTAACCTCATGCCAGGGGTGCTGGCTCAAACCCTTATCAACAGGGAGCAAAGAAAATTCATCCCTGCCCTATCATCCATGGCCCTAAAAAGCCAGCATAGTCCTGCAGGCCCTGACAGCAACTTCCCTTCCCTCCATATCTTCCTGCTTTTCTGTTTCAGAGTCTGGGGACAAGCCAGCCTCCACACATCACATCAGCACCACGCAGGTGTGAAGGAGACTTGGCGGGATCAACCTCCAGCTTCCCCCAGCAGAGGGATCTCATGGACAGGAGGTGCCTCCAAAACACACTGTCCCTAATTCATCCCCTCTGGAGCTCACAAAAAACACTGCCTGAAGACTTGACTTTTCCCTCCCTGCCTTGAAGAAACTTTGGAACACAGTCAGATCCCATCCAACCCACATCTGGAGCCTCTTCCCTCATTTCTGCTTTTTTCCTCCCCTTTTCACTTTTTAAATTTAACCTGACTCGACAATTTACAACATTCTTCACAGCTTTGCACCTTGTGGAGCCCCATCTGTGCCTGCAAAATGCTTCCAAACCCAAATGTTAGTGCTCTGGATTGCGGTTTAACTGCTGGAGTTCGAGGATTTGTGTTTCGGGGGAAAGGGAAGGGTGCTCTGCCTCCCACAGCGGGGAAAACAAACCTTCACAATGCATTCTGATCTCTTGTTCTTAACTATGAGATCTGATGGAAGGAAGGACATCTGTAAAAGGGTAATACAGACAGTGTAGTGATAAAGAAATGGGGAAATACTGCTGAAGAAGGAATTAGAACAGCAGCACACGAGTTCAGCTGTTCACCGCCATTAACACAGCACGGGGCCTGAAAAAGAACAATTCAGACCCAGTTCTCTGCACTTCTTGTAACAAATGAGGATCCAACAGCCTTGTTACCACAGGCTGCCATGGCCACACATCTCAGCATCTGTGGGTTGAGTCCTGTGCCATCCATCCCCCACCTGAACACAAGTGCCCCTGTGTGAGGCATTACCCATCACGGGCCACTCGTGGATGTGGCAGCAGCCTGAAATCTGCTTTATGGTGTCTTTGCAAATGCAAAATCAGCTGTACCTGTGACAGTCACCTTGTACCACCAGGTTCTCCATCTTTGATTTTTCCATCTGGGAAATAGTTCTAATTGAAAGGGAAATTAAATTCCCATTTGACTTTAAGAAAACATATATATTTCTGAGTAAGGGGCCGAAATGGGAGAAATGGAGACAATTCAAGCCAATACCATTCAGAAATGTTGATGTAGGTTGGAAGCTCATTGCTTCTATGTGGTTCAATGAGATTACAACAGCCTTAGTTTGAAGAAGTCCTTCAACTACCAGTGCTGTGAAAGGACCATCCTGAGCAAATCCCAATGCTCTGTCTCCTACCTTCTGAGCTTCCAGTACTGCTGCTCCAAGAGGTGAGCACCAAACAGTCCCTCAGGCTTGCAGGCTCATGCCCTGGGAGACTAAATGGCTTTTGAAGTGCTGTGCACCCCTTCAGCACAGCCTGAAGTGCTACACACACAGGGCAGAAACCATTGTACCCAAAATATTATATTGGAGAAGGGAATTAAGGGAGACAGTTAAACTGTCAGCTTTTTTTTCCCCCCCGGTTTAGGATGAAAGAATGAAAATCTGGATTAGTTGCATGATCAGCTGTTGGCTTTTCTTTAAAAAAAATCCCTATAAACTATGTGGAAGGAAGCCAGCCACAGGCTTCAGCAACTCAAACTTGATATATTTAGAGGAACTGTACGTGCTTGTCCTAATGAATATTTCCCCTGAGTCAGGGGAGCATAAGGAAATCTGAGAATCACAGACAATGAGGGAAAATGGATTTACAGAGTAAGCTGTAATAGTTTCAGGCTTCATATGCAAGAGAAAATAAAGAGGTTTATGCCACTGTTTCCCTTACAAACGTAAAGATTCTTTACTTAAGGCCACTGGAAAGTTTGAACGTGAACTCTACCTGAACCGCAGTAATTGTTTGTGTGATGGTTCAAATGATGCAGTGTGACATATTCCGAAATGCGCGTGTAATTTAGATTAATTGCACAGCGTGCCGACCTTTTACAGCCTGCAGTGAGACTGTGGCTCTGTGGCAACACAGTGCAGTGAGGAAGGAGAACCAAGCTCAGGGTTCACTTAACAGGGACTGGTGTTTTGCTGCTCGCCCGGGTACCGCTCGCGACAACAAATCACCTCGGTCCTCCCCGATCAGCTGCAAGCTCTGTCACTGCTCATCACTCTCCTGAGTGAGTCACTTCAGCAGAAGGCTCTGACAGGAGCCGTTTGGTCCATTCACACTGAGGGAATGGTAATAATTAGTCATATTGAACGGAATAAAAATGAAAATAATTGACACAAAATGGCTTCTGCGGAATTCGCTTCCAAACCCAGTGGGGCTGAACCCTCATATTGTGTAAACAGGCTCCACTGAATCAATAAACTCACTGATTTATATCAGCTGACAACTGCCCCATTGAATTTAATGGGAAATTATCTCTTTTCTATAGATTTTCTCTACTGCTTATAATTACAGTGAGCTTGAATTTCACAGGATCATTCAGTGATCAACCTTCTTTGTCAGGCCTTTAAGAAATGGTCTCAATTTTGAAAAGAAAGTGCATGGGAGAGATTCAGAGCAGCTTTCAGATTAATGACAAACCTAAAGTTACTGTTTATTCCTGTGCAGTGCTATGTCAGGAGCCCATATCTCCACACACCCTACATGGTCCCTGACAGCTTCCAGCCTTTTCCACCCTTATTTCCCCACATGAACTCAAATAGAATGGCACTAGCTGTCAGAGAGAACCACCTGAGGGTGGGAATCTCCTTGTGAACCATAGATCATCCTATTTGAGCGATACACTTACCCCTTTCCAACGCCAAACAAATTTGTATAGTATCACAGAGTGGTTTGGGTTGGAAGGGACTTGAAAGATAATCCAGTTCCAACCCCCCACCATGGGCAGGGACATCTTCCACCAGGTTTCTCAAAACCCCATTCAAACTGGCCTTTTTTGTATTTAAAAGTTAGGAAGAAATCTATCAGAAACCTTCAGCTGTCCAAACACATTCAGAACTGAATAAAAGTTGAGAGTTTTGCTGCCAATACTGTTTTAACTGGGGCAGAAAATCTTTTCCCCATTTGCTTCTACAGGAAAAGTAATTTCTTCACAGACAGAGAAAAATTATTTTTAGGACAGAACCTTAGGTTATATCAGCTGATCTGCTGATTGAAGATAAGACTTCATTAACTTAAAACAAAATGAGGGAATTCATTTTTAAATGATAATGCAAAACCTACACAGCAAGTAGACCCTCCAGTATGGTGAGAAGTAAAAACTGTCTCTTCCAGTGAAGTTGCAGATTCATTTTTCATACATTTGAGATACTCCTCAAGCTAGTGGGAGTTGCTTTGCGAAGAACTTCAGTGCATTTAAAACACTGTTGAAGGCATTAACCTCCCACATTTTATGTTACAGTGTTCCCTAGGTAACCTTGGGGCAGAAACACCTCACTCCATGGTGCACATTCCCCCAAGAAGCTGTTAGAAAGATAATCACCCCAAGACAGCAATAGCATTCAGACATCTTCCCTTTGCTTTACACCCTTGTAACACCAGGAATATTAATACACCTTTCTTCAAAGTAAATCAGAATCCTTCTGTTACAAGTAGATAGACACATATACAGACACACACACACAAAAAAAACCCACAACAAAACAACACACAAAAAAAAAAAAAAACCCACACTTAAAAGAGCACATATAACTCATATAACTTAAAAAAATAAACAAACCCTTCAGCAAGCTAAGGATAATTGTGTAGGCAGATGAAGATCGATGGTAAATCCCAGGGTACTGAAGTAGTAATTAAAAATAAACAAACAGGAGATAAAAATAGAAGTTAAGCAAAATATTTTCCCATAAGGGTTATACAGTAGTCAAGCACCCCATTGAAAACAGCAGGAGAAAAAAAAATTTCTTTCTATTTTGAGTAAAATGAAATTCACTTTCCTGTAGAAAACAGGCTGCAACCTCCAATTAAGTCAATTATCAAAGCCAGACTAAATTCCAATTTTTTGAGATTGGTAAATACTCATCACTATTGAAAAATCCAGAGACAGCCTGCCCCTGTTTATGCAGATCTTGTGAGTGATTTCTGCAATGCACATCAGTCACACCCTCCTCAGCCACACAAAAGACCATGAGGAACATGGTGCTGAATGCCTTGGCCCAGCTCCTGTGCCTGAGTTATTAACACAAAATCAGAGCATAAGTTCATGTTTCTACTTATATGCCACTCCCTTGAAAACGAGAAAGGGTATATTGTAGCAAAAAAAAAAAAAAAAAAAAAGGGGGGGGGGGGGCAGAAATCTTGCTTTAGTTTTTTCTGTACTTTGAGAAATGTGATGATCATGAGAAGTGATGCAAGACCTCAATGTAAAATATAGACCCACAAAAGGACACACTAGCACAGTTCATTAATGATCCTTGTGCATACAATCTTTGTATTTTGCCTTTTGGGAGCAGACTCAATTTAATTTCAAGTGCAAAATTCAGAAGCTAAAAGAAAGGGATAAAAAAAAAAGGAACATCAGCTTGCAGTTCCTTTTACTTTTATTTATAATTTCTGATGCTTCATTATAGATACAAAGCTCTGTGCAGTTTCACTTAAAGAGCTTTCATTAGCAGTGCAGAGAGTAATTTAGAGTCTTAGAAGATGCTAAGTTGTAGTTAAATTTACAAAAGCAGGGTATTTTCTTACTTCACTTGAGAAACTTCATCGCGTCCAAAAATCCCACAAATACGGAGGGGGACAAATGATTCCAGCACCTATTGTAGCCACCATTACACTGTTTTGAACTACCTACATTTATATTCATATTTTTCCTGTTAAGCTAAAGTTCATTCTGTTCATATAGGTTCCATATAGTAGGGGTAAATCGTGCTCCTCAAGAAATATCCACGTTCAAGAGATGCTGTGCTAAATCACTGCATCCCAGTCACTGTAGATACACTGTAATTCAATTTTGCATATCGATAGTATCTTTTCTTCCTAGACACTCTCCACATTATATGTAAAATCCGTTATAGAATAGAGGTGAAAGGCAACACAGGGCTCTGGACGACAATAAAGGGAGAAAAAAAAAACAAAACAAAACAACATTGAAGACAGCAGCAGCAGAGCCAAGTGTAATTCACAACTGAGCACCTTAATATCCAGAGTTTTCACACTCTAGTTTGAAAAATCTGCTCAATATATACAGTTTCTCTTTAATAAGATCATGGCTCTGAAATGAGCCACTTACCTACTGCTTAGCTGGCACTGAATTTTCTAACGTATTTTTTAGACTAATACCTGCTAACCGAGTCTTGAAAAGCTATACTGAGGTCAAAGAGGGTAGGAAATCTTATTCCCTAATTCCACAGAGTATAGAGGGTTTTCTGCATCCAATCAGTCCTTTCTGTATCAACAACATGAGCAGCTCTTGGACAGAGCTTTAATGACAAAGTTTGTGCATTTTTTTCATCAGTATTTAAAACTAAGGCACTCTAGTTCCTCTAAAATCGCTTTGACCAAAAATGGATTTGTGATTGCAAAGTGGGGGCAACGAGAACTGTTTTATTTTAAATATGAAAAATTACCAGTGATCAAGTGCAAATTGTTTCACAATTGATGGAGGTTGGCTTAGCATAAATAGTGCTGAGAAGCCCAATCACCCTCATTACAAAGAGCCAGCTGGTGAGCTCAGGGGTGGGATTTCTCAGGAGGGCTCAGTGTTCTGCTGCAGCTCAGCAGTCCTGTCCTCGCTGAAGCTCTTGGAACTCAGCTGTGGCCTTGGACTCACAGAAAGGTAAAAGGGTATTTGAAATCAGAGACATTCAGGTCAGGAGGAATTGATTTAATTTAGAATCATAGAATCATTTAGGTTGGAAAAGACTTCCAAGACCGTCAAATCCAACCTTTGACTGATCACTGTCTTATCAACTAAACTTTGGCGTTAAGTGCCACATCCAGTTGTTTCTTGAACATCTCCAGGAATGGAGACTCCCTCGACAGTGTATTCCAATCCTTGCCAACCCTTTCCATTAGGAAATTCTTCCTAATGCCCAACCTAAACCTCTCCTGGCACAGCCTGAGGCTATATCCTCTTGTCCCATCAACTAGATTTAGCTTATTTTTAGTCCTCAGGAACTACCTGATATCCTGTCCCCAGCCTCTAACAATTGTCTATGGGAACCAAGGGAAGAGCAGTGATACACCACAGGAAGGGAATGCAGCAATTGAAACAACTCACAGTTAGAAGGTAGACTGGAATACTGAATGTTTTATTAAAAACAAGCACCAAATTTTAACTGTTGCAAATTTTTAGTATTAATATATAATAATTCTGTTATAAGCAACCTGGAGTTAATGGAAATACTCAAGCATGTCCTGGAAACAAAGGCACAGGTCATCTCAGGCTTCAAAAGTTAAAGTTATGAAAGTAGGAAAAACTACTGCCAGTTACATGGCAGCTTAATGCAGGACTTGTTCTGTCTCCTTACAGTGTATATTGGTTTCCACAAAAGCCAAGACTCTGCCAGTGTGATCAAATATAGCCATTTTCAGTGTCCTGTCACTGATAATGGTCCACAGAAACACTCCAGCAACCCAGTAAGTTATAGGTTAATTCACTTGAATACGTGAATTGAGTTGTCTAGACTGGGAAGACCTGGGAAAAAAATCAGTAAGTGGGATAGACTTGTATTCCTTATCATGCAATTCTGTCATTTGACCCTCGCTTATTTAAGTTACTTAGAAAATTCAAAACAAGTGTGAAAAAAAAATACTGCACCAATCCACGTTGTGCAGCTGTTAGTGTCAGATACCTTGTTTAAATTAACATTCTCTAGCCCAAAAGTGCCACTTAAACCTCACTGTAATATTTTCTGTAATCTTTATGCCACGCTTGAATCCTTGTCAAAGCATGTAGCCATGTATGAACTCAGCAACATAAAAGATTGGAGTAATGTAGGACTATATTAAATTATGCATAATAGAAGAGCAAATGGCAGAGAGTACTGCAGAGTATGCTGAGATACTGGTATTTGCACAATAAGCATTAAAATAAATGTGTCCAGATAAACGAGGTTATTTGCAGGTATCACCCACCTAACACTAAAATAAGTGGGTTTTTTTCAAGTTGCATGCATCATGCACAGGTTTAGACAGATTTGCATCTGTCAGATTGTGGGATTGATGTGATGCAAAAACACAGACAGTGGTAAAGGAAGCTCACAGTTGCATGTACTGGAGAGAGACAAGTCTAAGGAGACAAAGGCTTCATAAAACAACAGCATGGGAAAAAAAAAACAACCCACCAACATCGACATCAGGGAAAACAGGAGGGACAAAGGGAGGTGGCAAAATGCCTCAAAACGCTTGAAAAATGAGATCAGGAACTTAAAAGGGACACATCTTGGAAAAAAAAAATTGCTGCAAGATATAACAGCAGCAGACATAGCAGCTGCTGTGGAATGTGACAGCCACCAAGGAGAGAGGGAAAAACCTGAGGCTCACGTTTCCCTCCTGCCCTTTGCTCTTTTGGTACTATTGAACATCACAAAATAACAGCAAGACTCAAAGACAAGAAATGGTGTAACAAATCACACCAGCGTCCATCTCCCCCAGCACTCTTCAAGTCCTCCCTATTGGGCTTGCACTAATACTAGTACTGAAGTGGGCAGTCGAGGTTTGGGTTCCTTCCACTGCCTTAATGAAAAGGATGTATTAAAAAAATCCACTGCAAATAGTAGATACGGCATTGCCTTAAACTACCCTGGCAATGCTTCCCTGCATATGTCAACAGGGTTTTGACCTTAAAATCTGTTGCCCTAAATAGATGCCCGTGTTCCTCTGATTGCAAAAGGAGGTAGAGATGGACTCACAAAAAAACTCCCATATTTTCTTGACAAGCAGCAGAACAGTAGGAGGAGACAGGTCACATTATATTCTGCCAGGTTTTGCTTGGAAGAAATTCAAAAAACCACGTGGGAACAAAAGTAAGAGTTTGAGTGACAGGTGGTGTAAACTTGGTGGGAATAACAGTGAGATTTTGGTCATGAAGAATATTAATGATGGAGGAAGAATGCAAATAGCCCAGCTTCTGAATGGAGTGTTCCCCTCTGTAGTGCTCCAGACACATTAACAACCCTGCATGTTTGAACAGTTGTCCAGCCTTTCATCACTTTGTGATAATGTCATTGCTTAGTTTACCAGGCATGTAGCTCAGACCCTTTGGGTACTAAGGGAGGTGAAGTGTCTATACACAAATTAAATGTGGGTTTTTTTCCTTTAAAAAACACCAGAAATAAAACAAATTTAAAGTCTCGTTCCACTGGTGCATTTAGAAGCTCCTCAAATAGTCTATTCCAATTCCACAGCAATTCTATAAAACAAAATGAATAGCACAAATCCAGCAAATATATCTCCTGCCAAGATGAGCTCTCCTGTTTTAAAATCTTTTATAGCATCTAATGTATTTATTTGCATCAAGAGGGCATTATGCCAGTTAACATCTGTGTTCTCTAGAGTTGGTAATTCTGCCTCCCATAACTAGTCATCAATTCTGCATGAAAATACACAACTGTCTTTCCACTATAGATTCTATCTGCTGTTCAAATTTTCCATGCACATTTAGAGAAATGTTTAGTGAAATACTTCTGCATAAAGAGACATAGACAGGAAAGGATGATTCAAATGTGTTTGGATGCCCCACCCCTACCTGGGGATGGCATTTATGAAACTTTGGATTCTCATCTGATGTTTCATTATGAAAGAAATTAAATACCAGATCTTCTGCTAATATAAATTGACATGGCTTCTTTGAAAGATTCAGAAAATTTCCCAGATGCCTGTCAGCTAAAGATTCGGTCCTGAAACCCCGGGCAGTTCACAGCATGCAAAATAAGTAAATGTACATATATTTTAATGTGGTTTAAATGACCTCAACAATTAAAAAAAAAAAAAAAAAAAATCAAAGCAAGTGTGTCTCCACCTGAAAGTCAGATGTAAAAAAATTTTACTAAGAGTAAGGAAATTTTCCCAGTTTATAATAGGAAAAACCAGGTGCCAGAATTATAAACATACTCAATCTCTCTTCAAATTTAGGTGCTTGGATACCTTTCCATATCTAGCAATAAATAAGCAGGAAAGAAACCCATCCTTTGCCAGTGAGAAACTATAAAGGAGAATCAAAGTCATAGGAGACAAAGAAAGGAATTGAGATTTGTCCAAGATCATGAACAATTGGGTGGATCCAAGGTAAGCCATGTGCCAAGCAAAATTATGTAATTCATTATAATGCAATGAAAGAACCAATTTTGTTTCCAACATCACAACGAACTTTTCTTCCTCAGCCTGACCAACCCCAGGGTGCCACTGCACAACATGGCCAACTGGCAACATCCTTAAAGTTTGCAAGATAAAACTGCCTAGAGAACCTAAATCTCCAATTCTCAGCCCTAAAATTCAGTTATTGGGTTGACTGGCTTGTCAATGTCTATGTCCTCTGTACCAGGCTTTATGAGAAAAGCTTGTAGTACTATAACTTCTATAAGGAATTACCTTACAATTAAAAACCCAAGAACTCTTAATTTCTTTGCGTGCAACCATTCATGGAAATTGCTACTCCAACAACCGGGTCTGGTGACTGTCCTACTAATTAGCGAACAAACCATGGCCTAAATGCCAGGTGGTTCATAAAGGCCTGGGGATTATCAGCAGAAAGGCAGTGGAGGACTTTGCACTGCCACACTCAGTCTTTGCAGTGCACATTTTATTGTCTGAATGTTTCCCCGAGACCCTTTATGACTTCGTGTTTGGGGTCTGTGCTTTGCTTTCTGCATAGCTTCAATTGTACAAGAAAATAGCTCTGCAACACTTCAGCAATCAGAACAAGGGATTTCAGATGAAGTGCCGTGTGCTCTGAATATCCACAGAAGAAGAAACATCTTAGAATGATGAGGTCAACAGCATGCCCAGCTTCTCATTGAGAAAACACACCAGTTTTTACTATTTCTTGAGAGGTTTGTGAGCCAAATTATAGTTCCTCTATTTTTGTCAAACACAGCACTCAGGTTCCCAGTTTATTAGCTAGAGACAGGCATTTTATTTATCTGTTTCAGTTGCTGGATGGTTTTTTTTTCCTTCGGATTTTTCTTCAACTCAGTGTTTTCTCTTGAAATTGCCCATATTTTGAACAAGAAAGCAGATTTATTTTCTGTGATATACTTTCAATTGGTGATGTCAGAAAACAAGTAGGAGAATGTGATATGGTTTCAGGTTACATGTAGGAGCCAATTTTCTGGGATTAATGGCTCAATTAAATGCAAGCATAACTTCAGTATTCTTTTTTTCTAAAATGTGCATCAAACCTCACTGTCTTTCTCATTCCTGGAAGATGTTTTAGTTATTTTACAGACCAGTGAATTTCTGAAAGTAAAGTATTTTTTTTATCTCAATCACAACAGACTGGACTTAATTTTCAAGTTTGTGTACAGACAGATTTCCTGCAGGACAATTTATAGCAGTCCAACATCAGTCAATACCTTAGTTAAAGAAACAACAGGGCTTTCACACCAGCTATGACTGCAAATTACTCTTGACCTCACTGTTCATATTATTAACTCCATTCATTCTTTTGTCCAGAAATCACCACCTTACCTAGTCTTTATGGATAGTTCACCAACGCAGAAGGTTAAAGTGGAACCATTCAGCCAAGACACCTTTTGCCTTCCCAGTCTTAAAATACATACTGAAAATAGTTCCAGTTTGGTTTCATGTATTTAAAACAGGAAATTGTGTACTTCTACATTTGCTAAAAAAGGGCTTCTGTTGAGCTTTTTTGGGTTCTTACTTCACAATGCAAGAATCAAAGGCTAATGAGCAATCTCTGAGTAGGTGAGAAACCCTTTGGATTTTTTTCCCCCCTACTCTTTTCTAAGACTGAACTATGCCAGTCAGACTTTTTTTACTGAAAATCATTATAGTGTTGCTGCGTATTCCAGCATAAAGACAGCACTAGCCAGAATGCAGGAACCATACACTAATCTTACATGAGTCTACAAAATTCTCCCACACACCTGAGTCATGGTCAAGCTGTTTAGCCTACATGTATTGTGATTAATGTAAGTAGCAAGGGAAACTGTTCTTCTCTGACAGGATATTTTGACTCCACCTGTATTTTTTTTTTTTTTTTTACTTAGCCCAGACCTGAATGCAATGAGAAATGGTCTAGTCAGAATCACCTGAACAGTTCTGATACTTCTGTATTAAAAAGTGCCCTAATATTATTTGCCAGGGACTGGTGCCTCCGAATCATCAGAATCAGTTTTTCACAACACAGACAGCAACAATAGGCACTGTCATTTCCCCTAGAATTAAAGCACAAAAGCCCTCAATATGTTTGATTTTTCTGCCTCAGAACTCTAGATTTTACAGGTTGTCCCTAAATGCAAAAAACCACAAAAGTTCCATTGTTCATTTTATAATGAAACATTTCAGCATTGCAGCTTATTGTTTGAATGGTAATTAAGTATTTTTGATCTTCTTTGGAATGCTACTTTTTATTGTTGAGAAAACCGAGGTGTATTCCTGCCTGCCACACTACAAACAATTCAATCTGGCAGATGCTGCACCTGTCACTGTTTCTTGTGTCTCCACATAAGAACAGAGAATTGTATGGGTGCAAATGCCCCTGTTGATCTGCTTCTATCATCAATGCCTGCGCTTTGCAGTTTGTGTTGGCATCCATCAATTCTCACAGAAACACCATACATTCCAAATTCTGGCCACAGCCTCAGTAACAGAAACTTAAACCATTTATTTCTCAAACTTCACACTCCAACATCTGGGGAAAAAATAGTAACTACGACAAGTTCTTGAATTATATTATTCTACTAGAAAATCAAGGACTTTTTTGTGCATCTGTATGCAAGAAGATCACACATTCTACTGAAAGCAACAGAGCATGATAGAAGTTCATTGTGCTTTAGTGAAAAGGTCATTAGACATTTGAAATAGTAATTACCTGTATCTATTCACTATCCCCTATGACATCCATAATAAGAGAGTTCTCTTTTATCATGCCTCTTAGACAGTACCTTTCACAGACATTGTAACAAGGAGTGCAGGAATTTTTTTTTATTATTATTACTTTCATATTTATATTATTACATGATACTCTCAGAGGGTCATCTTTCTTTTATGAACTTTGAAAGTGAGAAGCCTACTAGCAAAACTATTGATAAATATTGTTGGATTTCTCTAAAAAGAGGTATTAATTAAACCACAGCACTGCAGTGAGTTAAAATACCTATTGTTAAAATTCTGTATTTTGGAGATAGGAGGAGGCAGCAAGAGGCCGACAGAGTTACCCAAGGCAGAGATATTGCATGATGCTCAGGCCATGATCAGTTGTTTCATAAAAACAAGATCAGACTATGACCAGCAGCAGCTCCTGCCTTGCTACACTTATGGGGTTTTTTGTTGTTTTTCCTGAGAAGACACTTAATATAAAGTTTAATCATCCAAGACTGTCAGACCCAGGGCTCCCTTATAAAAGGTCCCCTCACTGAAGGGTTAAGGAATGTTTTTTAAAATTAAAGTCTTTGTACTTCACATTTCAAAAAGCTTTTTGATTTTTCTTCCTTTTTTTTGTACCTTTAATATAAGCTAAAAATATTTTAATAGTGATTGCCATGGCAATAAGTAACCTAAGCTCTCAATATTTGAACTTCCAGCTAATGCTTGACTCTTCAGTGTCATGAATTGACTCCAATTTATTTATTCACATCCAGCTTAACAGAACAAACTCCAGACAACAGTGAGATTCATCACAGCCCCACACAGGGCAGCACAGTGAGGAATTTGGATCCAGCTGGGAAAGAAACAAGGACACATGAGGTGTAAATAATTTCTCGAAAGCAGGAGTGGTATACTTTAATATATGGGAATGTAACCATAATAGCTCCTGCTTTTAGCCAGGGGACTGAGGACTGGATATGGAGGAGTTGTTCTGTATTCCTTCCATGGGCACCTCTAACCCAATCCTCCTGTTTTGCCTTTTTTTTCTCCTGCATAAAGCCTGTTCTACCTGCATTTTTGCAGAGGCAATAAATCCAGTCCTAAGTGAAGAGGTCTTTGGAAATAAACTTGGAAGTACTGAAAGTGCCTCCATTTCTTTGGTGAAGTATCAAGAAAATGAACTTCCATTGATATCAAAAGAAAACTGTTATTGATAAGACATTAGGAGCAATTTTATAATTCTGCTTTGTTTTTAGTAAAGAAATATGGTATTTCTCTTCAAATCACACAAATTCAGCATATGCTTGATTACAGGGGACATAAAAATGGGTGATCAAGAAAATTTTCAGCAGTTGTTCCTGCTTGACTTGCAATATAAAGGGCAAGGAGCCTGATTTTATAGACCCTAAAATATAAAAAGGACTCAAAATCCAATACACAGTTTTTTGTTGTTGTTTGCTTCAATAAATCTACATTTTATCTTGTCTGCAGGGCACAAGTTTATCTTCCAAACACCGTCCATTTTGAAGATGCACTCATCAGCGCTGCAGTATAATTTTTTTTGAGAAGTGCTGCAGATTTCTGACTCCTATAGAGTAGGAGTAACAGAATAATGTAAAGATTAGAGCCTAAAACATAAGTAGGGGCAAGTATATGCCCCCTCACCTTCTGAACAAGGCAGTGCTTTGGTATCCAGATGCACTGTTAGAAAATGCAGAGCCTTACTCAAATCTGTAAGAAAAGCATCAATATCATGCAGGAGCATATTCATAAGGCATTCCAGGAGCAGGCAGATATGCCTGATTCTGAAACCACATGTAGCTAGTCACCTGTAATTTATGATTTTTCACTGAGTTGTAGTTTTGCATCTCTGTATAACTTTCCTCAAATCAAAACCCTAGTTCATCATACTGCACATTACCACTAGGACCCATTACCACAGCTTGAGCCTTTATTAAGGTATCAATATTCTTCCCAGCACTCTTTGCTCCAGAATCCCCAATTAAATTACTGCTTTAATTGTCTGCTGTCACTGACAGATAGGTAAGTGTGTGTGCCTAGTGCACAGCAGCAACTGAAGGTACTTGCCTAAGTGCAGAATTACAGAACAGATTTAAATGTTCTCTCTTTATGCATAAGAAATGGTCATAAATCATTGCTTTAACACAGTCTGCTCCAAAAGCTGGGTTTGGGGATTTTTTCCCCCTTTTTAAAGCTGTAATTCATTCTTGCACTTGTCACTGGCCTGATTTAAGAGTTATGGTCCTTTCTGATTTCCAATCCCTTCCAATATTCTGAGTGCTAATACTCACAATCAGTATTTCTCTTAAAATTGAGGGACTTTTAAAGTAGTTGTCCATATTTTGTGTGCCTGGGAATCCTTTTTATATTTTAATGAACGTTCAGGAATGAGGAAAGGGATTGGCATTGACATGTTGTATTTAAGTTAGAAAGCCACATTCACTAGGTTTTCTAGCAACTAACACCATTTTTACCTGGGCTAAGCCTCCCTGTATTGCTCTCAGAGCAAGACCAACCCAAAATGATTTGGAGTAATGACATCCATCTGCACGTGGTTAAAAGTGGCAATGCCTCCAGCCACACAATATCCCTTTTATTCTGTTTTGATTGTTTTATACCAGATCAGAAATTTCAACTGTGCTGAAGTGGTTTATAGTTCTAGCTAAGTTAAGAACTGACATTTTAATGGCACATTTGAGGAATTTATATAGACAAGCCATGTGACCCTAATGTGATATCTTCAGTGTAACCCAGAATAATTCAGCCCAGACCCCAAGGGGTCAGACAAAATCGTAACTCTCTTTAGTCTTTGAGCCATTAAAATTCAGCTAGACTGCGAAGTTGACAGCTGTTTACTGTAAGGTTACCTCCTGCCTGCCAAATAATAGGGCTGCTGTTGGCACCTTTCCACCCTCTTAGCTGAGAAAAGGCTTCCTTAGAGTCAGAACAGAGCTGAAACCTTGAGTTCCTCAAGCAGGGAAGGCGTGGATCTTTAAACAGGCTTAAGCAAGATTGAGCTGGTTCATTACCTTACCTCAGCTCTTTCCAAACTAAACGTTATCACAACATTTGAGGGGAAATATAAACTCCAAACTGGAATTCTGCCTAGTAATGCTACCAGACCCACAGAAAGATTAAGAGTAATGGCACATGCTCTTCCAGAGCCTCCCAGCTCGCATCTTTCTTAGGATACCCACGTTGCTGTGGGAGAGAAGACCAGGCTTCCTGCCTTGCTCTCTTAGCTATAAATAAAAAGAAATACTTTCTCCTTTACTACATGAAAAGAAAAAAAAAAAGCCATAATTTCATACCATCAGCTGCCAAGAAGATGTATATTAATTACTAAAAAAAAATAAAGACAACTATTATGTGGAGGTCAAGAAACAGTGCAGAAAAGTCAGCAAAATCCTTTAATTAGAGCCCCAATCCCCATTCCTCATAATTTTGTAATTCTGTGTTTTACTGTTCCTAAAACCACTTTCAAGACTGTAGAAAACATTTTGCATTATAACAGCATTAGCTAAAAATAGGGTAGGGAATACAACAACTCCTCGTCCTTTTTAGCTTCCTAACTCTCCTGTGTGCTCTCTCAGCAAGCCCATGAGTTTTCGCTCCCTGCCACAAAGCTTGTGCATCTCACCAAAGAGGACAGACCCTCCTCATTTTCCTTTGTAGCCAAAATCACATGGTCAAAGGTGCAATTTAGAACCACTCAGAACACGCGCAAGCAAAAGAAATTACCCATTTTTCAGCCATTCTACCTCTAGAAGGTTACATAAAAGGGGATAAACAGACACATTCTTCCTCTCATTCTATTTTAAATGAAAATAAAGAGATAACTATGAATTTCTCTCAAAAAATGTAGCATAGCTACCTACCTGCATCAGCAGGGTCAGGCTTCAAATCCTCATGAGAGCTGACAGTCCACCACCCCAGCTGGCTCAGGTGCCCAACATTGAGGGAAAGGTAGGGCCCTCTAAGCACCTCTCCTTTTAACCATTTCTGTTAATCAGCTCTAATTAGCTTTTCATGCACCTGCCTTGCTTGGGTCTTAGGCTCTCTGTAAGCGACCCCAAGTCCCAAACTCAGTGTGGGAGTTGGCTGTGGTGAGCAGCAACTGCTGTGTGGGTGTTTCAGGAGCTGGCTGGGAGGCAGCTTACTGATACTTGTAGTTTTAAAGTCATTTGATACTTCTGAAAATCTTATCTAAGTGCTTTAAACACCACGAAATGTCAGCAAAACCAGAATGCAATGAAGATCCTCCCTGTGAACACGAAAAGCCCTTTTCCGAGTTGGGTCGTTGGGGAAGTGTTTTCACCCTGAAATGAGCTGCAGAGCAGACATTTGTACAGTCATTTGGAGGCACCAAGCCCCAACGTAGTGCTGGAGTTAGGGCAGGTCTAATACCTCAGGCTGCCCAGGAGCTGGCTGAAGACACCAGCCCTAAGTGCTGTGTGCCATCACATCCCTCTCCATCCCATCCAGTGCATTTTGCTAGTCTGGGCTGGTACCCTCATTCTCTTCAGCATCCATCAATGGTTGGCCGTTGTGTTCCCCAAAAAAGCAATCTGCACCTTTCACAGGCATTAGGATCAACTGTAACTCCCATTTATTTTCCTTGTCTCATTATTATTTACCATGCTTTCTTTGGCTTTTGTGTTGTTAGTTCCTCTGTTTTCCACGACTAAGATGGATGTTGAATTCTTAGCAAACAGGACTGTTCAACAGATGGCTGTTCAGTTCATGCTCTATTGGATTGATTATTTGGTCTTTTTATAATTGGATTTTTTTTTTCTGGTGCTTTGTATTATTTTAATGAATCTTTATTTATGGATGAGGCTAAACAAAAAAGGCTTTCCTCAAGTGTAACAACTTTAAACAGTTAAGAGCAGGACTTCTTATATAATAGCAGTTAGAGCCATTTTGGTCTGAAAAACCATCTTCAGACTCTACTTGTGCATGTGAAGGAAATTGTTTTGAATGCCATTATTTTTAAACACTTGATTAATTTTCTTCAAACCAAGATTATTTTCTTCCTCTAATGAGTATTATAAAACCTGTCAGGTCTGAGGCTTCTATCTTTAGTCATTTGTTGGAATTATGCAAGTCCAGAATTTAAAATAGAACATATGGAGCCTCCTGACTCGGTTCAAAAATGGCAGAACTAATTCCATAGAAAGATTTCTCAGAAAAAGCTGACTTTGAAGCCAAGTGGATCATGGAAAATTTTAGCAAAAAGTGTATTTTGAGAAGGTATGGGTTGCTTAAAATGCTGTGTTGCATCTTAATCTTAACTTTAGCATTTGCTATCAGGAATGCTATAATAACATTATAATTATCTATAATATCAGAGAATTTTCTGTTCATCCTACTTAAAGGTAATACAGCGTGAGTCACTAAAAATTATGAAACTGAATTGCCATTTTAATTTCAGGATATCATTGCCTCAGCTTGTACAATCCAGATACACCTAGCTAGGAACTAAGTTTTCTTACACATAAATTAATATTTACAGATTTTTTTTTTATTATTATTTTTTTTTTGGAAAAAGAGACTCGATAAAAATTCGACAGCCCGGATCCTTTGGGCTCTGTGCTGCTGGACAGTGAGGCAAAGTTACTCCGTGATGCTTCTCCTCCCATCTGTTATTTCTCTCTCTGCTTCTTGGCAATTTTTCCGGCTGACAACTCGGCGGTGAAGGTCTGAATCCAGCGATCTGAGTGGGTGATATCTATCAATCTTGTGCCACACGTATGCAACATTGCTAGGCAACAGGTAGCAGCATGACACCCACATTCTGCAATTTCCTTTTGGTGACTGAGACTTTTACTATATTAATTATCCTGAACTTTATTTCATGTATTTCAGGCATTAACTTCTATGGAAAATATTTTTAAAAAATCTTTGAGCTAAGATTACTTTCTGTTGCGTATTGAATGAACAAATATTGGCAGCTGATAAAAATCATCATTCTAACAATTGCTAGATATGAATGTGGTGCATGAAGGCTCCTAAAATTGCAGATAAGTGGGATATCAGATTATTTTTTGTCGAAGATAACTCTGCTACAAGGAAAAATTTTTGCAAGGCCTTCAAAACATAAAAGACATAAAAAGGGAGAGGATAACTAGGGAGGAAGTTCCTTTATTCTCTACTTGCTTTCTCTACTTTTTTTTTTTTTTTTTTTTTTTTTTTTTTTTTTTTTTTTTTTTTTTTTTTTTTTTGCTGGCTCCTCTTTTTCAGTGGTTAGGATGCTACAGAGGGACTAAGCTTCAAATTTACTTTCATGCCCCATCACAGACTTTGTGTGTGACCACGGGCAGATGAGGCTCTGTTATATTACAGAGAGAAGGCAAGTGAGCTGCACTCACTGCACTCCTCTTGAA
Organism: Pyrocephalus nanus; assembly: GCA_038380795.1. NCBI lineage: Eukaryota > Metazoa > Chordata > Aves > Passeriformes > Tyrannidae > Pyrocephalus > Pyrocephalus nanus. Next base: position 5,067,456 of record CM076270.1, on the reverse strand, counting down.
TTAGCCAAGCTTAGGAAAAATAGCCAGCCCTTCAGCATTATTGCACCCTTGCAGGTAATGTATTTTTCTATGGATCTGGGATTTCTCAAAGATGTGTTCCACAGTTATTTAAGCTGCAATAAACTGGGTCATTCTACACATTTAATTTTGAAATAATTTGCCTGTCCTTTCTGAATACACAAAGGAAATCCCTGAAATGTACTCAAATGGAGCTGGGCTATTTGTTGTGAAGTGCTTGTGTTAGCCACTGATGAGTAATAGTAAGTTCAGCTTTAGTTCACACCCTCTGAGAGACCAGGCAAGTCAAATTAACGGTAGCAGCATAATCGTACTCAAAGTTTTGCCAGCAGATAAAACATTGTTCAGGGCAACCCTTGAATTACAACCCAAGCTACATTTGCAGCAAGACAAGGCTCTTTGAAGGTGTGTTCAAATGATCATGAGTGATCGTGAGCAGTCGAATTGCCATTACGTGCAAAAGTACCACTGGTCTCTGTGTCTTGGCTAAACATGAGTGTGCCAATATCATTTATAAGAACTCGAACATAATCAACTTGGGATTTGGGTTTCTCACCTGTATCACTTGGCTTCCCACAGTGTTTGTGAGTTGCTCATAACCTGTGTGTGCAGGTTCCTTGACACACGCAAAGGCCGTATCGAGGAAGGTGATTCCTTAGCAGCAGCTTAGCTTTTGCTATACTAAAATAAACGGAAAGAGGGAAGGATTCTCTAGGTGTTTTTTGTCCACAAGTACATTTATATGCTGTATTTTGTAAATTTTTATAAATTACACCTTTTTTAAGTGTGTCCATGCACTCTGAGTCAGCACTGTTTATTGTGCAGATGTGGCCCACAGTTGCAGTTCTGTCTGAGAAGTATTTGCTGCGATTACTCACCAGGTTTTATACTCAGGTTATATCTACGACTGGAAAGCACTTTCTCTTCAGAAATTTTTATCTGTGTACGAAGGGAATAACTTCAAGGATTTGAAATGAATAAAGAATTTCTTCTTTTGTCCTGCAGCTGGTCCTCTCCTGACATCGGCTCAACACTGCAAAGAGAAGCAAATTCCAAAGCTGAAACACAGACCTAAAGATAGGAAAAATGTTGTACTTAGCAGTGAGGTATCCCAAGAGGGAAAGATGAGAACAGTTGCTTCAGAAGATGTTTTCCCTCTCCATTTAAACTTAAAAAAATCAATGCTGGGATAGTACCAGATGGATAGCTTTGTTTGAAGCCATTAAGTTTTCCAAGATGATGGGTGGATTCCAGAAGGAAAGTCCCAGTGCTCAAAGCAGCAGATCAGGGGATAGTCTGTATCTCCTTTGCTGGATGAGCTGTAGTGTGAGATACATCCAGCCGTGATTAATGAGGCTGGAGAACAAGCTCTTCAGTTACCAAACACACCTTCTTGAGTCCCGCTGGCCTGGGGGGAAAAATGCGGGCTGACAAGCACACATAAAAATCTGGATGGGTTTTTGATTAGATTGTTCCCTGTTGCTGCACAGCTTTGTGCCAGACACGAGCCCAGTGAGAGCAGAAAACTCTGCCATGTTTGCAAATACTTGATAGTCAAATAAGAGCATGACTTGGAGATACAGAATTTATCACTTAAAAATGCTGTTGTTTGACCAACAGGGTGGTTTCAGTTGCCCTATTAGTATTTGGATTTTTGTAATTTCTGCTAAGAATTTAGCAAGAAACATCAAAAGCTTTAGCTTGGGGAATTCCTAAGCAGTGATATGTTTAATACAATTACAGACTTATTTGTAGAAGATGCAGAACTTGCTGTAGGAACTGATAATTTAATTAGATTCTCTTTTTTGTGATTTATATGCCTTATATTCTGAGTACTATATTTAAAAATAAATACAAGTTAATTTTTCATAGGACATCACTTTGTTCTGCTATACAAGCAAAGAGTTGATTACATGGAAGGCACAGCTTTGATTGGCTGTAAAAATTAAGACCTCATTGTACTGTGAAAGAGCTTTCAAATACAGCTAAAGAAAACAGGCTGCATATACATAAATACATAAGATCTCCAGGGAAATATTAAAGCCATATTTGGGAATTTTATGTTGAATCTCACAAATCATATGAAATCTTGAATAGCAGCAGCCTAAACAGAAAGAAAAAAAAAACGTTCTTCATAAACTATTTATAATACGCATTTCTTAAAATGTTAACTTTCACTTTTGCACCAAGATTTAATGCAGCTGGCATGAGAGTTTTAAGTAGAGTCTCCCTCCTGTCTCTAGGCTACATACTGTGATCAGCAGAAGTGCTGGCTTTATCATTTTCATAGACATGATGCAGCAGTAGTTCTATGGCAGTCAGGGAAATTACACCAGTGAAAGTAAGAGGATCAGGCCCACATTTATTAAGTAGAAAAGAAATATTTCTTTACAGGCTCAAGAGATGTTTAATACATGTCTGGATGTATCTAATATTCAGGGAAAACAAGTTTTCTCCTGGATTGACTGTATAATTTAAAATTAATATGCCCTGGGTAAAGCAAGTTCACTGTAACTGTGGATTCCATGAAGGTCAAAGGAGTTTTATAGACTTTGTTTCCTTATTTAAACAGTGCTACAGTGATTAGATTCTACTCATTGTTAAACCCTGTACCTACCTGCAACTAGGCAAAAGCCTTATAATTTGCAATAAATACAGTGGCAGTGTGTCATAAATCTGGGTATACAGAAATTTAAGACCTGAAGATCTAAGGAAAAAAAAAAAAAAAAAGAATTCTTTGGCAGAAAGACAATATCTGTATAGATTTTCTATACAAATCAAAATCTCTCCCCCTCCAATTGCCTCTAGAAAGCACAAAGGATGTTACACGTCCCACCTATTGCAAACAGGCAGTAATATTTGTTATAGTCTTGTGGAACCATTTCCATCCAAACTGGAGCCTCTGCAGAACCCCAGCTGCTGTTTTTTGTGCCAGGGAAGAAAGAGACAAGTAGCAGGTGAGCCGTAAAACCACGCGTGGTGGAACAATTCAGCACTGACTTGTTCAGCAGAGCACTGGGAGGAAACCATCATGAGGAGGCCACAACTGGGCCCCTCCTGCCAGGGAATAACTTCACTGAGTTGTAAACCTGCCATGCCTGGGGAAGCAGAGAGACCAGAGGTATGTCCATTTCACAGAAATCTTCCTTTGTTGTGAAGTGCCTGTCAGTGCTGCAGCTGGAACCCGCCCAAGCCAGGATGGTTTCATGCTTCGGGAGAAGTGGACACAGAGGTGCAGTTTCACAAGAAAGGAGCAGTGTGACGAAGCTGCTCCTTACTGTCTGAGTGGTTGTATCAACTGGAAATATTTCTTCCAGCAAGCGTCAGGATTTTTTTTATTTCATTATAAAGTTCAGCGGGACTTCGTAGGTTTATGTGCATGGTTAACTTGTCTTCGTTTTCAATTTTCAAATCATCTCAGAACTATATGTTTATAAAATTTCAAACACCAGAAGTACCTCGTCACTCAGAAGACATCAACATCTAAAGCAGCTTGGCTTTTGTTTGCCCTGAATCTTTTCTCAGTCTTTGCTCCTCATCAGGGTGGACAGAGAACACCTCCAGACTGCAGAGGTGACATTTTGCTAATGCACAAAGCAGCTGACAATAAAAGAGGCAATATAGGTATGTATTAGGCATAAGGGGATTTTTTCCCGGTGCTGTTTGGCTGGTTCAGCTTCACAGAGTGACGATTTTCTATCAGCTTTTAAAAAGCTAGAATTATCTTGGAGCTATTTAGCCACTGCATTTCCTCAGTACATGTATGCATACACAGATAATATAACAAGAAGACAATGAAAAGAATAACACAGCTTGATTTCTTATTTCTTGTGTTGAATTGTCTCAAGTTCTCTTCGTGGGGGAAGATGTGTTTCTAATAGTTTCAGCTGGAATATACAAAGCTAATGATGTACAATGCTAATGTACAAAACAGATTTCCTATTACAGGGAGCCTCAGACAATAAACATATAATGAGTCCTCGAGTAATTTCTCACTGAAAGTTAATGGTTCCAGAAACCTTGACCTCAGTGTGGGATTTGCTTTATCAAGATGGCCAAAGCCATCACAAGTGCATAAATTGGAAAAGGGCAAAATTATTTTATCAGTAAGTTCAGAAAACTATTTAGACTAGTGAATGCAATCTACAGTGAGATCAGCCAAGGTTAGCACCAGATGTTTCTTGTCCCACATGCCACAGCTTGATTGTATTGTAATTAATTCAGCTGAGAGGTCTCTGCAAGAACTGAGTTTTCAGCACAATTTCAAGCTTGGTTTCAAATACCAGAAATCATTTCTGATTTCTTAAAACATCCTGGAAAAATGCGAAACTCTGCAGTTAGAGTGTGCCAAAAAGTACTTATAAAAATTGCATTTAAAGAGCATTAAAGGAGTATTCTCAAAGCAGTTGTGATTACCACTAGACCTCTGGGGCTCAGAGCCTTAGGCATGTATTGCACAAAGGCTTAGGGCCTTATTCACCAAACTATTTGCCCCATACCATAGTGCAAGTTCAAAGGTACAACAGAATTTTGAACTTGGTTTTCTGCACCAAGCCATAGTAGTCTTTATCCAGTTCACCACTCATAACATGAGCAAACAAAACAATCAATATTTTCCTAAGTATTTCAGAGCTCATCGTCCATCCTTTTATGGAATATCAAACCAAAGACCTACTATATTCTTGCTGGGGAAAAAAGATGCTTGCAGTTATTTAAAGTTTGAAGTCCATTTAAAAATGAATTTCATTAAAGTTAGATACTCACAGGCATGAAGTTAAGACATAAACAAAACAGAACATACTATATCATAATATACCAATTTATTTTGTTGCAATATTTGCAGAAAGAACACATTGAAATGCACTTCCAAACTACTTTAAACCTAATTCTGGAATACAAGCCTGAGACAAAATGACAAAATGTTAGAAATTATGGTTTTGGTTTTCAGAGGTATTGACCACTTCAAGCCTATATTTAACTTCAGGTAGAATTGTGTTCAGCATGTCTGAAAATTGGGCTCTAAATTAAAGATAAGTGTTTTTACCTGGGTAACATCCCTGTAAGTACCACCCACAAATTATATAGTCATAGATCTTCCCCAGGAAAATTGTCTTTTGGATTATTTCAAGATAAAAACACAGACCAGTGTCAGCCCTCTTACAAGCTGAGTACTAATGCAAGGAGTGGAAGGAACGATTTATTTGCAATCTTCTAATTGACCTCAGTGGAGTTGGGCCTGGACCAGTTAAAACATTCATGAAAAGCAGTTATGGAGCATGAAGAGTACCCAGTCTAAAGCATTAATGTCCAGGTGATATTAAAAGTAATTTGTTTAAAAATTGCAGGGAGGGGAGGAGCAAGATCCTGGATGCATTGAGGACTAAATTCCTTCCATTTTCTGCTGTTCTTTTGTTATTATTATTTTTTAAACAGTTGCAGAAACAGAAGGTGATGTTTTTCCTTGGGCTTTTCCTTCCTCAGCATTGACCAAAGTGTTAGTGATATTCCTTGCTTTCACCTCAGTCCTGCATTATCCTGATTTTTAAACTAATGTGCCAACACATCATGGTTTCATCCTTTCTGAGGAATGACACAGGCAGTTAAAGGCATTAAAACAAATAGGCCTCCAAAATCAATGTGTTTTGCAGGAAGTAAGAGTGGGGGTATCCAAAGCCAGAGGGTACGTTCAGAACAGGGGAATTCAATTCCAGGGTGTCACAAAGTGTACTCCATCACCACAGCATGGCAGAAACCTGTTCTTAATGCTATGATAGATGCTCTAAATATGCCACTTACTCAGAGTTATTGGATATGGGAACATGCAAATCTACCAATAGTGTAAGAGCTTTTGCTTTATGAAGGGCACAGCTACCAGAGGTAACTGCCTCCCTAAGGGTCTAACAGGAGCTTTTCAGATAGTTCCCAGTCCAAACATAAGCCGCTGTTGCTGTGTGATCTGCAGCTAACAAGTGCCTGCATGGAAATCACCTGGCAAAAGTGGAGCCAGATAGGAACGGGAAATTTGAGTTGCAAAAGCGAACAAACAGATTGGTAGGAAACATCTGTGACCTTCCCTGTCCAGTACATCTTTTCTCCAGTTCCCAAATCACTGACCTCCCCTGTGGTCCTTTACGATTTCTTTCCAGAATCTCCCAAAATGAACAGGGGCCATGTGCCCATTGTCCTTTGAACACGTGGATGTTGTGCTGCACCTCCTCCAAGGGGGGGAAGAGCTGTGTAGTCATCCCAGAGTTATAAAAGACATACATTCAACAACTAATGTAGCAGCCCAGCTGTTGCCCAGAAAAGATCTGTATGAGCCTGTGATGCTAATGTTTATTTTCTCTCAGAGGGATGTAGCAGCCACGTGGCAGAGTCACCTCGCCAAGGGCAGTGACTGCTCCCACCCAAAGGCTGCCCATCCTGGAAGTCACTGCCTCACCGTTTGTCCCAGCCTCTCTCCAAAGCCCTCTCCTGCCTACCTTTGGCTACCTGCAATTTTATTATGGAAGCACTCAAGACAAATAATTTTGGAGATGAAAAGCAAAAGAAAATTTTGAACTGAGGATTTTGTTTCAATGTCTGGAGAGGTGTGGTCTCAACACCTTGTGTCCTTGTATTTAATTTGTGCTTCCTGCTTAGTCTGAGTCTTACAGACACAGCTGCAGCCTGTTGCTCAGACAAATCAAATTTTAATCAAACACAACTAATTTCTTTTCTTATATATTTTTCTTAAAAAAAAAAAAAAAAGAAAAAGAAAAAGAAAAGAAGAAAAAAAGAGAGAGATTTCTTGCAGGGATATGTATTTTTAGAGAAGAAGCAAAGTCTCCACTAAAAAATACCTGACGAATATTTTTCAAGTAGGCCTATTTTTTAAGGTCTCTTCCTAGTGAGGTATCTTTGATGTATCTTCTTCTGCCTAGAAAACCTATTGATATACAGCCAAACAGAGAGCAGGGAAAAAAATCCACTCTTGTATGTCACCGGATTCTTAATCTATTTTATGAGCCTTAAACAGTACTACTCTTTGCACTGTAGAAATCTCAAAAGATCCAGAAACTCCATTTTTTCTCCTTCTGTGGCTTTTCTAAACCTGAAGTTTTACTTTTCATGAGTATTTTTAACAGGCACAAACCTTTTTAGGCTATTTCTTACATCTATGCTTTGTCAAGGAAGAAAGAAGAAATCCTGTGAATCAGATCCCATGTGCATAATCACACAACTCTACGAACTAAACGCATCCATAAAAAGCATTCAGCTCTAACATTACTGTATAGGGAATGCTTAGCCTCAAAAATTATGCTGTTTGGACTAGCAACTTTAAATACATGTAATGAGCAATCCATCTGTACTCATACATTTCCTTTTTTTAGCATAAATCAGGGGACATGAGAAACATGACAGTGTCTATAATAAACCTGCTAATTACTTCACCTTTTGTAGTTTTTGCTTCTCTTTTTGTTTCACATTTCCCTTGTAATAAGATACGGAAAGTTAAAATTTTTTAAAAAATTGATCAGATCTCAAGTGCCAGCCAGGAAGTTAACAGTAGTAACCTCAACCACGTTTACAATGAGCTTCATATTTGTTACCCTTTGTAGAACCAGTGCCCAGCAAGGTCTTCTGGCCATCCCAGAGGAAACCTACACCTCCTCCTTGTCATCACACTTAAAAGAGTGGGTGCTGCTGAGGGAGCAGCTTCTCATTTGCTTCACCTCATCCCAATTTACAGCCCAGCCTCAGCATTTTCCAGAGACCACAATGGGTTTCTTCCAATAACCTCTCACCTGCCCAAAATCCCTTGTTTCTTTCCATCAGCTAAAAACAATTTCTTTACATCTCAGCCATCCCACTTAGGGGTCTTGTCCAGCAACAGGGATCAGTTTTAGACCCTTGTCTCAACCACTCTCCAATCTCTCCATCCTGAGGCCTTTTTTCTCTCCTGTTAGTCATTTAAGTTTAAATAAAAAAAACATTTTCAAGATTTAGGGGGAGAAGGGCCTTCTCCTTTTGTATTCCAATTTTGTTTCTATTTTACATCTTCCTTCCAGTCCTATTTCATTGTGACTGCAGCTTTCTTTTTTTCTTTTTTTTTTTGAGTAAAAAGCCTTAATTACTGTTTATCTGCATTTGCCTAGATCCTATCTCCGACTTACTCCACCATCAACAACCACACTAGGAAATCACACAAGGGAGAGACACTGGGAATACTCCAGCTGCAGGGAAAGGTTCGATCAGAGCTCACATGCTATTAGACACCAGAGAGCCCAGCAACACAGGCTCAGGAAGCTCACTTTCATTAGCTCTACTCATCATCCAACCACACGTTTCACATTCCTATCATCTTCCCTTATTTCTCTATTCCCTCCTGAGATCTCCAATGCTTCTCCCCTCTTACTGAATTTCCATTAAGCTTCTTTCCCCCTTTTGTTGCTTTAGCCCTGCTGTGCTTTTCCCCACAGTGTTTTGCTCTGCCTTTGGAGCAGGCAGAGCAGCAAGCATGGAGAGGATGCAGTGATTCATTCCTCTAGCTTTCACCTCAAATGTACAGCTACAGCAGGGAAATTTAGATGTCATATCTAAGTTGCACCTGGGGAAGTAAATTTGCAGAGGAAGCAATAGGGCTGAAGCTACTTGGGGGAAAAAAAAAAAAAAAAAAAAAAAAAAAAAAAAAAAAAAAAAAAAAAGCCTGTCTTGAAAGTAAATTTATTCATTATCTGCAAAGCAACATTTTTTAACAATATGGCACATTTGTTCTGTTTTGAGATTTTACATCTTAGTTACTTCATTAATTGTGCTGATTTCACTTTGTGTTTCTTATTAATTTGTTTCCTTCTGGTAGTGGGATTCTTTAGTCTTCAGTGCCTAAGAGGAATGCTTGGCACTGGGATGGGACTGCTGTCTGGGATGTTTATGCCATTTTCTACTCTATTCTGGATTGCTTGTTGAACCCTTGCAGCGTTCCAGGTTGTGGACATAACTCCAGCCTGTTTTCCTCCCTCAGCTCTGTTTTGTGGCCTGCAGTTAAAAGGTTTACTTGTCTGAGTTAGAGGCAGAAGAGACTTCATATTTTACTGCATTTTTTTAAATGCATTTGCAGAATTTCTGTAGAAAGTAAGGTTATCAAGTTGTTCTGATTCAAGTGTGTTCAGAGGTTTAGTCTCCTGACAAATGAATAAGGACCTTAAAACTCTTTTCTAAACCTATTTTAGAATTATTTTTCTTTTTAGTCATGTACATTAGCAGAGCTCAAGTCCTGATGAGCACGAATATACTTTCTCCATTGGTCCAGGAAGAAACCTCTGCTTACACTCACTGGTTTGAAATGTAAGCGGTACCAGAAGGGTTGTGGGGATATAGATATTCCCTTCTGGTTTTATGTACAAATAAGGCATCTTCCAGCAGGTTCATTTTTTACTATTTTCCAAATATTGAGCTGAAAGTATTCCCAAGGTGCGAGAGCTGAGCTGGAATTACTGAGCTGGGGCAGCCTGGAAAGCATTTAGGACCGACTACCTCAGGGACCGACATGCAATCCGAGTTTGCTCTTTCTCCTGTTCTTCCAGGAAGCTCAAGGGCTTGGACTAAGCCAGTTGTTCACTTCCCAAATGTTTCCCCAGTGGAGACATCCCCTGAGACCCCCTGAGGTGAGTACAGCTGTGCTGAGCTGGCTCAGGACCATTTTTAAACGGGACTCAGGGAAGGGAATTGCAGGAACCCAGGAAGGGAGAATCTGCTCTGCCGTGGCTCTCCTGTCTGTCCCTTAAAAAGGTTCATTCCCCTGGGCCTCATTTCCATATCCCCGTTTTACCTCAAAGGAGACTCCTTTCCTCTGCTTGGTCTACTTAAAAACATCTGCTACAAAGAATGTGTAGCACTTTAATAGGAACTTGATCTCAGATGGCACTATTTAGTTTTATTGTAATAGTAGTAATAAGTGTATTAAGCACAAGCAATGTGCTCCATGAAGAAATAGATTTAATGCATTTAACTGGATTCTCCCTGAATGGACACCCATTCTTGTTCAGATCACAAGAAGCATCTCAGATGGTACTTTGAGAGATGATAGAATACCTGTCATCCTTATACCAGAATAAAGTAGAGAAGGAACATTAGATTTCCACTCAAGGCCTGTGAAAATAATTTTTTTTTTCAGATACTTGGATTTTATTTCATTATGTTTCCTTTTCTTAATTTAATTTAATAATATGTTTCAAATCTATTTATCCAAATGCATCTGTTTTATACTTGGGGAAATACAATCTGAAAAGAAAATGTAACTTTTTTCCAGTAAAGTTAAAAGAATGAAAGGCAAATAATTTTAACATATTGCCACTTAAAGTCATCTTGTTTGCTGATAAAATACGTGGTTAAAGCGTTTCCAGAAATCAATTCTTGAAACAAAACAGAGCTTTCCTGGCTAATGAATGGAGATACATTTATTTATTTATAGGGCGTTCATCATTCTAAATCCTTCATGTTTTGCAAATATTAGTAACTCTATCCATGCAGCACTGAAAAAAAGGGAAGTCTTATTACCTCCATGAGGCACAGAAATCACATGATCTGCCCACACTCACCAGAAAGATGCATGAAAAGTATAATTAGAATGAAAAAAAAAAAAAAAAAAAGAAAAGATATTCTTACTGCACTACTTAACCAGTAAAAACCTCCCTCTGTCATCCAATACTTCTAACCTGAAACATTAAACATCCTCGAGCAGGCAACCAGGACTATCTAACTAGATTAAAAGGGTATTTCTTTTTTCCAAATACATCCTTTGACTTCTTTCCTTTTATTTTCTGAGCCTCTACATGATACATGAGTTATATTTCCAAGCTTTTTCCTGAAGTCATGAGGACTAGAGGAATTATTTTAAAATATCATTGAGATTGTCATCTAATTGCATGCCCTCTAGAGGCTGAGTTGTAAGAAGCCTGCTAAATGAGAGACCTTTTGTACTTCAGCGTGGCCATACCACTCATTTGGTGCTTGCATTGTTTTCAGGAATCATAAAATTGTTTCACATTACATTAGAATCAATAAGTTGAGTATTTGATTAGATATGTGCCCTTTATGATGCCTAGTCCTTAAAAGGTCATTAGTTTTTGTCTATGCAAAGTGGTAGTATTGCCAGGATATCCATACCTAAGCTTGCAAATCATTCAGGAAACAGAGAAATGTTGTGGCAATACTGTTCAAATGTGACCACTGACAAAACTTTTATGGGCAATCTCCAGACACATGTAAAAATTAGTCTTTTAAAGTGTTTTGCATCTTTGCCTCAACAAAGTCATTAGGGCTTTTACCAACCAATTGAAGTGTTAAGTGAGTCCAACAATGAGGAAATTCTGCTTATCATTGCTGTTTTGAAAGAATATGCGGAAAATTCAGTGTAAAATGTTTTGCTGAATTCCATATTTCTCCCTTGCAAATGCAAGCCCTCACTCTGTGGCTCCTTGTTTGCATGTTTAATGTTATGCAACTCTGTGAGACTCCTCGTTCCCATGGAATTCAGATGCTGCACATGTGCGTTTGCAGGGCCCTGACCGCGAGCAACACTTGCTCAATGCCATAACTACCAGTTGAAAAACAAAACAAAAATCAACTCTAATTGTGCCCATTTAAATTCAAACATTGAAAAATGGCTTAAATATGGTATTACTGAATGTAAATTTTATAAAAAGTCTGAAGATTTTAGGATTCTGTTAGCTCTTTATTCCCTCTGTAACGAGGCTGTTACATGGCATGGCTCAGATTGATGTTGAAAATAATGCAGCTGCTCCTGCAGCTGCAGCAAGAATTCACAGAAGCCAGGATGCAAAGCAAGCCTTGCTCAAAGTCCTTGCCTTTGGCTTTCTGTTATGAGTTTGTTTTTTCTCTTATTTATTTGCTTAATTCCAGCATCCTCTGAAATTATGCTTTGCTGGGAATAACTGAGGGTTAAAACTTTAATGGCTTTTCTTTGCCTCACAAATGAAAAACCTGGAATTTACCATCTTCTGAAACAAGACTCACTCTGACAGCAGCAAATTGTTGTTCATTTTGGCTTCTTTTTCAACATGAACAGTTCAGGGTTGGTCACTAAGACAGTAACAGTCAAGAAGAAAACACAGCATTAAAAAGGAGGGGAAATACTTCATGATGAAGTGTGTGGGTGTACAGGAGCATCTTTGCATTTCTGGTATTTAAAAAGACATTTATTCCTTTGGGATCTCACCTCAAAACCCTAGGCCCGGGGTAAACCTAGATTTCAGTAATCTCAGAGGTATTTGACACCATCCTCACCCCATTTCCTAACCTTCAGGTCTGGGGAGGACAGCTGACACCTTGTTGGTTCTTTCCTGGACAGGTTGATATTAGATAAAAAAAAAATTTTAAATAATTTTGAGACTAAGCCTTACACATAACTTAAACCTAACAGGAATAAATCACGTCACTCAAGTCTTTCATAGTCACCTTGTAAGGCCTTCAGAAAAAATAATTCCCATGGAGATTTACAAAACAAGTGATCCAAAGAAGCAAAGCACCATCATTCACCTCCCAAACCCGAATGTCCTAATGCCTGTTAATTTGGTATATTCAATTACTGGCCAAAAGTGACCTGTACTCAGCACACTAAAGCAACTGTGAATCCCTGCTCCTCTTTAATTTTAAATTTCAGAGCTAAGAGAACACCTTGGAAGACTTCTGCTCATGGCAAAGTTCATAGCTCTTCATAGTGCTTGCATTCCACGTGTAGCCACACCAAACCCTTCAAGCTTCTCCTGGCAAAATCAGCTGGATAAAAGGTACTGATACAGTTCTCTTTCAACACATATAAGATGTTTGGTCACCTTAGTACAAGTTAGTATTCAGGTTGGAGTATCTTGCATCCACTGGAGCTTTGCAGAATTTTCTCAGGAAGGTCATAAAATGAAACATTAGAGTAGTGTAACTTAAAGGTTACAAAAGCATGGGCTACAGAATCAGCATCAGTCTGTGACAGCACTGGCTTCAGTCCCAGTGTGATTTATAGGAAATAAAGGCAGGAACTAAGCACACATTTAATAAAATGAACAAAAACATGTTAGAATCAATGACTGGACCTGAGTTTTGGGTGGGGATTTTTGTCAGTGGCTCACAACCACCACGGGATTTCCCTTGACTGTCCCTGCCCTTACAGATTTGTGTCATTGCATACAGCAATGGTGGAGACCATGGTTTGATCACAAATCCCAAATGAGAAACTTGTACCTATAGAACTTGTGCCAGGTACGTTTCTGCTCATCAAGGGAAGAAAAACTTCCCTGCTGTTCTTGTAGCACGTCAAGGTTAAAATTCATATTGACAAAAATAACGCAGCAGAGGTAATAAACATTCGTAGGGATTAAAATAATTGCACAAAATACAATGTCTGCACTGGAAAATGAAGACACCAAGCTAGAAGAAGAAATTAAAAGCAGAAGCCATACTAAGAAACTAAAAGCTGTCAAAGGACTGCCTTGAATGTTAATCTGAGCTATTTTAGCCAGTCCTTTTTCAGAACCTTTTCTTTCCTGCTAACTTTTATGTTACAGCTCTATTGCCTGTACAGAGTTGCTGAAATGAAGCTCTGCCTGTCAGGAGCTCTTTTCTGTGTGTGCTTTAGCTCCCAGTTGTTAGTGGATTTGCTTCAGCTGCCATATTAAACCGTTGCATGTCAAATTACAAAGCAATTAGGGTGAAATGCATAGTCGTAATACACAGGTTAAAAAAACCTCCAGAAACCCTAACTTTAAATTTTCTGGGTTTGTAATGATGACTTGGGAAAGTATTAAAATATCTCTTTAATTAGTATAATCCCCAAATTACTGACATGTGCTTCACCTGGTGTCACACAAGTATTTTATCTTTCCATTTTTCTCTTTTTCCTTCCTCACAGGCTTTTTTTGCCTAAGAATGTTTAAAGCTCATTATTTCACACTGTGAGAAATGGAAGAAGCATAACTTGAGTATCTACTGAAGCAGCTAGTGAAATAAAGAGGTGGACAGGTAAACTGTCCAAATGCTTTATCCTGTATCCTGACCCCTAAATTTTGATTCATTCTGTCTAACATGACTGCACAAAGACTGTCTCTAAGCCCAAAGCCCTGAGAGCTGTGCCATAAACAGAAGGCAGAAGTGGTGGTATGAAGAGGGAGTCTAGAGGATGGGTCAGCAAGAGCTGCCACCACTGTGCTCTTAATCAGGAGCCAAAGAGGGACGGATGCACAGCTATGGCTAACTCGTTTAATATCTCTGCTTACCATCCCTGCATCCCAGGGGGACTCATCAGATTTAATTACATATCTAATGCGAAATTCAGCCTCACCCTGTGAGTTATTGCACTTCCTCAATTCCTCTTACACTGTAGAACCACAGCACTTCACAGGACTGGTCCTGCCATGAAAATTAATTAGTTTATGCCGGAACAGGGCTTTCAACATACAGATCATTCTGTATGACAAAGTAGTATTAGATAACAAACCAAGTTATTCAATTGAATTACGGAGCCATAAGAAAATTATTGTCTCTCATTTTTAATCAAGCAGGCTCCAAGCCAGATTAGTCCCTGATGATGATGCTTTGGCTATTTCAACAGGTTTTATTGCCACCAGAAAAGTTTCTCCCTCCTTTTGCTCCTGTGCACCCTACAGTTTTCACTGCTGTATATTTAATACGCTCAATAAAGCCAGCTCCAGGTTTCAGGTGAACCCTTATCTTTGGTAAGCATTAATTGTTAAAACAGCTTGTTGAAGGTAACTAAAAAGCCTTGTTGGTTTGGAAACAAGCATCTCCACCTTGTTTCATTTTAAGTTTTGTATAACCATCCTGTTTAACCATCGCTCACTGCAGAGATAACATGAGTTTAGAAACAGCTCTGAAAGTTCAGGAGAATTAAGCACCACTAGTTCTGCATTTCTTTTCATGGCATCTGAGAATTCTCAGGTTATAGATGTGCAGAGGATTTCATATGCATGAATGCTTCAGTGCCCTCCCACCAGTTATCAGACTCTTTATTAGCCTCCATAACCCAAGCAGAAGAATTTCACTACTGCTTTTAAGGGTCACTTGAGTAGAAGCTTAAAGACAAATTGTGCTGCAGAGGTCATAGAAATCAGTAGTTAACTTGGCCAAAGAGAACTTAGTTTTGTTTGCTGAGGGACAGAGGGTGCATGTTGTTTGCATGGTCCTCTTTGCAAAGATGAATTTCTGATCATAGGGACTCTTCTGTAGACAAAAGCTTCCATTTTTCTGGACTCGCTAAAATCTTTGGGACAGATAGGTGTTAATTTATACCACTGGAAGACCTGGACTAACTCTATAACATTTTCCATTGCTCATTTAGGCTGTCCTCTCCATGGACCCCTGCTGCATGAGCATCCTTCTTAGGAGAAGAGCAGTAGAGACTTGCCAGAACCTGCTCTCTGCTCCCTTGTTCCTTCACCCTGCATTGTACTCTGCTGGTTTTTACACTTTCCCTTTCATTTATTACTCTTACATTGGAAATCAGATACAACAGTCATAAAGAACAGCAACACTAAGGAAATAAAAGCTGCAACAACGTAAGACAAGAAAAAAGAATGCCAGTTAATGAATTCTATGTAGAGAGATTCCTCCTACAGGGAGCAATACGAAGGACATTCACAAGCAAAAGAGACCCTCAGTCCACTAAAATTCCCTCTCCACCTTGATATGATGGCCTTTTTAAACCTTTCCTTAGTTTCTCAGTGCCCTATTTGCAGCCTTCCTTTTCTTCCCACTCTCATGCCTTGCTTGTCTCCCTATTGTTTCTTGTGCTGGACTTTTCTTTGGGTAGTTGTGTATTTTTTTTATTACTAGAGAAAAGAACTATGTACACAAAGAAAGATAGTAGATTTCTTATTAAGTGTTCAATAAAATTATTGACTTAACCTCTAGCACTGATTTGTCATAGAATCATAGAATGGCCTAGGTTGGAAGGGACCTTAAAGATCATCTAATTCCAACCTCCCTGGCAGGGACACCTTCCACTAGATCATGTTGCTCAGAACTCCATCCAACCTGCCCTTGAACACTTCCAGGGATGGGGCATCCATGACTTCTCTGGGAAACCTGTTCCAGTGCCTCACCACACTCACCATAAAAAATTCTTTCCTAATATCTAAACTAAACCTAATCTCAGTTTGAAGTCATTCCCCCACGTCCTATCACTACCTGCCCTTGTACATATTTCCTTTTTATTGACTTGACAAGTTTCTGTGTGCCTCAGCTTCGTTCTAGTTCCAAAGTGTAACCAAAAGGGAGGATCTCTACCAAGGCTGTCTTTGTTCAGGTGGGGTGGCCCCAGTTAGGAGCTTGGGAGTTGCAGGAAACTCTTTACCATAAAAAACATCGCAAGAGTTAGCGGTGGAGCTTTGCGTTTGGTGAACACCAACAGCTAAAATGGTAGCTCTCATCTAACACATCTCTTTTTAATTAATGAGAGTCAATGAGCAGAACTGAAGGGACAGCAAGGGGACACCCAGCCTGGGATGGTGACAAGCAGTTCGGGTTGGTTTTGATCAGGGTAACCTGTTTGTCTGGTAGAGCTAAAGCAAGGAAAGGATCTCCATCCCCAGCCACACCTCTCTGGCTATGTTTGATCCAAGTGCCTGCTGTGCCAGGAGTCAGGGCCCTTCTTTGAGTGGATCTGAGGCCGACAGCTTTTGTTACTGCACAATAGGTAATGGAAGTCACTACAGGTCTGAAAACGTCTCCTTTAGGTTTGGGCTTTCCTAGGGCTTGGTCCCACAGGAGTGTGATTATTTTGTGAAGTGAAAGAGAGCTCTCTCTGTACTGTGAGCTCTCATTGAATTCCTGCCTCATCCTGGAGGCAGGATTGCCCAGAGCAGTTCTGAGATGCAGACCTTTTAATAGCATGTGGGCAGATCTAATCAAGCCCACAGCACAGTCTGCAGAACCCTCCTAAACCAAACTTTGCCCCTCTGCACTCCTTCTTTACAAGTACTCAGCTCCCACCATTTCAAAGCAATCTTTTCAGAAAATCAATAGTTCTTCATCTCCTTCAGAATGAGAGCAAGTGGGACACTTGGACGTTTGCTTTGTAATCTCTTCAAAAATTGCTTTCTTGTCTTCCCAGCAGAATTAGGAAATATTGCAGTACCAAATATATAAAAAACCTCAAGCTTTTTTAGCACAACGTCTCAGAGGTAAGACCAATCTTTGTATTCCTTTTCATTTAGGGATTACCCTAAGCTCACTGCTCTGTTTATACCTTAGGCACACACACACATATCCTTGTTCCTCACACAGAGAAATTATTTGTTCTCACAACTCCGCTTTTCAGGAGCCTACTGTAAAAACCTTTACCGTTTTAAAATTTCCGTTTTCTCTCCCTCTTCCCTCTCAGTGGCCCTTTAGCTGTGAAAATGAACTGCTCTGCTCCCGCCGTGCAGAGCTGCTGAATCCAGTCATGGAAGGCTGGCCAGGCATGGAAGGCTGGCCAGGCTTCACATCCCGTCAGTGGCAGCGCTGACCTTTTTTCCCTAATTGACAATGCGGGGCTTTGTGCTAATGGGGTGACATCATCACGCAGAGCTGGAATGCTCTCCCTGCTGTCTCTTTTTTGTCTCTTGGTAATTTGCTCCCACACTTTTAGAGGAAGTATTTCCCTAGGAGGGAGTGTAAGGAAGACACAGTGCCTGAAAAACATATGCAGAAAACATCTCTGATTTTTCCCTCTTTATTTTTCCCTAGTCACACTAGGTACCGACCATGTATCCTGAGCCCTCACTGAATCTTTCTTTTCCTTCTTCCAGGTTGTGATCACTGATGCTTCGTCTCTATATTTGCTTTGCCTCACTGTCCTGAGACCTTCTACTGGGGAGATTGATTCCTCTTGGGTTTGAGTTATAATTGTAGTTGTTAGCCTACTGTCCTTTTACAGCTCTAATTTTATTCAAACAACTTGTTAGTAAGATCCTTGAGCATCTCCACAGCAATAAATAGTTAATTGAGGTGCCTAATTTTGTGTTAAATTGCTGGCAGTTTATATTACTGAGTATCACAGCAAAAGTTAAGTTTTAAAATAACACTTTAAGGAACACATGGAGAGGAAGAGGCCCCAAAGAAATGGAAAATATTAAGAGCTTTATTTAGCCATCTTGTGAGATTGGCTCACTCGTTTCAATAAATACTGTAACTTTTAGAGATACTGCTTGTCCTGGTTTCAACTTCCTTAAAACTTAAAAAATTTGTCTTAATGATTATTATAGATTGGCAGCCATGTGCCCAAACATTCAGTCTTGTCTTAGCCCACAAACCACATAAATGCATGTGATGGGCTTTCATTGGAGAAGACAGAAAGAGCAGAAGTTTCACGGTCTATCCCCCTCCCTTTGTCCCCTCTCCCATGTCTGACATACTAGGTACTCCTAGTTCATGGTATATATATATATATATACTTCCAGCCTGCACCAAATGTAATGGATTAGCTCAGATCCCAGGTATTTTAGTGGATCTGTTTACCCTATGCTGTTTTAATTAGCACAGAAATGCACTGGGAGCAGCAGCAGTAGGAGAGAAGGGAAGTATTGACCATCTGGAAGAAGCAGCCTCTTAAATCACTCGGGCCAGCTCTGCAGGACCATGGCTGGCTGTATCCTTTCCTCAAGAAAGCAAGGATGATAAGACAGATAAAATATAGAGGGGAAAAAAGGGGAAAGATTCAGAAGGGAGAGAGGAAGTAAATCTCATTACTATTCAAGACTATTCAAGGTTGGAGGAAGAGGGATTTATCTATTTTCCCTTTTTTTGCCTAAACAATGCCCAAGTATTTCATAAGAGTATCCTGGATTCCTGGACACATTGCAGTGATCTCCATGTTGTCTTATCCCTTCTGCAACTGAGCATTGTTCAAGAGGGCTATGGCAACTACATTATTAGCACACCCAGTAAAAACTTCCCCTGGTTATTTGAATTGTATTTCCCATTTAATTTTGCGTGTTATCCTTAAAGACACAATAAGTATTTTAACCAGGATTTGTTTCTTACATTCTGTTTTAGTCACATTTACCCTCAACTTAAGTTAGCTACCACAAGCTATTGTGAGTTATAGAAGGAGTTGGGGGTTGTATTACTTTGAACAGTAAGACTAAGCTTAACCCTAACCCTAAGCCTACTGTCTTTGCATGGGTGCCTAGTAAACTATCTGATAGCTGGGAACAGTAATTATTAATACAGTTCAATATTTCTCTTATATCTATAGCCTAAGATTAGTGCTTTGTCCTACTCAGCACCACATAAACAACTGAGACATGAGCTTCAGCCCCCGATAGCAATTAGCATAATATGGTTAAATCTCTACTATGAAAAGCCCACGATTAACCTTGCCAAATTTCAGCCCAGAGCCAAATTTATTGGCTTTCTTTAAATAAATCCCCAATTTATTGGGATTTTTAAAATATAAACAGGTTAAATACGGTGAGTAAAAATAGTGTTTAGACTGGAAGTGCTGACAAAACCTTTACTGCAGCAATGTGGACAATGCAGCTGTAATAATGGCAAGTGTGCCCTTATCACAGCAAGAAAAATGTAAGGAGTCCTGAATTTGCAGTGAATGAGCCATTACTTATGTCTATCACAAAGAAACAAGAGTACCGAACAAAAAAAGATACAATAAGGGTTGGATTTTTTTTTCCCCAAAAGAAAACTAAAAATAAAAAAGATCAGATGTGACTCAGGCTTTCAAACAATAAAAATAGCAAGATAAAAGAACTAGGTTGCTTCATTGCCTAAAGAAATGGCTAGAATCTTAAAAAGTCTGAAACGTGATTGTGAGAGACTCACTTTATGGGCTGCTAAGGAGGTGCTGACCTTCGTCATCAATAGATTGCCTGAGCCTTTGTGGTATTCAGCAGTAAAGGAAGTGCTTAAAAAGTCATCCTGCTGAAAGATGGACTGGAAAAATCTCCAGTTCAGATCTCAGCATAGCTGTTGTCAGTGCACATGCTCATTCAGAAAGTCTGTCTGTAAATCTAATACAGATAAATCTTGCTTCATTTTTAAGCGATAAAACCGGAGCATCCTCACCTTTAGAGATGGATCAGGATATCTGGAATTCAATATAAGTGAAATTATTATAGAGGAGGGCAGCTAATGACCTACCTGTTGTGGGGCTTTTGGATGTGTTTTGCTGTAGTGCTATATTTCCCTGTCTGTACTAGAGGACATTGAAGGAGTGGGATAACACAAGTGCCAGTGGTGTAATTTTCTTCCACTTGCTCCACAGTCCCGGACGCAGTTTTGCCCGTTCCAACAGTTGCACTGAAATGAACTGTAGCAGATGATTGCCCTGCGATTTCAAATGGCCTTCTGGGAGAAAAGGACTATTATGGATGAAAGAGTTCAGTTCCTATAACTTTCTGGAAAAGTCCCACCCTTGGCTAAGCAGCACAGCAATATGGCAGTTGTCATTATGTGTATCTTCCAGCAGGGTGAATTAGCCATGGTGGGGTAAGAGGCTAACACAGCTATAGGGCTGCTGGGAGGCAAGGGAGCTGGCTGACAGACAGGTGGGGTATCTTTGCACAAAATGCACGTGTGTTGCAGATAAAATCATGATCTGGATGAAAAATGCTGTGATGTTATCCTTGAGAAACAGTGCAGCATGGAACATTTACAGCAGACAGCACAAAGTACAGATGGGCCACTAATGGCTGGAGCTTCTGGGACAGCAGATGAGGTCCCAGGCCACCTTGTGCTGCAGGGCAAGTGAAAGCAAACCAAAACAGTGACAACAGCAATCTCTGCCAGATTTACTGCCCTCTTCAGATCTGATTTTTAATTTGTCTCTGAGTCCTAACAAGGTGCCTTCAAACCCAGATCATGGATCTCCTTGGACTGCTGTAAAATGGCCATTGTAAGGAACCTGCTCCAGAGGAAGAAATGTACTAAAGTTCTGCTTCTCAGCTGATGTATCACACACACCATACCCCCCCAGATCTACAAACCATGCCAGGGTATGATTCAGCAGGCCAACACTGACAAATCCATCCTGCAACTGCAGGAGGCAGCTGCAATCCTCAGAAACAGAGACTTGTGCTGTCTACCGACTGATTTTACTGAAATGGGGAAACAGATCTTTTTCTGCAGCACAGTCCCACGGAATTCACACCCCAAAGAGCAGGAAACAGCAGTGCAGTGGTTCCAGTTTCAAGGCAGCTTAATTCCCTCTGGGAACTACTGAAAGAAATTCCTCTCTCCTGCCACTCCACTCCAATCAATGCTGAATGGTTCTGCCTTGCTATATGTAGATTCAGGAAGATAGCACTGCAGCTTTTGGTGTGTAGAAAGGTTTTACTTCACAACTTCGAGGGCAGAAGCTTTTTTTGGTTGAAATCAAAGTTTAAATTCTGAAGAAGAGAGGGCTCATCAAAGAACTGGCAAAGAATTTAACAACTAGGTGCTGGCTGAAATGCCTGTGTGATTTATCAGCAGGTTCTTCTCTAATCTGATGTGAGATAATAGGAGAAGGTGTTGAAAGCAGAATCAAACTAGATACAGAACAAAAAGCATAAGCAATAGGGTTCATAAAATTATGCACATAGGGAAGTTTACATTATCCAGTAGGCAGGCCACTCTCCTGTGGAAGATTTCTTAGATGGGGAAATCAGCAGATAAGAGCAGATTTTAAAAGACAAATAATCTTATGTTCATTTTACATGTTTGGGATTTTTTTTCCCTCACAAGCTTCTTCATTTAAAGAGATGTGAATCACTTACTGATAGACTAAACAAAATACTTGGCTGTAGTAGCTGGTAGTGCCAGGGTCAGACACTTCCTAGCAAAGATTAACCCTCAAATTTGCAGAAAGCTGAATTTGCTTATCAAAGATCAGGAAGATCATTCCTGAGAACTCACAAATTAAGAGTAGTTTCCTTCTAACTATAGCACTAAGTTGTTTATATATATTCCCCTGCATAGTGATTCATTAGAAGCATTTTACAGTAAATGCTTCCAAAATAAAAAACAGACATTTTAACCAAAGTCTCAGGGAAAGAGTCAACTGACAAAGATAATGATTTTCTAAAAGCTTTTCCCTAGAAGTGTGTTTTTTTTATTGAGGCAGTGATTAAAGTGAGCCTGCCTGAGTTATAATGTACCTCTATTGCACGACCCAAAGTCATGTTAATCAGCTTGAATACCTAAAAATACAGTAGGAACAGTGTAAATCCACTTGATACAGCAAAGTTCACTTCTCTGGTCCACCAGAGAAATGTCTGTAACTGACCAAAGAATTATTGGTCTGCATTTTTCTTTTTCCTCTCTTCTTTTTATTTCAGGGTAAATTAATTTTAAATTCTTAAGACAGTCTCATGCAAGGAGTTTGGTCCAGCCAATTTCCCATTCACACTGGTATCAATCCCCCACCAGATACAGGGCTTTGCTTTTGTTAGTTTTCTGGCAAGGAGAAGAGCCTGATAATTCTCCTTGCAGGCTCTTAAGTACTATATGGCTGCTCAGGGGAAAAATTCCTGCAAAAATCTGGTGAAGAACCTTAAAACTTATTTTTCAGAGTTCTGTAGGGCCCTCAGGGAGCAATCCACTCAAGAGGCTGTCAAAGTCCTCTATTTCCCCTCCAGAACATTCCACAGCCATATGCTGCAGGGCCACATGGAGCTCCAGCACAGGTCCCAGATGTGACAGTTTTGTTGGCATGACATGGCACCAAGATCATCAGGCTCATCCCCTCAGCTGGGGCTGGGACTGGCTGGAGTCTCTCTGCTCCGCTGCACAGTGAAGATAAATCATAATTTCCTAAATTACCTAGTGCTGAAGCCAGAACTGAAAAATGGAGCTTCCAATCTTTAGGCTATGCTATGGTTTGTTTTAAAAAGGGATTGAATGTCTTACAAACAGGTAAAATTGCTGCCAGATGCAAGTACATTAGCCTTCTCCAGCTGCTTTACTGCTGCCATTCAAAATAGCTTGCTATAAATATGATTCCTTTGAGCTCCATTCTGACAAGTGTGGAGCACTATCTGGGAAGGGCCAGTGGTTTTCCATGCCCATTGAACTCAGCAGGAGCTGTGATTGCTCAGCATATTGCTGAAAAAAGTCTGTTGAAATTACCTTAAATCACACAATTATCCCCTCACCTCTCGCTCCTTTTCTTTCAGTCTGGAAGGAGGCAGAGAAACAGAAAGACGACAAAGAAATGGTGCAGACAGAGGAAACCACGAATGGAAATGGGAAAGCAATGAAAAAAAAAAAGGTAGGACAAAAGAAGAAACACCATTAGAGGCTCACAAGTGGATATTCCCAAGACCTCTGCTTCGTATGTCTGTGTCAAAACTAATGGAAATAGAAAGAGAGCTGCTCTACACTGATGACTCTGACATCTCCCTTGAGTTTGGGAGGGTTGGTATCACACAAACAGCGCATCAACATCCTGAAAAACCACCTAAGGACAGCACTTTGCATCATGCTGGAAAACAGTTCCCTATGAACCTCTGGGAAGGCAGGACTTGCCATAGGCAGCAGGAGTACAGAGCAGCAGCAGCCAAGTTCTCCTCAGAAAGAAGCACAATCGGCACATCAGAGTCAGTGCAAGGCAGTTGTTGTGCTAAGTGGGTGCAATAAGATCAAAGTGAACCAGGAGCTCAAACCTGGGATGTGCAGGGTTGAATAAAAATCCTGAGATCCAAATCCATGTGAAACCTGAAAATTAAGAGCTATACATAAATGATAGAAGGGCACTGGACTGAACCAAAAAAATCTCAGGTGATTTTGTATTTTTCTCTAAGGCTTCAACTGTATTTGCATATGGGGCAAATTGAAAGGCCACAGGGTGAAAAAAAATGCTCCACTTTTTAATCCCAGCTCTATCAGGGACAAATGACATTTCAATAATCAGGGGAGTTCCTACTTTGCCCCAGCTGTCCAAGCTCTAGTGGGTCAAATGTCCTTTGGTTAAACAAAACATCCATTTTAGTCTCTTTTTCCCCCACTACAGCATTTCCATCGTGCACTCCATTTCCATTTTTCCTCTAAAGAAACTGCTTCTAAATCCTTTTCATTCTGCATGAGAAAGGAAAGGTCCCATAGTGAGCAGCTCCCCTGGGTATCAGATGGCCTTCTCTTTAGCAGCCAAGAGTCCAAAAGCTGCGATTTTGTGGAAAGAAAGACTTCTTGGCTGCCTGAGATACTAAAGAAATAATATGACCTTGGCTATGATCTTTGAAACTAATCTGTGATTTTCATGACATTCTCCTTTAAGTATTCGAACTAGAGCTGTCTTAAATGGTCTTGTTCTTCAATAAGTAGTTATTTCTGAGTTTTCAATAGCAGAATCCTTTCCAGTTTCAGGTTAAGCCCCCTAAAGGGGGGATCTACAGACCTTTGACTTTCTTCACAATCTTAGCCAACCTCGCGTTTTATCAGTATAATATAAGAAGAAAAGAGTAAAAGAGTGAGTATCTAGCACTCTGGTAAGGTTGCAATTAATTTCACAGAGGGGAGGGAAGAGAAAGGAGGTGTAGGAAAGCCCAGCAGGTGGGTCACTGCTCCATCCACCAGCCTCCTGTTTCCTGGAAGCCAGAGCCAGCAGCACTTACAGTAAAACTGATTGTTCAAAGTTGTATCATTATTCCCAGATTTCTCCAGTGCTGCTAATCTCAGTTAATTATATTGGAAATCCCTTGTATTATGACCATGTAATTCATAATGTGCCAGTAGAAGTCATGGTTCATAATAATCACATAATGGGCAAGGACTTAGGCGTAATCAGATTTTAGTTACCCTGTCGCGTTTCCATAATGCTACTATAAAACCAACATAATCACAAAAAAGCACCAGTTATTTAAACATTTTTATCAGATTGATGTACAGTATCTTTCTCTCTCTCTCTCTCTCTTTTAAACAATGTAAGATAACAAAAATTGGATTACAATTGCTGGGAACAGACTACGATAAACTGTTTGCTTGTGTTCAGAATGAAATTTAATAATGGCATCAGTGTCTCAATTTTTAGCAATGTTAAACCTGTTAAATAGTAGCATTCTGCAGCCAAAGGCTGCTCTCAAAGAGGCAGCATTAGAGCATTGTGAAAACGATATCTCCAAGGTCTCAGCTGTCTTACAAACCTTGAAAGATGTCCTATATCCTCACAATTAACCTGGCTGCTAACATTTACTGTGCAGATGAGGCCTTGACTTTTTCCACAACACATGATGCAAAAAAAACCTTAGTAGCTCTAAGGATTTTAAAGGCCAGCATCTGCTTCTCAAATAAAATAAAATAAAATAAATAAAAAAAGAGAGCCATTTTCTACGTTACAGGAACATAGTTGGTGAAGAGAATAGAGAACTTGTAAGATGGACTCTCTGGACTGTAATCTTTTATCTCCAGTCTGACCCCAATCACTTCAGCTCTGCACTTGACATCCTGAAGAAGGGTCCAACTACACTTGTTTCAGCAATGAACTGCCAACCTTAATTCAAAAGAATTTCTAAAACGTTAGACTGTTTCAGTTGACAAGCAAATATCTGATTCCTATTTTTTCCTACAATTGCTTTACTTTAAAGCAATAAATATGATAGCAGTAAATGAGTAAGATCAGAGAGTGTCACCCTTTTTAGGTGCTTTTTTTTCCCTTACGTTGAGAAATGAGCTGTGATGGGAACAAAAACACTTGCCACTTGAGAAGAAAGGAGGACTTGTCTACTCCTAAGAGGAAATGAAAAGGAGGTGAAAGAATAAGTGGAGATTATAAAATTTCTGCCTGGGATTGTGGGCAGAGTGACTGAGAAATCACAGAACTGTAGGGCTGGGGCTTGTCAGCAGTCTCTTAATGCAGCTGTCCTGAGAAGCAAAACACAGAACATCCCTGAAAGACACTTCTGTACTCCGTTTCTAAAAATCTCTAGTGAGACAGATTTATCTATATCAGCAAGCTGATTTAGAAAGTTCTTCCACATCTTCCATGCTGCAAAAGAGCCCATAATGCTTTTGTATCCTTACCTGACATGAAGGGCAACTAGTCACCTTACTCTCTCTGAAGCCTCTTAGCAGATCCTTTTCCAGTCTTCTCTGAAATAAATAAATTCAGTCCTCTTAGTGTTTCCTCCCAGGCCATGTTTTCTAAACCTCTGCATTTTTGTTGTTTTACTTGCATTATCTCCAATTTGCTGCTTTGTTCGGATATAGGCAAATTGGAGACAGCGCAGAGAAAACCAGCAAACTTAAAGCTGCTGGATTGTTTTGCCTGTTACTTTTTAAGAAATAAACAGAAACTCCTCTGCATTTTGCAGGGGTGAAGAGACACATGATATGTAATAAGCTCAAAGGTCAGGAAATTCAAAGTTGTGGTTTCTGGTGCAAAATGTTTCCAGACATTTTTCAGATTTAAGGAAATTAAGGCTTTAGTCTGACCTTGTAACATTTTGAGATGGAGATCCTGATTGAGGAAAGTGTGTGCATCGCATTAAATGTGAATAATATCCCTAAAGTTAGTTCTACCTTACATATTGCAAATATTATACATTTCTTGGCTCTTCTTCAAGCCAAAATGTCTTTTCTAGATCCATCTATATCCTCATGCCATACCCTTTAGATCATGTTTTACAGACATGCAAATAACAGGCAGTTCCGAATGTCTAGCACTGAAATTATTGGACTAGGGGGAAGAAAACAAAGGAAATTTATTGGAAAGAAAAATATAAACGGTTGCTTAATTTAGAGATGTTATATGTTGGACAGCATGCTGCTGATTATCGCTGACATCAGGAAGGCAGAGTTATCAGGAGAAGAATTGGTGACTTCTCACTATTTCTGCACTATTTAGCTACCATTAAATTAATCAGGAGGGACTTAGTCAGCTTCATTATAGTTGGCCTGGGAGAGGAAAAAATAATGCTCCCTTGGAGAACTCTCACCATTAGGGCTTAAGAATTAAGTACTTTCTGCTGCTAGTGAGGAAAATAGCTGCAGAAACTGGGCCATAGTCTTCACTCTTCTATAATACAGAATATTATATATAGACTACACTGAGAAACACTGCAGATTTCACTAAATTTTTGGTATCCATCTGTTGCAACGGAGGGAAATAGAACTTGAACATCTGGACTGGGATATGAAGGGTATGAGAAATCACAAAACCTCAGTGGAAACCATATCATATAAGTATATCTATAAGACCTCTAGTCAATTATTAACAGCTTAGCTACAAAATAACATTAAACCTTTATGAGGATCAAAAGATCTTGTCTCACACTAATCTCCTAAAATCAGACAGCGTTAAAAAAAAAAAAAAACCTCCAGAAACATCAGCCTGTTTAAAAACCTGCCCAAATTTATATTTCAGGCCCCGAAAATAATCCTCCTCCGTGATTTAAAAATAAATGGGGAAGGTTCCTGGCTGCTGTGCACAGGAAGAAGTCTGTGGTATCTCGGCACACAGCTCTCGGCGCAGAGGATCCGAGAGACACCAAGTGCATCCCACGTGCGAGGCGAAGGCCTCAAGCAGCGCGTGATTAATTCACCAGAGCGCTGCTGTGGCGCCTTCCACACGCTGGAATATCTCCATTTTCCACAGATGGCCGTTACAGGCACTGTTCCTATGGCAGGGAGATAAACATTAGTGCCATCTCTTTTGCGCGCCTTGAGTCCTCAGATTAACCTTTCCCGCGGCTCATTGCCTCATGATTCACTGCTGGCAGGGAAGGCTTTGTCAAGACAACGCGCCCTCTTCCAGGCGACAACATCTGCAAAAAGCTTATGTTTTGAGAGTGGCTGTGGCACCAGTGCCTTGTGGATGTTGTTACACACCCATATAGAGTGAGGCCGCGTGGTCCAGCCAAGCCTTCCATCCTTTTCCTTAAATGAGAAGCAAAAAACGAGTATTTCCTAAATAAATACCTGCATAAACAGGAGTTTATCTTAAGCAGGCTCTCCACTGATAGGGCACATCAGAAAAGCACAGGCAGCTTTCATGGCATCAGTGCTGCAAGGGCAATCCTAGGAGTGCTGTAGGATTGGGATCATCAGATGTGCTCCCTGTTATGACCCCTGGATCAGTTGCTGCAGAAAGATCAGGGCACGGCTGCATTTCTGCCCACCCCTCCTGCCCCAGTGCTGACACTTTCTGCAGGTGGTCCTGAGGTCCAAGAAGCCATCAATATATAACAATGTGTAATCCCTTCCCTTTGCACACACAGACTGGAATTCCTGGTTATCCACTGGACAGGAAAGGGTAGAAAATGGGACTCTATTATTATAGAGTTTTCCCTGTGCTCACGCACTAAAAGAGCTGTGCAAGGACTAGACACAGTTTAACACCAAGAAAATCATCAAAGGAGAACCAAGTTAAAGGCTATATATTTGTTTTGAGAATCAACTTTCTGGTGCTAAAAATCAGATTCAGAAATTATCTTATCATGAGCACAGGTCCTCTAGAATCTTCCTGGGGCTATACCAGGTCTTAGACAGAGAATATCAAAGATGATAGTCAGTGATTCCCCCAAAGCCTGAGTGGGAAATGCTGACTTTACTCTCTAGAAATACTCTTTAAACCTCTAGTAACAAAGTAGTTTCTTAAACAGAGCCTACTCATTTAACTTGCTTAAAAATAATAATAAAAAAAAAAGTTAAAAAAAAATCAGCAGTTTTTCTTTCCCTGTAGTCCCATCACTATATTTTTAGGCTGCAAAGCCAAGAAATTGATTTTTTTTTTTTTCCCCACTGATACTTATTGTCTTTTATGGCTGCAGAAGATTTTAGACCAGGAATATGAAGCTTACAGATGGCTCATATCTGGCTTGTGCAATAGATAAAGTGGGAGTCTGTTATAATGATCCATTTGGACATGCTCCCATTTTCTGATCACTGAATTTGAATCTATTAATCTTCTAGACATTTCCAGCATGCCCATCACCATGAAATAAAGCTGAGGAACTGCTCGGCTATTTGTCTGTAAGGATCTGTGCCCCTGTTCTTCTTGCCTGAACTGCTGTTACATATATGGCTTATGAAGTGCTTTATTTTTCATAGGAATACTACATGTTGGCCATAAAACAATATATTTCCTCACTCATGTGTTTGCACAAGAGTAAAATCTGTATTCCAGAAAGGACAGGACATATTTTCCAATAATTTTGGTGCCAAAGCAGATCAGTCAATTTCTAATTAACTCTAATTGGCTTCCTCACATGCTTTTAAATTATTTACCTGGAGGTGACAGGTGCTCCAAAGCACCAAATATTTTCTCCATACTTTGTAAATGTTAAGCAGTATATTTGATTAAAAATAATCACCGAACACTTGTCACTTACAACCAAAAGCCTCCTTGACCTAAAAAGATGCAAACTACACGTTTCACAATCACTGAGAAACGGAGCCAAGGTCCATGTAGTAGATTCTTCAGTAGGTAACATTAAAAAAATAAATAAATAAACAGAGGAAAAAACAGAAGAAAAAAATATTTAGGACAGCCTTGGAGGAGCTATTAACCCATCTTGAAAGGCATGGGCTCAGACCTCTGCTCAACATTCACGATCCTGCACAGCTCAGGGCATGTCATGTCACTGCTGGCTGGACCCACAAAGGGCTTCTCTCCAAACTAAAAAGCTTTAGGCACCTGAACCCACAGCTCCTGACCCACAGCTCCTGCATTTGTTGAAGGCACTGTGATACCCAAGGACAGATAAGCACAAAGGTGTGGTGCTGCCTCACCTCTCTCAATGTAAAGCAGAACCTTAGAGCTCATCTTGAAATGGAATTTCTATTCTGTTCAGGGCCCTAAGAAATGGGAGGTGTTTTATCCTCCAACTGCCGTTTGCGCCTGGAAGGGACTGTACAGGAACAGGGAGGGCAGAGCAGTTCATGCTGAATTTGTGGCTCTGGACTCTTCCTGGCTAGAGCCAACACTGAGCAAAAATTCAATATACAGTCAGCTTAATATACAGCCCCAAAATTAGGCAAGCTGGGAGAAGGGCCCAACACTAAAAGCAGCTAATACAGGCAAGCAGCAGCCAGAGAAGGTGTGCTGTAAAGTATTTCTGATCTGAAATGTTTTTAAATCATACTGCTGCATACCTACACAGACTGCAGAGGAGAGACAGAGATGCAGGCTGAAGTGGGCACCGAATTGGAAAGTGCTCATGGACTGATTTGAGAGTAACTTTATCCATGAGGACAGTTTAGAGAAAATGTGTTATTAAAGTACTTTATTTCCATTTAGAGACTCACACAGGCATACACAAACAGTAGGTGGTGACAGCTGCTACCAGAACCATTTGTTATCTTACTTCTGTTCAGCTTTTGACAGTGTAAAATGAATATAAATGCTGAAAAGCTTTACAGAGGTGAACCAAACAATAAAAAGTAGGGGGGGAATGAATTCTGGTTAGGTTACTTTAGGGAAGAGCTTTATTTCTGTTTATTCCTGAGGCATGGATGTCTGCTGTGTTTCTAATGCTGACAATACTTTTGAGAGGATTCTTACTGGAGTTTACCAAATCCACACCAACCTGATGTGTTGAGAGCTGGCCTTGCAGCTAACTTCAATATCATACCCAGAAATGGCATGAAAATAAGGCTTCAGCAAATTATTGCTTTTCCCTAATAATCTGTCCATCAAAATGGAGTGAACCTTTCACATAGTTTGCCTTAATAAAATTGCTGGTGAGATATCTCTGTGTTTGGACTTAGCAGTAGCAAATCTCTTGGCATCAAAGGGATTAAATTAGTTGGCCTGAAATTATATTGCTTTTTCCAAGCAATCATGACAGCTCTCAGAATCTTGCTACAATATAGTCACATCACACCAGCTGACGGTTCCCTCCAAAAAAAACCCATTCATTTTGGCCAGCTCCTTCTGTGAACACTATCAGCAGACTGATGCTCCTGCTTCAGAGTCCAATAGGCTTTTTGAACTACACCCCTATCAAGAGGAGGTCCTGCTATCAGTTTGGACTTTTGTCTGATTACTTGGTTCTCACATGGAATATTTACACCATCCTCGCTTTGGTTTGATCTTGGATGGACTCACACAGGAGGACAGACAAATTTTGTGTTACAGAGGCAATCTGTAAAGGAGATTTTGGTGTGCTGTTCAGAATGCAAAGTTCCTCAGAAAGTGCTGTAGTGCAATGATTCCACTATATATGTTTCATTAGAGCTTTGGGTTGGGTTTTGGTTTGCTTTTTTTAATTCTGTGACTATTCCTCTCACCCTGGCAGTACTGATATAACAGGAACAGTCCATAAAATAGGGGCTGGTAATGAGAGGCAAAGATCTATAGCATAGCACACAGATTAAGCTGAAGTCAAACAGATATTTTCCTAAAACCTTTGCTCCTGATTCAATGCTTGTAAAGCAAAATATTTACTTTATCAGAAAGACCCCTAAGTTTGCATGGGGGAGAGGTAAAACCTTTGCCTGAAGTTGGGCCAATAAACAAGGAATGACTTAGGCTTGGGAGTGCTGCAGGGAACATCGTTAGCTCCTGTGGGAGGGAAAGATTCACGTCAAGTTTATTTTTATAAAGCAGGATCCACCTAGAAAGGAGCACAAACTAAAATGTTATATCCTCTGAATTTGGTGGGCACTTGAAATCTCATTTTTGCAGAGAGCTCTTGATTCCAAAAAAAGCCAAAACAGTGACAGGTATGCAAAACCTGTCAGCCTTTGGGGAGTATAAAATTTGAGTTCCAACTTCTCTAACATTCTGCCTCACCCAGTCACCAAATCCCTTCCATGTAGCCCTGGTTCCTGCACAAAGGCTGGTTGTAGCTGCAGAAGGAGCTTAAGCCTAGACATAGACAGGACTAAAGATAAACCCAATGGCAATGCAGGGAGAGCAGGCTGAATCCTCCCCCACCAGACACCACAGTGAGGGCAAGAAGCCTGTTGAACTCATCTGCTAAAGTCAATACTCACCAGATCCATGCTTTTCTGGAAAGCAGTGGCTTTCTGAATAGAAATAGGGATAATTTCTCATAACTTAGCATATCTGAGGTATAGCTGGCTCACAGCCAGTACTGTGTAACCAATAGCATGCTCAAGATAGCAAATGTGTCCTGCACACACATTATTATTACAAAATCCAGTGCCAGCTCTGCACAGAGCAGCTAATATGCCAAAAATATCATACGTATATATTATTTGAATTATCCATTGCAGAGCACACTGCAGGAAGGCTAGTAAATTTAGTTCCTCTTACCTGCCATCTGCATTCATATTTAGTAGTGAATTATATGTTTTCAATATGTTTTCTAGCAAGTTATTTACACAAATCTCATTAACAATAAAGACAGGGGGTTTATATACAATTCCTGATCTACTGACTGAAATTGCATACCAGGATGTCAGTATGACTTTGAATAGAAGCTGGAAAGCTATGCTGCATGAAACTGTATCACTGAGAGAAAACCCTCACTCTTTTTATTCTCCACACTGACTTTTTTTCTTCCCTCTTTCTACTGAAACAAAACCGCCTTTAACTGGCTCTTTGTTGTGCTGGTTTCCTGCAGCATTTTTGATAGTGCCTAATACTTTTAAGGGCTGGATTACAGTTCAATATACAAAAAGCAGTTTGTGTCCAGCCCTGTGAGAAGCTTGCTATCAGGTTTTGAAAGTAATTTTCAGAAGTAGCCTTCCTTAGCAGACATTTTCTGGGATGCAGTCACTGCTCAACTTGCCAGGTGCCTGATGCGCGGTGCAGTGACGTTACCAGGCTGATTACTTGGATGGCTCTGAAGTGAAGGCATCTGGTCAGGACTGTTGGCTGGTCAGAAGAAAAGGCACTAATTAAGTATTTTTTGCCTTTTCAGGTTTGTCCCTCTGATTAACCACTTTAAAAATCACTCCAGGGAAAACCACACTGTTATCTTTAAAACAGAGAGGGATGATTAAACATTCCTCCACTAACACAAAAAAAAAAAAGGAAAGCAATCATCTCCAGCAAGGCTGGCATGTTATTCCTGTATTCAGACTAGCTCTTAACCCTTTCAGCCTGGCAGGGGAAACCCTGAGTGATCTCTTGGGAGTTTAAAAAAAAAAAAAATTCTCATTGCCACACACTATTTGAACAAATTTACTTGCTTTCCCAAGCTAAATTTGCTGTCAAAATGTATCTAGATCCATACACACACATAGATGGATATCTATTGGCACCTTCTTTAAGGCAAACCATATTCCCAAATTTAACATACACCAAACCTAGAGCAGTAATCAGTAAACTGTTACCGTTGCCAGTTTCTGACATTTGAACCTCTCACTTTGTTTTCAGTGAAAACAATTCCAATATGTCAACGTACAGATCACCAGAGATTTTATTTTATTCTTTCAAATTACACACATGATAACTAGGAGCTACCCTAAGGATCAGCATTTCCACTATTTTTTTATCAAAGTCACAATAGGTTTGAGATCTTTTCCTCTCTTTCTTGTTAACTAATGCCTGTGAGATCTGTACTCAGAACATTTCCTTGCTTACTGATAAAATTAAAGCCTTAATACCACAAGATCTATGCTGAGGTCACAGTGTCACAGACTTGTTCTCTGACCTTTGGCGAACTACTTAATCACAAGCCTTTATACAACTGTGGTTTCAGCAATATATTTTTAGGGTCCTACACGTTGCAAGAGAAACCTCCTTTATTAGTGAAAGCTTAACATAATTAGTGTCAGTTCACCACTAATACAAAAATTTCAGCTGGTGCTTTCATTTCTTGCATTTCATTTATATACTGGGTAACTCTGAATGGTTTTCCAAATGGTCTGCAGCAATCTTCTAAAAGACACATCTACACAAAACTTGCACAGTGACCTCCATCTGTAACAAGGCCCCCTTTTTAAAATTAAATTATTTCTGGAAAACTATTCTTATCTACTGCACGGAGTATTCTCAAGTACACTAAGTCTGAAAGTAAAAGATGCTGTTAGGTTTGCTAGCTGTGGTAAAGAAGGACATAAAATGGCACATTTCAGCTTTTTAACCCCAGATTGGCTGTAAAGCTTCAAATGTTTAAGTTGGTTGCTTCAATTTCATAGCCTCTATAACCCTTAGGATTTTGGCAAGATTCCTGCAGACTGAAAGTCTTAAGTACAAATTTCCCAGATTGGAATTAAAATAAAATTCTGTAACATAACTCTGGGAAAAGAAATGCTCAGTGGTACACAATGGAGCTGCCTCTCCAAGCCCACACCTAAATTTGCCTGTCCTTGTGACAACACCTAAAGGTATTCAGAGGAGCATGATGGAGATGTTTTCACCTTTTACTTAAAGCAATCCAAACCACCAACAGCCCTTTTTATCTTCAGAGTTCGTGCTGTTGGACAGCAGACTGCAGAAAGATAAAGAAAGGTTGGTTTTTCTAGATGGAATGTGGAAATTGCAAACAAATCTCCTCCCTGCTCATTATGTCTGTACATGGCACAGCCTTTATTGTTCCCTTGCTCTCAGTACAGAAGGCTTTCCCAAAGTTACAGCTACAGAGGTTCCTTTGGATCACCAGGAAATTTCCCTTCTTCTCTTCCCCTTTGAAACTCAGATTTGAGTGTTTCTACAATTCTTCTCTACATCCCCAGCTGTGCTGACAGTCCCAGTTCACTGTCTTCTTCCTGCCTAATTCCTCCCCTGGGAACTTCCCCAAATGAGCTTTTTCAGGTGCTTTCTGGCACTGTCTTTGCCTTACCCCCCAAGAACACTCAGTGAGACTCGATATTCAGTGTCAGACAGGAAAATGCCAGGGAACAATCCTTCTCCTGCAGCATAGCCAAGTTCTTTTATGAGAAAGGCCAGGAAAAGGGTGGTGAAACACACACACAGAAGGCATCATCTCCATCAAAGCTTGGAAATGATGATGTGGTTTTCAGGTTGCACAGAGGTAGTTCACCCAACTTTTTTTTATTTTTTTTTTTTTACCAGGGGAGTCTATATTGCTACCAAAAAAGCCCTTACAGCAGTGAGCAGATTGAACTGTGCATCTCACTAATACCAGACATTAGGGCTAGTTTGTACATTCGTAACTTTTCTGCTTAGTACAGAAGGAACCATTTTTGCAAAATTAAATTGAATCGTACTTTTTGTGCATGTTGCTGTTGTTTGAGTGAAACTGGTCTGCATTGATCCACTTTGGAAATGCTACACAAAAACCAGGAGAGAAACTGGGACAGAAAAGGTATACAGCTTAGATGGCCCCAAACACAGGCACATCCCTTTAAAATATGACTGATTTTGTGAGAAAAAAGATTGAGTTATTAATAATTTCTTTGAACTCTGAGATATCTTAGAGAAGACCTGCCAGAATCCAATCTTCACTGTATTTAAACATATTTTCTGAATCCTTATCTGTTCAGATGTGGTTTAGAGAGACTCATGTCTTGGTTTTTGTCAAAGATAACTGAGGGGTTATGTAGGTCTAAACATAACTCTTCATATCAGCACTAAGACTCGAGGAAATTCTGAATTGCAGCACTTTATACTGAAGGGATCCCTAAATGATTCTTTTCTTCTCACAATCATTCAAGAACTTGAAAGTTCAAGGAGTAGCCTCAAATCTCTCATTCCCATAAATTTAACAGAGGTCACAGCATGGCCAATTCAGCTGAAAAGTGTTATTACAGAAAAACTTGATGATACTTTTATGTTCACTGATGTGAACATAATTCTCTGGGTCTTTTAGCTACATATAGCCCATCTTATCCACAGAGACACTTCAGCAGATATATACAGTACCATGAGCAAAGTTAAAAGTGATGAATACTCTGATTTATAACTTCTACTGATAACAAGATGATAGAAAATCTTAAATGTATGGGTGTTATTATATACACTGTGTAACTTTGCTCAGCAGAGAAGGAAGGGGGAAAGAAAAAATATTTATCACACCTGAACTGTGGGGACACTCCCTTGAAAGACCCTTGTTGCCTGTAAAGAATTGAGCTGATCCCTCTAACCAATGGACAAAAGTATGAAAGACAGGGTTAGCTCTATAGATGCTAAGTGTGGATGTGAATCCACAACCTTTCTTGGGTTTAAGGACCACAAGCAGGGAGGAAAAAGCATATATAGAAGAGCTTTTCTTCTTGGCAGATTTAATCATCTAAAGAGATCTCGACCTACTGAGTTGACATTGCACATCCTAAAGATCAACCACTGAATTGTAAATACATAGGCAGAGAAAAGAATTATTATAACTAACCTCGTCAGGGATGAGGAGCTGGAAAAACAGGCCAGCTGCCCCTCCTTCCATTTTAAAGCTGTGGTGACTGGCAAAACAGATTCAGGTGAGAGTCCCTTGGTAATACCCCTCTTAAAGCAGAGGCTGCCTTCACCTGCTTCATCCACATCAGCAGGTCCTCAGCGTTGGTCTCAGTGTGCTCCAGGTGTTTAAGCACACAGCCTAGAAAAATATTACTTTGTTAATCTTCATTAGAAATCTACTTTTTAAGCTGATTCTTAGTGAGGTCACTTAGTCAGACGAAATCATTGCACTCTAAACAATCCTGTTAGGGAAGCTTATCCAAGCAAAGGGCGTTCAATCGCATTTTCATTAGCAGCACTATATGGTTATTGTCCTGAAAGACAGGGCTCTTAGACTTAATCTATTTGCTTAGAGTTGAATTTTCTCAAGAACTGAATGTCAATTTTTACTACTTTCTGGCATTACAAAATCAGGTTGCCTGTAGATCAATAAAACGAAGATTTGAGGACTGAAGGAGGTCCTGCCCAGTGTCACAGCTCTGCCAGTGCTGAGAGCTCCCTGAAATTTTAAGAAGTTGTGGGTTTTCTAATTCTAATGATGCACATTATTAATTAGAACATTATTTAATGAGAAACCTGCTGTTCACCACAGCCAGTGACTGATTTATCTACCAGAAAAAAAGAGTAATTTTAAACAGAAAAACATGATATTTCTCTCTTCTAAGTTCTGTACAGCTCAAGGAGATGGGAAAGATACTTAAATTCATCCCTTTTACTTTACATCCCTTTAACAGCAGTTTTTTGGAAGAACAAGTCCTCCGATTAAATGAGGGGGAGAGTTTCTGCTTTCCTTGCCTTGTATCCCTCTTTCATTTCCTACCTGTGGGACACAGCAAAGCCTAAGGCAGAGTTTACCACTGGCTTACTGAAGCCGAAGTAGCTCTCAGATTTCTCCAGCCTTGACCCCAAGACAGCCACAGATTTAGGGAGGCTGAAGTTTAGCCTTAATTTTTGAAAATAGGAAAGAAACTGTATCTTTCCCAAACAGTGCTTTTTAGTTTTTAGCTCATTCTCTGCCTTTTTATTCTTTCCTTTCCGGGAAGATGACACCACATTTTGTATTATCTTTCCATATATTTGCACTGAATTCTGCAGGGCTGACTTTAGTTAAAACCAGGGTATATTTTCCTTAAGTTTTCTCCATTTATCAGTGACAAAAGGTGTTTCTACACAACAAATGGTGTATAATAACATTAGTAAACATTGGGTTTGTTTCTTGTACAGCTTTGCACTAAAGGCCATCCCTTGAAGACGTCCCCAAAAGATGTTTGCACTGTTGCCAGTGATACTGAGGCAAAGCTTCTAATATGCAACTTAAAAACTGGGGAAACCTGATATTGCCATGAATCATTCACACAGGTAAAAATAAATTTTGATTCTATACACAACTAAGGC
Source organism: Pyrocephalus nanus (assembly GCA_038380795.1). Classification (NCBI taxonomy): domain Eukaryota; kingdom Metazoa; phylum Chordata; class Aves; order Passeriformes; family Tyrannidae; genus Pyrocephalus; species Pyrocephalus nanus. The sequence continues at coordinate 5,029,793 of CM076270.1, read as the reverse complement.
TGAAATAAAAAATTGGGCAAAGACTATGTAGAAGCATCCTGTGTAGAAGGAATCAGTCTAACAATGAGAAAAAGGGGAATCAATAAAACACAACTTACATATGGCACTGATTTTGAATTGGACTAATTCTCATAATCTGAGACATTCACCACAATCACCATGTATGCATTTACTGCTCTGATAATGCAGAAGGCAAGGATATTACAGGGAAGTCACATCCATAGTTCATGGCACCCTCAAGACTGAAGTTAGGCAAATATAAACATGCTCAGCCTTATATGACAGTAAGCACATTATGAGCTCTTGATCTTTTTCAAGCCAGATTAGGTCAGGGATGGCTTCAAATTATTTCCATTGCATAATTCCTCATGGGCTCACTTGTGATCCACATCAAAGACCAACACCACCAGCAGTGCTCAAAGACGCCAGAAACAAAACTTGCACATAGTGGAGATAAAATTCCCATTAGTTTCAGATGAGTTAGGATTTCGCTGGGTTTGTGCTGCCTTTAATTAGCATTCAGACCCAATGATAGTTTCTGTTAAGTGCATGCATGTCATGCCAGCAACACTTCATTATTGAGGCCTCCGTTCATTTTTCCCCGTGTTTGAGATGTATTAAGATGGACACTGCAATTAGTGCAGGGTGAGGTTTTTTCATACAGTCATCTCAAATGAATGTAACTGCAGAAGAGTAGTTACAGCAAAAGAGGAGGCACAGGCTCATGTCTAAGGCACAGGACACAGCAGGGAAGGGTATGTCAGTATGGAAATGCAATGCCATCCAGGCAGCAGGTTTGCTCAGCCACATACACAGTCGTGGGATGTCTGAGAACCCTGACCTAATGACAAGGTCCCATCTCCACTCATCACCACCCCTTTCCCAAGCGTTTTTAGCCTGGAAAGTTATGCCTGCCTGGAGCCTACACACATTATGGGTGCCCATCCTTCAGACTAGTTCCAGATACCATCCCGGGCTGTCAGCCCACGGAGTGGGGTAGAGAACAGCAAAAACTTCAAAAAACACACGCTTAATGCAAATTAAAAACCAACCACACTTTGTCATGGCTTCTCAAAGAAAAATAAAATATATATGTAAAGACTAATTGGACTCCCAGCTTTAGGGAAAATTGTATCACTCTCTTATCCTAACTGTGATTTCCAAGGACACCAAAATACAAAAGCTATTTGGGCAGTTAAAGTGTGACTAGAACAGAAAATACTTTTTAAAACCTCATTTAATTTATCTTGATTTCAAAATAGTAAGATGTCTTGACCTCAGTGCTACAGAAACTAAAGCCTATTCAGACATGCTTTGATTCTTATTGTCTTAAAACAGAAACCATGCCTACAGAAACCCCTGATGTACAGAAGAAATAAATGCAGTCAGATTGAGATCACTGGAAAATTGAAGGAGGGAAAAAAATGTCACCTTTTTTTCTTATATATAATTCTTGTATAAAATTATAACAATTTGCTCTTGAATCCACAAGAGTTAACTCACAAAGAAAAGTGGCAATCAGTAATGCCTATTTTCAATACCATTCATTTAATAACTTAAAGAATGAGCATAAATCTAGTGATCATAGCAATGGTTGTCCCATTGTAAAATGCAGAAACTGATACAATACTATACCAGTAAAAATATTCTGAGACATAATTATCATAGACAAGACTTGAAATACAATCAATAGCTACTTTTTTTAAAAGAACAAATAAATTATTCTGAACTGTCCTACTAAAAATAGCTTCCTTCCATCAGTTAACTAGTGCATATAGAATTTTTATTCCCATTGAGTTTTTGTGTCATCACATTGTAATGGTTTGCTGGTAATCCTTTGGCGTTAATCATGAATCCAAATTAAAATATTCATTTCTGCATTTATTTGCATTTACTGAAATATTCTTTCTTTAATTTCATGTAAATTTCACAGCTCCTGCATTCATTTCTGAAGCCTTATTAGTCAAAAATCAGCTTTAATATTCTCACACATGGTTGTATCAAATATATAGAAGCGGGTTTGGAAGGGAAAAATCTCACAAAATATCATAACTAGAGAAACAAAGAAAATAGAGGAAAAATTCCAGCAGCTCAGTTTTATAGTGTTCAAGAATAGGCATCTGCAGGGTAATAGCTTTCCCATTCTTAAGAAAGGTAGGAGAGTACAATTTACATCATCAGCTTTAGACCCTGCATGAGAAGCCAAGTCTGGATCCTCCTGAAAAATGGAAATTGTATTCTCCCATTTCTTATTTTTCAAAGCTGCCTTTAGCATCACTGGCACAACTAAGGACACTGACTGGTTCCTGATCAGTTGTCAGGCTGATACAAAAAATTTACCCTTTGTGATCAAACACCGTTAAAACCACGTCTCATCCATCACAGCTCTGAGCAAACATGCCATGGACTGACCTCACCAATCAACATCTGCTGTAACCTACTTGACCAGCGCTTTTCATCATAAGATAGCCATCAAAATAATTCCTAACTTGCAGTCTGAAGCTATAAAATGAATCACACAATATTTACATGCCCTGTGGTCCTTTTGGCCCAGGCATTATGGCATACCAGGGTTTAATGATCTTAATAACCCCATATGGCTTGCTGAGAAATTAGATTTTCCCTTTGGTTGCAGAAGGCAATTTTCAATTATAGCAGATGGCAAAACAGTGAAGGTCTGAGAAGTCAAGAACTGACTAAGAAACCTCAGATTAGTACTTAGGCCTTATGTTGCTCAGCCTAATAATGTCAGTGGTTGAATATTTGCCCCAAATGAAAACAATCTTGAAGCAGAGCATGGCATTTGAGCAGAGCAGTCCCCCAATTACACCTGCTCTTCAGAGGGCCAGGCCCAACTGAGATATCCAGAAAGCCACAACTGCATATGGAAAAACAACCCTTGGTGTATCACATACACAGCTCAGCAACTGTTAAGACTCGATTTTATTTGAAATTGGAGAGAGTCTTGCTGGACTCCAGGACAATTGAAGATGGAAATACATTTTATGAGTAACCTTCTCAATGAGACCCTATATACCCTTAAAGTTTCTTTGTTTATTTTGGCTTTCCCCCCAAGCAAGATAAAATAAATCTGCATTGAGAGCTTGGGACTTTCTGTCTGCACATGAGAAAATAACAGAGAACCTTTCTATTGGAAAGATGCATTTTGCTGCTGTACCAACCCTGCTTGTGTGGTCCTCCTGGCACACAGGGTTTGGGGAATGACAGACATGTGGCATCACCAGTTGTTCGTAGAGATTCTGTACATGGATCAAGCACTAGAAAATGCAGAAGAGGTTAATGACACCTACCCAGCAGCAAGTGACAAAAAAGATTTGGGTTCATATCTGCCTCTTTGTGACCTCTCCCTTCCCAGCTGCAGAATGGCTGTTGGTGCCATAGGACTCCTCTGGAAATTGGCTCCCCAGTGAGGACACGAGTTTGCCCACCATAGGTGGAAAGTCACACCTCTTCCCAAGGGGATAGCTCCCATGCCTTAGGAGACCTATGACTGGTGGTGAGAGGTGCATTGGGAAGTGCTGTCTGGAAAGGTACTTGTGCCCTGCCTCCTCCTGGAGCATTCCCTGGACTTCAGTCCCTGCCATCCTTTCCTTGATCTGGAAATCGTGGATGTAAAGGTTGAGGAGAGAAAGAGGAGCCAGACTTTGTGGCACATTTCCTCAATGTTATCTCTAAGTAGTGCCTGAAAAATATGTACATGATGATAAGGACTGCTGTACAGAGCTATTCAAAGTCTTTGGAGGTTAGCAAAGATTTTCCTGTGTCCTTGCAGTCTTTGCTCCACAGCAGGACCTGCTGCCAATTCTCTCCCTTCCCCCAGAAAGGCAATGGTTAGAGAATGCAATAAATCTGTAAAGCTTTTTCTGCTATGCCTTTTTATGTGTTCAGTGGAAGGCAGGGTTCTCTAATGCCTCTTGCACAATTCATAGGGAGACACATGAAGTAGAAAATAGCACCTCTGTTAAGTAGTACACGATTGCTTTAGTGATGAGTTAACAGAGGGAATCTCTTATGGAGGCACAGTGGGGGGAAAATCTGAAACAGCTAAAGGCTCACAGATTTACTTCTAAATCCTCTGCATTTTTCCCAGTGACTTTTCAAACACTTACAAAAGGTTTAAAATAATTTACAATGATCAAGCTTTATGTAGTATCTGTCAGAAGAAAAGACATCTCAAAAGACATCTCGTATTGGTCAGTATATTATAGATAGGGCCAGACAGGACTCTTTAACCCCAATTATTCAGAACTTTCAGGCTAAAAATTCAATATTCAGCTAATTCTTCATTCCCTAACTTCCTTATTTGGCACTTTTAAAATAGGACTATATTAAAGTAACTTTAGAATGGAATTCTAGTGAAATACTAAATAATCAAAAATAAGTAATACAATGATGAAATGATACGGTGCAGTCAGTGGGCATTAAAATGGAAGCAGAATAAAAGAAGAGCTCAAGGAGTGCATAGATTTTTAGGCTGAAATAGAAAAACAAGGAAATGTAATAACTGATGGTTCTAATCTGTGGGAAGTTTATAGTGCAATGTATACTTTGCCCTAACTACTCACCTAATCTCTTTACCTCGTCAGAAAAGGGAATAAAAAGATAGAAAAGAATTAGCAGCACCAAATTACTTCAGCAATTGTGTTAGGCATATTACAATATACATAATAGATGAGATATTATTAATACAGAGCTATTCCATTGGGATGCTCTGGATAATATAAACCAGAAGTACTCTTAAAAATAATTCCTTCTCGTGCAGTATTTCAAACATTTCTATGTGCTTCAACTTTTTATTACCTTTTAAATGAGCATCATTTGCTCTGGATTCTGATTCTCAACTCTGAACCATCAGTTATTTCCAGGTCATCATATCAGTGACATGGTTCCTATTTTAAAGGCTGAGATTCCTCCACTGAGGTCAAAGGCTTCATCCTCCTTGACTTTGATGATGATATATTGCAAAAACATTTATCTACACTTGTGGTGGGATCCTATTACAAAAAGGGGCACTTGAAAAATAAAACAAAAGCCATGATGACATACAATTCCTTGTAGAAAGAAAAGTCTGGCAACACTGACCTGTTTTAGAGTTAAGATACCTGTCAGCAGTCCTAATGACAGCAGAAAATTCGGTGCTACAGCTGGAAAGGTAGTGGGCAGTATATTGTGCAAACAAGACAGGGAGTGCAGAGTATCTTCCCTTGTGTTAAGATGTTTCAGGAGCTTTGAAACAAGATATTTCTAAATATCTTTTTGTTCTGGACCAGAGAACATTCTCCTTTTTACCACCTTCACAGCTCAGGAATTGAGACCTGTATAGCACATTTATCTTATACTTGCAATTCAAAGCAAATTGCTGCTGCAAAACCTTTTAGCATGGCAGTTATATTTCACTTCACTGACAGAGAAAAGGCGTTGTGTGAAACCTTTTTTTGGGAACCCACACTTCCTCCCTTCCTGTCTGTTTAAATATGAAAATATCATGAGATGGTTTATTCTGCACACTGACAGTCCTTACCCATAGATGCCATAACTGCATTTATTTCTGATGGGTCATGTAAAAAAAAAAATCTAATTGCAGAAAGAGAAGTATCCTCCCTTCAGTGTAAGAGCACTTGGTCCTCTTCCTTCATTCACCTAGGTTTGGTAGGAGATTTTTCTGTCTGTTTGGTTCAGTGATGATGTCTATGTTTAAAAAGAGTGGCTAGGTCAATGGTGCTCCCTCCTTCAGGGACCAGAGCACCCAAACTACCTCACTCTTGTCCTCTGGGAGACAGAGCTTCCTCGTGCCTGCTCTCACAAGCCAACCAAATATTTCCACCAGCTTGTTCCAACAGGGAGGGTTTTTTCCTCTTCGAGGTGTCATCTTTGGTAAACTCTCAAATAGAGGAAAAATGTTTGCAAGCCTTTGTGCACCCAAAACACACCCCTCTTAATTCCCTACAACAGCATCAGGAAGAGAAGTGGCTTAGAACACAAAGCAGGCTACAAGCAAACGTGCCACCATGAGGTCCTCAGATAAAACTTAAATAAAATCTTAATATCTCTGCACGTGCAAATCACAGGACAATACCATGAGGTTGATTCCTGGCTACCATAGGGTTCAGGAATCTCTCTCTATTAGAGCTGAACTCTTAAACCAGCCCTTGGGATCACAGAACAGAGCACAGCAGACTCAAACAGATGTAAGACTAGAACTATACCACAGATAATAAGCTGCCTGCCACATGGATGAAACAAGGAAAAAGGAGAAAGTTGAGGTTCAGTGTAATTATACAGGATTTATCAGGTTCATCCACAAGTATATTGGGGCTGGATCACCAGCTGTACTGATTGACAGTGTTCACTGAAGATAAAAGAATTGTATTAGTCTACAGCAACTGAATACATGGCTCTGCTGAATGCTGGTTGACACATCACTTGCACTGACATTGTCTTTAGTGCTGTGGTGAAGAATGGCTCAGCAACTGCATCTGTGCAGTCACTCAGCACCCACCCCTGCAGCTTTACATCTCTCTGCAGAGATACTGCTTTAGCACTGAATTTTTACTTCTGATAAATCACCTAATTCCTCTCTAACAGTCAGTTATAATTGACTATTAAACCACGCTGTATCTCAGGAAAGTGTGTGGATAACTGGGAAAAAGAAAAAGTTGCTACTCTAATTAAAGAAAGAACTGCACGCATCTCTATGAACCAGCTGGCTTTTACTCACAGGACTAGCAAGAAAAATGAGTTTATCTGCTTTAGTATTGAAGTGTATTTTTTCACTTGTTTCATCTATAGAATCATCTCATTGACTTTTTTCTTGGCCTGTAAAGCCCAAACACGGATGATGCAGTGGATTGTAGCACAGGCACTTCTTCATGTCAGTCAGATTAGAGTTAAATCCCTGTTGCATTTAGGAAGGAATTTGATAGAGACTGTGCACCTTAGGGAAAAGGCTGTGTGATTTCCAGCATCCAGTTTTGATACAGCAACCCAAGTTTCTTGCCACACTTGCTCTCTTAACATTGGGCAGTAAGATTGAAAGGAAAGCCACAGGCTGACGAGTACATCTTTGATTTGCATACTCCAATTGCTGTGATGGGGAGAGAGCTGATGCTTCTTCCCCTCTTTCACCCCCCTCCAGTCTGAAAAAAGATAAAAGGACAAACACTGTATTATTTTTAAGAGAAGATGTCAAGATGAAAAAATGAAAACGTCAAAAAAGAGGCTGATATACGGCATTACTTAAAGACTGTTTTGTTGAGAAAAACTGACCAAATGATTTACGAAAGGCTTTTAACAGGGCAGTCTTTGGATTACAGTGAAGATGAAAAATAAATGAAAATCTATTTCAAGTTTACTTTAGCCTAGTCATTTGACAGATGAGGGCAAAACCTGGCAAGAACACAAGTTTTAATCTTCAGATGTAGTGACTTTATTTGCAGTTTTGCTGATTAGAAGTTTTCTCTGTCCAAAGTAAGAGCTTTTCAGAATATTTTCAGGTGTTTTCTGTTGAAAGAAACTTCTTTTTTTTTTTATATGAAGATCCCATGAAAGGCATGTGAGTAAAAAGACCAAAGATGCTTCTGTTCATGGCTCAAAGCACATACAGAAATTGTCCCAACTGTGCTGCAACCGGTGTGTCCACCACCTTCTTCCCTTCCCAATTCTCCTTTCAAGCCTCACTCTTGAAACTCATCCCTCCTAATTAATTACTGGATTAACCAGCCTAGTATCAAGATGCTCATGGCTGGAGGTGGATCTTGGAGCATGGACTTGTTCTCAGTATGCCCAGCCTGGCACATTTCTGCCTGGCCAGATGGGTCCACCATCTGCTCCTATTTGAAGGAAAACTTCCTGGAATTAGGGTTTTCCACTTAACCTTTGTTTGTACAAGTCCTTTGTTTCCTCTTTTCTTTTTTTTTTTTTTTTTTTTTGCCTTTTCACCAAAATCACCTGAAACACATCAGAGTCAGATTTAAAAGCCAAAGAGGCAGCTCCTCACAGCTTTGGTGCACCCCCTGGCATTAAATGAGCACTGCTCTGCACAAAGGCCACTGAACTGGAGCTGCATCAGCACAGCAAAGGGCTACTTTAGGGGAAAGTAGGAATACAGCAGGAATTATTTCTAGTGTATAGGCTGCAGAGAGCGTAGCAAAATCAAACCAAACTCCAGGAGTCAAAGGTAGCCTTCTGCTGTTTGCTCATGCTATTGAGGGCATGCTCTATTATTTTTCAGTATAGAATTTATAGATCAAGAGAAGCAGTTGATCTCTTTGAGATGTTAAAAAAAAAAATCAAGATGGAAAAACGAAGAGCTGATATCTAATTCTATGAAAATCTGCCACAGTTCTATATTTATTATAAGCCTATCAGAGTACATCCTGCTCAAAGTCTTACAGAAAATGTGTTGCTAACTACCAGGGAATCATTGATTTTTTTTTTTTTAATTTTTCCCCCTCACAGTGCTATTGCTGAGCTGTGGTAGAAGCCATAACTTGGAGAAGGGGGTGAAAATGAAAAAAAAAAACAACAAAAAATCAATACTACTATTATCAACTGTTGACTACAGTTTACAGCAGCAATAATCTTTAAAACAGCTTGCAGAGTCACCAGTTGTCATCTACATAAAGTAATACTGTTTTGATCAAATCATTAAGCGATATTATTTGATGCTTTGGTCATTTTGATTTGGTTGAATTAAGTTTTGGTTACTATCGGTATTGTCCAAACTTCAGAGCTAAATTATGTTTGGCCGAGAGCTGCAGTGTTTGCTGTCGGCTTTATCTTTTCGTTGCTGCTAAGGGTGATTCATTCCCTCGTTAAGAACAACTAATTTTTAACATCCTGTGCTCATTCTTACATTGTATTAGCTCAGTATTTAGATGTGCTCCCATTCACCAAGGCCTGTGCTTCCTCCAGGAACGCCATAAATTATGAGCTCATTTGTCACAGGTTTTATACAAACATACACACACAGAGCCCTTCTTCCTAGAGTGGTAGTTCCTGCAGAGTGATGCTTTCTCTCAATACAGTTTTCTGAGCAGTTTTTTTCAGATGCTGGACTGTGAAAGCACAGTTCTGAGGTGTTTCCTACTTCCTTAGGATGGTCTTCAGCACAACTGCATCTCCAGAGCACAGAGCAGCTCTGCTCATACAGAGAAAAGCTTTACTTATTTATCTAATTAGTTGCAAATGCAAATATTACCATTCAGAGCTTCAGGTCTTCTTCTGTGTGCCTTGGAGAAAGAGTTAATTTGATTCACGAGTTTAGAGAATCTTGGAGGTACTTTTAGGTTTTAATGTACTTTAAAAGCCCCTTCTGAAGGCCACTTTCATACAGTTCATGAGTGCTGAACACAGAGAGAAAAGAGAGCATTTGAACTTCTAAAATGCACCCATTTTTTTCCATAAATGGGAATTTATAGCTGAATGTGTTTACATATATATTCATGCCATAGTTTCAAGATGATGAATATACTTTAATAAATGATCTGGTTAGGAAAAGGATTAGTTCCATAGTTATTAATGTACGGAAATCATAAAGGCAGTAGTTTGTTATGCTAATATGATGTTCAAAACTCTTAATGAAGAAAAAAAAAGCCAGTTTGCAAGTTTTCATTGCAATAGAATGTAGTGTTAATCTCTCTGTTGATGTCCTAAGCTAAATATAAAGCATGGATGTAGTGATAAATACTAAACTTTGCATCCTAGAACAAGATCTATGTAGCTTTTCTCCATGTACTGGGAGCAGTGCTGCTGACCAGAGAAACCAGTCACTTGCTGGAGATCCCACAAGTGGAACTAATTAGATGTAGGAGCTGTCACTACTGCCTTCCCCTTGCCCCCCTCAGAAGGCCACCCTGCCTGCCAATCTAACTGCTGAGCCTCTGCTATTTTTGTCCTTTCATCTTTTTCTGACATTGACTTAAAACCTGTAACTTATTACACCTGGAACTGCATCTGTTAAAGTCCAAGAAACATGCCAAGGGCCACCCACATAGAACCTATCCCTACTGCAGAAAGTGTTTCAGAATCTTCCAAATTCACATTAAATACATTCTAGATGCACAGTTTCTCCAGGTAGATGGGTTAGACACCTGACACTCCTGTTTGCAGAGGAAGGGCTTAACAAGAAGTTGTACTCTAGCAGTGTTGCTTATGGTATGATCATCAAAACCCTAATGAAAATGCATTTATTATATACCTCAATAAAAAATTTGTTAATTTTTGTATATCACAACTGTCAAGAGAAAGAGTCCATATTACACTTAAGATATAATGTTGAGTTGTATAGAATAAGTGCATACAGTATGTCTTAAACTGTGACTATTAGTAGCTTTTAATGATTTAAGAAATAAAAATTTAAGCACATCCATCTCTCTTGTCTTTTAAAGGAGCATTATTCCAAACCCAGCTTCTCACCTGCACCAAGCTGCTTGATTTTGGTGCTTATAGAGACATTCTGAAGCTGCAAGGCACTGCTTGTGGCTCTCTAATGGATTCTCTACATCCCTTTCATTCCAGCTCTCAGTAGTCAGGATATCGTCTTAAATCCAGGCTTTTCCAAAATCAGGGGGAGCTTTGTGTTGGCTTTGTGTGCACAGTCTCATGTGCAGCAGAGCTCCAGTCCTCCTGGTTGTCATGACATGAACAATCCCAATTACATCCCTGGTTGTGGTTAGGCAAATGCATGTAGGAACATTCACTGGTTCTTGGGCACAGGGGTGAGCCCTGATCAGCAACCAGGGCTGTGCTGAGGTAAAAGCTACGTGCACAAAGGCATCTTTCGCTCTCTGGTTTCTCTGTAACCCTGGGCAGAAGCTCAAATGTGCTCCAAATAGATGATGGGGAGGAGGGAAAAAAAAAAAAATGGAAGAAAAAATAATCAAGATCTCAGGGTACACTGTGTTATGCTGCAAAATTTAGCCTGTGTGCAGCTGATGAGATTGCTGGTGTGAACGGGAACTGCTGGCAGGAGGAAAGCCTGCAAGAGGAAGCTCCGCTTGTGTGTTTGCACTGATGCTGCCAAAAACTTTAAGTTTCACCATACCACAGAAGTTTTTAACCACTGAAAGAAATGCATGAGGAAATGCCATGGTGACTTGCTATGTATCACCATTACTACTAATATTGGACACTTACAAGGACTGTTCAGCTGAAGACCACAAGGTATATCACAAAATATTTCACAAATCATTAGGTAACTAATGGCAGAGCAGTCAGTGTGAATTAGGCAAGAGACTGAAAGGGTCACTTTGCTCATCCTTTAAGATGGATGCTTATGGTACAGGTCTGAAGCTGTTAAAATAGCAGCAAAACAGTCAGTCCAGGGGGTGGAAGAAGACTTTATCCAAGCAGACAAGCAGAGCTGCAGAGAGGATCTGGGAAGATGAACTTCAATTTTCTGTGCAGGACTTCTGCCAAAGACACCAAGACAAGTACTTTTCCTTCAGCAGAACACACACTGAGATTATGTCAAAGTAATCTCCACTGGCTTTCACTCCTTAGTACAGGCAGAAGAAATCAGCTCCCCAAGCAAGGAAACCACTTTTTCTAAATTCCTTAAGAAATGCAATTTCAAACACACCTGGAATATTTCACTTGAGTGTAAAACCCTCAGAGAGAAATTGTCACCATCAGGCTCAGCCAGATGTTTTAGACAGGTGAGGAATCCTTCCCAGGATATTTTCAAACCCCCAAATTCACCAGTATCCTATCAGGTGAAATGATAAAATGGGAATTTTTTGGGGTGTTAGGGAGGAAAAAAAGGTTTCCCCTGTAAGTCAGGTTGAAGATTTTTAAAAATAATAATGTTTGTTTCAAAATACACGTTCAAAAACTGAGCTTTCTTAAGAAGTAATACAAATAAATGGCCATATTTGAGAAGACAGCATAAACCAAGAAGGTGTTCATCAATATGGTTTCAAAATTAAATACAAAATTGTGATTCAGATAAGCAATCAGTAAGTTTACTACTTCAGCAGGCAAGAGGGAACGCTGTCAGACTTTTTTCCCCACATTGAGTAGCTTTCAGGAAACTAGATGATTTTAAATGAGATTATGCATTTTGTAAAGGAGAGGAACATTCCGACAGACTGACTCTAGAGTGGTTCCAAAAGCAGTGACTATAGCAGTGTTCAGAGTTTAGCCTAGTTTAACATAGTGTTATAGCAACTGTGCAGAACTGCTTCTGCAGATTGTGTTAAACTAAGCTTAGCACTACTTCTGTCATCTCTCTGGAGTCACTGGTCTTAGTCAAACCCCACTCATGATGCAGAATGTACTCTGCTCATTACAGACAGCCCCTGGCACACAGATATTCAGTTGCACGTTCTGGAAATACAGATTTGGGGGGTTTTAACATAGCCATCATTTAGTTATGTTTGGGGTTTTTTAAAGAGAGCATAGTCATCTATTCCTTTTTCTAAGTATCCCTTGCCTTCCTGCCAGCTCACGTGATTTTTAAGTTATTGCATACTGCATGAAAAACACCCAGAGCAGTGTTTGGGTATGTGAACAGGAGTGGCTGGTTGAGAGCAGCTCAGCTTGGCACAAGCAGCATGGATAATCACATTTAACTCAGCCTACCTATCAAGCTGAGATCCCCTGAGATTTTGTCTCTGAAGACACGCCAGACCGAATTCCTCGGTTCAGAGGAAGCCGTAGGTTAGAGCAGGGTCAGCTGTAATTTAAGCAACTCTCAAGTTCCTCTGTGTGCAATTTTCACTCACACAGCCCAGTACCGGGAGAATAAGCATAGGAAGGAGTCTAAATGCAAGGACGTCTGAATTAATGTAAGGAGTCTGTTATCTGCATCTCTTCTGAATTTTGTCAGCTGCACAGCAGTTCCTCTGGGATGGCACTGTGATAGGATGCCACCATGTAGCGTGCAGCCTAAGGCCATTTGGCATTGTAAAGCAATCCCAGAAACACCACTGTGGGGTCACAGCATCTGCAAACGATGAATTCCAAAGTGCTGCAACCACTTTCACTGAAGTGTCAGTTAGTAAATATATTTCTCCTCTTTTGGTGTCTCTGATGTTGGAAGACTGGTCTTGACAAGCATGGTAAAGATTTAAAACTCAGCAGGGAGAAAATCTATTTGAGTTGAAAGACCATCTTGGCCCCTGAATAAATGGGCATCAAATGTGTGCTATATAAATTTAGTCTGGAAGTTGCCAGGAAGTTTTAGGCATTTAGAAGGCATTTAGCCTTAGGATCAGCAGCAACTGGAAGTGTCCTGCCAAAGGACACATTGTCACAGCTGATCAAAAGATCCCTTAACAACCAGAATGGGAAGTTCAGGAAAGGGCTCTGGGCTCAATTCTGTCCCAAAACTAAGAATATGCTCTCGGAGAAGGCCAAGGAGAACTCAACCTTCCTGGCAATGTAAGGACACCACCCCTGGAGATGTTCAAAAAATGTGGTACGTGGTGCCACGGTCTAGGTGACAAGGTGGTGATCAGTCAGAGGTTGGACTCTCAGAGGGCTTTTTCAGCCTAAATGATTCTGTGACTGCTGCCTTAGGGAAAGCCAAGACAAGGGACATGGATGTGCAAGGGGATGTGCAAGCCACAGAAGAACATCTATCCCACAGTCCACCCTATCTGTAAGGACAGAACAGACACAGCACCCAACCCTGCTTTCAAGGACTAGGGTTCTAGAAGAGGAATGTGCACCCAAGGGTGAGCCTTAAAGCTCCTGGAGAAAGTTATCAGAGCCTACAGATTCAGGTCCCCAAGCCCACAGGCTGTGATCCCACAGCTGCCTGTTATGCAGCTGCAAGAAAAGGTCTAACCAGATAAATAATGAGGCATGAAAGCAATTTTTCTTCTTTACTCCATCAGTGCAGGCTATTGCTGACACTGAATAGCCTTGAACCAGCAGTAAGGTGAAAATGTGTAAGTTACAGAAAAACACCTATTTCCTTTGAAACTGGAGGTTTAAACCTACAAGTACTAAAGGTGTTTGGCCCCTTTTTCTCATTAAGCTGTACAGCTCTCATCTTTCTGCTAATGAAAATGCTGTGCTGATTTAACAGTGTCACTGTGTTCTGTGAAAAGCTTAAGATAGCTCTTTTATCACCAGCTAGAACACCAGTGACTTGAAATTAGTTGTATACATGTAGGGAAAAACAGACTGTCTGTCCCTCTGCCAGAACAAACAACTCATCTTCATCTGACTGCATAGAGTAGGGGTAAGCAATCCATAAGAAGGAAGAAGTTTTAGGATCTTAATAGCTGTGGGATGGCTGACTCAGCTTTTTGACATTCCTATTAAAAAAAAAAATAATAATCTAGAAAATCCTGTCAGCTGAAAAGCAAACTAGGTCTGCAAGGAATAAACCTCAGCCCTCCATAGGAGTTCAGGTCTGTGTGCCCTTTTAGTCAGGCTTGAAAAGGTAGTGTGAGAAAGCAAGGTGAATTATTTGAGTTAGTTTGTATGTCTGGGTTTGTTTTATGAAGCATACAGTTGTCTTAAGGAAAGATGTGTAAATCCTTGGGGTTGGGGATACCAGCTGCCTGCCTTTGCCCACACCTGCCTCCTATGCTACCTGCCTCCCTATCCTGCCTGGGCTTCCTCCTGGGATAGCAGGAAAGTTTAACTTCTGTCTCTATCCTAATTATTTCAGTTTTTCTAAACTAAAAAAAAAAAAAACCAAACCAAACCAAACCAAACAAAAAAAAAAAAAAAAAACAAAAAAAAAAAAAACCAATTCGACTAAAAGGAAAAAAACCTGTTGTCATAGCAACAGAAACCCTCCACCCTACCTGTGAAAACAGCGCTTCGGGGCCCCAGGGCTCACCAAGAGGGAGAGGGAGCACTCCTCCAGCTGGGCGGGGTTAATTTTACACCATTATTTCAGCAGCTGACAGAGTCAGAGCCCATTGACCACCCAGGGGTGAGGGCTGCAGAGCAGTGATTCTTACACCCAGTGCCCAGTGGGCACATGGCCCAGAACTAGGAATGAAACAGGGTTTGTTTTTCCTACACACATGGAAGGGATCCAAGAGCTTCTGCTGGTTTGTGATCTCCATCCTCCCCAGAGGAGCACTTCACAAACTGGACCTAGGAGAGAAGCTCTGGAGAGTGCTGGGATCAGTCAAAGCCCAAAGGAAAGCTCACATGCCTATTATTAATTTTGACACCAACATACGATGTTAGTCCGTGTCTAAAATTTACCATTATCTCAGTACCACACAGATTATTGTTTATCACCTGAGAATGTCCAAGTGTCAAAGAGCAGCTTGCTGTCACATCAGAGGCAAGAGGCAGCCTTCAGTGCTAGTTTTGCCACACCCAAACTCTGGCAGCATGACGTAGAATGGGAAACAGGAGAGCAGAGCAAATCCAGAACAACCATGGACCATGTACCTTTCATTACATGCCTGCTACCAGCAGTTCACCCCAGCCATCCCATCCCTTCTCCAAATAGCTCCACTATGAAGTCAACATTGGCACAGAGTCCTCCCACTCCTTCTGGGATTTGTACAGCACACCCATCCTGGGTAGTGTTTGTTTTCTACCAGCTCATGGAGAGCCCAAGGTCTTGCAGGACTTAGTGACCTGTTTTCTTGAGCATCCCCTGTCATTTTAAAAGGCTTGTCATTTCCCTGTGCGTCGCTCAGCTCACGTTTGGAAGGCAATTTCTGTGTCCTTACGTGGCACTTGCCATTAAATGAGGAACATTTGTTATCGCAGCAGAGCAATCTCAATATCATGAAGAAAGTTGTTACTCGCACGCAACCATGGGACAGATAATAATAAATACAATAAATGTATTCTAAATACAAGGGCCACTTCCCTTGCAGGAAACTCGTTTCTGCTTTCTAGCAATGGGCTTATGGCCCAGAAACTTCAGCAAAGACAGCAAGTGTACCCCATCACCAACCTGGGAGGGTTTGGCAGGACAGAAGTGTTTTATAGCAGCTTCCCAGTGCATTTAAGGCTTCCTAGTGAAATGTTAAAGAGAAAGTTTCAGTCAGTCCTCTGCAGGAATCAGCAACATCAAGATGTTATGCATACATAACAAAATTTTTTGCCCCATTTTAGGGCCAGTCCACAAATAAGTAAAACCAGATATAAACAATTTCATATCTGCTCAGTATTCTGAAGTGCTCTTTATCATTCACCATGTCATGGTTTCCAAATGTCTCCATAAAGTCAAAGTAATGAGGGTACACTTATTTATGATACATGAAGATATTTAAAAGTCAACTGTTCATATTTTGTTCACTTTTCAAATAGGATAATTGCATTAAAATTACTACCTTCTACTTATTTGAGTTATAAACATCACTTTTCTAATCTCAGAAGAAAATAAGGAATGACATCCAGGAGAGAGCAGCAGTTTATGTTGCATTTTGTATCTCAGGCTCAGTACTATTGTATTAGAGATCTCAAATACGTAGATGTCTGCATCAGAGTTGTTCTAAACAGGAATATTAAACTTCCTGTTAAGCTGAAAAGAGCTATACTTACCCTTTACAAACAGTAGGTCTGCACAGGATTGACATCACAGTGCAGTGGCTGAGGGCCTCTATTAGTACCACTTACTGCAGATCTAGGTGAGCTCACTTGAAGTAGGGAGCAAAGGTAGTTTTCAGCCATTTATCAGCCTCTTGATCTTAGCAGCAATTAGGGCTGAATAGCATAGGAGAGTGAAAGTTACTCTAATGTGCATGGACTGTGATTATTCCTGAGGCTCTGCCATCTGCAGGGAAATCCTCCTCTTCCCTTCAGGGCTTCTTTCTCTTCAGCTCAAGGGGAGCAGCCAAGGATTAAGGAGCTGACCTTGAGTCTTGCCCTCACGTATTTCCAGTATTTACAATGGTAAATAAACACACAAGCCTTTAGCAACAACGTTAATTTCTTTTCTTCTTTGGAAATATAGCACTTTGGTGCGTTCCAGAAAATTCTGCCTATTTCTATACCCACACCATCCATTTCCTCGTCACAGACCTGCGTGGGTGCTGCGAAGGACTTGGCTGGGCACTGGCTGTTGGTGTCAGCAGCTGCCACGCTCCAAAAGCTGCCTTGGAATCAAGCACAGTCCTGTGCATGTCCGGAGATGGGCTGAGGGAGACGGTTCAGGATCTCTGGTTTGCTCTTCACTGGCACTTACAGAAATATATCTTATTATTCTGCACCACCAAGTGGCTAGATTGAGCAGGGATTGCAGAACATTTTTGGATCCGGGCTTACTACATCACCCAGATGGTGTGGTTATGGTGTGGAAGTACTTACTGGCCCAAAGTAGCAACTAGAAAATAAAAACATTAGAATATTAAGTCATATTTGAACATGCCCTAAGGTGTTCACAGAGGTGGGTTGTCAGAACTGCTTCAGTTCTCATATCAGACAGAGTTCTTTGATGGGCTGCACCCCTGAAAATCAGGCATATTTTAAGTATTTCAAATTCAGTGATGGATGGTTCTGTAAATACAAGACAAATATTTCTTAGTAGCAATGAATAGTCTTGCCAGAAGTAGGAAGAATGCATGTATCTTTGCTCTTTACCATTAGAGATTAATCCCACTATCTTTAAAAACTATAAAAAAAATAAGATGGCATTTCACGCAGAAAGATGCATTACATGGTCTAAATGAGAGCTATTTTCCCATTCTTTTGTACCTTATGTTTCTTGTGCTCAGGAGGATTCACAGTTGAACTCCTATGTAGTCACACTCAAGGTACAAAGAGTGAAGTCTGTTGCTGATCAACATTGCTTGTCCAAAATCCCCACATGACATCACAGCTGATTCCAATGCATGACATTACATATCACGTTTAATGTATCATATTGATATTGGAACAGGGCAGGGAGTGGTCCCTCATTCTGGTTTGGGGAATATCAGATTATGTATCAGGAGATTTCTTCTTTCAAGATGTTAATGAGCTGGGTCACCAGCTGAGGATCTTAAATAATAATTTCATAAGTAGTATTTCCTTAAGTAGTGCTTTACTTAAATCTTATTTCAGTGTCTCCCAGGCTCATCAGTCTCTTACAGGAAATCTCTGTTACCTGGATTTCCATGGGCCATATGGAGAGGTATTCACTGGGAATCAGTGCTTTAAGCCTTCATGTATTGCAGCGGGAGCCAGGCTTTTAACCTGCCTAAGCCCCTCAATCGGTCCCTTGTTTTTTGAATGTTCAGGTTTCCTAAATATTTTTCAATGCCCAGCTCTGTAATTGCATTCAGGCAGTGTAATTTCACCTTTGTTCCAGTGTCTGGAAATTCATAGTTTCCTACTGCACGTCACATCGGTTCTGTGCACTGAGACCTGGAGGCCTTCAACGAAAAGTCTCTTGCTTGGGAACATTTGGGTTTGAACACAGGCCATACACATAGAGCCTTAATCCTTGTGTTTCTTTTCAAAGTGGAATTTTTAAAGTCCCTTGTAAGCTCTGAGGTCACAGTGCATTGGTCCTGACCTGTGTGTGTTCCCTGATGACCGAGGAACTGAGAAGTAAAACTGGGATGGAGGAACTCAAAAAGCTCAGAGGGATGTGCCTCACCATTCCTGATGTAATGCATGGCAGTACAGGGGAAATCTAGCAGGGATAGAAGCAGATGTTGAAAAACAAAGCACGAATGCTGGAAATGTAAGTGTGCTTCTGATTATTTAAATAAGGACAAATTAAGAAGGAAGAATAAAGAGAAAAGGCATTTGTCTGGAGTGCAGCAATGCCTGGAGACTTCTGCCATGATCAGAGCGACATTGTGTTGTGCAGGCTGTGAAGGATTAGCAAAAGGTTGAGCCAGGGGGACTCACACACCAAATCAGTAAATCAGTCAAATATGAGTGTCTGCATTTTACAGCTGGTGCTGAGAAATGGAGAAAGATGAAGTGGCTTGTGCGAGGGTTGATTCCAGGTTTGTCCAGGGATCTGTGCACCTTCGAAAGCAGTGCCACGCTGAGAGAAGCAAGCGTTGGCTGCCTCTGAGGAGCGGGAGGTCATAAACAGGATGTCATGTTGTGCTGCCAGGAGGATGGATCCTGATTTCCCCATCCCACAAGCTGCAGTTGGGATGGCAGAGAACTCTGTGACAGTCTCTGTGTTGACTGGTGGTGTTCAACCAGTGTCAGGCTCCAGCCACGACAGGGTGATGCTGAAGGTTAAGGACTTGACAGTTTTAGTCTTTGAGATGACAGCAGTTGAGGGGGCAATATAACTATAGGACCCCAAATTGTAAATGACCATTTGCAAATGTCTTTTGGCTCCAAAAAACCACAAGGCTTCAGTGCTTAGGACTTGCTATATATTGAGATTAGAAGTCCCATCTTTCTGTTGAGGTGGCTGCAGGAGCCACCACCACTCTGGTACACTGCTATGGACCAGCTAATGCCATTGCCTTGGGAGCTGGAAGCTTTGCAGGAGATCAAATGTGCAGAATAACAAGAAACATTCATTCAATCTTCCCTCAATATTGTGCCACATGGTTGTTTCCCTTTTGCACCTCAGGACACAGTGAAGGTCTTCCCTCAGAACTGTCACCAGGTCAAGCAGGCAAAGCTGGATGCTTTGCTTACCTCCTCTGCTTCATCCACAGGATCCGTATGTCATTCCTGAGATTAAACCCTGGCACCATTTGGAGACAATGAGCAGTTGGCCAATTATTTTCCAGGCAATGAGGATTTCATCCTTTGTTCATCCTGTGCCGGCTGGGCTAACGATGTTCAATTAGAAACTGCTCTTTGTTCTAGTGCAGTCAAGAGGATTCTTGCCAACGATTTGAATGAGCATTAGATAAAGCTTATGGCTAAATCCAATCCTTATGCAGAAATCCATGGATCCCACTGAATTGCTTTTCTCCCAGAGAAATTAATGGGAGCTGTATGAGAACATCTAAGAGAAGATTTAGTTCCTGTTTGTAACAATATGTTACCCCCTGATACTGGGCCTGCTTTGAAATGTTTATTGTTAAATCCATGAATTTTTGGTTATATCTCATTAAGAACATTATACAGCCTTGGAAAGTACATCCTGAAAGGGTATTACGACTGGATTGGGATTACTGTTTTTGAAACACTTTTAACTAGGGGGAAATTTCAAATTCAATTTACAGTAATGTCAAACCACAATTAATATATAGGCAATGATAAGGGGAACATGCAGAAGTACACATTGATAGCACTACATCAACAAATAAACTTTTGGTGCTAGTAATTAGGTACACAAGATTATTATATGTTTAATTGACTAAAGTGACAATTTGGAATTACATCTAGTCACATTTAATTGGATTTGGAATCTCTAGAGGAAAAGAAACAGAGAGCAGTGTAGAGAGGCAGCCATAAAAGCAAACTGATTTTCTAAAGTCTGTTAAGACTCTGCATTAATATCCTTTGCACAATGGTTTTTTAATATCCCTCAGCCTAGAAAGAGTAATGCAGTGATTGTCACAGACAGTGGGAGTACCAAAGCTTACTCAATTAGATGACAAGACAGTTGATTGCTTTTAGTTTGGGGTGGGTTTTAAGATATAGTTTAATCAAAGGTGAACTATATGTGTGTTTGCCATAGATAAGTGATATTCCAAGACCATCAAGCCAAAGGGTATTATATACATTAATGCTGTTCCTAGAACAAATGTACTTACATATATTTCACCCACAAATAATGTAAAGCAAAAAAAAAAAGAAAAGCCAGGCTAAAATATTATATAGCAGCCATTAAATATTTTCTTACAGTAAAATACTGGAAAGTTATTAAAATAAAATGTAGAGTTGCTTGTTGGCAGACAGCTTAACTAGCTCAAAAAATATTTATCTTAAAGCTGGACAAAAACTGAGAGTTACGTGTAATCCTTTGGTTCAAACCTCAAGTTGCAGTCTTCTAATATTAACTCCTTTAAATATTGCTATATGCACCCTGCCCTCACTCATTTATTCTGCTTTTGTGATCAGGAGCCCCATGATTGCTGACTGTACGTTCATCATGATGGGAGGCACCGTGCACGCAGCAAGCGACCTCATCCATCTGTATTGGCAGGTAAAAATTGATAGCCCAACGAGGAAGGAGGTGCCTATCTCACTATTAAGATCAAAATGAAGGATTACTGCTTAAAAGACTGCCGACAAAGGTAGCTCTTGGGCATATCAATCAACAGGACACTATACAGTACCACGGTATTTCTAATGAAGTAGATTTCCTTGGGCTAATTTTAAGGGCAAAATTCAAGGTTGTTAACCCTTGACTCATACTTCAATTTTATGGAGTGCTATAAAATTTAATTCTGGATACTGTATAGTCCCCTAAGCTATTTTTTGTGACGTTGTCCTACCTTAGTGACACTTTCCTTTTGCAATTTGCATGGCACTAATCCTCTGATGCCTTTCCAAACTCTTCAACCAGAAGGGGAGCAAAAAAATGCCTGCAAAAACTGGTCTCAGAGGAACCTGCAGTGCTCTGTGAAGGATGACTAGGCAAGACCCCACTCTACAAAGATTACTTATGTGGGGAGTAGACCATTGACTTTAATGAGACTTGTCTGAGTGATACTTATTTGAGATGGTTGTTCAGCCCCATCAGCACAAATTTAAGTTTAAGGGTATCCCTCCTGCTCTAAGCAGAGCTCTCACACAAACTTGGAGGTGAACAGATGCTGGATCCTTTGCTGGGAGACGCCCACTGCTGCAGACTCCCAGAATGTACCTGGTCCTCAGGTTCTCCACACAAAGAAGTTAAAAATACTAGGAACAGTATATGTCCTGTGCAACAAAATTTCAGGGTTTGATTCTGATGGCGTTTATTTTGATTTATTCTATGAGATCATCTGTGACATCTGTACCGTATGTGGAGTGGTGCAAAATATTTCTGACGTAAGCCAGAGTAATGAAGTTCAGAATATGATCTTTTATCTTCCCTCACATGGTAAATTCTTCATTTTTTTTTTTAACTATTATTGGTTGCATTCTTCTAGGTAAAATTGAATAAATCTCATTCCCAGGAGCTGCTGAATTTCAGTACTGCTGTGAGTGCAAAGTGCATCTCATTCAGAGAATTACCCACTGGGCTACTGTTTGCAGTGCCTGTGAACTTTCCTATGTGCTTTCCAGCAGAGAATTTCTTCTGTACAAAACAGTTTGATTTTTTTCCCCCACTGGGTCAGACTTGTTTAAAACCCTGAGTTCACAAACACATTTTATGAAGGGGTCATTTCTTCAAATGGAATATCTTTTTTGGTCTCTTAACACTAGAATCCATTGACTTCTCTTCTTGATGTCATGGACATGAAGCTTCAAAGAATAATCCTTTAAAGGGGGAGCTGTCATAGCTGTCCTCTCCTCCAGGGGTTTAGACTGTCCTGCTATGAAACAGGGCTTAAAAAGTAGCATGAAGGACAAGATTCATCACAGTTCCTCCTTGTAGAGTCTAAACCAGAACCTGTGATTGGGCTAAGGTGGGAATGAACCAGAACTGAGGGGGAAATGGAATCACTTCCAGCCATTACCGTCATCTGCCAGATAGCAAGGGCCAAATGATTTGGCAGTGGTAGTACTGTGGCTTATTGTGCTTCACTCCAGAGCTCACAGCTCATTCCTCTTCCTGATGGAAAGTACATGTGTGGGCCTTCCTGGACCCCTGTGGTACCTCAAGGCACCACCACGCTGTCCGTGCCCCGTTCCCACTCCTTCTCTGCGTTTCTCCCAAGTTTGCCATCATCTTTGACTGCAGGAGCTTTGAAATGCCAGTAGAGATGCAACCATTTGTTTGATTCCCCACTGTACTCGATTTCCACCAGGAGACAGAGATTGCTCTGCAATTTTGTGCTTTTTGTGTGTGTGCCTGAGCGTGGGCTACGCGAGGGATTCAGCGGTATCGGGATGCTGACACACACGCAGGAGAGGCAGCTGGGTGCCCAGTACTGCTCCCACTCAAGTTAATAGCTGGCACTCAAGAGAAGCTGCTCCTGAAGATACATCCCCAGCACCAGTAACAACCTTTCCCCCCTACAGCTGATAAGTTCTGTGCACTCAGCTTCAGGGGTGGCTTCTATGTCATTAGAGAGCACAGCAACAATTATGCAGGATGATGCAGCATGTGACACTGCTCTGGGACTTTCCACCACAGAGAGACTGAGCAGGAGGCAGCATAATCTTTTTTTTTATTAATATTCTCCCTATTTCGTGGTGTAAAGCTGAAAATAACTTGTCACAACTATACATGCTCATGTGCTTTTGTAACCAAAGCAACAGCTATTGATGCACGCTTTTCTTGCTAACTACTCCTCTGCCCCAGAACTCACCAGGATTGGCTCACAACCATGAGTAACATTTTCCAAGGAGGAAGGGAATAGAAAGGGAACAGGTTGGCTTGGGTTTTTTTCCTTTTGTGAAGAAAGATTTTTAGGTTAGATACATCACTCTTTGCTTTGATCAGTGGGTCATGTATATAATCTTCTAGTGTGTCACAGACTACTTTTGTTTCTTCTTTTCATGATTCTTTTAACTGCTGGGAAAGCCTGTCTTCTCCTTCTGCCATGGCTTCAAATCTTTGTACAGACCACTTGAATCCTTGAGCTGACAACTTTACTGCAAAAAAATTCAGGACCTTAATTTACATCTGCAAAACTCTTTATTATTTATTCTACTTCTAAATCACTGGGGTTTTTTTCCCTCCTGATCTATTCCTTGTGCTCAGAGCAATCTTTATCTTGTATCTCCTCCGGTTTTCTTCTCCTGATATGGGTCTTATACTTTCCTTTGAACTTCTCCTATCCCTGACATCAACTGCCAGGAGTCCTCTTTCTTCAAAATCCTTCTTAAAACATCTTCAAATTGCTCCCCTCTTCATTATCAACTTTTACATGTTTCCTCTTCTGCAGCAGTGACCTGTTCCATGTGACTGTGTACCTCCTCTAAGGCACACTGCAAGGTTTGTATTGCTAGATTTTTAAGCCAGATGGGCTCATACTGGTGAATTATCTGACTTTCTGCATAAAACCACCACAGAATTGCACCCTTAACTGCCTGCATTGGTACCACAAGAGAAAAGCAGAGACTGGTTTTGAGAAAGTTACCCAATCCCCTTTTAAGCACTTCAAGAACAGAATATTTACCATTGCCCATCTAATAGTTGATTTGTTGCATGGTTTATGCCTGGTTTTCCCCCCTGTTTACAAATTGGGATCTTACTCATCCAGTCCAAAATTCCAGCAATTAATATTATGCTCTAATTTCTGAAAGCTTAAAGGACCTTTAGTTCTTGTTATCTTCTCCCTGTATATGTATCTACGGATCATGATCAAGGCAACTTTAAATCTTCTTTTTGATTAGCTTTTTGATTAGCTTTCTCTGATTGTCCCCTTTATAGTAAATCATCTATTTCTGGATCTTCTGTACACTGATACGTAATATCTAATGCCCTGTGTTGGTTTTGAATATTAATACCCATCTTTCATTCTACTCTGAGACAAAGGTATAATGCAGATGAGCAGTGGAAAAGTAATTTGCAATGGATAATATTATTCAGTAAGTTGGGCCTTGTTCTCTATTCAAATATTTTATTCCGTGGATTGAAAATATACATTCCAAGTTAACACATCATCAAATAAATGGGCTTTTTTTCATAGCCCACTGCAGATATGCACTGGATGATTTGTGTATTGGCTGCTAGATTGAAAATAGGTGAATTAAATAGAGTTCATCACAATAAATAAGAATGGAAAAATTAAATGTATTATGGTAAATATCTTCAGAGTGGTAGCAGCAAGACAAAGTTTAAACTTACTTATTACTATAATCAGGAAAGCTCCCTAGCATTTATTGTCAGCCATGCCATTTCTCAGCTGGTAATAGCAAAACAAACAGTAAGCTTGTAATATTTCATCCCACAGAAAGAATCCCTCTCCAAACTGTCCAGTTTTATTCACGCCTCTGCAAACTATTTCCACTGGCTAAAAACTATGCAATATAAAATAGATGTTTCATTCTGTGAGTAAAAATATATCACACCCATAAGACAATATCAAAAATTCCCAATGTTGTCAAACAGGAACTTTGCAAATACCTTGAAAGTCACAGCCTGATTTCACCATTATCTGGCACTGCCATCATAGTGTTAAGTGCCTTTATTGCCTAATTTATAAATATCTCAGTCTCAACTCATTAGCAAAGTACAAAGACAATTTCTTTTATTATTCCAGTTTGAAAACCATGTGGCCTATTTTATGCTAGAGGTTGAGCTCCAGCATCCACTATGCAGTTACACCTCCAAAGTCAATCCCATCCAGCCAAAGTCTCACACTAAATGCCATTGCACCAGCTTTGCATATGTTGCAGAAGCTAACAGAACCCCAGGAAAGCATTTCAAAGCTTGTAGGTTCATATCTGCATGCTTCCATAGCCATCTGTACTAAAAGCCTTAATTCCAGAACGCAGCCAATGTGTATTTGCTACAGCTCAAATGGAGACCTTTCATTTGCATTGGAGTAAATCGGGCTTTTAGCTTTACTTCCAGTTCAACCCCAGTGTTTTGGCCAAGACTGCAGCCATCACAGAGCTGCTCTTAGCAGACTGAAAATGAAACTTGTGCCTCTGAGGATATTTCTATCAGCTAAACTCGACGCCACAGAGAAAGCTTCCAGTAGCATGTGAGGGTCTCTGTATTTAACAGTGAGCTTTGTTTTGCATTCTGGTCACTGTTAAGAACATCAGGTGCTTCCATCTCAAAAAAAATCTGGGCTGTTTCAAGCACAGAGCAACCTGCATACCTATCACACAATAAAGCCAACAATAACCCAGCCCTGCGAGGTGGCCGAACACCTACAGCGCAGCGGCGAGCGCTGTCAGCTCCTTTAGAGCTCAGCTTTATCTCAGACCTTTCGTGGTGAAAATCCAAGGCAACAAAGTTAAGGGAAAAAGCCCTTGGTAGCCAAACCCTCCTGTGCAGCCCCAGCTGGTGCCCAGGCCCGTCAGCAGCCCTGTGTGTTCATGCTTGACCCGTGCCCTGCCATGGGGCGTGAGGTTTCCAAGCTGGCAACAGCAGGAGTGTTTTGCAATCCTCCTAATGCAATGACTGATAGGAGCTGACAGGCAGCCTCTCTGGGCAGCCTGGCCATCATATCACTGAGAAAACATATTTCTCATTAATTCTTGAAGCTATTTTAGCAGATCATGCTGTGCCACACTTCACTGCAATAAAGTCCTGCCTTTAATCAAATCTGGGGGAAAATCCATCTGAGGTCAATGACTGGTGGCAGAAATAAGTGTATAGTATGCCTGAGTCTATATTGTCTCAAAGGTCTCTGCACCTTGTTTCTGCTTTAACAATTAGTTTTGCATTTTCTCATGCCAGAAAAGAGACAACATTTCTCTTATACCTCTTCATAGACACCAACAGGTAATTGCCCTTCTTCTGTACCTATGGCCATTTTGAAGGACAACACTTGCCTTGAAACACTGAGCTTTTAATTTTCTGGTGGAAGATTGGGAAGTGATGATTCTCCTTATCCTGCATGTCAGAAGAAGAAAAAGATTTTGGCTCCTAAGTAGGAGGATCAATTTGTCCTTAAGACAGTGCATGGGTACCCAGATGATCTCAGTGCAGCTTCTGACCAGTTCTTGGGTTTCCTATGTTCTCATTGCATCATGACTCAAGCAACTTGCTAAAATTAGAATTAATAACATTTTGTCAGGGCAGAAGGAGCCTCTTCCTCTGTATGCCATTTCAGGGACTCAGAGCAGTTTGGCTTTGGAATACACTATTTGTAAGACATAACTCACAATGCAGAAAATCTGCATCATTCTGCTCTCAGGTACAGTAGTAAAAATATGGAGTAATTGAAAACTGGATTGAAAAAGCAAATAAAATAACATAGTAGAGAGTTTCTATCATGTTGCTACTGATTTGGGAGCTTTTCGTTGCTGTTGTTATTGCTGATATTTCCATTCCAGAAACAATTCTACATGTGCAAATCCAAGGAATTTAACATTTTTCTTGCATTCTTTCTTCTTTAATAATATCTACCTCCACATATTTTCTACCTACTTCTATTCTTCTGGTACCAAATCATTCACGGTAGAATAAGTACTAATAGAATCAAAATGCTAAGAGAAGGTATTAGTTTAAATGTCACAATTATTAAGACAGATGTATTAATTGTCCCTAATTTGAAGAAAGATGGATTTATTTAGTACTAGCTGAATGTAATAGGCAAACACATACGTTGCTATAGTTGGTGGCTGTTGAAATCCCAAAAATGAAACAAAATACCAACCCAATTAGGATTGTAACTGTTAACAAGGGGCCCATAAATCACATCTCGAAGATGCTCAACAGGAACAACCCGGTCAGCAAAGCTCCAGACCATTTGAAAATCCTACGGGGCAGCTCAAAAGTAATGTGCATATTTCACAAGCAGAGTGTTCAATTCATTCTGGGTTTTACTCATTGCAAAACAGAGTTTTAAGATTTACAAAAGAAACCTGAGAAACCAGAGCAGAAACCCAGCCATTTGGTGCTGTTTTCAGGCCCTTATTGTTCCCTTGAGTTGCTAAGGTCCTAAAGAACTTTCACATCCATTATCCTCTTCCTTTTTTTCTTTTTTTTTTTTTTTTGCACACCTTCTCCTTTCTTTACAGGCAGGAGTGTGTCCTGTTCCTGGGATCATTACTGGTGATGTGGCTTTTCATCTGCACATCTGCTCTTGTAGAACCACAGAGCACACCATGCAAAAATAGATAGAGTCACTTTTCAGAAACATCTCTATACACACTCAACTTGTCTTCTACTAAATTAGCAGCCATTCAGCCACATAAAGTAGTTTGCTGTTGCAATGACACAGGCATGATTTTTCACTGACCCTCTGAGCAGTGCTGTCCATTTGACAGGCTAACCACATCAGTCACCATCTCAGGCTGTCTGATTCATCTCCTTGCATTTAAGTCAAGTTCCCAAAAGATACTGAGCTCAGTGCTAAGAAGGACTGACACCTCTTTTAGTTAGTTTCTGCCCTTTTTTATCCTTTTTCTTTTTTATTTTTTTCTTCAGGTTAAAAACCCTGAAAACCCCTTACAGCAAATATCCCACTTTTCTCCCAGGAGTATTTCCTTGCCAGGCTCATGCCCTGTCTCTCAAGCACTTGCCTGAACCACCTGATGGATGCAGCATCCAGATGTTGGTCAGTGGGATGTGGCTACATCCTCATAAAGCACCCAGTGATCCTCAAGCTTTAGCTCTGCCTGTCTGAGTTCAGACCCCTCTCTGAGGCTGCCAAGGCTGTTCAGCTGAGCATGGTTTATAATCCCCTTTCACAAAAAAACCTGCTAAACTGTGACCCATTCCTGACCTAGCAGGACCCCTGCAGAGCTGTCCCAACACATGCTGAGGACTTGGGGTAGTAAAAGGCTTCTCCAAGCACTGCAAAGGCAGCTGCTGCTCCGAGCAGCCACAGTGAATTGCCTGCCTGCAACCAGGGTGTTCCTCACCCCAAAAACTCTCTCATCTTTCAAAAAGTGTCTATATTAATATAACTGGTTAAAAACTATAGGTTTGGACACTGGATAAATGTAGGGGATAATTGGCATGTTCACAGAGGCATCACAGACAGGGAGTTTCCAGAGCAGCCTCCAGCCTTTCCATATGCTATGTATTCCGGGATTTTT
Organism: Pyrocephalus nanus; assembly: GCA_038380795.1. Classification (NCBI taxonomy): domain Eukaryota; kingdom Metazoa; phylum Chordata; class Aves; order Passeriformes; family Tyrannidae; genus Pyrocephalus; species Pyrocephalus nanus. The sequence continues at coordinate 5,001,164 of CM076270.1, read as the reverse complement.
CTTTAATGAATAGTGATCTCTTTGAAAGGATATAAAACACGGATTTCTTTTCTTCCAAAACATAAAAAAGATACTTAATAGAGTATCAAACAGGTCTTGAAGCCTAAGGTAACACATCTGCAGTACCTCTGCTTTTGGGAAGACATGGTTCTATCGCTGTGGAGCTCCACAAATCCGCTTTCAAAACACGCTGCGTACAAAATAACTCGCAGAGACTTAAATACGTTAATAACTTAAGACCCTAAATAAGCTGATATTTGATGTGACCTACATTAATGGGGAGGCACTACATGGCAGATAAGCAGAAAGTTCTCATCTATTGTATAATGCATGATTTATTCACGCCATAAACATATTGAGAAAAAGGATGTGCTCTGGCATTCTGTCTACTTATTTTTCCCACAGAACAAAAAAAAAAAAAAAAAGGGAAAAAGAAAACTTATGTAAGAAGATCATGCTGGTGAGAAGATATTCATATCACAACAGCCACAGACTTAGTGGAAGGGCTGCCAGAAACTTCTTTATGGTTGGAAAGATATAGAGAAAAGCACATAGGTTGCACTGCAGTGCACCTGTAATTCTAACTACTAGCCTAGGAGTGGAAGCAGTTCATAGAAGAGGCTAATGGCTTTACCCTGACTGATACCATTGCATTAATAAAAATCATCAATAAAAGCATCAGTTCCTGCTGTACTGTAAATGAAACACGGGCTGAGTGTGCACTGCAGCTGCAAGATAAGGCACTAGGGAAGATATCTAAATTTTTGGCTAATTCTAGATGTCAAGATAATTGGATTTTCCAAATTAAACCTTTCTGTAGTTAAAGAGGATTAAGGTTAGGGACTGTGGCAAGGAAATCTACTGTCACTGTTATGATGACTTTTTCACTACAGTGCCATTTTTCATCTCCTATGTCTCTCTAAGCAGGCAAATTTCAAGAGCTTCTTAAAAATATTGAAGTAGTTACATCACCCGCCATCAGAAGTTGACATGGAAAAGCTTTGTTTCTTGTGCATCTAGCTATCATTTTATGAGTTCTTAACAGAATTGTAGTGAGTGTTGACTCACAGAATTACAAACTGGTTTGGGTTGAAAGGGACCTTAAAGATTATCTCGTTCCAACCCCCTTGCCCTGGGCAGGGACACCTTCCACTAGACCAGGTTGCTCCAAATCCCATCCAATCTGGCCTTGAACACTTCCAGGGATGGGGCAGCCACAGCTTCTCTGGGCAGCTCCTGTCAGGGCCTCACCATCCTCACAGGGAATAAAACCTTGGATATTGCATGACCACGATGCTCAGAGAAGAGTATGAAGTGGGATTGGATCAAATATATGTTTAAAACCTTTATCAAAGCAAAGTGTGTTGTTGATGAAGGGTTCTTGGCTTTTTATTTGTCATGATAGCAATGTACATCCCTCGAACCCGTATTTGAGGCATCCCCCAGGCTTGTGCTTCATGAAGGAATTAATTGGTATTTTAATAGAAGTGCTGACAACATAAATACTCCTTGAGACACTTTGTCTCCAGATGGTTTCTCTGCAGACTTTCTCTGATTCCCCACACTTCCAAAACAGGGATATAAACCTCCTGACATTGCAGAGCATGAGTCAGTCCCATAACTACAAAAAGAAATCTTTCATATTACCAGGTTACTCTGCAGCCTCTTCTTAAACAATTTTTTACATATTTTTTGAAGCTGGATTCTGTCCACTACTGAGGTAAATCACCAAAATCAGTGGCCTTATGTTAATCATAGACCTTACATTACAGTACAGTGCTAGAGGAGCTCTTTCTTCCATTTTAAGGTCACCTCAAGGACTTCACATTTTCTAACTGCTGGAACAAAGGGCTGGAGTGCAGCATCATGTGATGAGATATCACTGCAGAGATCACTTGCAAGATACATACACACACAAAAAAATCATCTTTCTTTATCATTTTATCAGTTTAACAGCTGCCCCCACACTTATGAGAGAGCCTGACACTTCTTCCAATCCAAGGGCAGAACAGCAATATCTGCCCTGCTGTATCTGACAGGACATTGTAGAAAGGACTCTTCCAATGCAAGGGCATCAAAACACATGAAAATGGCAAAAAACCCCAGTTGTCCTGCCCATTTTTACAAGGACTTTCCTGAAAGTCCATTGAGCCCTTCCAATCCTTTCCACACTGTGACTATATCTTGAGTAACTGCACAGTGTACAGCACAGAAAATGTTCTCTAGGCATCCCTGTTTCCTGGATATGTTGCCAGATATTCATCCACAGTGATGGACTTCACTGCATAAAGGCTTAAGGAGAAAAATCCTTTGGGATTTCATCATAAAAAGTTTTCTCCTCAAAAGTTTTTATGGGCTGAAGTTCCATAGCTTTAAAGACTTTACCCCATAAAAATCCGAGAGGATAGTAAAACAAATAGTGGCTATGTCCAGGGTCAGTAGCCTGGGGGAAATAAATGCTCTTGGGTAATAATAAGAATACCTTCAGTAACAGTATGGACCAGAAATTGAATCTGTTCTTTTCCCCACTGGCTGACATTTTACCATTATGGTCCTCAGAGCTGGTCACTACTTTCTGTGCAGAGTAGCCATGGGCACATGGAAGTGCAGAGATACCATAGGTGTGACTTTGAGCTGTTCTTGAGGATAATAAACCCAAAAGTGAACTTTGCAAGCAGAATACAGAGCTTGTCTGGCCCAGCCACTCACTTTTTCATCTTCCTCATTCCACTTATTCTAAATCTGAAGTGTATGGATATACCCTAAAAACACATTCACATGCTCCTGCCAATCCAGATTAGGAAAGGGCTGCCAAGATATAGAAAATAAGCAGAATACCCAACATCTCACAAAAAATAAGGCTGGCCTAATTCTGCACTGATATTTACACGTGAAATTCAGCAAAACTTGAACAAGTGAGCCTCTGCTTTTTAAAAAATGTACCTTGGAAAGTCAGATTGGTAACAGTGTTTTACTGCTGATCCTCTAAGGGCCCTGAACAACAAGATAATTAAAGTTCATAGAAATAAGAAAACCTAAAATCACTTTCCTGTCAATCTGTGCAGACTGGTAAGTATTCCCACAGGAAGGAATGGGCACAGATCCATTTGTGTGTCCTCAAAGCTCTCAGCAGGATAACACACTTGCCATTTTCTGGTCTGATACCTCCAGATCTGCGACATTAACCATGGATAACACGGTTGTGCCCATGGATAACGTGGTTGTGCCCATGGAAAGCTGAAACTTCTCCTCACCTGGGTGGAATGTTATTATTGCCCCAGGTGGTCATGATACTATTACACACATTTGAGGCTTGTTAATTCTCCAGGGCTGACCTGGCCACTCCAGACTGCTTCCATTCCAATAAATACAGGATAATGGGCAGACTAAATATAGACTTCTAAAATATAAACACATCCCCAGTGATACCCTTGAGATCCAGGCAGAGTATTCAGTGTAAGAGCACTCAGGGTGCACGTGTGGCAGCCTATCCCCAAAATCTACTCCAAACAATTATGGCGTTTCTATGGTATTTCTGCACAACCCATACCAATAAACAGGATGGAAACAAACTGGCATAAGACCATATCAGAAGTTCTGTTTTCTAAATCCATTAGAGAGAAAGACACGGGTACTTAACTAATTGGCACTCTCAGCCTTCCATTCTGGGCTGGTGGGAACAGTCGTCAGCTAAACCAGTGACTCAGAGAGGCACACTGTGTCTTGGATAATTTTACAGAGGTGGAGGATAGATTGGAGAACAAATATGAGGGCTTGTCAATAAAACACCAAGCTGGATCCCTAGTGATACCTCCTGTGAATCACTTCAGTGGACAAGGGGACCTGGGAGATTCGTACACCCTGTGAAAATACACGTACCTTTTCACGTCATGCTTTTCTGACCACCTCTATTAACTTTGTGTTAGCCCTGTCACTTTTGAACAGGTTTATTCTTTTGCCAAGATGCATTAATGAAGCCTTGCTGTTCCTCCAGTTTTCAGAAAGCAATGCCCACCTCAAGAAGACAAAATTGTTGTTATCAGCAGATGCAGCACTGAACATGGTCTTAAGCCAAAGGCCAGGCCAGGAGGAGCTGCAGCTCAGCCTCCCTTGTCCTGATGGATAATAGGGCCGAGCAAGGCTGTTCCAAGTCTGGCAGCTCCTCCTGGCAGCTCCAGCACCAGTTCATTGGGGTCCACTGAGTGTGAAATCCACCTCTCCACACCACACCAGCACAATGCATCATTTAAGTCATTTTTAAGGGATGAAAAGGTTCATAAGCTTCATGTTGCCCTCTGCACAGGAGTGAATTTTACTCTTAATGCAAATGGTGCTTAAATGCAATATTTTAAGACTAATATTCCGTACAGGCACAGCGTCTGATTCATGCCAACCCAAGGGGTAATGTGAATGCTTAGCATTGTTTAACCAACTCCCAAGGACTGAATAAAACCCTCAGATGAAAGCTGTGACCTTCAGAGAGCATGGAATCACTTTTTCTTTTCATCTAAAAGATAATTTAGCTAATACTTTTCTCCTCATTGAGGACATAGGCTCGCTGCACTGAAAACTGTTTACAAATGTTCTTTCTCCATTAAATTGATTTTCTGAGTATAGATAGGCAGTGTTTTCTGGAACTAATTTAAATTCCCCTCTAATTAATACTCAAGATCAAAATATGTTATCTTTGCATGACTGTGCAATTATTAAAGGGAAAATATCAGAGAAAGTGTGTGGGGGGGGCGTATTTTATTTTTTTTTAACTAGCCATTTCCCAATATGAAATGTATCATTTCTTCGCCTTTTTTCAGGCTTTAATTCAAGAGGCTTTCAAGAGAGAAATATCTTTTTTGGTCAGATACAGACCATTTGTGAAAGGAGATGAGAGGGCCAAAATAAAGGAGGCAGACAAAACCTTTGCTAAAAAGCACTGTGTTTGCATGCAGCACATATTTACAGGTAACTGGAGATTTCACATGCTCTTAAGCACTGTGTGCTGTCTGTGTGTGTGTCTGACTTAAAAAGAGGTTGAGAGACTCTGAAGCTTGAGGTCCAGACATTTCTACCCTTCTGGGGGGTAAACTGTCTTCTGAGATCTGCTCTGTGATTGTCTGAGGTTTAAGCAATCAAATGAGTACTCAGGTGAAGTACTGACTTTATACTGCAAATCCCCCTAAATATTATTGTTATCCATGATTTCCATTGTTGGATTTCATTATTGCAATTAATCTTTTGTTCAAAGGTAGGTTTGCTGTGTATTGTGGTGACAGGGACACTCAAGCTCATTCCCGTCTCCATGGATTTGCACGACCACCGATGGTCATGCCTTCAGCAGGGCCCTGCCTTTCCAAAATTATCTTTCCCTTTTATGAGCTCTGCTGGGCTGACCACCACCTTTGAGAGCATCTCAGCTGCAGGGATAGGAATAGACAGCCAGGTTTCCTTTAGCCTGTGGATGATAAGTGGGATCCAGAGTCAACAAGGGGTTTATCAGAGCCTGTTATCATCTCCCATCACAGTGAACTCAAATACCATGTCCTGGGGTAAACAGATGCTTAAATTCTGGTGACCGTGGGCTTGTTTCAAGAGGAATTGACATGACATTTTGGCAAAAGAAAGGCAGGAGGATAAAAAGCATTTCTTCCTGTCATTAACCTGGTGATTTGGAACATAGTTGACCGTGATAAAGCTTGGCTTTGAGGTGCTGACTGAGAAACACAAAGGGAAAAGTACATTTCCCACGTCAAATTCTGGAAAGCCTCTATTTTGGTCACACAAACTGGCTGTGTAGCTCACCTCCCACTGCCATTTCCAACAGTCATCCAAAAGGCTGAGAGGCTGCCTGCTCCCTGCAAGAGTTACCCCCAGGTCAGACAGCTCTAACCCCGCTGAGCCCAGCATTCAGTGGATAAATCACATTTCCAAAGGGAGACACACTGCACCTTTGGAGAAGAAAATAAAATCTACTTCTAAAAACACAAATAGGAATTAGGAAACCAAGTGTTTACCATAGAACTGTGCAAATAGGTAGCACAAGTAAACTTGCTTTGTTCATATTTGTTTTGCTTTAGAAAACCAGTATAAAACTAGATTGTGTTTTGCAAGTTGCAGAGCACCCATGTATTGGATTTCTGGCAAGAGCTTTGGGGTTGTTCAAAGAGAGAAAATAAGGACTTACTTATCATGAAAATTGTAAAATCCCTGTCTTCCTTTTACTTGCCAATGTGACTGAGGAGAATATTCTGGGACAAAAGTACTGGCATTAAAAGAAGCATAAAACAAAACTCCCTCAATTTACAGCAAGGGTGAGATTTTCAAAAGCATATAAGCAAACTCGGTGATTTTTTGTTTCATAAATCACTGAATGAGTCTGAAAATGTCATCAATCATTTTCTTATGCCTCCCAATAAGGAAAAAGAAAGTAGGAAAAAAAAAAGAGGGGTAAAATATTCAAGTCCTATAGCATTTTATAATCTATCAGTTAAAATAATTGCTTCAATTTCATACAAGTTTTTCTGAGTGCAGGTTTTGGGACCCCTGAAGTTTCTAGGGATGAAATGGTACAGAAGAGAGGGAAAAAACAGGTATCTGTATCAGGGCTGCTGTGGAAACCCTCTCAGACAGAACAGACATGGCTCCTTTGGTGCTAACTGATGAAGTCAGCTGAGACAATAGAGGTTCCTCAACTTAACTATTCAGATCTGACCTAAAATCACAGTGCCCACCCAAAGAAGACAACACGGGCAACAAGTTTAGCTCCCAGCTCAGTGTTTGACCAAGTGAGAATCCAAACTGCAGGTCTGTATCTCACACAGGTGAAATTAAAAATAGAAGCTAAGCCCCATTTTAACAGTGGGTGTGAAATACCAGGCATCTCACGAACATGTTATTTTAAATAATCTTCCTATCCTGTAACAAATATCTGTCCAATTTTAGTCCGAGTTCTGCTGGAGTGTAAGGACTGAATTGATTTCAAAGTTTTCTTATTGCCAGGGAAAAGGAGCAGATACACATCAAAATCTGAGTGTACAATGCAGTTTGTCACAAAATTGGGAATCCATCAGAGGCAGAATATGCTGCAAGGGAAATATCAGGTCCACTTGCTTTGATTTATATCGGGGTAAGTCCAGAGAGCGCCGAGTGGGGTTGTCCATTTGTCACTGTGACCGCACAGCCTGGCATCTTAAAAGCAGAGCTCCCTGCAAACAGAGCACTCCTTTGTGAAAAGTGACACTGACATTCAATCTAGGTTTATTTTCTGCAGGGGAAGGGGAGGGAGGATAGAACCGGTCCAGTTTCCTACACAAAGGTGGCTTGTACAAGTGCTCTGAACATCTGTCCTTCCCGAGGTCAGGGCAGACCCACTCAGCTGACACACGGGGGTTTTGACAGAAGCAGTCACAAACTCTGGACATGCCACAGCACAGGCTGTCACATGCCAGCTGGGTGGATCAGAAAGGACATGCAGGAAACTTGGGATTATGGTGGTGGTGATGGCAAAAGCACAAATCTGTAGGAAATTAAACCTCACAAATTCAGGGAACAACAAAACAGCTTCTTTTGCAGTTAAAAGATCCGGATGTTATGTTCTGAAGGGTTGAGTTATTAATGCTTTGGATGATCAGCACTGAAAAGTGCATAGATGGGAAGAACATGCCTTATCTTTTGCATCAGCAAAACCGAAGCTGTAGATGCAAAAGGTTGCAAAGTCTGAAATTTCAAAACACTGTTAGAGCTGAATGGGTTGGTTTCATCAACTTTTTTCTGTCAAGCTTTCTAGAATCCATTACACTCCTTTTTAGGCTTCCTTTTTTTTTTTCCTCCCTCAAAAAAAAGTGACCTCTCTTACAACTGAAAAGAAATGTGCTAATGGAAATTACTTTGATTTCCCTATTCCAGATCATCATGGAATTTACATGTGGCCAGACATGGCTACATCTGCACCTACCCAGCAGTACTTACTTACAAAAGTTTCAGAAACAAATATATTAGAAAAAAACTTGGAAAGGTCTTTAACTAGAAAACAGCCAATCTTTTCAGGTACAACCAACTTTCTTATCAGCTGGAATAGCTCAGTGGTGTTCTCCATGATCCTTGATGGATGAGGAGAGTTGAGGGGTTTCTTGGGGCCCATTTCTCTGTGCTGGCAGCCCTGACTGCCCAGACAGCTCTCCCCATCCCCTTCACTCCTCCTCCAGTTTACCCTCAGCCTGAAGGATCCTCTGTGGAATAAACACAGTCTATGCTTTTGTGATTTCATTTCCTAGACCAGAAAGCACCTTTTCAGTCCTACCATGGATGAAGAAACAAAAAGACTGGGGGAAAGCAGTGGGAACAAGATCATGCCAGTAATGGATTTTATAAGCTTCTGAATAAGTGTGAGTATAAGATTCCTCTCTGGTGTGTAGTGTGTGTGGTGGCAGAAGCCTCGTGTGTGTGTGTGTGTGTGTGTGTGTGTGTGTGTGTGAATGACCTGTGCTTTTTGGTGGGTTCTTCACGCTGCACGTGCTCCTCCTGTGTCCAGAAATTGTGTTCCATTAATTCTATTAGGAGATGAGTCTTAAGCAGTCTTAATTATTTAACATTGTACCCAGTTTATTTAAAATGCCTTTATGTGAAATTTTCTCAAATCTTTGTGGCCTATTTTATTATATCCCTTCTTCACACAACCACCAAAACTACTGTTAATATGTTTAATACTCACAGTATACTACACCTACCACCAGGATCTCCATTAGGTGTTAATAATTGCTACTTGAAGCATTTCTAGTGGTTCAGATCCTGAACCCTATGTGCTGAAGTATGTGAAATAACCTTCAGATCTGCTGCAAACATACCAAAGGTATAGCAGTTAATTCTACTCCATACCTTCCGCAGTAATGTACACAGCATTTTAGCACCGTGGCTGTTGATTAGCACAAAAGGTCAAAAATCAAATTTGCATGTAGACTAGACTGTTTTAATGCAATTCTTAAATTATTCCTCTGAAAATAGGAGGAAGAAGCCTCTCCTCCCCAGATTGTGAATGCTAATGTTAATGCTTTTTCCCCAGCAATAACTGGTTCCGAGTTTTCTGCACGCTGAAGGAATCAGAGCCATTTTCTCGTCAGGGGTGTCTTAGCAAATCACAGAATTTATATTCTTAGATAGGAGGTTGACAAAAACTGCTACTTAGCAACCCCTAGCAAGGAAGAAACATTAGCTAGATATTTGGAGAAGCTCTATCTCCTTTAGTCTCAGAGAGCAGCTGCTGAAACAACAGTAAGTGCCTGCACTCACATGTTTAGTGGGAGGTAAAGGTGCTTAGTACTTTTCCAAAACGGGTGCTCTCAAAGTGTCTGCATTGCTGAGAGGCAGGAGAAGCAGGCTGAGGTCAGACATCCCCAAGGAAACACAGCTGCTTCTCTCCAGTTCTTCCCTGAGGCCTTGTACTGTTGGCTTTGAATGACCAAAAGCCCAAGTTATTGATGTGCAGGCTAATAGAAGTGGCATCTTTGAGAAAGTGAAATATCTGTTCCTGCTGTGGGCATTGCACTTCAATGCACTTCAAGAAGCTACAGGTGCAAACAGGCAGTGGGTTGGGTACTGGATACAGAATAAACCCGTTTTTTCCAAAATCCCCAGTAAAACTGCAATTAAAAAAACAATTTGAGTCCACAATTCTCTCTTTGGGTATAACATAGAGCTTTCAGAAGTGACATTCCTCTACCACAGTTATATAGACAGCAGCAAACTTGCCTTTTTTTTTCAAGGAGGTCAGCACAGCATCCCTGGGGCTCAGGCCAGGGCCACCCCAGTGCCACCTCCAGCAACACAAAGAAAGGAATAACATGGTCAAACCATGGTCCTGCAAATTTATAACCAGCCGTGGGGATCAGTGTGGGAGCTTTAATGGAGAGGAGGGAAGCTCCCAGGTAGGAGGAGTTACCACAGAGTTAGAACACCTACGAATTCCATATTCATTATCATCCACTTTCCCTTCAGTTGTCATAGGATTACAAGACCCAAGCAAGACAGAACCTCTGACCCAAAGAGCAAATGACAATGCCAATTACACCTGATAATACAGACAGGCACAGAGCTAGAGCTGCTCTGCTACTGGGGATGAACATCTCTTTATGGACCTGACAGATCTGGCAAATTTTGCTTCCTTGAAAGTATTCCAAAGTTTCCTTTAAGCTAGAAATATGACCCATCTTATTTCCATCACACACCAACTAAATTATAAACTTCTGTAAGACAAACTTCAGCTACAGACTTGAGCTGTACAACGGGAGATAAAAAAGAATATCTTTGTTTTTTAATAGAATGAACATTCCTTTTCGTCCTCTTTTCCATCTGAAGATGCAAATGTACAATCCAAATTCTTGCCCTGATCAGATTTTTTTTGAAAACAAAGACCTCACTGCTAAAGTAGAGCTTAATAAGCCATGGCAACACTCCACTTAAGTCAATTCTGCCACCTCAGTTTTGCAGCCACACATCCTAGAGTTGGCTATATGCTTTATACACATACCACTGTCAGCAAGACATGTTAAAAAAGCAGAGAATTTTCTCTTGCCACCCCATTCTTCATAAAGAACAGCCAGTCCAATTTAAATCAAGGGGACATTTGTGTATCATAAAGCAAGAAGCATTTGAGAAAGAATGTCACAGTCTGGTCCCTGTGCAGCATCATCTGTGGCTGGTGGGGAAATGCCATAAACCTCCCCTACCCAGAAATGCATACCACGGCACAAAGGTTATTTTATTTGTCCTAAAAAAAATAGCTACTGGCCAGACCTTCAGCTACTCATTTCCCAGCCAAGATTGCCAGCACTGACAAGTGGTTATTCTATCAAGGTTATTTCACTGGGGTAATTTTTCCTACTTTGCATACACCAGGTTTGCCTTTCTCCTGCTGTAATCCCATGCTGATGGCACACATGATGCTACTTAAGAGGAGAAACAGTGGCCAGAGGGGCTTATTATACTGCTCATATCCTAAAGGTGAACAAAACCTACCATATGATTCACAGCATGATGCTTATATTTACAGATCTCACTGTTTTGTTGTCTATTTTTTAAGTGGAGGGAAAGTGTTTATTTCACACAGATTTCAGCACACAGACTTTCTGAAGGATACCAAGGGCATTAAAGAAACATTATGATGGATTTTTTCCGCTTGTTACTGCAATACACTACAGAGCTGCTTGCAAGGCATAACTTCATTCACATTTCTGAGCTGAAAAATAGTGGCAAAGACTCCACAATAGAAAAGAAGAACTACCGGGGGCATTCCAGGCTTTTGCAAAGTAGTGCTCTTTAAGCTGAGAGTTAAACATGCCGGGCATATTGGATATGATACATCCTGCTTAAAATCCAGGCTGACCAACCTCTTTGCTTTTCTTCTTCTTTAGCACTCAGCAATTTAGCTTTATTTATAAATAGAAGTGGCAGAAGGGATGACTCCTTTCTTGCGTATAGAGAAAAGCAAAAGGTGGGGGGTATCGTGCTGAAATTCTCAATACATGAAAGGACAAATGATTCACTCCTCTCACATGCTCTCCAGCTCCTTTTTGCAGTGAAAGCCCATCCCAGCTTTGCTCTGGTTGTTAGTGCTGGGTGCTTAGAAATAGCAGGTAAGCTCCCTCCAGAACTGACTGATCTGCTCTGTGTGGGTGCTCTTTCATCCCAAGGTCAGAGGAAGGAGATGTCACAGGGCTGATCCTCGAGCCTCAGGACCTTATTTCTCTCCCAGCAGGAAGGTCTTCAAAGATGCCTCTGGGAACAAACGCCCTTTTCGGTTTTATCTTAAAGGGAATTTGTAGACCAAAAAGTTTTCTAGAGAAGGCTCCCTCTTGGGAGGACCCCTGCCTCAGACAAGACAGCCTGTTATGAAGTAATTCCTCAATAAATAATCCATCAATCGCTCATTTCTACTTTTTCCTTTAAATTCTTCTTGTCATACCAGACAATAGGAGTGAGATTCACCCAGAAAGTTACAACATCATCATTTAATCATTTATTATCTGAATATGTTACTGTATTTCTAACCAGGATACAACTGTGACTCCATAATACTGCATTTGTTGATTCCTTTGCTACCTGATTCTTTTCCACTGGAGCCTCCATTTAAGTTTGCTATTTGCTTAACCTTCACTGTGCCTACCTGAGCTGATTCCATCTTCATCTGATTGCCAGGTCACTTTATTATGTTTTTTACTGCAGCTTAGTAGCCCCTTGAATTCTGCTGTAATTCATGTAATTCTCATCATGTGCATCAGCTCCCTGTGGAATTTTTTTCTCCTGCCAGCAGCAGTTATTTACTTCCTCTTCCTGCATTTCTCATTGTCACTGCAACACCACCTCTGACAATATTCAACCCCCTCTAATCCCTTCAAAAAACCCCTGTTGTTGGTTATTTATTTACTTCCAACCTCCTCTAAACTCACATAGCATTGCTGTGTCCATAGAGTGTGTGTTGTCTCAGATGCCCAATTTGTTTCCCATGGCTACCTGGCCTGCTCTCATATGTTTCTGAAGAGCCAAGCAGAGGAAGAATTGTTTTCTTTTAGCCTTTGCTTTCTTAATCACTGTAGAAGCCCCCAACAGACACAGCATGATGAGAGAGGATTGTTACCTGCTTTCTTAGCTGATGATTCAGCGTACTCATTTCTTAGTGCTCACACAAAAAGGGTTTGGGCGGATTTCAAGAATAGCAGGGAAAGAACCATTTGCTGCATCTCAAATGTTGTGAGACTATTTCATGTTGATAAGAGCTCTCTTTCTCGTGAACTGATGGCTTCTCCTTATTTTAATGCACACAGCTCTACCTGGAGAAACAGCTAGCTGCCTTTCAGACAGAAGATCGGGTGGAGACAGAGCTCTGTTTTGTTCCTTGCTTTAGCACCACTCTAACTAGGGTCAGACTTGCAATTTCACGTATCAGAGAGCCCAGAAATCTTCTTTCTTGCTAATATCTCACACTAATACTAGGTCAGGTCCTCAGAAACTGACTCCTCAAGTGATAAAAATAGTTTGCAAGAAGGCTGTCCTAGTCTGCTCTTAGAGATGGGTCAACAGAAATTCATGAGAAGGTGGGTCCAGAAGGACTCTCCTGGCTCCTCAAGTCAAATCACCTGCTTTTATACATCTTTGTGTCACCAAATATCTTATTCATAAATTGAGTAAGATTCTTCTTAGAACTAGTTAAGCTTTCTTTCTTTACTGCTCTGGGTGAAAGACACTGCAGACCTTCAACCTGAACTGTCAGAAGCTTAATTGCCACCCCAGTCTTATTCGTACCTATTTATACACAATGGTCCTTCTGCTATCATTGTCTTTTATGTCTCCTTCCCTTTTCAGTTGTTTGCTCTCTTTGGAATTTAGCCCTGCATTATGTTTATTGAGAAGAATAATAAGCTCTTGGCATTTTCATTAATAGACTAATCAAAGCACACTTCTCTCAAAAGAGGTATCTCCTACCGTGCTGGTTTCTCTGCTCCATGATGCTTGGGTTTAAATTAACCTCTCCAAATACAGCTGATTGGAGCTATCTGCAATACTCAGAGAACTGCTGACCAGACCTCCTTTTCCCTGTGCAGTGCCTGATTCTCTCCTTCAGCTAATGGAAATACCAGTTCATTGGCTCAGCTCTTTCTTTTCCAGTTGCTCTCATATCTGGAGCTCCCAGACTACAGCTCCAGTCCTGCCATTGATCTCCAGCACACAGTCTTTTATTTCATACTATTTTACCATTCTTTGGTATTATATTAAAAGGGATAAAATTAACTGTAGCAGGCTTATTTGTATTTTTCTAGAGTTAAAGGAAACTGAGGGGTTTTCTATTATTACTCCTGTAAGATGTATGGAAAGATTAGAATTGTTACTAAATTCTTAGCCTTGATAAAAGAACCACTGTCATAGTCATTTTGGTAACACTTAATGCTTGCCTAGTGAAAATTTCTGCAAAACCAAGATCAAGAGCAAACCAAATGATCAAGATTCTTTGTGATCAAGATTCTTTGTGAAGAGAAGTTCAATTTAAAAACAGGACACCATTTATTGAAAAATAAATGTCATTTCAAACTTCCCTTTCACCCTCATTCCAAACTTTCACTCTCTTCAATATACAATTGGACCTCGAATCACCTACCTGAAGTGCATGGAAATGGCAGCATCAGGGTGCCACCATATGGAACTGCCAGAACAAAGGTCTGCTAAAAATACTGGAAGTGGTTTTGAAAATTGATGCCAATTCTTGGAATTTCAGGCACTTAAGAGCATTCAAAACCCTGATTAGATGAATGGAAATTTCACTCTGAAGGGCTGAGCATTCAGATATGCAATGGCTCCATCTCGTCGGGAATCTAGGCCAAATTGCTTTTGAAAATCTCAGTAGGGTGCTTATTTGCATTTTTGGCATCAGAATACTTCTGAAAATATGGTGGCAAGGCTGCCATCCATCAAACACTTCAGCAGGTGCTGAGATTTTATGCAAGCACTTGGCTGAGTTTCTGTATTCACACACTTAAAATTTACCATGTGCCTGGCTGCCTGGAGGATCAGAGACCACCTCTGCAGGTTTTAGTCCCTCAAGGTTATATATTTGAAAACTCTAGATTTGCCTAGTCTGCAAACAAACCATAAGCTGACACACTGCGTGCTTCCTCCACCTCTTCACTGAAACTTTAGAAGCAATCCGTAAAAGTCGAGTAATATCCAATAGAGGAGATTATGGGAAAGCCATTTCCAAATGAGAAAATTGCATTCAAGTTTGTTATCTGCTGTCCCCCTTCACATATGTTATGACTGCATATTTATTTTTCTAGTACTGCTAGTGAGATTGTGGCAAGAAAGTCTTTTTTTTTCAACCCTCTCTAAAGATTGTCAGCAACGTCATCTTAAAGGTGCTGGATGCCATATTGCTCAACCCATTACCAGCACAAAAACATACAGGTTGATAAGCCTCAAGGTATAGGGTTTATAAGATAAGGGTTTTTTCCTGTGACTCTCCTCTAATCCACTTGTTTTTGCTGGGGAAAGAGGACAAGCACAGATCATGTCCAAGAGTGATGGAGAGGTTCCATTGCCTCCTTGGCTGCTTGCAGAGAGAGTGGAGGAACAGCCCCAAGTAATGAATCAAGTGATGGCTGAGCTGGCCACCCTTCCATACCTACAGGAAGTCTCTTGAGAAGGTGCCAAGCTGGTCAGTTTTTATTTCTAGCACTTATTTTGGCCTTTAGAAGAAGGCAGCCAGGTAGGGAAGGGCTGGGGCAGAGCTTTGCACTGCAATTTGCTCTGGAAGTCATTTTTCCAATGTGTGGACCTGAAGTAGTTTTTAAATCCTCCTTCAGTGCTTTGTCAGAGGAGGTGCTGATCACCTGCAAGGATGACTTTTATAGAACCAGCATGACTCATCTGTGGGCATATTTTTAAAACCTCTTCTTTTCCCCCAAACCTCCCCAAATCAGTCTGGGAAAATGATTGCAATTATTCAGATCGTGCTACTTTAAGTTATCTAACATCAGAAGCCACCTGCGGCAAAACAGGCCCAATCTAGTTACAGCTGAGGGAAAGGAGAGAAAAGGTTTTCTTTCCTGTTTCCATCCACAACTTGTTCCCTGTGCCTGAATAATACTGTGTGCCTGCTATGCTTTGTTTTTCCCGTTGTGAAAGGAGGGCAGTGATGCCAGTCATTAATAACCTGATAGTACATCAATAAGCTGCAATCAGAAGATTACTCTTCCTCAAGGCTGTCAGGTTTTACCATGGGGGAAGGAAGGAGCTCAGGTAGATGCAAATTTTAAGCATTTCACTCCAGAAAATAAATAAATAAATAAATAAAAGTCCCTCCACGGTCCCTGCATTTAAATGCGGTTCAATTTTGATGATCCAACTAAAAACTCGTGGTTTTCCCAAAGCCAGTCCCTTGCCATTTGTTTGCAGTCCTGCAAAAGCTCCTAAGCTCTGCAGAATTAAAGCTTCACAGCAGCTTGCTTTAGGGAAGAGGAGCAGCAGCCTGCAACTGCAGGAGGTGGTTGCCAGACTTTGAAGTCTGGGCTCGAGATAAGGAGAAACGACATTGCAAAGAAACTGTGTTATTAAAAGACATTCTCCTTTTGATGCAAGTCCTCTAGTATTAAACTTCAGCAGGCCCACATTTCAAGGCTGACTAAAGGGTCTTGAGTTATTAGTACATATTTCAGTGATAGGTTTTTCTCCAGGGCACAATATTTTCAGTACATCACACATTCAGCAAAGGCTCTTACTCTCTTGTCTGTATCCTGTCATGTAGTAATCATAAGCCTGACCTCCCTGGAAAGCTTTCTGGGGAGGCTTTAGGCCACCCAAGACATAGGTCTTCAGTCTCTTAAGGGTAGGACTGGGCAGAACAAGAGTCTGTGCTGGGAGATTTAAGTGACAGACTTTAAATCTTTCAACGGAACACGCATTGTTTGTTTACTGAGCCCAAGGTAAAAATGTTTTTTAAAAGAATAAAGACAGAAAATCTCTACCAGCTACACTGCATTAATTCAGAATTCATTTATTTTTCTTTGTTCTGCCATCCTGCTGTAAAATATATCTTTATTCTCCCTGTGCAAATGGAGGCTCGGTTGCTTTTAAACTGGAATATTTTAGTAAACTTCAGGCACCACAGTGTTGAGGCACAAGACTACAGGCAAGAACTTGCAGAGTAACTTCACCAGGGAGTGATTAATGGGCTTTATCTTTCCTGGTGACACCAGCCCACATGGCACAGGCTTTTACTATGCCAGTAGGGATCAGTTCCCTACCACATCCCAGCATCATCAGGCACAGAACATCCCTGCCCATCGTTGGGTCTGCACACCTGAACACCCAGGGAGTGAGAGATTCTCACTTACTCTACCCACCTGTCATCCTCCTCATTTCACAGGGGTCCAGGCAGGATTAAATATTTGGAGGACTGGGCTGTGCTGGTGTCATTCAGCACCTCTCAATGACTGCTACAGAGGCAACCCCATGTCCATGGGGTCAGAATCACAGAGATCTAAATTTTTCCCTTCAAGAAAACTGAGCTGGCCAAGTTCTAATCTCGCTCGGACTAATAAAAATTTAAAATAATTCCTCTGAGGTCATTCTGACTTTACACTGGTAAAACTGAGATAAGACTTTATGACCAAGCAAGGCAGTTAAATTGTGTGAGTTAGAAAAGGCTAAAGATGCCAAATGTTTGCCATCACATACAGAATAAGTTGTATAAAGTTTAAAACACGCTGAATTTATAATAGTGCAATTCACCAGGATCCCAGAGGCATTTCAGTTATAAACTCTTCTGTGTAAATGTCTTCCTGTAACTAAATAAATAGAGTCCTAATATACTGCACAAAGAACCTCAACTGATGCCTTTTTCAGTCACTATTTATTCAGAGACCCTGGGAAAATGAAGATTCTGGGGTTTCAGTTTGCTTGAACAGTTGAATGCAACTGGAGAAAAAACCCTGAAGAAAACCTTTCCAAGGTTTATGACTTCTCTGTCACCATATTTGTACACCATAAATCAAGATGAAAGGTTGTTAAAAAAAAGGAAAAAAAAATCTATTTTCATTTAAAATCAAAAAAAGGACAAGTTTGTTTGTTGTGGTTTTTTTAAAGCAACATTTCTCTTTGGGGGGATTTTCCAAAAAATACCAGCTATGGGAGAATTACTGTAGTTTGCCAACTGCCCTCTCTTCTAGCAGCCTGGTTTACCTTCCAATAGAGCTGGTGAAAAACTTTGGATGACAAAAATTAAAACCAGAGCACACACTGAGCACTTTTCACTAGCATGTATCAATATCCATGAAACTTTGATTGTAAAGATTTCTTGTTTTACCTTCTTGCCCAAAGCAGTGAAATCTGCAGGCTGGTTGGGCCACCAGAGCAGCCCCTTATGGGTGACAGATCAATGTCCTCGTCCCCACCCCAGTGGGTGCTGTTCAACCAGTTCTTCAGAGAGAATTACTACACAAAAAACAATAGAAACATCTTCCCTTTCCCCTGACCAGCTCCTCCAGTGCCTGGTTGGATGCAGAATCTGTGTTTTGCCCATTCTGCCCTCAATACCCTTAATCTCTGGGATGTGTCTATTCTGGATTCATAGAAGGAGATTATATGTCATAAAAGTATTGTGATGGAAGATTTCTGAGAGGTTAACTCTTTTCCCATTGAAGCCAGAGGCAGGAATTTGCAGGTTTGTTTTTCATGAATGCTGATACATGACTTAAAAACACCAAAAGTTTTTATCAAGTGTTTGGACCAACAAGATCCAGCCTAATGACTGCACAAGCACAGAGGAAGCAGGCTGTGACTGAGCATAGCAAATTTCTTAAGTGAGTCAAAAGAAGATTCCTGCATCCTTTACCCAGTGTTGGGATACAGACAAATAATTTTGACTTCAAATATCTGAGTGCATAGAATAATTTGAGGAAATGCACATCTGCTTCTTGAATCTCAAGGCAGCGTTTTTGTACCTTGTGCAATGAGCCTAAATGCTGATGTTTTAAGTTTCATCACCTATGTACTCATATTAGACTGCTGCCCACCTAGATACAAATAGAAGAGACAAATTCTCAAGGGAAAAGACAATTTCTCCATGAATTCTAATGCTTATATTGCCCACTTCCTTGTAATGAGTAAAATATTTGGGAGGAGACTCCAAAAACTATTGTTTGGGTTCACTTTAACCAGCTAAACATTTTGGAATAGACCTACTGGAGCACAGCAATATCACAGGTACTAAACACCAGTCTCTCCCAGTTTGTCCCTAGACACCAGTGCCAATGGCTGCTCAAGAATCCGACCCTTGGGCCTCTCTTCCTGAACTAAGAGCAACTGAAGCATTTCCAAGTGTTTGGGAAGGGTGCAGGGTGAGGCAATGCCATGGAAGGGTACTGGATTGAAGCAATGCTACAGCTATCTGGAATTTTAGCTTCCCCTCTCACACTAAGGACTGATTAGCAAGTATTTTCCCTCAGCTTCTTTTTATAGTGTACACTAGAAATTGTCAGCCTCGGGTGTATGCTCTGTTACGCTGAAGGATGGGGAGAAGGAAGGGTTTGCCAAAGGAAAAGGGCAATAAAAGCAAGGAAAATGAGCTAGGTACTTCCAGCTACAGTAAAAGTATCTCAGCTTTAGTGTTGTCCTCTTGTGAGGTTTTACATGCTGCTTTAAATGATGATACATTAGCCTTGGGAGAAAATACTAAAAAGCATTCATGTACGACACAGAATAGCTCAGACAGCTGAAGAATAAAATATGGAGCCTTTATTCTTTACAACCCCAGCCCTCCTTTACTAAATATAAACATTGATTACATTAAAATGTATAGACTTAAGTACAAATTTTCCAGAGGATTTTTTTCCCATTGTGAAGTATTTTATACCCACAATAATAACAGTGTAATGGCAGAAGCAAAGATGAGGTGGCAGTGCTCATTGTGTGAAAGATGAGTAATAAAATCATCGGCGTACAAATGATTTTTTAATTAGGTTTTAATCTGTGTATTTAGAGAAGTTATTTCTGTGTGAATTCCACACTGATAATTTTTATCTTGGTGCCACAGCTGCAGTCACTAATGGCTGGTGGCATGGACATCCTTGAAGTTAGAAATGAAGAAGATTGTGTGTGGAGTAAAATTCAGAAGGTAAAAACCTGCAGCAAAGGGCAGGAGGGTGTATCATTCCTTGGGGAGAAACTTCCACCTCAGTCATACCTGTTTGAAAGGCAGAAAGAAAGTAGGTGCCATTTGAAACTTGACCACAGGCCTTGAACTTTATTGGTGCTCAGGCATTAAGCACAAATACATATTTATTATTTTATTTAGCCCTTATGTTGAACTTTGTCCATGTCAACAGTCTCATGGGGTTGTTTAATACATTTAAAAAAATAAAAAAAAAAAAGAAAAGAAGAAAAAAAAGGAAAAAACCAGACACTACTAGCTTCTTTTTTGCTGATAATTAGAATTCTCTTCCATCTTTGTCATTTGCAGTACTGTGCTAATTGGATATTGGGGGGAAAATTGTTAGGGAATAAAATTCAGCCCAGCAAATTAGGTCTCTTAGTGGAGCTCAAATGAGGCTTTGGTGATGTGAGAGGTAAAAGACATGCAAATGCCTTTCTGGAGTCTCTGCACAGCAACCAGTCAATTTAATTCTGAAAGGATTTGTGAAACGCAGGGAGTCTTGTGTTGGTTCTCTGTACAGACAAATCTGACCCGACAGAATGAATAATAGGTCAGGCTGGGTTGTAATAGGAGTATCTTATATTTTTACAAAGTCTTTCAAAGCAGAGCAAATCACAGCTCTGGGCATTCACCACCATCGACATTCAGCCCCTCGTGAGGAAAAGGACGTGAGCAACACGTCACCGGGAAGGGAAAATGTTATTAATGGTTCTTACAGCTCCATCAGATCCCAGAGGGAGGCACACTCGCTCTGAATTGTGTATACAAAGGGAGGGTGGTGAATAGAGGGTTTGAATTTCTGCACTGGCAGGACTTGAAATTGCCCTTTTTGGGGATTTGGGGTTTACAGACGGATTTCAGGTAAGATACTGAAAACCCCAAACCCTCCTGCACTGAGTCAGTGTACCCAGAGTAAGCAAATAAGGCACTGATGTCTGAAAGAAATCACAGGGGTGGAGGGTTGAGGTATTTCAAGGTGATTGTATTTGGTATATTTCTAAGTTATTTGAATTAAAATTTCAGAAAGTATCTATCTCTTCTGAGAGAAAGTCTGAGTAGGTGTGCATTGCCTCAGTTAGCTGTCAGATCAGTGGCTTTTAATAAAGTTTTCCAAGAACAGAATGTTTTCAGAAAGTAATTAAATCCTGAATGCCCCAAATTATAGATAGACTGGGTCTCATCTCTTTCAAATGTGCATGAGGCAAAACAAAGGATAAATATTCCTACCTTTTTGACATTGCACCCAGATAGTCTCTAAAACTCTCACACCTGCCTACAGATCAGAGGATAATCTTTGGCAACACAAACTCTACATATGATATTAATTATATATATTTATACAATTACATACATTTTTCCTGCCATATATCATAAACATTGATAACTAGATCAATGCAAATTATATATCTACAAATAGCCTGTTCCCTGTACTTCTCTAGCTCTTAGCCTTCCCATTTTCAGACAGTAGACTTAAGTATCAAAGGCAGTTTTTCAAAGCTTTTCCAAAACTCATGATTTTAATCCACTGTCAGGTATTTGAACAACCAGCCTAATTTTCACAACTCTGAATGATCACAGGTCAGAAGCTGTTGAGAATGAATTGCAGCTGTGTCCAAGGACACAGATATTTACCTATTTATTAATAAATCCTTAAAATTTTGTTTATTCCCACATATTTCAATAGGAAGTGGCCAATATCTCATTGTAAATTCAGTAAAAAAATATTTTCTTTTGTGTATTTGTCTATAGGTACCTATGTCCTTTGTATTTCTCTGGATACTTTTACTTTCAGTATAATTTTAACAGAAATCAAACTAGCATTTAAAACCCAACTGGTATCCCATATTATGCCACATGAATCTGTGCATAATTCAATATTTGGGATCAAAATTTACTCAATCCATTAAAATCTGCTCTCTGCTATTGTAAAATTTGGTGCTTCAAAATTTGTTTGCATTCTGAACATACGTTTGCATTTAATTTTTGACAACTCAGATAACTATTTGATTTGAGGCATCTTGTTCCAAACAGAACTCACTGTTTGCTTCATAATACAAAAATATTTTTCTGTATTATATCAGAACAAAGAAATTAAAAGCACCATCAACTTTGCTTTTAAAAAAAAAATGCATTTCAGCATATTCTGTGTGTTCTTAGGAAAAATTTTGGTTTAAATAGAGACAGGAGAACACTCAGCTTGGGGGAGAGGGGTTGTTGGATTTTTTTGGTGGTTTGTGGTTGTTTTCTAAATCAGCTCTAATTAAGAATATTACACTAGCTTAAAGATCTCTAACACATTACTAAGGAGGAGAATTAAATCTGATGATTAAAAATTGCTGTGGTGTGGATTAACACATCACTTGTGCTGGAACCATTTCCAAAAGTTCAGTATTTCTCAGTTCGCTCATCACGTGACACTGATTGTAGGACAAAGAACCTTCACACACATCTAGTTACAAGGCAATTATTTGTATTTTTGCTTTTGATTTAACTTAGCTGGAAAATTGAAAAAGAACATAAAGGAATTTATGCAAACAGCTATAAATGCAGAACTCTGGAAAGCTGACAGCAATGCTCCCACCAGTGAAGTTTGGCTTTTGCAATAGAAACAGCTGTTGCACCTAATGAAAGCACTCAACATTTTTCTCTAATGCTGCAGAGTTATAGCAGTGCCTATTTTCCAAATGGTTAAAGGGTCTGACAGAATTGCCGTTACAAACCACTGTTTTCAGAGTTTTATATTCCAGAGTCAGCCATAAAAATTCATTCAGGCTGAAATCTGACACTGAAGGGCACAAAGCCTGAGACCCAAACACTTTTCCTGTTGTCACATTGGAGGGTTTATCAAATTAGTTTGAAATTAATTTGGACAATTTTGAATTTGCAGGACTGGCAAAGTATGTAGCTTCAAGTGTTTTGGGTGCTGTGCCTCTTGTCCAATTCACTGACAGATTCACGTTTTTAAACCAACTAATTTATCAAGTGGGCTAATTGTTTTTGAAAGCTTAAATGCAAAGATATGAAATATTATCTCATAATTAGCTGGAGAAAAGAGAACATCACTGCACAGAAGATGCCCTTCTTGGCCTATGACTGCAGCCACAAGGAGAGCTGACCCAGGAAAGCCTAGATTACCTTGGGAGATTAAGAAACATCCTCCTACAAAGCCTTTACCCAAGCACTAGATATCCCTGAAGAATGCCTGAGAGGCAGAAAAATAGGTTGGGTCAGTCTCCCCAAATCCCTGTTCTTCAGGACTTTACCAACAGTTGTGCTTGCAGTCCATTGGATAAAACTTGAACTTCATATTAGAAATTTGGGGAAATAAACACCCTCAGACCTTTCCAGCAATTTACAGAGGGACTGATACCCAGGCTATTTCAGGACTATGGGTCTTCCCAAAAAAATTTTACCACCATCCTTCTTTTTTATAGTTGTCAGAAATTCCCAAACTGAACTTGCTGGTGGCCAGACTAGTGGGCTCACAGAGGGTTTGAGGTACCATATTAGGGCTTGGGAATTATTCTTTTTAGTTACTGCCTTTGTCCAGATTGTGTTAGAGGTTGAGTCTTGAAGGTGCATAAATATCACACCACCAGCATTGCATGAGAATGGACTTCTCTAAAGCTCCTCTTATGCATAGTACCTAAAGTAACCAACAGGAAATGTTAAGGGAAAGAAAATCAAACCCACTCATCCAAGGGGGCTTTAACTTTTCACTAGTCACAGAGGTAGAAAGTGGTTTTGCTCACTGGATTTTAAAGTGTAAATTCTCTTCTTAATAAACTCAAATGTAATTTGAATTACTCTAGCAAGTCTGATTTAGCCCAGTGGTTTAAGCAATGATCTCTGATGCACAAGGCTCAGCAGCAATGAACAGGAGATACTGGGGGAAACTGGGATGATAATTCAGCCCAGTCCCACGAATATCAGTTCAGGCACTGAGTCTTAAGCAGGTGAGGACACACTCCTAATAGCCAGATCTGGGTGTTATTGATGAGCTTCTTTGCTGACAGAGTTACACATGACATAGATGACATCTGCCATGCACATCAGTGCTGTGACTAATGGAAAAGCTCAGCCCTGAGTAACTCAAGGAATCAGGTCTCTGTATAGACCTTGCAGGACTTTACAGCAGCTACAGATGGACAGAGGGGTTTAGAGTATTTCAGATACAGCAAGAAGGCCCCCCCTCCTTTCCTCTACAGAGCCTTTTCTTCTCTGCAGCCTTGTAAGACAGAAAAATACAGAAATAAAAGAGATTACTTTCCTATCTCATAACAATAAATTAATTAATAAGTCCTCACAATATTGTTACAGTGAGAGGCATTTCATTAAATAAATAGGTACTTTAGAGCCTATCAACCAGAAACTTTTGACATCCAAAGAGAGAAGAGCTGTGGAAGTACAAGTGCCACGGTGGCTCCGCTTCCCTTACAAAGATAATAATGCAGCTCTACTTCTCTCCTCCATTTCGCCCCTAGGCTTTCATAACAGTTTCACAGGATTCTCTTAACATCATTTGAACAGCCAAAGGAGAGACAGGAGTTGGCAAATAAACACTTTCCTGCACTTCCACATGTGAGACACTTCATAAAACCTTCACAACTGAGTTTACCTCAAGGGCATCACATACTTTGCAATTTAGATAAGTTATTATGCCCATCATTTGCTGAGCTCAGTGGAATGCCTGTTTCATAAATCTGAAAGCAGAGCAAACATGGATGAGTGAATAAAAGAACAGATGTAACTTACATAAGGATAAGTATATAACAAAAGCTGCACTAATATATGTGAATATGAAATGAGGTAAAATTAGCCTAACATATTATGTAATGTTTTAACCAGGCATGTAGATTTTCAGCAGTTGATCTCTGCTTACTACACCTCTGCCTTCTGCAGCAGCAGATAAACACTATCTGATAAACTGTGCTCTTCCACTCACATTATCTCTTAATTGGAAGTCAAACCATGGAAAAGGGCCACGGACTTGCTGGGATTTCGGTCAGCCAGAAGAGCAAGGAGGGAGATTCATGGTATGCTGATGGAAGGTGGACGTGTTGCTGAATAGTTTGTGCTGGCTACTAGGACAGTTATTTGATGGATATGACTTTGTAACATCTTAAAGAGCCATCCAAGCCCACGCCACAGCCACTGAGACCTGTGCTTGTTCTCAGAACACGCAGGCTTCAAAAATCCTGCTTTATTGCACTTTCTTGGCTCAAACTTGGCTATTCCTAAACTGTAGAATGAAACTGGTTCCTGGTTTGTTCTCTTCTTGGGGCTGTGATGCAGCCAGGTGTTTCATGAACGTATGGACCTGTTGTGAAAAGGGAAAGCAGAGGATGGGAAAGGGTAGGAAAAGCCTTTTCTGAAACAGGAGTGGAAGTCTAATATGTAATGTCTAATGTGTAATGAAGTCAGAAAAGTGCAAATGCAAAAGGAAAACAATGTTAGTGATACTGATTCAGGTAGACAGAGTGAAGGAAACCAAAGAGCAGAGCAACCAGGTAGAAATGTAAAAATTTTTATTAGAGTTAACCAAAGATTGGCTTCACATTAAGATTACAAATAACATATTGAGACATTCTGGAGGATTAACTCTGAATAAGCAACAGCCTCAAGAGGAATAAGAAGGAATTGTGGCTTAGGTTCTAACCTGGCACAGAGTGAAGTTTTTAGATCAGGCAGAGGGAACAGGGAGGGTGTGTGAACAGAAAATGAGATCTGCCCCATTGAATCTCAGGTGATACAAAAGAATCATAGACAACTAAAGAGTCCCATTAATACATTCCACCCCCCTGTAGGGACAATAAAAGCACAACAGCACTCCCAGAGTTCTTTGTGTAAGAGCGAGGTGACAGTGGGATTTCAGCAGTTATCAATACTCTTGGTCTCTAAAATCAATTTCCGCCCCTGTGAGTCTCTGGTTCTTTGTGCCTTCCATACAAGAGAATAAAAGAAGCCCCAGCAAGATGCCTACGTGGCCCTTGGCTACACTGGAAGAAGCAATTGAATCCTACCCATTTCTCACTTTCCAGTCACCAGTATCTTATATAAAGCTGATTAGTGATCACACACTAAACAGCTCTGACTTTTGATAGATCAGCATTGCAATATAAAAACAGAGGCTGTGGCTACTAAGAAGCAGTGAACTTTCAACAATACAAGGTTTTATTCAAGCCTGAAGGAGACATAGAAAATTTTAAGTTTGCTGCTTCACATCAGAAGGAAATGTCTGTACACAAAAACATGGTTTTATTCCAGCTAAATCAGTCAGTCTAATAACACGTATCATCTATATCCATGATGCTTAGGCCATGACAGCTCCAACAAAACACTGGTAATGCTATCAGGAAGGAGTTTTGTGCTGAGAAAGGCTTTGGTCTTTTCCACCAAGCTATAGGGTGTGATAAGTCACTGGAATAATTTTAAATAGCAGCAAATCTGGCAACTGAGCAGTAAATGTCCTAAAATTGGAATAATGTAGGTGGTTGTAGCTGCCTGGCAGTTAAATCACAGGCAATTCTGGGCATTAACAGTCCCCACGTAAGGATTTAGGTAAACATTTCCCCAGCCCTTACTAATCGTGCTGTCAGTTCTAAACGGGCAGTCTGCTCACCTGGTGCCCTCTGCCACTGAAGGTCTCCAGCCCTATAAACTCTTGCTACCAGGAATTGTTGCTGCTGTAAAAGATAGTTTGAGTCAACAAGGTTGCTCATAGTAAACACTGTGCTGGACAGGGATTTCAGGAGAGCTTAGCAAGTACCAAAAGGACCGTCTGAGTTGTAAGGTAGTTAATAAGCGTAATTCATTACCGGCATCAATGTTATTTTTTGTTCTGTTCCTCGTCCACAAAGACTCTTTCCACCATCTGCTTTAAGCATTGGGGCTTTCTTACTGTGCTAAGGACCTACAGGCAAACTGTGGTTTCTGTTTCACTGAACTCATCCCTTAACAGTGGATACTGCACTGGAGCTGTCTGTCAGAATTCTCTCTTTAAAGAAAGGCAGTGCATACAAATGAGGCATGTGAAAACATAGAATCAGAGTGTGAGGGACAGATTTATCTCTGCATGGCACCTGAACTATGAACACTTCCCGTGGCAGGTTCAAGGCAAGAGCTGTGTGGTCAAACAAACACGGGGAAGTGGCTTTGCCCTGTCCGTGGCAGCTCAGGTCATGCGCTTCTGTGCAAACCTACTTCCTTCCAAAAGCAACCACAGCAGTCCAGATGTGCCTCACTTAATACACACAAACAGTAAAAACATAATTTTTTTCCCCTGATTCTGAGAAACCTTTGTTCTGACTTTAATGGATCAGGATTTAATTTTTATTAAAATAAGAGTAGCTTTTCTTAAGTTTTTCCTCCACCCTCTATATGGCCACCCCTACTTACTCATAGACCCTTCAAATGCTGTTCCTTTGGTTATATTCACTCCAAGGAGCACTTTAGCAAGTAGCTCTGGGAGACAAAGGAAAACACTGAGAGGTATTTCCTGTTTAAAAGCAGCTTATTTGCCTTCTATTACTTACAGCTCACAAGTAATAGAGTCTGTATGCCAGAAGATCCTTCTTGCTATTACCTGTTATTTATAGCTCCTGCATACATTTACAAAAACACCTGTTTCTTCTTTGAGCATGACTCCCCAGATTTGTATTGGGATTTAGGAAGTTTGGATGTTTAGGCATTACAGAGAATGCACACACGCACCCATGCAAGACGTACTTTTATGATTTTACAGAGTCTGCTTGCTGCTCATCCAACTAAATTTTTTTCTAAACAACGTTATTTTCCTAGAGGAGTTTGTCCTTGGGGGATTCTGGCTTTTTCTCATTTTATTCTAAACTCTTTAGCAGGTACTACAACTGATAGTTTGCATTTGCATTCAAAGTCACGCCAATCTTTCAAAAGATGTTTGTGCTTTCAACTTAGCTTGTGATGAGGACAGATCCCCCACTTTTGAATAAGCAGTGAAGCTTCCTTTGGACAATCAGTAAGTCACTGAACACAGACATCTGTTCCTTGGAACGGCCCCTTACAGCAAAGGTTGACAAGTTCTGTGACATCTGTGGCCCATCAGGACTTGGACAAAACCGCGCTGAATGATGGATGGTCTCACAGTGCTCCCTCATCACAGTCAGTACATATCACTGAACTGGGAACCATATGTGGGATGTCTTATCCCGATGAGAGCAGAAATATACTCAAACTGAGGTATTTCAGGGCACAACCAGATGCACCCAGGCAAGATCAGAAGTGACTGACAGGGCATTACCAGAAACACAGTAAGTTTTTCAGAAAAGGAGAACTGAACTCCCCACAAAGCCCTGTTTTGAAGAGAAGGTCGGTCCAGATGACCTCCAGAGGCCCTTACATTGAAATCTTGCAGTGATTGTAATTCAGCTGCAGCCAGCAAGTGCTGCTTACACATCCCTCCGTGCCATGAGCCAATCAATCAGGGTGGCATCCAGAGAGCAGGGCTCAGCACTCACAGCAGCCAGTGGCTCCCCTTTATCCATCACTGGACAGCATGTACAAAAGGGCAGGATTGGAAATGTTTTTATATGCTCCAAACAAGGCCTGTGTGTTCCTCATCTTTGTGTGGATCTATAGAATGTCATTTTCAAGAACTCCTGCAGGTTCAAATCAAACCCTAAGCCAAAGGGACATCATACATTGTCTCACCTGATAAGACCCTCTGCAGTTCATCTCTCCAGCTAATCCTGTTCAGTGTCCGTTACCCAAAGAGCCCAGTGTTTTCATTGTAGGCATAAACTGCATTAGACACATAACAAAACCGAAAGTATTTAGGGATTCCACCC
Source organism: Pyrocephalus nanus (assembly GCA_038380795.1). NCBI lineage: Eukaryota > Metazoa > Chordata > Aves > Passeriformes > Tyrannidae > Pyrocephalus > Pyrocephalus nanus. The sequence continues at coordinate 4,972,652 of CM076270.1, read as the reverse complement.
AACCTTAGAGAACAGTATAAAACCATTTCAGCTAAGAAAGAGCTGATCACCTCAGTATGTGCACAGGCCACAGATCATTTCCTTCTCCCAACAAACTCAGAAGTAAAATTCAGAGCAGAATAATTGACTTACAGTCCATCCAGCTACTTCAGGTGCACTAATTATTCTTTTCACCATCTCACTCCATATCAGAATAGAAATGCCTTGATTTGTGGCACTGAGAAAAGGCAGGCACAACCTCACTCATTCAGCTGATTTTCCCCAAGAATAAAAGAGCAAAGGTACTTTTGAGACATGACTTGTCAGTGCTGCAAGTCTGTTCTGGTGTCTCAGCAACACAGCAAAGGCTGTGCCATCATGACCAGGAGCTTCTTGGTCCAAGGGCACACGGAAGCCTTGTCCTTCCCATGCATTTACCTGGCTTAAAAAATAGTGTCATTTCCTTTGTGTGGGCCAAAGAAGTTGGCTTTTATTGTCCTGTTTCATGTTTTGATTCAGTCACCAGCCTAGAGATCTCTCTGCCCTGACTTATTACCACAAAGCTTTAGGTACATAGACCCGGAGTAACCCACTGGCTTGACTCCCCAGATAACTCATGGGTATAAAGCTGAAGGCAGACAGTTGAAAACACCAGCACTACATATGTGAGCTTTTGTACAAACGCAGGTGTTTTCTCAGTGTTAAGTCCCTTGCTCTTTGTTCTGCCCCTTCCCAAAACAACAATTCCCACCACTGGTATCTTCCATAAGATTATCAATACAAGAATTTGAAGCACAAAGAATTCTGAGGCAATTTAAAATAAATACAATGTTAGGATATAAAGCACAAAATAAACTCCAGTGAGTACCTGGCTCATTTTCAGATTTCTGTCCCCAGAACCCTACATTTCTCTGCATAGCTTGATCCCAAAGCACCTACAGGTAGCACACAGGTGTGCTGCGGACTGAACCTGTAAGCAGCATTAGAGGCATCTTTTGTTTTTGTTTCTTCCCTCTTTCCATTTGATCTTCATTCTGTTCATTCCCTTTTCCTGCTCCCTCCAGCTGATCTGATCACAGGGGCCAGACTAAAGACAGAGAGAAAAATCCAGTAAGAGAAATAGGGTCAGGAGCAGTCCGAAATCAGGAACTAACGAGAAAGAAAGAGGAGGAACTTGACTAAATTTAGCAGTCATGCACCAAAGAGCCTCTAGGTGGACAAGGGCTGCAGATATTGATCCAAAGTAGAAATCCTGTGAGAGGGGAATACTCAGAATATCTTGAAAGTAAGGCGTCATAGCAGCAGAGGTTTAAAAATAATTTAAAGACCAGTTTGTCTTCTCAAGTTCTCATGTCACCAGGCACTTGAGAAAGAAGACCATGAAGATACTGTACACCTATACAGATGGGACCAGTGTGGTTTTGTATGCTCAGGGCTCTATTTAAGAGCCTTCACTCCCAGGATGTCAGTCAGCAAGTTCAACTACAGAGAGTTGAGAACAGTCCCTGCAGATGGGATGTGATGCTGCTGCCCAGCTCTCAAGCACAGACTGTGACACACATGGATACTGTGTGGATCAGGGGATTACAGGTGAGGAACATAATCCAAATACAAATAGTGTAAAGGACTGACCCGATGTTGTTGATCTCTGTGGGGGCTGGGATTGGGCCCAAAATGAGCCTCATGAATCACCAGCAACGCCAGTAGTGAATGTTGTTCTGTGAACCAAGCCCTGCAGAGCTCTTCACCTGGGCTTCATATGATAGGTGCAGGATTCAGCTATATATCCCTGGGATTCAGTCTCAGCACCAACCCGTAGCCAGTTACTGCTCTGCTTGGGAAGAAGTCACAAATCTTTTCCAAAATCCATTTTCCTACAGCAGCTGTTGTTCTGACACTAATCACGTTTGGGGTGGCTACAAACTATGTCCTTCTACCTGCTCCCATCCACGTGGATTCTTACTTCAACAGTTACTGGGAGGAAAAGACAAAAAAAAATAATAATAAAAAGAAAAGAAAAAAGTGAAGCTAGTGATTCAAGAAATTTGCATTTCCCAGTGAGAGCCCCGAAGGTGCCTCGTCGCAGCCAGGCAGAGAGGAGCGGGCACAGGCAGGTTTTAAATCAAGGCAAAAAGGCAGAACATAATGCTTCCAATTTACTTTCTTAAAATGAAATGTGCAAGCTAAAAAGCCATGAATTAGCACTACTGAACGCTGCAGCCACAGAAAAGAGATTTTTAAGCCGTTCCCCCCCCCCCTTTATCTTGTCAAGAGACTGTATTTTCATTGTGCTCGCACGGTAATTTAAATCATGCTCAGGCTCAGCGTGTACCATGTAATCGTGAGTCGGCAAGGGTTTGAATGCCATCACTGCTGTGCAAATAACATCATCAGCTCATCAGCTGTGTCAGTAACATTGCAATTATGTAAGTGACTATTATTTCCACCCCTGATATGCCATATTAGAACTTATTTTGGGGGCTGGAGCTGACAGGTGTTCTGTCAATATGAAATGCATACAACAGCAGCCGAGCTACGGTTCCAGGTAGGAACATCATTCCACTGGGACTTTCTGGTGGCATCACCAGCAGTGGCAGCACTGCTGGGTGCTCCTAAAGGAGCTGCTGTAAAACCTATTGCTGAGAGTCCCCTTTGCCCTCACCCCACACCCTACCCATCACCCAGGACCCATTTTCCTTCCTCTTACCACCCTTTGCGCTCACCCAAACAGAAGCACTACCCCCAAAATAGAAACATTTACTTTTAACTGCAGAAGAAAGTTCGGTAGACATTTTATTTTGGTCTGTTGAAGAAGAGCCTTGGGGGCTTAGTGCTTGTTTTTAATATGGCTAAGCCCCTGGATGGGAGCTTGGCACTAAGTGATTAGTCTTTCTGAGGCTTCCCGTGTGCTTTTGGCCAGATCAATGATTTCCTAAGCTTTTATTTTCAGCTTCTTAAAAATGAGGCTGGCATAATGATTCCTTTCTCTAATCCTCCCCACGTTTATATGGTGAGCACATCACAGCAGAGCCAGCCTGTGAAGCTCCTTAGAGAGCCCCAACCTCCCTGTGCTCCTCTTGCAAGGATCTGTTGGCAACAAAGGAGCACAAGCCCATGTTCAAGTGCCTATCAAGGTTCACCAGTGCAGCAGAAGTCCTCTTCTGTAGCATCATGCCTGGTGCTAAGCACAGCTGATCCCCTGAAAATGAGCCCCCTGCAAGATCCTTGGAGGAGGCAGAGCTCCTCTCTGGCAGCTCTTTTCCCAGACCCAGTCCTTGTGCCCTCAGTGGCCCAGAGGGAGTGATGGAATTGTCCATAAACGTTTCTGCTTGCCTTAATTTCTCTCTCTCTCTCTCACACACACATCCCTCACTAACACAAACCATGGCCAGAGCACACAACACAGGTCCAAGTTCAGGGCTGAGGGGCACTTTGGTAGCAGCTCAGTACCTGAATAACTACAATAGGAAGCTACACTCGGATTAATTCCCAGTCAACTGCTCTGTGTTGTTCCTAAGGAAGCAACCTTCCACTGAATGTGTGTCAGAATGATAGATTTGGACTTTCCTCCCCCCCCCTTTTTTTTTAAGATTATTTCAGCTTAAAATGCAATTGGAAGATTGATTCTTTAGATTCTCACATTGTATAGGGTCTGGGTCTAGAGTATAACTCAGTGTGAAGGGAGATGATTCTCATCTTCACCTCACAGAGACGCTGTGTATCGTGAGAGCTGCCAAGAGAATGAATAAAGGTAAAGAAAGAGGAGAGAGAGCCATAAAATTATGAATGCCTGGTATTTACAGAATACCTGTACATGGTACTATTAATCTATATTTTTGGTTGTTCTTAAATCACCCCTGCAAGGAAGATGTGTCTATCTGAATATGCTCTTTATTAGGATAATTATGTTTTTATTTTGGGGGGACACTGAGGTCATCCATTCCTTTACAGTATTCTCTAGTGTATTATATTCATGGGAAAACATATTTATTCAAAACTTCATTTTGATTTAATAGAAAAATGGTTCTTGCCACAGCGATGTGGAATACTCATTTTTCTCCATGTGTTGACTTTTGGCATATAAATGCCAGGAGCCTCTGTTCTCTTTCCTTATCAAGAAAAACTTGCCTGAGATTAATTTCCTCATCAGCCCTTCCTTGTAAAGCGGCTGTTTTTCAATGCCATTTAAAGGCATAGTTCTGATAAATCCCTGGTTTCAATGTACAGATTTCAGTGAAAGAGTCTATTCCACAGCAGTAAAGTCATTGAATCCAAATAGAAAGGCGGAAAAAAAACAAACTTATGAAGTCGGGTACTGCTACTTCAGCCAGCTGTATGAGCGGTGCCCTCATGTGTTTTCTTTCTAATGACAATTAGTTTTGAAATAAACTAATTGCAAAAGCTTTTAAAATTTTTATAGAGGGGAAGAGACACGCTTCTGACACCACTTCTTTATAATTGCATATTGGACTAATTGAAGACTCCTTACACACAGCAGAAGATAATTTCTTAAGAAAAAAAAGGATGAGAATAGCTGGGATGGGAAACATGAATTTGACTCCAACCTGTACATTTCTGATCCTGACAGTTTGACCATAGAACCAAAAAGATTTATAGATTTTATAGGTACTTGATAGATAGGTCAATAAAAGTCACCTTTCTACTTAATTGTCCTTTGCTTCTCTATAGGTTATCTTTAGCAAGACTTCATTTAGCAAGACTTTATCCAGTACTTCATTAGTCTGAACTGTCTGGAGAAGATTTCTGTGAAAGGCTTATTTTAAATTGAATTAACTTCAAGTTATATAAGTTAAATAAAATTGTATCACTTTAAATTTAATTTTTATTGATTTGTATTAAATTTAAATTGTATTAACTTGTATTACATGTTAAACTGTGAGTAATACCTAGCCAAAAATTTTCTGCTCTGAGGGTATTCTGCACCCAAACTATAAGTTCCTGCTGGCTTGATTATCACCCAAGCAGCACTGAAAACAAGGATCCCTCAATCCTCATCTAAGAAAGATTTAGAGTCACACTGCCTTCTCTCCATGTTAGTGCCTTACACTACTGATATTGGAACCATCTGTAGGTGAAAACCAGCATCCTGCACCTTATGGCTGCAGCAAGTGCAGGAAACACAGCACTGAAAAGAGAAAGAGAAAAGAAGAGCCCAGCTGTTGCCCCGTGGTTAAAAATACAGAGGTCTTCACTCTCCTCTGTGCCTTAAGGATGATTTTTCCCCATTAGAGGGTAATTGGTTTTTTCCCCCAATGCACAAACACCCCAGGGAAGAGAAGAGCTGCACCTGCCTCCTCCAGTGCCATGTCAGGGATCGGCCCCACATCTCTGCCTCCCACGGGCACATCTTACATCACTCTGGTCTGCAAGGGTGGGCAGGTTCCCAGAGCCCTCAGAACTGTCAGCAGGGAGCAAACAGCACACTTAGATTTCTCCAGAGATCCCCTGAGCGGGTGACACTTGCCCAGCACCCCCAGCTGATGTGCACAGGCTCTGCTAAGGCTGGCAGTGCCTTTTGGTGCACTGTGTTTACTTTGTAAGAGAATAACCTCGCCCTTATAAAACCAGCACTGCTTTTTCTTATTCAAGCGTGATTTTAAAACAAAAGGAGAGAAAGAAAGAAAAAAATCCAGCCCCCAGCCCTAAGATTTAATTAAAAATCCAAGACCTCAAAGGCATTTAGCCACTTAATTCCCATTATCTGTTTATCGCAGAGAGGAGTCTAAATCCTACAGATTTTCAGCTACTAGAGACCATCTTCCTGGGCTCTCATAAAAGAGTTCTGAAAAATAAGAAAGAGCTGGCAAAAGCTTTGATGGTCCTTTGTTCATTGTTAACAGAATAAAGAAATCTTTTTGAGAAAATCTGAGCTTCTTAAAGATGTAGGACAGAGAAACGAAGAGTTATTGCCCTTTGGAGACAACATTATTTTGCCATGGAGTTAGTTTTGTCAGATGAAGTTTTATGACACATAGTGGCAATCATCCATCTTTGATGAGCAGACATGCACTAAATCAGAGAGACTGCTCTCCACGGATCATCGAGTCACAGCACACAGCTTGGTAAATCATGAGGCTCTTAAATAAATACTCCTAATTTGTTGCAAGCTGGCCTACAATTCTGCAATATTTAATGAAAATCGGGTATTTTTACCTAGAATGATGAAAAGGAATAAAGTGCACAGGAAACAGGTGATCTTTGGGAACAGCAAAGGAGCACTGCCAGGGAAAAACAGTTGTCTCTGCAAGTTGATCGGAGCGCACTGAGAGAGATGTACCAGTCTCATCGTGGAGCTTTGTGAGAGACCCAGATCCGAGGCAAGATGTGACATTTCACTTCTCAGATATCAAGTAGGGCGGAAAACCTGTCTTACACTGCAGATCAATACATCACTTAGAGAGAGAGAAAGAGAGGGAGGCCATAGCCCAAATCAATCTGTAAGGTGTCGGAAACATCTAGGCCAACACCTGGCTACAGTGCCCTTTAGCCCCCTGAGAGCCACAGACCAAAGCAGTTGTCAGGAGATGAAGTCAGCCAGGAAGCAACACAAAGCAAACATGAAAGGAGCCTCTGTCATGGAGAAGGACATTGCTGTTTTCCAAAAATACACATACAAAAATACATGCATAGATTCCCAGGCTCAAATGTGCATAGTATTTTACTCAGGACTCTTCAAATTGTACAAAAAAAAAAAAAAAAGGAAAGTATTGACTCCAAGCATATACTACATTTTGGCTGGACAATGAGGAAGAAGTTGGGGGGCAGCAGATAAACTTGCTTTTTAAAAGAAACTGCAGACTGTGTTATAATGATCCTCTGGCCTCTTAGCTGGCAATTTCTATAGGGTAAAGACATATACCATAGCTTCTCTCATTCAGAAAATATTATTACAAGCTGGACTTCATTCCTCATCCTCCTTTTTGTTAAGGGCACATGAAAAGCAGTCTGACCCATGGTTGCTGGGGATATTTTAGTCCCACACACAAGGACACTTCTGAGACCACTCCCCAGGAGTTCTACTTTCAGGTCGCTTCTCTTTCAAAGACTAGCTCCCAAATGAATAATGGGGGATTGTTTCCCTCCATCACAGAAATTTTTTTGTCACAAAAATGATTTATCTGTTGACAGCCAGGTTCACTGCCCCCAGGCAACTGATGGCAGTTGAAACCACTCAATGAAAAGCACAGAACACTATTACCAATTTAAAGAAGGGGAAGGAAAAAAAATAAAGTATAAATACTCCTGTCCTATAAGACTGCCATGTAATTCCTCCCTGGAAGAAGTACAAGCAGAGTCATCTCTTCCAGATATTAGGTATATGTTTACTCTTGGGTTACAGCACTAATTACTATTCAGATAAGGTAGACCAGACAGTGGTTGGCCTTAAAATATTTTTCACTATCTGCGAAGCCTCTTTTGGGAAAAAAACTTGAAAATATGAGGTTGTGGTTCAAAGTGATGGAGAATGGGTCTACACCTAAAGTATTGCATTAAACACATCCCCAGAAGAAGAAGAAGACAAGATGAACTCATGACAACCAGTGGTAGGGACTAACAAGGACATGCATTAGGGTGATTCATGGGCAGGGATTAGAGCAGTGGTCTGTTTGGGGCTGATATCCCTGCGTAGTCGATGAGAGGGGCAGTACTCAAATGATTGGGAGCAACTCAGTCACGCTCGTGCTCTGCAAGTATCTCCCTCTACTTCTGTTTTGCATCCAAGGTGAAGGCAAAAAGAACAGTCACATCAAGTTTTCCTTCAGATTTGACTCTACAGATTGCAAACTCCTGAGAACAAGGACTGTCTAATAGTCCAATCACAGTGGCCTCTTGGGAATTAGTGTATTAATACTTTTAAACAAAATGCCATAGAACCACAGGTTCCTCAAGGCCTTATCCAACCTGGCTTTGAACACTGCCAGGTTTGGGCCATCCACAAGCTCCCTGGGCAACCCATTCCAGTGTCTAACCACACACCAAAAAAAGTCTCATATTAGCAAATCTATAAGCTTATCATGAGTTTATTGACACAGAAGGCATAGGAAGGATATTAGGCACTACACAGCACTTCTAAAACAAAGTCCATGACTAAACTGAGTGGAATCTGCATACACATACAGTGTGTTAAACTAATTAAACCAGCTAAGAAGTCATATGAATGTAACCTGTGGCTTACTCAGTTGCTAGATGTGATCATACATCTTCAATCTCAAAAACCAGAGCAACAGCAGGCCACAGTTTTACATTTTCCCATTTGAACTGCAATTATTGTCACAAGAGCCAATTTCACATTGGGCCATTTCTTGTTCTTGTTGCAATTCATCATGAGAAGACGTGAGATCTGAGATACCTCAGCAAGGCATAGTCCATGAATAATACAGTGCATTACTTTGACCTTTTCAGTTTGCTCTGTAGTGTGATTGGCCAGCCATTCCTGTCCTCCCCTGTTAACCACCCCATTAACCTGGGATGAGAAGGTGGAACGGACAGACAATTAGCCAGCAGAATGCTAAAAAGGTTAACGCAGGAGCTCGCAGCCCCGGCTTTCTTGAGCTTCAATCAGTATTAAGATTCTGAAATCTCTTTCCTCCTTCAAAGTGTGCAGGGAAAAAAAATAAGAAATCGCACAAGATGAACTTTGTTCTCATTTCAGATTATAATCATGTAGTCCCCTTCAGATGTCACACTTGAATGATTCTAGAGTATGCGTGAATAAACCGAGAAATGTGTTTATTTTTACTCCTCTCAATATGGAGAATATTCAATTAGAGTGGTGAACTTTTTCTTTGAAGCTGGACATCCTTGAGTAAAGGAAAATTGGAGAGAGGAGAGGCAAAGCAGCTCCATACGGCAATGTGCTTTCAAAGGTCACTCTTGCTACGCTGACTATGCCAGCTGAGCCATTCCAGTCATTTCCTACTCGGAGGAAATGGTGGAATTTTTACATCCTGAGGGCTGTCAGCTGCAGAAAACTTCATCTCAGTTCTCACCAAGACTCATAGGGCAGGTTCATCTCATATGTTCAGACACATGTAGAACATGAGGCACAGTAGGTCTTGGTGAAGTTCCAGAAGTGCCCTTCTGAAAGTAACTGCCCCGTTTCCCTGCGTTTCCACACATCTTTAAATATTCCAATTTTTTTTTTTTTTTTTAATGAAAGATCACACCACCAATGACACAGAGTTATAGGTAAGGATCTGGAAATGTCTTCTGAAGCCTTGTAGTTAAAGGGCCTAATTGCAAGACTCCCCGTGAGCTTCTTTTGCTCGTTAAGATTTTCAAACCATCACTCTGACGGTTCGGTTGTGATGACCTGGGGTAGTTTGTTTTTCAAACACTACCACGCTCGTGTCTTTGGAGAAATGTGTTACTCTGAGTTGCTATTACTAGCAATGATATGAAATACTTTGGATAGAAGAAGAGGGAGAAAAGAGAAAGGGACCTTTTCACCACCCATTAGAACACCAAATTCTACATTTATTACGGGTATTGACCGCAATAATGTGGAGTCTTTTTTATTACCTCACAGTAATAATATATTCTCTATTTTGCTTAAGGTGAGCAATGATATTCAGACAGGAAGAATTACTAACAAAGAAAAGATAAAGCTTTAAATTATAAAAATGACTTGATAGTTTCTCTCTGTAATACATTTTAAGTCCAGAAGGGACCATTAAGTTCACCTATATGCCAAGGATTTTTACACTGTACTTTTTGATATATGGGATCTCAAGTAACATGCCATTTCTTTTGACCCTTGCTCTTGAGCACAATCTCTGATGGATTTTTATAAACTGCATATTGAAATATTCACTCGCTTAGGGGCCTGTTCACAAACTGAAAGAGATTAGGGAAGCATAATTTCCTTTCAGAAGAGCAGTCTTTTTTTTTTTTTTTAGGTTAAAAGTTTTGCTGTGTTTTTGTAACAATTTCAGTGAAACCAGCATAAAGTTTATCAGGCTGCAATACCTTTAATGTGTTGACTTGAAAAGACTGGTAGCAATTTTAATGCTAATTCTGGATTTAAAGTTTGGAATAGAACTGAATATGTCTGGGCATTTAACCATAAAAGTTATAGAAGTTATGCCATTTAAAGGTTCTTCATAACTCTACCCACTGCTGTTTAGGACTAGACAGACACCATCATGAGAAGAACTCCCAACCTCAACAGCTCATTTCTACAGGTCACTATCACAAATTAAAGCATATCACAAATTAGGAGAGTACTGATCTTGTCAAGAATCAGATTAAATTCTGGGTATGTTGAATAAAAAAGGCAAATGAAGAGAAAGGAAGCCAAACCATTTCTGCGTTTGTTCAAGTGTGTGGGTGACCTGGGGAGTCCCTGTGGCAGTAAATGAATTGTCCTCTCCCACAGCTAAAGGATTAAAATCTCTCTTCTTTATGCTTGTTAAATGAGGGTTGAGGTGACCCCTAAGAGAACGAGGGTGCCAGGAACCATGTGGAGTTTTTGTGCTGCTCTCATGGTTTAACCCCAGCCAGCAGCTCAGCCCCACGCAGCCACTCGCTCGCTGTCCTGGGTGGGAGGGAGAGAATCAGGAGAGCGAAAGTGAGAAAACTTGTGGGATGAGATAAAGGCAGCTTAAGAGGGAAAGGAAAAGCCGTGCACACAAGCAAAGCCAAACAAGGAATTGATTCCCCACTTCCCATGGGCAGGCAGGTGTTCAGCCATACCCAGGCAAACTGCGACAGTGACTTTCCATCACACCTAACAGTGACTTGGGAATGCTCAGAGTGATGGCATTTGTCTTCCCACATCCTTCTTCTCCCCCAGCTTTACATGCTGAGCATGACACCACACAGTCTGGAATATCGCTTGGGGTCAACTGTTCTGGCTGGGTCCCTTCCCAACTCCTTCTGCACCATCAACCCCCTCGCTGGTGGGGTGGGGTGAGGAGCAGAAAAGCCCTTGGCTCTGTATAAACACTGCTCAGCAATAATGAAAATATCCCTGAGTTATCCATGCTTTCCCAGCACAAATCCAAAGCACAGCCCCACACCAGCTACTGTGAAGACAATTAACTCTACCCCAGCCAAAACCAGCACAGCTGCCTCGAATAGTCTCTCCCCGAAGCCTCCTTTACAGCAACACATCAGTAACTTTACTTTTGAAATATATTTATCAGCTCATATTGTAAAATGTGCCCTAAGAATTTTTGTTTTCCAAAGGGGTAAGAACATAGTTTTTTTACACATCATCAACAAACAAGCTGAGATAAAGCTTTTTCTGTTAAGATGAGGAGTATCCCTTTCTGTGGGGGTAAAAGCTGGAGGTGCATAAAAGCCATTTAATTAGTAATCAACAATGATCTGTCAGTCAGAGTTACTGTAATTCATGAACTGTTAAGCCAAGGCAAAAATGGCAAGTAATTAGACTGTATCCATTAGAGCTTCACTAGCACACACTCATACAGCCAGGGTTTCAATCCGAGGGAGAAGGGGAAGTGTGAAACTCCTTAATATATTCTGCTTTTTAATTAGCAATCAGTGCTGATTTGTCAGCCATACCAACTCTAATGAACGAGCCATTGAAACACAGAAAAAAGAGGCACATTTTCAAAATCATTTCTGCTTATATTTACATTCCCTCCAGGCTGAAACATTGGAAGAAGTACTGAAATACCATCTTTGCCATCACAAAGCAGCAGAAAGCATGTAGGAGCTCACAATGCAACACAGCCAGTGAGCCACTGATAGTTTGGAGGAAGACACAAGTTGGGTATTTAGGAGAGGCAACTGGTATCTCCAGACACTGACAACTAAACATTACCTTTCTTAACTGCACACAACCCAAAATCTCCAAGAGGTCAGGTAGCACTATTTATATTTCAGTCAATCCCATTTTAAAGAATCCATTAATAAATCGAAAGTGTCTTACCAGGCTGCTGCGCTTTCCTCAGTCTCTGGGTGGAGGAGGAGGTGAGGGAAGAGAAGTGCATGAAGTCCTCCTTTATCTGATCTTCACAGGCACCAGGGAAACCCGAGCAGGTGAAGCAGAACACAACCTGCTTCTGGGCTTTGGTAGGCACAGGGTTTTATTCCCTCCAAAACAGGATGGGATCTACAGTGCTCCTGGGAAACTGAGCAGCAAAGCTGAGCTCTCAGCATTAGGCCAAGAGCCTCTTCCTTCTTCCTCAGCCCTCAAAGAAATTGAGGTGCTGGGTGGGGAGAAGAGAGAGGATGGGGGGGGGGTATAGATTTTCTCCTCTTTTTATCCATGGTAATACAAAGATCAGAATTTTAATTGCTTAATTTCACTAATATAAAATATGCGCATTGTACCTCCCTATATAGGGTAAAAGTTAAAGGCTGCTTCACTTATCTAAGTACCATTTATATATAAATAAATACACAAATGTATTTCTATATAGAATAGCCAGCTTCAAAAGCAGAGGGTAGGTCCCACTGTAGTCAGGCTCTGCACTTGAAGTCAATCTATGGATCAGCTGATAAAGGCACCAACACAGCTTAAACTAATTACAATTTGCAGGTAGGGTGGTAATTGCACTTCTTACTGCCTAAATTAGGCAAACAAATGCCTGGTTGCGTTTGTGTTGAGGCTGACAGGGTACCCTGTGCCAGCTGAAAATTCAGCCCTAAATAGTGGTAATGTTCTCATTGAAAAATGACTTTTGTTTGCCTAACATCTGACAGCGTTACATCCATTTCACTGGATGTTTAATTAGTTTGTTTTCACTGCATTCCCATTTCCATGTCAGCTTTCCTTAGTGGTGGGAGAGAGCAGGTTTCTGGCTCTGTGCTTAAAACCAGTCCCAAGGCAAAGGACGTGGCACCAGTTTGCCTTCATGCTTCCAACGTCAGCTGCGTGGAGCACTCAGCCAACATTTTCAGCTTTCAACAGCTTTTGTGTTTTTAAAGTACATTCTAGCTGGCCCCTGCTTTGTCTCTGATGGCTGCCTTTCAGAGCTTGTAAACATCCATCTCGAAGTGGAGTTTTCAGTTCCTATTTTTGAAACAACAACTTATTTTCCTGCAAAATGCAGGTCAAGACGTCCTACCGAATCCACAGCAGATTCGCAAACAGGTGCTTTCAAGCAGCTGTAAACTCTCCACCCTTTCTCTTTGAACAAAAACCTATAAAAGATTAATGATGTTGGGCCATAAATGCTTTAATAGTTTGCCATAGGAGTATGTTTATGAATTCTAGGTACAGATTTGTGGATGGCTCCAACCTGTGTCCCAGGTTTTCCTCCGGTCTCTTGGCCAACTGCTGGTTCTTGAATATCTCAGAGCGTTCTTCTAATTTTTTTTTAGCAAGCAAACAAGTTATTGCTTCTTTATGCACCACTCCACCAAACACCCACTCAAAAGAAAACCCTTTCCTCTCACAGCTGCTCTTCAATTACAAGAGGCACCAACTTGGAGCAATGGTTAAGAGTAAGGATTCTTGTAGCCATGAGCACAGCTCACTGAACTGCTGCATTTTGTACAGCCCAGGAGAAGGCTGTGTTTTAAATAAAGACCATCTTTTGACCTCCTCTTCCAAAATTCCAGTCTTTCTGAATGAAAACAAGTACCTCTGCTGTCCTGTGCTGGGTGACTCTGTAGCACAGAGGTAGAGTGAATGAGAGGTGGAAAAAGCAGAAATCAAGAACTGTTGTTGATTTTTAGCATAGTATTTATTGAACAGCTTATTTTCTAGAGCCACTTTATCACGTGTCAGTGCATATTTAGCTCAGGTGCTTATTTTGAGTGGATAAGGACAAAAAAACAAGCCCACAGATACATAGATCCAGGGGAGAAATGTGAATATATTAAGAAAAATAAAAAAGATTCAGGCCTGCCAAATGATACCTTATTAGGAATAGCTACATAGATAATCAGATTAGAGGTGTAGGCTGGAGCCCAACAATGCCTTTTTTTTTCCCCCATGTAAAAAAGTAAACTTTCACAAGAGCTTATTTAGCAAAGCCAGAAGCAGCGTTACTTTAAACAGTTTTATTTACATTGCTTAGACGGGCAAAAAGAGATATAAAAAACAGTGCAGTCTGACACATTCAGAAGCATCACTAGTTACATATAGATACAAGACAAAACACAGGTGGTTAAAAAGCTACCAGAAGTTGTGAACTCCTGCTAATACCGACAGTCGAACTGTTAATGAAATGCAGAAATATACATATTTAGATAGTTCGTGGGACAGCATTGCATTGTACAAACTGTTCAGAGATGAAAGAGGTGAACACACAGTTTTGAAGGAAGACATAAATACAGGAGGAAGCCAGGCAAAAGCCTTAGGAGTACTACACCTGAAATTTGGCACACCAGAATTGGACCCTCAAGTTACAATGTCACACCAATAATCCCATGCATTAAATAATAATTCATCAACCAACTATGGGGACGGTGTGGGGCTTGGGGGGTTGGTTTTTTAACAGCCCTACTACAAGGGAGTGTAATTCTTTTCCTCAGACTTCCACTTCAAAGCAATTCAAAGAATTCAGTTAATCATTTTTGGTGGTCAAAGCTCCTCATGGCCTTTAAACTTACTGTTCATACCACTGTGTTACAGTGAGGCTGCAGGAGACCACAATCACAGAACTCAATTCTATTTAATTATAAACAACTACATTTATAAAATATCTGGAATAAGCAGCTGTACAACAGGTTAACTGTCATACTTGAAAGGTCAGGTACTTCATAATGCATCTCCATTTATAAAATCCACAATTCAAACATTAGAGTGCTCTGCCAATTGATGAAGTTAGGCAAGCATAAGAGAGTCATCCAAACTAGCAGTAAATTATGTGATCATCATCTTCATTGCAAGATCTGACAAACCAGTTTATTGCCTAGAGGGGACAATTTCCACAAAAGAAAACGTTTCAGTTGTGTTGGTGACAAAATTTGTGCAAGGGAACACTGAGTTTAAATGAAGGCCAAGTCACTTATTCCACTGATTGGCTGATCTGCTTCAATACAAGTAAAAGCCCCTTGTGATTAACTTAGTGTTATCTAACATTTTGCTAATCATGGCTAAGTGCTAATGACTAAGGTACCATTAATGTCAGTAACAGGTCAGTGACCAGCCAGCAGCTTGTCAGTCACTTCCACACAGCAGTGTCTTTTCAACCTCCTTCATATCAAGTGGGTTGTTGATCGGCTTAATGTGTGACTCCTCCTTTCAAAGATTGAGGGAAGGCTGACCAAGGAAGGAGAAGGAACACCCTGTTGGAGAAGAAAGAAAAAAAAAAAAAGTTACTGATCATTTATTAGCCAGTGTCAATAGTGCAGTAGTCATTTCTCAGCCTTGATACACCACACGAGGAATATGAGAGTGCAGAAGACCTTTAAGATAGGCAGCTTTTGAATTTAACGATTCAGCATTTCTAGAGTTAGAAAAGTTAAACACGTTTTAAAAACTGTGAAAGTTTTTTTTTTCCTTGTTATCAGCCTTGAGAGATTTGGAATGCAAGAACATGTTTTTGAAGAGTAGCTGTTAACTAAGTATTAGCATACATCCTGCATCAATCTTTTTGCAATAATAATCTCCCTCCAAACTGAAGGCAAGATACATTATGATAATCTCTTAGAGAAACAGAGCTCCCCTCAGATCCTACAACTTTCTGTATTATCATCAGCTCTGAGCCCCAGATGAGATGCTAAACACAGCATCTCCTTGGCTGCAGAAGGCAATAGATATCACAAAGATTTGTCAAAGCTTGCTTTAGCTGTGCCTGGATGGGCACACACCAGGCAAAAAGCTGACTTTCCTGACGCTGGGAGAATAAGCTGCTTCTGACACTTAAAATTACAGTGAAACCAACACATCAATATGTAGCACTAAAAGTAAACCTCTTTGGATTAGCTGAGATTTTATATTCTTTTCACATTAGACCTCAAGATACTTTCACAAGCAATGCTCTGTTGCTCTTTACAGCACAGCCAAGCTTTTCAGCATATCAACAGGTCACAGCAGTCAGGCAGCTCGTGCACCTGCATGCTTCAGGAACCTGTTAAATAGGGATATTTGGGGCAGGTAAGGATTTACCACTTCACTCTGAACAAGTCTTATGCCTGTTTATGGCACATCTTCTATTTGCACTCATAGGGAATATTTGAAAATAAGATCCTAAACTCCTCTTTATAGAACAGCTTTTATTAGACTCTCAAGTATTTCACACCAGATATCTTTTCCATTTTATAGATAAGGCTGTTACCACAGGTAAAATGAGCTGCTCAAGACTTCCCTGCAACCAAGCTGAAGTCCTCAGAACTCTGGCTAATGAACTACACTGCAACTTGGACAACCGAAACAGTAATTCAATTGTAGACAAATTAAGAAGAAAAAAAACACAGAAAACCACAGAAAAAATAGGTTTAAAAGGATTTGTGAAAGAATAAACTCTACACCCAGAACCAAAAAGAGAACTACACCACGTGTGAGTGTTGACTCCAACCCTGTGCATCAGGATGTGTCAAAGAAGAGCCCAACACCATTTAAAGCACCCTGTGGCTTCCAGGGTTCTATAACTGTACCGTGCTCTCTTAATTTAGAGGAATCAAGATCTTTTGCTCACTTCAGTCAGGATCTGATGTACAGAATTTTTCAGCACCATACTGGTTACTATCTCCAGCATCAGCACAAGTGGTAGTAATAATGGGGATAGGACATGGTCTGTCCAAGGCATGGCCATTTAAGCTTTCCAAGTTGGAAGAGGTTTTTTCTTGTGCAGCATTTGAAAGATGAATATTTGGAGAGCCAGGACACAGCACAGGTCGAGGCTTGGAATTTTGAGAGCTCCAGTCAACAGAATTGGAGCGATGAACATGAACAGCACATTTGACAGATCCATTTAGGCTGCACTTAGAAGATGAACGAGCCATCTACAATCAGGAAGAGGTTCAAGGGTTAGTCCAAACAACAAAAATACGAAGCATTCAACTTTTATTGATATTTTTACTCTATTGTTCTTTCTACACCAAAATATTTCCACGTAAGCACAGGTCAGGATTTAATTTAAATAAAACAATGTCTGAATAACTGCTTTGACTCTCTTAATGGACTCAGATGGGTTTCCTGCAGTTTTAGTTTCTTACTCAACAACTGCACTGGTATTCCAACCTGAGGGGCTGGAATCCAAACCTCTTTTCCCCTCAACTTTATCATTCAGCCAAAAGGGCTTTATGCAAGTTCAGTGGTGTGTGGGATTGGTTAAAAAAAAAAACAAAAACAAAAACAACAACAACAACAACAAAACCACACATGATCTGCTGCCAAGCTGCAGCTTAATACCACAAAGGTCCAAGAACTCTGGGAATAAACTGGAACAGGAACATAGTTTTACTACTGCAAGTTTCTATGATTTTGTGGGAAAAAAAACAAAAAGTATTTTTGTCTGGGGTAGACACACACAAAGATAAAAGTACATGACTTGCATGAGAAATGAGATACAGTGCTGTATCAAAATGAAGACAATTAGAATGCAAAAACAATTGTTAGCATAATCATAATAAAAGGAAGAAAATTTCTCTACAGAGAAATGGGCTATAGCTCCCTATGTGGATTTTTTTATTTCCTCTAAAGAAAGGGAGTCCACTGTGGTATTTCCTCCCTTATTAATTCCTATTTTCTCATGTGGGGGAGCAGGGCAGTATCTTTATGTTGTACAATTTAATGGACACTCAAACATACTGAATTATCTCAATACTGAGGTAGTGATATATCAGCCAGTAGCAGAAAGATGAATAGGATTTTCTTTTCTTGGCCTTCCATCCTACAAACTACAAAGTAGGTGTTTACTCATCAGATTTACTCAAACACTAGCATAAAAGCAAAGATGATGAAAAAAAAACATCCTCAACATCTAGTCTGCTTTACTAGATTATACTAGAAAATTGAGTTTGGCTTAATGTAGCAGAAGAAAGCTGCAACAGGCAGCCAGGCATAGCAGAAGAGTTGCAGTATGTAGAGCAATATATTATTTTACCAAGTTTTCTTAAACATATATAGGGAGATCATTCCCTTGACTTTTTTTTAAAACTTGCAGACTGCAGGCATCTGTATTTCTCTACCCTTTCTTCCCAGTTGTTTGGTTTTGGTGTGTTATTTTTTTCCCCCCCACAAGATGTCTGTCATCTCACTACTTTGATTGAAATGTTGAACATATTATTCAAATTGTACACCACATTTTATACAGTATTCAAAATCAAAAGCATAAACCAACATAAGACACTGGGTTGGAACTTTTTCACTCCCAGGAGAGGAAACATATTCCATCCCTGGCAAAAGAGATTGGTGGGGTTTTTTCAACTTAATTATACATGGCTACTCCCAGCTTCTAATCCATGCAGTAGAGTTTTCTGCCTTTTCAGCATGTAAGGCTTCTCATTAAAGAGCTCTTGACAATAAAACATTTACGAATGCAGTTAAAATCCACTTCTTTGCCCACTGTGAATCTTGAAGTTGTTCCAGGAAGATCAGCACCAGACATTTAGTACCCGTGATCTTAAAAACGTGACTTGTTTGGCCCGCACAGCCAAGTCACTCACCGCTAAGGACGACGTGCTGGTCAGGCGGCTGCCGATGTAACTCTCGTTGGCTGAGCTGGGACTCCTCCCCTCTGTGGCGCTGTGGGACATCAGAGCCCTCCGGAGCGCTCGCTTTGGTGTTTTCGAGAAGGAAAACGCTCTCGTAACCTGAGGAGTTTGACAAGCAGTTACAGGCTGACAAAGAGCAGGCTGTAATGGCTGCTACCGTAGAGGCTGCTTAATCCAATCTTGACCGTCCACAGGACGTGCATCGAACATTCATGTGACTGTATCACAGCCACCAAACACCCACACCCAAATGGCCTGACTTTGAAAGGCTCCACATCATCCTTGCTCTTCTCACTCTGTCCAAATATGAGAACATGGCACGGGGATAAGGAGGGCAGAGATTCAGGGAGAAGTCAAAATAAGGTCTAGTCAGCTAGGCTTCCCCACATCCCTTGGTCCTGCAAAGTCAGGCCCCTTTCCTTCAAGTTGCTCTCAATTTTGCATTTTATTTAAAAGATTTGAAGTATTAAGCAGAATAAGTTCCACAACAGACTCAAAAATTACTACATAATACTTATAACTGTAATACTTAAGACTATATACAGATATTTCAAAACCTTAAACACTCCTCACCTTCTTTCTTTAAGGAGCTTATACTTAAGAGTTTTAGTTCAGATTAAGTTTTTCCTGTCACTACTGTAAATACTACAAAACACCTGAAACAGGAATACCAGCACAAGTCTCTGACTAAAATGGCTTTATAGTATCCATCTGTATAGTATCTTACCTTTTTGGATGTTTTCTTTATTGCCCTGGATGCTCTGCTTAAAGTACTGTCCATATCTTTAGTATTTACTTCAACCGAGTCAGGGTCAGCAGTGTAAATGAGATTTTCCTGAAGACAAAAACAGTCTTAAGGGTCAAACATCGGCATTTGTCAAAATATAATTTTCCAGTTCATTAGATCAGATTTAGAAGTTTTAATTGCCATATTCCTCCATATTTAACTTTTCATATATAATTCAGCAATTACTTGTCTTTGAGACATTTCATTGGATAAACTGCTGGTGCAATCAGTTTGTGAAACCACTTCATCACTAGTTCTACATTTAGTTTGTCTGATTCAGTTCCAAGTGCAGGGTTGATCAAATTAAAGGCAGTGGTAGTTCTGGAGTATCCCTAGGGAGCTTCCAAGATAAACACCACTTTGTTTCACTGACACATCCACCACACTTCTGAAGTGAAATCTTGATAGCTCCAGCTGTCAAACATTAAGTCTTTCAGCTTAAGGGCAATACGTGTTGCAGAATAGCCAGAAGTTTTGGAGGGTTTTTTCAAGCCTCATTCCTAAACTCCAGCACGTGCAAAGCAACCTTTGGGTACCTACTTACAAAACTTGGGGGGCAGGGGAAGCACACATGGGAGTGGGAGGTTGCTGGGGTGATTTTTTTTTCTATTTCGTGTCTTTATTTTGAGAAAAGACACTTTACATAAAATTTCAAAAGGACTCCAGACTGCAGCTGTGTGGTTATTCCCAGGGTCTAAAAAAGAGTAGTCAAAGCCTTTGCTGCCACCAGGTGGCAAAGTCAATGTTATCTCACTCTCACATGATGCTACAGAACTTTTTAAAACCAGGCAAAAGCAATAAATTGAAGCTCAGTTTGACATTGAAAGCAGCAAGAAAGTATTATATAGCTGGTACAAAGCAGTAGTTACAGAAAGTATAACTAATGCATTCAGCATAGTAGGTTACAATTTGTCAGCATATGATTCTGAATGTCTAGGGGAATGACACATTTATTACACAAAGGTTTAATATCTATTAAAAATCCAAGTTTAAGATGCAGCACAAGAGACTGAAGACAGGCAACAGACAGATTAAAGTAAATTAACACTTCAAAATCAGTACTTTTAATACTCAGTACCTAAAAAGGAAGGAAAACTACAAGGCCAAGTCTCTTATTCCTAAGTCCCTAGATCACAAGACAAACAAAATAAAACTCAGATGCTATTTTCATTGCTTAGTTACCTCTCCTGTAACAAGTCTTTAAAAATCACAACCAAATATTGTACTGTAGGAGTACAGTGCAGAACATAAACCATTTCTAGTTTAAGCCAAGTAGTTTCAGCTATGTGTACTGCACACATTTTTAGCAAATTTAGATGACTGATATGCCTAGATTTTTACATAATTAAACATCAGCTGAAAGCCTTTTGCCCTAATTGGCAAGGATCTTCTCTTTAAATCAGTGGTTTTCTGGCTGTGAAAAGCCTACACACTGAACATCTAAAAATGTGAGGAGGCCAGTGCCTCCTTTATTTCATTGTTTTCTTTAATTCCTTGTTTTAAGGTTGTAGGCTTCCATCTATAGGAGGGAGATGCTTCATGTCTCTATATATTACAGATAAGGTGCAGAATAAAGAACTCAACCTCACTCACAGTTAAACCAAACCAAATGATTCATAATGCTGGGATTGTAAACTGAAACATAGCTGTGATGGAAGCAAGTTGAATACAACTCATTAGATCTACAGTGCAGAGTTTAAATTATTTATAATTAATTTGTGATGGTGAAAGGGTATGATTCTTGACTTTTAAGTACTTATTAGCTCCTGCAGAAACCAACTTCCAGGCTGCTTTTCCATATCCACCTTTTAACCACTCAGTTGCAGACGTGCTAATGTTTTCTGCTCTACTTCACCTCCAGCATGTCCACTATCACACTCTTTAGCTTCAGGAGCTTAAAGCCAAAAAGAGAAAAATATTTCCAGTCAGCAACGTGATTCCAGAGCACTTACTGCATCTGCTTTGCAAATAGTGTTGGCCACATGCCGACACAAGGTCTTCAGCCAGTCCTCCTTGCGAGGCTCTTCAGTTGTCATCTGGAAACTGAGCAGCTTGTTGTTGAGTTCTGTCGGTGGCCGCACAACCAAGGCAAAAGCTTTCTGGCAATCTACAGTTTATGGAAAAAAGCAAGGGGTTAAGACAGAGAATAATAAGTCTTCATATAATTTAGGAAAGAACCTGCAGAAGGGTTGACCCTCCATCTGCCAGGAGCTGGAGGTACAGACAGTATGATTTGGTGCAATGATTGTCTTTACTTACACAGATCTATCTTTTAAGATGCCAAGCACAGCTCCCCCTGAGCATTATCAACATTTGTTAAATGAAAATCTGGTTTCACACCAACAGCACTTGTCTCTGGCCAGTCTAATGCTCTGGGCTGGAGTTTGGGTTTCTGTTTTGTAAATCCAGAGCTGTCAAGCGTTTAACTCTTTGACTTGCACTGCCATTTGGTTGTCTTATGCTAAGGTCATCTAGTAGTTCTGCCAAATTCAGTTGCAGTGATTCTTGAAAAGCCAAAAAGGTATCAGTACAAGGAATCTTCAAGCTCACATAGACCTTCAAGCAGAATCTTTACTAAAAATCACGTAACTAACACACCATACAACAAATACACTTGCATTCTATCCCACAACAGCTGAGCTTCATCCTTCATACTGTGAAACAGTTTTCATTAGCTACCACAGCACTTCAAAGCCCACAGACCTTCTGTCTCTCTGATGTCCAAGACTTTCTTGATCTGGGACAGGGGCATGAGAACAACATGCTTGAGAGATGCAGGAGGCCTTGTGTGGCCATGTGGACTCTTGAAGACTCCAATGACTTTATGTCGTTTCCTTGCGATCTGCAGTCAAATAGAAGAGAAGAGAAGGAGTCAGAGCTCGAAGATCTCTTGGCATTGCTTCCTTTTTCTATTCTTTTACCTTTTACCATACAGGAAGGCACAGAAAATCTTGCTACTGAGAATATTCTAAAGAGTATTTTACTCTATTTACCACATAAATATTAAAGAAACTCACTTATCTCACTATTCACTGTCTACAGTTCAAGTGGCCCAGCAATATTTGTTACTTAACATCAATACACCCAGCTGAAAAATAAAGTAAGTTTTAAAAAAACATATCTAGAGAGAAAATAATTTTGCACTAGAGACCTCAATTCTACTCTGCATAACAAGTAAGGGCCCTTTGAAATCAAGCACAAGAAAGTCTATATTTAAGCAGAAAAAACAACAAACCATTTTAAGGTGTGATGTGTTATGTTCTAGAAACATCTGTAACTTATGCATGCAGCCATTGAGTGGGGCTTTGCAGAGGAGGTTGGTCACTTTTTTAGGTCACGTAAAAAAACAACATGCAAGATACCTGTGTGTTAAAGTAAGGCATCTTCAGTTGATTGTCTCTTGTACAAGTGACAAGACGAGAAGCTTTATTAAAAGTGGGGTTATTTTCCTATCTTGCCCTTACAAAAAGTGATGATGACTTGACTCCCAGGAAGTCACTCACTGGTCACTACAACAGGCTTTTGTATTCAAGTGCTGTTTAAGACAGCACTAATTTTGAATTATTTTAGAGTTGGTCTTCTATGAAGACAACGTTCTGCTGTAGACAGTAACAAGAACTTTCATAAAGTGTCCTTTATAACTTCGAGTTTCTCCACATAAGTCTCCAAAACCCAATTAGGTTACTTTTCCCTCTAGTTCTTCCTACTAGAAGAGTAGGATTTTCAGCCTAAGGCATTTAATATCTGGATTTTTTTGGTAGCCCAAGCACAGACAGATCTATGCCAGAGGCCCATTACTTTCATTAAATATGACTAAACTTTAAAAAGACAAAAAAATCTTCTGAGCCAAGGACTCCATCACTTTTTCATCCATTAGTACTATTCAAATTCCTATTCAGATAAACATTGATTTCCTCACATATTAAGTTGCTTTTGTATTTTTGCTCTGGCTGGAAGACATTAAAGGCTACATTAACACCTTTCAACCATTCAGACACGACTAGCTATTTGTGTTGGCTTATACAATAGTTAATGGAAAGGCATGTGTTAAACTATCAGCAATCCATGACTTCTACTTCAAGGGTTCTTAAATTTTACTTATTTATATTCATGTGTAGTGTCAAGCCTTTTATAACTCAGTTCATGAGATGTACTTATATAATCATCTTACCTCTAGGCAGTCATTGAACAGAAAGAGTGTGACCTGCTCTCCCCTGTCACAGAGGTCATCACCAAGTGCTACGGTTTCCAAACGCTGAACTAAGCTCCGGTGAGAGGACAAGAGATTGGCCTAAGTGACACAAGGAAAAAATCTCATTAAGCACTTAGTTCAAGGGCTGGATTAGTGCTTGCTTACAGCTTAGCACTGGAAATCTGTTTAAACCAGCACCACTGCATTGTAACCTCACACACTTTCACAAAGGGAGCGAAGAAGTGCATGGTCATTTCACAGGTTTGCAGCTTCAGAGAAGTCACTTACCGGGCATCCATCAACTTCATAAACAACGTCAAAGAACTGCCTTTGTGCCTCTGTTTTTCTTTTGTCTTCATTAATATGCCTAAGGAAAGCATATTATATTTATCTTCAATATCAAGCAACAGTAAGTGAATGTACTGCATTTAAGACATACAAACATAACAAAGCTAAACATTCCGAGATAGAGTTTAAAGAGCAGCATTGAAATAAAAAAACAAAATCAGCCCCACTTGCCCAAATACCACATGCAAGCACAGAGGAAACTTCAGACATACAACACTATTCTTGTGACATTACCAGCAGTTGACCATCCAGTTAATATAGAATTCCCCTCCCATGTTCTATAAGATTTGAACTAGAGATTGATACAATGCAGTTCTTTGCAGCCTGCATTTTATCCCCCCAAACACAACTGCAGTTCACCGAGCAGAAGATGTAAGAATAACCGCAATTTAAAAGTTGTAGTTAAAATTGGACATTTACCCAATTAATACAGGAGGTCTCACTGCTGGAAATGTACACTGCATTTCAAAAGAGGTGAGACTTAATCTAAATAACTTCAGCTTTAAGCTAATTAACTCATGGAACAGTGCCAAGAAGAGCTAATACAGGAACAGAGGAGAAGTTAATCTCCCACCAATAATGTGTCCTTTCAGTGGATATATGCAAAGAACTAAGATGTAAAGATAAAACACATCTCTTCCATTCTGGAGGGAACAGAGAGAAAGAGGAGTTGGAACAGAGCAGAGGACTCAGGAGGTTCAGCTCCCTTCTGAGGCAGGGAGTCAGCAGAGGTTCAGGTACAAGTTCCGAGCAATAACATCAGACCCCTTCAGAGCTCTGGCACAGAACACCAAAGTAAAAACAGGGGCCAAAGGGAGGCTGAAGAACACATACAGTTATGTTTACTTACTGTTACTTACAGCAACAAAACATTAACAGCAATTTAGAAGGAACAGAGATATCAAAACGCGTAATCATGTTTCACAGAATGACCACAACTTACGTCATCACTTCCTTTAATGATTCAATAGCTCTCTCTAGAGTTATTTTATCTGGGTTCTCTTCTGCTGTGTGTTTCTTAATATCTACAATTAAAGAAAAAAAGAAAAAATAAGAACTCCTCACACATTCCAAGTGTCTGAAAAGAAATGCAAAAACTCAGGTTTAAATTGTAAGTCAAATAAAACGACTGAAGAAAATCACATCTATCCTGGAGACCAAATAGCCCCGATGAAATGGGGAACTAGGCTGAGCAGCAATTGTCTTGACATCTCATTAAGAAAAAAACCCATATACAATACAAAAAACAAACCATCAAGCTATTAAAAATAAAAAAAGATCAAGTTGAAGTGCAGAGACAAGCACAGAAGTCTTTTTCTACCTGAAGCAAAAGGTGATGGTGTGGATTTTTTATTATTTTTTATTAACTTAATATTACAGCAAGTGGCTGACACCAGGTAGAACACATGAAACTGTAGGCCTTGCCAATATGAATTGCTCTCTAGTTTATATTAGTTTCATTTGAATCTCAATTATTTTTTGTTTGAAGAGAGAAAATTGTTGTCAGTGCAAACTCTTCCTTCACCTGTATCAATATATCACACAAATATATGAACAAATGAAATTTAGTCATAAGAATGCTTTCTGCAGTAGTGGATCTCACTGACTGCCAGCAAGCATGGTTAACTCACATAATCACACTTGTTTTATATGAGAAAAGCAGTTGCTCATAATGACAAAAAGTAGACATTATCTTGGTTTTAACACTTTCACAGACAAATTAATAAAAATTACATCACTAGATTACCATTTAGTAGTAGAGCAACACTGGGCAGCCTTTGAACAGGACGGATAAGGAGTTCAGCTAGACTTTGGCGGCCACACTCAGGTTTAGCTTGATTTATCTGGGGAAAAGAATGGGCAGAAAGTAGGAATTATTTCCGTTTTTTTAATTATTATTCTTACAGACACACACAAGAAAAGCACAACTCAGGAGAAACATTGTCTTCCTAGAAATTAGGATTGCTGCACGAGTTTGAGAATTGTTTATCACAAATAGTCATTAACACATAATGTTAAAAACACATTATATTCAAAACTGGTCAGTGTTCATGTTCTCAGAATGTCTAAAGTGTCCATATCAACCCCTTAGTCCTTGTTTCAGTTGCTAATGTGGAGTGTGACTCTTATTCGTTCCCCATCTTTTAGATGTCAGTACTTGGGATGCAATTCCTAGTCCCTTGGAAAACACAAGCTGAAATCTGTCAGTTTGATTACTTGATTGAGAGACTTTTGGATACAGGAGTTAAAGCTACACTGCACTATTAATCAACTGTACACACATATCTGAAGAGCTCTAGCATTTTTCTTTGAAGATCGTCTTCCTGTTAGATCTCCTCTGCTGGGCTCCTATTCATTAGTCACAATAATGTAGAGAGATTCTACCTCCCTGGAGCTTCACAGCTGCCCAAAGCAAGTTAAAAGCTACTTCAGAAATACAAGTCTTGCAAACACAGAGAGAACCTGTGAAAGCAGCAGCTCTAGTTATCTTCACAGAAAAGAGAAGGCATGTATTGGGAGGAACTTTTTCCAGCAACAAATGCATATAATCAAACTACCTTGAAAGCTGTTTAACAGAGGGGGAATTCAGACCTCTTATGACAGAATTTTATGAGGGGCTTGAGAGACTGAAGTTCAAATCCTTCCTATTTCTGTGTCACGTTCATATTCCTCCAAGCTTTCAGAATTTCACATTCTTCCATCTACTGCATTAAGCAGTCCCCATGCTCTATGTATAGACTTGGCTCTGCAGACACTTACCTTCAGAAAGGCATGAAACCTTGGCTTCTGCTTCTCACATCTTGTAATAGTCTCTTTGCTCATTTCAAAGAAATTCACAAATGGAGGGTATGTTTTCAACAAGTCTTTTGACTGAAAGAAACAACTGTTAGGGCTCTGCTTTATATATATTATGCAGCATTGTACATATGCTCATATGCCCTGAGCCATACAAAGCTGCTCAAAAGGCACATTTCAATAAAGAATAATAAAAAATGTGTTGTAAACCCATGCGTGCCCATAGAACAAGTTAAGACATTTTTGCATGCCAGACGCCCAAGATTCAGTGCTGCTGATTAAATGCAGACTGTTCTCACAAGCATCAAGCACACATGTGACAATCTTAGGTCCTGCTGAGCAGCTCAAGTGGAAAGCAGATTCTCACCTAGCAAGAAGCTTTTGGTGAGAATTGTGGAAGTTTCAGACAGGTATTTTCTCCAGTTACTGCAATCACCTTTAGAAGACACCAAACCACCAGAAGCTATACCTTAGACTGAAAACTTCTGAATGACAAGCACAATATAACTCAAAATCATCTGGTCAGCAAAACCACAAGATACCTAACAGAATATTTATGTTCAAATGCATGGCAGTCCCACACCTAGCTTTCCTGTTCTATGCATTCTGTACATGGGAAAACAAGGAGTCCTTATCCACTTGCACATTTCAAGTCTTGAAGAAAGAAGATGAAAAGTTTCCGTGAAAAGTTATTTTCCTACTTCTTTACTAGTGATCAGAGGCAGAAGATAGCTGAGGGTACAGGAAGTGTCTTTTAATTTCTGAGTGAAACTCATGTCTGTAGTGTTGCAAATTATAGTTCTCAGACTGTAGCTACTTGTAGTTTGCTCATACCAGTGGACAGACACATACAATCCAGGTCAAGTTTCAGTGTATCATCTGACTCAACTGAAAAGTCTTAACAAAAAATACAATGATACAAGTTGGAGTTTTTTCTCAGTAGTGCTTTGTTTGTGTTTGCTGGCTCCTACACGTGGATTGTTTGTAAGGCAAGATAATAGTTCTAAGAATAAAAATAAAGAAACAGGAACTTACATATTTAAGAATGATATCACCAATGCTTTTGCTTTCAGTCCAATTTATCATAAGATCTTCCAGGTCTTCCTAGAATACATGCAGGAATGAGGGGGGGCAGGGGGAGAGAAAACAAGCTGAGCATGAACTGCATAAAGCTGATGAACAGGATCAGTGTTTTGCCAAACACGTATAATTAAGTGAGTTTTCATGCTGACAGAACAGACAATCCTAAAAGCTGTACAACTTCGCATTCAGCCCCTCCAGTCCACTGAGGGCTGAAAACAAGAATCTCGAGCTTTACTGAACATACACTTCTAAAATCAATGCAGGTAGAGCCTGGCAGTGTATCAGCACAAGCCAGCTCTGCAACAAGATGACACTGCTGCATCCAACACACAACAGAACACACCCCAAAGGAATATTGAAAAAGGATACACAGAAGACAGTTGACCCAGTTCTAATTAAGAGTGCACAACTAATCTAGGACTTTTAAGTCCATGAGATAGGATTGAAATAGAACAAGCATCAGTCTCCTCACTTGCTATACCAGGGTGTCAAGGAAAGTGAGACCAAGCTGTTAAGCCTGTATCAGCTTGATAAGGATCAAGCTTATTCACTGTCAGTTAATAACAGGGACAAGAGGACACAGCTGAACGTTCAGGATTCAACTTAAGTGAAAAGGATTCATCATTAATATTGGTTTGTTGCTGCTCCTATCTTAACGACACCAAGGATGAAGGAAAGCACAACTACATTTAAGCAACTCTCCCTACAGTGCATGCTGCAGGTGAATCCCACCTGGCACATGGACACACATGTTCTACTTTCATCTCAGTCTCAGTGGGCACACATCAACACTAGTGTGATTAACCAGACTGGATCCCAGCAGTTGGAAAAAAAGCAATCAAAAAAACCCCACAAACAAACCACTGAGTTGCAGGCAGTCTGAAAGTCTCTCTATTTTAAAAGCTTACTGTGAAATGCAGCCAGGAACAGACATATGCCACTATTTGAAAGAGATTTTATGGATCCATATTTGAGGAAGATTTGCATCATAGTCTATTGTGGGACACAGAGATGGCTTCAGAGAGCACTTACAATCCAAATCCAACTATACAGAAACCCTTAAGAAAACAATCTTATAGGGAATTCTAATCAGCTCTTGTTAGGCCTCAGTACCACCAGGTCAACTCTTTCAGAGGTTGAAGTGCAAGACAGTTTAATGGGCTGGTAGTTTCTGACAACTGGCTCAAAGCCATTTAAGGAGGGATTAGGATTTTCTACCAAATAACAGAAGTCTCTTATATGGTCATACCTAAAGCCAAATTTTTGTTTTGTTGCTTTTGTTTGTTTGTTTTTTTCATTTTAATTCCCTAGATTTAGCTATCCTTCCAAGAGTCCTTGCTTACAGCTTTAATAGAAAGGTGTATGAGCACTTTTAAGTCAGATAATTTCATATCACTGGCCCTTTTGACCAGTTTTGTATCAGATACAGAAAACCTCCTATAGAAAAAGGCATTGAAACGGGGAGAGGAGAAGCCAGCTCATGAATGTATTAGTTCCATAATATCAGACTTCAGATATCTTTAAATAAGCATTAAATCTTAAAGAATACTTTGGATTTGCACATAATTCCATAGGTTGAACAGTATGTAACACCAGGTAGAATCTACACCTGTCCAGCAGACACAACTGAAAACATGCAGAAAAGATTAAAAGTCTCTGTGAAACCTCCCACAGGGGAAAAATTGCAGCTTGCCTTGATTTTAGTGTGCACATCAAGAATATCTGGAATGCTGCCAAATATGGTCTTAATCTCCTCCTGTGCAAGGATTGGTCCCCCAAGTTGTCCTTCCTTCTCCAACGGAACTTGAAATAACTGATGAATTAAAAGAAAAAACGTTAATGCCCTCCCAACTGCCAAACATTGTGTTAGAAAGTTATAAAAACAACAGTATTTTCCTTCCACATCAAAACTTCCTGCAGTCACAAGCTCGAGATGCCCCCACTTATCCAGAGTGGGTTATGGAGGAGTGGTTTTAAGATACATTGCTATTGCATAAGCCCCTTTCATCTCCTTTTTTACTCACACACATCTTGGCTCATTCTTTAAGCTGATAATGAGCTGCAATGGAAATAAACTTTCAAGAAATTAAGCTCTTCCTGTAAGCTGTTTGTTATTCTGCTCTTCTTGAAATAATTTAAAAAAAAAAAAATTTCTCCCCTGCCATCTCTCTCTATTCACTAATATCTAAAATATCTGTGCAGTGAAGATCCTATTTTCCCAATGCTTGCAATTTCCATACAAATTGCAATTTCACTGCAGATGCCAGATTAGAAATTGTATTTTCCAGCTCTTATTATTAACAGACACTAAACATTTTTTTGACTGAAAAATTACATGAGACTGTTTACATTGCCATTTTTCTATGAATCTTTGATGCACCCAAGCCCCCCCTTCCAAAAACCTAGAGATCACAGGTTGAAAACACTAATTGATGTGAACACTGGGTGTCTTACCACAATTGACCTGGACTTGCTCTAAAACCAGCTTACCTGAATGATTGTTGTTAGAATATCAACGTAGTTACTTTCTGTCTGATACAATTCCTTTGCAACCTGCCATCTTGCAGACTGCTTTATTGGAAGAGGAGTAGAGTTTTTGGAAGGCCTTGCACAGGATTTTGGTGTTTCTGATGAAGAGATATTTCCAAAAGAAAACAGGGCTTTATTACAATAGAGTCCCTAAAAAAAGCTCAGCCTCAAAAGATAAGAAAAGAAACACTTCAGAATTTTTAGGTGAAGAGAAGTTTGTTTTTTTTAAAAGGCTATTTTGTGGTTTATTCTATAGTTATCAGGACTCTTTCTAGAAAATGGCTTTTTTTATTACAGCTTTATTATACAACAACAGTAATAGATTATTCCTGAAAAGTAGACTGAAACTAATAAGCCATTTATGGTCAGGTCAATGACTTAACCCTATTAATAGTACCTTATTTAGTAGGAAGTGGGGCTTAGGTGCTGAACATTATTTACCCATACACTGTGTGCAAAAGCACTTTTCTGCTTCCACTTTGCCATGGGAACAATTATCTCTCAGCTGCCTACCATCCTTGCATGAGGTGTGTATCACAAAATCTTCTCTTTAAATCCATACCAGGGGTAATAAGAGTGCTAGTGTCATCTAAGGCTGATCTTTCCAGAGTTCCTTCTGAATTATTACTTAGTTCCTATTATTATTATTATTATTAGTTCCTATTTGACTTGATTTTGCCTTTTTAAGGCAGTAGTAGCTCCAGATAACTCTCTCTGTGATGGAACTAGGGCTTTTTAAAACACTTGGGTATTAGCTTTTGACTAATCCAAAATTCTGCAGTTCCTCTCTTTCACAAGAACCATGTGCAGAGATATTAGAACTCTCTATCCATTCACTCAAAACCAGTTGATGACTTACATTCCTGGGAAGTTTTAGACATGACAGTTTGCTGGCACAAATAGTTTTACCTCAACAGAACATTTCAAAGACCTAGGAATGGGCTCTGCAGGAATTTTCCCTTTAGTTCCTTTAGAAAAGAATCTTCGCCTTTCTTCCTCCTAGAAGCCTACTAGAGAGTATTTTAGATTATTTACAGTTGACTATGTTGCTTACTTGCTACAGACTTCCAGCAGAGCATTTGAAGCATTTTGGAATAACATTGGACTGTACTTCCTATTTATCAAGTCTATACCTTTTCCTTCAGATATGAATGTGCTTGCTGTGATGACAAGAGGCCTCTGTCTGAACTCTTCACTCCAACTCTTTCTGCACACTTTGAGAAGGCAAAAGCCTGGAATTACTGAGCAAATCTGTAGCAAAACCCGTAAGACTTCCCTTCCACTACCATTTCTGCTTGTATGCAAAAGCTCCTAAAACATTCTGTGTCTGAATGGAAGTTTTTTAGCTCTACCTCCATTGGTAGCGCCCGACTCCGGAGTGTTGGAAATATCCAGCAAGGACCCAATGGAGAGCGAGTGTTCAGCTGAGGGGCGTTTGCGGGGAGGGAAGGGGGACACGTCTGTTTCCCTGGTCAGCTGGGCAAGAGTCTCCTTCAAACGGCGCCTTTTGCGGTTGCTGTTTGGAGTGTTCAGGGAAAGCAGAGACACGGACTTCTTGAAGTCAGGACTCTCCGACTGCAGTTACAGAAAACTCAGTTTAGTGCTTTTATTCACCGTGTCCAGTTCAACTCAGTGCAAAGACAAGTTAATTGCAGAGATCAATACACAGCACAAAAAGAAACTCCTTAGGAGAAGCTGATGGAAAACGGGTGAAGCCTTTCCCTCCCCTCCCTTTTCTATACTCAAAACCACAGCGGGATCTTGTTTGACTTCCCACCTTTGGGAAGCAGAAAGAAATTTTTTCCAAATTAGCATTCTGTATATGAAGTTTGTAATGGATTATCTGGAACTTAAATGGTGCATTAAGACATCTGATCTCTGGCCCCACACATACTACTGTGCATGCTAATTTTACCACTGAACATATGCTGTGCATTGTGGAAGAGAGTTCAACACACCTTCTCAAATAAATACATGGACTCTCCAGCTCTGGCATCCATTTGAATGCTTCCCCAAAACCACTAAAGGGAAAAAAAAAAACACGAATTAAGAACACATTACAGAGCTTCACTCAAAGTTTAAAATACTCAAAATAGTATATAATAGTAACACAGTCAGTACAAGAAAGATATTTTTTTCAGAATAAGCCACATGTCTGTATTTATCACACAAAGTACTACACGGGAGGATTCTTTTGTGAATTTCCAGCACTAACCTCTTGCTTTACAACATAAAGTTTTTGTAAAGGCTCAAATGGAAGATCTTTTACTGTACTTTCTTCAACCACTAAGTGCGTACACCTTTCATCACCAACAGGTAAATAATGTCCTCCTAGATTTAAAAAAAAAAAAAAAAAAAAAAAAAAAAAAAAAAAAAAGGCAAGTTAGCAAGAGCAAAAATGTTATAGTTAGAAGTTAGTATCTCACTTGATAGTTCTGTGGCACCTATCATTATCATAAACTCCACCCCATTCTTCACACAGGTCAATTTTCATAAACAACAACCTTGCATTTCTGTCATTTCTTCCATGTTAGCTTTCTCATCATCAGAGAATCCCAGGAAACTTAACATGCAATCCTGGAAGGGAGGAACCTTGAACTGATTTCTAAAGTCATCATCAGCTGCACAGAAATCACTGAAAGAAAAAGGATGCACAAAAAAAGTCACTAAATCAGTGCTATGTCACTGTTTAAGCAGAAGCTCACACACTGCAGATGAACAGGATGAAAGGTCAAGGTTGAAGGAAAAGAAAAACCTACATTTCATTTCTTTTCTCCCAGGCCTTATAAATCCACTCAGTTTTCATGATAGGAACACCAAGGCTTACAGCAATCTACAAAACAGGAAAAGCATAAGTTGAACCAAATATTTCCATTTAAATCTTTCCTGTGTCAAGAAAAATCTGTAACCTTCCTTTTACTTTTCAAGACAGATACTGCAAAAAGTGAATACACTCCTTCAAGAGTCATATCCAACTGCAACTCCTCAGTTAGAATGTATGAATTCAGTAAGAGATCAGATCAATAGCTCTTTTGACACTTACTCAGAAGTGCACCATTTTGTTAGTCTGATATCCTTCATCACTCACAAAAAGACAAAATCAAATCTCTGTTCCAGTGGAATATGAGATCTCTTTTTTGCTTTTGATACTTTGTATGAAGACAAACATCCCAGTCTGCTGTATCAAAGAGAAAGTGACTCTTCCAAAGGTAACTGTCATGACTGCTTGAGAGATTGTAGAGTTTTCACACTTTTTTCCCCTCTGGCTTGGCAGAAAAGAGTGTTTGAACAGAAAGTAGGACTTCTCTTCCAACTGGAAGTTTAAAAAGAAACTAGAAAAAAAGCAACAGCCTACTAACATTCCAAACAAGGAAGAGGCAAGAGACTTAAACACTACAAAAACTTATTAAAATTTATTTACTTCTAAACCAAACATATATGTCCTGAAAGAGTCCCTTTTCATATCAGAAAAAGCACACTTGTGTCTATTTATACATAAGATTTGAAACCTTATCTGTGAGTCAAAAAGCATTTTTGAAAGAAGTTTAGTACTAAGTTTATTGCAAGTTACCTCAAAATTTGTTGTTTGGACAGACAAAAAAACAGGCATGTTGATACATAAACACTTGTTCCTCAATGTCTTAAAAGTACTGGTAACATAAATACTTAAGCATTTTGAATCTTGTTATTTACTACACTTGTTTATTTCCAGACCTGTGCATTCAGGCAATTTATGTTATTTAGATCTCCAACAGAGAGAAAAATATGCCAAAGCTCAACACCAGATGGAGATCAACTCACCATTTCAAGTTATTGCTGTTAGTACAGGAAAAAACAGCAGCTTTTGAGCTGAAGTATAATTAATGAACTTAGTCTACAATAGCCAAATTCCAAAAGTTTCCACAAACTCAAGCTTACATACTCTGAATTTGTCTCCATGTGTTGAGTTCGCCACCAGGTGAGTAACTTTTGAGCTGAAGTCCCTTCGGATAATTCCACCCATGTGATGAACCAAGGTCACCAGCTTAACCTGAAAAATAACGATAAAAATTTTTCAGTACATTTTGAAGAGAGCAGTATAAAGAGCAGTTTACAAAGCAAGCTGCAGAAGGTTACATTAAATGTCTAGGAATAGAAATACTCTGATCTGTTCTTAAAACAACTTCTTCACATCTGCAGGAGAAGATACAGCTGATATGTCAAAAGAACTATAAACATTTCTTTCTATTTCAACATTTAATACAGCCTTGCTATGTAGTTTGTATTTGTAGTGTATGAAGACTGTCCAAGTCACCAGTACTCTCAGGATCATCCCACATAATGCCTTCACCTTTTCACACATAACAGATTTGAAGCATGTTTTTCTCATTGATTTAGTCAATTCTTGATCAAATTTAGCTAACCCTAACACTGAGCATAGGCTTCTGCTTTGGGATTTTCTTTACCCCAAAGAAAGACATGGAGCCATATTTCTCCTCCCAACCAGCTCAAGTCAGGGTTAAACCCTACGGGTGATAGAAGAGGAAAGTATCTTGAAAAGAAACTTGATATATAGCTTTACCAATCCAAAGGAAAAAAAAAAAAAAAAAAAAAGTCTTACTAATTCTTCTTTCTTTCTGAATCCTGTAAAGCACAGTACCAAGTTCAACATACTCGCACAGTACAGTGGACGGCAGGAGAAAGGTAAAGGCTGAAATAAAAAGTAAGCTTATTAGTCAACAGGATATTGCTCCCAATAAAGTTTTCACATTACCTTTAATACAGTACTGCTATTTCTAGCATTAGAAATGCACCAGACACGAGTCCAAGTATTCAGTTATACCTCAGCTCCAGGCCTGTCAGTGTTCTGATAAAGCAGCTAGAGCATCCCCAAGTTCCACAGGTAGCATTCCATCCTTTTATTTCCTCCCCAGTCCATCTGTTCTACGTGACAGCTTTTGGAAACATAAAGTGTCTGCTGGAGAATCACCTGAATGCTACCTTTCCTAATAGCACAATCCCAGCTGGTAGTCAACAACTCCCACAACTACTGCAGTAGTTGCAGCCTTACTACTGTCTGCCAGCACTTACTCACTACATGCAATATTCTAGCACAGTACTAGAAACTTGCTTTTTCTTGAAATTCTCTCGCTAGGAATGTTTATGATTGATTGGAAAAGAGAGATTTTATTGAGAACACTTAATATTTAGAACTCACAGCAGCAGAGAATACTCAGCTGATCTCACCAGCCAGCACATACCTCTCCCTTCTGTGCACAGTGCAGTACGACCGGCGGTCCGATGACACGGCAGTCGGCTTTGCAGAGGTTGGGAAAGATGGAATCTTGGAAGTCTGATACAACGAAGACATTCTCAAACTCTGGGGAATCAGAATCTCCAAGCTCTTCTATTGTGTCTATCTTTATGTAGGGCACTTTAATTTCCTTAATGGACAGGGATGAAAGGGAAGGCATTATTCAGGCAACATACTTGCATTAGTGTCAAAATTCAACTGATTTTTACTTCGGACCATTAGAAAAAAGTATGATTCAGATTTCAGAGGGCAGATTCAGGATTTGGGAAAGCTGAATGTATAAGAATATATATGCATAAGAATATCTCCAGCATAAGAAGAGCTATGAACTGCTCAATGCTTTAAGACTGAACGTCCTAGAGCAATTCCTGTTGCTTTAGTAGTTTGTGTATCAGTTCACTTTGATACTATAGGATTGAAAATAGCCAGATAGAAAAAAAGTCCCTAAGCTCAAAAGATAAATGAAATTTCAGACTGTTGGAACAGCTTAAAGTACTTTGGGATGCTTCTAAAAAGTAGCATCCAATTTGCAACAGCAAGCTCTGCATTGCAGAACACCTGAAGAATAGAAATAGATTTTGTTCACTACTTGGTATTTTAAGGGGTCTAAAAATTCGGTCCATTCCAATTTCAGTCCTTAGTTAAACTTTTTTTAAATGTTTTTCACATCAAGAGACGGAGAAGCATTTCTCGTACTTCAGTTTAAATGCAGCTTTCAATTGAAAGAGAAGTCAATTGACAATTACAAAGTCAGTTCATAGCAAAAACTTATGTGCTGGCTGAATATGAGCATGCAGTTGGATGTCTCCATGGATAGTTCTATCCCCCTGTTAAAAAACACCACTAGGTAAGAGCTGCAGGTATTATCTCCATATTTAAGAAAGTGTTTGTAAAAACAAGTGCTGTGACACCGTGAGAAACATTAGCATATATTGTCACCATTGTGCTCAATTAATCGAAATTAAAGTGTGCAGATTTCAGTCCCAGTGAACATGCTGCATGCAATTACGTGTGCTTAATTGCATGACATACCATATGGATAATACTTTTTATTAATTTTTCTTCTGATTTATCAGGACTAGTTTTCTTTATCTTTATAACAGGTACTTCCATTATCTTAATGCTCTGTGGAAGAGGAAAACTTTAGTACAGTAGCAAACTGGTTACCAGAAGTCTAAAGGCATAACATGTCATTCCACCAACTGTTTTATCTCAGACCCACATACCTCCAAGGCTTTCAGAAGCTCCTCACGTTTCCCTGTTTCCTGAACCAAAACCACTCTTGTTTCTATTTGAGGCATTTCTTCTGTTTATAGAGAAACAAGGATAATATTTGTGTTTAACAGAAAAATCCATGTTAATTCCAAATCAAGCAATAATGTATAGAAGAATACAGGCAGCCAGCATCCTGGCAAGATACCTTCTTTATCAGGAACAAGCCTGAAAATAAGTGTTACCTCAAGAAGTGTGTCCTTTAATTAAGGCACACCACTGGTTTAGAGCCTAAACTTTCTAGTATGAGGTAAAACAACATCCTGTAATCAACATCCAATTACCTTACAGTCAAACCCAAAAAATTATTGACTTAATGCTTCCAGCAGAATTAGATACCAACACCTGCTGGAAAACAGACAGCTGGTATCTTTTCTGTGTTCCTGGCTGACAAGGTTCATAACTTCCTTGGTGAAACTGAGCAGTTATTAGAAACACCAGAACCGAAATTAGATTTCTTGTTCTTTGTCTCCATGTATTAATAAGCCTTCAAAATATTAGGGACAAGTATTGCCTCCATGTCATTGGCACCAAAGGAGCACCACTAAATTGTGGCTACTACATTGCAGGAAAACAAAAATATCTGTTGTTGGTTTATTAATTTCAAGAATTGCTTTTGAATTAATTCTAGGCTTGGGATTATTAATCTGTCTACCTATACACAACAGAGCAGCTCTAGTTTTCAAACACTGGTGTTAAAATGTCACCTAAAATGATTTATTCCACAGAAGAGGCATCAAATGGAACTGACAGCTTTCTGCACAACAGCCAGAAGACTTGTTCAGTTTGGGCTGTAACCCCAGATTTTTATAAAAAGATGAGTTAGAAAAATATGACAGTTCCTTTGTTGATGAAAGGATACCAGATCAACATCCTTCTGGCTCCTCCACAGTTCTGGAGCTCAGCAAATCCCTTTTGGTTTTTCCAAACTACAAAACGCCTACAAAGTAATCAATCATTACAATAATCATTAACATAAACTTCCCCCATTACCTTCAACATCCAAAACAGACCCAGGAAACGCATTGTCTTTGGAGGTTTCTATAATTTTTGAATCAAGAACAGAAGAATCGGCCAAGAGGCTCCTCCCGGTCTCGGACACCAGCGTGCTGCTGTCAGCCATGATTATGCCTCGCTTCTCTCTTCAAGAGCTGGAAGAGAGAGGGGCTAAACTGAGTTACAGATGCAAAAAGCTCATTAGTAAGAGTCCTATTACTCGGGCAGCTGGAAGTGACCTCAGAAAACAAAACATTCAGACACTTTCTGAACTCCCACTCACACTGACAGAGAAGTTCTGAAAGAGCATCAGGAACCACATGGTTGATAAAGGACCAACAACAAACCTGCTACAGAACTGGTTCTGTAATTCCATTTGTTCCCTTCAGTGACAAACTATTGTAAGCTACAGCTGAGACCAAGATTAGCGTTGTTGAAATGAAACATTAGCAGAAGAATTAGGGTAGGCAAAGGGACTTGATGAAATTTAATTTTTCAGGTGAACTAGCCAGAGATACTGCAGATAAAAATGAGCACCCAGCAAGCAAAACAGCACAATTTACTCACAGAAAAATTAAAAATGCATGAGAGTCTGAACAAAGCTAATAAGCATATATTTGTCTATCTGTATGGTCTAGTCTATTGTTCTACATTAACTGTAATATAGTAAAAGTATCCACTGTCAGATAAAGAAGCTTCTCACAGACACAAAGTATCTGTGCTCTCCCTGTCCATCAAAAAGGCAGAATTCTCAATCCTCTCACACCTTGTGCAGGTACCCACCTGAATCTCGTACCAGAGGGTTTGTTCTGAGAGCCCTGCCCAACGCACAGCTCATTTTCTGTGGCACGTGAAGCCAACAGGCTGCATTTCCTGTGATTCATCACACACCTAGATTGCAATATTTGCATAGTGATATCACAGGTTATCCAAACCAGCAACTGCAGCTGAACTGCTGTCGAACAATAGCCCTTTGTAGCACTTTAATTGAAGTTGCAACACAGCAACCACCCAAATTCGACATTAAAGCACTGGCTGAAAGAGGACTCTAGAGGTAGGAAAACCCCTGGATAACAGCACATGCTATTTTTCAAGTTGTGTAATGACCATTCTTTTACACAGCAAAGTAAGTCAGAAGGCCAAAAAACAAAACAAAACAAAACAAACAAACAAACAAACAAAAACCAAACACAATGGGCATCTTGGCATAATGGCAATACAGCAAAGAATTTATCTTCTGGAATGTAGGAGATCACATTTGGAACTCATGGAAAGGAGTCATGTCTTCATAACACATCAGTAAGTTCCTAAAACAGTGATGAGTAGTAAGTCAACACTACCAATCTATCATAATTCTAGTCAGTTACCAAACTCCCATCTTAGCTTCAATTTCCAGGTCACACACAGCCATGGAGGTTCTACAGAATTAAGTTTCCTTCATTAATTTCCAGTCACCCACCTTGTTTACCTCAGAACAGCTTAAGACAGAGCAAGAGGAGAAAGTAATCTTAACCTTAAAAAAAGTGTTTTAGGATCACCTGCCCAGGTTATAACCACCCGGAACTGTTATACAAGTACATTTTTGGCAGTGAGGGCAGAGGGAAATATAATCTTGGAAGATTCAAACCATATTGTTAATAATGATTACCGACAGAAAAGTTATAGGCGAACTCAGAAAAAAAACAAACCCTCTAGTTAAGGCTACAATTAAACTTAAATCCTACAGATTATTTCTTAAAAGTCTGACGCGTCAGTATGGTTCTTGTCACGCTGTTATTGTTATATCAAATAATGTGTATACAAACTTACAGAGAACTTCATTGTATCTTTGGCATAAGCCCATATTTTGGCCTGTGCAGTGATTTCCTTGATAGCTTTTCCAATTTATTTATGGCGTTCCCTCTGGGTGCATTTAAAAAAATACTCCTTGTTTTAATGGTCGCATAATAACTAATAACATTACACTGGTCACTAAACTTAAGGACTGAAGGCGCCAGGACACAGAGACACGAACACAACAGTTTTCCCTCACATGAAGGGCGAAAGCCGGACCACCATCACCCCAGGACGAAAGGAAACCTAGTAGCAGACCTAATGCCCTCACAGCATCGCACAGAAACCACCGTCCCACCGCCTGCGGGAAGCCTGAAGGACACACAGCACCCGCTCACCAAAACTCGCTCGTTAACGCAAAAAGCAGGGCATTAAACACCTCCCACGCTGCCACTGCCCTCCCGAGGAGCCGCCCAGGAGGTGCCCGAGCCGCTCTCCCAGCAGGTGCCGGCGGGCCCGGGGCTCCGCTCTGCCTGAAGGGAACAGCCTGAGGGGCCCCGAGGCCTCATAAGTCCCCCAGACCGCCCGCACCCACTGCTGCCCCGCACCGGGCTCAGTTTGAGCTCCCTCCGTTCCCCTCTCACCATCGGCGCCGCCCGCCGCCATCCGCCATCAGCGGCCGCCGCCAATTCAAAAAGCGAGCCGCCGCACGCCCGGCGCCGCCCATTGGCTGCCGGCCCCACCGCCACTCCGCAAGCCGCTGTCTGATTCGCTACCTCCGCCACATGTCCCGCCTCCTCCCCTCCCTTTTCGGGGCAGCCCCCCTGTCTGATTGGGCGTTATGCCTGCCGCTCATGCTGGGCGCTCTCCCATTGGCGGCGGGTGGTTGCCGGGCAGACGCGCAGAGCTTGTTGCGGTACCGAGCGCAGGTCGCTGAGTGGGCGGGGCGGGGACACGCCTGGCGCTGATTGGCTGGAGAGGCGTTTGAACGCTCTCAACGGCCGCGCCGAGAGACCCGGATGGAGGGGGGGGCCCTCCCTCAGGCCCCTCAGGCCCCTCAGCCCCCTCAGCCCCAGCCGGGACACCAAGCGAGAAATCACCATGGTCAGCGTTAATAAATAAATAAAAATTAAATAGGGATTTTGGGTGTGCATCTGAGTTTCGAAGTAACCAGTTCGTAGGAAACAGGTGCTGCTAGGGGAAAGCGGGGGGAGGGCCGAATAAGACTGGTCAAGGTGAAAATCAACCGCTGTCTCCATGGCACCAATCACAAAATAAATTAAGTGTACCAAATGCTTTAACTGGCCTTTTATTTTCATTTGTTCCTGGTATTAAAGCTTACTGGTCCAGAAGGGAATTTTGTTGTAGGGGCTCAGGTTTAGCATAACATGTCACTGCCTCAATATAAAAACAATAAGAGATATATTTTCTCTTTCTAGAATTTTTGATTATATGTAAAATTGAGTTCTTAGATCCTATCCTCTTTTTTTTTTATTATTTGATTATTTTATACTTCAGAGTTTTATCAGTTCAGGCATTTCCATGGCTGATGAAGCAGCTGTAAAACTCCATTGACTTTTTATTGTTTGGAAGAAAAATGGAATAGGTAGAAGCAGAAAGAGACGATTACAGGTGTTGTTTATGTGAATAAAGATTTGCTGCTGGTGTACACGTAAATTAGAACTATTTTCCTGAGGAAAAGATTTCAGAATAATAGCCTGGAAACCGAGGAGGTCATTCCATTGCTGACAAAACTCAAACTATTACATAGTCCTACA
Source organism: Pyrocephalus nanus (assembly GCA_038380795.1). NCBI lineage: Eukaryota > Metazoa > Chordata > Aves > Passeriformes > Tyrannidae > Pyrocephalus > Pyrocephalus nanus. Next base: position 4,931,223 of record CM076270.1, on the reverse strand, counting down.
CTTATTTCAGACCGAGTAATTGCAACAATGACTTACAGCCAAAATACAGCCTGACGTCCTTTTGTCACATCTAAGTACTTATTTGGGCCATCACTTTGCAGTTCCAAGCCAGGCCAGCCTTCACTGGCTTTTCCCCTGTTCTCTTCTTTCTCTGCAGTCTTGCAAAGTTCTTTTCATCCAGGTGTTTGGTTTTTCCCACACCTGAAACCTGGAACCATATTTCTCCTATGTTTTGGAAAAAGTTCTGCAATATAGGACAGTGTTACTTTTGCAATACAGTTTCTGGAAAAGAAACTGGTGATTGCACATTGATTTCCACTTTACCTAGATCTTAAAAAAAAAAAAAAAATCTATATAAAGTTTTCTGTGTGCAAAGTCAGGAGAAGCGTATTTATCAGGGCTGGGAATTGTCAGATAATACATGCATCACTTCTCAGTTAAAAGTTTATAAAAGAATTTAGGTGATATCCAAACATTCAGTACATAAATAGAGGCTCCCTGTGCATATAAGGAGGGACTTGTATAAGCCATTTTTTTAATTTACTTGAAAATCCAGAATTATCTCAAAAACTAACTTGGATATTCTGGTGAACTGCCTTAAGCTGTCCTTCCTGGGACTGACAGAACTTTTAGGTAGTAGTCACTTAAAAAAAGTAACTGAGTTATTTGTGGTTTGGTTTTTTGTATTTGTTTTGGTTTTGTTGTTGTTATTGTTGCTTTGGTTTTTTGGGTTTTTTGTTTGTTTGTTTGGTGGGGGATTTTTTTTTTTGTTGGTTTTTTTTTGGGTTTTTTTAATCCAGTACATTTATTCTCCCAAAAGTTCAGATCAGGACTGATGACAAAAATCATTACTATTCTTCATATGTCTGACATTTGAAAATCTAAGTGCTTTTCTTATAAAAGGCTCTGAAATGGAAACATCCATTATTTTGTGTTTTGTAAAATGTAACATGCAGCTGAAACTTGCTCTTCCTCACAGTACTGAAGCTAGGCTTCAGTAACCTAGGAGTATAACTTTTATCAAGTAGTTAAATAGTTTCCTCTCCCAGTGACACCCACAGGGATTGGGTTTCAGGAGATTAAGTCAATAAATGAATCCTGTCACAACAGCTACATCGCAGCAGGGATCTCATACCTGTGGAAGAAGTCAAGGAGGCCACATTTAGAAGAGCTGATGGAACACCTGATGGTCCCTAGATACCTTGCAAGCACTCTCATGGTTAATTTATCTATTTTATATTTTTTTAAAGAAAGTAACCTTTCCCAAAACACAGTGTTTGGGGGTTTTTTTACCAACTGACTTATTTATAAGCACCTGGAAAACAACAGATTCCTCAAAGAGCCATCGATTCAGTTTAGCCAGAGCAGCAGCTTTCAAAATGTGAGGAAGGGGAGAGATCAAGCACAGAATGCATGTAGGGAGTCAGTGGGAGCATGAGAAACCTCAGAAAAATCCCATCCAGCCTTCTCTCTCTTCTGAGGAAATGAGTAGATGAGAGAGGACTGGGACTAGAGCCAGTTTTGCCAAAGGTTTGGGAACAATGAGACAGGCACCAATTATGACACTCCAGGATGCTGGGTGTGGGTTTTAGGGGCAGGAGCTTGGGAAAGCAAGGGAATTGGAGTACGCAAGGCAAGGGAGGCAGGGGAGCAGGGCACGAGGTAAAAGAGAAGATGTGGGCACAAAATAATACAGAAAGGGACAACTCGGTATAAAAAGCTGGAGACCTCAGGAATCTCACCTTGTGCTGCTTTCTTGGCAAAGTTTGTTTCTTCACACCTGTAGTCTACCCAAGTGGACCATGAAAATCACAGAAACTCCATCTGCTGTTGCTACAAAAAAAAGGTTAAAGATGCTTGAGCGTCTGATTTCCTCACGAATTCCAGAAATTTTCTTCTGCAACCTTTAGAATCAGTGAGGTGATACTTCAGTTCCAGGAAAGCTAGACAAAAAGCTGACCTTTTACTTCTTAGAAACATATTTTTCTTTTATTACCTTTCGATGTCAATTTTTAAAGGAAACTTGTGCTTTCCAGGACTTTAAATAATTTCTATGTGACTTTTTAGTACTATGAATTCATTTTTTTAAAGCAATGTCATTGTTAAAATTAGTGCTCATTCCTTTCTCTGCATTAAATTCATAATGCACATGAATTTATTTAAATAAATATTTTAATTTGCTGAAGGTGAATAAGTAGAGATTTGTGAGAAGGCTGAACCCTATAGTGTCTGGGAGGAGAAAGACTTATTTCAAAATTTTTTCTTGTCTTAGGTACAAGAAATGTTCCTGCATTAAACCAAAATTTGTTACTGACCTAGGGTAAAGAAAAAAAAAAATTAAAAAATAAAAAGCCCAACAAGTTCCCATTCTAAGGCAAAATTACAAAATAAACGTACCTTAAAAAATAATCCTTCTGGAATTGTTTTGTGATGTGCCAGATAAGAAACAGTATGGTTTCTTCAGCTAAAATAAGGGAGTCCCTCAGTTCCTCCTGGAAACATGCTGGATCTCGGATCCTCACAGATTGACTTGAATTGATTCCCATTGCCTTCCTCTCACCTCCCCAGCCTCAGGGCTCAGTGGAGAAGGGCCAACCCTGCCTGAACACTGATGCTACCGCTCTCTGCTGGCAAAGAGCTGCCACCATGCTCCTCTTCCAGTGCTACAACACCTAAAAATGGAAAATCAACGCCAGCTTGGACGAGGCTCTGATCAAACTGGACTCGTGGAAGGTGTCCCTGCCTGTGGCAGGGAGATTGGAACTAGAAGACCTTTAAGGTCCCTTCCAACCCAAACCATTCTGTGATTCCATGAAACTGGAGAGGTTTGCTTGTGGGTTCAGCTGCTGCCAGGTCAGTCTTCCCAAAGCCACTTGGGTGCTTTTGCCAGCCCAAGGTGGGCAATGGGCTGTGGGGTTGGATGTGGGTACAGAATCACAGAATCATCTTGGTTGGAAAAGACCTCTGAGATCATCGAGTTCAACTTTTGACCTAACATGACCTTGTCTTCTAGACCATGGCACTAAGTGCCATGTCCAGTCTTCTCTGAAATACCTCCAGGGACGGTGGATCCACCACCTCCTGGACAGCCCATTCCAGTGTTTGATCACTCTCTCTATAAAGACCTTCGTCCTAATGTCTAACCTAAACCTCCCCTGGCACAGCTCAAGACCATGCCCTCTTGTCCTGTCGCTGGTTGTCTGGGAGAAGAGACCAACTCCCACCTCGCTACAACCGCCTTTCAGGGAGTTGTAGAGAGCGATAAGGTCTCCCCTGAACCTCCTCTTCTCCAGGCTGAACAACCCCACTACCTCAGCCTCTCCTCAAAGGACTTGTGTTCAAGTCCCTTGACCAACTCGTTGCCCTTCTTTGGACATGCTCCAGCACCTCAATATCCTTCCTGAAATGAGGGGCCCAGAACTGAACACAGTACTGGAGGTGCTGTGTCCAGTTCTGGGCCCCTCATTTCAGGAAGGATATTGAGGTGCTGGAGCGTGTGCGAGGTGTTAGGAGCGGGTGCGGGGTGTCAGGAGGCAGCACGGCAGATGCGGACGCCTCCGCTGTCAAGAGCGTGCTGTGGAGCAGCCCCACGAGCCCACGCCTCGTCTATTTGCACATCCCCTTCCCGCGGGGGATCCCCGCCCGCAGCGGAGCCGCCCCGGGCAGCGCAGCGGACCCTGCGGGGCGGCGGCGCGGGCGGGCCCGGGCGGGGCGGCGCTGGGAGGGCGGCGGGGCTCGGCCCGGGCCGGGCACTCGGCCCGCGGGCCGGGAGGAAGCGCCGGCACTTCCTCCGGGGGAGGCCGGGCCGGGGGCGGTGCGCGCCCCGCGGGAGCCGCGGCGAGGCGGCCGCACACGGCGCGGCGGGGGCGATGCGGGCCGTCTGGGTGCTGCTGCCGGCGCTGGCCGCGTTCGCCGCTTACTACGTGTACCTGCCGCTGCCCAGCGCCGTGGCCGACCCCTGGAAGCTGATGATGCTGGATGCCACCTTCCGGGCGGCGCAGCAGATGGTAAGGCGGTCCCGGCACCCGCGGCTCTGGAGGGGCGGGCGGACACCCCCCCATCACGGGGGAAGCGCGGCCGCGGTGGCGGTGCCCGCCCGGGGCATCCGCGCACCGGGACCGGCCCCGCACCCGCACCCGCACAGTCCTCCCAGCCGTGCCCTGTGTGGCTGGAGCCGAGTCCCCGGCATCGCTGACATCGCTGGGGCCGGTCCCGCTGCACCGGGCGGTGCCGCATCCAGGAGGAGAAGCGGGGTCGGGTCCCGCTGTGCCGCCCTGGCTGCCGCGGCGAGACCGGGCTGATCAGCCCCGGGTGTCGCCCCGTCCGTCCGAGCACTGACGGTGCCAGCGCTGCCCCCGGGGCTCCCGGAACAGGCTCGCCAGGGCTCGGTCTGGTGCCCAACTTGCCGGCTCTCGGTCAGAAAAAAAAAAAAAAAAAAAAAGAATTGGTGGGATTTAATCTGATGCATTACACGTGCCTTAGGAAAAGATCACATATAAAGCTCTTTCAAATAATAATCTGTCTTGATTTGGTGCCTTGTTACTAAACAAAACTCTCTGAATGCTTGATTTTTTTTTTTATTTTTTTTTTTTTTTTGGCACGAGGCAGTCGTCACTTTGCTATTTCTTCCTTATTTTCTGCCCGTGTTTTTATGCTGACATGAAACATCTCAGAGATGACAAAATTTGAACTTTGCTTTTTCCTAGAGTGATCTGATCTTTTACAAGGACTCATCAGTCACGGTCAGGACTGATGTAAGGCACTATGTATGTGAAAGCTGAAAGTTGTTTTGTTTTTAATTCCTTAGCAGTATCTCAGTTTACTAAGCTGATTCTGAAATGTGCAAAAGCTTGTATTTCTAGCAGATGAGGATCCCCTTCAGAAAGGGATTAAATGAGTTAATGGACAGAGGACTCATAAATGGATTAGGTGGGAATGTACCTGCTGCATTCTTAATACAATAACTGTGGATGGTAGGAAGCATGGGGAGAGTGGACCATGCAGTGTCCAAACTTGTAAATTCTGCCTGAACAGCTTCTCTGGGTGCTGCTGTTGGAGACAGAGTCTGGGACTAAATAGATCTCTCATCTGATTCACTGGGACATCTTCTCCTGGGCCAGTTGCATCTCTGAACCACAGTTTATCTCTAGGATGAAAGGATAAAACCTGTTTTCTGTACAGGATAAAGCCTGTGCACTTGTATACCCTCACGTTCATCTAATAGGAAAATTATGCAGAAATGGCCTACAATAGCTTGATTCTTCAGTAAAATCTATGGCTTGACATTCACTTGCTCCATGTTTTTAACTCAAATAATTGAATTGCAAGCACTCAGCTTGCCCAATTCATTGATAAGTACAGACAGAAGGGCCGTGGTGCCTTCCCAGAATCCTGCCTGCAAAACATAGTGTCACAGTTCATTCAGGAACACCTGAATCAAGGCCAGAACCTCTGGCTGAAGGAGACCTATCTTTAGAAAATCATATGACTGTGACTATATATATGTATATTGCTGCTGCCTCAGGTACATGTTCAGTTTATTTAAGTGGAACATTGGGCATAGATGCATTCTGGTGCCTCTAGCTTGGGAGCTGAAGGGTATCTCTTTTGGGGTATTGTAGAGGTCATAATTCCAAGAGGAGCTGGCAGGACAAAGCCTGGTGGGTGGCAGCTGGAGCAAGCTGGCTGGCAGGCAGGGCTGGGGTGTGCACATTTGTCCCACTCTCTGGGGTGAGGAAGTCTTTGTTGGGGAAAAGCGGCAATTTCTTATTTGTTTAAGTCTCTGTCCTTAGAAATAAAAACTTGCGTAGCGAGAAAAATTACTAAACAAGTAACAGTTCCTGTACCATTGCTTACATATCAAAGGGATAAGTGAGTTTTACACAGAAGCATAAAGGAAGTGAGTTGTTACAGGCGCCCGAATCACACATCAGGTGAACCTTAGGGCATTCGTTTCTGGAGAGAGAAGGTGCTAGAAGTCTTTCTAACACTGAAAATAGCACAGTCGGGAATAAGTGGCTGTCATTAAGAAGGAACTGTGTGAACCGGAGGTAGGAGTATAAAAGTTTAGCTTGGGTGTTTACATTGTTAGACAGCTTTTGTGTGTGTATCTATAAAATAAAGTGTATGTCCTTTCACAGAGCTCAGCTTCCTCTTTCTAACAGCTATTGCAAGGTCAAATGGTTTAACATTTCTCTCGATGTGACTTGAACTTTCACCCACTTCTGAATGTATTTCCAGCATGATGTTTATTACTCTCCTTTGTAGGTTTGGTAGCAGACAGAAATACCTTTCTAACTTTAAAATCTCTGAAATGTACTGTTACCCTTTTTTTCTGCCCCACAAACTTCACGTGGTTCAAATACAGTTAATTGTCATTTGCTTATTTTGAAGTAGATTCGTGAGGACTCTTGATGATTAAGTGTGACCATTTCTTGTTGGGGATAATGTGTTTGCTCAGTGCATTATTAATCACTGTGAATAAAAGACAACAGGGCTGTCACTGCTTTCAGCATATTAATGGTAAGGTTTTTACATGTGCATGTAGAGTTTTGTCCCAGTCAGCTACAAATTTTTTTACAAGCTTGGGACTGAGTCAGTGTCCTGGCTCAGCGTGAGACTTCAACAAACGTTCAAGTATAATCACATGGCTAAAAGAGTACACAATGCTCATAAGGCAGTTTCTCTAAGTAGGTTTCAAAACGTACTACAGAAGGGAACTGATACTGGTCTTCAGTTGGGAGGAGCAGAGATAGGAAGAGAGCCTTATCTGAGTCACAAAAATTCCAGTGAAGGATACTGATCTGGGTTTTCAGAGCCCTGTTCCTGTGCCCTCTTTAATGCCCTGTGCTGCCCCAGAATCAAAACAGAGGAACTGAAGCTTTAATAATATTAATGAATTGTTGTGAAAGTGCTTAACAAAAAATGAGAATAATTTGCCCCTCACCTGTCTCAAAATAGGGAATGGTAACATTTTTGCAGAAACCTGTAGTATAACACAGTTTGACATCAGAAACTAAAAAATATGTGCATACGTATGCATACAGGTACATCAGAACTCGACTTCACTGAAATTTGGAAACCCACATAATATTAATTGTGGCATTGAGTAATAGATTTAACTACAGTTATTGGTTCATTTGGTGCCCGCTAAGAAATGTCTAAAGCAACATTTCGTAATTCTGCTGTAACAGCAGGATCAATACAGGCATTTTTCACTTCTTCCCCTAACCACTCTCCCTTATAGGAGTAAAGAGAGCAGCATATGTTATTGGCCCTTTGAAGTAAGTTATTTCTGAATACCACTGCCAAGATACTTGCTGTTCTGGTGCATGGCAAGGAAGAAAATATTTGGTGTTTTGTTTTGGTTTGTTTTTTTGTTTTTTGTTTGTTTGTTTGTTTCTTTTAATTGGGACAGCTGTTTGCAAAGGTTCGGAAGGATAAGTGGATTGGCATAGAGGCCATAGATAGATGTATATGGAAGAAGGTAGGCAGCTATGCAGGGCAGAAAACTCCTCATCAGCCAAGTGTTTCCTTCATGCTTCTCTGCCACTCACTCATTTTTGGAATAAAATCAATCATGGGACATCAACATTCAGGAGTAAAGAAAACAGTTCTTTCTAACTTTTTAATATTTTTCTACCCATATATTTCAGAGTGTGTGACTGCTGCACAAGATGTAAATAATAGTTATAGGCAGCCAAGTAAGTTGCTGATGTTTCTGGATGCAAGAACAGTTTTGCAATTGATTTACTGGATACCAGGTTGTTAGTTGCTACAAGTAGGTCTCAGAACACTGACACTTGAGCAGAAACTGAACCACATTGGAACTCCTGTTAGCAATAACAGATAACTTTTTTTGCTATCTGGTGTAAGAGCAGATCCTCATGGGTGAATAGGTATGTGCACAAAGCTTTACATTAAAATGTAATCTAGATTTTGCTTCTAATTAATAAACTGAAAACCATTCTTGCTGGGGTTTTTTGATTCTAAAGGAAATTTATGCAACTAAGAGCACTTGTCTTTGAGGACTGTCTTTATCTAACAGTATTAAAAAGACATGTTCTTTACTGAGCAACAGTGTGCTTGAATTGAGAAATCATTTTGTAAAATCACCTTTAAACAGGGTGAACTGCCTGAAATACACACAAAACAATATGTTCTGCACATTGCTAAATGGGAAAATGATCCTGTTTGTTTTTCACTAATCTCTGTTATTGACGACAGATATTGTAATTGGCATTTTGGCCTCTACTGTTGATAGAAATGTGTTCTGCAAAGCGATGCCAGAACTGACAATACTGTCTGCATCTTTTAAGGTAGGAAGTTTAGACTTATATAGTTCAGCCTCCCAGTTCCAGCATCATTACTCAGTTGAGTCATGAGGGAGATTTGGCTCAGTCACGAGTAGTGCTATATGTAAAAGAGCCTTAGCTGTTTGCCTAATTCCTGATCCTCCTGAGGCCCGAAAGATCAGTGCAGGACCTTGGGCCTGACCAGCTGTGAGGGCACTGGAGGAAACAGCTGATGTGCTGGGCTCAGTTTTAGAGGCTTTTGTGCATTCTGAACACGACATGTCGCAATAATTCCATGGGTAAAGGTCAGAGGCAGAGTTAGATATGGAAGTCACACAAGGACAGAGAATCCCAATGGGCTGAGTAGTGCTAGAGGTTACTAGACATTAGCAACAAAAACTTATGGTTTACTTTTTTGCAAATGACAGAAATAGAGTACCAGTCCTTGAGGGACGTAAATGTAATAGCAGAGAGCACTTGGAATTCTCCATGAAATTACCAGCTGAGGAGCCAATAGAAAAATCCAGTTCAGGGACAGATATTGGTGGTTAAAGGTGAAGTAATGGTGCCTCTCTAGAGCAGCTAGAGAGCAGCTGTTCATTCTGCCTGCTTTTCATCACAGCCCTGACTCCTTTCTTCATTTTTGAAAAAATTCTCCTGCACCAACTAAATCTTTCAGTATCTGGTACCCCTCATGAAAGAATTTACTGGAAGGAAGGTGGCAGTCTCGAACACTTCAATCTCTAGAGAGTCTCTGGGTTGTCCTTACCTTAAAACCTCAGTTATGGGAATGTCCTGGTGAAAGAGAAGGAGTTTGGGCTGTAGTAGTTGCTTTGCCTGACCTGGTGGAGAGACGGGGAGCTTTGCGGTGTGAGTGTAAATCACACAGGTGTCAAGGCAGGCCTGAGTCACAGGGAGCCAACAGCACCAAAATGAAAAGCTGCAATCAGAAATGAGCAATAGTCAGTCACTAGGGCTACTGTAATATGTCCATAGTGGGGGTTTGCCACATTGGCTCAAACGCCTGCAAAATACTCATATTTGCCCTGCTACCTGCCCAGCCCTGTCTCTCAGGGTCCTGTTGCTCAGTCCAGCCCATAACGTGAAGTTCACCAGTTAAGCTTCCCCAGAACTACCTGTTCAGAGAACAAAAGTATTTTTTTCAGACAAATGCATGAAGTCAGTCATTACATGGGAAAACTTGCAGCTGTGACCCGGAGCGAGCGATGTGCTGTGCCTGTGGCTGGCAGAGCAGTTCTGGGCCAGTTGCCCACAGGCCTTTCATCTTTATACTATCTCCTCTTTTTTCTGTAGTCTCTTAATTTCCCCCTTGTGCTTTTGATTTATCTTCTTTTTCTCTAGCTTTTGGTATTACAGCACTGTCTTCTCTCTCTTTTCACCAGAAAACATCACTATTTTTCCCTTCCCTTCCCCCCTATCCACACTCATAATTCCCAAATATATTTAAGTGCTATATTTGATAGCCTGCAACAGCCCTGCAGGTTGTTACAGGAAGGGTGGTAAAAATCACAAATACCAGGAAAGATCAAACCCATAATTGCTCACATGAGATGACAGATTCCAGTTTTATACTGGATTTAAGGCAATCCAGCTGTGGGCTACTGCCAAAAGGGCTGGTCCCATCCTTTGCCCTGCTCCCTCTTCCCTGCCTCGGGGTATCAGTAGGATGGTGACATGGCTGAAGTCCAGTTTTTTCTCTGGTTTTGCTGGGTTCAGATTGAGCTGGTACAGCAAGGTCATGCTCTGAGGCTTTCTGTTTATTAGTGCCACCACAAGAAAGGTGCCAGGGAAGCACAGCCATTGGGATGGGCATATCTTCTGCCAGGATTATATTTATATTACAGAGTGCTAAGATATTTTATATAATTTTAAAATATTTATAGAGGGGGGAAAAAAGGATTTTATTTTTAAGAGCTTTGGGCAAAACTAGCTGTTTGCCAGGAAAAAGTGCAATCCTGGTGCCTTTATAAACAACAAGCCAATAGACTGATTAGATGGATCTACTTACAAATAATCTGTGTAATAAGTGCTTGGCAAAAAAACTGCCTATGCCAGACAAATAATTAGGACTACTGCCCTGATGTAGAAAGCATCTCTTCCAGGTTTATGGATTCTTGGAAAGAGTGGTCTATTTCAGGAAAAACAGACATGAAAGAGCGTGCTAACTTGCAGAGGACCAGGGTGCTCTGTGGTTTGAAGAGCAGGGCAAAACACTTCCCGGTAAATACCACTAACTAGCCTTGAAAACAAAACATTCCTGATTCCAGGGAACATGTGGTAATCTTGTCTACAAAGAATGTGAACTAAAGTGGGAGAAAACAAAAATGAGACATCTATTGCAGCACAGCCAGGCTAAAAAAAAAAAAAATCTACTAAAACATTGTTTTCCCTAGCAGTATTTCTGAAACTGCTTCCCAGTGTTTACCTTCCCTTGGAACATCCATAGGGCACAGGGAGGATCAGACCTTTATCTGGTTACATCGGTGGCAGCCCAGCAAATGGTGTGCCAAATTATTAATAGATGTATTGCTCTTCAGATTTCAAACTAGAACTGGGTTTTCCTGTGGGAGTTTTAAGTAATGGTGGGAGAAAAGCACGGGCTGAAATTCATGAGATAGAAACAGTCTTGTGAATTCAGGAGTTCTTCCTGCCAGGTGGATACTTTGTGTTTCTTCTCCCAGAGAAAAGCCTTGCAGTATGAAGAAATGATATTCCATCCAAAAAGCAGCAAACATTTTAAAATTTGGATTCCCACCAAACCATCTCAGCAGGGTGACATTACTACAAGTTAAAGCAGGAAAATAAAGAAATTTTTGCAAATTCTGGGTTTGGGAGTGGATTCCACTCCCAGCTCACATAACAGCCCATTGTATTTGGCATAGATTTAGAAAAAAAATAAGTATCAAAGCTTGTCTCTTTTCTACAGCAATGTAGAAAGTGGAAGTGGGGCTGTGCAGGGCCTTTCCTGAAAGCAAATAATTCAGTTTTTTTACATTCAAACTAATTAGGACAGAGAAAAAAAATGACATGTAAGAGGTTGTGGCTGTAGGAGACAGACCTTCTTTGGCAGGGATGCTGATGAGTGCTTCAAAACTTGCTTTTCCTCTGGAGGTGTGTGTGTGCATGCAGTTTTTGTGCATGTTGAACTATGGCAACTATCTGTTCTTCACCTTGTGAATGTGGTTAGACCGGTATCTGGGTGACCCCATCCCTCAGGTGGCAGCATCTTTAATTCATTGGAGCAGTGGGACTGGCAGAATTAAAACAGCAAAGTGGTTGTGTGCAGGAAGGCTCTATATAACAGTACACCTCTTGTTCCGAGTATTTGGTACCTGTTCATAAAATAAAAAGGTGCCAGCTGGCAGTTTTCCTCATGGGAGTGTTCCTACAGGTGTATATTAGGCATATATATATTACTTTTAACTCCCAACTCCATTGCCTTGACTGAGAGTTAAAAGAGATTAACTTTTCAAAAGGGGAAATCCCCCCCACTACTTTTTCTTTTTAATGGCCCACCTGGACATCGTAGTCCCTGCAGGCTTTTGGCTCACCTTTTGCCACCCCTTCTGCACCATCCAGGGAATGGGAGCAAATGTGCTCTACAAATACTGTGCAGGTCATATGTGGGGAGCAGGTCGTGACCATTTCAGCTGGAGGAGTGCCTTGAGTGGTTTCCTGAGAGAAACAGGTTTCTAATCTGTTCAGGGCAAAATTTTAAAAGATAAACATGAAAATAAAAATCCTGAGTGGCCCAAGGGGATAAAATCTGTCTCCTACTGTAAGGGGAAAGAAAGACCAGATCGTTCTTCATTTTCATAGTGTTTTACCCCCACAAAAAAGTAACTCACTTGAGTATCTGGGTTTGTAAATAAGTATTATTAACCTACTGTTGTTCTTGGATAGTATTTCAGATCCTTCCCAGTTCATCTGGAGAACACAGGACAAGGCAGTAAACACCCATATATTCCTTTAAGACCATTCCTGTTTTCAAATTTCTTTGCTCTCTTTGGGAACTTTCTTAATTCGGAAGTAGAAATACATACGCTTTGGGGTGGAACCACCGAAATGCTCTGAATTTTGGATGCCTTTCCACCAAAAAACATTGCCTGTGTGGTATTGCCCTCTGCTGGCACCAGTCTGTGGAGCTTCACAGGTCCCACAGAGGAACGTGCCGGTGAGGTTTGTCCCCTTCCAAGGTGTCTTTCGGAGGGCCTGAGTGCTCCTTCACAGTTACAATCAACCAAATGCTCATGGCTTGATTTTTTCTGACAACAGAAAATCTTGTATGGACAGCTTTTTGTTTTAATAAAGCTTTAGAAGCACTAAAGGTCCTTGATAATAATTCATTTTCCAGTGAATTTCTAAGAATCCATATTCAGTTTTATGTAGGACCTGTCCTTTGAAGACAGCTACATTAAACATCAATGCGGTTATCATGTGATATGCTCTGAAGTAACAGGAATTTTTCTTTTTCTCTTTCCCCCCTAGGGACACCTGATTCACTACCTGAGACTCAGCCATCACTTGATAGTTCTGAATTATTTGATTAATAACTTTGATTTGTACCAGCTGGAGTCTGTCTCCTCTGAAGACATTAAAGCCACGGATGCTGTTTTTGACGGTGTGGAAGTCAGAGTGTTTGAACCTCCTGCCAGGGGAGATGAAAGCCTCAAGCGCAGCGTTGTTTACATCCATGGAGGGGGCTGGGCCTTGGCAAGTGCAAGTAGGTGTCTGCCAGTAATTAAATAGGGTTCTGGTCTGCTTTTCTCCAAGCAGAGAAAGCCGAAAGCTCTTTTTCCTGCCAGGAATGACAAGTATGCTGAATACCTGAATTCAGTAGTAACTGCCTCCACTCTGGTGGATTGGTTCTTAAGGAGAGAGGGAGAAAAACATCATAAACACACAGTAAAATATCTTACCTGCACATGAGCTGTAAAAGGATGAAAATGTTAATTTTGTTACATCCTGAGAGGACAGAATAGCTTATTGTTTAAATTCCTGGGGTGCCTGAATGGGCTTCTTGAGCCAGTCCCCCACTTTCTGTGGTCATGTGCATGAGTCAATCCTTGGTGATCAGGATCCAGTGACTATCTAGTGTAAGGGGCTTGCCCCATTTTCACAGAATCATTAGCAGAAGACTGAACTGATCAACACTGCATGTAACAGCCTTGCTAATGTTTGGTTCTTAGATAACACGTATCTGGGAATACACACAGACAATGGGCAGCACAAGGGAAACATATAGAGGTTGGTTCCTGTCCCATGGTCTGGCCTCCTGCCTTAGGGGACCACAGCCACCACTACACAATTACCTTGAAAATTAATGCTGTTTACTGCAATTAGCTTGGTAACCACAAATATGATCTGAGAAAGTAAGGTACAGCTATAGGCAACGATAAGGTAACCACTCAACCCTTCCACACCCTACTGGAGGAAAACAGCCTTGGGAGGAGAACAGGCAATGTGGTTCCTGTGGCTGCTCTGAGGTCCAGATCTGATAGGATTCTTCTCCCTTTTCCTTCCCCGTTGCTCGCGTGACATCCTGAATTCCATACAGCCCTGATGCCTTCTGTGGCTTCCTCTACAGGAAAAGAATATTTTATGGGTTTTATGAAATGATCCACAACACAGACTATATTGACTGCAATTGAACTATGCATGTACAAGTCATTTAGACCATGATTTAAGTGACAGTTAGTTCCTGAATAACTTTAAAAACTGGCTTTTACCTGCCTTTGAAAATCCCAGTCTTTGTCCTGTAGTCCTGTAGCAGTTAAACATTTTACTCCTCTTCCTACAGAGGAATTGTGCTTTGAGATGGGTTTTCTTAGCCCTGCCTAAGCGATGTTTAACTTCCTGCCTGCCTCATTTGTTCTTCAACAGTTTGCATATGACTCTTGTTGTGCAAAAAGTTCATATTAAATTGCTGTGCTTTGTCTGGGTGATTTTAACTCGGCTGTGTCAGATGTATCCTGAGTCCAAGGCACAGAAGTTAATGACACAGTTGCTACACCTAAATATTAAATTCTCAGTCTAGATACTTTAGGAAACATTTAGTGCCTCGGTATATTTTGTAGTACCAGGAACCAACAATTAAGCAACTGGAAAGGAACAAAATTAAAGATAATCAGTCCTCTGATAAATAGGATAGCCTTGATTAATCCTCCCTTATATGAGTAGCTCAGTTGACATTAATAGGGCGACTCATTTGAATCAAAGCAATGCATGCTATCATAAAATGAACTACAAGCAGTGACTCATACAGTGATAGCTGTTTCTGGATGCTAATGCCCCCAGAGCACTGGTTACCTTAAATTTTGCCCAACCGAGAGAATTGTGATAGGTGGGTGAAATGACATGCCTCAAGTCACCAAGAAACAGATGAGGAAGGAAGCATTAGGCTGTAGGGCTTCTGAAGACATGAATTATGTTCCCTCTGCTGCAGCATGCATTTGGCACTTGATCATTTGCAAGCTGATCTCATTTACTTTGCTTATATTTGTGTGATGTTTGTATATTTTCTGGGAAGGCTCAGGTACAGCTTTATGACTATTGACTCGTATGTCCCTAACACCATGTCCTTTCATGCCAGGAACAAGCCTTTATGTCAACCTCTGCAGAATCATGGCTGACTCTCTGAAAGCTGTTATTGTCTCTATTGAGTGAGTAATCTAAAACTAATCAATTTATTTTAAGGCATTAGAAATATGTAACATAGTTCTTTTAGCTTTTCCCTTGTTACTGGCTTGTGTATAAGGCTTTAACTTGCACAATAATTCTCTATACCAGTCTGATATTCCTTTATCCTTTTAAAATTGCGGCAAAATGGCATGGTATAAAAAAAATCATTTGGGTTTCTAATTATTTTAGAGGTCATTTTAGAAGACAGAAATCTGGGGAAAGAAAGTAGCACTGAATTCAGTTGGACAAATACTAAAAAGCAATGTTAGTGCATCTTACAGTTTTATCTGCATGTAAAGAGTGTAGCTGAAACCTGAGAACGTTCAAGTACCAAGGTATGATTCTGTAAATATTTGTGAACTTTAAAAACAATCAAACAAATAAAATCAAACTCATTTGGACATGATGTGTACCTGAAGGAGGGCTGAACCACATTTCTGTGCCTCCTCATATAGAAACAGGGACTTTTGCTATCCTCAGTGGCCACTCCCACTGCTGCAAAGTATATTATTAATAAATATATTTAAAGTAACGTTTATATTTGTATCATACTAAATATATCCATATTAAATCCCCTAAAAGTCTGTCTATAACCCACAGTTTCTAAGGGTCTGCCTGTAAAAATTAGCAAATCATTTTACCCCTGCTCATTAACCAGAATACACTCTGGGGTCTGGCAGTTTCCTGTTGCTTTCTCAGTGTCCCACTGTTCCAGTCACCTCTTTTAAGCCTTGTGCTTCCCTCAAGATCAGAAAACTGCCAGACAAGGGAGAAGCAGGGCTGCTTTTTTAACACCCTGAACAATTCCAAGGTAAACAAATCTCTCACGAGCTAACTGCATTACCTAGATGACTCCAACTTGATTGGTACTGTTCCCATCTTTATTGTCAACTTTATATTTTCTTTTGCAAACCCAATCACTTAATATAATTACTCAAGTTTCCTACCTGCAATTCATTACGTACCAAGCTTTGTGATCTAATTGCGACTTAATTATATGGAGTTGATGTTACTCATTTAATACTTATTATAGTGTACTTTAAAGGCTTGCTTTTTCTTTTTCTTTTTTTTTTTTTTTTTTTTACTGCTTTGTTTATTAGTAGAAGCAATGAAAACTAAAAAAAGCAGCTCTTAGTTATTCCAGACGAGTGGCGATCACAGTATTGAGAAGTTCCTTATTTATTCCTTTTCTGATTTATGCTGGTCTAATGCTGCCTATTGCTCTGAGTTACTATTCACCTCTTCTCCTTAGCCATTATATCCTTCAGTCAAGGTGTTTGTACTGAATTAGTCAAGTCTAATTCGATTTCTCATTGGTTTGATTGCTCATCTCACTTTCACAATCTAAGCACAGTCTGTTACGCAGTTTTGCAAGGAGTTCCCAAAGGACTCTCTCACATTCCTATATATGCATAAGATATAGATTGCTTTCTGAAAGCAGGTCACAATTGGAGTGTGAAACCTGTAATCTAAGTTTAAAATTTATTCTGTGTATGAAACTTCTTTAGCTTACAGTCTAAAGATGCTTTGAGATTTCAAGTTATTCAGTAAATACCAACAGATTTCTCCTGCACTGTTGTTTAAAAGCTGAGAAAACCTGGTGCCTGGGATTCAGCTGCTGGCTCCTCCTGGCAGACTGTTTGCTCTCTCTCTGCCTCAGTCTCCACACCTGCCAGTGGGTATATTTCTGCTCCTCTCCTTGAGAAAGGAAAGGAATTATCAGATCTGTTGCATTGGAGCCAACTGGTATTACGCAGTGTCGTGGCTCTTGTTCATTTCATGGCACAGAGGTGTATACAAGGCTCATTTTCTCCTGAGCATAGGTTAAAATTTGGGAAACGGAACTGCTTAGGGGTTTGGCTCAGCAGAGTCTGCTGGATATATATGATTTACTCTTCTTCGTACTCACTAAGGTGGGAATTTGGATCAAAACCAGACTTAGTGTAATGGCTCCCTTGCCAAGGGTGTTTTAAGTATTAATTTTTATATTGCATAATGAAATCCTCTATTGGGAAATTCTAGGAAAATGCTGCACGGTTTTATACTATCTTGGTGTTATTCATATCTAGTAGGTTCACTTTAATCTTCCTGAATAGTTATAATTAATCTAACATTAATTATAAGATTAGGTCTTACATAAGTATTACACACCTCCTAGTTTCCCCATAGTATTTATCCTAATGAAGCAGCCATTTCCAATAAGGATTACCTGATATAGCCTGTTAATCCTGAAGGAGAGGTACGGTGATGGGAATAATTGTCTCTCATCCCTTTGTTTTGTAGATACAGGCTGGTTCCACAGGCACACTTCCCCGAGCAATACCTCGATGCCCTTCGTGCTACAAAGCATTTCTTGCAGCCTGATGTCTTAGCCAAGTATTCAGTTGACCCAAGTCGAATTGCAATCTCTGGTGACAGTGCAGGAGGAAATTTGGCAGCTGCTGTGTGTCAGCAGGTAACACCCAGTGTCTGTTCTGTGTTACAGTACAACAGCCCAGGCCAGCCTTGCAGAGGGACTGACAGATTCCTTGTGCTGCATCAACACAAGGTGATGTGTCAAACCTGAAAAGCAGGATGGCACAAAGCCAGCAGATGATAATTTTTCTTCTGTGAAGTGACTCAATCACAATATGAATCACATAGGGTCGCTTCCACCTCAGAGTATTCTGAGAAATTTCTGTCTTTCTACAGTTACAAGTTGTTACGGACCAGATTTTAAGAGCAAGTATCTAAACTACCTTTTTTTTTTACCCATTTGGCTTTTTTAACTCTTTGTTTTTCTAAGTAGGCATAATTTATCAATATAGCTTCCTATTTTTAGATAATTATATCTAAAAATAGAGTTTTATTTCTTTCAGATACAAATGAAGGATGAGGAAAGTACAATAAATGAAGCTTAATTCTTCTGCTAAATTGTCTTCCCATAGCATTTTGCAATTTTAAGGAAATTTTTTTTGTATACCTGCAGTTTAAATGTAAATTAAATCTGAATTTGATCTAGTAAAGAGTTTAAAGGCAGCCTGGGGCAAGTAATAATATTTTACATGGTTGAGTGAAATATTATTATTACTTACTTTCCTATTCCCATAACCCTTAGTGATAAGAAAGCAGATACCATGTCCAGACAATTAATTATCATGACAACCTTGCAATATTGAATTAGGGTAAAAAAATTAATAAGAGACAATTACAATAAGAGTTTCATTATTGAGGACTGATAAACATGATAGCACCATGTTTTGGAAAAAGCATTCCTAATTCAATTTTCTGATGCATAATTCTTTTTATACAAGATGAGATATGATAGAGAATTGGGTATCTTGTGTAGGAGATGAAACAAAGTTTGCTAACTCTTCCAGAAAGACAACTGAGGGCACCAAATGAATAATTGGTAGACTCAAATCAAATGCCGTTGTCAGGGTCAATTCAGACACAAAGAGGTACTTCTGCACTTTGGTGAGCCTTTGCTAGAGTAAACCGTGGATGCCAGCAATCTGCATATGCTGAAAAAAACCCAAAAAACCAGATCAATTCACAGAAGAAAAATCCATGAAAAGCTGTTAAGCTCACGAGCAACAGGATACTGGGTCTGCCTGATGGCCGTGTTCCAAGAGGAGAAGAAGATCGGGCTGTTGATACTTCAGACCAAAGAGCCACATTACCCGTATAAGAGCAGAATTCAGCCTGAAAAGTGTCAAATGAATGTTTGCTTGTATGAAATTCTACACTGATATATGTTTATTCATAATCCCAATTCTGTGCTGTGTTTCTCCCCACAGCTTAGCAAAGAGGAGAATTTGACCGTCAGACTGAAACTGCAGGCCCTAATTTATCCAGTCCTTCAGGCATTTGACTTCAATACACCCTCTTACCGGCAGAACAGGAATATGCCTGTTCTTCCTCGCCATGTCATGATCAACTACTGGCTGTATTATTTCAACAGTAACCACGACCTGGCTCACGCCCTGCTGATCAACAACCACACCGCCCTGGACGTCGGCCAAGCTCTCTCCTTCCGGGGACGCCTGAACTGGACATCCCTGCTGCCGCCGTCGTTCAAAAAGGACTACAAGCCCGTGGTGCAAACCACGGGCAAGGCTGAAATCATCCGGAAGATGCCAGCGCTGCTGGACGTGCGGGCGGTGCCGCTGCTGGCGGACAGCGAGACCCTGCAGCTGCAGCCCAAGACGTACGTGCTGACGTGCGAGAACGACGTGCTGCGCGACGACGGCGCCATGTACGCCAAGCGCCTGGAGAACGCGGGCGTGGACGTCACGCTCGACCACTTCCACAACTGCTTCCACGGCTGCATGATATTCACCCTCTGGCCCACTGACTTCTCTGCGGCCTTCCAGACCAGGAGCAGCTACATCAAGTGGCTGGATGAAAACCTCTGAGGAGAGAGGGTCCCCCCTGGAAGGCAACGGGGCGTGAGGTGTCTGCTCCTGCAGGAGAGCAAACAGTGAAATAAGTGCACTTTTCCAAAATCCTGACTTCATCGTCCAGCTGCAGCTGCAGGGGGAGGGGGTGCAGACCACTAACTGCAGCATTTACTAGCTCCATTGGTCTTGACCAGAAAAGTGTTTTGAGAAATTTTTTTTTTTTTTTCAAACTTCAATTTTTTTTCCACCTTGTTTCAGATGACTATTGCCAAACATAAACAAATTTTGAGCAGGGAGATCAGCATTCCTGTAGGATTCTTGACCGGCTGCAACTTTCTGGCTCTGACTCTTAATTAGGCACAAAGGGTGGGGTTTTCAAATGATGTGAGATAAAGCCGAACACCTACATCTACATCTCAATGTGTAAAAATGGGAGCTAGTTTGCAGCAGTGCTGAGCATCCTATGTTACAGTGTGAGCACTCACCTTTGACAGCAGAGCCATGCATTTGAATGGCAAGCATGGATTTAGGTGTTATCTTTTAGGCACATAGACAAATGGCTCATTTAAATTAAAAAAAAAAAAAAAAAAAAAAAAGCTCTTCTAGGCAGTTGATGTAATCCAGCTTTGGAATTTGGTCTTTACTACCTTGTAGTTATTTATATTTTTAAAAAGGACTAAATATATTTTCAATAAAAATTATTATGGAATACACACAAATATGTAGAGTAAAATAATATGTGTAGCAGCAGAATCCAGATTTCTTAGGTGAGTGACCTTCAAAGCTGCTACTTATTTGGCTAAAGAATGTGACTTCATCTGTGTTTAAAGCCTCCTGTGTATGACTCCTTAGAGAAAAGACTGAGCTTACTACAAATAATCTGCTGTGTGGTTTGCACTAATGTTTGTAATTATTAGTAGAAGTTTTTGTTCATTAACTTTTCCTTTGTGCTTGTAGTCTTAATTTTATTTCCTGCTTCCTGGAAGGAGGGAAATAGAACTGAGCTCCAGTATATTGGGAGGATTTAAACCTGAGCTTTGCAGCTGAGCTTTGTCTGTCTTGTAGACTGACCCAAAATGCTAGGTAAGCTAATCTTGCTATTGAGCAGCACATCTCTACAGTTTGAGCCAGCCTGTAAAGTTCAGACAGGCAGGACAGGGGATGGAACCGACTTGTGTCAGTGTGTATTGTCCAGGGGGCTTATGGCTTGCAGCAGTGATAGTTGTGTCAAAAGCCCAGTGTTCCTGGGCAAAGAGGACAGAAGGGTAGATTAAATTCATCCTCAGCTTTATCAAGGACTCCCTGTGGGACCCCTGGAGAACAAAAGCAGTCTCTTTATGCTGCACCTCTGCAAGGGAGCTAATTTCCTACCTCACAAACGAGCTGTGAAGTTGAATTCACAGGTGTGTGGGAATGTAACTGGCAGGCAACAATTCACATAGCTTTTGACTTTCATTCTTCTCCAAGATCGGGCTCGGGGCAGCCTGTCCCACAGCTGGGATGCTGCTGGGCTCCTCCTGGGAGCTGTGTGTCCTCCTGGGCAGTTGGCTCATCCCTTTCTTGGCTCCTGTAGAAGTACCCCAAGATGAGGCTTCTTCGAGATGATAACAAATTTCATCAGAGCATTTCTTATGGCAGGATTCTGAAAAGACCTT
The DNA here is from genome assembly GCA_038380795.1 of Pyrocephalus nanus. Classification (NCBI taxonomy): domain Eukaryota; kingdom Metazoa; phylum Chordata; class Aves; order Passeriformes; family Tyrannidae; genus Pyrocephalus; species Pyrocephalus nanus. Next base: position 4,910,190 of record CM076270.1, on the reverse strand, counting down.
TTAAAAAAAACCAAACTAGGTTCTGGTATATCAAACTGCCTTCTGACATTTAGAATATATAAACCAGTCCATTTTCACTGGGATTTAAAATAAGAAAATGGCTTTGCTGAATCATTGTTTCCTAGGAAATCAGATTGTTAATGTGGTTGTATGTGTTAAGAAAGGCTGTTAAGGAGGCAAGGCCTGGATGTCAGCTCAGTCATGCAGGCCAAAACTCATTCCCAGCATAGGTTCACACGGAGATCACAAGACAAAGCCTTTTCAACAGTGGCCCAGATTCTTCTTCCATTTAGCTCATTACAAAGACTTGGCGGAATTAGAGCAGCCAAGTGACAATTTGAATCAGAATAAATTTTTGATCAAGATATCCAATTAACACTGCAGAAGAATTCAAGCTTTCTGTCTGGATTCAAACCTTCTTTCCTCCTTTTCCCCATAAACACAACTAAAATAGATAGAATTTATTCTTAAAACAGACAGCAACCAAAGTTATGTCTTTTCAAAAGACAAATTACTAATCTGCCCCAGAGTCCTTTTCCATTATATGGAGACAGCTGCATTTGCCTGACTTTAAACTATCACTAAAATAGTAAAAAAAATACTGACAACAGGCTTCTTCCTGAATTTCCCACTTGAAGAGTCAACCAAGTCAGAAAAGATGTAATTTATATCTACTCACTGTCATTAAAAGATAGTATAACTGCAGTACTGGAAAAAAAGTGGTTAATATTTCTATAAATCCTATAATAATTAAGTTTTCCTGGGAGCTGTCTGCAAAGCTTTAGCTCAGCATTTGTTTATAGCTAAGTTATGAATATCTGCTATGAACTTACTTATAATTGCTGCTGGTTTTTTTAACTGAATTGAAAGGGAGAGCTGGAATATATATGTTCATGGAAGAATCGGTTGTAAATTTATTTCATGCACTGAAGCACAATTTAGTCCTGGCACAAGAAATGGTAGTAAGTTTATAACTGGAGTGAACGTGTTTACTAAGTCATCACCAGCCTGGTGCGACACCCGAGATCGCAGCACAGCGTGGGTGGGATGTTACAGTATTAACTACTTCTGTCAAAGTACCTTGACTACTTCTGTCTCGCAGCCATGTGGTTTAAAACACGACAGCTGCAAAGAGACTTGATGGATCCTACAACATAGAAAAAAGAGGTCTGAGTTCCAGCTCTGAAGAGACCTTTAGTATACAGCTGCACAAGACACTTGATCACGTTCAGTGTAAACCTTGAAGTGTTAGTTCGAACTCGGCTTTCCTCCTCCTTTGCTCTGTTCTCCTTTGCACTCAGTCCCCGTGCCCGGAATTGGAAGTTTAGGGTTGTTTCCATCCCTGCTGCGGCAAGCTCCTAGAAACAGCACTAACTCGGGATTAGGGAAAGCTGGTGCCCGATAGCAAGGGATTAAGGTTAATCCACATTGCAACATCTCGATTTGTTCATGTGTTTTCCTCCTTCCTCAAGTGTTTCCTCGGGTGTAACTAGCACCTTCATCCCTTGGTTATTTCCCAGAGCGGTTTAGGGCACTGAGCACGTTGTAGGATCAGACTAAGCGTCTGTAACAATATTTCACCTGTGCACGGTAGAGTCAGTCTTGTAAAAGGAGATACTCAGTAAGTTTGTCTGCTTATCCTTTCCTTGCATCGATGAGTATGGCTAGCTACCATTTTAAGATAGCTTTTCTTCCCCTCCTACAATTAGACTTTGTCTCTCTATGGCAAGAAAGCTTTAAAAAAAAGTAAAAAACAAAAACAAAAAAAAAAAAACAAACAAAACAAAAAAAAAACACAAACACACAAACCCAAAGACAACTTGCATGACAACCTGTAGTCATGCATATCCTACTTTCATAGACCTGAGCACTGTATTAGTAAGTTCCCGGTATTTTGGCCAATACTTGAGACATAAATTGAGGTTTTGTCTCCCTAGTTTAGGACCTCTTGAAGTATGGGTGTTCAGCATTTCTGGAAGCTCTGACCTGTTTAAAGATGATTCATAATGCATAAAAATCACAAATAAGTTGAATTTCCTAACCTTCATCTAAATAATTCTAAAATTGCATTCGCAGCGAAAGCAGAAAGGCCATTGTGGGTTTAAGTTCTACAAATAAAAAGAAATGCTTTTTCTTTAAAATGTTATTTTGTAGCATTTGGGCCTCTGTATTTTTTTACTCTCTTACCAAACTTTATTAGAAACTTTTTAAAATAAAGTAAAAACATTAGAAGTAGATAAACTTGAGTTAAACCTTTTAAGCTGCTATGATCTGTAACAATGATGATGTTAAAAAAACACCAACAAAACAGCTGGTTTAATGTTCTCATATTTATGATGTTCAAAACCCCAAAGTACAACATACTTGATATGAATGCATTCAATACCTTATGCATGACTGATTTTTGCCTTTTTTTTTCAAAGAGCAGGGAAAAGATTTGTAAGATCTAATTACCAGTGTGATTTGAGATGTGTTATCAAAATGAAGAACAAATAAATAAAGTGAAATATATCTGTGATTTATGTCTTTTTCACAGGACCACTGATTTTGTATTTCTGAACATTTCCAATTTGATTTTTTGTTGTTTTCAAGGCAGGAAACTTTGCCTGTGTGTCTGTGGGCTGCAAGGGTCACTTCCTCCTTCTTTATTTCTGCCAAATGATTAATGGTGACCACATCTGCTGGTGCTAAAGACTGGCTTGTACCTGCTCCAGTGCTGTTGTTCTCCTTCCAGATAAACAAGTTCTCCATTCTGATGTATAATCACATTTTTATATGTCTGTAGGTTATGCGTATGTTTGAAATCTGTTTTAGCCAGTGAAAGTCCAGGTTCCTTTTTCATTCCTATTTGCCTTCCTTTCACATTCTTTTTTTCTGAACTGTAACCCATTTTCTGTCCCAGCTTTCTCATTTATTGGTGATCACAGGAGCAATTTTGAAATATCCTAATGTGGGGGTTTGCCATTTTGTCCAGCAGGCTCCTGTGACGTTCAAAGAATATAAAGCTTTCCACCTGCTGAAAAAAAAGTGGGGGGAGAAAAGCTTCAAAGAACTTATAACCCTATTTTTTAAGCCAGCAGGAGTCATACTCCTGCTTCCATTAAATTGAATGCATTAAACTGAAATCATTAAAAATAGCCTGGGCCTCATAGAACATTTTTTTTCCAGTTGTGTTTTCTTAGATGTCATAAAACATCTGACTGTGCAATGCTTGGCAACCCCAGGGCAGTGCCTCCCACAGCCGGGTGCGGCCGTGCAGCGCATCCCGTGCCTTGGTGGTGCTGGAGCTGGATGTCCCTGTTCCCATTGCAGCACCCTATTTCCCACCTCCCACCCTCACCTAGAGCAGCAGCAGCAGGTGCCTGGTGGGGCTGTGGCTGACCCAGGTGTCCCTCCAGCCCACAGAGCCTCGTGCTTCTGCATCCAGAAATCCCAGCCTTCTCCTGCATCCCACCTGGCTGGGTGCTGCTCCTTGTCTCACACTTAGAAAACTCTGGAGCTGGGCCAGTGTGTTGTGTTTTGTTCATCCTCAGGGGAGGCACGTATTTTCTCCTTGCTCTTACTTCTAGTTTTTCTGGCACTAATCCAATGGCATTTTTTTTGTTTTATAAATGCTGTCTAAATAGCTGCCAGCACATCGTTAATATAAGACTAAATTTACCCCTGACACACGTTAGGTATTTTTTCATAATGATTTTCCACATCATTCTAAAGTGCTTATCAACTGTTCAGCAGGAACACAAGCAAAAGAAAACAAAAACCAATAAATCTTGCAATCACTACTTTAAAACCGTTTCTGCAGAAATTTTATTTCAAATAACTTTTTCTGACTTTATATAATCTAGAGAACACTAAATATTTCCATTACAACCCTTTTTTCTATTTTGAAACAGAATCTCTACAAAGAGCAGCACTTCCCATCATAAGACATTCTAGGGATATAGGGGAGGCAGAGTTTGTTAAAGGAGAGAATATATTGAGAAACCTAAACCAGCAAAAATAATTGCTGCTATAGAAAACTACCTCTCTCACAAACGCTGTGCCAGTACCAGGACAGGTGCAGTACACTCAGTGCCATTGAGATGTGGGATTCAGGGTGTGGTGGAGGAATAAAGGGAATTCTTACCGTTAACCTAGGAATTTCATTACCATCCACTTTCAGTCTGAGGTTTTTAATTAAGAGATAATAATTCACACTTACAGCCAGCAGAGGGAGCGTTTAAAGCAGAGACTGGTTTGAAAAGGTGCAGCACCTTTCTAAAACCACACTGTAAAACCGAAAGTGTTATCTGTGGGAACTGCACCAAAATATTTGTGGCAGCCGAGCCGAGCCGTGACTTGTGAATTCATGCACGGACAAGGCAGAAGAGCCATGCTAATGGGGATTTACTCGGATTTCTTGCAGAAAAACCCAACCAACCAACCTCCTCATAACCACTCCATGCCAGGGATGCCCTATCCCTGGAAGTGTACAAGGCCAGGTTGGACAGGGCTTGGAGTAACCTGGTCTGGTGGAAGGTGTCCCTGCCCATGGCAGGGGGCTTGGAACGAGATGAGCTTTAAGGTCCCTTCCAACCCGAACCATTCTGTGATCTTGTGATTCTGTGATTAGTCAGCATGAATCATTCAGCCCTCAGGACACCCTAAGAGGTTTTTTTTAGGTAATCTGGCTGTTAGTTCAGACTCTGTGACCCAGCTGGGGTGTGTGTGCTTATCTGGGTCTCACCGCAGCTGCCCGTGCATGTCTGCTGTCTGCAGAGCTGGAAGGTGGGGGAGTGCACCAAGAGGAAGTCTGCTTCTCTGTGCCCAGGGCATGACTACGTGGTTGTGGAGGGCTGTATTTGCAGGGTTATCTCCACTGCCTTCACAGATGCCTGGCTGTGTCAGTGAGGGATGCACAGAGGCATAGCAGCATCTCCAAAAACCTATGAGAGCTGTTAGTGCCCCTGGAAATGGTGCATTTCAGCCCCCAAGAGTACTATCTGAAGTGGGGCTATTTCTGGCCTTATGCCATGGCATTTCTGCTCTTTGAATGGTGCATAAGGCAACTCATTGTTTGAAAAAGGCAGTTTTTACAGCCTTTGTACACCCTGCTCCTGATTCTGTGAGGAGGAGAGGGCCCCTGCAAGAGCCCCAGTGGCAAAGCAGCTCTGATGTTCTGCTCTGTGAGAGCCTGGGTTACTTGGCACAGCCAGCAGCTGTTTGGGTTATTTTAGCTGTCAGAGGAGTTCCCTTTGATGTTTTCCACATTCAGCCATGTGCAGACACTCCACACTGCCTTAGCTGCCGTCGCATTCTCTGCTCCAGTGCTTTCCTCCTCCCTGTGCCTCAAACACAGTGTCAGCTGTGGAGCACTGCAAAGGCAGAACAGCTCAGCAAAGCAGCAGCATATATTTAGCATGACTGTGCCTACTTATAAGGGTTTTCTTCCTCCCCAAAAAATCCCATGCAAAGGGAGGAGTCTCAACCCCCCACCCCCGTGCAGCTGGAGAGGCTGGGCGTGAGGGGTCAGGGCCTGCGCCCAGCCCTGGGGCTCCAAAAACCTCTGAATTTCCCTTTGCATTCCTACTTGTCATCACAATTTCCTCTGCAAAAGTGAAGCAGAGCTTACCAGCCTTCCCAAATACCACAGCATTACACTGCAAATCCTGCTTTTGGTCATCTGTGTGGACAGTCAAAAGAGGGAAGATGCCAGTTGTTATTTTACAGTCACGAAGAACCAACTACTTAGTTCAGGCCCTGTGTGATCTGCTAAGATACCAGGTGATCATGCTGTAGATTTGTATTTCATGTTGAACACCAGAGTGGTTGCATACAGAGAGGGCATCTGGTATGTAAGGAATTTCTATGGACACAGACACAGCCTTCACTGGGTGTTGGCCAACTCTACAGTAGAATTATGAAAATCAAAGACAGGGCTACAAACATGAAAAAGGCACATGGTCCTTTAAGTCAGGCTAAAATGATGCTATTGGCATGAATTTGGGCTCAGGCCTTCTAGTTTAATGAGTGTCATCGTGTTGGCCTCTTGTGCTGGTGATCTTCTCACCTCACTGAGCTTCCAAGGGAGTGTCCGAGTTCAAGCAAGATCTAAAAAGGTCTGCTGACCTGTCACCTTGAGGCAGATACATATGCTTACATCAGCCACCCATCCCATCTCTTTGGGCCTTCACTTGAAAATGTAAATCCCAGTTCTAACTTAGTTTTCAGTGTCACTTTGAAATGCAACTTTAGCTTGAATAGAGTTTATTTTTACTGTGTCACCCTCCTATGCCTGCCCAGGACAGTATCTCCTGAGCTGTAAAAAGTCAATTACGGTTTACATGTTAACCCAGCAGAGCCAACACACCTGGGTGCTCTTCCTCCTAAAACTTCCTCAACAGACTCGTTTGCAAACCTGCAGTTGGGTAAGGGCAGCAGGGTTAACTCAGCACCTCTTTAAGCTGACCAGAATCACCACACCTTTCTTGCAGGCTTCCAAACAACTCACCCTGACCCAGTCTCAGTTCCCAGAGCTGGGGCTGGGAGCAAAATCAACTATCTTTCAACTTACAAATCAATCAGGGCACGGGAATCATTAAAAGCTGATCTGTGCCAGGATCCATAATGAAATTCTGAAGTCATTTATTCTCCAGATGAAAAACAAGTTAAAGCAGAAGGCGCTTTTCCTGTTAATACTTCATCCTTTCCAGAAGGGACGCCTCAGGAGCCAGGGGATCTTTACTGTGTGGAAAGAAGGGCACTGGGGAGAGGAAATTTTAAGAAGCAGTGAAGCTGGCAAGGGTTGAAGATCACCTAGGCTAAACTTTCATGCCCCCACTAGCCCTGGGAGCAGGAGCGCTCCCATGGGTAGAGCCAGTCCCAGGGGGCAGGGGCAACTGTTCACCCCAGGTGGGGCAGTGGGGAATTCCACCCTTGGTGCCACTGCTGGATTTTTTTTTCTGAGCAGGCCTGGACACTTGCCAGCTCTTCATAAACGGTGAGGTAAAACAATGGAGGCGTTTCCTCATTTAGATTCTCAGGAAGAGATTGCGAATTTAATCAAAACAGAGAGTTGGGCAGCTTGGTGAGCTCCTCTTCTGCTCCCAAATGGAGCTGGAGCAGCCAGAGGCTGGGATTCACGACTAGCCCTGTGCTCAGCAACGTGTGGCACTTACACCATATGATTTCTATAGCCTGTGCAAGGCATTGCAGAATTCACCAGTTCACCAGAGTGTCAGCACTGTTTACTCAGGCAAGGATTCTAGTAGGCAAACACCACCATGACCTGGCACTTGCCCTAACTGAGCAGGTTTGATGTTTTTTTCCTTGACAGTGCTCCTACAACACCAAGCTGCTGCAGGCTTGGGAGCATGGAGAGACCTCTGAAAACATTGTACTCCTCATAGCAGCTGAAGAGATTCAGCTATTTAGTAAGGAAGAAATTAGATCACTGACACGCTGGCATTTGAGGAGGTTAACTGCAGCCTGCTGAATCCAACAGACTGACATCATCCTCTGGAGCTCTGAACCTAAAACTGATGGAGAGGGAGCCCCAGGAGCACAGCAGGGAGCTGATGCCCCAGCCATGAACACCTATGAGCACCCAGTATCTCCTGAGCATTGTCACAGTGAGGTTTGAAAGGGATACAGCTAACTCAGATTCTGAAAACCCATGTTATCTGTAGTTGCTTCAAACGTGCTGGTGAAGGAACTGCTGACATGAGTGCAAGGAGAGCAGTGTCTGGAACAAACAAACAGGGAGTAAATGAGATTTTACTGCACTCTTCTCAACAGGCAAACTACCATACAGGTAGGTAAGGTCAAAGCTTTTAGACCTGGTGCTTTCCACACAATAATAAATGAATCAGCCATGAAGAGAAGAACATAAGATCACTGGCCCTTATCTGCTCCATTCAGTTTGTTTCCCTTTCCCTGAAATGTTTGAAAATAAATGAGCCTGTGTGGTTTCAGTAGAGTACTTCAAATATTAAACAAGCCTGCTGCTCATAACTAATAAGGAAGGAGGCTGGCCAACACGCCCTGCTTGTTTACCGACTCAGCCCTGCCTCTCTGGAGCTGTGTTAACCAGGAGGTCAGCAGCACACTGGCAAGGGCACTAAACAGAAATCTTGGGAAATGTCAGGGACTTGGGCAAATCACGACAGTTTTGCCCCTCATCAAAGCCTTTTTAGTGGTATCCCGGTCTCACCAGCCAAAACCAGCCCCTGACAATTAAGGAAAAGAGTACTTTCACGTGCCTTGAAGTATCCCATGGATTTGAAGTTTTGTTTGCCCTGAGTGTAGAAAGTTTCGTTTATGTTTTCTCTCTGGTCTACCTTGAGCAATAATCGTTAAGTAAGTCCAGCTGGGCAAAGTTGCCTGGTTTACACACTCTTTTATAACCTTTATCAGAACTAATAAGAAATGGTAAAATGTTGCAAACAGCCCACAGTCAGAGATATCACCTCTCCTGGTACTACCATTCTTAAAAATGCTGTTCTTTCACTATACGCCTCTATTTACAGCTTTTTGTTATTGTTGGGATGTAATGTCTCAGGTATTTAGCATGTTTGCATGCAGCACAGCATGCAGGGCTGGAAATGCAGGCCCTGGTAAGGAAAAGTCACCCTTTTCCAGCCTGTTTTAACTCTGCAGAGGTGCCAGCCTGTCTGTGTTCCATCACCTAACTGGAGATGCAGATGTCACCACAGAGCTGAACTTCTCCAGGTTCATCTTTCTCTCCCTTTTTTTTTTTTTCTCCTGCCTGTACCTCTTTGTTCTTTGAACATTAGTTTTCTGTGGAAATAATTTCTTGGTGGCAGCCCCAGGTAGAGAGAAAGTCTAAACTGAAGATGATAGGGATTTCTGTGAAGTCTTTCCAATAACATCCATCTTGCAATAGTGTATTTCTACTGGAGGTTAAGAGATATATTTTTACAGTGTTTTGTGAGCAATTTCCATGACTCTGGTACATATTCTCACCAGAAAGAAGGCCATAAAACTCAGTGTATGTAAAGGCAATAGCATTAGGCATTTTTGGATTCTCAGTTTCACTGATAAGGCAAATAACCTGAATTTACAATGTCACTGTTGATACCATTTCGGGCTTTCTTATCTTCCCCCCTCCAAAATATTTTCACAGGGAAAGAACGGCAGGAATTTGCTCCTTGCAGGATAGCCCCACCATGGCTGTCAAGCCTGTGCTCCCTGCTGAGGTGTGTAGGTAGGAAGGATCTGCCCGGATCCCCATCACCTGAGCTTCCTCTTTCTGCTTTTCATCACAGTTGAAGCCAACTTTGTTTACACACAAATATTTTCCAGGGTGTGTCAAGCCAAACACATTACCTAGTGACATTGTCTAGGTCTCTGCAAATGTTTTAAGCTTGAATAATATTTGCTCAATTCAAGTTCACACCATATTCACCAAGAAAAGTCAGGTGAGATTTTTCACCACGGTGACATCTTCCTTTTCTTTCCTTACACAATCAGAAATGCAACTTGTTCATTTCAATTAATGTAGTCTTCTGAGAAAAATAAAATCTGTATATGAAATCTAATAGCACAGGTAGATCTGCAGGGAATAACAATATGAAGGAGAACATTGTCAAGCATATAATGATATTTTTTTGTATGTTTGCCACAGCTAATGCTTTTAATTGCATTTTCCAGTTTAATTCTAGTAGCCAAAGGCTCAGTGCACAAGGCAAATAAAAGGCAGGATAATTGGCATGCCCAAGTGCTTCTTTTCAACATAAATCAGGCAGACAGCAAATATGAGTTGAGCAAGGAGATCACTGTGTTGCAGTTTAATTCACTCAAGATTTTGTCAAAATTAATTTTATACTGCAGGATGGAAAAACAGGCAGGGGAAATGCACTGGAAATGTCAGGAAGCCACAGTAACCCCCTTCCACATTGCTGTTTCACAGAAGCGTGAGAAAGATTTGTAAGCAGACTGACTGGGGAGGAAAAGGATCAGACAGAGCACCTTGCTGGGTGCACCTCCCCATTCCCTGCATGTCTGAGGTGCTTTCCTGAAAGATTCTTCTGTGATTGCAGGTGCAGTTATAAAAAGCTTTGGAAAAAAAAGTCATTCCTACAAACCTGAGGGCAGCAACTGATTTAATCATCCACGCCCAGCTGTTTTTTTTCAAGACATCAGCCTTGCAAATACATGAAGGTGAACTATCACACTACTTCCATGGGTGCTGCACAGATGGTTTTCTGTACCCAAGGAGCTGTAAGGAAATGATTTTGACTGTAAGTCCTTGAGGGCTTGGATTATCTTTATGGGCTTGGCCAAATACACAAACACTTTACCAGAGCTTTGTTTTTAAAAGTCCATCAGAGCTGCAAGGTAAAATAAGTAAAAAGACAAGTACTTTTCCTTGAGTTTTAAGTCAAGGTGGGTTTTCTCCTGTTTGATCTACAAGTCCAGCCAGAGTAAATAACTTCTGAACTGCAGATATTCACTAAGGCTAATAATTCACTCATCTAAGTCCTATGTGCTTATTGTTTGAAGATAGAATAAATAGGTTTTCTTTGCTTATCAACTCTGCAGAGCTCACATGGTTTCTTTGGAGAGAAGAAAAAAAAGCTTTCTTTGGAGAGCTCTGATTCTCTAGTGCTTTGCATGACAGCAGCTGAAACACAGCTGGGCAAATTCCCTGCTGGTGTTACCTGAAATATTTCTATGAACTTTGAAAGAGTTTCACCCCTTTATGCCAGTAGACAGTTGACTCTACTGCACGTGCATTTTGTTCAGAGTTCAAAAAATTTTGCAACTCTTCGCTGGGTTTGTTTTAGCATTTTTTAGTAACTATAAAGAAAAGCATGTCTGTATTTGGCTTCTCTGCAGATTATTTAGCCACTCTACAGATTATTTGGCAATCTAACCTAACAAAACACTGCAGTGATGCTGTTGATCACATCCAGTTTTGGAAAGCCACGCTGTGCTGAGTACAGTATTTCCAGGCTGAAAGCCATAAAACAAGCCTGTTCCTGCTGCAGTTCATGGGGCTTTTGCTGTGAACTGGAACAAGTGCAGGCCCACATCCAACGCATGGTCCCAAAGACACACGTATTTCAAACCAAAAAATCATCAGCTGTAAAAACAAAACATTTGGGGAAACTCCAATCGGGGAGTAAAACTGCCAAAAAAAAAAAAAAATCACTCTTTGTTTACGCACAGTTGTTTTTATTTCCTGATCTGCTCTGTGGGCTGGCCCAGGGCAAGGACAGGTGAGTGAGTGAAGATTCATGGGAGACAGTGGGAGAAAGAAGCTGAGTGACAGGACAGTCTCTTTTCAGCATCAGCAAGCCATTACCTTGTCTTGGCTGCAGTGTAAGGTTGAACCCTGACACTGCAGTGCTTGTTCCAATAGATCCCTCGTTGTATGCTCCTGAAGGCCATGACATTTCTCCCTGGCTTGAGGATAATCCTCTTAGCTGAGTGAGTCTCCAGCACAAACCGTGCCTCCATGATTTCTGCAGGGATCACTCCTGTGCCTGAGCCTCAGTGCATTTACCTGCTGATGTCTCAGTGCAAAGGCCTGTAATATCTTTACTTGTATATTTACTCTACAATTTTCAGTTCAGATCAGTGTTACTGCAAGCACTTATTTACAGTCAAAAAGGTGATGTTAGAAAGGATTGAAAAGCCAGATGTTCCGTATTTATCCAGTATCAGTGATTTCATAACACTTAGTTTGCAAGTCATGACTAGATTATTTCAGCTGCCAACAGCGCAGCCCAAGCATCAAGCTCTTTTCCCTCTGCTCTGCACAGTCACAGCTCTGAACTGAGTGGCAGGAATGTTAAATTACCATGACTAGGAAGAAATGCCTCAGAAACACACATCTTTTGCCTTTTGAAAACTGGATTTCACAGACAGGTAGCACATACTTTAAGACAACTCCTTGGGGCACCAGGGTTCAGCCTGTGGAAGCATCAGCTTCGTGCTGAGTGGAGCCTGAAGCTGACCACTGGCTGACCTTTTTGCTGATGCTGCCTCTGTCAGGATAAAGCACATATCCTTCTGCAAATACACAGATCTGGCAGCATTGATACTGCTAGATTAATTAATAGTGTCTTCAGCTGAACACAACATAAGGCTTTTATATTTACTTGAGCCAACGCTTGCTGAACCTTAAAATTTCTGTTCAGAAGATACGTATCTTGTCCCTTATCACCCAACACTTACACCCTGCTTTCTCTTACCTTTGCAAAACTTTTGCACTCTGCAGTTCTTGCAAAATCTATTGTAGTTACCTCTTTCTTTTTCTCAGTTTTATGTAGGTAGAAAGCATAATATTCAAACTGGCTTCCAAAGTTTCTCACCTAATTTCTGAATTTTGATGGAGTCTCAGCTGTTACAGCAAAATCTACAGGACAGTGTAAATACACACTAAATATACATCAAGCCTCTGCTCCAGGCTGTCAGAAACAGCAAAGTAACCTGGCAGGGATTTTGGAGAGCTACATGCTTACCAAATAATGCACTGCATTTGCTTGAAAAATTATCATTCTCCAAGTTAAGAAACTGTAATAGCAGGTGTCTTCCATACAAAACAGATAATTGGCTCAGCTGCAGCAATACTCCATCTGGGGATGAATGTCATCCATAGTATTTAAAGCACAATAAATCAAAATTTTGTTAAATGCACTACACCAGGATTACTGTACACTGGGAGGAATTACATCTGTAATATATACCTATATTTTAATATCTGTGTGCAGGTTTAGATAGTAGTGTGCATTCATTCATAGAATATTTATGCAGACATGTAGACTTTAAGTCTGGAGCAGCACCATGTTCAAGGATTATCTGATTAGTAGAGTTTTTAAGTAATCTGTTTCTCATGATATTCCTTTCCTCTGCAAAGAAAGAAGAGGTTTGTTGAGGCATCAATAATTCAGTCATAAAAGTCAATTCCCACAAAGTGCTTTTCAGGCATAATTCTTCATAATCTGCCTCGGGGGGCAATGGGTGCTGGGATTTCTTCCACCTGGTGGTCCCCTTGAAGACAGGGACACACTGTGGTAGAAAAGCTGAATAAGCTGGCTAAAGATTTCAGAGAAGAAATCTGACCAAGAGCCCAGTGTAGCTCTCAGGAGCTCTGGGCTGGCAGGTCTCTCCACAGACCACAATTATCCATCAGTTTGATGCAGTTCACTCTCTGCAGCAACACATCCTCATAGAAATAGGTGAATAATCAAGCATCTATTCATAAATGTCTACTTCTTAAAGAAAACTAAAGTAAGTGTCCAGCCCTAAAAACCTGTAGTAAGAAGTTCAGAGCACAGAAAAACCCACAGGCAAGGGAAGGGAACACCAGATGCTTTCTCATCAGCCCTCTGGGGACCTGCCAGCCTGTCACTCCAAGGGAGGTGCAGCCATTCAGCCTTCAGCCAGATTTAGCCAAGAAACCATGATGTCAGAGGGAATTTTTTCCTCTCTCCATGCACTCCATCACGAGCAGTGACAAGAGCTGTGGGCGTCTGGAGGCTGTGACACCTGGGCTGGCTCTAAGGAGGGGAATGAAGAGAACCAGTAACTCACAGGCACATCTATTGGGATGCAGGTGAACATCAGCAGTTTAAAGGTCACACTGCCCACTTGTTGTAAGTTTGCAAGTCATGCCTACAATGTAGAGCATCAATGAACTGCTTTGCTCACGTAAAAGTCTGGAGTTAAGATTGTTGCATGGCCAGGAGCATCAGACACATCCTGAGTCAGACCTATGGCAAACCAGGATAACAAGCAAGGAATGCAGCTTACCCTCCAGGCCCTTGTTTTGATTTGAAAGTGCAAAAGAAGCAGAAGTTATTGCTTTTTCCTACGAATCTTGCCTCTGGAACATTTTTTAAATTTTGGGGATTTCCAGTATTGCATCTTAAGAGCCATTCTCTGGAGCCCCTGGCAATTGGATGTGTTGCTCTCTGCGATTGAAGCAGAAACTTTCCAAACAAAAGAGGTTGTTAAACCTGATGTGCAACAGGTTTTTTTTCTGAGTAAGGCAGTGATGCCCTCTGTGAATTACTGCCTCCACCCTTCAAAATGATCCAGTCTTGAAGAAAACAGATTCATTTTTAGCACAAAGAAACTTAAAATCACATGCAACTTGCTGAGTGGTTGCACCAAATTCTCCCAGCTCTTTCTCTCCTTGTGGCAGACTCGGCACTAAAATTCCCAAAGGGACCAGAATCGACCTGATTCCTGCCACTCTGGTGTTACTCTTGCTCTTTCTGCAATGCTGTTTTTGATGCTGGGGATCAGAGACCAGCCTCAGGGACATCTTTAGCAGAGATGCAGCATTGCTAATCTACATTGGGACTTTAATCTGGGCTGGCATCTGCACTGGTCCAGTTTGGATTGGAGGCTCTTCCTACACAGCACTCAGCAGAGGCAGGAAAGATGGCACTAGTTTGGTGGAGAGAAGGGGATTCCTCTCTGTGCTTAAGCAGATGAAGCATCAAAACCCAGCTCAGAGGCTTCAATCTGTAATTCTGGGACTTGAGTCAGCTCTTTCAAAACAAAACAGTGCCTGGTCAGCAGGCAGGAAGCAGTGCTTGAAAAGGGAGTTTGAACAAACACTGTGCTCACATCTTTCCCTCTTACCAAAACTTTACTGCCTGCCAGCTTCCATCTCCTGCTGTCCTAGTCCTCCTCCAGATTCAGACCCCAGTCCTAAATTCTTTGTGGGAAACTTCAAAGGGGTCAAGTGAATTGTCCCGCTAATTATTTGTAAGCATATTATCTGCAATCTCTGCTGTCCCCATCCACCTATTGTGTTCCCTGGGGAATAAATGCCTATGCAGCCACAGGAGGCAAGCACAAGAAAACAAACAGATAACTGGTTAGCAGGACCTATCTGATTTGTCATACTTGTGCACAGCAGTTTTCAGGGATGTGTGTGTAATTCTTTCTCAAAAAAAAAATATGATTCATTCTGAGTGTGGGCATAGGCGGCAAATCTGAGACTGCTGCAGGTATGGCAGCCTGGGGAGAGCTGCTGTGCATCTTCAGTTACACTTCAGATCAAGTGATCCTGAAAAAATTTCTGAGCAAACAAAGAGGAGATAACTATAAAAAAATAGGTTATATATGGAATAGTTATAAAATATTTCTAACTTCCACCTGATTAATGTCTTGCAAAGATGAGGAAATTGCTTTTTAATAATACATTCCACAGACCAGCTGCATAAAAAAAAAAAGGATTCTCTAAACAAGCATCTCTTGCTTATAAACAGTGGAACAGTTTTAAATGATACAAACTAAACAGCACCTCTTCCTTTTGACAGAGAGGCAGTGGTGGTAAATGTGTCTTAAGAAGACACATTGAATAAAAGAAAATAAAGTTATGTACAGAGCTGAGCTCTCTTTGGGTGCCCAACATCTCCTCTTGGTCAACATTGATAACCCTTCCGTCTAGATTTGTGACAGCACCTCATTGTCTTCTGTTATCCTGTACTTTAAGTAAAATCTGCATATCTGCCAGCAATCAGCAGAACAGTAGCACTGGCAAACTGTGGTGTGTTCTACAGCAGTCTCACTGCTCACATGAAGATTGTAATTTCACACTCCATTCTCCTGTTTCAGTTGATAACAATGAATTCAAAGGTCCCATGTTTTCTGGTATAAGAGCTAAGCTGCACTCTCAGAAGGTCTCTGTTTAAAATGCACATCTACCTCCTGACATTCACAGCTAAGCCAGAGCATGCACCTTCCAAGCTCCACTTTGCACCTCTCCAAAAGATGTTATATGGAAAAAAGGACCCGTTTTTCCCTCAGCAGGGCAGATGTCCTTTACACAGCTGGGCACTGGCAGAAGTAACATCAGCACAATTCACACCTGGTTGGAAGAGTTGGTGGAAGGAGGTGTGTGCATGATTGACCCATTGCCCAGCCACCTGTTCACTAAAGGGCAGCTCAGGCCACAGCCTGGGATGGAGGCTTCTCACCCTGCCCTGTGACCTCCTCACCCCTTAAATAAGATCTACGAAACTCTCTGTGTCACCACACCACAAACCAGTCTGGGGAACCGAATTTTCCTTTCAAACCCAGTGAAAAGAAGCTGGGAGCTATAAATTGATATTGCCAACGGGACGGTCAAACCACCAACTCAGAGAAGGTGTTGGTGATGTCTCCCAAGCTGTGTCTGACCAACACCTCACCTGGCCCTAGGTGAGACCTCCCAGAGGTACCATGGCATGGGCATGCTGTCCATAGAAAGCACCTCAAAATGTAGGGGGTTGCAGAAACAGAAAGTGTGTTCAACCAAGGCTTGGTCTGCAGTTTCTTTCAGAGAACCTTGAAGCTGAACATGAAACTGCTGGTAACAAAGAAAATGAAAGCAAAACCCACGAAAATCTCATTGGAGGAAATAAGTATTGTGTTTCTCATAAACAGTGGTACTTTTCCAAAATGAGTGTTACACAACAGATAAGATCTTTCCCACTAATCTCTTTGACAGGAGAGTTTCAACAGCCTGAAAGTATTCTTTGCAAATATAAAGCAGGGATGACTAGAATGTCAGTCACTGAGATTTCTTTTTTTTTCTCTAACCTATCAACTTATAAGAAACCAGAGCCTGGAGATGAGCCAGATCCAACCTTCTGCACTGACAAAACCACACTGGAGTGGCAAAGTGTAAGCAAAGTGTGATGGAGTGTGGCAAAGGCTGATGCTGGATGGGCAGCTGAACTCTCCTCATGGCCAGGGAAGGGTCCTCCTCACCCTGGCACTGGCTCCCATCTCTCCTTGCACTGCCCCGGGCTCTTCACCGAGCCAGTCCTTACTAGTCCAGATGAGAACTGTCTGGCATTTTGCTGCATTAATGAGCTGGAGTGGCTCTGATGAGCACCAGAGCTCATCCAAGGTAAGCTGCAAGATCATGGAGCCAGGAACAAGAAGGGAAGAAGTCAGAAGCAGAGCCTTTTTCCTTTGAGAAGGGGTGAACACATCTAACACCCCACTGCATGTCTCATATTCATCATTCACCATTTCTGTTTTGTAGGGATAGACGAGTATCATATCCTATCCAATTATCACATCCTGCTCCTACCACTGACACCAACAGCAGCTGGTTGATGGGGAGCAGTTATTTTTGTCATGCCATATCATCATCTCCTGGTGATTTTCTTTCACTGAATTGCATCTGCAACATTAAGTTCCATTCTTCTTAAATTAAGCCCTTGGGTCCATGTGGCCACTCTGCTTCAGTGCCGCTGTCAGACAGCACTCTGTGCTGGGAATGGCTCTCTGCAGCCAGGTGAGCTCTTATGGAAAGGTATTTCTTCTCTAGGTGATTAAGGACCTATTTGTCTCAAATATATTACTGGACTGGAGCCTTACAGAAAACAAGGAAATCAAGTTCAGCTGCCTCCAAAAGTCATAGAAAGGGACATATTATTTTTAGCCAAGGCAAGCCCCTTGGTAATTGTTTTAATTGTTAGTCATGGAGGTAGTTTTATCATCTAACTGTGCTGAAGAACTATTTTAGTGGCTGATTGCAGTTATCAATTATTTTTTCTAGTGCCATTTGTTGATAATTCTTCCTAGTTATGAAGAAATTACTTTTGCATTTATTTTTTTTATTGTAAACATTCTGTTGCAAAGTTTCCAATTTTTTTCTTATCCCAAACCCCACAAATCCTCAACCAGCTTAACCAGTATATTCCCACAAACCAAAATTACACAGAAGACTAAAGAAGTGCAAAATTTTACCCAGTCAGGTAATATTGGCATGCAACACAGACTTCAAGCTGTGCTTCTCCATATCTATCTATGTGTGTCCATGTGTCTTTAATAAGGACACAAACATCCTCCTCCCCGGCCTTCTCCATGGCAATCTCATCCACTGATTCTGCCAACACAAGTTTCCAACACTCATCAGTAACATTTTTGAAATGGTTTTGCTATTGCAAAATATTTCACAGGCAATTCTGGATTCTGTTAATATCTGGTGTTAGGTTTGAACCTCAGGACATACCTTTGCTCTATTTCCAGTCTTTCCTCCTTCACTGTAAAATCTGAAAAATTAATCGTTTCCTTTCTGTATTACATCTACAAATCTTTATAAAGGAGGTGGGCCTTAAAAAAGGTCAACTATATCAAGATGATGTCATCATATAGATGCTTGCTTTGGCAATAAAACTGTTTTAAGTGTTTCCTCCCATTCTTTGCAGCCCTTATGCAGTTTTTCATGCTTTTAGCTGTGCCCCTGCCACGGTTTGCTGTCACTGCTGTGAAACAGCTCCCAGAACACCCTGAATCAACACAAACCTTTTAAAAAGTGGTGGTGGGGGTAACGTTCTTCTGTGATCTGCCTTTGCTTGGTGGTCTCCAGACCCCACCCACTGCAGGGCCCTTGTGCACACCCTACCTGCCACCTCTCACAGCCTCTCCCTCGCCTGGTCATCTCTCCTTTTCCCAAATCAGAAATGCTGCCTGCACTAAGGAGAGGGCAGAATTTGAGAGGCTTGTATTTCCAGCTGTAGAAAGAGACAACAACTCTAAAAATCCACTTGGAAGCACCATCTGAAATGGTAGCAGTTCCTGAGTCCTGCACACTCTGGTCTGAGGAGGCACCTGGAACAATGAAGGATGAGGCTTTGATGGGCTCAAAGCACCTCTGTGCAATCTCACTCCTTTTAAGTGCTGACATCTTACATTTTGTTCCAGATGGCCTTTATTTGCATTCCCTGAATCACCTTTCTAGTTAAAAAATTACATGACAACTCTGTGTAGCCAGAACAGCAGTTAATCTGCTGGTATTGTGGTGGTGTTCAGACAAATAAGAGTAATGACCAAACAAAGCTGAAAGCACAGGTTGGGAATGTTTTGCTTGCTAAGGCATGAAAAAGTCTACAGGGTTTGTTTGGTGGAGTACTCACATCTCAGGGCTAGCTAAAAATTAATGGGAAAATACAAGTTCTGCAGGTTGCCCTGAACAAACCATTGGGTTGTGCGTACCAATCAGTAGCTCTAAACTACTGTGTTGTTTTTTTTAAAACAAATGCTATGTTTTCCACTTTAAGATTTTTTGCATTATCTATTTATTGTCAGAAATCTTTTCCAGCTTCCTTCCCAAGTAAATAAGGAAATCCTGCTTTGAAGAGGCCAGGGAAGTGTTTGTTATGAGTTTTATTCCCAGACATTCAAGTACTTGTTTTGCAAATCAATGTCAGCTTGAGTTTAACTTGAAAATTTGAGTGAGAAAAAGCAAAAAACTTAGCCCCAAGGGTAAATATTCTGCTGCTCGATGAAGCACACTGCAGTTTGCTTTTAGTTAAATATTGTTACAGTTATAAATATTTTTTTCAGTTAAATATTACACAACTTTGGAGTAGGAATGATGAAACTAAAACACATATTGACCCAAGAGACGGCTTCACTTTCTATTCTTCCTTGGGCCCTTTCTGTTTACTGAGTTTCAGTGCTGTAGAGGCCCAAGAAAACATCTTGCACCTGGCAAAATTTGCCCTCTATAATCAATGCCAGATCAATTCAGACTCTGTTCTTGTGGCAATCTGTCCACAGAGCTGTTTTAATACTCTCTTTGGCATCAGGTATGGAGAATTTCTGCTCCCTGCTCTATAATGACCCATTTTTCAGGACAGAAGGCAAATGCCTTTGTAGTTAGTTGTCACTGAAAATACAAACTGGCCACCAAAGACCCAGATACACAAAATTCCAATATAATGTTTGCATGACATTCATGCAATACATTCTATAACATAAAGCACATGTATTTTTGATCACCCCTGTGATATGACTGGCATATTCACCAAGGCCAAGGTTTCCTTTCAGCTTTGCTTCAACTAACTGATAACTCAGCAATCTGCATAAGTAATTAAAGTTCTTCCAGTCTTGCACGGACTTTACTGTCACGTGTTTCTTGCTTACTAACCTCTGGACAGTGTACCTAACCCTGACTAACCTGGCTACTCCCTGAGCTCTCTCAGCTACCCCTGAATTCAGACCTGTTCATCTGAAAAGAACCACATTCAAGATGGTGCAGGTACCACCACACTAAAGGATTTAAAAGTGTTTCCTCAGTGACAGTCATTACACCCCACTCCCAGAAAGCCCTCTCATGTCCCTCACTCAGGGCTAAATAGCTACAATGTTTGTGGCCATATTCTCTTCTTGTTATTCCCTGTTTTTTATACTAACCACACAGCACGAAAGACTGAGCAGTCTTTCTAGCTACTGGCACGAAGTCTTTCAATAAGCATAAAAGAAACAGCAGAAAACCCTTTGTCTCTTAAAATAATTAGTATGTAAACTGAAATATGCAGCACTTCATCAATCATACAGGAGCCAGATCCACATGTCACGGATCAGAGCAGTCCACGAGGTTTCCCAGTGTTTGTCTCAAGGCCAGTGCAAACAAGAGACCAATATATGCAGTGTCCCCTTCACCTGCTACCAAAATCACTCCTCAGAACAAAGCAGACAACAAGCAGTCCCAAACCCTCCACAGCAGCAGGACCCAGAGTGAGTAAGCCCCACAGCAATGGGTATCACCTCACATGACATGATGCTCTCGCTGCAGACGAGGAGATGCAGATACAAACAAACCTCTTTCCCAGTTGCATTAGTGTGTCCTCATGATGGCTGTGCTGGTATAAATACAAAACAAAATCTACAGGTTCTCAATGCAGATTAAAAATATTATAGAAGAAACCAAACGATGACAGAAGGAAAACAGATTCTTCTGGACATAACCAAGGATTTAATTCACTCCATGTTTTTTCAATGACAAGAGGGGAAACAGTCCTTTCAATTAATCCATTATATCCTTTTTTTCAAGTAATAGGAGGAGGAAAAGGGTTTCATGGAAGTAAAAATCATACCCAGCTGTCTTCTCCCAATTTTCTCTGCACCCACAGCACTTTGCTGCCAGGTGGGAGAACACATCCAAGCAGAGCCCTGGATGCAGTGCTGGCAGCACAGAAGAATGGGAATGGCAGGTTCCCTCAGTGAGGAAGCAAAATCCCATTCAGTTCTCTACCTAAAGCCTTATTACTGATTTTAATTTGTCCCAGGAGGAATCTGTAGCCCAGACAAAGATAGACAGGTATGTAACGGATGTTTTACCATGAAGAAGCCTCAAAAAAATCCCAATTTCTTTGCATACACATCTGGAGCCCTAAAGAGAGGTATTTGTCTTCCATTTTCAGTGGAGGTTAAAAGCACTCAGCTATGGTAAAAAAAATCAAATTTCATGCTTCAAGGCTTAAGCTGATTGCCTAGCAAGGCTTTGCTGTGTGCCAGGGACAATTTCTCTTCTTTCTGAAATGTTGTGGAGGAATCTAGATGTGTTATAGTGGATACAAGTGTTATTCTAATGATAAAGTAATTTCAACTACTCCAAAATGAAGTCTTTAAGAACTTTTTTTTAACCAAAACCTTTCACTCTAAGAGAAACAGAAGTGTTGAAGTATGAGACTCTCCCAGGAAACAAATTCTGAGTTGCAGCACTGCAAATAATGATCAAAACAATGACATAGAAGCCATTTACATTGAGGAAAAAAACCACCATGGAATCTTAGACCAAGACACCTTAGTGAAACTCATTGTGCTCATTCAGTGGGTAACATCTGGGTGCTTTGCTGGGACATGCCTGGTGACAATCCGAGGTTTGAAAGCTAAAAATACTAGTGCTAGGACAAGGGGGAATGGCTTCAAACTGAAAGAGGGCAGGTTTAGATTAGAGGGTAGGAAGAAATTCTTCCCTGTGAGGGTAGTGAGGCACTGGCACAGGTTGCCCAGAGAAGCTGTGTGTGGATGCCCCATCCCTGGAAGGGAGGTTGGGTGGGACTCTGAGCAACCTGGTCTAGTGGAAGATGCCCCTGCCCATGGCAGAGGGGTTGGAATGAGATGGTCTTGAAGGTCCCTTCCAATTCAACCATTCTATGATACTGATTCTCTTAAAGAGAGATTTTGTAATTTGCACTCATGAAAGACAGGGCACTTTTGGAACTGTCTCTATATAATTGACAAAATTAATTAAAAAGCTTAAAATATATACACTACATTAACAGGCAAAATGTTAAGTAATTTCTTAAGTAAAAATAAGAGATCCTAAGTTAGATCTGGATGCTACAGCATTACTGGGCATGTGTGTGGCATGCACAGGCACATATATTCCCTGCTCTATTTATCAAATCCACTGCTTGGGGCATTAGGTCTGAATAAATTAATTCATCGGTGTGTTTTGGGCCAGGCAGAACGTTGCTGTTGTTTATGTAACACCATAGGCCAAAAGGGTATTGCACTGACAAATAGATCCTCATCCTGATCCCATGACAGCATAAATCACAACAAACTCGTGGATACGAGATGGTTTGCAACAGACAGCAAAACATAACGTAGGAATCTGGCGCATGGACCATGAAGGAATCAACAATCCTTAGCAGCCAAGATGTGATCTGTCCAGCACATGTGCAGGGATGAAGAGCACAGTGCAGAGTTAACTCTGTGCTGGCTGGAGGCTTGCTGTGCCTCGGGAGGCTCGGCAGGATGAGGCTGTTCATGACCCATATCCTGAGGCTGAGAATGGCAGTGTCCCACACATTTACTGGGAGGCTGCTCAGGTGGGCAGGGACTTCCCTTTCCCTTCAGGAAGGGGAGAGGACACAGCAATCTCTTACTGTGCTCTCCCAGTAAATTAATCAGCTGGAGTAACAAAGCCCAGACCAACAGCATTCAGGTGTCTTCTGGTGGGAGTCTGGTACCTAAGGCAGGTGTTAGATTGTGATGGAAGATTTAAGTGGTCACAGCATCTTTGGTGACAAAAAACTCGGTCAGAGCCGTGCTCCCAAGGAGTGGAAAGCTACACCTGGAAAGCACAACCACAGGGCTGCTCTCTCCTCTCTGGCATGGCTACATTCCCTCTGCACAGCTACACCTCTGCAATTATGTGCCGTGATACCTGTGATGAAAAACATGACCTTTGCTACTCAGCAGAGAAATCTATGCTGAGAACTGCTTTCTCTGACATGGAAAACAAGCCCAGCCCTGCAGGGCCAGGGCTGGCAGGGCGTGATGGCAGTGGTAACAACAGCCATGTGAGTCAGCAGGAGAAGGACATACAAAAACACGTGTCAACCCCTGTCCTCCTCTGAAATCATCTTCATCCCCCACATCACTGCAGTAGGTAAGGAATTAGAACTAAGAACCTTAACAAGACACTATTCCCTTCATTCTTACACATTTTCAGAGTCATTACAGATCCCTAACTAGTCACACTGCTGGGGGACAAGTGTAGCAGGTCCCCTGTCAGGTGTTTCCTTGTCATCCCAGGTGACACATCCTAAGTCCACAGGACAGATTAAGGTTTATCTTTAATTAGATGGTTCACTGAGTAAACTATAATGGGATGAAGGAGCCAGTAAGAATCAGAGGTTTTGATGGGAAGCTGCCTTGGTCTAGCACTACACAAACATCCAGGACTTGGTTCTGTGTAAACATGCACTAACACCAGTCCTTCCCACTGGTGTCACAATCCTGCATAATTTTACTGCAGTAAAATTTCAACAAAGCACTAATTTTAAACTCTTGAAGCTTTAAAAAAATATTATTTTCAGTTTAAGTTTACACTTACTGGAGACAAAAATTGATTGTGGAAAAATGAGCATTGAAAGCAGCAAAGATTTTCAAGTGCATTCAATAGGGAAGATGATTGGAGATTCACTCTCAGAGTCTGTGTCAGTGTGGAAACCCATAAACATTTTATCTCTGTACAGTGAAATTTTCAGATCTTAAAACTTTAGAAAGATAGTGAAGTGATACTTTTTGAAGAGATGAATTCGAGTGTTTTTCCCATTGTTCTTTTCAAATCACACGTCATTAACTTTGCCTTACAACACTGGCACTAACTAACCAGGTATTAAATCAGAGACATGAGAAACATCCATGGAGGACTTAAAATGATGGGCTGGGGGGACACAGACCATGCCTGGTAGGGAGGTCCAAGCTGAGTATATGGCTCTTGAAAAAGTCAGTTATGAATTGATACATTTACCCACAAAATAGTTCTGTTACAAATTGTAGGGTAGGGACAAATCCACGAAGAGGTTGGAAAAACACAAAAAAAAGACCAACCCCTAACTGTGAGCAACTAGAGTGCTCTAGAGTGCCCTGGCTCCCATTCACTTTTGTTTCTATTCTCCTTCAAATGAGGGAGGACTTCCCTAAACATCTAGAAGGAATATCTCTACAAACTCCCTTCAGCAGCAGGAGTCTTCCAGCCAAGTTAGTTTGCCGCCTTTTAATTAACTCTTTGCATGGCTCCCTCAGATGAAATTTCTTTCTTAGAAATTTATGAACCACGATAAACAAAGAGGCAGGGTGTTGGTTTTTGGTTTGTTTTTTTGTGTGTGTGTGTTTTGTTTGTTTGTTTGTTTGTTTTTCTTTTTGGGTTTTTTTTTGGTAGGATTCTGTTTGTATATGGGCTAAAAATCTGTAAGAGACTCCTGTTCTGGAGCTGATGCAGAGAGCTACTTTGCATTAAGTAAGAGTGAACAGTCCCACAAGCCCTGCTCAGAAAGAGGCCGTGATGCTGTGAAGCAGAAGGAGCCCAAAATGTCACACTGACTTTTCTGAGAAGTCATAGGAGGGGATCATGAGCTCACTTTTGAGAAGATGTTAATCTTCTCCGTCTGACATATGCACTGGAATCACACAGATCTGAACTGTTTTGGCACACAGACTGATTGCCTCCCAGAGCCAGACAAATAAACTGCCTGCTGCCACATTGAGCAGGGATTCGGGGATTATTTTGCTACACTACGACAGAAGAAAAAACTATTAATTTTCCTGTAAATGGTTGAATGGAATGCAGTTACGCCTTCTAAAGATGATCTCAGTAGTCAGGAGAGATGAAGAGATCTTGATTTTTATTTTTCCCTGTAATTATGCTGACAACTCCCACCTGCATCCTGGCACTCAGGTTATAGATGTTGAACAGGAGTCAAGATTTCATCCTGTCCTGCAGCAACATTGTGAAAGAGAACTATCTCTGCACTTGGATTTGGAATCCCAGTTTTTCAGGGCTGCACAGTCAGCAGACCATACTGATGCTACCTGTGCTGATTTAAAAGCATCAGCTTATGGAGTTGTTTATAATCCAGTCTGTGTGAGGTGAAGGTGTCAAAACCTCACTGAAAGCCAGTGGACGCATTCTAAAGCATGGACATGTCTTTGGAAAACTGCTACCTGGGTACAACAGTTTGGAGAAAAACTTGCAAGAAGCAGCCTTGGAGGTTTGAAAAAACTACCAAACAAACCCCAAAGTGCCTTCAGATAAAGAAAGCCCAAAATGTAGCTGGCATCCATGTACTGTGACATCAGGCATGTCATGGCTGGGGAGCAGAAGCGATGGGCTGGAGCTCATGGCACAGGTACAGGTTATTGGCTCACAGGTACAGGTTATCAGCTCCCAGGCACCTTTCTGTGAGGTACCAGCTCTACAGGAGAAGCTGCAGTGGACAGGACAAGGATAAGGACAGCACACAAAGGACAAGGACCTGTTGGAGCGAATCCAGAAGATGCTCAAAGGGCTGGAGCACCTCTTCTATGGAGAAAGGCTGAGAGAAGTGGGGTTGTTCAGCTGAAGAAGAGAAGGCTCTGGGGGAGATCTGAATGCAGCCCTTCAGAACTTGGAAGTGTCCAAGGCCAGGTTGAACAGGGCTTGGAGCAACTGGGATAGCGAAAGGTGTCCCTGCCCATGGCACAGAGGGTTGGAACGAGACGATCTTTAAGGTGCCTTCCAACCCAAACCAATCTGTGACTCTATGATCCTGTAGCACAACTTGGAGTGGGGAGACTCTGGGCCTCTCTGTGCTCTTTACCAAGAGCCTTAACGTCTTAAAAACAGCGGTTTCCATCATTCCCTGGTGGTGAGCGCTCAGAAATGCTCTGCAGCTGAGTAATGACCCCCCACATCTTAGCAACGACCCCGCACTTCAGGGCGATGGGGGAGCGCCCGCTCCCGCCCGTCCCGACGGGGCGGAGGGAAGACGGGCATGGGAGGGAGGGTCCCGCCCGCCCCGCTCCGCCCCATCCATCCCCCGGCGGGGCGGGATGAGCGCCGAGCACTGCCGGGGGCTCCACTCCATCCCAGGACAGCAGCGTGAGCCCCGAGCCCCCAGCCCGGCCCGGCCCCGCTCCCCCATCCCGAGCGAGCCCCGCGATGCTGGCGCCGGGCGGGCCCAGCCCCGCGCTGACCTGCGGGGCCGTGGTGGTGGCCGCCGTGCTCCTGCAGTCCGTCTGCGTGGCCGTCACCTTCCTCTACTTCACCAGCGAGCTCAAACAGGTCGGTGCGGGGGGAACTGCGGCGGGGGGGACCCCGCGCTCCCCCTTCTGTCCCCGCAGGACGGACCGACCCCCGGGGGGCCGCGGGCTCGTATGGGCGGTGGGCGATGCGAGCGGCATCCGCGGCCGGGGGCTGAGCCCCCCGTGGGCTGAGCCCCCCCTAGGCCGGGGCTGAGTCCCCCAAGGGTTGAGCCTCTCCCTGGGCCTGGGTTTATCCCCCACCCCGCTCCCTGCAGATAAAGAGCTCCGCTCCCCTCGCCCGCTCCTTTGTCTGGACCCGCCGTGGGCGTGCGCGGGGAAGGGAGTTCAAAGCAACAACGGCTGCAAAAGTTTTCTTGCCTTAAAAAAAAACCAAACCAAAACAAAAAAAGCAAAAAACCAAACCAACCAACCAACAAAGTTATGCATTTTTTCAGCGAAGAGGCAAATGTGTTTTTCATTAGCGCGTAAATTCGCCGTCTCACCGCTCTGCGCTGCCCGCCGGCGCTGCAGGAGCGCCGGGAGCGCTTGGGAGGGCTGGACAGCTGGACAAGCACAGGGAGAAAGGGCTGAGGAAACCTGAGGTGCCTTTTAGACGCATCCTGTAGGACGATACATAGTTCTAAACAGTGACTAATGCTAAAGGAACTGCACCAGACAGCAAACACCACTGAATTCCCCAGAATAACTTGTAAAATAGCAATTGTATAGTCTAGATGCTTTGGTCTCCTTGCAGCCACCCTTCAGGCCTGCTAGCTGCTGCTTAACTCTTTCCTCTCCGTGCTGCTTAGCTCTTTCTGCTTCTGGCTGCTTAACTATTCTTGCAAGAGACCATGTACACTCCAAGAAAGTTACATTTGGTTGATAGTCCCAGGATAGTTAATAGTCCCTTTTGTATGTGTGGCCCTGCTTTCCATGGACCCACTAGTACTTGGGATTTCCATGAGTGTCTTACTCAAAATTTACTGCCCTGCCCTAAGTTGTATCACTATGTTGCTCTTCCTGGCACAAAGGTAAAACTAACTGCAGGTAAGTGTTCTGCACATACACAACTTCAGAAAGCATTGCAGAAATGTAAGTTACTGTGCATTCAATAATGCATAATTAATTACATGATTATTGGTAATGTATGGTGTATATGCATTTGTTCCACATCAGATTTAATAGGCAGAGTCTTCTGAGATGTCAGAGTTCTCTGTGAGGCAAAGGATGTGCAGTATTGTACAGTAGGAGCCAGTGCTCATACTTTGGAAATGTATAAAACAGATTTCCCTGCTGTGACTGTCTCATATTTGGTCACATGGAGGAGTCACAGAAATGTGTTGACTTTATGAAATCAGGCTAAAATAATGCTGCTAATGAAGAAATATATATAAAGGTATCCTCATTCCTTCATGCATACAGTTCAGAGTCCTTTGCTCACAAAGCTTGCCAGTCTAAGTAATTAGTAACCACACTTATCTTTCCCTTCCTTTTATTCAAACATGTACACCTGAGACACAACCACATCTTGTGGTACTTGCCTAAAATACAGCTCACTGTCTCTGAACAATAACAAGCCTGCATTTGGTGTGAAGGGCTGAATCTGTCCCCACTGAAGTTCTGCTGTGCTAAAAGCTAAGGTTGCTGGGTCTGGAGGGGGGTACCTTAAGCACACATTCCTGCATGTGCCATTTGGTGCACAATAAACAAGGAGAAAGCTTATCTGGAAGCACAGACTGCTACCCTGAATCCACATGATGCATGTGGAATAAATCTCAAAAGATAAGCTGAGATTGTGGTCTGCCCATTTTTCTTCCCTTTGTTGTTCACAATACCTGCATTGCTGCACCTTCACCAAATTACTGGTGGCTGCACAGACTGCAGATATTTCTAGCTTTGCAAAAAGCATGCTGAATAACTAGGAGGGTTTTTCCTCTACAGCTGTAGTGACCTGAGTAGGACCAGGAGTATAACCATTTGTTGAACAGTTTTGCTTTAGGAGGAAGTACTGAGACAATAAAGTTCACTCTGCTTCAGGATATAGGGCTGCAAGGACAATATCCTCAGGCTTCCTTCTCTTTCGAAAACAGTCTACTAACCACTCCTAGCATAGGAGAGGCTTTACAAGATTCCTGCAACTTGTGTTGTCAAAGGCTTCAGTACTACAGATAAAGCTCATTTGAGTAACAGCCATAATAATGTGCTGCTGCAAGGTTGCATTCCGTGAGGATTTCAAACCGCACGCAAAATACTGTTCCAGTGTCAGGATAGTAAACTTGTTTTGGGGGAAAGTGAGCAGGTAAGGAGGAGGCAGAAGCACAGGATTGTTTGCTTCCAGATGGGAGGGCAAATCTGAGAGCTGGGCTGTAACAGATCCGCCAAGAGAATAAACAGTAACTTCACAACTGCTTATGTTTTGCTGTTTTTTAAAACTCAAACGACTTTGTTACTGAAGCTTATATAGTTAAATCTGTCAGAGACCTTAGTTTTAAGTGCAGTTTTACCTCAATGAGCATATAATATTAATGGGTTTGAGTTCTTGAAACATGATTTAAGAATGTCATCATACTCCTTGGCAAAGACACAGAAACCTTTACAAACACTCATACTCGTGGCCCCTTTTCCTTCTGCTGCCTACAAAATACAAGGACTGGCTGAAGCTCAGTGGAGTCTGCTGCTGCAAACTGAAAGTGGGACTTTAAGGAGGTGAATTCTCCTTCTCTTCCTCATCCTGGAGCAGGAAAATCTCTTCCTAAGTGCCTTGTTTTCTAACAGACAGGAAAAGCATGGAGTATGAAGGAGGAGGTGACTCAGATCTGTTTGTTTCTTTCAATACCCCTGTCTCAAGGACAACTGAAACTTGTAGAAAAAAAAATGTATCTGTTTAGCAAACCAAGCCAAGCTTCTTTAACACAACAGAAGTGAAATTTAAATGCTACGACCAGACCAGAATTCCATCTGAATGCTCTGCATGTTTGTTGCTGTTTCTCCCGAAGTCCCTGAAGTGCTTTGCTGGCTCAACGAGCCTGACCAGTCTGTAGCTGATGCAGCAGGAGCCCAGTTCCAGGGAAGCAGGGGCCGGGTGCTGGAGCCACATTAACCAACAGCGCCAGCTGGAGTCCTGTGTGTCACATCCGCAGGGAGTTTGGGAAGAGCTTTCCACTAGGATATCACTTCTCCCAGTCAGATTCCCTTGGAGCCAACCAGAGTTTTGTCAATCTATTAAAAACTCATTTCTCTTTATCAGTAAATAAGTGTGTTTTCTCTGTGACTAGACAATATAGGCATGGGTCCATGTCACAAGTGCCCAGCATTATAATTATATTTGGACTCAAATGTTATTTCAGTTTTCTGGACTTTGTTCTACACTATTAGGAGAAGTGCAGTTATAGAGGGTCCCCAGACTGGATATGGGGAGGATTCGGTGTGGATATATAACAGCAAAGATCTGGATTATAAATGGCACTGGCTGAAAAGACAGCATAGAAAATACCTTTAAGGTCTAGTATTTGATTTAATCCTCATTAATTTGTGGGGGAAAAAAACTCTTGTGCAAAAAAAAATGTTTTTAATACAGAACTAGAGAACTAGAGCAACTAAAGAGTTCACAACATTAGGGATTTGGGTATTGAATTTTCACAAAGCCTATTTAGTTGAGTACTGGATATCAGATTTATGCCCATGGAGATAATGTAAGTATATTTTTGCATATTAGATATGCCATCATAGTTAAATACATCAAATCAGGATGAATTACTCATGTTGGTTATATAGTCCTACTTGCACCATGCTAGGAAATGCTTTAAGGAAAGGGAAGTGTGTTCCTAAGCATAGTGAATATAGTGACATACCACAGCTGAACATCTGCAAACACATCATGGGTGAAAAATCCCGGCTTTCCCTTCTGCTGCAGCTCCAGGACACGTACTCCAAGAGCGGCATCGCTTGTCTCACCGGGGAGGAAATCGGAAATTCCATCCAAAACTTGGATGAAATTGAAAGCGAAGACAGAGAAGCTGATCCCTGCTGGCAAGTAAAGTGGCACCTGGGAAAGTTAATTAAAAAGGTATTTGGGAACACTGTGCTTGATGATATTACAGCTGAAAGAATCCTAATAGCAGAATAAAGGAGGCTCTCAGATTGTTTTATTGCAAAGCTGCAGTCAGACCACAGCTTCAGCTGCAAAGCACTTGCACTGAAGACAAAAAAAAAACCCCTAATAGTGGTTTCACTACATTCAGTAAATAATAAAGCAAAGACAATCAGCTTTAACTAAGCAGATTTCAGTGATAGATGGGCTTGTCTGAAATACTTTAGGGTGGAAGCGTTTGACTCCAGCTTGCTTTCAACCTGACTGTGCAGATCATGGTGCTAGCAGAGCTGTCACTGCCCTTTTGGAAATAAAGGGAGATTGGGATGAGAAATGAGATTAAATGTAACACAGGGGGAGGTACAAAGGTGCCTGAGGAATGGTCTAGTCATGAGCTGTGTAATGCAGTGGGAAAGAGCAAGTGAGCACAACAGCATCAGGCACAGCACGTTCCCAGCGCACATTCAGAGAGAAGAAAATCATTCTGGCTGTAAAAATCAGAAAGGCTAAAATCTTCTGGAATAGTTTTTAAAATCCCATCTCCAGCACATAAACAAGCTTATCCATAAAAATTCACTTCTGGCTGAAACTTACCTGGCAAATCTTGCAGCCTCTGTTTGTGTTCGGAGATCTTGGCTCCTTTGGTGGAAGTTCTGCCAGTGAAGTCCCTGAACTTCTTAATAGAGAAAACATTGTTTTATTTGGTGGACATTTACACATCTAATATACTACTAGCTCCCTGATTGCTTTAAAAAAATGTAGCCTGGGTGCCAGAGATAATAAATTACAACAATTACGATACTAGTAATAATAATAGGATAGTTAGTAAGTGGCAGTATGGGGCCCATGTTAAGTCACCCAGGTAAATCATCTCAAACCATCACCACACTTGCTGCAGCTCCACCACCATTTGTAACCAAACTGGTTTGTTTCAGCAGTCAGCAAACAGCTGTAAAGGAGGGGAATGCACAAAGTAAGATGTGCTGCCTAACAGCTTAGGTAGATGGGTAGAGATATAAAAATGAATTTAATTTCTCAGAGCTAAGATCCTACAAAAGTGCACACTGCCAAGTGTTCTGCAAATGGAAGCTGGTGCTCACAGTATTTCTTATTTGAGAGAAGCATGAGGGTCAGATTTTCCAATAATCTTATGCCTGAGCTCTCCTGAAAATATTTTCCCATATATTTCATTACATATTCATTTCATTACATAAAACATATAAATGGAGAAATACTTTATTACAAGAAATTAATAGGCTTTGCTTAATTTGCTTGTTGATCAAATCAAGAATACACTTTATTAATGAGTTTGTAAGAGGAGTGTCTTTATCCTGCACCTGTCACCTTCAGCTGTTAAACTAATTTCTTTTTCTCTGTGTGTGTTGGCAGATGATGTCGAAAAGCTACGAGGAAAACATATCTGCAATCAACGGTATAATAATTTTATTATCTTTGACTAAAAGAAGCTGCTAGTGGTACCTGATGTGTAGCAACTCAAATTATTTTTAAGTGAAGAAAACTGACTAAAATCTTGTACTGGCATCAAGCCACCAAAAATATGATTACTTATTACTAGAATTAGTAACTTAGAAGTAAATTTTCAGGAACCAAAAATATGGTCAAGTGGTTGGAGCAAGGTAACCAAGGTGGACACAAAGGACTCAGCCTCTGGGCCTCAGTCCCATGGCGTTGTGGGGACATTTAAATAGTCTTCCCAGTATTCCAGCTCCTGGAACAAGCAGCACAGAGCTGCTGGATGCAGAGATCAGTTAAGGAATAGCTCTGCTGAAGCTCATATAGCTCTAAAGATGCTGGGCAAAGGCATTACAACCTACAAGTGGAAGTTCAGAGTGAAAGGTAGGAATAATTAACCATAAAATACACTATTATGGGTTATTTTATCTCTTGATAATTTGAAGGTGGGAGAAGGAGAAAAAGAAGAACAAAGAGGCACATAAAGACATTTCAAGGAGAGCAAGAAGAGCAAAAGAGGAATTTGAGCCTTATTAGCCAACATATAGCATTCAGTTTGTGATTTAGTTAAAAAAATGACGTACCTAATTCCTTAAAATCAAGTCAGATGGGACAGATGTGCTTCTAATGTTCTTGCTTTTGATGTGGGATTTTCTTTCCTTGTCTTCCCTTAGCTGAAAGAACTCTGGCACTGTCACACACCGACAGGCAGCAGCAGCCACGTGGTCCCATCCACAGGGTCGCGGCGCATCTGACGGGCAGCAACAACAGGAGGAGTTCCCTGTCCACACGCTGTAAGGGAAAACCTTTAAAACACCTCAGAGAACACAGAAATGACTCTCCCATTACTAGCTTCATGCTTGCATATAGTTTTTAATACTTGTATTGAGTTAAGAGTAGGAAACAAATCATAAAAATGTCATCTTGCCCCAGACATTGGTTTTTTTCTGCTAATTCTCAAGAAACAGGGAGAAAGCCCGTTTCCTCTGGGTGCCTCCCTAATTTTTCTTTTGGAGCCTTTATTAGGGGAAAAAAAATTAATGTCCTTCTTCCTAATATTAAGTTTTCCTCTTTCTTTCCACTTCTTTTAGCTGGAGTCCCAGCTGCTATGGTGACAGACCTATTAGAAATGAGACAGGAGAACTTTGACATTCAGGCCATGTTAATGAAGGGCTTGATAGGGTTTCTTCAGCTTCAGAGGGTATCAGACACTAATGGCTATTTTAACTTTGTTACTAAGTAATAACATAATTTTTTTCTCTTATTTGGGGGCACAAGAGTTGAAAAAAAAGGCAGTTCATGTTGATTCTTACATAGATCTCAGAGCTTATTTATGGACTGTCAGTTTGTTGTGAGAATGGACGTAATGAACCACCGTGAAGAGCGGGTTTCCTTACTTTGTTATTATCCTCAACCAGCAGACACCTGGCTTCACTAGCTAGTTTTTAAGTTAACACTTCTCTCTCTCTTTTTTTCTTTTCCCCCAAGTAGATCTCTTGCCCAGAAGGGGGATTGGACATAAAATAAACTGGGAATCATCAAGGAAGACCCACTCTTTCCTTTACAACGTGGAGCTGAGAAATGGCGAGTTAGTGATACCCCAGACGGGCTTTTATTACATCTACTCACAAATTTACTTTCGCTTCCGTGAAAATGAGAATGAGGATTCAGATGTGTTGGGACAAATCAGGAACCCCAAACAGCTGGTCCAGTACGTTTACCGACTGACCAATTACCCTGAGCCCATTTTGCTCATGAAAAGTGCAAGAACAAGCTGCTGGTCTAAGAAGGCGGAATATGGACTTTATTCCACCTACCAAGGTGGTGTGTTTCAGCTGAAAAGAGAGGATAGGATTTTTGTCTCTGTCAGTAACAGCGACTTAGTTGACATGGACAAAGAAGCAAGTTTTTTTGGAGCCTTTATGATCGGCTAAAAGAGAAAAAACCACGCCTCCAAAGGATCCAGTTTTCCTATTCAGGACCAGCTTAAAATTCTGTAAAATAGGGGATAATAAGCAGAAAACTGTATCAATACCAGCAGCAGCAGACTCCCCTTTTCTCAGTTCGCCCATCGCGAGGTCCAAGCGTGCCGAGTTCTCCCCCGCCAGCCGGGAAGAGCAGCAGCAGCTGGCTGTGAGTGGCACCGATTTGTGCAGGCACAGGCACCACTGCCCCACCAGGCTGGGGATGTGAGAGGGTTTCACACCCCACAGATGATACCTTTGGCCACAACCCCAGGCAGGTAAGCGCTCACCACCAGCAGAGATGCTCCGCAGCAGCTCACCTGCGGCAGGTGGGATGGCGGATGTTCCAGGTCCGGTTACTCAAGGCTCAGACTGGATATCAAATTTTACTTGTGGTCTCCGCTGTGGGACCCTGTCTTGAATATCTCAGCTCCTGTATGGAGCCTTTGTAAATACTGCTTCCCAAGTGCCCATGGAAAAAAAAAAGTTTTTGTTTGAACACGAGTTTTACAGAAGTTTAAAGACCATCAGAAAATCAAGCTGCACATCTTCCATCTCATCTTACAAAACACTCGAGCACCTAATTAATTTTAAGCACATGAACAGCCTGACTAAAGGTATCCACATGCTTAAAATTAAGTATTTGCTTAAGTGTTTTTTAGGATCGTGTCTTGAGTAAAAACATTAGTCTTGTCTTATTTAGGATATTGTACATAAAAACAGCTGCTGAAATGGCACAGAAGAGCTTTTGAAATCAATCTGTGTCTTGATCAATGTATTATAAAAGTGCCTATTTACTTAATTACTGTGCTGCAAACATTTCACCAGGCTTTCAATAAGTTCAGTAATGTACTTGCTGCTACACTTGTTGACAGCAAGTACTTGATCCAGAAAAAAAAGTGGTTTTTTGTAAATACTGAATTTTATGAAAAATTTGCCCCAAATTAAGCATGACGTGGTTCTTTCATGTTTATTTGTACTGGCCTTATTTAGTAGGATGTAATTCAGAATAACACACCCCGATGACTAACATTTTTAGGAAAACAGGCACAACTATCCATACTTAAATGTTGCTTTTTAAAGTAATGCTGTTATGATTTGGTTCTGGTTTGTTTTTTTTTGGGGGGGGGGTGAAATTTTTTCATAGTTTTGTTAGATAATTTTTTTTTTAAAAATGGCCACTATATTTTTTAACTCTTCAAGAAGAACTATTCTGTATTACAAAGATTTGAAATTTCAAGTTCTATGGGCTGGATTCACAGTGTGAAATTACTAGTGTAATCAGCACATCTGCAGCATTGTCAGAGCATCTGGAGCAACAGCAATTTG
This sequence comes from Pyrocephalus nanus, assembly GCA_038380795.1. Classification (NCBI taxonomy): domain Eukaryota; kingdom Metazoa; phylum Chordata; class Aves; order Passeriformes; family Tyrannidae; genus Pyrocephalus; species Pyrocephalus nanus. The sequence goes on along the minus strand of CM076270.1, from coordinate 4,875,066 downwards.
CACCATGAATACATTTTGCCCAGATTCAGAGAAAAAAAGCGGGGAAGAGAAGGTAGAAGTAAAAAAAACCAACCAACCAACCAACCAACCAAACAAAACCCAAAAACAAACAAAAAAAACCCCAACCAAACCACCACAGAGGAAAAGGAAGACAGTTCTGCAAATGCCACTTTACATAAACAGAGTGATGCCAGTAGAAAGTCTGGCTGTCTGTTTTGAATGCACCAAGGTTGCCGTGGGAACCCTCACATTCACCTGCACGTTCTGGTAATTAAATCCCCGAGCAGCCCCTGCACATGGGCCCCACGAGTAAAGATGCTCGTTCATCCTACTACTCAGTCAACAAGAGGAAATTAATAGACACGAGCCCCTGCGTTTGTTTTGCCATTCAGAAAAGAAGGTGTGTTGGTTGACTTAAAAACCTCTGTTGGAGTAGCAAAAGAGGGAATTTCAGGAATACCCTCCTTTAGACAGGTTAGGGCAACAAAGCACACCACTGTAAGCCTGAAATAAGAGTTGTAAATTTTGCCTGCTGGTTTAACAGTGTCACACACACTGTTTTCAGTGGTAAGCAAATATGTGAAATTCTTCACCATTTACTTTGATATGCTTTGGTTTGCCTCCTTTTGAAATCATCTGTTTTGACAGAGAACAGAAAATATTTTTGAGGTTTTCTTTCTGATTTCAGTATTTAATTCAGGAATTTTCTGCCTGCCAGAAAAGGCTGGGAGAACAGAGCCATTCCCTGCATACCTGTATGTCTGCTGTCTTGGAGAAATGACTTTTGTAAGTTCTCCTTGCAAATGGACAGAGCCTTCCAATCTCAGCACCGGACTGGCCCATGTTGTCAGGTTTGAGGTGGCTTTTTTTGAAATTTACTATATTAATAATTTTAAAAATTTTTTTAAAGACATGCTTTTTTTTTTTTTAGGAACTTATTTGAATAGAAATTTATTTGAACTGTGAAAAAGTTTTTCAGATTTACTGGTGGCAGCTTAGAGTCAGAAACCCTCCCCATGGCAAAGAACCAATCTGTGTAATGTGGAGTCGTGGCTGCTAGAAGGGACTGGAAGGAATCCATGGGGGACTCCACAAACCTGCAGCTGATGCTAAGACAGACTATTACAAACAGATTTTCTTTCTCCATGTGCTGTCTTTAAATCTCAATTAACACCATGTCTGCTGTCACTGGGGAGATGCTCCCTGGCTTTACCTTCCTTTGTTACCTAAATGTACATATTTGTGGTCTCTGCATGCAGAGCATAACACAACAGGAAATACAGATAGTCATTGGAATAATCCAAAAGCATGCTTGACAGATATTATCTTTGTGGGTTGTTATCAAGGAATAGAAGACAGGACACGTTGGAAGAAGACTGGAAAAACATAGTAAGTTCTGTTTGTATCATATCCTGAATCATACCTTTCATCTCATTTTATGCTGAATAGCAAATGTAGCAAATTTTTTATTTGTGGATGTGGGTTGCATTAACGTGTGAATATTGTAAATTTTTCTATATGCTTTTTATATAAAATGTTTTTACTAAATAGTTATTTAGTCTTGCGGTGATTATTGGTGTTTGTTATCCTGTGGCTTCCACAACAACCCTGTCGTAAATAATTTCCCTGACATTGATTGGTATCAGATGCAATCCATTAAATGCCACAAATGGTTGCAATGCAAAGGACAAAACTGCAAACCATTGAGCAATGCCATGTTGTGTAATCCCATCTAACTGGCTTCCAGACCTCAGTTAGTGAACAGCATCTGGAAGCAGTATAAAAACGACCTTGTGACCAGATAATACAAAATCTGAGCACTTCCTTTTAAGTTCATGTTTCTGGGCTTTGGCAGTTATTTAAGCACTGGGAATTTTTCTTTAGTAGAGAAATACCTGATCTTTACCCATACCAAACTACAGTAGGAGATATTTGTTCAGCCTGGAGAAGAGAAGGCTCAGGAAGACCTAAAAGCATCTTCGGGGCCTGTGGTGGGCTACAAGAGAGCTGAAGGGGGACTTTGGAGAAAGGCTTGTAGTGACAGCACAAGGGGAAATGGCTTCACTCTGACAGAGGGCACGGTTAGATTCCCTGTGAGAGTGGGGTGGCCCTGGCACAGGTTGCCCAGAGAAGCTGTGGCTGCCCCATCCCTGAAAGTGTCCAAGGCCAGGTTGGACGGAGCTTGGAGCAACCTGGGATAGTGGCAGGGGAGTTGGAACCACGACACCAATGGACCCTGTTCTCTCTCCAGTTGGTGAATGAGTCTAATGAAGAGGGACAGGAATGCCCAGGGTGTGACCTGGTGACACAGTCAGCTGAAACACAGCAAAAAGCTGAGACTAAAACAGCTGCCTCTGAATTAGTGACCTCAGAGCACAGCTTTGCTGATAATAAACCAGCACTGTTTTGAAGTCTGTTTGCAGATATCTACTGCCATATAAACAACTGTAAAGTAATTTGAGCCCATTCTGGGTTTTACATTATTAAGCTGGATTACCGCTGTTTCATCAATGCTCCTCACAGGATGATGGTTGCTAAACCATAACCTTTGAAAACATACACCAGGTGCTACCTTCTGTTCTAAAACACATTTATAATAGCAGGCAAAACACCCTTTGTCCTGGATATAATAAAAATACTGCATTTGCTTTTCTCTGGAGTTGTTGAAGGTGCATCAATTTAAAATGAAACTCTACCTTGGAGTCTGTTTCTTCTTTTCTCCACAATAAACACATAATCATTCTATATTCAAAGCTTTCAGACATTTCCATGACAACAAAAAATGATATAAACAAGAATTAGAACATTATTGGAAGAGGAGATAATGGACAGAATGGAACATACAAGAGAGACCTCAAAACTCCATAAATAGAAACCCCCTTCTACCTCATCTCCAGTACTCAATACAGCTTTGAAGCTATTGAAGATAAACACCTATATTTTAAGAGTTCCATGAAAGGTAAATGTCCAGTATAATGTGGGGGTTTTAATTATTTTTTAAATATCTGTCTTGTTCATACATTCAGCTAGTGGATAAAACTGAATATAAAGTACTTAAATTCTGCCTCTTTCTGTCCATTTGTCTCATTCCAATAAGACCAGTGACTTCACTCTTATCTTGCTGGCAACATAAAACTAATGTTCTTGCAGGTGAGGGCTAACAGACAACTTTTGGGAGCCTAAAGCCATCTTCTCTCACAGCTCTTACATCTTCTATCACACCATCTGCACCACTGTCCTTTAGCATACACAAAGCAGAGGCAGTAATCCATTATCGTGTAAAGTTTGTGGGATGACAGTTCTGGCCTGCAGTTGACAAAGAAATCAGAAAGAATCAGAAAACTAAAACTGCTTTTCTTCTCTCTCAGTTGACATTTTTTCTAGTCCTGTCCCTGTGCAGGAAAAGCAGCCAGAGAAGCCCTTGACTCATGATACCCTTAAAAGAAGGAAATCGATGTTGGGAGATTCAAAACACAACTGCCAGGTCTCATCCAAGTGGCTCATCACTCAGCACACCAGGAATTACGTGTTAAATCATTGCATTACAAGCTCAAGTTGTCTGGAGTATACAAACCTGGTGCTACGTCACTTTTGAACTTGATTTTGCCACACGCACCATAGTTACAGTATCATTTTAATAAGGAGTAAATGATTTTCCTAAAAAAAAAAAAAAAAAAAAAAAGGAAATTTTCGTTTTTTACAATATACAGCTCAGCAAAAACTGGAAGCATTTCATGAGAATGAGGGATGCTCTCTATATAGAAAACTCACATTTATAACTTCAGGCCATTTTCTCTGGTAAATATCAACATCCTGCAACTGAAACCACTGGTCAGAGAAAAACTATTAAAAAAAAAGATTTATAAGATTACAAAGATTTTATAAGATTTGGCATCCTAACTACAGAAGCAGTTATCTCCATAATATATTGCAATGTCATGTAAATTAGATTGGGGACACAATTCTAATATGAACTAACTGTATGCTGGTGGCATAAAGCCCATGATTTTTTGTCAGAAACATATAACACAACTCTATAGGCAGCCGGATAGACAAAGTGAGAAGTACATTAGGCTCTTCCTCCTTTTCAACTGAAATTAATCTGTAGCCATCCCTCATAAAATTCAGCAACTGTTGAGTAACTTCCTACAAAACTGTCTCACAGTTCAAGAGCAGGAATGATGAACACTGATCCCAGTGAGAATGCAAAAATATATCATCCAAATTAGGCTGTGGACAAGGCACTAAGGCTAATGCTTGCACGATTACAGAAAGCAAATTACAAAGAACATGTACAGGCAGAGTAACTTGGTGTTGTATCACAGCACGCTTGAGATCTGCCCACCCTTAAATAAAGCTCTGCAGCTAGGAAGGCTAGAGAGGTGTACACATGTGAGTGCTCCTGGAAAAACAGCATAAACCCCTTCCTTGGCTGAACTGGATGAGGCTTGGAGCAACCTGGTCTAGTGGAAGGTGTCTGTGCCCATGGCAGGGGGTTGGAACGAGATGAGCTTTAAGGTCCCTTCCAACCCAAACCATTCTGTGATTCTGTGGTCAATCCAGATACCAACATGGGTTAAGAGCACTGGTTGCCACCTCAGAGATGCAGCCTCTGTGGATAGACAGAAATGAAAACTGATAGTGCCACAGTGCACATTCCCTGACAATTTGTGGGCACAGGTTGGAAAAGGGGAGAGATGAACCCTGTACAGATGTGCAAGGGGTCACTTTACTGTCCCTGGTCTCACCTTGTACTGCTTCCATTTTACTTCCTTTTGGGTACAGCATTGTCCTTTGAGTCTGCAGCTGGGAAAACACACGGTTCTGATGTCTGTGTCTGCAAAGGGCAGAGAGTAGGACAGCAGCCACACGCCGAATCGAAATTTAATTGCAGGTAAATCATATGGGAGCGGGTGACTACTGCAGCTTCGCTGAACTGGAGCCTCGCCGGGCTCCTGCCAAGACCCAAGGGCAGAGCAAAGATACGGAGTGAGGAGGCAGGGATCGCACCCGCCGCCGCGGTCCCGGTGGGATGTGCGGTGAGGGGATGCTCGGCTGAGGGGATGCTCGGCTGAGGGGATGTGCGAGGGGACAGAGCCCTGAGAGCGGCGGACGAGGGACGGTCCCGCCGCTCCGAGAGCACCGCCAGGCGGGACCCGCACCTGCCCGGGCGGGGCAAGCAGCGAGGGGCGGACCGGGAGCGCCGGACCCGGCGGGGTGGGTGAGTCCTCCCGCGCCGGGGGGCTCGGGAAGAAAGTTTAAATGCCGGTGCCGGCGCGGGTGGAGAGGCCGCCCGGGGGTCGCGGGGCCGCCCCACGGCTCGTGTGACGCGCGGCGAGAGCCCGCCCGCCCCGGGCCGGGGGGAGCCACAGTGCCCGGGAGAGGCGGAGCGGGGCCGCCCGTCCCTCCCCGCCCCCGGCCCCGCACCTGCCCGGGCGCGCAGCGGCGAGGGGACCGCGCGGGGCCGGGCCGCGCCGCGCCGGGCGGGGATGCGCATCCCTTGGCGGCAGGATGCCGGAGGGGAGCGCGGGCGGCCGCGGCGCGGAGAACCGGACGGGCGCCGAGGCCCCGCAGCACCTGTTCCCCGTGCCCGTGCTCACCGGCATCACCGTCGCCTGCGTCCTGCTCTTCGTCATCGGGATCATCGGCAACCTCATGACCATGCTGGTGGTGTCGCGGTTCCGGGACATGAGGACCACCACCAACTTCTACCTGTCCAGCATGGCCTTCTCCGACCTGCTCATCTTCCTCTGCATGCCCCTGGACCTCTTCCGCCTCTGGCAGTACCGGCCCTGGAACTTCGGGGACCTCCTCTGCAAGCTGTTCCAGTTCATCAGCGAGAGCTGCACCTACTCCACCATCCTCAACATCACGGCGCTCAGCGTGGAGCGGTACGTTGCCATCTGCTTCCCCCTCCGAGCTAAAGTCATCATCACCAAGGGGAAGGTCAAGCTGGTCATCCTCTTCCTCTGGGCAGTCTCCTTCATCAGCGCCGGACCCATCTTCATCCTGGTGGGGGTCGAGCACGAGAACGGCACGAACCCCCTGAGCACCAACGAGTGCAGAGCCACCGAGTACGCCATCCGCTCGGGGCTCCTCACCATCATGGTCTGGACCTCCAGCATCTTCTTTTTCCTGCCCGTGTTCTGCCTGACCGTGCTGTACAGCCTCATCGGGAGGAAGCTCTGGCGGAGGAAGAGAAAGAACATCGGTCTAAACACCGTCATCAGGGATAAGAACAACAAACAAACTGTGAAAATGTTAGGTACGAGTCTCCTTGCTCTGTTGAGTCTCCTTGCTCTGTTTTTCCAAAGGATGTGTGTGCTTCCCTGTGTGTGTGTGTGAGAGAGAGAAAGACTGAGAGCTCTCTGGTAGTTTACTATAGTTGCTTCCAAAGGAAAGCATTTATTAAAAATCTTCCAGGCAAAGGGATAAACCTCCAGGAATCTGTAGATTAACTCTCCTCATCCCTTAGATTTATTCCTAACTGATTTGAGCTGGGGACTCCCAAACAGTTAAACAAACGTTAATAACAATCCCTGACAAGGACAAATACTACAGTTATAATTAGCTTGTGCCCTGGAGATTTTTGAGAATTTTTGCTCTTTGGTTGTAGATACCGATGTTATTTACAGAAGAACAGTTTATTTGATTTTTAAACAGAACTAAACCCTTCTGAAACCATGAAGTTGACTGCAGACTAAGTAGGCAGGGCACGATGTGCACTTTGTGCAGATTTGTATGAAAAGAGTATCAAGGTTTTAGCAAATTGGAATTATTTCCTACCATGGCTGTATAAGCTTATGAAAATTAATCTGAATTTTTACATTAGCCAAACAGCAGGATGTGCTGAGCCCAGAGCCTTGTGTCTCCTTTGAGGTCTGTGGTGCTGTAAAATCTCACTGACTGTAAGAAAACAGGATCAAGACAACAGACAGTGTTATGCCTAACTTTGTAAATTAACATTGCTGAATGCTTTAAACAGCAGTTCTAATTGGCACGTGGAAACACAAATTTTAACATAGGAAGTCATTGCATGTGGTGGGAGTTTGATGAACAAAACCAAAAAAGTTGTTCTGCAGTTCAGTGTCTGAAAACTGCAGAATCCTGCTGCTGCTGCTGCTGCGTACTTTTAAAGCCAAAAGTCCTCCGCAGTGCAAGTCATCCCATGGATTTCAGGGGGGATGTGATGCTCTGCAGGAAGAAGGTTTCATGGGCAGCAGCTCTGCTGTGCTCCTTTCAGTGGGGTTGGAGTGGTGGGCTAATGAGCCAGACAAGAGGTGGCAGTGAGTCCTAAGGACTTTAATTGTCAAACAGGAGCCTAACTGATTTTTTGTTCATGTCCTAATTTATTACCATGCAACTGCAGGAAGAATAATAAAACCCACAGCATTCTTTGTGCCCTTTCAGCTACGTTTTGTGATCAATAGAATTACCTCAGTCTGCTAAACGTGACCTTGGAAGTAATTAATCATTTACACTTCTGAGGTTCAGGATTATGAATCTCCACTTACCATAAGTAAATTACATATATTACTACCGTGTTTATATTTCCATAAAGATCTTGAAATACTTACGACTGTTTATTCCTACCCTGAAGTATTGCCACAAGCATTGCAATATTTCAGTCACCTTTTTTTTTTTCCTTTTACAAGGTCTGAGAACAGCAAGCAGTGGCAAGACTATGACAGAGGGCCAATATTCCCTAAATGATAACAGTCTGACGCCTGATGGAAAGGTGGAAAGAAGTTAGTGAGGGCTCAGTAGCATCAGATGCTCATTGCAGTCTAATCTCATTGATGGTAATGTTCTGCTTAAAATTTAGAAGGCACTTTCTAAGCCTTTAGCAAGTCATGGAACATCAAGTAAATGGGATTAGCATCAACACTTCTCTTAAACTGTAGAGAAAGGTTATGCTTGTGGGTCTGCAATTAAACACCTAAATGTATAGCCCAGCTTGCAAAGGAGTTATCATATCCCATTCCTATTGAAATCCGTGGTATTCTTTCTGCATGAATGAAGATCAAACTGTAAAAGCCTGACTAGGCATATGGCAAGCCTTCATGTACTTAAAATTCTACTCATAATAGACTGTGCTTAAAATACTGTTCATAACGACCATCACGGTGACATTCATTACATGGATTCATGAGAACACAAGGCCAGGCTGGACAGGGCTTGGAGCAACCTGGTCCAGTGGAAGGTGTCCCTGCCCATGGCAAGGGGTTGGAATGAGGTGATCTTTAAGGTCCCTTCCAGCCCAAACCATTCTGTGACTCTATGAACAGGTTAACTGTAAAAACTGCTCAAGAATGTCAGAAACCCTTGCCCGAGTTTTCTGGTTTTTCTCTCTTTAGTGTATTAATAGATACACTCAAAGAAATATGAAAAATAATAAAGGTCAAAGGCACACAGGAAATGAACAGAAAAAGTTTTCCTTTCTCTTGGATGAAAATTCAAATGGGCCACTGTTCAGAGATATGCAGACATTCCTATTGCTCTACAGACATGACATTTACATGTAAATGCAACCACAATGGTAGTGTAATATTACAGATACACTGTATAACCATAAATATGCAGTTATACACTATATATTTAGTTTTACTCTTCTCAGGATTAAGTCATGTTCTAAAAAATGGACAAACTGGAGGAGTGCACCACTCTCTTGTTCTTACCTTGGCACATGTGCTCTACAAGTCCACATTCTGGTGTTTTGTTTTACTTTGAGGCCTTTGCCATAAACAATTTTGCTTTGCCTTAAATAATTTTGCATCCCAGTGATTACATTCTTCACTATAAGTCACAGTGCTGAGTCTATCACATATCATTTGCTTTTGTTAAACACTGTGGACAATAAATTGTTATGCTTTTTTGTTTTGGTCACCATTTGGATTCTTTAATTCTCTGTTGATGCAAACATAAGTATTACAGGTCAGAAGCTTGCTACATCAGGTTAGCTGGGCAACATTCAGGAAGCCTGCTTAGGTATGATCAGTGTCTATTAAGTATCACTAATTTATAATCTCAGGGAATATATTGAGAGACACACAACTAATATCTTAGGGGATGTATTTTCACACTTTAGACTAATTTGCTAAAGGAATAGAACTTTAAAGGAGAATGTTAACCACCTGTTTGTTAATACTCACACTTAACACAATTTCTTCTGCTGTTTTTATTTTAGTTGTGGTGGTATTTGCTTTCATACTCTGCTGGTTGCCTTTTCACGTAGGACGATACTTATTTTCCAAATCCTTCGAAGCTGGATCCTGGGAGATAACAGTGATCAGCCAGTACTGCAACCTGGTGTCCTTTGTCCTCTTCTACCTTAGTGCAGCCATCAACCCCATCCTCTACAACATCATGTCCAAGAAGTACCGTGTGGCCGCCTGCCGCCTGTTCGGACTCAAACCCCTCCCAAGGAAAAGACTCTCCAGCACAAAGCAGGAAAGTTCTCGTGTGTGGACAGAGTCGAGTGTCATCACATGACACGAGGTTTCCAGAGCTGGTGCATCACTCACTGCATTTCCCAGAAAGCCATAACCAGAAGGGAAAGAGGGCAAGAAACGGGAACCGGAATGTTAAAGCCGTACTTTTGTCATCGTCTGGATCCGCTGAAAGATGTAACGCAAAGATTCAAGGACACAACAGACTAAACTCTGAGACTATAAAAGGAGACAAACGGTCACAGAATTTGGAAACACTCAAGTATTATTTGTCTGCTGCTTTTGCCCATACGAATTTTTAATGTTGACTTTAGCCCAGATCCAGGCTGTGCCCTCCTGACCGAACGTGGCCCACTTCACTCGAGAGCTTGTACGACTTCAGTAGCAGCCAGTTCGAGCTGAATGTTTCCAGATTTAGCTTTAGTTTTGCTAAGAATTTTGCTACCATATAACCAGACCCTAGAGAGAGAAAACGGAATTGCCTTTTTGGAGTAGTAAACATGAAATTTGATACACTTTTCATAATCTTGATTTTTAAATAAGCTCACATTTTTCTCAGAAGGAGGAAAATGATTTCTTAAAAAAAAAAAAAAAAAGAAAAAAGGAGAGGTAAAATGGTTAATTTTAAAACATGCTAAAAGTAAATGACCTTCATGTCACGTCCAAGTAGAAAGGAAACAAAAAAATGCCTTCACAGAAGTGGCTTACAACATGAATGTACTGAAATATTTTTTTTAAAATATATGTCAGTGGGACAAGGACAGGGCTGACTTCGAGACTGCAGTGATGCTATAAAAATGTGGAATGCAATCTCCCACCAAAGTCTTTTTTTTTTTTTTTAATATATACTAGCTAAATCATCTGTATGTATTTTGTTCTATTTGACTGTGAATGACACGACGTGGTTGAACTTGGAAGCTTTTAGTTGTTTTGGTGTTTGTAATGAGTTTGTGGCTACCTGTCCCTAACTGTGCCCCTCCATACCCCAAAGTTTGGTGAGGACAGGTCTCCCGCTTGTAAACTCCTCCCCCATTTCTGTTTGAAGTCTATCAGCCTGTTCCCAGTCCCAAATGCCCCCATAAAGCCCAGCGTGCAGTTGTACTAGTTTCTGAAGTATTGAATTGAGAACATTTTACATTTTTTAACCAATGTGACCTGAGAAAATAATAGAAAAACCTGCATTAAAGGACACAGGCAGACACATTCTCATACTTGATTCATAAAAATCTTAAATTAGATTTAAGTATGCCATTTCAAGGCAAACCAGAAAACGTTCCATCCTCTGTGCTAATAAATATGCCTTATATTGTCTCACCCACACAAGAATTTTGTGGTCCAGCTCATAGAGCTTCAGAGCATGCATGTGTGATAGCAGCTTTCTTGTTCACTTGGTTCCAGTATTCATCACCAGCTGGTCCACAACCAGTTCTCCATAATGAGTTTTCTGTTAGCAGAAGCTTTCCTGCCTTCAAACCCTCGTTCACACTGGGCCACTTTCCACCTGTTACACCTTTAGCTGGCGGTGCTGCTCAGGTAAAACTCACAAGAGAATTTGGCCTCCTCTGTATATACCACGTCTTCTCCTAGCACCTGGTGCTTTGCTGGGCTCAGGGGCTGGTTGCTGCTCCTTGGTGGCACCTGAGCCTGTGCCCTCCCCATCCCAGCGCTCGCAGGAGCGCGGGTTTGGTGTACACACACTGTACATTAAGGTACTGCAGAGCTACGGGATCATCTCCCACTTCCCCTCTAACCACATCCTCCTCACTGCCCATTTTGTTCTCTCACTCGTTGGCTGACGAGCAGATCTGATGGCAGATGTCATGCAACTCAGGGAAATGACGCTGGGGAATCTCAAAAGGACTGTGAAGATGTGAGCTCACTTATGACCCGTCTGTGTAAATGAACCCATCACACGTACCCGGCATCACATCAGCACTTCGAGTCTCAGCTGTGTCCGTGGTATTAAATGTGAACAGAAAAAGAAATAAAGTGATGAGACCCTTTATAACCTTACTGGCTCAGTGTTGGTGGAGGATTTGGTGTGATTCCCACAGGCTGGAGGGAGCTGGTCTCTGCTGGGTTGGCTCAGCACTGCCACGCGCTCTCCTCGCCCGTGGGAGCCCCGTGCAGACACGTTTAATTTCTCCATATAAACTACAAACACACTAATAACTTCATTTAGCCTGAACATTTTATCAGGAGAGACTGTAAATTTTAGCTAGGTACTGAAACAATGTGAAATTCCCACAACTTTGTGTATAGAATGAAATTTAAACATTTAACCTGGGGTCACAGAAGACAGAAAGAAAGGGACTGTCTCTTTCTTGGGAGGGAGGATGGGACTTCTTCCTTCCTTCTCACCGAGGAAACAGACTTGTTTCTGCAAGTTATTGGACATTTTGGCCAAATCTAGCAAAATACATGCATTTTTATTAAAGAAGAGTAGCCACTTTCATAGGACTCTTGCACAAGCAGAAAAATATTTCATATCTAGCAGGGAACACTTAAACATGTAACACACCCTGTAGCTGTCACAGGCAAGACACCAGCCATTAGTTTTGCTTCCCTCAGTACTAAAACTTTTCTATATAGACGTGGTAAAGCCAGCGGAGTCACATGCACGTGGTGACTGCAGGTGGGGAATAGAGACCACTGCTTCAAACTGGTACCAGTGCATAATGAACTGCTTTTATATGGAAAGCAAGGAAAAAAAACCCCAAAACCTGAATAACCTTCACTTTTGCACCATAAAATCCACTTTTGCCTGATGCCTCCAGAAAGGTACACACGTCCCCACCAGCACTGATGGATGAATCCAGCACTGCTAGTCTTCAAGGTTATTCATAGAATCACAGAACAGTTTGGGTTAAAAGGGACCTTAAAAGCTTTTTAGTTCCAATCCCCTGCCACGGGCAGGTTGCCACCCGCTAGATCAGGTTGCTCAGGGCCCCATCCAACCTGGTCTTGCCCAAGTTGCAAGAAATAACTTCACTGGAAAAAAAAAAAAAAAGTGTGAGCGGGATTTCAAGAGCATTTTTTACTGAAGAACAGCAAAGTCAGTCCAAGGTAGGTATCATCAATCTGTCTCAGGCAGTAACACGGGACAAGGTTCCTCCTGCCTTGTCTCTGGCAGGTTGTACAGGGGCAGAGGGGATGCTGCAGGCAGAGAGGGCAGTGGCAAACAACCTGTGCTGGCAGAGCAGTGCTGCCACTGGTCTCGTCTGTTCTCACCCACCACAGTTCTCAGCATGGACTGGCAAAAACTTTCAAGCAGAGAAAAAGCTTTTCTCCTCTACTTCCCAGAGTATTTCCACAGCAGCTCACGTTCCTGGCATCTTCTCCCCAAAGCCTTCCCTACATGAAAGAGCACAGGTGTGGCCCCCATCCTATTTAGGGTCTGGACGTGGTTTCTGAGATCCATTTTTCACGCAGGGAAGGCAAGAGCCCTTGCAGGCATTGGGTTGTTCATTAATGTGGCAGACAGGGTAGCTCTGCAGGAAGAGTTCTTTCAGAATCTTCAACCTTCCAATTCTGGAAACTCTTCTCTGTTGGAACAAACTTTGCCAGTTTTGACTGAAAAAAAAAAATAAAAACCATATAGAGACTTTAAGACTAAAAGTTATTGCTGTGCTTTTACTGACTTGTATGTCAGTAGCCCATAGAGGAAATGACTGGAAGTTCATTCATCAAACAGTTCCAATTTTAAAAGCTTTTCTTCCTCTACATTTTGTATCACAGCTTCACAAATAAACAAGAACACTTTGGCTGCATTTTATTTCTTGGCAGTGTGTTAAATTGGCGATGAAATAGGTCAAAAGGACTTTACCAAAAAGCTTCATTCATTTTAGAAAAGTACCTTTGATGGAGGCATGCACAGACAGAAAATCATGTCCTATTGTATTCTTGCCAAAAATAAAATATACTGGGAGAATAGCACCTGCATGTCAAAATGTGAGATGATTGATATTCAGCAGTTCTGTAAGTTTGTGTCAAATGACATTTGAATAAGCCCTATTTAAAGCAGCAGTTGTTAAATGCCTAAATACCCGGAAGAACCTCCTGCATCACCTGGAGGATTTTTGAGGAAGCTCACAGGTGTTGGCATGTCCTGGGCACTTCACAGTTTTACACTATTTGCTGTCAGGTACATGTAGCTGGAGTTACACACTGCCCAGCAGAACTCCAGCAGCACCTGGACAGCTGGAAGTTTGCAGGGCATTGATGTGAATTGTCTCTGCTCATTTAGGCAGGTCCATCATCCATCTGGGGCAGTGGTACATCCTTCTCCACCCCTCCCATCCCAGCCATCTCCTCCCACCTGTGCATTCCCACCTGATGTACTATAGCAGACCCCTTCCCAGCCCCACACACAGACCAGGAACTTCACAGGAGCAAAACAATTTCCTCACACAGACATGCTTGCCAATGGCTTTTCACCCTGAAACATGATTTCTGGTGTGAGACAGGTAAAACCTGCAGGGGTTTAGCTTTGTGCCCCATGTCCCTGGCCAAATTTTTGCCCAAAGCAGTTTGTTAAATGATGGTGTCCCACTGTGCCAGCTCTATTAGATCATAAAACCAGTCTCCAGAGCCTTGGTTGCTGCTGCTTATGAAAAAAAAAAAAACAAAACAAAACAGAAAAGCAAATGTTAGATCAGGGTTTGTCTCTCACCTCTGAATTGTGATTATGCAAGTACAGCGGAAGAGGATGAAGAAAAGGACAAATTTAATGTCTTCTATTATTGCAGGTTTAGAGGTTTCTGCAGTCAAGCCTTAGTCCAGTTGTCATTCCAGCACACATCAGCATTACCCAATAAAACTGACACTCTTGGGCATTTCACAGGCTTTCTCAGTGCTGGTTTTGCTCAGCAAGAAGAGGGTGGTTCTGCGGCACAATTTTGGAGAGCAAACACCTCCAGAGCCGCCGTGCACACTGATGTGCAGTGTCACCTGGATCCCATCCCTGACACAGTGCCAAGCTCTCACACTGCTGGCTGGGTGCAGGCTCGAGGAGCAAACACATGGTGAGCATTGTGTGGTATCCCAGAAAACCATGGGATGGGACAGGAACAACACTCAGAATCTCTAGTCTTCCCTGGTGATTTAGGCATTCATGGACAAGTCCCTGCATCCTTTACACATGGGGCTGACTCCAAACAGACATCAATGGTGGACCAGTGCCTGGCTCCCAGGACTGCTCCTCACGAGGAGGGTACCAGCTCCTAAATCAGCACCTAAACCACGCACTGCCCTGTGGCCAATCTCTGGCCTCTTGTTCTGTGCACAAATACACCCTACTACAGAGAGCTACAGGGTGCTCCTCTAGTTGTACTTGGAGATAAACCACTCTGTGTTTTGCCAAATGAAGGCATCTCATGGCTCCCCACGCCTGCTGTGATTCTTTCACTGGGAGCAAAATGAAGCTTTGGTGACGTGCGTGAGCCCAAAAGGCAAAATTGCTCTCAGAAATAAAGCACCCCACTCTCACCTTCAGGAGCTGCTCTGAGGGCTCAGGAGATGCTCTCCCAGCAATTGCCCCCACTTGAATGCTGCTGCATCAAAAGAGAGGAGCCTCTTTGCTCCCTTTGCTTTTGCCTCATGTTCTGATTGATTTTCTCATGATTGCGGTGCTGTCCACGAGAGAAAAGGCATGGCTATTTCCAAGCCTTTATCCACATTGTTCTTCCCTGCACAGCCTCCTTCCACTAATAACCTGGGGCTGCAAATCATCCCTCATTAGGGCAGGCAGGCAGGGACTCTTAACACCATGAGCCTGTTCTGCAATGAGGCTGCAGCACGACGAGCACGGGGGTACAGGGATTTAAATAGCTTTAACACAGCAGCATGACAAAAAAGGCAGCAAAAACTCATCCTACCAGTTCTCACTGAAGTTAAGCCAATATTCATGATCACACTCGGGCAGGCACCCTGCCCAGCAGAGAGCACCTGGGGTGACAAGGCTTTTTCTAAAATTCGCTGTGCTGTGCTGGGCACACGAGTGTGTGGGGCCATGAAAGGTGCAACTGCCTGAGCCAGTTTTGATGGAATATGCAGCTTTGAATCCACTGAACTACTTAGTTTGTGAAGAGAGAAGTGGGTACCCAGCCCAATGGTTTCCACGAGCCTTGGCAGCTCCAGGAGAGGAAGTGCTGGTGTGGGGCTCATCCCTGAGATGAGCAGCTGCCCTGAGCACCTCTGGTCTAATGCTGGTAATAGAGAACCATGGAATGGTTTGGGTTGAAAGGTACTTTAAAGACCATGGGCAGGGACATCTTCCACTAGACCAGGTTTGTCCAAGCCCCGTCCAACCCACTCCTTGAGCTGCAGTGATGGCTGGGCAGGCACCAAGCTGCATCCTGGGGACACCAGTGTGTAATGCAGGGCCTCTGAACACAGGACACCGCCACCAGCTCACAAGTATTTCATGGGAAGAAAGGGCATTTGAGCTATAAATTAATAAAGACAATATTTGCACTGGATTAGGGTGAATTTGTCAACTCTATTCACAAATTAATCCTCACAAGACTTCTGCATCCCTACTGTTTGCTCCCTTTTATTTGTGGAGAGCAATAGCTTTCATATGACAGAAAGTGAGAGAGATGAGCTAATAAAATTACCTAGAAATGACATCCACTGAGCACACTGACCCAAGCAGTTATTTATTAACCATGTCAGGAGACTTAAAAATAGTTTTGATTGCAGGCAAGACCATCTATGTCACCAATTAGCACAATAAATGTAACTACTCAAACTAATAACAGCACATTCACCTAAATAACAGCAGATCCCAGGCTAATCCACTGTGTTTAAAAGCATCTTGTGAAACCTCTTTTTATTTCACCCAGCCAAGAATCTGGGCACTATGAGAGCAATTGCCAAGAGCAGAAACAGATGTAATTGTTCAGAATTTATTAAATGCAATACCGATGAAATAGCCCTTTCAGGGGATCTCAGCTGGCTTTTCTGCTCAGCCATAAAAACATTGAAACAGAATATCCACATCCCCCTCTCTACTTACTTGTTGTTCTCATTCTCAGAATAAGAGATGCAACATTTGCATCTTTACTCCAAGCCAGGCTAAGGACAGAGAATATCATTCTACACCACTACAGTAAATCACAAAACATCATGAATTCTGTGACAATTCTAGAAAAACTTTTAAAGCAAACATAATTTAGACTTCACATTTCCAGGCTAATTTCTTTGTAACTTGTCTCTAATACCTTTGGGTGCAGAGAGGTCTAAGGGAACCATCTGGGGGGGAATCACCCCATCTTCCCAGTCCATAAATTCATAGAATGGAATCATAGCTCAGTTTGGATTGGAAGGGACCATAATGACCATCTAGTTCCAACCCCCCTGCCACGGGCTAGGATTGCCCAAGTATTTAATTTTCAGGGGTATTTAAAATATCTCAGCCATGCCTCAAGACAGGAGGGATGGGCAGAAGAGCCTCGGTCCTCTGGCACAAAGGCTGGAGTTGAAACCCACCTCCCTTCAGCAAGAGCCCTTTATTTATAGCAGGCTGGATTTGAGCATCTCCCAAAACTCAAGGACACAGGTGAGCCTGGCAGAAAACGCTCCACAGGAGCTGAACAACACGGACTGATGCACCTCCAGATCCTGTTTGCTGGATGCTCGTCCTGGGGAGCGCGGGGGGGGGCTCCGTTGGTGCCGCACATGGCTTTGGCACACGAGTTTCTCACGGACACCCCCCCTCTTTGCACGGGGCTCAGCTCTCCTCCACCAAACCAAACGTGCTCTGAGCTCGCAACAGCGACTCAAGTCCAGAGCAAAACAAATTCCACCCGCTCGCTCCTGAACAGGCTCTGCGATTGCCGAGGGCAGAGAATCGCTGCTGCCATAGAAACGGCAGCCGCCGGCCCGGGGACCACGAGATGCTGCGGGCGGACCTGAGACTGCTCGAACCGTGCCAGGGTCAACATCCCCCTGCTCAACCACCCCAAAGGCTGCTGGGAAGGCCACAAAAATACCCCCCAAAAAATACGAGCCTCTGCTCTCTCGAACTTTTCAAAGCTGGTACTTTTCTTGACAGCAGGCAAGAGCTGCTGGCAAACACCGTATGGCTCAAGCTCGGTTACCACTTGCTCTGTGCCTCCTTGTAAAACAAAACACGGGGTAAAGTTGGTGCTACTTACCCAGATCTGCCTAGTCTGGGTGTGGGAAAGGGACCCAGCACCTCTGCACAAACCTGTGGGTGGTAATGTCACAAGGGAACATCCCGAGCTCAAACAGCAAATGCCTAAATCCTCCTTCGCCCTCCAGCATCTCTGCAGACACCCATGGCAATAAACCAGGGACCACTGAAAAGAAGAGATCTCTTCAGATACAAAAAGGCTGATTACTATTCTATAGACATAATTTAAATGGCTTTGTTAAAGAGATTGTTTTGGCAAGCACTGTTCGAATAAAAAAGCTGAACAACCAAGTGAAAAAAATGACTTGTATTTCCCTAGGAAAACCCCCTCTCATGTTGCGAACTGCAGTAATTAAAAAAGCAAACTAATAAAATCTTATTTTTATGCAGTGATTTGAGGAAGAAAAACATTTAAAAAATAAGTATTAATGAGTTTGGTACGAACCGTGCATACATACTTGATTAATTTGTTATGAGTAATTGCATTTGTTGTACATAATAAATTAAAATCTCTGATATTTCAAGCATTCAACTACTAAGAGATAATAAAATCTAGGTATAGTTTTATAAATCCTTAATTTTTCATGCAAAGTATTTAAATGAAGTTATTAGAACACTTGACTTCAAGATTATTCCTATAAACTTCTGCTTCACAAGTAACACAAAATCACTCCAATTACAAACCAGAAACATCCTGAGGTAAATTTGGGGCTCCCACCCCTGCTCCAGGCTGCACAACAGCACTGACCTTCCAGAATGGCCCAGGCAGACCCAAAGGGCTGTGTTCAATTAAAGTAACTCCTGGTAATATCAGAAAGAATTAAAACATTTATTGGGCATAAATATATTACATATACACTACAGATACAGTTAAGTCTTACATACATAGTGTAGTATTTGCAAAATCTATACATTAAAATTGATATGGCAGTTTTAATATAATGCATATGAAATAGTCTAAAATTTACAATACAAGAAAACTTATGATTATTTTTTTTTTTTAAAGTTGAAAAGCTTGGAATGTATGTTCCCATAGTGAGGTAAAAACATTTTATTTTATCTTTTCAATTTAAAGAACTGTGCAAGGAAAAGGTTCATACACATTCAGTTAGGGCACTTCTCAATCGTGACACTGAATACTGAGCTACTGGAGCCAACAAACAGGATTAGAAAACACTTCAAGTTCATAAAGAAAAAGGCAGAACAATACAAAAACATCTCTCTCCTTCCTTAAGGGTTTTAAATATTTAGTGTTTCATTCTACCTTTGTTGTTGGTGGTGATTTCTGTGAGAGCAGAGAGCCCCGGGGTCGGATCCAACACCTGCTATTGCTGGATCAAGGGCATGAGGATGTTTGGGAAGGGACAAGGCATCAGCAATGGGGAGGGTCTGACATCTGTGATCCTTTACTTTGTCATTATTCTGTGAATCACAATCATATGACAATCCCTATGGCAGAAAATATGCAGACTAAAAGAATGTCAAATTAACTCTTCCAGGGCCTGCCCCAGCTCCTCCAGTGCACGGCCTCCAACAACCTCAGGCTTGGACTGGGTCTTGTGGTTCGTGTGGTCAGAAGGGACCAAACAAATCATCGTTGACAGAAATGCTTTGAGTGTAACTGACTGCTCTTCCCTACACTTCTGCCCACTGCTTTCAGTATCATTTGTATTTCAACCTTTCAAAATTGCTCATCTAAAACAAGGTGGGTTTTTTTCCTTTCTTTATTAAAGCAGGTTTGGGGTTTTTCTTAATGATTTTTTTTTAGAAAGGTGTCCAGCTCAGATTTCATAGCAGCACTGCTCAAACAATACTCCAAAAATAATTAAAAAAAAAGGGAATTTATTCAAATTTCTGGGTTTCCAAACTAGCGGTCTTTTCATCGTTTTAAAAAATACACTCTTCTCCCCTCCACTGAAAACAGCTGTATATGCTTTGCTCACAAAATACAGATGCAAGGTCACAAAGTTTCATATCACAAATAAATTTAAATAAGATGTAAATAAATTTGACAAGCCATGACTTTGGCAAAAAAACCAAAAAAAATATATATTTAGCTCAATGCCATTAGTTTGCAAGGCTAAATTAAACTAATTATAGTCAATAACAAAATACAGAACATTTCTAATATTTGCTACATCTAGAGAGGCACACAGAATAATTCGTTGATCTTAGCACTTTCTTTCCAGAGATGATTATGTTTTTGGATACATGTAAACGTTTGAATCACTGATAATGGGTTTTTTTTGGCATTTAATGTACTAGATGCTCCCATCTTCAAAAACACAAGAAAATGTAAGAAGATTAATAATACTAGGAATGCTGCCAGGTAAAAAGTTGACCTAAAGTACAACAGTATAAAACAGACAAAATGTAACATGCTACAGGGTGGGTGGGGAGGGGGATTAGTACATAAGTACACTTTTTATTTTTTATTTTCTTACAATAAATAAAAAGATTGCACTGTAATTGGTATTTAAAGTACTGTATGCAGTATATAGTATAAATAAACCTAAAAACAAAAATAATGTTGTTTTTTCCCCATTACTTTGGTTAAGGGAATATAATGCTAGTACAGGACACTGAATCTTAGACGATGGAGACAGAGCACAAAAAAAAGCTAGGACAAAAGCAAAACCAAGTAGCAAAAATATACAAAAACAAAAGGCAGGGAAATATACTGTGTCTGTTGCACCCTTTTGGAATCTATTTGCACCTCCAGCTCATTTATGTCCCTGAGGTACTCGCACAATGTTGACTTAATATAAATAACCCCATGACTCAAGAGTTAAAAATCTAGTGTCTTGATGGATTAAAATGTGTCTGGGAAGGGGCAGGCAGGAGGGGGGACACTGCCATCAGAGCAGGGACCATTCCTCTGCAGGACTCTCATCTCAGTTTTTCCAGGTACCAAGTTATCTCAATTAGCCCCGTGGCAAGAACAGCATAGACACCCATTTAAAGTATTTAAAACAAACAGATGTGATTTCTGATACCTCCAAGAAAGTTCCATAAAATGGATACCCCTCCAAAAAATAATAATAATAATAATAAAAGATCAACTGACAGTAAAGTTTGCTTCCATTGAGTGTAAATCTCATCTAATTCAGTAGAGGCAGTAAGCTGTCACCAGCTTGAATCATATAAATCAGGCTGAACATAATAGAATAATATCTAGTATTAGATTAGGAGTAGTTATATACAGTGACAAACAGACAAGTTAAAGCAGCTTTTAAATAGCTGAACATGGGAATAACTAACTATTGCACAATGCCCTCTTAAAATTACTGCTAGGAATCAAAATGGTAAAAAAAAACATCTATAATGCTTCATAATTTATATTCAGTTTGGTTATTTGATTTCTTATACAGGCAGTTTATAGTGTTCTAATTGTAAAAATAACAGATAACTAAAAAAGATTTTTGACTGCAGGATACCATTCCAATTTAAATGCACTAAACAGTTAAAAGAACAACTTAGGTTTTATCTTGAAAAACCGGGGCAAATGTAGTGAACAATTCTTAGGCAACATTGCTAATACTGTTCAAGGAAAAACTGGTACTTGACTAACACTGTATTCTAGTCTTACCACTACACACACTTGTGACTAATGTTTAGGAGGAAAAAGAAGAGACGAAAAAGTGACTCATGATTAAAATGTCCTAAATAGTAAGATAAAATAAGAGACTGTACGAACTTCAGTGAAAAAACCCAAAACAACATTGAAAAGGCAAATTGGTGACAATTTTGAAATTGTGAAGGTAAAAAATGATAATAATAAAAAAAAAAAGATCTTGCTTTTGGTATCTGGTTTGCTTGTTTCTCCAGTTTGACCACTTCCTAGTTTTGAATTTCAAAAAGGTGCATCAAAACACTGATTTATCTTTCTTCAAGCTAGAACTGTAAAAACAAGAGAAGTATATAAAATGCATGGTAGAACAAAAGGATTTAAAAAAAAAACACCACAAGGAATATCTGAATAAATGTGTGGATTATAATGCGTAGCATTAGTTAAATTTGTATCTCAAAACTTCCACTGAATTCTCTACTTCATAAAGAAGTATTGTAATATACAGGCGAATATGATGGACAAACTCGCGAAGCCGAGGACGATGAGGGCTGCAAACTGTTCATCAGTAGGAATCATGCTCTTCATCTTGGGGTCATCCGTGCTTCCCATCTCTCCCGCGAGCATGATATCGTTCCGCTGGAGCGCGAAGGCAACGGAGGGGCTGAAAGGTCCACTGAGCTCCTGTGAGGTATCCAAGCACCGGCGGCAGACGCAGACGCGAAACCGATAGTCTGTGTTGACTTGAAGGCCTGAGATGTGGAATGTGGTCTCTTCTCCCTTGTACACCTTCAAAAGAGAACAGGGAGCCCGGTCAAACACGCAGAGCAAGGCAACCTCCTACCTCTGTAGCATCAAACAACTTAAAAAGGTGAGGTTTGGCAAGGATGTGAGCCAGGAAGTTCAGTCAAGTCTCTAAGGAAACACTCGGGGAGCTCTCAAGGGGGAGGAATTCACTAGGTCAGTGTGGGCTTTGGAAAAACAGAGGCATGTGGAGGACTGAGTGAGAGATGTCAAACCACGGCAGATCTCAATACAGAGTGTTCCACAGTGTCAGTGAACACAAGGACAGACAACGCTTCAGACAACACATCAATCATAAGACACACTCATCTTCTGTGGGTGTGGTAATAAAACACATTTCTGTACTCCTAAAATGTGGTTTTATGCCTAAAACATGTCCAAGACGTAATAACCATGTTTGGTCCCAAAAGAAAGAAAACCTGCAAAGCGGGTTATTGCAAGTCCTTCAATGTGTAATTGTAAAATTGCTTACAGATATTATTTTAATGTATTTCCCCTCACATTTCTCTCAATAAACAGCAATCTTGCCACAAATTACACTTTCAGAATGGTGGAAATAATGAAATATTATAAAGGTATGGAAAAGCTCCTCTTGATTGCATTTTATTTGGTTCTTTACTAATCCAAACCCATCACATATTTAGGTTAATCAAATGTAGGTACATCATGACTCAGAGCACAAGTCACAGTATGAGAAAGGAGAGAGAACTGAATATCTGAGACATTGTTGTGACTTAAAACATTCATACACTCTGAAAACAAATTATTCATATAACAGAGGGTTCTTGAAACTGGTATTTGATGAAATGAAAATGTGTCATAAAGCGCCTGTGTCTGCTGGGAAAAAACTATCCTGACCTTCAGATGCTTCTTCCTCTGCTCATTTACCATTTCCCTTCTCCCCACTGCAGGAGCAGAAGGCTGAGAGCATCTCTGCTCTCCCAGAGGCAAGAACTAATCTTAAAAGAGGGTAGCAAGTGGGAAATTAGGCCTGAGCCCATGAAGGACTTCCTGTGCATTACTCTGGAGTAAGAAAAGAGGAGGAAAGAGACCTGCTCAGCTAAACACTGCTTCAGGAGCCCAGCTTTCCTGCCCTGCTGGTCCCTGAGACTCACCCCTTGGTTAAACAGCCAGTCACTGATTTCTTGAGAAGGTCTGGGACAAAATTAAGGTTTTTCTTTCATTTGTTCTCCCATTCCTTTTAAACTTTTGCAGCTTTTCCTAACACAGTTCAAATGAAGGTGACTCTGTGTTTCCAGGGGAAGCAGAAGTCCTCTAATTGGCTGATGTTGCTTGTCCCCCAGGCACAGATCAAGAAACAATGTTTAAATTAATGTTACTCAAGTACCTCAAGTGCCCTCAGTATCTTCAGGAATTTCCCTCTAGGTCAAGTGATAGGAATACAACAAATTCATACCATAAATCCCTGTGAGTAGCCACACCCATGCACTGCTGCCTTTCTTGTTGTCTTTTTCTTTCCCAAGCCAATGAGTCAGTAAGTTAAAGTAAGTGCAAGGAAAAGAAAACTGAAAGTGCTGTAGTAGTCCACAGAAATAATTTGAGGGTTGGAATGTCTATTTGCAAAGAACACCTCAGCCCAAGAACATCTCTGCCACTCTGTTTTCCAGTGGCAACTCCATTTCTAACACCCACCCACCTGTTGAGGGCAACTACCTACTCCATCACCAGTGCTGCACCTTGTAGGTGGTTAACTCTTAAGTTTATTCCTGAATATGTAATTATTAACTTTATTTCCAAACATAGAATCAGAGAAGCTCTGCTTGCCTTTGCCAATAAATAAAACTTGGCAACCAATATGACGACTTGAAACCAAAATAAAAACCCAGTGAAATACAAATAATGACATTTAATAAAGAAAATTAAAAATCTAATCTTGATAAATTGCATTTAACCAGTACTAGGGACGGAATGTACACAACCTGTCTTTGCACCGAAAAAACCCTTTCCAGTTAATTGGTTTTTCACTTGTTTTGTTCTCTGAAGGTGGTGAATACCAGCGTAACTGGAGGCCAAGTTTGGCTAAATCAAAGACCTGTATCTTCATTACAGTCTAACAAGCACAGATAACCAAGTTCACTTGGGCCAGCTACTCAACAGCACTTCTCAGAAAAAGGCCAGACAGCCAAGTGAGAGAAGAGTGTACCTTTAAGGGAAGTTTGAAATATAGTTGAAAGTACATAAAATACATGAATTAATATTCACTAATGGTAAAGACAAAACACCATCTGCATTAGTGCTGGGAAGGTGGTGGAAATTGCCCTGCTTCCAGTGGTTTGATGAGTACTTAGCACCAGTGGGCCTATGTCCTTTCTCAGTAACAAGAGAAAAATTGCTGTGCTTAATTATCATCCACCTCTGACAGCAGCCCCTTTGTCTTCTGTCACCAACTGCAGCAGCACCCCGGAGCCACGACAGGGTGCCCTCAGCATGGACACGTTTTGTTGTGAACCCTGTTACGCTCCATGAATGGACTTCACACACTCACCAGAATAAAAAAATTGACAATTATGAGTAAGATCTTTAAATCTGCCAAACAAACATGACATGAAATATAACTCTATAAAGCAGCATAGCATTTTATATGTAGCACATTATGCTCTGGTGGCCAACAAGCCAAAGTGAAGTGCCTATCCAATTTATCACTTTCAGTTCCTAAAAACAGCTTTTCTGTTTAGGCACTTGAGAATATAATAAAAATGTGATGAGCTTTTTGCCTGGCTCCCTCAATGAAAATATCATCACAAGTAATAAACTGCTGCTGAAGCCTCTTATGGCATTTGATCCTACTGATCCAAGCTAAACAGATCAGAGAATTCCTGCAGGCAAGTGTTTCTCAGTTGTATCGATCTCATTAAATAATTCCAACCCTCCCTCCCTCCATCTTTTCCAAATAATAACAATGACAGCCATAATTGCCCTATAAGCAAACATACTGGAAAGTGTTAGATAATCTTACCTGGTTGTTGCATCCCACTGCAATGACCAGAGTATTTAATAATTAATAAAAGCCTATTTTGTATGGTGATAAGAAGACAAATAATCATA
This sequence comes from Pyrocephalus nanus, assembly GCA_038380795.1. Taxonomy (NCBI): domain Eukaryota; kingdom Metazoa; phylum Chordata; class Aves; order Passeriformes; family Tyrannidae; genus Pyrocephalus; species Pyrocephalus nanus. The sequence continues at coordinate 4,850,021 of CM076270.1, read as the reverse complement.
GAATGGTTTGGGTTGAAAGGGACTTCAAGGATCATCTAGTCCCAAATCCCTGCCATGAGCAGGGACACCCTCCACTAGACCAGGTTGCTCCAACCTGTCCAACCTGGCCTTGAACACTCCCAGGGATGGGTTTCAATCTATGCTGGAAGCATGTCCACTTTAACTTCTTCTAAAATCACCTGACAGATTTCTCTTAAAGAAACTGGCTTATTATTTCATCCAAACTCAACATCAGCTTCACTCACTCCACTGCTGAGATGCTCATAAAACCCTTTAGAGTTGTGTGGACTGCCTTGTCTCCTGAACAGAGTGCCTCACTGGCAAACAGTTTAAGGCTAAGGAAGCTTTAAAAAGCTCAGCTCTCACTTCCCATGGTCAGTTCTGATAAGGAGCTGGTTCCTGGGTGATTCCAGCCCCAGAGCTGCTCAGCTGGGAAGCTAAACCTTAGGCTGCTTGGTATTGCAACCACTATTCCCAGCTCCAGCTCCTGCACAGCCCAGCCCAGCCCACTCCCCAAACTCCAGATTAAAACTAAGCATACCTATTTAACACACTTTGAAGCTAAGTTCTGGCTAAGCTGTGCTAGATAAAGGTACATGAAACAGAAAAACAAATCCAGGCCACTGATTCCTGGAATCTGCTGAGGTTTACATCCTGATTCATAAACAAGGAAGATTTGTTTTCCTAAAAAGAATTGTATGCCATTGCTTCTTTAAAATTATCTGAATAGATAAAGCATACAAATACACAAAAAGTAACATGTCACATGAGAAACAGGAAAAGGAGCAGTTTAGCAGTTCTTTAAATACACTTCTCAGGGAGCTAAAATGTTATCTGTTTAGTTCCTGCAAATCCAGTTCTTCAGACAATTCTCAGCAAAGAAATATTTATGAATAATGTTCTCCCAGAGGAGGGCAGGGATAGTTATAGTCCCAGTCTGAGAAAAAGGGCTTCTGAGTACTTGGTATCACCTCTGCAAGGTGGAAAACCAGCAGCTTTTGGGCTGTGGAGGGCTGCAAACATTGGGGTACAGGGGAAATGGTCTAGAGGGAAACCACAGCTTTACCCAAAAGCATGTCAGTGGTCAATGCTGCAGCAGAGGAAGGAATAGCTTCCTTTCATTCCCTTATTTCCACTAATAGCCTGAAAATCTACAATTATTTTTCATTTGTGCAACCCTTCAAAACAATTTGCAAAACGTTTCTAATATAATATGCCCCTTGAGATACATATGCAAAATATATATGTCACTTGCAGGGGACAAATTTTATTTAAAAATAAATTTAGGACTTGCACTTCAAAGGTAATTAACATATCACTAGCACTAATGAACATATCAACCACACTACCTTTCAGTTAAATAGTAGCAGGTGATCACAGGCATGCCAGAGGTGAAGTAAAATGTATGAGCCAGAAAATCACTCAGAGATATTTATATATTTTACCTCCTCTGCACAAAACAGGAGCTCAGAGCATGCTCACAGCCTCTGCAGCTCAGCCCATGGACAGTGATGTGCCCCAGTGCTGAGGCATCACCCACATTTGTGAAAAAAATGAAACATTTTGATGGGCAAAACCGATCTGTGAGAAGGTGAAACAGTGAACTCTCCCTCTTTGCCATGGCTGGGTATCAGGCAGCTCAACTACACAACTACAGTGGCAGCTTTGAGCATCCCAGCCAGGAGCTTCTGCCAGTGAGTTACTTGTGACAATTCACACAAAAACCCTTCATCAGGTTCATGCCTCATGAGAAATGAAGACCCTGAAAGTACATTTTATTTCCTTTACTGCTGTTTTTTTTTTCTCCCCCAAGGACATCCAGAATTTTTTAAACACTGGGCCTACATTTACTAAAGCTGTATGTAGAGGTTACACCAAGGCTACTTTGTCCATCAGGCAACAGCGAAATGAATCCACTTGCCACTGACATTATGAGGCCAAGGCAGTACACAGAGGTTTTATTATCTACACCAGTACCAAAAATATTTCCTGACAAAAACAACTCAGGTTTCTGAACCTTTGCCACCCCCATGAATTGTCCAGCATTTTTATTTTTGAGAATTCATTCATTCACAGTAACACTCACAAACAGGCTGAAGAGGAACAAAGACACAGTTGCAAATAAAGTACTACCTTATTTTTAAGGGTTTAATTTAAGGTTTAGCATATCTCATTCCCTAAGTTGGACTTAATTGGAATCCTCACGACAATGAAAGAAAGCACAGGAAACAGATAGGGCACAGATGAAGTGCACTACAAATCAGTCAGAGGTGTGACAGATGAAACAAAAGGTCTAGCTGTGAATGAGCTGTTCTGAACTGCTGCTCTGGGGAAGTGTCCACTTGTGAGCTCTAATGAAGACAGGCAAGAAAAGAAGGATGAGCTGTAGTTCATTCCCTTTGTTTCCACAGTGCCAGGAAGGATACACAGCAGTTACACACTTGTGCATTGAAACCTTAGACAGGAATGGGACAGATGAACAAACCACTTTCAAGCTGTGCACTTGACTGCAATCCTTGATAGAGGATCTTATAATGGGCCTAGTGAAGGAGGAATTAATCTACCTACTTCATCTCATCTTCAGATAGGATGGTTAACACCAGTAAGCTCAGAAGCAAGCCTGGGTGGAGAGAACTGTAACTTCTCAAAGGTTAGTTCAGTTAAAAATAGTGATTAACTACAGAGAGAGTGCAAATCACTCCAATAAGATAATGATGTTCTATATACTCCCTTAGGGGAACAAACAACCTATTATAGCCCTTAATTTTGACTCAGCCTTTACCAAAGTGCACCTGACACATCACCAAATACAAAGAAGCAGCACAGCAATTTTTCAAAACCATTTCCATTATGACATCAATTTAGCAATATTAAACCCAGACCATTTCCCTACCTGCTTGTATTCCGATTCTCTTCCAACCAGTACCTGCAGAACATAACCAACAGGATCTCCCTTCATGGGTGGGACCATTTCCCAAGTAATTTCACAGGAGTTTCCTCCCAGCTGTGTCACTCGAGGGGCTGCAACAAAATGAAATGCATTAACATTTAATATAAAGACGGCATTGAAATCTTACTCATTTTATGAGCACTGTAATATTTGCCAGAACATTTTAAAAAGGGAACTTTGGGACATCACAGGGGCAAGTAGCACATAATCTGTACTGCCTTTATTGGGCCAAAAAAATCAAACTGCCATCACCACTGGATGGAAGAAATAAAATTTAAGTCACTCAAAAGGCTCATTTATTTCAGGACAGTCTTGCCTGATTAAGCAGTTCAGGATTCCTGTATTACTAAGCAATAATAAACACCATCCACAGAAAACTGGGTGAAATTTAGAGCTGATTATCAAGCTCATAAGAAGTTTATTATAGGACCCAGATCCCTTCTGCAGAAGGGCAGCGAGCTCTCAGATCATCCCTGATCTGTGTGAGCCAGCAGAAAGGGGGGAGTGGATGTGACAGAAAACTTTGAACTTTTAACACTCAATTGCAGTGCTGTGGCACTGATCTTTTCAAAGCAGAAGCCAACACAGAAATTACACAGGCATTCATAAAAGCAGCAGTTTTGTGAAGTTCTGGGCAAACACCTGTGAGAGTAGAGACACCCTGCACATTCCTCCTATGCTACATGTCACTGAAAGATAGGAATAATATCAAACATTTCACTCAGGAAAAATAGAAGGAATGTGAGAAGGGAAGCTAAATCTCTTAATGCAGTATTAAGTCTAGCCTGGGAAGCAAAATCACAAGCATAATTAAAAAAAAAACTTAGAGTTGTATGTAACTCTGAGCCTGACACCCAGGTGATCAGACCTGCTATTTTTAGCCAGACTTAGACTGGTGCTTTTCACTAGAACTCCAGAGAAAGTCCATTTGTCAGCTGTCACAAGGCTGTTGTCCTTGGGAGAGGATCTCTCACCAGCTGAAAGCCAGGAAACACTGTACCATGCCCGAGGGCAAGCTCTCAGGTGAGCTGAGCAGAGCACTGGCAGTGTGTTTATATGTACAGTGAAGCATCTGCCACTGGAAGGCATAAAAAAACTGCAACAGCACCCAGGGTCCTCCAACCTCTTGATGAGGCAGAGGAAGCAAGCACAATACCAAAAAAAAAAAAAAAAAAAAAAAAAAAGAATGAAACTGGGAGAAACAAGAGCCCTGAGCACTGTAGCAGGTGGTTAACATGTGCACGTGCAAGGACACGAGCTTGTTAAAGGCAATCTAGAGCCCCAACCCTACGAAAACAGACAACAGGAGGGTCTATCAAAGGAGCAAATGCTGCTGCATACATTAGGTGAATTTTTGACTGATTTGTTACTACCCAAGAGGAACACATGAATCATATGAGGACCCAAATGTAATCAATATCCATTTACTTCCTTCTGCACATCTGCCAGTGTTGAGAGACTGATAATAGACGCCTTCATCTCAGCTGACAACAACATTCTCAATTACTTTTCCTCCTCCTTCCATCCCCCACCCCAATACACGCAGATTTTTGTCTGACACTTACAAAACACTGCCATTAACGACAATGCTATTCTAGGGTTGGCATCACTAAGTGAGTAATTAGGAGACTTTAGAGGAGAATAAACATTTGCTTCTGATAGATGAAAAACTGAACTAAGTTCATCTCATAAATTCCTCTGTATCGCTCAGAGCACCTAAAGGAATCAACACCACCATCTTGGCTCATCAGGTCTCTCTTCCCTGCAGCACCACCTCCCCTCAGCAGTGTTCACTAGCACAGTTTTTGTTGTGCCCTTTTCTCTGTTACAGCCAGTGTTTTGTCATGTACCCAAGGTCCCAGCCTACACACGACCTGCTATTTGCAGTGTTTTACTGCTTGATATTCAGCCGAGGGTGTGAGTCATATTTAACAGGAACTCAATGGGAAGGCAGGGAGTTTAAAACAAAAACCCAGGTGAGGTGAATTGAATAAAATGGATTATTATCCAACAAAAAGAAAGTGTGACTACAGTGCACGCCAGCATCACTGGGCTGGTTTTATCCACTTAGTGCTGCAGATGCACCTGCCCACACCAGCCTGGGTCATTCAGCAGGAGCTCCATTCCCTTGGCTGGCAGCACATCTTACACCTGTGCAATGGTGTGAATCGGGATAATTCACCCCTGGCTAAATATCTTCACCCTCAGCCACAAAGATATTTTTTGCTTGAGACCATTGTTCTTCCTGGGGGTGACTCAGAGCAGCTACCCCAGGGAGCAGGGAAACACAACCCTGCAGTGCTCTCCCCTCTCCACATCTTTGGTTACCAAAGGTGTAAAAATCACCAAAGATGGATTTTTAAGTACAGAGCACCAAACAAAACCTCTCTGACAAACTGACAGCTGCTGTTTCTCACAATAAATGACATGACTTGACAGGGAAAGTTAAGCACCCCCGGAAAAAGAGGTGCATCTGATTTCAGCTCAGCTGATCCGATGGCCCATAGAGTGAACCTGCTGTCTTTGTAACAGGGCCTAATTAGGTCTAGAACTAAAGGCCTTAATTACATGAAGTTTTATAATGAAACATATTTTACTGTGTTTTATACTGTTTTTAGTTTTGCTCCTTCCTTCCTCCTCCTCAGAAGCAGCATAATTACTTAGGACAAAATTTACACAGAGTAAAAGACATTTCGTTATAGAACTTCAATTAATTAGGCCTTTAGTTCTTCTAGTGGAACACATACTGAGTTCTAATTCTAATGCTCTATAGTGGAAATATCATAATTACTTTTATACATTAAAGGAAAAATAAACCCTAAAGTTCTATGTTAGACATCACCTACACAACTGAAAACATTAAACTTCATTAAAGCTTAAGTTGGTAGGTACACATACACAGTACAGCTGTTAGATCCTTTGTATAAGTGCTGCTGTAATCCAGAGCAATCCCCTGGCAAACATTGTTAGCAGCAACATTTTAACAGTTTATGTATCAGAGCAGTGGTTGACATAACATTTATATTGTTTATATGATTTTTTTGGATGATAATTTTGCTTTCCACCATAACTTCACAATTCACAGAAATATACAAGCAGCACAAACTGATTCTTCACGTGTTATTACATTTTTATGGTAACCCTTACAAACTCACTGCATACTTAACAGTTACACAAATATTTACATGTTATTTAAATATATGTAAAAAAATCTGCTACATACCTTTGATTGCAGGTGGGACCGACTTAGTTGTGCAGAAGGTACAGATTTCTGAGAAAGGTCCCTCCCCAGCATCATTTACTGCCTGTATTCTGAACGAGTAACAGGTGGACTCTGTCAGCCTTTGTATCTTGTACGTATGACTTGGTCCCCTATAAATTGGGATAAACCTGAAACAATAAAAACGAGAACATGTATTTAGCCTGGAGTGGCACTGACATTCCTGGTTATTAGATTTGCCAGCTCAAAGTATCCATCTTGTGAAAAGTGGCACCACGTGCTCTGCAGAGCTGTTAAGGGCATGTATAAAAATGTCACCTTTTTAACACACTAACAATGATGAGGAGGTCGGGGAAAGCAGAAGCTCATTGTCCTTTTTGCAACTACTATAACCTTGTAAAATGATTACATATGAATTACCAGGAAGAACATCTGCCAGTGGATTTCCTACTACCTAGGAGTCAAAAAGGATTGAACCTGTGTTCTGTTACAATACACTGTGTGTGCTGCTGGTTTAAAACTGCGATTAAAACATGATTAATATGTCAGCTCTCTTATGGTTTTGGACTTTATTTGCATATTAAGATGCAAAGACCACATCTTATCTGTGCCACCTTAAGCCAGAGTAATCCTATTTAAAATTAGAACATGGAGAGTGTGTAATATATTTGTAATATGTTACACACTTCTCAGTTCTGAAGAGCCCACAGACTGAAGACAGTCAAAGAGCAGAGACAGAAACAGGTTCAGACAGAACACACGGTGGTCTGTGAGTGAGAAGTCACAGGGTAAGCATAATTATAATGAGGGAGATATGGAGGATGGAAAAGGATGCCAGCCTGGGAGTGCTGGGCATGCCCACACTAACAGCTCTGCTCCAGTGCAGGCTGAGACCACACCACACTAAGGAAGTGACTTCCAAAACACTTCCACTGACAAGACTAAACATGAGCATGTGCAAACTTGTCCAGCAGTGTAACACAGAACAAAATCACTGTCACCTAATCTTATAAAAATAAATGTACAGTAACTAAGCAGAATCTGACTTTATCTTCTATTGCTCTGCTCAGATGCTTTTCGCTAACAGATGTATGCCAGGCAGCAATTTCTAGCTAAGATCCTGACACACCCAGGTGCTGAGCAGAATAGAGATGAAAATAAATAAAGAGGAAGCTCCCAGGTTGTGCATCCATCCCACTCAGCCTCCAGTGGGAACAACGTCCGTGCTCGCAATAGCCCCGAACTCGGAGAACACAAAATTTGTTGCGTAGGATCACTTTTTTTTTTTTTAATCATTTAGTACACATTGAAATATCTTAACCATTTCAGCAGATTTTAAATCACCACGAAGCCAAGAGAGATTTCTGACCTCCCTATCTAGGTGCTAGCTTTATCCTTCGGCTTCGCATGAGACACAGAGTAGAACCAATTTGAGCATTTCAAAGAAACTGGGTCTGTCATTAGCTCTCAGGGACAGAAATCAATTTGTATTACATTATGATTGCAATCCACGTAAGTACAAACAGAGATCAAGAATCATCTGTAGTAAAGGGACATGTTCTGGTAATTCAAATTACTGGAAATGTTCTCTGAGGACTAACGTGACTTACTAACCCAACTGAGTTTTAGAGAGCCCCACACCTTGATTAGAAATCAAAGATCTATGCCCACAAGTTTTTTAGGAGGAGAGTTTAGAGACAATTTTCAAAGAAGAAATAGTTTTTTTTTTTTATCCTTACATTTATACAGTTTTAAGAACTACCTGCCATCCCACATTTCTGAGGCTCACACAAGCAGCCATGGCACAGTTCCACAAGACTGACACAAACCTCTTCTCATGGAAGAAAATTTGCTCATCACTGTGTGATGAGCAAAGCACATGCACTTAGGATGGCACTAAGATGAGGATCCAAGACTGCTCTCCCTCACCACTTCTTGCTGCTCAATCAAGCAGCTGCCTCAGAAACCCCTGCAGTACTCTCAGAAGTGCAGAGACCTGTCCCCAGCCCTGATCCAAGGGCAAGACAGCAAAAAAGATGCAATGCATATTTTAGAATAAAGACCTCTTTGTAATTATCAGCAGATTAGGTAAGCAAGGATGGATAAATATTCCCTATCAGCACACAGACAAGCACACCTCTACCCCAGGCTGGGCTTAAGGTACACTGATAGACATTTATATGGTCAGTACCAAGGACTTAGTCATCAAATTACATTTTCACCTTTTGGATATGATTAAGGTTTCATAACACTGAGGAAGTGATCTGGAAAAACACTTGAGCTCCTCCTGTCATTTGGGAACTGGACCAATACTCCCAGTTCATTTAATATTGATACTCCCATCTAGTTCCCATCTCCTCTCATTTTTACTTCTCTATCTCAAAAAAACATCTGTAAGGAAAGCAAAAACCATGGAGAAGCTTGCACGACAAGACTGTAATGGAAGCACACTAAAACTTCTGAGATTCAACCATATTTGAGGAAAAAGAGCTTCCAATTTTGGAAGAAGAAAGGCTGATTACTAAGTCAAATTCAATTGCTATTGGGCTTTACTATGACACTAATGCTTTGTAATTTTGTTTGAAGATGCAGATCATGATGTAAGACACATAATGAAGATGAAACACTAACTTCAAAATACTACTGATTTTTTGATGATAAGGCAGTATTTTCCTCATGTCTAAAGCAAGCACTTCATAATCCTCCAGGACTTCTCCTGTTATTTTTAAAGAAGTATAGTTAATTGATGTAGGTGGCTATACATTTGGAGCAACATATCCTACAATCTTTTTTCACTCTCCTGGGCTTTCTGCTGAAGAACCACTATGAAGTTAAAGTCAAGTCAATCAGTGTTACTGTGCATTGCCACTGTGATGTCTGCATACATCAAAAGCTATCAAAACTAAGATTTTATTGCAATTTAATTTTTTAAATCTAAATCTAATTTAAAAAGCACATTTAAACATGAGCTCTATATACCTTTGTCTTCTTGGCAAGTCTGACATGGTTCACTGTGCTTCATCCAGGCCTTGTTCCATACATTTTCTTAAAAACAAATCATCTCTGAGCTTGTTTGCAAGGATTTGATCTCTTATGTATTTAAAAGCTGACCTAATCTGTGTATGGAACATCTCCCACATTCTCTATGTCCCTCTCACTGGCTTGCTCAGCTGAATTTAAAAGACAAAAGGCTACATACCTGAACTGGTACCTTGCCTTTGAAAACACACTGCCTCTGGGGGTTAATGGCATTCTCAGTACAGTTGTTTTGTTTTTTTTTTCCCAAGTTTGCACCATCCATAACTAAATCTGAATTATTCTAATTTACCACGCCGTGGTGTTGCCTCTCCTCTCCACTAAATTAACAGTGGATATCAAAAAGAAAGCAACTTTCTCCAGGGATGGAGATGCTCTCCAGAGGCTAATTCCCCCTCATCTCACTCGGCTGATCCCAATTCTCCCTTCCCAGACATTCTCACGTTGTCATGGATTATTCATTTACCTGCTCACAGCAGAGAGAACATGATGTCCTCCAACAATTGTTAGGGAGACACCGCTCCTGTTAGTTTTCCATCAATACCTTTTTATTCTCAGTGAAGATCTTCTTGGAAATGTTTTACATGTCGCAGCTATTTTGTTTCCTCCACTTTAGTCACTTCCAGTTGAGCAGAAGAATATGAATGTACTCCCTCTACCTCTGCTCATTAGTTCCCAGCACATTTTAATCAGCAGGTTCCCTTTCAAACTCTTGGGGTTTGTTTATATTTTAGTAACCCCTTGGTCCCTACAAGAATTTAATTTGGAAGAAATTCTACCCTACAGCACTAAGTAAGATGGCAATCTTGAGCTGAGGTCCAAAGGCTGAAATAGGCATCTGAACTGGTTCTGTTACTGCCTCCCAAAAAATGTAGCCATCTGCCACAATTTTGGCTGGAAAGGAATGATTAATACAGCATCAGTCTGACCTGGCAACCTGAGGCTTCAAAACAGCATAAAAGGGAAACTGCCTAATTAGAAACTAAAGTACAAGCATTTCACAAGCCAACATCTCTTTTAATGTTTTTTAATGCAACACTGAGTTTTCTGCACATTTACAGCCCCCACCTGCTTTCTTAGACTATTCTTCTATAATTTGGTTAAAGAACTTTATCAAACACTCACAGATTTCTTTGATTTTCTCTCCCTACACTACAGGTGGCACCGAGGAAAGCAAAGTTTCAAACCAAACCCATCTAATTCACAGAGACAGGAGTAAAGCCAATGAACATTTTTTTTTCATTTTTGCTGCATTTTGAAACATTCAGCTCAAAGAGAAAAGCTTCACATCTGCAGCATCCCCACATCCATCACTGCTCCTTTGACCAGCACCAGGCTGACCTGATCTTTTCAGCTTTAGGGCACTTTTTCCAGCCACTCTTCGGGATCTCCTTTTGCAGGCAGATGCTGAGGGAAGTCAAATACATGACAAGAGTTCCCCTCAAGAGTTTTGGGGCTCCCACAGCCTCTCCCAGCCCTGGCTTCCAGTCCTAACGTGAGGTGTGGACCAAAGAGATGGGATGCACTTGCCCCTTTGACCTGAGGATCTGCTTTCTAGAAGATATCTATACTATATTATATTATATATAATCTCTGTAATATTGTATGTTCACCACTGTCAATATGATTTCTGTTTCTAGGAATAATAATAACAGGAGCCAGTGAAGGAGACAACATTTTTTTCCTTAAAAAAGCAAAACTAAGTAACAGTTGGAGAATGAAAAATGACAAGTGATAAGTCAGATGGGAAGAGTTTGGTTTTCTTCACTGAACTACCTGGCACACCTGCAGGCTAGACAAAGGGTACTTCCGCCAAAAATCGATTTTTAGCTTGTTCCTACTAGATCATCTTTCATCTGGAGCTGAATTTGAGTTTGTAACCCATATTTACAACAGATAGTTACTTGTCAGATGTCTGAAATAACTGAGAATGGAAGTATTTCAGCCTACAGAAGCTCCTCCATAGCAAGAAAAATTGCTTTTTTTTTGAAGAAGCACCTGGGCACGTTCAGGAGGAATGGAAGACAGATTAGCAAAGTGCCTGACAAATGATTCCTGTGTGCAGCCACATCTGGGGCCAAGGAACAGACAGGAGGATCAGTACTGAGAACAACTTAAATGGGAATTAACAGCATTTGAATGAAAGATCTGGGAAAAATCACAAAGAGCATCCAATGGCCTGTTGAAACTATACAGTCAGGAAGAAGCAGATGACCAGGCAGCTACCAGCACCTTTCTTGCAATGGCAATGTGTTAATAGGCAACACAGATATAAATAAGAGTGGACTCAAAGCTAAAACCAAAAGAGAACAAACCCAGTTCAGCACTAGCAAACTAAAGTTCTTACAGCCCTACATGTGTTTATCTTCCTTGTGCAGCACTACATCCACTCTGCCAGTATGGCAGCAACTAACGGTGTTTATGGACCTTAAAATGAAACTCAATCAGCACATCGTGTTCACAGCCACTGACGTGACAGCCTCAGTAATCTGTCTGGGCAAAGCTCGTGAAGGAAGCCAAGCTCAGTCTTGAGTTCACCAACAGCAGCAAAGTGAAGCTGGGACCAAAATGAAAATGTGCTCTTGAAAAACTGGCCAACGTGACCCTTTTGCACTAAGCTGAACTCCAATTACCACTTTTAGGGATTAAACAGTTACTGCTCTAAGGAAAGCATTATTTTTCTTATGAGGCTGTTGCAGAAAGTAGCTTTCATTACAGTGACAATCTTGGGTCTAAATGCTGCTCTTATTTATGATCTACTGTCTGGAAGACTCAGTTATCCACAAAGTCTGAGGTTACATGCAGATGTACGCAGATCAAAATGCAAGAGAAAATTTTATTTCTCGCCAAAACCAGGGATTCCTTGAAAATACTTAAGGAATAGCATCCAATTCCATGCCTTTTTACATTCCTAACATCTCAAACATTTAATGTGGTTTTATCACACAACACACTTAACAGTTAACTCGTATCTTCTAAAATTGTTTACTCCTGTTTCTAGGAACAAAGTCGAAATGCATTAACAAATTAACCAGTTGACACTTGGAGCAGTTCTCCCTCTTCTTTTTCATTTGCATGGCCCTTATTGCAAAGCCCCAAGTGCAGGATCGGGATGCCCTTAATACAAATGCAATTTCTGTTAACAGCAATGCTCACCTCCACAATGCAGCACCATGAGGACAGGCTACCTGGAAAACTTCTCTGAATCTTAACTTTCCATCTACCCACGCTTGCCCTAGTAAACTGTAGCATGCCATTTGTCTTGGTGCTCATTCCTAATTTCCTTTTATCACTTATGTTTTACCCAATACGAAAATGATTTTTTTTTCCTCCAGGTTTTTGCAAGGATATGTTAACTTATATAATTTCATATTTTAATACAATTTCACAAGCCAGTAGGACTGAAACATATCGGTAATTGCTGCTAAAATGAGTGTAAATTGTCTTGATCAAACCATGAGTGTAAACAATTTTTTAATTAGACTGCTTGAAACTTGCAATAACCAGGGAATTCAACATGCTTGGGGAGAAAAGGTTTCCAGTACCACTGGGTAAAGACCATGGAAGTGTGGGAGAGTTATCAATGATATAATATGCTAAGATTGCTTCTTAGCCAACCTTACCTATGACTCTCCCTTATAAATGTAATTATATACATATTTATTCAGATTTCTGTACACACACAAAAATCACAGAACTTACCTCAGCTGCAACATACAGTTGTCCAAAAGAAACACAAGCAACTGATAAATGACCCACTAAATATGCACTTGCTAATTCTCTTTCAGACTGGATAATGTAAGCATTTTAAGACACTAAGAGGTATAATTAGTTGGAGGAACAACTACACACTAATTACCACCACAGAACAAAAAAACAAAAAACATTAATTAGGTTCCTTTTTTCTTCAGATAGGAAAAATCCATAGTACTCTGGAAAACAGAGCAATTTGATTTAGATGATTATCTTGACATTACCACAATTAGGAAGTGAAGTCACAACTGATACTTTAATAAAAAAAAAAAAAAAAAAAAGAAAGGAATTTCATAGTCCTTACATAAAGGTCACTTACTCTTAAATAACGTTCCCACGTACTGAGCTTTCTAGAAACAGATTTTTCTTCATCTCCACTCAACGCTACACATAATTGAAAGGACAAGGGATGCTAATTTGATCTTACTAAATGTCACCCACAGAAGAGCTAAGGAGAGCTAAAGCAGGTACATTTCTGATGTGCAAACCTTCCAAGCCCTCACATTAATCAGTAGCAGGAGATTTCCAAGTATTTTGCTTCACAGGTCTTGCAATCAATGAAACATTTGGTCTCCAACAACTGGCCTGTTATACCTCATTACAGCACGGAAAAGTTAAAAACCATTCTTAATGACCAGGACACACTGAAGAGCACTGGCTGACCATCATTACATAAAGCCACAGCTGAATATTTGCTGAAAGGCCATTAAAGTTATCAGGCCAGAATGGGACTTAATGATGATTTTCTTTTTTTTTTTTTTTTTTTTTTAAAGTATGTGCTCATCTTTCTGTTTGTGAAAATGCTTTCATGCCATTTTAAAGCCGACTTCTACTGTAAAACAAAGAAGGGTCAACTGTAATATATTGAGCTGAGGGACTTCAACATAAAGCTGTCATCAGTAATTTCAGATGCCTCAGGGAATACAGTAAAAATGTCCTCTGAAAAACTGAGGATATGACAGAGGTCAGTTTTGAGTTATCCATGTTTACACCACAGCCTCTTCCCCTGAGTCAAGTACCATTTCTCCTCCCCAAAAGACTCTAAAACACCCTTCTTTATCATTTATTCTGTGTCATTTTTCACCAGTCTGGTTTCCTAGAGGGGTCAATGCCCCAGGCCTGTCAGTGTTCCAGAGGCATTGGGACAATGCCCTTAAAAAGCACACTAACTTGGCCAGCCCTGAACTGTCCAGGCAGTCGGACTGGATGACTGTAGGTCCCTTCCAGCTAAAATATTCTGTTCCATTTAATTATTCCCTTAGATGTCCACAGATTACTGGCATTAGCCTGTGTAATTGAAGAGGCCAGTGATGCTCAAAGAACCATATTCCAGTATTTTCCATAAGCACACACATGAGCGAGCAACCATTCAGTCACAACAGGGTTTATTTAATGGGAATGATCTCAGAGAGGACTCCTACCTCTGTAACTAACTGCTGCTTCTACCAATTCATGTGTGGGCTGTCATTCTCTGCTCATTAGGAATGATAGCTCTCCCAAATGTACAGAACTGTGCTCTGCATCCTTTCAGGAGCATCTCTCACTGTGATCGATGCACACAACGGAGAGCAAAAAGGGACTGTCAGATAGGGAACAGATAAATAGATCTCACAGCCAGGAACTGCCAGCTCCAACCCTTCTCAAACACAACAGTGACCCCATCCCACTCCTCTGCTGTGCCCACACCGGGATGCACTTCACCAGCCACAGGGCTCTGGCTCGTTTCAGGAGTTATCTGAGCTGATTGCTCTAAACCCAACACCAGAGGAAGCCATTTCGTGCAAGGACTCCATTCAAGCAGGAGCACAACGTAGATGAGAGGTTTCCCTGCATTTCTGGGAGCTCACATGGACTATAAGCCGAATTAAAAGCTAAAAAGGCCTAGTAGAGTATCAAGTCCAAATTCCTCCTAATCAACGGCTCTTAAGGGAATAAATGCAGTGGGAAAAGCTGGTGCAAAAGCGAAGGATCATGCTAAAGCCCTGTGCAAGAGCAAAGGGGGAAAAAAGCTGCCAAGTAACACAACGTATTTTATTCTCACAAGGAAAGTCGCTATTTTCTCCAACACAAAACCAGGTTTAAAACAATTTACAGTTCTTCACCATCCTACCTGCAGTGCTACATGAAAGCAAAGCAAAGCAGCCTGCTGGATGTGTCCAGCTGACTGGATCCCACGCTGCTGCAGGTGATGGGCTCCTGCCAAGCATCACTGCACTCCGAGGAAGCTGATTTTACCAGTCAGACTTTCAAATGGGCATTTATATTCATTGGACACCTCTCAGTATTAATACAGGGGAGCCTGTACTCTCTCTGCTTCAGTACAGCTGAGGTACTGGGAGATATTAAGGCATTATTCATCGTGGGTTTATTACTTAAAATTAGAGCTTTTGGGCCAGATCTTCAGCTGGCATAAACTCAACACAGCTCTATTTAAATTAAAGGAATCGTGTTAATTTACATCAAATTATGATCTGTACTGAAGGTCTCTAAGGATTATCTACTTGATAAGTCAGTTATTTTACCTAATTGAAGTAGTTGAGAGCGTTTCTTAGTAAATTATGAGCCATCTTTGATATTTATTCATTGAAGAGCTCAGACTGTTAGGTAATACTTGCATATTATCTTTCTTTCCTTCCCTGTTTTAACTGAATGTATCTCATCCCAACCTTGGAGCTACATTATCATATCTTCCAATACAAATTTCACATGGGAAAACAGTTTTTGCTTAGCACTGTTAATTTAAACACAGAGTTTTGTGTTTCTTGCACACCTTATTTCAAAATTACTGTTTACGTACCAAGCCAGTGCCAAGCTCATATTTCCCGATGCTCCAAAAACATTTTACAGCCATAAAATCCTGACCATCATGTTGCCCAGAAGAACTTACCTTTTATTTCTGTCTTCTATCTGCAAGATATAGACCATGTCATCAGCAACGTGAAGCTTGGAGCTGCTGTCTCCCCACTTCAGCTTCAGGCTCTGAGGCCCTGCTGCAGCACACTCTAACCGTGGAGGTAAGGGTGGTAAAGGCCTGGTTTTTGCTTTAATAAAGTGGCTAAAAGGTCCAGCTCCAATTTCATTGACAGCCTGGATCCTGATCCTAAAACAAACAAAAAAGGTAAATGTTAAATGAGGCGCTTTCCCGAGGTTCTTGACATAAAAATGTCTTAGAGAAACAAGAGAGCTTTGGCAAACTGGAAGGATCTGCAAACACAACAAATGTCATCCTGTTTAAGTTGCGAGAGATGCTGTGAAGATGGCAAGAAATGCAGTAAGGCAGAGGGGGAAGATTTGGGTCAACAACCTCAGGACCTGGTGACAGTCCCTTCAGCCACACGAAGAAGGGACAGCAGCACAGGAACAAGTGCAGCCTGGGAAACACAAAGTGTGTAACCAGGAATAAATAAAGAGCAGGAGCGTGTTCTGGTTGTCTAACAAAGATCATGGGCTAATTTAGGTGAAATCATTCAGTGAAAGCATTGGTGTCCCTGCCATAAAACCCATCTCCATGTTGGCAAACATCCCTGAAGACCAAAGAGCAGCATTATTTCAGTGTGTGCAGGGTCTCACAAAGGACGCTATTTAAGTACAGGAAGCTCTACCAGGAAGAGCTAATGGAGAAGCTTAAATCCATAAACCTCCTACACAAACTGCAGAAATATTTACTGTCAGTGAACTATCTATTAGATCAAATAAAAGCTGGACTCAAGTTGCTCTCACAAGATACAGAAAAGCCCTCAAGCCATTTGAGTCACATTAAGGACATCTAGAAGAAAAACAGACCACCTGCCTGGTCACAGAGGCTTTAATCTGGAAATATTCTAAAGCCTGAGCCAGTTTTCCAAATTCTTTCTTAAGATCATGACTCCTGCCCTCTGCTTTGTCACTTTCTCTTGTCTGTCTGCACCTTAGTTTAATAATTTGTACACTGAGAATCTGCTTACAGGGCTGAGTGAGGAGTAGCAGTCTCTGGCTACAGTCACATCGACAGCACCATAAAAAAAATGGGAAATATGTATTTCAAAAGAGCTTGGAGGACTGTGTAAACAGAAATATTGGTACAGACAAGCCTGAAAGGTTTCAAACCAAAGTGAAAATAAGAGAAAACAGGATGGACCAAGTTAATTTTTTTTTTTTTTTTTTTTTTTAAAGATAGTTCAGCCTAGTTTAGATAACTGGACAGATGCCATTTACATTGGAAATCCTGTGTACAGCAGCCCTGTATTTTTCTCATGGGAAAAGACTCTCTACAAGAAGTGATGCTTCTCAAAACTATCAGCCACCAAGAAGGCAGAAGTCCCTGGGGAAGGTGGCAGGGGGAGAAAGAAGAGCAGAACCTGACATACCCCCACGACTGCCTGCTTCAGGGAAAGCAGGTGACAAATAGAACTGTCTCTGCTTGGTAGAGCTGCTTATTTTGACTGAAGGACATAAAGTGGTGTAAGTTCACATAAACAACGTATGAAAAATTACTTTGCTTTGAACAGCAAGTTTTCAGCTCTACCATTAGAATATGCAGAGTAAAAAGGGATAGGGAAAAAACCCTCCAATATTCCTCATTAAATAAATCCTCAAACTATATTTGCTGCAATTTCAGGGAAAAAATGGTTATATTATTAATAAACATTAAGAATGCATTGTGCTTACACAGTCCTGTAAATGTGTAGTTAAACCTTTCCTTATTGACCCAGACATTAACAGGGGTAATGTATTGCTTGGTGTGGAGCTGCATTTTCCTTCTAATCCTCCTTTTGGCTTCAGGAAATTCACCCTGACCACCTTACAGCAACTATACAATGGTGATTTAATCCCCTTCCTCCCAAAGGGTTGATGGCACAAAGGAGGATCTAGTGGGAGCCTCCTCTTCAAGTGCTGCATATATAAAAAGCATTTTGGCATAAAAAGAACAAAAGGTTTTTCTACTATCTGAAGAAGCGTAATTAATACAGGCATTGATCTTATTTCATATTATGTTATTACATCAATGTTTAATGGTCTTTATAGTAGCAAAAATAATGTGAAACCTGCCTGAATTTTCACTCTTTTCTGACAAGTAATCCCTTAGCATATGAACAGAAACAGTAACAGCTACATTACAAAATGCTTCTACTTATTTTATAGATTGATTACAGCAATGTGCTCTGGAGTACAAAGCCTTTTATTTTTTTTGGCTTTGTTTTATTTGGTATTATTTAAAATCCCAGTAACAACAAAGCCTCTCCTGTCCTCAAGTAACTTTAGCTCATTTCCAAATGGCAGCCACCACACCTGAAAACAACCAGTGACTGAACTGAATCTCAAATATCACATTTCTCAGGCAGAAGCTGATAGATTTGTTTAATAGATATGTGCATGAACAAACACCTGCATTTACTCGTCTTCCTTTTGCCAGGTATTTGCATGAGGTAAAAATGTGTCTTTTCTCTCTTTTGTTGCTGTTTTCCTCTGCTGCACAGTGTTCTTGCCCCCCACTTGTGACACAGAAGTATGCCCACACACCCCCTCCTTCCCACTCTGGAGCACAGTAAGTGCTGATGGAAACTCTTAAGACTTGAAATAAAGGACAGGCATCTTCCAAATGAATGATGATAGTGGGAAAGGATGAATAGATTTGACTCTAACATGGTTGATGTGGCTACTCTTTACCACTGATTGCACCACCATAAAGCTCTGTAAATTGCCACTATCATTCCCAGGGCCTCAGCTTCGACAGAGACACATAAAACAACTAACTTTGGTTTTCTGTGCTTATGACAGTGCAACTCAAACCCAGCTGTCATCTCCCTCTGAACCACGGCAGCATCTCCTCAATGGATACCTTGAAAAGTCCACAGGGAAGGGGAGAAGGAAGGGAAAAAGAAAGGGCAGAAAGGAGGATCCTGTGGAGAAGGAGGGAGAGCAGATGGTGGTGGGAGAACACCTTGCACTGCATCATCTCTGGTCCAGCTCAGCTGCTTTCTCATGTCCCTGCCCCAGCAACACTGAGCTCTTCCAGCTGAGCGGCAAAGCCAGGGTAGACAAGAGAAATTTCACAATTAAATGGAACCCAATTACTGTTTACAGAAGTGATTCTGGGAAAAATCAACTCTTTATTTTCATGTAAAAGTACTGTATAGACATGTAGAAATACTTGCAATACAACCATTCCCTGAATTCCTTTCAACTTTTTCACTAGTGGTTTCTAAGTGAAAATACCCCAAACACCCTCTTGGAAAGATGGTTTAACAATCTGACAATCACAATTCGTAAACAAATGCCTAATTCTGCAGACCCTACAAAATAATATTTGTATTCATTCTTACATTTTCCCACTGCAACTTTTAAACACTGAGAAATAAAAAAAAAAAACAAAACAAAAACATAAATCAGACCAGGCAAATTTAGAAACCATGAAATGATCTTAAACAGACCATTCTCTCTTATAAGATTCTTGACCCAGGAAAACACACTAAACAGGATGCTATTTTCAGATTGGTCACAAAATCCTTTGTATAGTATTCCAACAAACTGAAAAATCGACTTCTGAATTAATTTTAGAGTCTGACATGAGAAGACTTTGATTCCCTAGTTCCCATAAGTGGAATGGCAACAGTTGCAAGACACTTGCCTGTGGAAACCTGTGGGAGTTAAAATGCCATGGACCTCCAAAGGGAGGGGAAGCAGCTCCCCCATCAGCTGCAGCCTGGATATGATGGACAGCAACCACACACAGCCCCACAGATCCCCACCCAGACTGTGCTCTCCTGGGGCTGCAGCAAGACTCAGCTTTACACTCTGAAACGCATGTTTTATGATCCACTTAAATACTGCTAATTTGAGCACCCATGTACATTCTTCTCTCTCCATCTTGGATGATATTTTCCTTGATATCGTTGAAAGATTAAAAATATTTAGAATTTTTGTTCCTAAACCAAATGAAAATTAAGAGTTGCTACTAAAATTTAATAGTGCTACTCTATATTCCTGTACACTTTGTAACTTCAGAAGAACACAAGCATTGTTAAAAAATGGAAGTTGTTTCACAGTGAAGTATCTCAACAGCAGAGCACAATTATCTATGGAATGCGTTGAGTGCAGCTTGGGAACAGAGTGTAACAGAAAATGGATATTTCTATGACTGTTGAATACTTATTTATTGTGGAATATTTATTAACTCACTCCTAGTTACATCAGTTCAGGGAAAACCAGTCCAAGTACATTACCCTACAGTTTGAGTTTCCAGACCTTCATTGGCTATGTCAGTAAAGCAGAAAGACTGTAGAACTCAGACATATTTCTGCAGCTGCTCACCAGCCAGGATGTTTTACACAGTGCTTTGGGGAGGCATCTGCTTTATGCAGCAGGAGGGCTGGGCTGTGCCTGATGCTGGACAACTCCTCTTGGATCAGCCCCAGGAGGGCCATCAGCAGCGTGACAGAGGCACATCCCAGCTCCTCCTGCCTTACATGTATTTTGGCACATAAATCCTTCTCATGGCATTCTGGCTGGGTTTGCCACTAAAACACAAAAACCATTCAACTTGTCAGCTTTGAGCCCACCTCTGGTGTACTTTGGGCTGCTCCTGTATGGTTGTTCCCACACAGAAGCTGGAGGCAGCAAAGCAATGTCAGACCTAAGCTAACAAGTCCAACAGGGTGGACACACATAGAAAGGCTGTTAGAATCACCCTGCTATCCAAAACAACATTCCTTTTCCAATTTTGGACTTGGTGGATTCACAAGAAGCAAGATTTGCTTTCAATTTCGTGTTCCCACTACCAAAAAACATCGACAGTGGAATTCCAATGCAATTAAAATATATAAACCCTTTGCTGATTTACTTCAAATTCTGATGAAACTTTGGCAGGAGAGCTCAGAGTCTGAAACCCAGTAGTACTTGGCTTGTTTAGTCTAGGAAAAACACATTCACTGCTTTTAAACCCAGTAAGGAATAAACACTTGAGAAGGAGAAAAGCTAATTGTGTTAAACAAAGTTGACACAAAAAGAGAAACCATCAGTGAAGAAATTTAGAGGATGAGATCAGTGATGTTCTGAAACATTCTTCTGATTAAACTGAAGAGGACAGAAAACCCACCACCTTTTAGCACACAGCCTGATAAAGCTGTTCCTTAAGGATACATTTATCAGGGCACAGAAGTTCACTGATCAAAGACAGGTGTTAAGATACGCCTGAAGAAGAAATATCAGTGAGTTAAGGATCAACAGCAAAACCACTCTGACACATCTATTTTTGATTAGCAGAGAAATACTTCCAACTATAGGTGAAGTGCACTTTTGCAATACAACTGCAGTGACCTGTCTTCCCTGACAGGCATGAGATGCAAAATTTTGGGGTTTTTTCTCTTGTTTTACTCAAGAAAAGAGCTTTCCTATATTATTACTTCTGATCAGTCACCCCCTGGTTTGTGTTCTTCACGATGTTTTTTTTTGATAGGAACTTATTCTTACAGCAATATTTAGAACAGTTGCAGTTAATGCTTGTGGCTTCAGCTGTTTCATTTGGATCAGAGACAGGCAGACCTCCCTGACTAAAATGATGTGAATTAATATGGTGCTTTTTACAAAATAATGAAATAAGAAGGCAAAAAAAAAAAAAAAATCCAATCTCTATTTTCAGACTTTGAAGACAACGACATTTCCCTAAAGGAAGCTGCAGACAACCAAGAACCAGCTAAAAAAGAGACTGAAGAAGTAAGACTTGAGTGAAGAATTTAAATGGTCCATTCTGGTTGAATTGACTGAGTTGCTCAAATTTCCCATTTCAGCTGTTTTGACTCTTGGTTGAACAAATATATGAGGAGAAACCAAGGAGTATGAGACTGCCCAAGGATGATGCTGTTCCATAGCTGGGTGGTCAATCCACTGGCAAACTCTTCAACTTTATATGAATGATCTGTGAGAAAGCTATGTACACTCCTCACTTTAAATGACTTTTAGTGTGTATTTGTGTACCTGCTGGAAAGTGCTCTCTTTCTGGGTACAGGATGAAATTTGAATTATGAACTTTTCATTTAAATGCTACAAGACCTGTAGGATTGTGATCTTGAATATAAACCAAAAATAAAGAAAAGGCTACAACAGGTCTAGGCCATGTCTAATTTTATAACTGTGTGATCAGATTTTCAGTCTTTATTAGAACAGCACTTAAAATAGAAATTTTGTCACATCTTCTGCTATATTGCTGTTTATTGCCCGCATGGAGCCATTTTTCTTTCTTAATTAGCAATTAGGGAGAAAACATACACGCCTAAACAAGAAAATAATAAAATTTTGTCAATGTCATTTAGCAATTCAGACTCTGAAGCAATATAAAGAAATTGTTTTTAAATTCGGATTATTTTTTAATTAATCTCCATATACTAGCGATAAAAAATAGCTGCAGCTATACAAATAAAAGTTCATTGTGTGTAAATTGCTAACCCTGCGCAGGGATCAATATAGTTAATAATTTAAACCCCTGGAACAGTACTGCCAAGCAGCTGAAAAAACCGTGAGACGTCACACTGTGATTCAAGTGATTTCTCCTTTTAAAAAATTTATTTATTTATTATTTATTATTTATTATTACCAGTGTAACCTTACCTTAGCAGAGCAACCTCAAAAGAAGGAGAAGTCAGAGATAACGCAAGGAGAAAGGGGGGGGGGAAACCATGAATTACCACAATTCTTTCTGTAAAGGAATTACTGGAGTTTTCTGTGCTCCCTAGGTCAGTTGTTTGGGTTATTGGGTTTGTGTTTGGTATTTTTTTTTTTAACCTCACCCTTCATGCCATAAACCTTTCCAGTGTAAAGCCAAGCTGCGTGCTCTCACCACACCGCAGTGTCCGCACTCACCGGTACGAGGTCTCGGGAAGCAAATCGCCGATGACGTAACTGGTCACGTTTCCCACCGGAATGCTGACGTCCCCCAGGTCGATGTTGTAGGACGTGATCTCAGCTCCGTTGCTGCACGGCTCTTCCCAGGTCAGTACAAGGCACACGGAGGGGGAGAGCTGACAGGCGCCCACGTGCTCGTCCTCCAGCACGGAGAGGACGGAGACGGCGTCAGGCACGGACGCAGGGATTCTGCAGGTCACCAGGTCGCTGTAGGGCCCAGCTCCAGCCTGGTTAATTGCCTGTGTGTTAAGACAGAAGATATTTACAGGACAACTCTTCTCTTTGACATGTGTATCAAGTTCATAATAATGAACTGCGCGGCCTGGAAGAGCTGCATGAATTCTTCAGAGGATATGCAGGGCTGGCTCCTTCCCTAAAGCATGACTCATACCCCTGCCCATACTAGGGAATTAGTATCTTCCTTTCTCACTCAGAGGTGTCTCTCAGAAAAACTGGAGTATATTTCTGTTTTCCCTAATAGATATTTAATTAAACTTAACAGTAACCTTTTTATCAGGAAACTTTGGTTAGTAGGGGAAAATGTCATAGTCATGCTGTCAGTGACATCAGGTTGCTCAGCAAAGTGGCTACCCGAAATTGTTGAGCCACCTTGTACAAAATCCCCAGTATGCTGCAGGGTGCGATGTCAGATGCTTTATGCAAGCAAAGTATCCCTAGAGATAAGAGGTATTTGGCCTGCTGAGAACTACCCAGAGAATGGACAGCTAATTTCACGCTAAAAAGTTTCTGATACAAGAATACAGCAACTCAGTGTGGCGTTAAGCCTATGACTCAAACTCCCCCAAAATCACGGAATCATTAAAGTGGGAAAAGTCACAACTCACTAGCAAATCACCACTGAAGCACACAGCTCACTATCTTCCACCAGAGAGGAGAGCAACCAATTATCAGGCTTCTCATCTTAACTCACAGATCCAGAATCCCCGTGGAAACCAAGTTTCAGGACGCAGCCCATTCCTGCTCATTAATTTCAGAGGCTGTTGTCTTTGCAAGCTCCACACTGCACACTTGTACAGGCCTGGGGTTTTATCAGCTGATGCTCAGCCAGTGGCAAATGCTGTACACAGCGCACTGAACTGCCTAGGAAATGACTCCTCAGGATTATCACAATCACAGGGCCATCCAAATTCTTACTGAGGGTATTTTAGTCAGACCTTTATGTGCTATTGCTAGAAAACTTGATTAAAACCAGTTTATAAAGATTTGGAAGAATGGCCACTTCATGATGTGGAGATTATACTCCCTTGGAAAATTCCACACTAGAACAGAGCAATCCTCTCTGTCCTCACCTCTGCTCCCTCAGTTACCTTCAGCATAGCAAGTAATCACAGAATCATAGAATCAACCACATTGGAAAAGACCTCTGAGATCATCAAGTCCAACCCTTGATCCAACACCGCCGTGGTTACCAGACCATGGCATTAAGCACCACATCCAGTCTCATCTTAAAAACCTCCAGGGACAGTGAATCCACCACGTCCCTGGGCAGCCTATAATGCTGCTCTCCCTCCAGCCCAAGGTCATTTTCCCCTGGAAGGGACCACGTGACACATTTAGTCCAATTTGCTACTCTGAGCAGGGTCAAACTGAATGCAGACCAGGTTGCCCAGGTTTCTGTCCAGCTGGATCTTTAGAAATTCCAAGGATGGAGATTGCACATCCCTTCTGGACCACTGTTACAATCCTCAATTGCCTACAGCGATAACTTATTTCTTCCTATCTCATCTGAACATCTCTGTTTCAACCTCTGCCTGGAGCAGCACTGGATGCAGTACTCCAGGTTCATGAATGGCATGTAATGGGCAATACCACCTTCCCTGGATCTGCTGGCTGAGCTCCTCCTGACACAGCCCAGCATCCTGCCAGCACACAAGCTATGGAGAGAGCTTGGAGTTTGTTATGGTACAGGGGGAGCTACGGGAGGTCCATAAGGCACAGACCTTCAGAAACAGCTTGGACACGGCCCAGCACTCTCCACCATCCACATTTTCTTTACATTTGGAAAACTTAGCCCAGAGCCTCCCATCAAGATTACAACTGATTCAAAAACCAAGGCTTACAGCGTTGCCAGTGGGACTGTGATGGCAATGAAAGGACCCATCAAACAATTGCTTGATTTCTTATCTACGCTTTAACTGCAGCGAATAACTTATTTCTGCTATGCATAACACAAACACTAAGCCTTGTTCTGTTTTTCCAGGAGACATTTTGTTCAATTGAAGAAAGAGATAATAAAGTTAGATTTGTCAGCCTTTAAAAAGCCCTTCAAAACAAATCCTGCTCTGGGGAAATCTTCTATTTAGTGAAGCGCTCCTGGAGCTGTTAAAAGCGAGCCTTGTTTCGTGCCCTGCCAATGATATGATTTGTCTTGCCTCTAAACCAGTGTTTGGCAATCTGTATCTTGCTCCAAGCAATTTATTGTCAGTGGTGCTTTTTAACTGCTTTATTGGACAATCTCATCAACATAACTGATGGGAATTTCATGTTCTGTGCTGCCTAGATGCCTTCTCCTGCCACCCCCAAATGACACAATATTTCCCTTTGCAGAAGCCTCAATTGTTTTCAGGAATATTCATTACAGGAAAAAAGTTGTGCAACAGTAAAGACAATTGTCTGCCCTGCAGTGAGATGTGCCTGATTCCTCAATTCTCTCTTTTATTGAGTTACTGTAGATTGAGATAGCAATACTGTGTGTTTATTAGGAGGCTGAGTAAATGTGGTTTGGGGCGTCTTTATTTTAAAAAAAGTTAAAAGAAAGATTTTTCTGTTAAAGCTGCTAACAGACAAGCAAAGCAGCTCTTATTCTCTCCTCTTTTTTAAAAACAGACAAAAATTTCTGAAACTATTTAACTTTCCTTCTTTATCTGTTATGTTTTGTGGGGTGTTCTGTGTGTAATTGTTTAAATATTCCAGTTTATCTTACAACAAATTTTTCTCCATATAATACACTGATCAGATCCAGAGGATGGAGCTCTCTAGAAAGTAATGCCAGGTTACTGATGGACTTCAATAAAATGTCTTAGTGCTGCTGTGCATTTCATCTAACTTCTACCTACGGATTAAATTACATTGGCTGTGTTAAAACTGAGTAGACTTGTGCAACATTTTTGTGGCAGGTAGTTTAAAATGAATGCCCACCCGAAATCAAAGATGCCATACAGGCTGCCTGTTTCCATGTTTAACATAAAACTTTCCTTGGGCTCCCTGCAGCAGTGGTCTCACAGTCTCCTCCCTGCCCCATGGATGGTGAATGCTCTCCCTCTTACAGAAACAAGAGGCACTTTCTGGCTCACACTTCCCCGTCACTCACACACACTCCTTCACTTCGCCTTCCCCCACAGTGCTAATTCTCCCCAAAAAAATAAATTCAATGTTCTGTTTAAAAAAAAAAAAGTAAGAAGGAAACACTCTTGGACACATGTTGCCCCTTGATCAAAGAAATTACCCTGGGTGGTCCACATGTTGCCAGCTGGGCGGGTATGTGAACTTTGGGTTGGATTAGTGGTGGTATTTTGCCTCCACATACAAATAAATCCTGTGGAAGAGTATCTTGAGCAAAAATATTTTTACTTCGCTTTCCACTTACTTTACCATCCATTTATTTTTCAGTAGACATAAAGGAGAAAGAATGCTGTATTTTTACTTTCATGTAGATTCATAAAATATATTTTAACTGCTACTTTTTACTGGAAGTCAGAGGAGAGAAAAAGATCAAAGAAAAAGAAATTATGGATACTCTATACTAGATGCAATCTTACAAATCTAAGAGACAAAATGGCAATGATGAGAACTCACTTTCTGGCACCATCTCATACACACAGGAATCTACTCAGCTGCTTTGCTTTACTCAATAAATGAAACAAATGTTGGAGTTCATTATTTAAGCCAGGGTAATCTTCAGTATCCACTTGAGAGTAGATGGTATTTAGCTCTCATTACCACAGAAAAAACTGATTTTTTATTTTAATTTTCTGAAACATTCGAATTTTGTTTTGGCGTCAGAGGGTAAGATGGATGTTAAAAGCGTTACTCACTGAAAGTAACAAAATGCAAGAGCAATTTTCAAGTAGTGCATCAGTCTGATTACTTAAAATAAATGTGCATTCCTTCTGACTTACAGGGCACATAACTTCAGAGCAGCTAACGATAAAAATAAGAACACAGTGGAAGGAAACTCTGTTTGCACCTCAGATTGCAATGCATGCACCACCTCATCCCTGCCATACCTGTAGCCTGCAGCAATAATGCGCTGCTGCCGACAAGTCACTTATTTCAAAGCAGGTATCTGTGCCGCTGTATGCAAGTTGTAGAGACTCCTCATCTTCTCCCCACTCTAATCTGTATTCAGAGATGTCAGCACCAGAACATTCAGGACTCTGCAACACAAATATTTATGTTGTTCAGTTCAGAAACGAGCACTTCAGATGTCTGTGTTTCACTGGGGAAGGAATAAAGCATATGGAAAAAAACCCCAACAACCACCCTTATTTTTAAATTAATACACCATTACTTCAGCAAATGGAAACGTACTGAATTAATGTTCCCTAATAGGTTACTGAAACAGGACAATTCTGCACAAAAATTACCTGATTGAAATTCAGAGAAATGAGAGCGCGTATGCAGCTACTTTGCTTTTCATCAGGACACTCAGGAATAAATTGTCTCTCCACTGGCTTGGCAGAAGCTCAACCATGGAGAACACAAAAAAAGCATCAATCTAGTGCAGTCTAGTGGAGTAATCAAAACATTGCTCTGGAATAAGTGGCCTTTGAGCCAGAAGCAGCCACTGAGAAAAGAACATCCTCAACAAGCGAGGAGCTGGCCTGAGGTTTCCAGTGACAGTTGCCCATCAGTCCCAGTATGGGACTCTGGAGTGTGGATCCCAGCACATTAACATCCACAATATGATTCCTATGGGATCACACAATCATTGCATGGTTTAGGTTGAAAAGGACTTTAAAGAATATCTTGTTCCAACACCCAGCTGTGGGCAGGGACACCTTCCACTAGACCAGATTGCTCAGGGCCCAGTACAACCTGGCTCTGATGGGGCATCCACAGCTTTTTTGGGCAACCTGTGCCAGGGCCTCACCACTCTCACAATAAAGAATTTCTCCCTAATATTTAAACTAAATCTGTCCTCTTACATATAATCCCCAGCAATCCTTTTATCTAGGGGAACACAAAATAAATACCTGAATGTGCTGGAGATGACTTAGAACAGGCATAACAGCACAGCTCCCAAAGCAAAGTATTTTGTGTTTTTAACAAATCTAGCTGTACTGTGTGGCCTGAAGCAGCTCAGGGAACCACTGCTGTGTGTGCAGAAGTGTGTTCCAGGATACAACATAGACTTTGTGATTATGGCATGCAAGGTGTAACTTCCAGTAAAAGGATCCAGAGCATCCCTGCACACCATAATGACCACCCTGCACACACACAAGGACTTCTCCGGCTCTGCCTTGGAGCTTCCAGCTATTTTAGTAAGAGCATTCAGAACTGCTAAGCCAGATTTTTAAAATAGTATGTAAAAAAGGCACCACAGTAGGCACCACAGTGTGCTCTCCAGCCAAAATACTCCACAGAGGTTCACTGTTTTTCCTTCACATTCATATCAGCCAAAAAATGACACTCTTTAAGAAAACATAACCATTGCAAACCACATTACTCCTACCACAGCTGTATTTTTAGCTAGAATAAACACATATCTCCTGCAAATAAATACAGAGCCCACCAGAAACACTGCTGCATCCCCTCATGGCTGGGGAGAGCAAATCCATGGCCAATAGAAGGCAACTAAACTTAAAAGTTAAGTGTGATTTCTACCTTATAGTCACAAAATTTTGCAAAAAAATATGAATACCCCCAAAATGCACCAAATATACCTGTTTCTCCTAACATTAAATGTAGACTATATTTGTAACTAGGTAAGTTGTTAACACTGTCCGTTTATTTGAGCATCTTATGAATGTCGGTAACTTTTTTCTCAACAAGGGCATCATTTGGGGGAGGAACCCGATAGAAACAGGGGTGGAACGACTTTTAAGTTTTCAGTGAAAGTCTGTGGCAGAACTAAAGCCTAGCTCCACATCACAATGTTATTTATGGCAATACACTTTCAATTCTGCCCTAATTACACAATTTTTTCTTAGTAACCCAAATCAACCCCTGTGCAATTCAGCTAACACTTATTTTAAGAGTCTAATGCCTAAGATGCTGAAGAATGGTGGAGGAATGCACACAAACTAAAATAAAAGTAAATATTTGGGGTAGAGACAAACAATTTTTGAGGGGAAAAAGCCCTACTTTGTAAGCATTTATGCAGAGTTAATTTCAAATCAGAGGCTCCACTTTCAGCCAAAATCAAATATTTGTCTTCACAATTCCACCTCAGGACACGCTGATGTGCTAAAAGCCTGCAGAGAGCACTTCTACCCCACCAAGTGCTCTATCATCTGATGCCAGAGCAAGATGTGTCATCTCTGAATCCTGGTCCGGATGACTCATGACCAGCTTTATGGAGTTCTTCAAATTAAAGCAGAGAAGATGCTTTTTTATACAGTAGAAGTTTCTGCATATGGTTTTCTCGCACAAAAAGACGGTTCCAGACCAGTGAACAGCTCTCAAGCCAACTTTTGAGTTTTGGGGTGACCGTATTGGTTTGGATAAGCAAGATAGAATGAAAAAACCCAGTGACTCTGACTTACCTCCCAGCTCACAAGTACACGTGTGTCAGACAGGAAGGACAGGGAAGGTGCTCTGCACTGGCCTGGGGGTCCTGCTGCTGTGGTGACCTCTGTGGCTTCCGAATATGGGCCGTACTAGAGGGGAACAAGGTGTCTGTACATTAATACAAGCACACACCCATCTCATATATCCCTCAAGGACAGCACATGACCTTTTTCAATGCACTAAACTTCCTCAAAGACAGACCGGAATCCCAACACCCAGCACCAAACACCAGAGCTCAGGATGAGACCACGTAAATGACTGCAAGTTAAAGAGTGAGGTAAGCTCAGGAACAAGAGGCAGCATGTACATCGTCCTGTGTGGCAGTGAGTGCCCATGAAAGCAAAAAAAACCACAAAACACCTCCAATTTGCCCAAAAGTGAGAACGTGCCCTCTGCCTTACCTCAGCACAACGTGTTCACATGCCAGTGGCAAAGCCCGGCATAGCCAGCTTCTCATGGATATAAGGAGGAGCACAGCAACAATTAAGCACATACTGGAGTCCCAATCCAGCTTCTTTTACATAAAATGTCTGCCACAAGTTAATTCTGAAAGGACAGGACGTGCTGGAGCCCCAGTCTGGTACAACGTGCAGGGACACGCTGCGGACATGGCGCGGACAGCTCCGCTCCACGGGCAGCTCAGCCAACTGCTCAGACAGCTCCTGAGCCCTTGGTAGGAGGATAATTTAAATGCATATTAGCCAATTTTCGAGAGTTTGGAAAATGGGCTTCAGGCAGCAGTGCGAGGAGGGGAGATAACAGCAAAACAGCCTTTCTGAGGCCTCCCGAGTGGAAGAGTGAGGTTCGCTCAGAACATCCCTGAACTAATTAGAAATCGTTCTCCAGAACAAAGGAACTTCACTGGAAGCAATTAGAGGAAAAACCCTAATATTTACTTATTTTGTAGTGCAATATTACCGAGTGTGAAAAAAAATTGAGCCACTACAAAGGCCAAACAACACAGAAACTATGAACCCCAGAAAACCTCTCAATGGACGTGTCAGGATCTGTGCTATCAAGAAAAGCCAACACTGATGGGCTTTGTTGGACTTATGAAGAATGGACACATCAAAAAAAAATCTCATTTGTTGACTCCTGCTGGTTTTTTTACCAAACAGGAGGAATAATCTGTAGCAAACACTCTCCTCTATTATGCATCTGCTAGAAAAACCCAACAAAACAAGAACCAGTCCCCCCCTCCTTTAACAAAAGGTGAGAATAGAAATGCTTCACAATTTTTTCAACTGTTCTGCCAAAAAAAAAAAAAGACAATGGCTTTCTTTCCAGCAAGCAAATCTAGTATTTCCAAGTGTATTTAATTTATTTTTCACAAAAAGAAAACAGTGAGTATTTTTAAGACAAAACATTTTAACAATCTTGCAGCCTTAAGTTTTAACAGTAAGTGAGTAATTTTAAACCTTTGCGTTATGTTTGTTATCAAGATTTCCAGGGAAGAAAGACATCAGTGAATGTAGCTTTGCTGGGACTGTCTTTATATAACATCCTTGGAATGATGACCTCACAAAGGCAAAACAGAACTAAGCCAAACCTCACTAAAAACAAAAAAAAAGAAAAAACGCTTTCAACAGATCTCCATGAGCATCAGACAGAAATCTCTGATGTGTTTGGGAAGGCACTTCTTCCAAGGAAATCAGACAACAAAAAAACTCCATGAAAACTATAAAGCATATACTTTTTTCCAATTTAAACAAAAAAATTCCCGAGGAATGTGCGTTTCCCTCAAAACATATCAACACCGGAGGGAAACTGCAGTACTTATTTTTACACAGTTGAAAACAAAAAATAGGAAATGCAGTGGAAAGGGAATAAACAGATTCTCCCTTGTAAGCAGATATTACTTTTGGCAGGGATTTTGCACATTTTGGTGCAGCTGATTTTCACCAGTCAGACCACAGGAGTACCCGAAACCTCCTTTTAAAAGGAGATTAAAACTTCAGCTCTTCCTCCAAAGTTCCCTTAAAGCATTTCTCACATTATTTTCTTTTGCCCATCTCCCCTTCACCTTTCTGATCACCAGCACTAACACAATCACTGTCCAGTACCTCCCATCCCAGGCTCAGTACCATCTCCAGGGACAAAAAGCCAGTGCACGTACCCCACCATCGTTCAGAGCCCTCACTCTGAACCCATACGTTGCCCCAGGTAGGAGGTTGCTGACGGTGCACTCCAGGTCAGGCCCATGATACACTTCAGAAACAACTTCTTCAGGGGCTGTCATTTCCACACTGTACTCTGAGACAGGACAGCCACTTTCTGACAGAGGGACATCTAAAAGAAATCATTTAGTTAGTTAATAACATCAGGACATGTGCCAGGAAAATTAATTTTTTGTGGTGTGCACCTTTTTCCCCCCACGAAAACAAATGTATTTGATAATACTTGCATGTTATGTTACAAGCCAGTACCACAGAATTAACCTGCCTGGGGTTCTGAAAATGTGCATTTTTTTAACATTTCAGTGTCACGCTCATGGCCCAAGACCTTTGCAAAATTACAGGTGTCCAGTGGACTGTGTGTGTTATAAAGTGGATCGGGGTTTAAATGCCACTCAAGATCCTCAAAATATTCTAACTCAGATTTTTCAGAGAAGTCATATATTAGAAGTAGCAAAACATTTCTGCTAAGTCATTGTTGCAAGGGAATAAGATTTTGAATCACATGGTGCTTTTGCATAAACAGAGGAATAAAAAGATACTTTAATATAGCTGATACTTTGTAGTCTTGACAGAGATGGGACCTCCCTAACAAAACTGGAGCACAGTGTAAGGCCTTAAAGACAACCAGAGGACAGGTAACTCCAGAAACCCAACAGAGAGCCACCACAGCTGATGAGAAGTTGCACTTCTCACTTGCTCTGGACTTTGCTTTGTAACTTCCCAGTCACCAGGACAAGCCGCAACTTTGCCCAAGCAACAGAAACGAAGACTAAGGCGAGGTCAGCAAGTAACCACACCAAGATCAAAGCTGTCCAACAGTGAGATGCTCCACTGTCTTACCCCATTGTAGCTGCACTTCTTTGTGCTTCGGCTTCCCCAGGACTCTGGGTGCCCGGCACTGCCCTGGTGCCACGCTCAGCGTACGGACTGGTAAACTTTCAGAGCACTGCAAGAGAGCAGAGCTGCAGTTAGCACCTACAAGGTGAGGCATGGTTAGAAAGTGGCACAAGAAACTGTTTTCTACATCCACCACTCAGTAGAGATTTATATAAACAATAAAGGAGAGGAGACGCTATCAAGTGTGTTACTCACAAATCCAATTAACAGAGTTCCCTCATTACCATTCTCAAAACTGCAGCACACATGGGGTTCTCTATTTTAAATTTCTTTATTTTTAAATTAATGTCAAGGCCTGAAGTACTCAATCTTAAATGAGAAAAAAAAAATTAAAGCAGGAGGAATAAGAGTATAGGTACTAAAATGAATTTCAATTAAAGAAGGGAATTACAGGAATCAGTGGCTGGAAAAGGGAAACTAAAGATTTAAAATAATTCATCCATATGAAAAATAATTGTTACAACAAACTACCCCTTTCTACATCTCCAGTCACCAGCTTTGGTCAGTACAGGGTCATGCATATAAGAGTCTGTGGCCTTCTCAAGCAAGTAGCCAAGTTCTCCTTCTTTTTAAAGCAGAAGTACTTTACCAAAACCAGCAGATAAATCTCAGGAAAATATAAACCCAATAGTCCTTACTGTTAGATAATACCCACCTGACTGTGTCCACCAGTGCTGATACAGCATGCCCGCAGTTTATACAAAGTGCCTGGTTTCAAGTGAGTACAGGTATATTCTGTAGCTGAGCCACTATATGCCACTTCCCACTGATTTGCTAAAAACAAGATATATCCAAGTTTAGAGAAGTGTAATGCAACAAGTTTAGGTGTCTAGGAAGAAGGAAAATTCTTAAATGTGGTTTTCCACAAATGGTATGTTTCAGGAAAGCCATTAGTGTTACTATCACTGTGAATATTATTCCCACTTAAAGACACAACATACACAGACACATAGAGAAATACTGACAAATTTAAATATTATATAATGTACAAAATATAAATATATATATTTATACAAAAATACAAATATATATATATTTCTAGGTTCAGCCATATAACCTAAAATTCTACCAGTATTAATTAAGAGAAAAAGAACTAACTGAAAAAGAACACACTACAAAACCTCCCCAAATCCAAACCAAAGTCTCCCAGGAACCCTTCAAGTTTTAAGTCTGCAAGTATATAACTCAGTTTCCATCACCATGTGCAACATTAGGGCATTAATGATAATAACAATAATAGTCCAAAGGGTCAGGAGTTCTTTACGGTAGCCATAGTGGACTGAAACAGAGACAACTTGTTTCAAGTTTACCTTCTGGACTTCCTTGAGAAATCTCTAGTAGATACTTTAGGATTTCTGAACCACCATTATCCTGTGGAGGATCTGAAAAAAAGGTGGCAAGTGGTTAGTAAATCAAGATTAGGAGTGTAAGATACCAAAAAGATTTCAAAACCTGTTCCTGATTCTGCTCCTTCTCCTCCACAAACTCCTCTGCATTAACTACACCAAGTAAAGTGTAGCAGAAGTGGGTAAGAGATGTTAGTTTTCAGCATCAATCAGAGTAAGGTGGCTGGATAATGATGATCCAAATAAAACGTATGGAAAAAGCACTGAAAAAGAAGCCGCCTGGGGGCCTGCCCCATTATTAGAGGAAGCAGCTGGAATGATGCTGCAATGGGACATAAAATGGAAAATGAAAAGCCTGAAGATGTGCTTGAGTGTTAGTCAATGAAAACAAACATTTTTGATTATGAAAGCACAAGAGCCTCAAGATACTTTTTACAATATTAAAAAAATTGGGCTGTCAAGCTCTCCAAACACGTTCAACTTCGGACTGAGAAGCAGCATGAAAGATCTAACACATATTTACACAATTTTATTTGAATTTATGACGACCCCAAAAAGCTTCACTATGACAAAGTGAAGTGGCTTACCCCATTTCACACTAAAGCCATGAGATGTTATTGGCCCCTTAATAACAGGTCTGGTTGGAGGTCCTGGCCTGTCCGGGCTTGTTGTGCAGACCAACACTTCGCTGGGAGAGCTCTTCCCTTCCACATTAGAAGCAAACAGCTGCAACAAAACCACAGTGAGTTCACCCTTGTTTATTGTACCTGCTTTTCTGACAGTTCTGCATGAGAGCTCTTTTAGAAATTGCACAAATGTCATTAAAACGGAAAATAACGTCACATCCTAAAGCGTGTGGGATTCTAATAACAGATATTAGATTGTCATGTTGTTTCTTTACAAACATGGGTTTTTCCCTCCCTCCACCAGCAACAGATCATGGTATGTTTAAGATAAAACCAGTGCTAGTTTTCCCTTTTAAAAAAATTCACTTTTTTAAATAACTGTGGCAACTTGCAGTTATTTGCTCTTAGAAAAAAAAAAATCAAAACGATGAATACTTTGTCATTTTTGGGTCTGAGGTATTTCAAACTGCCACTTAAAACAAAATAATTCAAAGTATCAATAATCACAAAATTAAAATATCAAAGCTGTGCCTGTAGCCAATGTCACCAGGCTACAAATTTGCTCTGATATCAACACAGTTTTTTGAAATCCGTGTTTAATTTGGAATCAGGGCTGTAGGGAAGCACAAAGTGTCTTCTTCCCTCAGCCAGCCAAGGCGGCTTTTACAACACGAAACTAAAAGGTATCATCTGTGAGTGACACCAAAACAACTTTCCCAATTCCCTGGGTAGTTCTTTATGCAACTTCTCAAGGTCTTCTGTCCCACAGAACAGTGGACAGTCTTGGGGATCTGTGTTTAGGAGCACCCATAGAGCAGGAGATATCAATACCTGCTAAAAAACAGCTCCAGGCTAGCCATGTGGACACATGAGACAAAAAAGCTTCCATTCCTGGCTGCCAGAGGAAGGCAGGCCCTGGGCTGGGGAGGAGAGCTGTGCTTGCTGGGTGCCTCAAAGCATTTGCTCCATTCTGCAGAACTAAGATGGGATTTGTGACCACAGAACTTTTTGGGAGCAATGCAGCCAACTAAAGTTACCTCATGCCCTGAGCCACACTCTCACAACATCCTACCTGACAGGACGTGGTACTGAGAACTACATTTGTTCCAAAAGTGCTGAGTAGCAGCATATCCTATGATAAAAGTAAAAATACCACTAACAGTTTAATCTGTTAGGTCGCAGTATAAAGTAAACTTCGATTCAATGACTCAGTTTTGGAGGGAGTATTGAAGGATTTCTGCAGTGCCTGGAAAAAAACCCAACACAGAATACACTATGCAAAGACAAGAGGGAAGAGATTTTTACCCTGAATTTATACTGTGTGCTTCTTCTGAGATTCTTCACAGTACAGGCTTGCTCCTCTCCAGTGTACTTTGGGTGAAACACGCTATCCTAAAAAAAAAAACAAAACCCAAACCCAAACAAATTCCCATGACTGAGGAGTCTGAGAAAGTGCTCCCTGTATTACAGTCCGTAGCTACAACACATTACAGCAAAAGAGCTTCAGAGCTGAGTGCTTTTTTATTATTATTATTATTATTATTACCTTTAAGCTGCAAGACCACAATAATTTTCCTCTAGAGGCATTGTGCAGCTGCCCTAAATAATATAATTTTGCTGCAAAATAAGCATAAAACCACTTGTGGCAGTTTAACCTGTTACAGAACTGGAAGTGACAGATGACAGAACACACGCCCACCACAGAGCAGTGAGGACACAGCAGACTGAACTGGTTAAGGACAAGCTGCCCTACACTCACAGACTCCTGTGCAGCTTTGTAAGTAATCATGGCTGACAGCACAGATTTTTAGCTAAGGATTCATAATTAATTCTGCTGCAGAGCAGAACAAGTCACACAGCTCCATCCTGCCAAATACCCAGGACTCCTGGAAGGCCCTCCAAAGCAGCATTCCATGTTCTTCTCAGTGATCTTCAATTAATAAATGAAAACCCAGTCTAAATCATGCACTTCATAGTAATACAGCACTTACATTATCTTCTTCCTGAATTTCCAGGGTGTAGGAAATCACTTCCTCTGGGGTACATCCTTCTACCTTATTCCACTGCAATGAGATCCACGTAACACCAGCTCGAACAAGCCTTGGTGCAGAAGGGGTCTGAGGAATATTGCCTGCAGTGTAGCAAACCACCTCCTGGCTGTACCCACTGCTCAGAGACACAGGAGAAGAGAGAGAAATATTAAAACACACAAACCAACAAAACAAAATTAAAAACCCCTACACCTCAATGTATTTAGAGGAATATTTCATATTTTTGAAAAATCCGGACAACGTTAAAATGGCCTAGGTGGAAAAGATGAACGCCCAGTTAGGAAATGCCAGAAATAAGAATAGAAAAAAATGCAGGATTATGTGTCCTCACAGTCGTTTTACAGATCTCATCACAATAATATTGGAAAAAATATTTGTTTGCCTAAAAATATTAACTTTCTATTAACTGTGAAATAGAGGAAAATCTCATTAGCATAGGAGAACTAAAATTTAGGAAATAAAGTCCCAAGTACTCCATTTTTGGGTGTTGAATTCAGATGCTCAGAAAACAACTTCCATTTAAGCTACACCTTTGAAAGCTGAGTTCTTCAGCAAATCTAGTCCCACCGTTTCAGGCATCCCCCCTCCAAAGAAAGCAGGGAAAATTTATCCAGTCCTGCCCATACATGCTCAGCATCACGTAGGAGCTGCCTGGTACAGGCACAGACACCTTCCAACCCTCCAGGCTGGCTCTACTGCTTCCTGACTTGTCCTGCCCAAGCTTCTTTGCATTTTAAGCTGAGCATAAAGTTGCTCTTTTGCACAGCTCAGGCTGCAACCAGAGAGAACACCCATGGCCAAGAGGATGCAGGCTTTCCTTCTGTCAAATCCCAGCACCCTTAAAACATAACAGGCAGGAGATGAGCAAGTGTGGAACAGTTCTCTAAAGTTTCCATGCAGAATACATTATGTACAATGGAAATTTGAGAATGGACTTTTAAATGGACAGATTTTGGCAAAATTTTGGGAGGAGAACAAAGAACTCTCAAGTGAAGTTAACGTTCTTGCAGTATTCAAATCTGTGCTTTCAAAGTACAAACTTATTTTGTGCCTTAAAGTTATACCACAAATTCCATACACTGAAAATGACATCTCCTTTTTCAGTCTTTTTTTCTCTCAAAAATAGAATTCTTGTTGAAATACTCTTATAGTTAAATAATCCACATATAACTAACCCCTGAACAAGACAAAAATCATCTTAGATGGTAAAGTCCACAAGCATTACAACCAACCAAAACCATCTTATGACACGAAGTGTTAGATGACATTATCATAATTTTGAGTGCTGTCTATAAAATAAGCCATATGCTGCTGGTGCTTATCTCACAGATTAGCACAGAGCAGCTGACCATAAATATAGTTCTTAGTTCACTCCCTGCTTGATAGCCTGAGGATAAAAAAAAAAAAAAAAAAAAAAAAAAGGGAGAACAAAAAAAAGGGGCAGGGGGCAGAGATGAGGAGGGGAATGTTGAAACACGCCCTAAGGTATTTTAAAAATCTGGAATCTGGCAAAGAAAAGAGATGCCAGAACTGGGAACTTTGCACAAACCCAAATCCCTTCCAGTTACACTCAGCAGCTCAAGCCCCCACCCTCTTTATAATACCCAGATCAAGTATTATTTCAACTGGGAGGGAAGTAATCTTGCAAGCAGTTGGGAAAAGGGACTGTGCATATATGAATGGTCTCAGTGCATCTCAGAGAAAACACAGGACAGAAAAGCAGAGAGAAAACACAGAGAAAAGCAGCTTTTTAAAGCTATGTGTTACTGAGATGTTTGTGCTTTAGAAGAGAGAACAATTCAGGAATCTCCTTCCACCAAACACATTGTTATGTACCACCAGTGTTTCTTTTTGTGTCCTCCTTGTAATAATGATTAGATCCTGTTTAGCTAAGAAGGACAATAAAGGAGTACACAAGAGCACTGGATGTTTGGACTCTTCACAGCTAAACTCTTCCTGGCCTGCTTTCCTTCCCTGAGCACAGGAGAGCACACACGCTGTCTCCTTGGGCACACTCTGGTCCTCAGCTGCAGAACATTTTATCCCAGTGCTCCCCTGCAGCTCCCAGAGGATTGAACTAAGTCTGATTTCTTACCATCTTCATCTGAGTGCATCTGTTAATGTGCAAGGAAAAGCAGAAGCTAAATCCCATCTTTCAGTGTCCCTGGGTGTGCCTGTCCTCTCTGGGTTCTGGCTCTCTCCCCCTTATTTCCCACCCCATCAGCCAGCCCTGCCAGTCCTGAAGAAGAAGGAAAGGGACTGTACTGTTGAAAAGAGACAGAAGGGCTTTGCTTTAAACCAGAAAAATAAATATATCAAGATTCCTTTCAAAATCTGTAACTCAACTTCCTCTCGCTTGTTTTTCTTGGTTCACAGAGGTCCCTACTGGGAATTTTACATAACAGATGTATTCTTTTTGTATTAGGAATAGACCACAAAACACCATTTAACACCTCAAAAGGAGCCTATCTTCTTATGCTGACCTCATCATGCTGAGGGTACAGAGCAATTCCCTGGGAGCTGAAGGATACCACCAGGGAAGGTGCAACTTACCTTAAAGGCTTAATAACAGAGCCAATGTCAAATATTTAAGGCAAAACCACAAAGAGAAAAAAAAAAAAAAACCAACAACAAAAATCCCCATCCCAGAAATTCCTCTTTATACTGTCACTGATAGTTAAACTTTCCAACTATCACTTTTTTCCTCAAGAAAATGTGTACCTTGGGGTAGCTTACCTAGTACCGATGTCGTTCTGGGCCGCTAATCGGAAGGTGTAACCCAAAGCAGGACAGAGCTTAGTCAGCTTGCAATGCTTCTGGCTCCCGAAGTAACATTCTCTGAAACCACTGTTCCTCTTTCCCTAGAAAGAGAGAAATCTGTAATCGGATCGCTATGAAACAAAACCACGCGGTGCTTATTTTAAAAAGCTGTTAAATCGATATTGGAATTGGATGTTTCCACACAGGCACTGTGCAAAGGAGGCTGTGTAAGCACTGACAGCGCTGCTATGCTCCCAAAATCCCACAGATCAGCACAGTCAGCCTGCTGTCAGATCCCTCCTTTTTCTCAGAGTCTAATATTTGTGAGATGTACCTACAGCTCCTGGAATTCTGCTTGAAACGCAATTTATACCGCTCATTAACAAAAAAACCCAGGCAAATTAAGGGTGAAATCATCCTTCAATCCACCCAAGTCACAGAGGTGCAGGAAAGGTGCGGCCAACATTTCCTGCAAGCTCTACCCTCTGTACCTCCATCCCTCCCTGGTCCTTCAGGAATTCTCTATCCCACAAGAGGGCTCTCGCTCCCCACAGTCGAGCCACGGCCAGACCCAGCGGGACAACCCGGGTACAGCCAGCCCTGTGCTCTGCTCTCCAATCTATCAATCACAGAGGAATATTTAACATGCCAGTTCTGCACCGATCCCACTGCGTGGAATATCTGGTTTCATACTATGCCACATGTGGGAAATGATCAATTTGAAATCTTTCTGGAGAAAGGGCATGGACTGCTCAGCTCTTCATAAATAATATCTAACGGAGCTGAAGCAGTTTAAAGGTGTTTTAATTTCAATACCTGAATGTAAAATTAATGGACAATTACATTATTAAGCACACCAGAGTAGAAGCCTGGCAAAGGACACCCACGGGATCAGATGAGTGCAGGAGATGGAATAATCTCTGCAACTTCTTCTGACTGAAAAGCTCTGCTATGCCATTTGCTATCTTTGGCACCTGTCTCTACAATCTTTAATTATTATTTTATTATCTATATGGCCAACCCTCACTGCAGCCAACA
Source organism: Pyrocephalus nanus (assembly GCA_038380795.1). Classification (NCBI taxonomy): domain Eukaryota; kingdom Metazoa; phylum Chordata; class Aves; order Passeriformes; family Tyrannidae; genus Pyrocephalus; species Pyrocephalus nanus. Next base: position 4,809,538 of record CM076270.1, on the reverse strand, counting down.
GCTTCACCTGCTGCTGCCTCCTTGGGCTCGCTCTGCCCTCCCACACCCCGTTTTTCCTCCACACTCAATACATCACTTCACTACTAAAGATCTCAAAAATGCCTGAGTGGGACACACATTTTTCACTTGCCCATTCTCCAGCTCCTACCAATTTCTACTGATTTGCCCTCGGGCTGCAATACAGAAGGAAAAACTCCCTAAAATGTTTGTAGGGTATCTCCAGAATGTGTTTATCAAGCTAGAAACAATCATGCAGATCTCCAGAATGGAATAACAATGTGGGGGCACTGAAGGGACATTTATCACACTGGCAAACAGCCCTAACTTTTATTTATACACAGTGAGCCTACACTTGTTCTGGAACTTGGTTTTATACACAATCTCCTTCAACTTCACCCACCTGCTCCAGCTGTAACATTACTGTACGGATCAAGTAAATTAAGAGATGGAATTAGAAGAGAATCATGAATCCCAAAGTGAAAATATTTTGTAAATGAGAAAACCTTTTCAGATCTAAAATCCCTAGTTACAGAGTTCTATGATAAAAATTACTTTAGGACAAAAAAAAGACAGGTGACTATACAACCCAGCTCGGCAATAATGTTTGTAAACTCCAGACTACACAAAACCTCATTAGAAATCCTGTGTTTCAGTAAAATATCCATTCATCAGTGCAAGGCTGCCAAGAGTATATTTTTTTCCTCTTTATGCAAACTCTCTTTTATAGGTTGAGTTGCATTAATTTTCCTTCAACTCTTTGATGACTTTACTACTTATAAACAATTGAAAACATTTATTTCTGATTTCTGCTTAAGAATATAGGTTTTTTAGTACTTGACCTTTTTTCCAAGAGAAGAAAGTGACCAAATGCTAAGCATGTGGTTGATAGAGCAATGCTGACTAAAAAGAAAAGTCATGGACAATCTCACCTGTAGCACAATGCCTGAACTGAGAGCAACGGGCCATGGAAACTATCATTTATCAAACTGGTGGGTTAAAACTTTGCCAAGATTGCCAAACATCTAAGTTATCCTCAACTTTATAACAGTACAAACTCCAATACTGTATATATTTCTCTTCTAGAACTGGTATTGTACATTCCCCAGACTCACTCAGAGACCAACTGGTATTCAAATTACTCAGCCTGGCTGGTATTTTGGATTCTATTGGCACTAATTGGAGAGGCTGGCCGATATTTCTAATTATCCTGGCATTAATAGCCTGGAAATAGCCTCTCCGCTCCTTCTCTCCCAAGATTTATGAAAGCACTAATGCTGGCATAATTATAGACAGGAACAACTGGCAGGCTGGTACTGGCTGCCACCCAAGAGTCTTACAGCTTTCCCAGAATCCTTCTCCTATTCTTTGTACACTCGGCATCCAAGTTTTTAATCCTTTAAATAATGTTTCGTAAGTTGCTTAAAATACACTGTATCATTTCCGCAAGTATTTCTAATCCCCGGATTTCAGAGGGACAGTGCTGTCCGACTTCTCCTCCAGGCCTGCTTTCTCCAGCCCGTGTTCCCTATTCTTCTCCAGGACAATCCATACTGTGATGACCATCAGCGCCTGTCTGAGGAGGCAAGAACAATCCAGCTCCACAAATCCCTCACAATTTGCACAATACTCTAACAGAGCATTTAAACACAATTTTTAAGAGTTTTCCCTGCTATTTCAGCCATATTTCAAGCCACACGCTCAACACGGGGTGCCAAAGTGCCTCTTGGTGAGCGAATTTATTGAACGAGGGTTTGGAGCGTTTAAATGGGTTTTGTTGACTGCATCCATCCCCTGCAGCACATGCAGTAAATAAACACAAAAGGAGGAAGTGGCCACTGCAGGTAGAGTGATGCAGGAATGGAGCGCAGCCCTTCACCACACAAGTGTGAAGCAGGGCTGCCAGCATCAGATCTGCAACCAGGAGGCAGGATGGACATCTGTGGCCACGCCAGCGTTAGCTGCTATGTTTGGGTCATACTGGCAATAAAAAGGAACAGACTGATATTCAATCTGACACAGAGCTGTGGAGCAAACTGTCAACAATTAGTGTAACACACCCCAAGATCTCAGCAAGGCATTTATTGTGCAAGTTATGCGAGTAACTGAATTTCCTCTACATACAAACGTTTAAAAGATGGCAAAGGACCGATGAACCATCCCTAAAATATACACAACCCTCAATTTTACCCAGGGCTCTCCTCCTGCATGTCTCACAGGAGCGACACAGCCACAGAACAGACTCAGAGGGCAAGTAAGTGAACAAATGCAAACATGGAGCTCTGAGCATCCAAATTCCTGTGTAGCATCACTGAGATACTTGCCTCGGCTTATCACCTGGTAAAAAACAAGCACATCTCTTCTACCTTGAGAAATTTAAAATTTTGTGGCAGAACAAAATTATCTCAGTTTACCTATATATAAACTTAATTACTAACTATTCATCACCAAATCATTAAATAGGGGGGTGTTGTATCAGTCTCTCTCTCTCGGGTAGATTAAAATGAGCTGCTTACTGGACGAGAATTTAAGCTGCTTTGAGTTGTGCACAGAACAGGGACACACACTGTGTGAGAGGGTTGTCCTTGTCTCTGGATCAGGAACATTCCTCCCCTTTCCCATAGAGAATGAATAGGATACTCTCGCTGTCCATATGCACAAGAGAAACATTTACTTACTACCACTTAATCACAGAACCAGCATTTCACATCTAATTAGTAACAAAGGCCTGATTCTTACAGCAGTGCCAGCAGCATTTTTCAATGCAGCTACAGTTTACTGATTTTGATGAACACTGGCATCAGGAGAAAGCATCACCTCCTTTACAGTCACATTTTCTGTTTGGTTACAACTAATGCTATTTTTTTCTGATTAGCCATTTGCTTACCCTCAATAAACAATCCTGGCACCAAGTCATTGACTGATTAGTTCAGGTTTGTAAGTTCAAAGTTCACAGCAGAGTCAGAAAGTGAACTTTCCCTTAATTATTAATTTTAATTGATTTTATTGACAGATGACTATTGCCAGTCGCAGCACCTGAGGTGCAGGCTTGTTGATATCCCACTGGATTTCAAAATAACCGAGATGAGGGGCTGATCCTAACTCTTTTGAAGCCAATGGAATCTTTGCTAGTGTACATCCAGTGTAACAGAGTGATAATGTGCTGAACTGGTCTTTTACTCTGCTGTTAAAGAACAAAGAGTATCCTTCATAGTTTTTCAGGCATTTTAAGAATCACAGAATATGCTGAGTTGGAAAGGACCCATAAGGATTGTCAAGTCCAACCCTTAGCCCTGCACAGGACCATTGCCAAGCCACACCATGTGCCTGAGAGTATCAGTTTATTAGCAAGGTATTACACATGTAAATCAAAGACTTACATCAGTAATGGGGAAGTACTTTTCTGACTAACATGTAACACCAGTCACATTACAAACCATTTAATCCAAATTGGGAGGGGAAAAGATGGAACAACAGGAATAGCTTTGTCTATCAAGGATATTCCAGATTCTACAGGTCAGAAAAAACACCAAAACCCAGACCTAAACTGAGGCAGCAGCTGCGTAGGACTGGCACAGTCACATATTAAGCAGTGTAACCTTCTACAATTTCCCACCTCACCTAACCCCAGGGCTGTAAAACACGGTGCTCCTACTGTCACTCCACAGCAACAATTCACTTTCTGCATATACAAGTGATGCCACCTACGCTCCTGGCTGCATTTCACATGCTACAAACTGTGCCTCTGCCCTGTAAGAACAGCAGGAAGGAGGGTGACATATTGCTGAGCATCTGACATGCTCCAAGATCCAGAGATCCCAGAGACAGACAACCCATGACCCAGCACGAGGGAGCACAGAGGGGCTGCTGAAGCCCTCTCTTGGTGGGTAGCACAGCTCAAGCTGGGGGAACACACTGGTGTGACCGGGATACAAGCTGGAGGTGCTTGTTTGAACACCTCCACCACTTCCCACACCTCCCGTGCCCGATGCCAGCTTTGTTTCCACAGTCTGAGGCTGCAGCCTTTGCTCAACAGCTTTCCAGGATCTGCCTGTGGTGAGAGTGGTGAGGGCTTTCCACAGCTCATTCACACACCATCCTTCCCTAGGAAGGGACCAACATCCCAGGCAGGCTGCCATTTTAGGGTGCTTTTCCAACTTGATCACTGGATAGATTTCTTGTGCTCTGCTCTTGCAAAGCCCTCCCTGCTTTGCAGCCACGATTTAATTTCCTTCTGATCGCTGATTTTCCCGTGTTTATATTTTATCCTGTGCCCTGTAGCTAATGAATGCTGCTCTAGCTGAGATCTGGCAGCATGTCTGCTGTTGCCTGGCAAGCGTTCTCCTCTGCTCTGATGTATTTATTTCTTGATTTCACTGGGACACAGTGTGGCATTGTGGAAAAGGCAGTGCTTTTGCTTACGTGGAGTTTACACAACCAAGTGCGAGGGTACAGAGCACTGCAAGTGAATTCTCTTTTGTACTCAGGAGGTGTAATTCCAGCAGATAAGTGCACTTCATGTCAGAGGAACAACTTGCCACAGCACCTGAAAAAGTGAGTGGAACATCCTGCCGAGCTCACCATTGCAGGAGATGAGGTTCCTTCAGATCCAGGCACAGCCAGCCTGCATCTTCAGATTTTAATAAGCCTAAATAGCAGGTTTTAATTTAGTGACTCAAAATTGCATTTCTGTCTCATATCAGAGGAAAAAAATTTTAGAGAAGCTACACCTGTGGTATTAACTGTCTCAGAACCTGATAAATACACTTCAGCCAAGAGTCCTGTCAAATCATTGGAGATGTACCAAATTAATTTGTGCAGGGCCATTATTCTTTCATCTGTACTGGATAGTTCTCCATTGTGATCTCAGATTTCAGGGCTGTTACTGAGAAAACAAGGTAATTAAAATAGACAGACTAAGGGAATCAGGATTCCTTAATTTTTCCCCAGTAGTACCTGAGCTACCCAAGCTGCTTTTGCCCTGTGAAAAAGAGATAATAACCAATCTTTCTGAAGAGAAAACTCTAGGTATATACTCAGTATTAAAGGGTATAAAGGACAAAAGAATTTAATTATTGCCACAGATATATATATATATGTACAAAATTATGCCTAAGCTCCACGCAGACAAAACGAACATCCCAAGTATTTGCACTGTACTAATGGTCTGCTGGTGGTCTTTCTTCTGACAAGACCTTCTGCTGCTTCCCTTCCCTTTGCAGGCCGAAATCATCCACATTTCCACTGCTTGGTGCTGTTATGTTCCCATGGCTCCAAATTACTGGAAGCCTTGCAAGAGATCACAAGTGCACAGTCAAGGTGTCACAGAAGGCGTAACGGGATCATCCTGGCCAATCCTTTTGGAGAAATCTCTATTTAATCCCTTTTCCCAGACCTCACACTCCGCTTTTTTCCTTCTTCACTGACGACCTTTCCCCTTCCATTATGCAGAGAGAGACAGCAAGTCATTCTGAAGTTAATGTTTTCAGTTCAGAGGGTTTCTCATCATGCAGACCCCACTTGCTGTGACAGTGCATACAATAAATGTTTGCACAGTGAGTGGTTCCAAACACCCAACATGTGCCAAAATGATCTGGGAATGTGTTATTAGTGCAATAATGGAAAACTACTCATAACAGAATACTCCCTTTAGAATATTTTTAGACTACAAAAGACCTCAAGAGATGTTTCTCAGACTGCACAACCGGACACCCTTTCATACGCTTCATTTCCTGACTCATGACTCTTTTTTTCTTTATGTGTTGTCCAAGCCCTTTCTGTCACCCATTATGTATTTTTTCCTTCCAAGATGATGCTCCCTGACTCATGCTTTCTGCAGAAATATGGGTTGCACAAAAGAAAGGAGGCAGAAAGGAAGGGCACGGAGGGAGGACTCACAAGAATCCACCTCTAAAAAGGGGACTAACTGTCACTATGTAAAGGACACTTATTTTGACCCTGAGTACATTCACTGCAGAAAGGGCTGCAGCAAGATCATGGATCATCTCCTCTGAGGCAGGAAGGGCTTGTTCTGCACTCAGTCAGCAACCAGAAGGAAGAGATCATGAACAGAACTCTAAGATATATCACAAGCAATTAAATAATAAGAAGTGCTAATCAACAAATAAAATCCACCAAATGAGCGATAAAAGTTAGATTTCAAGAGTACAGAACATCTCTGCATAAAACAAACACACTGAATGAAAAGTTTTCCCCAGGTGCCCCTTTCACCTTTCCAACTCTTTACCTAATGCCATCAGGATTTCATTTCCCTCCTTCTATTTTCTCCTGTATTTAATTATTTGTCTTTACTCAGCAAATCCTCGTAAAATCTGAGTACCATTTATTTGTGTATTTATTTCAACTAGTTACAACTTACCTCATCCCACTCGAGAAGGTAGCTGGTGATTTTTGAACCATTATCAATGGGTGCCTATGAACAAAAATAAACAAAAGGTGACTTAGGGAATAAGAGAAAACTACTTCACCAACCCCCAGGCAAATGACTACAGCTTCAAGTGCTTTGCACGTGGCTTGGCAACCTCTTAACAAATACTGGGAAGAAGCTGGACGTAATGAAACACATACATTTTAAAAGTCAAGTCAGTGCACAGGAAGGGATTTGTCAGAGTACAGCGAGTTCAAGTCCCTTACTTAAAAATGACTGTCTCAACTTTCAGTTATTTTCAGTATTTATGCTCATTGTCAGTAAACTCTACTTTTCTCTGCTTTCTTGCCCGATCCCAGCATTACCTACCTTCCACTGTAAGGTTAAGGAGCTTTTGGTCCTGTGCGAGGGTTTGGGTGGGAAGGGACACTCTGGTGCTGAGCTGTGAGTGGTGAAGCTTACTGGCTCTGAGCAGGATCCCTTTACTGAGTTGTACATTGCATATACCCTGGAAAGAGCATTGAAAATAAATTTGCTGACAGTTACACTGGCACTGCCTCAGCCACAGTATTTGACTACCAAAGCATCCATGACACCATCCACTAATGACACATTTCTCACAGACCAGTGTCTATCCTTATTTTACTTCACTTCATATAAGCATGCAAAAAAAACCCCCCAAAACCACCAAAACACCAAATCACACAGCAGAAGGAGAACACTACGGTAATTTGTGCAAATACTCCCAGAGACCACTGAGTTATCTTCATCATCTTTTCTTTCCACCACTATTTCCTTGTTAATTGCCAGACTTCCACACACTGTGCTAAAATTCCCTTTGAAATACAACAGAAAGTATGAGCTCAGGAGAAAAAGGTATCAACTTTAATGCCTGCTTTACACTTGATTCACACGTACCACATTGAGTGGTGTTAACTGCTGGTTTCCTTCCACGTGTACAAGCTCATCCTACATAGCTCAGCTATCAACTCTTAGTGGACCTCCATGGATTAGAACTAACACAGCTCAGCAATATTGCTCTGATAAACTAAAAACCTTCAAAGCAAATTTGATTTCAGGCAAAGCTTCTATAGATCATCATAGAAGGGGATATACAATACAAAACCACGTGGGAAAGCAAATAGGATACAGTGGAGCACTTCCTCAAGAGGTGCTTTTCCCTGAAAAATTAATGATGTTATTTTTTCCCTTCACATTTTCCATGCAGCGAAAGAAAGTGCAAACTGGAAGTCTTCTACTCAAAAAAGAAGTTCAAACCACGACCAGACGATGACCTCTGAGTTGGCTGTAGCTATTGTGTACTTCAATGCAGAGCTAAAGAAAGGGCAATTTCTAAATTTGTTTTCAGTAGATAAGAGTAATTTATGTACAATGTACAATGGCCACCTACGTAGAATCAAACATTTTGGGGGGAGGCTGACAAGAATTGCTGTAGCAATGCTTTACCCATCACCTGTTAGCAGTCAGGAGTGAAAACAAATGCAATTAATTAATTGACTCTGCATCTGGCAAGTGGTTTGTACGTGTGCTGGAAATGAGCACAGCCAAGCATCCAAACACAAACCATAAGGGAATAAAAACCATGAGAAAATGAACTTAGGGGGGCATCCTCCGCATGTCACTGAAACACAGCACAGTCAGCCCTGAAGGTACCAAAATAATGCACCTGAAAAAAAGCAGGCAGTGGGTTCAGAGTGAACCAGGTTGTCCCAGGTGCCCAGCAGGGCAGCAGCAAGAACAAGCACCTTGTCTGGTGGAGACAAAGCCCCGAGAGATGCTGCCAAGGTTAAGGAGACCCAAAGCAATCCACCCAGTAACTGCTGGCCCATAAATTTCCTTACTGAGCAGATTTATTTCTTCACAGATGTTAATACATAATGCAGTTACAGTGAAGAAAAAAAAGACTGTCATGGAAAGCAAACAGGCAGCTTGTTCAGTGTCAGCTTGCCCCACTGCAAACACGGGCTGCTGCTTTGGGAGGCTGACTTTTAAATTTAGCAGCCACTTGTTTTTTGAACAGAAGTTACTGCTAATTGTTCACAAACAAATTATAATTTGGCAAACCTGCAGGAAGGTGGAAGGAGGTATAAGCAAGGGAGCAAGAAGTCAGCCAGGACATGGCACAAATACTCACAACGCCCCTAAAAATGACCAAGACCTCAACCCAAATGCACATGGTGACCACTCTGGTGTTTGAAGTTGGCTTCAAAAGAGATGCTCAATGCTTGCAGTAGGAAGCTCAACAATGTTTTACAACCTTCTCCTCCTTGCTACCATCCCTGTTGTGGCCAAAACTCCTGTCCAGCCCAAGAGCTGCATCTTCTCCTTATTTATGACAAATTACTTCTGGTCTTCTGCTTCTATTTGAGAAGTTTATTTTAGGGCTCTACTAGAAACTATCCTGAAAAATGAAAAGAAGCTTTGGTATCAGAACAAGATGGACACATTTTGGTGTTGGATCTTTTTTAGAGCTCAGAAGCAAGGTGTTTGTTCTTTAAAGTTTTGCAAACAGGAACAACCTTGATGTGAAACAGCATGCCACGCTTAGCCCTTGTTTGGAAAAACAGAAGGGAACAATAGACAGGAATGAAAGGATTTTTTTTAAAAGGATATTGAGGGTGACTGAACAGGATGTGAATTTGAAGCCTTGGTTCATAAACAAAGTCTTTAAAAAAAAGCAACATGAACAGGTAATGCAGACGGTGTTAAAAACATCAGGGAGCAAAACTGGAATGTGTTAATAAATGTGTAAAACACATTTTCAGAATCAAAGAGAAATATGCCCTGAAAATATCAACACAGACCAGTGTGAATCAAGTTTTTTCTTGGAATAAATGCAGAAATTACTACAGTCAGATGGATCTGTAATCAGCAGATTTACTTCCCAAAGCACAGACTACTTATGAAAAAAGCTGGAGTACTTTCAGTGTTACAGTAGCTGAAGAAACACCAGTTGCTTGAGTCAAGATTTTAAGCAGCTTCAGGCATCCCACTTTCAAACACAGAAATACAGATATGTAGACTTCTTTTTCCCCTCTTACTACAGCAATGACAGCAACATGACAGAAAAGATACTGTTCGAGAAGCATGCTCGTCATTTAAAGTCCAAGATAAAATCTATTGCAAAATATGTAGAAACCACTGAAATACACCCACAGAGGTGACCAATAAATTCTTGAACTACACTGTATATTTAGTTAAAAAACTTTCACATTTACTCTCATACAATTGAGGAGTTTATATTTAATTGACATTCATATTCACAGTAACTCACCTGACATGATAATCTGTTGCTGGCCTAAGGTCCTTCAGGTTATATTCTAATTCTTCTCCACTGCAGGAAAGAAGCCCAAACTCAACAAATTAGTAAATTATGAAATGTAGTATCACACTTAGAGCTAGTGATTTTCTAGTGATATTATAATTTGAAAGAAAAAAGATTATCCCACCAAAGAAAAACAGTAGCAAACAATATACCAACAATTTGTCAACACACTTCATGTTTCTTGAAAACTTTATAAAGCTCCATATACACAGAAGCAAAGAATTTATCATCCCAATTTATACAGTAAACCAGATACATGGGTTTATTTCAATGCTTGCATTTTGCTGATATTTGCATAAAGAACATTGTGGTTTTCTACCCCCCGAGAGCTGAAAAGAATGGAATCCAAACATTATTTCTGTACTTTCTGCACATTCTCTATTTCAAAATAATTTATAAAAAATGAGCCACTGAACTTCAGAGGAAGAAGCATAGTTTCTTGCACAAATGTTCCACTTATTTGCTTTCTGCTCCAGAATGATGCTCCCTGTGAGGATCATGGCAAAGAGACTTTAATTAATGCCTGAACAGCTGGATCCAGCTCTCCTTTAATACCAAGAGAAGTAAAAGCACAGAGTTTCAAACATTTTAGGAAAACACTCAGCAAATAATCTATTAATTTCAAATGTGGCCAACATAGTTAGGGCTATTCTTTTTCCTTCTGGCTTGTTTGCTGGTAAATGAACACTGGGCTCAGTCATGTGTTGCCAATTCTGTGAAGATTAAGGTACGGGTCAGTGCTTAATAAGTAATAGCCATCTCATGTAAGAGCTTGGCTTATTCATGATTTTATTAAAATATGGGAAACAAGAAAGCTCTCAATTTAGCATAAAGAAATATTTCATAGCTAGCTGGACAAATACAGGGAGATGTCTCAAAATCAAGAGAAAAAAAATTCACCAGAAAGCACGCGCCTGCGCAAGTCAAAAATACACCAAAAAAAAAAGAGTCTCTTTTGTCTTCATATAGTCCAATGCTCTGCAAATCCTTTTTTTCCCCCCCTCTGAAACGAGTGCACCTCCTTGCAAAGACAATGTATTCAACATATTGCTGAGTTTCTTTTGCCTACAGTAATAACAGTTACTGCTGCTCCTGATGGAACGTACCACATCAAGCTGCACTCTGGCCAGCAGCAGGAGACACATCACCACCAGCAGCTTTAAAACAGATGCACAACGTTTCCTAACCAGGAGAAAATGTGCAGCCCTCTCACCAGCAAGCACAAGAAGTACTAGAAGGTGTCCTTCCCATTTTAGAAGCTCAGCAGCACATATTTAACTATGGAGACGCTCGCATTGGCTCACAAAGAGCCAGTGTAAACTCCAGGAAAAAAAAAATTAAAAAAAGAAAAATCAGACAGCCTTTCTCTGATTGATACTTTCTTTTTGCGTTTCCCAAAACTTGCCTTCAGCATACCAAGAGGAATACCCTTAAGAAAGGAGATGCCTTGGTCTCAAGAGGTAATTCCATAAATACTCTGTCACCTGGACTTCATTTAATGAGATTTGGGAAGGATTAGGTATTTCACAATAGCCAAGGTCACATCTCCAAATTTTCCTTCCTAGATGTCATTAGCAGGGAAAAAGAAAAGCATAACACCATATGTACTTGATCATAGAATGAGCTCAGAGGATCACTGCAAGGAGACACAGAGAAATCCCTCCGAATTTTTACTGAGGGCTTCTGGGAGCCAAGTATTCGGGTTTTTCTGGGGAGCTTCTATAACCCACTGATGGCTGCACTCCCTCCTCTGCTCATCTAAGACACTACAAGGCAGCAAAGCCCTCAAATTTTGCTCGTTAGCTGAAATAACAAGCTTTACTGTGCTAAATTCTGCAAGTCCACACAAGATCAGCCCATTAGGAAGGTAGGTGTGGTGTACACGAAAGGTTCTGACATTTAGCATAGGAGAGAAATTAACCTTTTCACTGGCAATGGGAGAGGCAGCAGGGGCTGCAGGATCTGCCACGTGCCAGGGAGGTGGGATGGCATGGCAATTATGGACCTTGTGACATGCACTCAGCTCCCTGCAAGCTCCTCCAGAGAGGGGGACAGCGAGGGGAACAACCAGAGGGTGCTCAAATGTGCCTTCCTTCTAGAAGTGACTGACGGGCATCCCAGAATACAACCCTGAGAAGCTCAGAGAATCCATTCCCAACAAAAACACAAGGGCAAAAATGGCGCTGTTACCTGTAAATTATCTTGTATTTTCCATCCCTCCCTTTATCCGATAAGGCAACCTCGTAGGTACAGGTGTAAGGCAAACCGTTGTTGTGTCTATCTGCGTTTAGAAGGCCAGTGGGAGGTGACCAGGAGAGCGAAACTGTTCTGGCTTGAATATTTGTAACCTACAGAAGAAACATCAGTTACTCTGAATTCTGAGGAAAAAAAACAAAACACCACCCCATAAGTTTTTTTGTTCTCTGCTTGCATCTTCAGAATGAATTTCTTGTAAAATGGAAATTTCAGAGCTAGAGTTGAAAAGTATAAAGGGTCAGAAATGGTCAACGCCACAAACAAAACAAATGGATTTATGGCATAAAGTAATTTCTAACAGATGAGCAATATGGAGACATTTCCCCCTGCAGTGAACTGGCTCGTCACTGTCTGAGCATCCAACAAAGGATGCCTCACACCACTCTGAAGGTACCTGCTGCCATGGCCATCACCAGAAGGGAAATGGACTAAGTGGAACAAAGGCTTTATCCTATAGATTGTTTTATACACAATGATTTCTCTAGAGTCTTTTTAGTGAGCTTCTCTAATGGCTTTTTCAGTCATCCCGTTCCTTCTCATCATTTGAAACTGTAATAATTCAACTGCAAATAAGTTAAAAAAAACCAATTTAATCTGCAAATTTACACTGACTCAAAAGCCTAATGGAAAATCATAGCAGAAGTCCAACTTGTCAATTAAAAATTACACTGCAAATCAATCACTTTATGCTGAGATAAAGACTGTCTGTGTGATCTGCAGTGGCCTCTGGGTGCGACACTTCCACAGCAGACAGGTCAGGATTCTCTATCAATAAAAATAGGAAAAATACCTGAAAACCCAACACCAAAACAATGTTATCACCCCACCAGTGCAGCTGTATTCTTCTGGAGACCCAGGTCCACCTAACTCCAGACTGACCAAGTTTAGAGAACTGGCATCACTTTGCTCACCAGGACAGCCGCTGGCACATCAGCTGCACAAACCCAACAGCAGCTTCCCAGAGAACAGCCTTCCGGTATCAGGCTAAGAAGGAAGCAAAAAAATCCCCCCCTGCCACTGTCTCAAAAGAGAAAGAAATAAGAAGCAATAGTTGCACTGGCTATCTGGGAAAGGCAGCACATTTTCACACATGCCTGCTGAAAAAACACAGGGAAGCCCCAAATCCCCCGGAGTCTCAAGTGCTCTGCCACAAACTCTCCACTTTTCATCGTGAAAATTATGTTCTTCCTTCTTAATTGCAGTGAATACATGAAGAATATTCTTGTAGTTACCCTCCATGATAACAAATCAAAGACTAAGGTTTTATATTCTTTATTTCTCCTATGCACCAAATTTCACCGGTTCTATAATTTTAACAGATTTTTCCAACACACAGAGAAAGATGATGTTATTTTGGAAGGTGTAAGGTGGATGCAGGTGCTCAGTTACACATTTCCTAAGTTTTGCTGAGACAAGTGAAACCCCTTACCCATAAATTATTTGGTTATGAAGTTTCAGAAATCAGCTTTAAGGGACTCCCTGTTCACAAATCTGGCTCCCGGATATCTTTACAGAATGGAGAATATTTAACTTCTCACGTGAAAACACATTGCTTCCAGCTGATGAGCACCGCAACTGTTGCGTCTGATACCCATAATATCAAGCAGATTCCTTCTGAGCAAGTCATAAATCCACTTTTGACAGACTGACAAGTAGGTGACACCATGAAACATCTCATCTTTAACACCGTGATCTCAAAAGTTAAAGATTTTAATTTATAGCAGCACAGTCAAGTCTTGCCAACAAAGAAAACCTTTGTTCAACCTAATGTGAAAAATAAGTTTTAAGGCTAGAAAGTGTAAGTAGCATCAAGCTTTCTTTGTAAAATGCACGGACAAGCAAATTCTTGTATGAATTTTCATGGCATTTCTTGTTTTGATAGCATTTCCTTGCCATATTTTCCTGATGCTATGAAATCAGTGTTTACTTCAAGAACTTGGACCACAGGACACCAATACTGGATTAGATAGCTTATAAGACACTTGAATGATTCAAGAGAGACAGATTAAGTAAAATTTTTTAGATATATACACACACCCATGAATGAAAATGTGGCAAGGATATTTAGAGCTAAAAGTCCATATTTCAAATAATATTTTGATCAGAAAACTGAATAGTAAGATCCAAATAGATTTTTTTTTTTATATTTTTCAACGGACATTACTGCTATGCCAGCTCAGCCCATCAACATGCAGTTTCTTTTATTATGGAAATACGCTTGCATAATTGTTTTTCATAAATTCAGGCAGACTTGGAGCTGGAGGCATGATATCCTGCCAATGTTCTATTGAAATGTTTTTCTCTATGACTACTCCCAAGGACACACGTATGTATTCCACGTACAGCAAAACTCCGGCCCTTCATGAACTTCAGCAATCTGTAAAAAGTTAGGTCTTGAGTTTCCTAAAGTAAGAGAAAGTATCTTACGGACTAACTGCTAGAAACTGTTGGACTATTATTCTGAAGTCTGTGTGCAGACATTTCCATGCAGAAGATGAAAGTCCAAACGCAGTTGCTAAGCTGCTCCAGCTACACCATTAATTTCTTACTGATAGAGAGAGTGGCTGCTGGCTGCCTCAGTGGTGGTGGGTACACAGCAACTGCTGGTAAGGCTTAAAAATAAACACCAGAAATCGTTAAATACAATTCTTAGCTGCACTGAGTACACACAGCAAGTGTAGGAAAGCAAGTGAGAGGTCACTGTCTGCGTGATAAAAGCCAGAAAAGGCAAATCTATACCCTCCCTGGGTACAGAAAGCACAACAGGGCTGTGCACGTCAGCATGAGCGCTGGGAACGGATTTGTTTGTGTGGCTGGAGATAAACTCGTGTGCTGCTCCCTGACCAACAGGCTGATACCCTATCACGTTTACCTGCCAAAGGCATATCTCTTCAGTATCTCATTTCATGGCCAAAGCCACCACTTAGTTTACCAAGGAACTCCTACCTGGAGCAGGAAGCACTAGCTTTGCCGGGAAAAAAGGGTAAGTTAAATAAATGGGGTTATGATATGCTGAGAATAACAAGCAGGCACTCGCAAAGCAGCTTGGTAGCTTTATCTCCGACTTTTCTCGCTTACACAAACACCTTTCAAAAGATATGGAGCAGCTGAACAGAACTGGACCAGCCCTTTCCATGCCAAAGGAACAGCCCAGCTACCATCACAGTGGAGGGTTTAATGCCACTTCTGAACTTGCAGACATAAATACTTCACTGTCAATAAAAACCAGTTTGTTATTCATTAATGGTGCCCTAATTCCATCCAACCAAAATACAAGCAGCCAGAGCACCTCTTCCTAGGCTGGGCAGGTAAACCTTTGTGCTCCTTCTAGTTACTGCAGCCTGTCTCATCTGTCCCCAGAATTGCTGTGCTGGCTTTGACGAGGGCTGGCTTGGCCTTTTAGCCGAGACCTAACAAAAGATTCTCCCACAAGGAGTTTTGTGTGTCTGGTGAAAAGCACAGTTAATTAGTTTCTGAAAACTTCTCAGTTTACACAGTAAATGCCTCCTTTCTGCGCTATCAAAACTCGGTGGTGTAAATAATTATTCCATAAAAGCCCCTGGGAAAGAATCCAGCTCCTGCACCACTTCAATAAGGTTACAAGGCTGATGAATATCGGCCCTTCCCGTCTTTCAGGTAATGAAAAATGTTTCTGTACAACTTTCATTATCTTTCAAATTCCGGGTTAGCATTCACAGGCATCGTGTGGTTCGGGGGCTCATTGTATGTGTGTGAGAACTACACTGCAAGCAACATTCATTTACTCCCTCGAGGGCAGGGTTTGAAAGACTTGGGGGTCAAACGAATTCATGGTTATTACTGGGTCGAGATTCCGCTTATAAACCATGGCTCTAATCCTGCAATTTTAGGCAAAAATCCCAACGATTAAATATGAGTTTCTCTGCAGAGCCAGCCAGCGGGAGCAGGATGCCTTTGGAAAGTCAGACTGATGTTTGAGCTCTGGCTGGACAGGCCCGTGGTGATTCCCCATGGGGGGTGGTGTCCCCCCCCCCCCCGAGGCCCTGGGCAGCCACACATCGGATGCAGCCCCCCCCGCCACCCAGAATCAAGTTTCCCTTCCCTCACTGAAGTTATTTGTTTTTAAAGAATGCTCACTTTGTCTGTGATAACGTGAATTGAAAGCGTATTTCGGTTTAAATAAAACTGCGGGGGAATAAAAGCCAAAGGTGTTTAAAATTTTTGTTGTTAAAGGGACAAAGCTATAATTAAATTTACGGTTTAGGCTGCACGTCTCTCAAACAGGTAACAGTATCTATTATCGAAAACAGATTTTTTTTATAAAGTAGTAATTTAAAAAGTGTGTATATTTTGTATCCTGAGAGGTACCTGTACAAGCCAGACACCTCCTACTGATACCATGGCTGCGGAGTCTCCTGCAGGAGTTGCTTACAAGCCTAATCCCTTTGGATGGCTTCATCCCTCTGGATGGCTTCCACACCACTGATGATGGAGGGGGCTGCTCTCCTGGACACATCAAAGCCATGTGCTCCAGGCACAGCATCACTCCACTTGCCACTGACTCACCGCTCTGTGCTCCTTTGTTTTGCGTAATTTCTTTCTTCACTGTTGTTTTCCTATACATTGTTTCATTTTTCATTCATATATGCATAAGGCTTGCCAAGAAATATGGGCTGTGATGTGATATATTCCTATCAGGTATAATACTGACTACACACACGCACACACATAATCATTCATAGCAATTAATGGTTTGTGAGAGTCCTGTGAGTTTAATTACTCACAAATGTCAAAGTTACAGGGAGAATAATAGATAATCCCCAGCATCACCTCACTAAATGTCATTATTATTGAACCACCATTTGTCATGCTTTAGATTTTCTTAAAAAAAAAAAAAAATAAAAAAATCCTACTTTTGTTATGATTAAAGGAAAATTATTTTGGTCTACTTTTAGTTTTTTTGTTCCTTTCTGCTTTAGAGGCTCTGGTTACCATAAATCTAACTGTACAGATCCCAGAATCCTGCAAATTGCTCAAATAGCTTCTCTTCCTACCTCTAAAGATGAAAGCATGAAATAAGCCATTTTTCTTGTCAGCTTTCTTGGTCTTTGTAAAAGCACCTGGCTGTGGCTATTGACCAAATGAGTACCATTTGGGTGGTCCTTGCTACAAAAATATTGACTCCCTCTGTACAAAAAGCTTGCTGAATTTTGTGCTAAGTGCACTTTCTCCCCTTCTGATCACCCTGAAATTCTTTTCTCAATCTTCAGCTTACTATTGTCACTTGTTTCTAAATGAAATGAAGTGACTTTCCTTCTTGTGAACATAACTCAGGCTGGTATTTATCATCTCTGCAGGTCTGGTTTAGATTCTGGCTGGCTTTGAACCTGCTCCTGTCAATGCCATGACACCAGGATCCAACACCTTCTGATTGAGCAATTTAAGACCAAACACCTTTTGTATCTATTCAGAACAAAAAGCATCGAAGAGTCCAAAAATAAAATTCAGCCTGTGCTCCTGCTTGCCTCTCCCTGAGCTCTGCCACTTCTGCAGCCAAGGCTCCCACTGCAGAATTTCTCTGTATCAGCCTCCAGCAGCTCCTGTCAAACCCAGTCTTTGGATAAGCTTTTCAATCCCTATTTTTTATTTATTTGCTTATTTTTTCACTATCTTTCCAGCTGGACAGAGAAAGGCTCGAACCCTGAGAGAGTAAAGGAGTCTGTTTTATGATTGCTTCTTCCAGTGCTGGTTTGGACCATTCCTTTAGATCCACAGTACTCTTCTGGTTTTCATTTGACACACCAAACTAGAAAAACATGACATTCAAAGGGGTTACAACCAGATTTATTAATACCCTCACCTGACTGTGGTCACACTCAGCATTAGGGTTATTTACATGGTGATTCAATTCCATCCTAATTCACAGGCTTTTATGGCTCAGACAACCACAGACTATAGTAATTCACCATTGAATAATAGAATTAGCTTAATTTAATAATGATTAAAGACATATATTGCTCATGACAAATAAAATTAAACCCAGGGGACAGGGGGAAAGAGCTATGCAACTCACCCCAGTGCACAGGGTTACCCACCACACTATCAATACTGGAAGTTGTCCTCTGGAAAGAGGCAACTGGTACAATTCCTGCAGTAGGCAGAGCCCCCAAACAGCCCAAAAGATCCTTTAGATTTATATCACAGCAAAATGAGTCATATCAAGTGTGTGTATATATATATATATATATATAGTGGAAACAATCTATTAAGGAAAAAATTCAGAGATGCTCCCCTGTGAAATCATTAGTACGTTGTGACACAATCTTCATATCAAATTTGCTATTATACGTGTGTGTGGCAATTTGAGATCACATACCTGTGGTTTCTCTATTCCAGAAAGAATGTCTTGAACTCTTTTTGTTTCTGAATCAAATTCTGTAACATAGAGAATGTGGAAATTACCAAAATAGGAAGTAAAATAAATCACCAAAATTAAAACATCAAGTTATGTCAATAATTCTTCTGGAATTTGTAAACAGGGGAATGAGAGAGACAGACATTACCTGCATGTGAGCATCAGCTGTTTTGCTCTTGTGAATTCAAGGTATGCAGTTACACGGATTAATATTACAAAAAATTGTAAGAGAAAATGGAGGGAAAGAAAATTCCAGTAATTATACATCTTCAGAAAGGTGGGACTATTCGTAGAAGTGTCCTCCATGAATAGTGTCATTAACTGGGATTTGCTTTCACAGGGCAAAACCATCCTGTCTCCAAAGCTCAGGAAGAAGCCCAGGAGTTTCTACAGCTCAACTACCACTGAACCTCATCCTGGTTTGATAACCAAGACTACCCTCAATCCAACAGCTGCAGAGCTGAGCTGTCCACCTGCTCTCCAGGGCACTGGGCTCTGGAGAGGACGAGCATCCCTGCCCTGTGTGTAGAAAGAAAGCCCAGATGAGCCAGAGAGGGTGCCTGCCCTAAGCCCCACCACCCACCCTAAATTACCTGTCCTTAAATCACGTAAATGCCCAAAGCTCTTTAACAGCCACCTTCCAACTATGGAGACAAATTCCAATGCCTGACCAGCAGTAATCTATCCTCCCTGCCCCAGCCTTGTGCCTGCTACAGCAGCTCTTGCAGGGGCTACACTACCACCAACAGGGTGTGAAACGCTCCCCCCTAAATTAGAGGGATTAACTGTGCAGAAGGTGCTGCAGAGGCATCATCTGAGCAGCAGAATCAGCCTTTCCCCCATCCTCCCCTCAGAACAATCTCGAGGTAAAGCATCAGTTTAGAGTAATGAGGTGACACAAAGCAGCTTTATTCCTTTTGGACGGCAGCACAGAGAGGCCTCACTTTCCACTACAGTATTCTCTAATGGAAAACTAGGAACATATTTTTCCTGTGTTTTTTTATTTTATTTTATTTTTTCTTTTTTAAAATGTGAATGTAAAAAGTCTGCTCAAAGCAGGAGAATACATCTCACCTAAAGCAAAATGAGCCAGACGTACTTGGCACAAGAAGCAAAAAATATCAATAAACAGGTAAGATCAGATCAAGAGCTTTCACTAATGATTCCCCCAAAACCTGACCTACTTCTCGTAGCCCAAGAATGTGTCTTTATTTTTGTCTGTGACCTGCTTTAAAATGTAGATCTTCTTTTTGAAAATTCCATTAAGCGCTCGACTGCCAAAAAATGGAATTGGCAGAATGCTGATGGCCGAATTCCAGTGTAAATGCCCATCTCTCTCTACAAGAATGCACCTTGGTGTGGAGTGGGAATGACAGATCTCCTGCTGCATACATTCCTGGATTCCTTTTAGTCTCAGCCACTTGGAAGAGAAAGGAGTAGTAATATTTCAGGAGGAGTGGAAGATAGCAAGATTGTTTTTTTCCATAGTAGATAACCCTGGAGTGTATTATACAGAGTATAAACTGAAGCATCGGTAAAGAAGTAGAACTGTGCTATAAAAGCCTGGATGCAGATCTCGAAAGAGCAGAGATCCTGCAGGCTTATCTTGAAGGGATGGTAATCAGAAGCAGCTTCTGCAGCTACAGAATGTAACAAAAATGCTGCTACTATTTTATTGAAAGTTTATGGTTATTATGTCACCCCTAATTACAACCCCCAGAAGCTGAGCGTGAATCACTCTCAACCCTAAATCCCAAACATGTGGAGTGAATTTTCTTTCCTCTCTCTGCTTTCTAGCAAGGATGCTATCTCTGTCACACTGAGCAGGAGAGGAAAACAAATCCTGAAGCCCAAAGAAATCTCCCTTCCCTCTCCTATGAAAGGCAATAGCTTTGTACAGTAACCAAGTCCTCCAACACTTGCAGGTCAGGGCTGAGAGTTCAAACTGCTCCAGGTACAGGAACTAACACTCCAAGATCTAAGAGAGCTGGGTATGCCCAGCAAATAAATAATAATTAAAGTACTTCAATCAGACTTCTCAAAGAAGAGTCCTACACTCAGGGTGCTTTTTATATTAGCATCCCAAGTATGTAGCTTGTTCCCAAGAAAACAGCTCTGGGTACCAGATACGTTGAAGCCTTGGGTTACTGTGGACATTTACGTGGTCATTATGGACATTTATGTCCCCAAGAGTTCATAAAGGTAAGCTGGACTTGGAAAAAGAGAAATCTTCAAAGACTTTGGAGAGAGAGGGACTCACACAGACCTAAAGTGACAGCAAGTGCAAAACCTCCCGAGTGGCCATACCTCTGAGATTGGGCAGGTGACAGGGATCCCTCACACACACCCCAACCACTTCATACACACAGAGCTGATGCATCCATGTCACTGATTTGCCAAGGCCATGAATCATTTTGCAAGAACAAATGCAAAGAAAGAAAAGTCCTCAGTGAGAAGGGCCTGTTCATCACAAGCTTTGAAATCACTGCACTGTATGGAAAAGAGAGCGTGTGCCCTAGAGCCCTGCACTGAATTCAAACCAAAAACCAGCAGAGAACAACAGGTAATGTAAAATTAAAGGCAAAATCCAATAAATATTGTCATGGGTTCAAATATGCACAAGTGATGTCTGTAGTAGCAGCAGAGAACCGCTCAGGTTGGAAGGGGACCTCGGGAGAGGTCATCAAGTATTACAGTATTTACAGTATTTAAAATGCTTGGTTTCCCATTTCAAGAGCTGTAAAAAAATCCCAGGCTTTTATGGATGGCTTATCTCCTTTCAGTAATAAACAAAATTACATACAGTCTCCTGAGCTACACTAAGCTAAGGAGAACGAGAGCTGTCCCGAATCCCTCCCTCAGTAGGGAAATTGCTCTGACCTGCCAATCTCTCTCAAAACACATTATCGAGCTCAACATCTTTCTTCTGAGCCAACAAAGAGCAGAAATTTTTTCTGAAAGAGAAGACGACAGAGAAGAAAAAAAAAAAATCCATCTTATATGCCCTATGCTGATAACACAGAGTTGCTGGAAGACCTTTTCTCCTGGCTCTCTGTTACTGTCACTCAGCAGCCACTGAGGACTTAGATTAGCTCCATTCAGGGATGAGGAGAAGGAGCATCTCCCAGACATCACAGATGCAGTGGTGGAAAGGTTGGGAAGAACAACAGCAAGGAAAGGGGAAGCCTTGATGTAGATGGAAGCCTTGAGATTCAAAAAAATTACCTATAACTGCTTGGGAAAGATGATGGGTGGCTGAGCACGATTCACCTACCTAGCAATAACTGCCCTTGAATAACAGGCTCTGCAATCTTTGTCCCTTCCTCTCCCTCAGCTGTCTGAGCCTTGAGTATCTGACACAAAGACATAAAAGCTCTGTATGTCAAACCCCCCCACCCCGAACGCTGAGGCCTGCAGAGACAGGCAGCAGACACGAGCTGCTTTCCTCCATTGCCATCGGGAACAGAAGCTCAGTCACGTCAAGGAAGAGCCCGACTAACACTTCAGGTCATTGTCCCATGATAACTTTTCTTCCCAGCATCTGTTCCCCACATCTGTCATGGCAAAACTCTTCCTCCTAGGAGGAAGCTGGGGGTGGGGAATGAATTCCTTGTGAATGCTCAGTGGGGTCCTCTGAGGGACAGTACACAAATCTGAGTTATCCTGTAGATCTCAGTGTCTAGGAGATATTTTAGCAGTCCCAAGCTACAGTATTAGGTTCTGATTCCTGGCTGTGGGTCATTTGGATCCAAAGTTTCAGACTAGCCTTTCACAGAAGAGAAGCCAGCTGAAAGACTTGGACCATGTCTAAGTTTTTATTTTGGTCATCTCTCCTTTTTTCAGAGTCTTGAATCATAAACAAAACTCTACTGATACAATCAGGAGTGAATGTCCCTAAAAATTAAACACTTTCCCAGCAGCTGTTTGATGCTAACAGGGTTTCAATGTTAAGCCTTGCTGAACTAAAGCTTTTTATTCTATGCTTCTGTTAGCCTGTGTCTATGTTCCTTTCTGCACGTACAGTACAAATATAATTTTTAGACCTTTCCAACCGTACTTTGAACACCAAGCACAGACTTAAAAAACAGGAAAAAAAATATGTCATTTCAAGGTAAGTTTGAAGTTTCCATCAATAGTTTACATGTTTGCATGAACAGCAGCTGTGTGTGTAAATGGTCTGAAATAGCTAAAAGCACTAAACTAATTAGGATTTTCCCATTGCAAATACAAATTTTAGGTTTGTTCTGCATTCTTTCCTTCGAAGAGAGGAGAAGGTCCAGCTCAAGACTTAGCTTCTGGCCACAGAAATTATTTACTGTTTCAACAGCCTTTCCATTCCAAGGGAATGACATCAGCACTAGCACTTTGCAAACTTTGAGTCTAATTCTCAAGCAGAGCTCACAGATATGCCAGTCATAACACGACATGCTTTCTCAGAATTTGTTCCAGATTTACTGGGGCTGTGACCGGCTTTAATGCTGGGAAAGATCTTTTATCAGTCACGTACAGCACAACCTACAGCCCCCAAGAAAATGAACTCTTCAAACACAGCCCAGCTCCTTCGTGAACTGCCTGCCAATGTCAAAGCTTAAGACACCGAGAACACATAGAGACCTTTTCATTTCAGGGAACTGCAGAAATATAAACTAATAAACTCCTAGTACAAGAACACACCTAAAACTGCAGATGTCTCACTGCAGCTGAGTCACAGAATGCAGGACCAGAAGGGATGTGACACAGCCACTCAGTCCATCCTCCTGCACTAAAAATGATCAATCTACATCAAACCATTCCTCTGAGATGGCTGCCTAGCCCATTTTTAAAAAATAATTGAAAATTAAATAAATAACCTTCTGGCCCATGATTGAGAATCTCTAAACTTGCCCAGCTAGGCAAACTACCACAGCATCTGACTCTCCTCATCACTGGGAAGATTATCTCCTCAACTTTCCCTGCTGTATCTTAAATTTACTCCTCCTTCCCTGCACACAGGCAGGTCTATCTTTTTTTATTGCCACCTTTCACACACTTGAAGGCATTTCTGCCTTTAAATGAAGCAAGCTCATTTCTTTCAAACCTGTGTTTACCAGATCCCAGCTACTGCTGTCCTCTGGCATGTTTTTTAAATTGCTCTCCATCCTTCTGAAGACATGGTAGCAGCCCTGACCACTGTGTGCCAGCCAAGGCCCTGGTAGCACCAACTAAAGAACAGCATATCAGTTGAAGAGCTTGCTTAGAGGTTTCCTCTTTTCTTTGTCTATGGAGTAACCTGACTCTTGGGGTTTGTGCTTTACTACATCTCCCAGAAATACTGTGCAGAAGTACCCCACAGCTACAAAAAAAGGGCAGATTTGAGGAGGACTGGCTCAAATGCAGCACTTTACTCTTGCTTTCATCAAACTTCTTCTTTCAAGGCCATTTGAGCTCTCCTCCTGTTTTGTCCTCCTTCCCTCCCCCTTAGCCCATCAAGCACTCTCAGCCCTATCAGAACCTGATGCGGACTATAATTCAATAAGCACCAATCCTTATTCCATCCTTCAAATCCTTAATGAAAATATTGAATAAAATTAGACCTAGGACCAACTCCTGCCTAATCCAGTTTGATGCAGCTTTCCAGTTTGTCAGGAAGGCAGCCCAGGGCAGGGCAGGGTCATGGATAAGCTGCCAGGCTGTGTGCTGGCTGACAGATGTGACGCTGGGGAGAGCAAGCCCAGTGTCACACGGAACACACAGTGCTTTACACAGCTCTTCCCAGCACCACTTCCACGCCGGGGAAAAACGGGGAGCCCTTTAGAATCAAAAAACTTGTGAGAGAAATATTTATATTCAAAACAGTCAATCACACCATGCTGAAATATAATACACCAAGGAGGATTATTAATTAAGCCTACAAATGCCTGGATTGGATTTCTAAATGTCAAATATTTCAAATTTCTCTTAATTACATAAAAGCTAATAAAAACAACAATGATAAAACACGACTGCAGCTCCTGTGACCAGGGTAAGGAGATTGATGTTATCCAAGTTTAGATACAATTGTTGAAGCAAGTTAAAATTCTTTAAAAATTGCAGTGCATGAGCATATCACATTTTCCATTTCTAAGAGCCTTCTCACTGTTGCCATCTTAATTCTCCTGCTGAAATGCCTTAACTGATGTCCATGAGCTTATAACTATTTGTCCTTAAAGACCAAACCATATATAGATAGCAAAAAAATTCAAGCCACTCCCTAAATAACTGAAGGCAAACAGAAAATCTGTTAACAGAAAAACCCTGTATAAACTCCAGAAAGTTACATTTTCAGATCTAAAATAATAATAACAAAAATCTCTAGCTATCCTGATTCACTGGGACAGTAAGGCAAAGAATAACTGGTGCTTGTCTCATCACCACTGTGATTTAGGCATGAATTTAATACCATGTTTCAGAGACGTCCTGGCCACACTCCATATCTATTGACCTGCTAGTTTCACCTTGACTGCCTCAGTATCCTATTTTCCATGGAACAGGATACTCCAAAATACCTGGAGAGCAAATTCACAGCTCATCCTTCTCTAACCAGACCCCTGCTATTGCAGGGATAAGGATCACATGTAGAAGCATTCAGACGGAGGTAATGAAGTCACCTGGGCTAAAAACTGTTTTTAAAAACAAATGTTGGTGTTTCCAATCCTCCCTGCTCCCTGGTATTGTTTGGATATATGTTTTTCGTTGGGACAGTGGAAGGAAAATAAGATCAGTAGTAACCTACAAGGGAAACAAAATGCTGGATGCAAGGGACAAACGGAGGGTAAGTGACATGTTGGGTTTGTTTTTCTCTGCTTCTTTGCTGCTACTGCTGGAAAACAGCAATAACAACTCCTACTTGACTGGCTGAAGATCTGAGCGAATTCCTACTGTGAACACGCAGTTGGTCCATTAAAAGGCAGAAAAGGGCTTTCTTAGTAAAATACAGCAATCCCCCCCCATCTCCATCATTTTACATCTTAAGCAAGCGCTCTGTACATCTCCCAAGGAAGATAACAGGGGCAGTGCACTGTGCATGGCTGCAGCTGGCTGGGTTTGAAGGAACACCAAATTAAACAATGACACAACCCACAGAGACAGAGGAAGCCCAAGCTGAATCTGCTGGAACAACAAACCACTGACACAGAGGACCTCCTCTTGGAGCACTCCTTTTTCATACTTTTGACTTGTTTTAGCTTATTTTCTGTGTCAAAATATTTTTCCTTTTTATTTTCGGCAGCTTCCCTTTTGCTATCACATTACAGCAGCTCGCACACTACAAGAGGTTGGGAAGACAGTAAAAGCTTAGCAGATAAACGAGGCAGTGGCCATCCCTCCATCTTTTGGTTAAGTGCACGACAGCACAGCTGATTCACAGAAAAGTACCTAACTGAGAGGAAATGTTTAAACTTCTGTTGATTTTTATGAGCGTAATTTCCACGCTACAGGCTGCAACTTCAAAGTGCTCTTCTGGGCTATGTTGGCATCTGCAAAGGTCCTGTTTGAGCAGGCAGGCAGCATCCACATACACACATCAGGTAGACCATGGTAACACCTCCTCATTCCAACAAACCCTCCTGCATGTGACAGCTCTGAACATGGTTGAGTCTTTGTGGCTAAAAACCTTGAGCCCCTCCAGCTTGCCCTTCTCATCCCTGCAACAGAGCAGGTTCACTGTTGGGCCCAGGAGGAACTCCCAGCACTGCTCTGCAGGTTCCATGCTGGATGGGCCCCAGAAAGAGCAGCAGCTCAATGCCACCAGTCAGATCACACACACAGACTTTGAAAATAAGTTTTTCTTCTCTAGTCTTGTCTCTTCTATATGAGGATTAGATATCACTACCCCATAGTCCACTGCAGTTCACCAAGTGTGAAACTATGAGACCAGATTTCTTTAATTTCTAAGAAGATGAGGTTCTTTTATTTGACAAGGAGATTGAAAGGTCCCCCTAAAATTTTCCAGGAGCTCCTGACTTCCACTTTCCAGGTAGAAGGCTGGTGTTTCAACCCTGCTACCGACTTTGCCATCAAATGCTAATCTTCTAGACACAATCAAGTTCTTCACACCCCTCACAATTTTGTACCATAGTTGGGATGAAAGGCTTGCCTTACCCTTAATTCCTTCCATTTATTTGTGTGCTGCTTCATGCTTTGTCCCCCTCAGTTCTCCCTGTTCCCTACGATCATCTGCCTGTCTGGCCTTCGTTAGTGCTCAAGGGTTGCCCTCCCAGGCTGATGAACCCAGGGGTCATTCAGAAGGACAAGTAACTTCTGCAAATTCACCACCTTGCTGTTACCATCAGCCCAGCCTGCCCCAGCTGATGTGACCATAAAAACTGCAGCCCAAGGCAGGAGGAGGGTTAGGGTTGGATACCGACATTTCTTAAAACGTGAAACAGCGGCTCAAAATGCCATCTGACACCAGCTGTGAAATTACATCATCTGGCATTTACAGAGGGGAGGAGACTTCCTCTCAGAAAGAAAGGGTTCCCTTCAGTTGTGGCATCTCAGCAGCCAGGCAAGCAAGAACCTGAGCACCAAGAACATGGACAGTGAAAGGAGCCTCACAACTTATCCTTACACTGACAAAAAGCACAGGTTTGACAGCATCAAAAATAGTCTTCTCTTCCCAGTCTGGTCATTGACAGCTCCACTGTGTCCCACCAAAGGCATGGTTTTGTCTCTGTCACTCTTCAGTGTCCCTGCTGGGACATCCACAGACAATTCCTGCTGGGGCAGAGGTGATCCCAACACCCTCCAAGAACTGAGGTGGAAAGCACAATCCCTAATAAACACAGGCTGACACATCTCCGGTGTCACCAGTCTGGGCTTTTAAATCCTGTGACTACTGCCCCGTGCCAGTGAGGAAATAATTTTCTCTGAAACACTACCTCCAACGTAGGTGGACAATGGCACCAGAATTAAACTCAAAAAAACCCTTACTTCTTCTCAACCTTCAAAAATGTGACCATAGGCAGTTCTGGCCATCAAACCCTTCGCTCATCTGGCTGTTACACACAATAAAAGCATTTTCCTGATCAAACACAAAACCAGCAAAATAACCTGCATAACTGCACATTTGCACAGAAAAACAACCAGAGAGCACAGCCAGAACAGACTCCATAGGAGCTCCAAACTTGGTGGGGATTAAACAGAGCACCTCAGCCAAAATTAACAACCTCCTTGGCAGTGGAGCCCGTAAAGCCACCAAGTCTGCTGCAACAATACACAGGCAGCAGAGCACTTCCCCAAGGCAGAGGCACAGCACCACCCATGACAATCTAAGAAACTTTAAAGAAAATACCCACAAGCCAAATTTTGCCCTCAGTCACAACTCCTCAGCACCCACTCGAATCAAAGAAGAAATGTGTCCTTTTATATTTCATGATGGGCAACGAGAAGTGCTTTTGGATGCTGGGTTTTAGCAATAACCACTATTTCACTCTCAAGAGCAGACTCACAGGGAAGCAAACTATTCATCCTTTATGAGAAAGTAATCAGGGAAAGCTTTCCCTACAATAGGATAACACTAGAAAATGTGTCATCTTCTCAATGTTCTTGATTTTGTCTTAACATTTACATTAAAGCAGAAATTTTATTTCTATGCACTACTTGCACTGTTTGCATGGCTTCAAAGGAGGTTAGATTCCACAGAAAACGCCTGGGTTTTTTTTAAATAACAATTCCAAATCATAATGCTTGAAATACAAAGATTTTTCAGGGAGCCTGCACTGGGAGTTTTCACTGTTAACCTAATGAATGGCTGCAGAGACACACTATTTTTTGAATGAACCCCAGCTCAGCTTCTCTGTTACCATTGTAAATTACTGACCTATTTTTTCTGATGAAAACTATGATAAAATGAGATTACAACGAGTGATGGAGGAGATCACAGTAATCCAGGAAACCAAAGAAAGTGGTTTTTTTTTTCTTTCCACTCAGCCCAGGCACCACAGCTCAGAGATGGGGAAGGCAAAAGAGCTTCCACCCCCCTCTTTAAATCAACCCAAACACCTGCAGATTGACAGCAGAAGAGAAATTAGTTCTTTCCTCATGACAGATGACAATCTACTGACTTGAGCAATCCCAGCCTTAAATGTTTTGCCAGTCAAGTCTGAATGATGAACTGTAACTATGTGAGCCAGAATGATATTAAACAGCACATTTAAAAAAGATCGGGGGCTAAATTTCTAGAATGCAAAAGTAAAAAAGTCTGATGTAATGTTAACTGTGCCCTCCCATGCCTGAGATGTGAAGAGTGCACTCAAGAATGTTTAAAAAACCTGATCTATAATGTCTGTACCAGCTTTCTGCTAGTGAGCTCGCAGTACTGCCTGGGCAAATAGCAGTCCTGTGTATCTCTGATATTTGCACAGCCAGTTTCACCACTAAGAACCTTTTGAAATATTTAAAACATTTCACAGAAATATCCACCTGATTACCACTCACTGGGAAGGATTCAACAAAGCTACAGGAATTTCAGCTCATTCTGGATTTCATTGCTGAGATGAAATTCAGGCACAAGTCACATGAATCACAGTAAATCAAAGCAGCTGCTTCTAAGCACAGCTCCTAACAGGGAAAAAAAAAAAAAAAAACAAGGGAAAAAACCCCAAAACAAAACAATAAAAACCTAAACTAAGGACAAAATCTTTTTATAATAAAACCTTGGAGAAAACTGAAATGGCTGCTTCATCTTAGAACAGTGTTTATCCCTTCTGTTAAGTGTAACACTCAGAGCATCACCTTGCATTAAGATTTTTCCTCCCCTCAAAAAACAAATACACTGAAGGTCACAGAAACTTCGGAAATCAAATTCCACCCTTCCTCGTAAAAGGAAAACTAACTGATGGGGTTTGAAGCACAGCCTAAGAATGTTGAGTAAACAAATCCCATTAACTTCTGTGGGACATGAAATTTCATTTCACCACCTTTGAAAATACAGCTGGACATACAGATCAACATTGTTCAGAGCATCTGACTACTCATATAAGGGTTGTTTATTAAATTATTAGACTTTATTGTGTTTTATTTTTTATACTCTGGAGGGAGGAAATATTCTACCTCTTCCCTATAAATACTCTCTCCCTTTTGGCTCAGTGTCCCAGATATTGCCAAATAAGGGAAATACCATTCCCTTCCTTTGTCGGTGGTCCACCTTATCTCCTCTTAACTGGTGAGAATACACTTTATCTTGCTCTGAAGCTTTCAGACCTTGGTGAACTCTTCTCCCCAGCACAGGGACTTAACCACTGAGCATTTAAGCAGGATGAAAATGTACTTAGTATGACTTTTTTCTGTTGGTTGGCTATCTATAAATTACGTAAGTTCCTATGAAGAAAGTTCAGATTTCAGTCTTCTGGATTTGACTGTCAGTTGCAGCAGAAGCTGCAAATTCTTGAGATAATACAAAGATCCTCTAGGGGAAGAGGTTGTGCCTTACGTCATTCAGCACTGACTTCCTGATAAATGATGGAGCAGATAGCTTATCCAACTCCCCCTGCCAAGGAGATCCTGCTGGCAAATGAGGCAAGGGAGGGACGAAAGCAGATGAGAAGAAAAATATGTGAGTCTACAGGGTTTGATCAGCATTTGGAAAAACAGCCTTGGGGTAAAACTCCAGCCACTGTCAAAAGGGTTTTAAAGTCACCAACAAGATCGAATGTAAGCCCTGGAGCCAGATTTCCCTCCCCACTTTCACTAGATATGTGCTACAGGTTCCTGAGTGGATTTCAAACTGTGTTTCCTGCAGGCTATCACACTTACAAAGATTGGGGAGCTTCAACTAAGGTTTATTTTGTCAGAGCTGCTGTGATGAGACTGAAAAATGTAACCAGAACTGTGGTGACCCATCGTGCCCCACTCATGCCTCAGGGCTGTGGATGCCCAGGAGACCAGCTCTCAGAGCACCTTGTAACCATGATGGGTCAGAGTATCCCCACATACTCTGATGTTCTGTTTGCATTTTCAGGTACAAAAAAGTCTGGATGAAACTAAGTTTAAGGCATTTATATTCGTCTTTAAAAGCAGCTGACACTGAAGATGGGAGAATATTGTGCAATTAAATTTAGAGGCAACGCTCCCACTTAGCTGATGAAGAGAATCTCTTATCTACAACTTCTGGTGCCTAAGTTATGAAGCTGGTTCTTTAGTCTTTCAAGATAAGTAGCTAAAAATAGAGAATCTCCTCTCTCCCTGCCCCAGCCCCTCCAGCTTGCAGAACTCGGTGCT
The DNA here is from genome assembly GCA_038380795.1 of Pyrocephalus nanus. Taxonomy (NCBI): domain Eukaryota; kingdom Metazoa; phylum Chordata; class Aves; order Passeriformes; family Tyrannidae; genus Pyrocephalus; species Pyrocephalus nanus. Next base: position 4,778,920 of record CM076270.1, on the reverse strand, counting down.
GATGAAGCACAAAACAGGCTCTGCCAGAACAATGCCACGCGGTGTGAAAGAAGGTAGGACTGCCATGGCATTCAGGCTTCCCATAAACTTGTGGTTTTTTTCCTGTACTATGGATACAGCAAGAAAAGACCTTCATTCTCGTGACATTTCACAGGCAGACAAGATTCCACAGGCTTATAAATTCCTGGAAATTATTCTGCACACAGGCAACTTCTGGGAAAGAGTTGGTCAAGATGCACTAGCAGGACCTACCCACAGACAGCTCAAAGCAAAACACTGCTGGGTTTGGAACTGGGCAAAGCAATGGCTGAGGCAGGGAGTGCACTAGCCCTGGGCATGGACTTGCTTTTCAGTACCACTGCTCCATTTGTGAAATTTAGCTTTTACCTTTCTCCATCAAAGCCCCCATGATGTAAGTTAAGCTTCAAGACAGTAGAGGAAACAGGGATTTGTTCCTCTCCCTCAGCACAGTGTATTTCAGTAATGCCGGAGAAACATTTTAGCAATTCTTCTTGCTGAAGAAAAGTCACAAATTAAGCCTGATCTGGATAAATTCTTGCAGGCACTCAGACTGACATGAACTTGGGAACGCACTCTGCCTGAACCCTGCAATATGTTTCTAATACAGTCAGTCTATATAGAGCTTGCTTAAGTGGTTGCTTTACGTGACTATCAGGCAAAATATTATTTTGTGAGAATCTGTGTGGCCCAGCTCATGGAGTTCACTCTGGTACACAAAGGTGTGCTCTCAGCACGTTAACATCAGAAGTATCTGACACTCATAACCAGTTTGTTTACTGCCTGAATAAACAATGTCACAGCCTATTATTTTTGAAAAAATACCAGAGACAAAGACTGTTTAAGAAGCAGGCATATTTCCAAATAGAAACAAACAAAACCACCAAGGCTCAGTCATTATGTGGGAGATAAGGTCAAGGCACGAGAATATCACACTGGAAATTCCAGGTGTCACAAACGAACAGTGGTTCCTCAAGTTCAGACTATGCCCTAATTAATGCATCTTATTTCCTCTCACGTATTAAAAATCACAGAATGCATGCACAAAACACACAACGTTTATTTCTAATGAGACATAAGTCTAAAGAATTCAGCCAAGTAGTATTAGTTGCTAAAACTACTAAAAAATGCAGTAGGAACAGTAACACTCTTTAGATTTCATGTGTGATCCTGATCTATGCTCACAAGATTCAACACGTCTCTGTTTCCACTAAATATTATGTTTCACATTGCATTACTTGGTATAATACTAAAATTCACTTAGCCTGACAGATGTATTCTACTCTTCAGAGTGGTTTTTTTCCACGATACCAATAAAATCACTGTGTCAGTTTTGGCAGGTTGTTTTTCAGAAGACAATCTTGTAAAAACTCATTTTATAGAACTGAATAAATTTAGGGACGCCAGGGAAACTGCACTTACATTGGGGTGTTCTGTATAGCAGCAGAAAAAAAATTTATCAGTTTTATCTGCAGAACATTTCTACACTGGTTTAACAGAAGTCTTTATTAGCATATACCAAATCATCAGTTCCTGTCTAAAAGAACATAAAAATTACATGTATTGCCAGTGTTTCTCAGCCTCTTGGCTTACATAGCTCCAAAGTGATGAAACTACTTTAAGCTTTTAAATCTACAGGCTATACAAACACAGATACATGTATGACTCAATGAGCTTGCAAAATGGATTCAGGACCAAAATAGAAAAGAATTGACAGGATCTAGAATGAGTAAGTAGAGGAACTTTGCCTGGTTCCTGTCTGCAGTGAATCACAGCTCCTTCAATTTCCCTTTAATTCACAGCTCCAGATTGAAAAAACCCAACTTGATAGAGGTAAATAAAAATAGAAAAAAAATTCACGTTTTTCCAAAATATATTTAGATGTTATACAGAAGAGACAGAGAGAACAGGACAGGGTTGTGTCAGGAATGCCTCAGCTCCGTTTTTTCATACATCACCACTCTGCATCACGTACTTGCAGCTTGCAGAGTGCAGGGATACCTGCTGGTACCAGCTCTTGGTAGGCCAGGCTAGTCATACCTCCAATTCACTTCTTCACCTCAGAACTTCTGCTTTGACAAGTTAAGTATTTACTTTAAAACATTTTCAAATTAAAACCACCATAGTCAAAAGTTCTCTTGCCAAGCCCATTTTCCATGTATTTCCAACACATTCTCCTCAAAGAAGTGAGCACAAAGAGCTATAACCACATCTCCTGAGAAATGTCCACTAGCAATGCAGGCAGGAATTCAAAGCCATGGTTTTCACCTTTGGAAGTAGCCAGAGGCTGCTTCAGTGCACAAAATGAGATTTACAAAACCTCCACAACAGGAAGACAACATCTCTGAGCTTTTAAACTGGTTGTACACATAAGACATTGGCACTACAAAAGTTTATGATCTATTAGTAGTCTCTAACAACTCTTTGAACAATTCATTTCTTCTCATCTTTTTCCCTCCCTTCTCCATATGTAAAGCACATCAATGCCACATGTAAGAAATCAGCTGCTTGGAGCAGTAAATTGGACACCAACTCAGTGTTCCTCACTCTGGGGCAGCTGAAAAGCAAATCTGATCTTCAAAACTGAGTTGGACAAGTTCACAAACAACAGGTCAACAAGTGGGCACCCAGAGGGCCAGGCAGGACTAAACCCTCTGTGGTGCCCGGCAGGTTGGGATGCTGATGTCGGAGCAGGGAGCAGTGTGCGGGATGCAGCTGGGATTGCAGGCCCCCCACCTCAGCATCATCATCAACACAACTGCTGAAAACAGACCACTGGACTCAATGGGCCCCTGCTCTGACCCTGTAGACTCAAACCTTCTGAAATCACCACAGAAAAATTCCCCATGAACGTTCACATAAAGGCGCACGCGACCGCCCTGCCCAGGCTGGGTCTGTTTATTCTGGCACCCAGCTCCCAGCACCCACCCAGCTCCCAGCACCCATCCAGCTCCTGCACAGGATGCACACAACAATCCACTGCCTCCTTTCCACTTTTACCCATTTGAAGTGTTTTAGTTTGGGCTATCCTAGGCTCTTCAAACTTCAATGAGGATTAAAAAGATTTTATCTCATCTGAAGAGGAAAAAAAAAAAAAAGTTTCATTAGGAAATAGGCAAAAGCATTGTAAGAATGCTCCAAACTGCTTATGTTCCCACAGCACTTGCAGCCACACACAGGACTTCTCAAACTACCAGATCACTACATGACCAAGAAGTGAACCACTAAGTGCATGAGAAGGAAGTGACTCAGACTGAAATTCATAAAGGACAGCAAGAATGGGACAGGATTTCCGTTTACAGCTCTTTTTACATGGCAAGGCTCCTTCATGAAAAAAACCCAACGCACAAAAAACCCAACCCTGCTCCCTCCTCTCCCATTCAGCTTTTAAAACAGCTCTGCAGAAAAGCTAGAGTATGGATTTTAAATCATGATCCCTACATCATACCTCCAAGCCTTCTGCCTGTACAAGACATCATCCATCATCTTACCACAAACACTCAGAATAGTTACTATATTTTCAGACAATTATAAGCCATCACCTTACTTTTTTTTTTTGCTTTAAAATGGCATATTTCCAACATAACTAGAAATCCTCATTTACAAGTGCACTGCCCAACATAACGACACGATGCTGTCAATGGAAAATATCAGAACTGCACTTATATCCCCAACCTGAAACTGTTAATGTCCTACTAAAAAGAGGTTCTGATGCTATGTTATAGATCCAGCCCAGGATAAGGGTGCATTAGAGAAGAAACAACGTATTTTCAATGTGCCGTCGTGTTGTCCAGAGCACAGAGTGACAGGAGCACATGCTGGGTCCACAACTGAAAAGGTGACCGAACAAAAATACTCCAGAGTAATTTACCTAAATTCAGTCCTATTGATGATTTATCACCCCACTTCTTCCAACAGTGCTGAATCAGCATCTGGGGGAACCCCTGGTTCTCAATATTGGCAAGAGGCAATAAGCTATTGATATATGGCAGAATTTTTCTTGAGCACTTACTCAAATGTTATGGGCATAATACATGCAATGAGTGTAGATTTGGATGGAAAAGCACATTGTTAACTTAAGTATCTCATGTCCTGTGATTTTTGTCATGCCTTTCCAGGGAAAAGGGCTGAGCTGTCCTTGCATTGTACACTGCACATTTTCTTCAATATTATTCATAGGATCATTGAGCAGTTTGGTTTGGAAGGGACCTTAAAGATCACATAATTCCAGCACCTGGGCAGGGGCACCTTCCACTAGACCAGGTTGCTCCCCGGCCTTGAACACTTCCAGGGATGGGGCAGCTACAGTTTCTCTGGGCAACCTGTGACAGTGCCTGACCACCCTCATAGGGAAGAATTTCTTCCTAATATCTAATCTAAATCTGCCATCTTTGAGCTTAAAGCCATTCCCCTTGCCCTTATCACTCCAGGCCCTTTACAAAAGTCCCTCCTCCATCTGTCCTGGAGCCCCTTCAGGCACTAGAAGAGGCAGATCGAAGAAGAGAAACCCCCACCTTCCACGTCCCTGCCACAAACGTCACCATGCAGATCATATTCCTCTGCTGATTAAAGCAGACACTCGACCTGCCTCTCAAGAGCGCTGGCTCAGGGGCGGCTGGGACTGCTGGGAGAGACACCTCCTGCCACCAGCAAGCTCCTACCCACGCTTCCAGCACCGAGGCAGCTTCCAACGCTTTTCTTCCGACAGCCTGGTCCCCCAGGAAAGCAATCACTGCCACACCGTAGCACTGCCGGCACACGCCGCGTTCTGCGGCAAACACGGTTTATGCTGAACAAGTGTCTGCTCCAGCTGTGTCCAGGGCTCCCACAGCCTCCTCCTTTTCCAGAAGCTGGCTCACTGGGCTGCTCTGACATCCAAACACCTAAAAGAGGCATGCCAGCCCTACTGGATAAACACCCCCCCACACACACACTATGAAATGATACACTGTAAAGCCCATCACAGTCCCCAGTGAATAATTCATGTAAACAAACCTCTCAGCTCCAGTTCTCCATCTCCTTGCAGTAAAACTCATACATTCCTACTTGCCTCTTGAGAGTTTTTTTGGCTAAGTGGTTTTCTAAATAAAGACTCTTATTCCCTACAAATTTTATATATATATATATATATATGCATTTATATATAAAAGTAGATTTTCCAGGCTACTCTGCAATTTTGGAAGCAGCCACACAGCACTATCAAATTTTTAACTATTAGCAGGCTTGAAATGATACACATCCACAAAACCTTTAAGTTTAAATCCTTTTGCTACTTATTGCTTCTGACACATTCATTTTCTTGGCTATTCTAAACACACTGTCATCTTAGCAGCATAAATCCAAACTAGTAACTGTGCCCAGATTGCTGTTAACTCTCATCCCAATTACCTGTGTGGCCATGTTAATCAGATATTCATCAATAAATCCCCAAATAATTCAAGAAGAAACAGAGAAGGTAAATATAAAGCAGAAGATATGATTAGAAACTTATAAATGTCAAGTGGGAATTATTTTAGTGAATTGCTTGGTAAGAACCTTCAAGAAACTTCTGTGACCTTTCTGCAGAAATTTGCATATAGGTATACATGTATGACTCTGATAATACACTTAGATGTCAAGGAGCTCACTTTTTTTTTTTTCCTTTTAATATGAAAAAGTCTCCTACTCCTGCCTTGGCCATGGATTTTGCTGCAGAGCAGTCTGATGTGACTCCTGGGCTGCCATCTCTGGGTAGAGATGCAGAACCCAGTTTTAAAAGGCAGGAGAGTGGGACAACAGATGCTTATTTGCACAGCCTCCTGTTAAGGACCTGTTCACAGTCTGGGGGAGGACTCCACCACTTGGTGTTCCCAGCTTTAATGCACACTCTGGCTGACAGACTGGACGTGCTGCAGCCGTGACTTCACTGATCTTCCTGGCATTTCAGAAGTGCTCATGCTCTTCAGCTGCAGCACAGCACACTAGTCCAAGACAACAAATTAGACAAACACAGGGGCTGCAGGAAACCCTTAAAAAAGATTTTTTTTTTTTTTAAATTAAATCTAGATTATTTTGGAAATGATCATCCAGGCTGACTCGGTACCCACTGAAGGTATATTGTGAGGGTTACCTGTTAAGACTACACTTTATTCCAGGTCTTTCACACACGTGCCTCCAAACCCCTCATGTATTCCACCTCAGATAAACAGCTAAACATAAATAAGAATACTAAACGTCACATAAGCTGATTGACAAGAAATAACTAGAAAGTCTAATGCAGTGATTCATTTTCTTGGATTACAGCATTCCCAAATACAGCTCCTTGCCAATTCCAAAGACCCTGAAGCACGTCTGCAAATCCTCATTCCTTGCCATACCAGCAGCACTTTTTTTTCCCCCCTTTGGCTATTGATTTAGTTAGTTTTCATGAATATTTATTTCAGTTATGTCTCACAAGTAAAAGTATACAGCCAAATAAATATACACTATAGATAGATAATGGAAAACCTATGTCATATGCATAAATTCACACAAGAGATTTCAGAGTGTGCTACATTATAAATATCCTGGTCATGTCGGGTATAAGCTTAGTTACTACATCAAAGTTTGTTAAGGCAGCTACAGCTGTAACAGTCAGCAAAGAGACAAGACAGGCAGAGAAAAGAAAGGCTGAAATGCAGAACAAGTTACTAAGCTAAATTTAGGTAGAACTGGCTGTGTGCAGAATGGCTAGTGATAAATGAGATTTGATTACAATCAAGCTTTAGATTATTCATTTAAAGTTTTAAATTTTTAAATGGTAAGCCTATGAAAACGCTGAAGAAAATTATTTCAAAAGTATCCAGTATTTGAAGTATTTGACCACTAATTCCAACGGCTAAGATTAAATAATTTCTTATCAATTTCCTTCTGTTTCAATTAATCATAATTCCATTGAACTCTCACATTAAAAAGCTCTGTTTTTTCAGCCATCACCTCTAAACTTTCTAATAACTTTACTAGGTTTACCCAGGAGATGCAAAGTAATGGCACCCAGTAGTTGGGTTTTGGTTACAGCTCAATCGTCCATTAAGATTTTTGCAAAGCGCCAAAGATGCCTCTGTGAAAAGCAAAACAAAACTCAAGACCTCGCCCACAGAATGCATTTCTGCTTCCAACAGATAGAAAGAGAATGATGCTGCATCTCCCAAGGGAGTATTCACGAAAGATGGGGAGGCAACCAGATCACCTCACAAAACAAATCCAGTACAGCAAGCTCAGCGTCTCCGTGTAAGCTCACACTGAATTAACTCCGCCTTTGCACGCGGGCGGCAGCGGCTTTCGGCACGGCCGCCAGACCCATACAGAGGGGGCCATAAGCCGTAAAAGCGCAGTGGAGAGGAATTAAAAACAAATAAAACCTGTCCTTACCGTGTGGGTCTTGCTCACTTGACTTGGGGCTGCTCCTTGCCCTGCGCTCGGGCTTCTTGACGGCCGGCGCTGCCCCGCCGCTGCTCGCGCCGTTGTGGCTCTTGGCGTAGCCGTTGTACACCGTGGTGCAGCTGCCTATATGGCTTTTGTAGAGGGAGGAAGGAGGGCTGTTCAGGCGGTTCTGGCGATCAATCTGCCTGTCTTTGAGCTTTTTGTGCTGTGGTTTGCTGTACTGGTCCTCCCTGGTGATGTAGCTGGACATCCCGTATAGTGGTATGATTTCTGAAACGGGAGGGTTCACGCCCGTGTTAACCCGGAGCAACAAAAATCACCAGAATTTTATTTTTTTTCCTCAGAAAACCCCCCTGAACGAAATCACTCCAGACGTGCCTGGAGATTTTACAACAAACCAATTTGTTTTTTCTTAAAAAAAGCCTTTCAGTGGGACTGACCTGACCTTTTTTTTTTTTTTTTTCCTTAGACGATAGAATTTCACAGCTCTTTGGGTGAGTGCGTAAAATACAGCAATTAGGGTGATAGCTTTTCCCCTCCTTTTCAGTCTTTGTGTTTCAGGGACACAGATTTCAAGTAGAAATCCATGGAGACTGATCTTCAGGAAAAAGCCTTCATAAGTTCAGAGCAATTTAGCATTTTCTTCCCCAGGGCCTGACTGGACAGAACAAGCTGAGATGTGCTGGTTTCAAGCTGCCATGCCTGATTACATGCAATTTAATTTCCCAGGATAAATTGACTTTACAATTGTGTCAGCTGTGCCGCCTAAGGAGAGAAGTGCAATATGAAGTGGAAGCTTTGGGAAGTAAAACTATCTAAAAAAAGTTAGAGAGTTATCATAAATATCATATGTACACTGCATTAAATACAATCTTCACCTCCCCCCTCCAAGGATGACTCTCTCTAAGCTAATGCAGGTCAGCCTGCAGGAATCACAGTCATTTCTGCCTTTCTCTATCATTCAGTCCTCCTTTTTTGAGCTCCACTTTTTCAGTGTGAACCTTGAACATACTCATGCCCAAAACAGTTTTTTCTTTGTTACCAAAATAACAATTGATACTTGGTATATTAATCTTTCTTCCTACCTATATTCAGAAGTTACGGTACACAGTTCTGAATCCTATCCAGCTGTTCAAGGCCTGTTTGTAAATTTAGATTGCTATGTATACTGTATTATAATTTTTTCAAGCTTTTCCAACTAGCCAGATTTTCTTTCTTTGGTATGTCAGTGCATCTTGGCCTTCATCTTTCCTTATTTTACTTTATCACAGCAACTAGCTGCCTACATGCTACAGCTACCAGCATGCTACAAATAAATGCTATTTTTTAAAGTACAAGCCATTGCACAACTAAAGGGAAACAGTGGCTTAACACTCATCAGTACAGCATTCACCAAATTATTTCAGTGTACAGGTACAAGCAACCAAGGATTTTGTTTTAAATCTCACTCTTAAGTTGAATCAGTTTCTTAGCATCTCCAGGTTATAGAAATAGTCAACATCTAGTTACCCAGCAGCTTTATGTTCGCTTTGCACCAAGTCTGCATGCAAGACTTTGTCAACCAATATGACAAACTGCCCTGATCCCTTTTCAAATCCTTGCCTCAGGAATCTGGATGGCTACATTATCTCACTGGGTTACTGAGCTTCTCACTTCTTCGCTCCCAGTATAACAAATGTCAGCTGTAAGGGTCCACTCCTCACAAGAAAATGAGGTCTGTTGGGCAACACAAAAATCAAGAGGTAGCATCTGTAGATGCCTCCCCCTCTCTATTTTTGCCTCTTTCTTCTCACTCCAGCAGAACCCCACTTCTGGTGACATGATTTAAACATACTCTTTAGAAAGAGTTTTAAGTCCAGGTAGTTGAGCAGTAATGTAAATCCATGAATCCTGAACCCACTTGCATGTCAGACATCTCAAGTAGCTTTGCAGATTACTTTTTTGTTTAATGCCCTCTTTCAGATTACACAAAGACTTATCTCCAGGGTGGCAGAAACAGAGCAGTGCATAGTTCAGGCAGAAATATGCCCCTTTCACTCCTTTCCTTGCAATTGCTTCCTCATGGCCTGATTAGGGTTGCCATGCTACCCTTTGGTTTTGGACAATGCCTTGCAGTGACTTACTGCACAGTCTCCACTAGAATAACAAACAGAAAATGCCTGTTATTTCTTGGAAAACCACAGAAATCACATTAGGGCCAACAGGAAGCGGTATCCGGCTTTTCCCACTGGAAACAGTCCATGTTAGGATCCAGCACTCTGCATCCATCATCATTCCCAACCCAGGACTGACACATTTTGTCTCTAGGTTTTCTGTACAATGCTGCATCGTGACACAGCAAGAACAGCGTGACTCACGTCCCTAGTTTGGAGCACTGGATGAGGCATCTTTTCCCACTGTATTTACAGATTAAGTTAAAACTGGTTTTGTTTCTGCAGCTTAGAGTTGCAACACAGGGTTGCCTGGTGTTGTCACCCTCTGGGATGGCTACAGCCCTCTGCTCTGGATATTAAAGGAGGCTCCATCCATGTGGACAAAGCCACACTACAACTTATCCACTTCATTCCTACTCCTGGTTTCCCTAGCCCTAAAAACTTGCTGAACACAGGCGTGAAACACCAGTTCCTTCCTTCCAGCTCACCTTGCTCTCCGTATATTGTCGGGGGAAGATGATGCTGTGGGAAAAACTGCGGTGGCATGTCCCCAGGTCCGGTGACAGGAGGATAGAAGGCTGTATGTGAGTTGTGGATGAAATGAGGATGGTGTGTCAGGTAGGGAGGTAAGTGATGGGTTGGCGAGATGGCCGAGGGGTAGCTGGGGGGGTAACACTCCGGAGACTGCGGGGTGACCACCACCCTCCGAACGCCCGTGTTGTCTTCTATCACCTGGAAGGGAAGGCAGGGAAAGGAGCACGTTATGCAGCATCTGAGCCAGGCACATTTTTAAAACAGCACTGTTTACAGTTTGTTCTCCCGTTGCAAAACAGTTGGCCCTTCGGTTTACTTTCGTGAATAAACACATTTCTAAAATTAATATCAGCAGAAATAACCCCAGTGGTGATGTGGCTTCTCCTGGAGACTCAGATAGCCACACTAATCACTGGGAGTTGTGCTGCTGCTGGTGATAACTATGTGGGTAAGAGACAAAATAAATAACCTGCACTTAGGGAGGAAAACAATTGAAAAAGGAACACAAAGCACCAAAATAAGTGTACTGGTTGGAACCAACTTTACGTTCTGCCCATAAAATTTCTACCATGGATTTTGACAGCACTCCGAGTACGGAGTTAGTAACACTTGGAAAGTAGCTGGCACTGGTACTGCAAGGAGGCTGCATGTGTGCACAGAGATGTACTCTCTGGGAACCTGCTGTGTTGACACGTGTTTGCAAAAGAATTGCTCTGTTCATAACAGGTACCTGTTCAAGACAAATCAGAGGACAGAAGGATTGTTTCTGCTGCAGAGCTGGTCTATACATCCACACAAATCCACTCTGGGATATGCATAACTTGGCCCCTAATGCCCTAGTCAAAGCATGTAAAAACAGATGTAGGAAGGTGGGAATGTGCTTAGGCTGAAAAATGTTTTTCAGGTTATAATTTTTCCAGAGTTATATTTCTGGAGTACAGTCAATCAGCCAAATTTCAGCCCAGACTTAGGAGCCAAGGTTTTCTTGAAACTCATTCAAAAAAACTTCTGCCACTTCTGAAATTTAAAAATACAACCACGTAAGAACAATTACCATCCCTTTGACTCTGTAATGTTGACGTGCACGAGGTAGAAAAGCGTGAAGGAGGCATCATTTAGCTTCACACAAGAAACAGGTTGTTAAAAACCTAATTTTCTCTAAACTGACTGATGACACACAGATGGAATAATATCTGTGATGAATGTGCTGTATGAGATAAGTGAATCTGCATCAAGGGCACCTGCTGTAAGATGCTGCCGCTCTCAGCTGATTACCAACACCACCACCAAGAGCTGGAGTTATCCACCCTCCTGCAGCACCAGCAGAAGAGACTCTGCTGCAGATCCCAACACTCCAGCGACTCTCGTCACATCACAGCATTTTACCCTAAAACACAAATCAAAATCTGTGCCCTGAAGCAAAGGAACAGCACAGGCACGTGGCTGTTCCTGCCGACTCTGTCGCAGAGGACCGGCCCTGTCTCTGGGGCAGAGCCCACAGCCATGAGAGGAGCTGCTCCAACAAACACCAGCTCATGCCTCAGGCATCAGCCGAGCACGGAATCACAGGGTAAAATTCAACTGGTATTAGCTGACCCAATTCCTTCCTCGGGGCATGTGTACCCTTAGGATATATGAATTTATGTCTGTTAGCTATGGGATGTGATCACGGACAATTTCTGTCTTGGCTGGCCTCCTACAGAAGACAATTTTTTATAGAAAGCTAATTCATTCACTTATGACTGATCTTTCACATTAAAAATTCCAAAATAGTACTGGTTTAGCTCAACATACTTGATTCTACGCTCTAAATTTACAACTTTCACTAGCAATTTGTCAGCTGCTAGCTTCAAATTCCAAAGACTTTATAGAGTCCTCAAAAGACATCGGAACCTCAGAGATTTAAACTATCATATCCTTTTAACTGCTGCATTTGCAGGCCTCCCACCTCTGCTACTGGTTCTACTCCACCTCCACAGCATCTCTGATCCTGGTGCCAGGTTTCAAACCTGCACTCTGAAACTCAGAGAAAAGGGGAATCCTTTTCCATTTAGCACATATTTGAAAAACAGAACTACTTACCTAGGACTGTGCACAGAAATGCTGGACTTAACTCTCTTAGACTCAGATCATGATGTAATTTAATTGAGACAGCAAGTTCCTACATCCTGATGAGAAAAGTTTTCATCATGGCTTTAACTCGTCTAAACCTCAAAGACAATTCCTGTCTTCCAGGCTTACAAGTTCTTATCTGTGCATCTAGACCAGCCACATGTGTATTTTGTGCTCTAGTGAAAGATGAGTATGTTAAAGAACACATTTAGACAGAAAACTTGTACCCTGAGTAGCACATAATGCAAACCATATTTAAAATTATTAGGATTCATCTTTCTGAAATATCATCTATAAAGCAGGGAGCAAAGCTCACAGTCCTGTCAAAGACCTTTTTGATGAAATTATCCTGCTAAATGGAAACTATAAAATATCAGCAGTACTGAGAGAAAAGCCAGAGATGAGGGGATAGAATAGAGTTGGAAGGGACCTCCAATAACCACCTAATCCTACTCAAAGGATGAGCCAGCCTTCCAAATTACTTTCATTGAAAAGCCAAGGCTAATATCTTTTATTTGCTTCCTCCCAGGCCATGAATACTGACAGCATTCTTGCTATTCCATGTGCCTACGTTACAAATGAACACAAAAACATAGAGGACCTTGAAAAAATCACTTTATTTCCCTATCCTACAGGGCATTTTCTCTGTAAACTAAGAATTATAGAAATGTGTAAATTTCTGAAGCTGCACATACAATCTATACTGCCCTTAAATCATAAAACTGGTGATCTGATTTATTAGCTATTATATGTATTAGGTAGCTACAAGGACTGTAAATAGCCCTTGATTTGTAAAACCTGCAATGGACAGACTGTACTAGTGCTATTCTGGAAGACAACACACTCTCAAATTCATCAAAGATAGTGAAAATCAGTTTTGATCCAGTAATGAAAATAACATAACTCAGCAGAGAGGTTAAACTTTGCTATTTAAAGAAGAAATCTGCAATTCCTTGTATCTGCTTAGGACTGTTTGTCACAAAGATCATAAATTCATCAGTAAACACACTGCTAAACTGTCTCTACTTCAGTGCCAAGAAGCAATGAAATCCTAATCCCTGCTGAGGTCTCTAGATGCAACTGGAATATTAAACTTGCTATTACTAATTTTAGCAGTTTATATTTACAGAAAACAAATATCTCTGGTTGTTTGGCACCAAGATATAAACTTTCACTATTTTGCATTCTTTTCAAGCAGTTACTTGGTAAACTGTGTTTTGCTGGTATTTTTTGTGCTTGCTGGTGTAACTGGTGTGCCACCTCAATAACAATGCTATTACAGCATAGTTCTGTGTGGGTTTTTTTCCCATATTTTAGGGAGCTTAATTGCTACGTGAGGTAGATGATGATCTTTCAGGGCTGTCTGGGTTAACATTACTCATACACAATAAAATTGCCTCCCCCATTGGTTGCCACATTTTGAGAATGCCATTTTAAATGCTATTTGTTTTCCAGTGAAGATATCACTGTAGTAACTAGAGATAACTCACGTATTCAAAGTACATCACACTACTCCACATTGTTTCATCTTTCTCTACTGAAATTTAATCTTACACTCCCAGAGGAAAGGCATGTTAATTGTGCACAGGTAAACTGTGCCTATATTTTGTGAGATCCAGTTAAAGAAATACAACCACTCTCATTCTGTTACACACATTTACTGAACGGGTTTCATATGGTAATATGCAAGTAAATTCCACTTGCTTTCAAAAAAAACCCAAATAACTCTTATCTCACTTAAATTCAGTCTGCTACATTCAGCAAGGACATCTGGAGCATGACCACTGGGTGGACCACAACCAATACTTTGGGAATTTCATAAACTAATTTGAAACTTCATTCATAAATCAATCTGTACCAGAAAACAGTACAGGATGAGCTCATCCATGAGGAACTTGGATGTCAACATTTTATTTATTCACTTAATTTCACAAGGTTGCCAATCCAAGTTCACGCCAGTCCTGGCAAGTTTGCATCACTATCTTTAGCATCCATCAGTATTAAATCAAACACCATATTAAATCTATACCTTCAACCTGGAAAACACACAGATGAAGATCTAGAATGCTGGCAAGCATGTTGGGGTATTTTAAACCTACAGTGATACAGTTCTTCAGGACCAGTGCTCATCAGCTTAAAAAAATAATAACCTTATGGCTTGCTCCATATGAGAACTGCACAACCTTCCTTGTGTCCAAAGCTTTAATGAGGGTCCTCCTGTTGAAGGATGCCTTGATTGATTGCAGTCTATAAAACACCCAGAAAAGGTCTGTGAGCAGTAAGCTGCACAAAAACGAAGTTTGTGACTAAAAGTCGCCTCTGGCCAAACATGCTTTTGCAGGAGAACATCTCCCTCAGGGCAAAAGATGTACCCAAGGCCAAAATCCTGATTTTCGAGGATGTGAGAGATTTTATAACATTTTAGATGTCATTTAAAGATATTCCTCTGTCTAGAAGCTATGTTCTATTTCTATCAAATGCCATGTTCTTGATGCAGGGATATTGAACTGCAGGACAGGGGCTCAAGTTGCACAGTTCAGACTATACAACCCCAAGAATGCCTCCTGAACAAAGGTGGTTTTTCAACACTATGTGCACCTCATGCTCCAATTAGTAAATTATTCCTTTAGTCTTGAAATATTTGTGGCAGAGACTACATATTAAAATATCTGTAATTAATATCAGAAGTGGAGGTTCAAGCATGATTTTCCTATCCAACTACATGCAAGTAATTCCTCAAACTCCAGTGGAATGGCTCCAGATTTATTTTAGAGAGAGCAGTCCTTAGCCAACAGCATTAAACAAATGAGTTCATGATTGTGCTTTTTGATATTTCCATTTTTCTAGTTCTCCTCATTAGAACACTCCAAATCCTCCCTTTCTCCTCCTAAACATACACTGTGAAAAGCAGAAACAACAACCCACGAGGATGGCACCAGATTTTAACAGCTTAGCACCCAAATTATGACCTTTAATCTTCAAATTATGCTGACACCAGGGAGCCTGAGTGCCCTGGGAGCCAGAGAAGGCATCAGGCCACAGATCATGATGGCAAGAAGCCTCCAGCAGAGAGTGGGCTCCCAGTATGTGCAACAGGCAAACAGTTTGGAATTGGAATGGGCATTGACAGCCTGTGTTTGGTTCCTGACAAGTCACAGGAATTGCCCCTTTAACATTCAGCAGTTTTTTGACATGGCAGCATTTAACACAGATTCCTCCACCGTGTCACCATCCACAACCACCTTTCACAGTAGCATTATTGTCCACCAAGAGCACGGCAAGGAACTTCTCTCATCTCTATTTAACTAACCCTTAGTCCACAAAGAATTGCAGGGGCGTGAACTCTGGTCTGATAGTTCGTATCTGACAGAGGGGCACAGAGGTTTGTCTGCTGAAAAGGAAATGCAAAATAGTGGCTGCACTGAACCGGCCCTTGAAAGCAAAACCATAGCATGAAAGATTTGAACTGGACTGGGGGTGTGTATCTGCCTTCTATTTTTTTCCTGGATTTTTTCCCACCCTGGCTAAGCCTCATCATTGGGAACATCTCCTCAACATCAACAAACCCAGCTCTTAGACACAACTATTAATATGGCCCTTGAAGTCCTGAAACAGAGTGTAACTATGTTTGTGCTTGCAGGGCACACATCCTCCTCTGAACTTTTCGCTGATCAGTGTCCCAGTACTGGAGAGGTAACGAAGAACCATGTTAATCCAGGGCTGCAATCATCTGATAACTCATTTAATACTTAGGGCTAGCAATCCCAGCTCCAACAGGCTTGGCATAACAAATTGGTAAAAGATTCTATGCCTTTTTTTTATAGGCATTGTTACTTCTTCACAGGGGTATTGTGTTCTGTCTGACTCTTCGATGTAGGCTTTGGGGACAAATCAAACCAAAAATCAAATATATTTCAATTGGTATCTCAGAGTGCAATTATTTGCTTTATGGCTTTTCCCTTGCCATTTTAAATTTGTGTTCTCTCTGTTTATTATAAAAGAGCATTTTTAACTACGAGGCAAGAGACAAAAGCAAGAGCAAGTAAGGCAGAGACATTTACTACAATAAAGTACTAATTTCATTACTACAGACTTTCAACTACTATTTCATATGGAGGCCTGAAAGGCAAGAGCCTTGTTCACCACACAGCAAAACCCATTCTGCTGCTGAAAAGCACCAGAGTTTTCCCCTAAAACTTGACAACGTATTTCCAGCTTGGAAAAACTGCTTCATAAGAGGGTTTTTGGTCGGGTTTTTTCTTTTTTTCTGGCTAAGAAACTACTTAAAGGCTTCTTTAGTGGAATTATTATGGTGCCCCACAAAAAGCATTACAGAGCAACTGGGCTCAGACAGAGATACAGACTGGAAGATTTTCATCCCTCTGGTTTGGAAGGCATTCCAGTTATCCCCAACCATTTATCTCAGCACAGAGGCAGAGAGTTATAAACATTTTAATATTAAAAAGGCGTTAAAAGTTATTTCAAAGGAAGAATAAATCTTTAGGAAAACCTCTGCAGGATATGGGCCAGTTTATTAAATTCGGTGAGCCCATGAGGAGCATTAAACAGCAAATGCTGTCAAAATGTACCCCAACCACAACCCTTGGGATCACTGAGGAGCAGGACCACCCTGTGGTGCTGCCTTCTCTCCTAGGCTGGCAAACAACTTCCCCCATACTTGAAGCATGTTTTCACTCTGTTCAGAAGTTAAAATACCACAGAGTGATTGCAGTATTTTGTGGGATTTAAGTATGACGCCATCCACAATTTTTCGGAATTACACAAGCTCACATGTTTCCTGGGGAGGGGAAGGGATTCCAGGACATCATTTATTTTCTGCTCAACAAGATGCCAAAATATATGTATCAGAAGTCCTTATGCTATTCATCAAGGATATTTGAAGTAATTTTTACACTTTTAATGAAGCTTTCAGTCCACGTTTCAATGAAAATGGTGAAATTACTGGATTTATTGTATTGTTCACAGCTGTTCTGCCTTATATCAAACTTTTTTTCTTTTTCCTTTTTTCTTCCTTACCCCAGAAAGAGTCTAAGCTAAGAAGATGGAAGGAACAGAAACAATCTGGTAATCTGAAGTGGTTATTTACACAGAAGAGCAGTAGCTGTCCAAGAGTTCCAAAACCCAACGGCTCTGTGAAAAGCTTTTTCCATTTTTCTATAAATAGATAATTAAATCACATTTATTCTTGAAAACACACCAAAACCCCCACTTTTAGGTATGCTGCAAGAGTTCTACTAGGAAAATACTGAGGATCAACAGCATATTTTATAGCTGCAGTGGCTCCTTCTCTCACTTCCACCAGTCTTTTACCCCTTCTCACCATCACAGGAGAACTTAAGGTGTCATCCAACAACGTGGAGTTCTCTCCTCCTCTCACAAAGGGAGGAAAGTTGCACATATGGGCTCAATCTGTGTACAGAGCTTTTGCTTGTGCTAAAAACCCCAAATCTATTACTCATACCAGTGTGTGAAGGTGCATGTACATGGTGACTTGTGCAAGAGTGTGGGTACTCTCAGCAAAGAGGAGTCAAGATGTGTGCTACCATTTTCATTAAATTAAACTTCAGCTACGTAGATTTCTTCATGTGGATCACTGCTATTGCTTTTATATGCATAAGAAACTTACCTGTGAGATATAACCAGGAGGCACATGAATAGGGGGGATGGATCCATTGGGTGACATCATGGGAACTTCTGCTGGTCCTGGTAGAAAGAGAGTAATAATATATCAGGATTTTTTTTCAGTAAAAAAACCAGCATAATTGCTCAAAGAGACTAAAAATAACTTTATTTTTGAAGCCTGCAATAACAAAATGAGCGGCTCCACTAATTTCTGGTGTATGGAAAATGCCTTGTGCCATCGTTCTGAGAATACGATCGCTGCTCAATGACTTTACCATATATTCTGCTGAAATAATATTTTCATCATAAAACAGCTAAAACATAGACCTTATATTACCCACTGATCAACTTATACAGCATTAAGCAGTAACACAATATGTCCTTTAGCAGCCCACAATTCCTATATTGAAATCTGGTTAAGTTATTCTTGTCGAAGGCACAGGAGCAGGGAACAAAGCAGAAACTGTGCAGCCTGGAATTAGGCAGCTCCCAAGGAAAGCGTCCAATTGTAGCAAAAAAAAAAAAAAAAAAAAATCACATATGTGAAAAACTATCTATCTATTTAAGAATGCACAAAGACCAAATTCATTATCTCAGCTATTCAGACTAACCTTGGAATGTGGTTATACAAGCAAGAAGCTTATGGTTTCCACTCTGAAATCCAGCCCTGAACATGCACGTTCCATTTTGAGGCACTGAGTACAAGTACAACAAAGCAAGTGCCATAACCACTGGGCTTCTGCAAATGGAGCCTCACAGCTAAAAGAAAGTGTCTAGATAAAATGGAAATAGTTCTCTCGATTCACCCATTAACATCGGGAACATCACACAGAGCAGTCAGTAAAATGAACCCCCCAAACATCAGACAGATGTTTGCAATTAGAGTTTACTGCTTTGAAAAGAAAAATTAATTTCATTCCTTCCTTATTACATATTAAAATCTGACATTAACCTGTTAATTGGCCCACTTGACCCCATGTTCAAACTCTTGAGAAGAGCTCAGCAAGACTCTGCTCCTTGTCACTGCAAATTTAATTTAAGCTTTGACTAACAACACAAAAGGTAACTTCATCACCTTCTCTGATGGAGAAGCCATCTCACATCTCCAAACCATATCACGTTCTAGGGAAGGAAGCTGAACACTAAAACATATGAAGGACTTCAGGCACAGATGGTATATAATGGCCTGTAGGAGTGACTGTTCCTAAAATTTAGACAAATCTAATGAAACCCCCAATAACAAAGTGAGTCACAGTCTGTTGCCTGATATTAGCAAAACCAGTCCACACGAAATTATCACAGTCATTCCCTCTCCATCTGCATTTTTATACTCCTCAGGCTCCTCATGGTACAATCAGCAGAACATCCCACCTCTCAAAATCCAAATTACACACAGGAATCCATCCGAGTTATTTTTACCTCCTCTGATCCTGTTTTGTTTTCCCTATCCAGTTATTTATAGCCTAATCAGCACCTACAGATTTTACTACTCACATCTAGATTTGAAATATGGTAATTCATCATCAAGTGTATAAAGCACATGGAAACTCCAGAGTTTAAATATTTTGAGTGCATGGTTCTGCTGCACTTCATTCTTCTCTACACTTAACTAAGTGGGGAACTTTACCTACACTACAGGCCCAGCAAGGGGAAAGAAGTTATTACTTATTATTCAGCTCATATGGGTTCCTCCTCTACTCTATACCCCTTTCAACACGATTTGTCTCCCCAGACAGCCAGCAATTTTAGTGTCAATGGAAAAACTTCAGCCTGAGCAGTAAGCAATTATTGGGAAGGAGCTGCCATCTAAATGGCTCTATTTAAAGCCATCAAAAATATGAAGTGACAAGTGGTTCAGAAGGAATTTTACAGAAATATAATTTGAATATATGTGTTTTCCTTATTAAAAAAAAAAAAAAAAAAAAAACAACAAACAACAAACCCTGCAAATTTCTTTGGAGGAATATAGTCTTTTATTTCTCTCAGAATCTACTTTGGTCTATACACACTGCCAAGTTTCACTCCACAGTATGCTGGACAGTATATCTATATAACTATATATCTATATATCTACATGTAATGGCCAATACTGGTGAACACACAGTGATGCTTTTTTGGGGATTTAATCCACACTAGATTATCAAGTGCTGTTCAGTTCTTGAGGAAAGAACGTGCCTGAGAGGAGGTAAAATGAATAGTTAACAGTTACATGACTCATTCCTTGTCAGTGATTTCTCAGACTTGAATAACTGCAAGAAAAAAGTCACTATAGAATAAAAAATCCTGAGTTCATCATTTAAGTAGACAATAATTTAATGTCACATGTAAACATTGGTTAATAGAATGAACTTCAATGCATAACCTGCTTTACATCCCCTCTCCAAAACACTGTCTACTTACAGTTTTATTCACCTTGGCCAATCTTTCTCAAAAATAGCTACTCTGACTTGGAAATAAACCTAAAAATGGAACCGTTTTGGAGTTTCTACATACAGAGCAAATGGAATTATACAACAATAAGAAGCGCATTGCTCAGAGTGCCTCATATCTGTCCTTCCAAACCCTGTGCCAGCTGCTCATATGGACTAGTGATCTACTTGCAGGAAGAAATCAAACTCCCTCACTGATACTGTTGACTGCAACACTTCCACTCCAATAAAAAGAAATAATATTGTGTTTTAACATCAAAACGTGCACCGTGCAAGATGAGTCTTAACCTTGCGCGTGACCCACAAACTGTTAAAGTCATTTGGGTAACAGGTCTTAGGAGACTGACAGCCTGGTGATTTGCAGCTAGATTTTGTTTCCAGTGCTTTGATTTCAGGGTGAGCCAAATGACTTTAGCATACATTATTGCGTTCCTCTCATCAAGGGTATCAAAACAACTCCAAGCAGTAGCAAGTAAAATACAGACCCCAACTTCCACAGCACGATGAGTCCCAGCAATTATTAAAGACTCTTCTTGTAGTCAAACAATTCCCTAATTAATACTGAAACAAAGCAATACCTTTTGTTTGGATTTTTGAGGTTTTGGTTTTTTGGGTTTGGGTTTTTTTGTTTGTTTGTTTGGGGAGGGGGGTGTTTTTAGTATTTTTGGTGATTTCAAAACATTTTGAACTGTTAAAATTCAGAAATTTAAAGAAGGATGTTCCTCAGTTGCTTGTACTCACAGGACAGATATAAATAATGTGCACTCTTGGGAATCAGAACTTTTCAAGTTTTAATTGAAGCTCGTGGTTGGTTCAATATAAAACTTACTTTTAATGAGAAAAGGTCCATCCGTTCTAACACAGATGCTGCACACTGAAATGAGCTCGCTCTAATGCTCTTCAAACCTGTTTGCAAACAGAGGCTGTCTCCTGAGTGCCTAATGAAACTGAGCCAGCAGGGCTTGGCCACCTCTGCTGACAAAGCCAGAGACCAAATTCCACCCCGAGAGCTCCCTCACTGTGAATCCAACACATCTCCATCAGCTCCTGGAAGGCTGCCCCAGAATGCTGGGGCTGGCTCCATCTGAAGCACAGGTGCAAGGAAACGATTCCCCCTCCTCCGAAATAAGGGGAAAAGCAGAGGAGCCACCGGGCTGAAGGTACCGCAGTCCACGTGGGCAGGCAGGTGAGAGACCCCACTAGCGCCCAGATGGCAGAGCACGAAGTTTTCCCATTTCTGGCACGTTAATAATTAACAGACAACAAAAGAAGCCAGTCGGTCTTTTACTGTGGCAGAGACAATTAACAGCTTGACACCCCAGTCAGAGCCTGTCCTCCTCTTCCAAGCCACATGCTCCGTCTTTTGTGCCGCTTGGTCACTCCTCTGATGGCATGGAAGCTGATTATTTTAACCATTTCAGCTAACCAAAAAGAGGTTGCAAATCTACTGCCTTTATAAAAAACACCTGCATGCTCAGTCTAACGAAAATGACAACAATCCTTCTACTCCTTCTCGTGCCGTGGTTTATTGGGTGAAGCTGCACATCAAAGCAGGATTCCCTTCCACCTCTGCCTCCCCTCTTTCCCTGCAAGAGGATGTTTCTGTCACACAGAGATTGACAGTTCTTCTGGCCACTTTTATTCCTTCAGGAATAATGTCACAGTGTACTTGAGGAACTTCTGGCCCCAGGTTTTCAAGGCTAATTATAGCCTTGGTTGCAATCCATGACACTTTCAAAATTCTTCTATAAAACCAGTTTTGGAATAAGTATGCTTTTTTCTTGTTCCCAAGTGACCTTTTATGCATGCATTAAAGATCACTTAAATCAGGGTTTTTCCCTTAAATTTTAGAAGCCAAAATCTGGTATTTCAGTTCCTCCACTTATAGCAACACATCTTTCCTATTTCTTTCTTTCCACATAACACTACAGGGCAAAGAAGTCATTTTACTTACTACACTATTTTCCTTAGTGCTTATAAAGCATTGGTTTTTTCTCTCCATTACTAAATTATGTCCCCCATAGAATGTTTTTCTCAGCCAGCTCGAGCACATGGGCATGTTTTACTCCATGTTTCTAGTGACTGCTTTGCATAGTTTATTACTAAAAGCAAATCTGACCAGGTTTCGTTATAAAGTTCCCATTCTGAGAGCAGTTACCAAAAACTCCCACAAGTTCAGGAATTTCTCAGCTCTCTTTGTTTCCAGCAAACACATACCAACTTACCATTTCACACCACAATACCTGCACTAGCAGAGAAACAATAAGAGATTTAGTGATTTTGCACTTTTACTTTGAAATTTAAGAATCCTGTATGTTTTATTAACAAGAACCTACTGAACTAGCTAAGTGGAAAACGAAATCCAGGGAAGTAAGTGCATTATATTTTATAAGGCTTAACAGTTATAAGTAACCCATGAAAAAATATTCTGCCTCCCCCTGATTCACAGCAAAACTGGTATCACATCTTTCACATGAGGCACTTCTCAGGAAGTGAATCTATGGAGCAAGAGGTGTGACAGAATGAAAAGAAGAGATAATTAAAGGGCAAATTGGCCTGCTTTGCTAAAACAAATGACCCAGGGCTTGCTGACCTTGGCTGGGACCCAAGGGTTTGCATTTTCACATGGATGAGCAGCTGTTCCGGAACAATTTCCTCAATGAAACAAGCACAAACAGGCTCCCTGTCAGGAACACGTGTCTTCTCCCTCCACTTGGTTATTCTCAAAGCAGCTTACGGACCAAACAAGGTGATGACAAGGAACACACACACACAAAAAAAAAAATCCTGGATGCTCCCATTCATCTTTCCTTTGCAGCAGAGCTGTGGTGAGCATTTTTCCCAGCCTTTCAGCCACAGCAAACACAAGTGTGTCAGCCCACTTCGTAAAAACCTTTAAAGTAGGACATGATGAGCTTTCACATGCAAATATCACCACAATTTTTAGGTGCACTCTCTCCTAGACAAGAGCTAATTCATTCACTAACTTAACTCTGCTCACATAATGCACAAGGCAGAGGAGGAGTCAACTCCCAGGTGTCTACTTAAGTTCCTAGGACACAGGGTCTCAAACCTGCTGCTGATCAAGACCCAAGTATTTTGTCCTTCAATGAGAGTAAATTTGTATATTAAAGCAGCTCCACATAAGAGAGAGAAGAAGAAACAGCTTTATCAACACTTAGCGCTTGAGGGGATAAAATGACAGCTTTAAAAATACCTTTGGAGAAGTCTGGAATGACAAATAAATCCCACTCGTGCTGCATTCAACCTGCCAATGGCAGGGCAGTGAAAAGAGTTATCAATAACCCTGTGCTTTGATAAATGGTAAGGAAAGTGTCCAGCACTTGGTCATCACCATGGCACCAGCTCATGCCTCAAAAAGGCAGCACACGGTTTTATACTGCTTATCCATACAGATTTGACAACATTTTTAAGACAACCTCATCTACACACAGAGATGTGAATAAAAGGATGTCTGCCACACGTCCATTCACACAACCTCAACTGGTTATTTTCTATTCTCAACACAGTTTAGCTGTATGAAGTAATTCTTTCACCTTTTAAGAGTACAAAAAGCATTACCTAACCCTTCATGTTTAACAGAAACTGCTCCGTGGATTTCAAAAGATCCTGGATCCTGCAACTGATGACTGCTTAAATGCAAATGAAATGTCAAAAATCAAGAAAATACTCAGCCTGAAGACCCCTGCACGGCTTAGCCACTGAACACAGTCAATTCTGTTCATGCAAATACAGTGTTTGATAGTGGAGACTGAAGCACTTTTGATGTAATTAAAATGTATTTCTGAAACTCCTTCTATGACCCCTTTTCGGTTTTTTTCCCAATCTTTTCTAAACCCTGGGACTAGATTAGGAGAGGCTACAAATATAACAGTCCTTTACCCACTCCCCCAGGTTATCAAGTTAATCTGCCGTAAATGTAATTAAAAACAAAATGCAAAATCAATTCATGTTATAAAAAAAACACATTGGTGTCTTTGTAGCCTCATTGTTCGATCGTTACTAACATCAAACTGCAAATCCCATACTCTTTACGACACATTCAACCCCTTGGACCTTCAGCCACAGACCCGACAGTACCAGCCGGGCTCCAGTCTGGGTTTGGCTGATGCTTTCAGCATGTG
This sequence comes from Pyrocephalus nanus, assembly GCA_038380795.1. Classification (NCBI taxonomy): domain Eukaryota; kingdom Metazoa; phylum Chordata; class Aves; order Passeriformes; family Tyrannidae; genus Pyrocephalus; species Pyrocephalus nanus. Next base: position 4,754,485 of record CM076270.1, on the reverse strand, counting down.
CAGACAAACTCACTGAACCAAACATCAAATCAAGCCACTCAGAAATCAGTGCCAGACACATCAAGCAGACAGCTCCCGGAGCACTTTCTGGCTTATTTACATGACGGCACCTTGGCTGTTTACACGAGAGACTCTTGAAAGCCGTTTATTTTACCGGTGTTTGCTACTTGACCTTCTACACGCAGCGGGGAGGCTCGAGCACATCCAATCTGGAGTTAAACAACAGCACTCCTCGCTTTAATGTAAGAACCACAAGATTCCTACTCAGCAGCGCTTGCAGAGTGTGTGTGTGTGTCTCCCAGATGTTGTACTCTGGTTTGGGGCATATTCTAGAAATAATACAGTAACCCATAAAAACAGGAAATTAACTAAAAACTATCCGCTGCCCCAAACATGCCCTGTCCGAAGCTTCCACAATCTTACAGCAGCCGAATTCCAAGAGGAAGTTATGTTAAATGCTCACTTTTATCCACTTTTATCCACTATGAATTAATAGATTTTCAAACATCAAATGTCTAATGTTTCAAACAGGAAATGATTTGCATTTGGAGAGACTCATCCTGAGAGTGTAAAGAGCTGTCCCACTCCTCAGCTGCCACCCTGCATCCTGGTTTTGGGGTTCATCTCACCTCAGTAATTTTATAAGCAGAGAAGAATCCAGACAAGGCCAACAGGCTGTGTAGTAGCCTGGCACATCTTCCCCTTGTGCTTCCACAGCTTCTCCTCCTGCCATGGGGCTGGAAGGGGAGCACAAAGCACCTGGGGACAAGGACCCAGTCCTATAGCGTAGGTCTATCCTACACCAGTGATGAAGAACCAGCAACTGTACTCTGCAGTGATGATGTTTAAATTTACAAGTTACAAGAAGTTCTGACAATATAAAGCTCACTGAAGTCTTTCACAAAGGTTAGACAAATAAATTTGTTCAGCCACAGAGAGTGGAGATGGACGAGATGGATTCTTCAGGTCTCTTGCTGTTCTTCAGCATTCCCAGGTGGGTTTGGTTTCTTTTTCCAACTAATCCCATATATCATGCTAGAGTTTCAATTTACAGGCAACACTTTGAAGTGGAACATTTTTTGTTGTTGTTGTCCTGAACAGAAATGGAGTATTTTCCTGCCCTAATCTGAACAAACAAGTAGGATTCTTTTGCTAAAATAAACCTTTTCTGATGGTTGGCTCACCAGTTGCTACTGCAAAAACACTTGCAAAGGGTATGTTGCAATACTTCAAGCATTGAAAATAAGCATATTCCCATGGCAATTCACCAGATGGGCTACAGATTGTAAATCATAGATGTCTAGACTGAAACACAAGAGACAAACATCTGTCTAAAATCAGTTGACTTGAATGGCAAATACTGTTAAATAAATTAGGACTACTTTGGAAACAAAGAGAACAACCAACTACGTTGAAAACATCTGAAATTAATCCATTAGCACACAAGCCACAACACAATAACCTGAAACTGGAGAGACATTCATTTCGTGAGGAATAGCCCAAGATGACAGCCTGACATCTGAGGCAGGAGCACAAAAGCATTTCTGTGACCCAGCACCACATTACCCCACGAGGACTCACGAATCCATCCCCAGAACATCTGGCTGGAGCAGGGTTCTTATTCTCCTCGCTTCACAAGTGAAACTGTGGGACAAAGAAATGAAATGCCTGATGCAGGGTCACACAGGAAGTTTGTGGGAACGTAACTGGACACAAACCCAGAATAGGATTTAGGTCATAAAGCCATACTTAAGCCTGAATATAACTTCAGTCTGTCAAAAATTCGTGGGGTATTACACAGAAAAACATTCCGTTTTGGAAAAAATAAGTCTTCCTCATACCTACTACCTTTTTTTCCTTTGAATAACCTTTTCTTTCAAGATAGAAATATGCCAGAATGCCCATGGGTGAACAGAGAGAACAGCACTACCAAGAAGGGTGAGAGAGACGTTGCACAGAAAACTGCAGCGTGTCCCTTGCACGAGGCTCCAAGAGAGAAAAGGAGACCACAAAGCTGAATTCAGAAACAGGGAAGACCCATCAAATAACTACAGCTGACCCACAGAAACGATGGGAGCTCTCTGTCAGCATCAGGCTTCACTTTAGAATCAAAAATATCTCATTTATGAAGTTTTTATACTGCTTAAGTTTTTAACAGCAAAAGGATCCTCCAGCTGAGCTTCCCACCAGATCTATAGAACCAGTGCACTAACTTTTAACCAGAATACAATTTTAGGGGAAACGGATGTCATGAAATGAGAATTATTTTATTTCTGCACTAGTTATTAACAGCACTGCCATTTGCACACCATAATGACACTGTCTGAACTCAATAAAGTTATTTATTTGTAGAAAGACAAACAACAAGCCATGAGAACTTCACAAGGATGGAAGTTCAACTGTAAACATTATTTTCCCTTTGCCATTTTGAGACAGCTCTTCAACACAATCTAGTGATGTCAGTGTTTTTTGAGGAGTGTGTGTGCATCCCTCAGCTTCTGGGCATGTTTATAAAAGGGCATCCACTCGCAGAAAGTTTTGTTCTCTGCAACAGGTTTATACAAACACTAAACACTCAGCTTTGAGCATAACCTGCATCAAAGGCAGCAATAATTATACAACACCACTTTTGTGCAACAGTAGAGGAAAATGCTCCAATTATTCATAACATAATTATTGCATTCCCATGGCAACACCAAAGCAACTGTACAATCAGCAGCAGACCTAAACCTGGCCAACAATAAAGTTACACAGTGTGTTCTCTTCTGCCTGCCCCAAACGAGGCAGCAATTAGGTGATGGCTATTCTTTACCTGTCCACCCACAGTGAGATCAATCATCCAGCCCTCAAAAACTAAACCAAGCCCCCAACCCTCCCCCCCCACCCAGCACTGCCACAGGGCTGACGAGTTTTGTTTGTGACATGTTTGGATCCTGGACTTCGGTGAATCATCTGAAATTCTCTGTTTGAATGTGCTCATCAACAACATAGCAATTAATATCCACCTGTCACAAGCAAGCACTCTTTATTTGTGAGGGTGGGGTGGGAAGGACAACCATGAACACTTGGTACTCAGCTACGTGCTGGGCTATTTTGTGAGGCTGTAGTGAACTGTCATCTCCTTGGAGTAAAAGCACATTTCATAAATACATAATCTATACATATTTTTCATATATGCATATATATTCAGTAAATATTAAAAGAAAATTTCACTATATTTAATATTTTCTGTCACTCTGTTGGGAGGCTTATTACAGTACTGCACTTACACCAGAATAACTTGGAATAAAATGCAAGCTAAAAATTTTAAGTGTGACTTTCAGTGCAGTGCTCAGAGATGCTGCTGGTGAGCCCAGGGTTTTCCCAACTGAGCTTTACTCACATCCTGAAGCAGCTCATCAGGAATCAAAAAAGAAAAAGTTGCACCTTAAGGAGAGAAGCCTCAACCACAACATTGTTCTCTTGGATCAGCAAGTGCAGCAGACAAGTATTTCCCTGACACAGGGAACTGCTGGAACACCAGCACCGGTGGAGAGAGGAGCCTTCAGCTGTCCCCTTTCTCTTTCCCCCATATCCCTTAAGCCTGCCCTCCCATAGCCCAAACAAAACCCTGCGTTTCAAGCTTTTCTCAGGGCTCACATTCACAGAGCCCCACTCCTCTTGGCTGCTGTTCTCTTGCCACGCCAAACCTAAAGGAGGGTGCTCAAATCCCACTGCAGAGCCATCTGAATCCCAGTGAGGTACAAGAAGCTGCTTACACTGATTCTGGTCCCCCTTCACCTCTTCTACTCCAGCAGACTCTTCCTCGCAGCTCTCAGCTCTCTGGCTGTCCCAGAGAAGGCACTAACTTGCTTTTCCACATCCTGTTCTCATTTATAAACACTAAAGGTGAGGAGGGAAGGCTGTGACTCACCAGGTTCTGCTTGAAGGGCCCTGTCACCTTCCCCTCGTTTTCACTTCATTTCTCATAGTCCTAAGCTGAGCCACTGCAAGGAGCATGTTAGTTGAGCTGTGTTTCAAACATGCCTCGGGGCTACTGACAGCATTGCATCCTTCGAAAAATAAACCATAAATTCTTATTTCCCCATGTCCCCAGGTTAAAAAAAAAAAAAAATCACACAGCATGATGTAGCAGGAAGAGTAAAACTCTTCCCTTTCTTTATAAATTAACTGCCAATGAGACACAAACATTGTGTAATTAACCAAAAATCTTCTAATTATTAAAATAACACTCCTAAACCAAAAAGAACGGATCTGGGACAGTTTCTCCATGACACATTTGCAATACTCTGAATTTTCAGATGCAATAGAGGGAGTTTCTTGTTGGCTGTAGCAACTGCAAAACTAATTTACTACCCAAAACATTCATCGTGCAGATTAAAGGCCCCCTGTCCTCCGGGGAGCGAGCATTTCAACCAGCCATCACTCTTCAGAGGTTATTAAAAAAGTTCTCAAACATATGAGCAAAAAGTTTTCCTTTCAGGGTTCCCAGGTCTTTGGCATCTCCGTCCCAGCCGAGGAAAGAAAAGCCCTGCCCTGCCGGAGGCTCCCTCCACTCAGGAGGCTCCAAGGGTGCAGTTGCCTTGGAATAATCCAATTGCTGGGGCCCTTCCCAGGCTAAGGAGGTTCCCAGAGGGATTTACCCTGGCACAACAGAGCCCGCCATGACAACTCCACCCGCGGGGTCTGGAATTCGCAGAAAGGAGCGGGGTGCGGGGAGAAGGGATTTAGCCACTCGCAACTATTCAAGGAATGCTCTTGATTTCCTCCTAACAACCTCAGGTTGAAAATCTGTCTTCTGAATTATTTGAATCTCTACTCCAGCTCTATTGTTGGGATCTAACACCTCAGTCAGTAAAGAGTCCAAAGGGGAGGGAGGGGGAGTGGCAGCTAAGAAAATACAGGCAGTGTGGTATTTAAAAAAAAATTGATATAATTTTTGAAAGGTAAAATTCTGAAATGTATCTCTGGTCCCTGAGGCTGCAAGAGTGCATGTGACAGCAAGAGCAAGGACTGTGAGTGCCCAGACAGAAATGGGGAGCACAGTAGCCTTGACCTAATCTTAGAATCAGTCACAGAGTGGTCATCTAGTTTCACCCCTCCTGCCATGGGCATGAACACCTTCCATTACACCAGGTTGCTCCAAGTCCCATCCAGCCAGACCTTGAACACTTCCAGAAATGGGATAATTTAACTGATTAAAACACAAATCTCATCCACCTTGTTTCATTTAAATTATTTTTGAGCAATTAAAAAAAAAAAAAAGAAAATCTCTCTTCCTAGCATTTATGTACCTAAACACTAATCAACTTTGATGCAAGAAGAAACCATAAATTCTGTTCAAAATATCTCTGAAGTTTGAATGGTATTGCTATGCCCCCAAAACTTCATGCAGATACAACTGTGCAATTTATGCATCCACAACCAAAGTGCTTCACTATCAAAAGAAGGAAGAGATGCACAGGCATAGAGTCTTCTTTTGCTTTGTCCTCCCTTCCACTCAAGCAGTAAATGGCACTTCTTAATTTCTAAACCATTTCAGTGATCAGGCAGCACTTCCATCCCCAGCAGTGGTGATGAAGGGACAGGAATACCTGGAGTCAGTGCTGCTGTCCATCCAACGATGTTTGTCTAAGGCAGCAAAACAACTCCCTGGGTCAGGCAAGTTTGTGTATCAGCCCTCCCAGCACACAATTAAAAAAAAATAACGAAAACAATTTGTCCTGGTGACTCAGAGTCTCCACGGCTCGAAGAGAGCCCTGTTTCTGTAACACTGCATCATGCTGGCTTCAGATCTATTCTCATGGGGCTCAGGCTTGTGACTCAACTGTTTTCCCCTGTACTTATTTGCTCATGCAGTTACCCATCAAGAAGTAACCAAAATCTGCACACATCATAAGGTCTGGCTGAGAAGCAAATAATCTAGAGAAGTTAGTATCACTGGAGAATATTAAAAAAAAAAAAAAAATGCTATTTTTCTTGGAAGTCCAGAAATTAAAACTCACCAACCTTTCTGGTTAAAGACTGCACTATTTACCAGAAATCTTCCTGATGTTAAGATTTGCAGTGATGTTCAGCAACTGATTTGGAAATACCATAAAAAAGTATTCAGGAGAAACACACCTCATGCACTGGCTGCTTTATTTGCTGGGAGTGTTTAACAGGTTCACCTCATTATGTTAGAGCAGTTTAAATCAACTTCTACCTCACTTCTGATTCCGCTGCTTTTATTTCAGACCTACAGATTTCTGTCCAAGAGAGATGATGCATTCAGAAAGAAATACTTCAATCCAGGGACATGTATTTCTCCATTAAGCTTCTGGTCTTTATTTGCAGCATTTCTAAAGACCTAATATGGTGATTTATTTTTTTCAAAAGCAGAGTTCAAGTTCTGACCGTGAGCTCCTCACCTCCTTTTCTTTCCACTCCTTTCTGTTGCATACTCTCTCACACTCCCAGACTCTGACTTTTATGCTCAGGTTATTCCAGACATGGAAGGCAAGTTAACCTTTGATTTGTAGGCAACAACACCGCCAGAGAATCTGAACATGAGCCATTAAATATTTTATGCTGAACCCCAGACATGAGCTAGCAGAATAGCCTGGCACAACAGAATCACAGTCACCTCATTTATTTGTCAGGAGAAAGCTTAGCATCAAAAAATTACCTCTTGCACATAACAGCACTGAAGAACCTCTAAACCCCATCACACATTATGCTGTGAGCTATAATACCCTCTTTAGAGGAGAGCACAGCAAAGAAGAGAAACTATCAGATACTGCCACATCAACAGCAAGAGAAAGAATGAGGAAAGGAAATAAGTTGTAGGGATGCTCAGCTCTCTGAACACTAAATCTCTCTCCCTCAATACCTAAGATTCAGTAAGTCATAACAACTCAGAGCCACAGCAAAAGAAAACAACAAAGAATCCTCTGAAAAAGGAGGTTTGTCACCCTGCATTTTGCCCTGCATCTGAGTTACATTAAATATAGTTTGCATTAGGGAAATTACCTTTTCTAAAAACTTCAATGTGTCAGTGTAGTAGAAATATTGTTCCACACCATATGTTTTAGGGATTTAACCCCTTTCTTTTCCTCATTTCTATATGTCCGTGCACAGATACACACATACTCATCACACATGAAATAATTCTGAAAATTACAGTCAAAATTATAGTAGAAAATTTGTCTGTCATGCATGTAATAATCCTAAAACAACTAAAACCTGAAATTTTACCCCATACATCTGTGGTCATAAAGGATTTTCATCTGTTCCCTGTGATAATACTCTAGCCACACCTAAGCGAAATCCTGCAGGATGCAAAATGCCCTACAGTGATCTATTTGGAAAAACATTTACGGTGACTGGATGCACAGCAAAAATTTTCCCTTTTTTCCAACGTTCATCCAAAACAAAGGATATCACTATGCCAAATCAGTAAGCAGCTACTTTCAAGCCAAGCTTTTCCTATAGAAAACACAAGTATGCCCAAATCAAAATATTTCATGGGAAAAGCCTAATGACACTCTAATGAGAACTAGGCAGGCTTTCAAGAGACATCCAGTAGCTGCCATGGCACCTCTCCCACTGGCTACCAAGAATTCAAAAGACCTGACAAGCTCAACACCCTTTCAGGATCCTCTTGCACCTACTACAGTGAACGTGTGGCCAGCTGAGAGGAACCAGTGCCCTCCTGGGGGTCAGTCTGGGCTGTGCTGCCCCTGGATACGAGTCCTCCAATAAAAACATATTTTTATTATGTTTTTATATGCCAAACAGAGAAACCCACAACTTTGCACAATATGTGGTATCACCATCTTTATAGCTGGTATTACAGCCAGGCAAGGCATCCTGGAGCCTTGCCCATCTAATTCTGTATTAGCTGGTGGTTCAAGACCTATGGGGATAACTCCTGAACTTTCACGCTCAGGTTTCAAGCTCAGCCCATTTTTCCTACAAAGGTCACATCCTAATGAGATTCTGGTAGGATGTGGCCACAACCAAACACTTCCTCACCAGGTAACTCTGCTTTAAAATTTGGCTTCTGACTATCAAGACAGAGATGCTAAATGATAAGGGATCATCTGGTAAAAATTGCTGCTGTGATTTAACTTTTCCTGCTTTAAGATAAAAGTTCAACACCATGCACTTTTGGATATTTTATACCCCAATATACCACACTGAATCCATTAACCAGAGCCATTCACAGGTATTGCAGAAAACTGTGCATCGCATCCAGATATTTTATCAGCATCTCACAGAAAACTTCACAATCCTCAGAGAGTAAATAAAACTTCCACATACAACTTATAATGTACTGTGAAGAGCTTATAAACACTCAGACGTGGTTAATTTTTTTTTTTCTTTACGTTTTCTCACTATAAATGATTGACCACAGTTTATGTCAATACTGCCTGGAGAATGAGCTGTCACTATAGAAACAGTGACAGCACTGAAGTCCTTCCTCCCTCTCCTGCACACAAAAGTCCCGGAACAAACACATTCTTCTTATTTCTTAGATCATGTGTGCACACTGTCAAGTCCTGAGCAGAACTCAGGATTTTTTTCACTTGGTGTTACTTTTTTTTTGGTTGTTTTTAAATGCCTTTTTTTTTTTTTTAATTTCCAGTTTTCACATCAGCTTTTCCTCCCATGTAAGAAGCTCCCTAACTCTGGAATCGCAAAATTGCTGGTGAAGCATTCTGAAAACAAAAATAGACGAGTGCTGCACTTAAAGGAATTATAATCCATGTTTATTTAAGTTAAGATATAAAAATAGTTCGGGAATGGGAGAATGTTGCTTGGGGGAGGGAAGGGAGCAAGGGTGAAATTTTGCTTGTGTTGCAAAGAGCCTCGAGTTACTGCACTGTGTATTATAATTTTCAGATCAATTCATCAAAACCATATCAAGTTATCTAACAACTGAATATCACATGCATTAGAGTTAAGCTTGTATAAAATCCTTTAACTTCAGAAAAGCTTGGGCAGGTAATGGACCAGTTAAGGCAAATGCTGCTGTGGAATCAGGCCTTACTTTTTTATTTCAAAACTATGTTTACAAATTACAGCTGAAAGCTTAGAAGATGAAAAGAAGTATTTTACAAGCACTAAATTAGTCTCTTAGAAGAGAGTTGCAATCAATTTGTTAGTGACAGCAAATAATTTTTTCAAAATGAACTGAATGGTATGTTAAAAATGTGCGTTTTCAACCTTTTTTTTTTTGTCCAAGAAATAGTAGAGACAGCAACGTTTTGTTGTGAATAAAAGTTTCAATCTAAAAATACAGCAACAAATGGTAAAACTCCCGTCTCTTCTTCCTAACTTCCTTCCCTTTCTGAACCCCTGCATGAAGGCAATGCTCTCATACGGTCACGAAAGGTTTTTTTTGACAACGCAGAAGGCTGAAAGGAATATTTCTCTCTCTCTCTCTCGCATTCAGAAAGGCTGAGCACAAGAGGAGCTATTCAAGCCGTGATGGAGTGCCTCACAGAGACTGCAATATGTTCCCAGTTGGCAAGCAGGGATCTGTTTGGACAGTGAGCCCAGCCATCCCCTCCGCAAACACCAGCATTCCTGCGACGCGGCGCAAGGAGCACTGCGGGCCCTTGTCGAGGGCTCTCGCAGCCCATCAGGTTTGGGCTCCAGAACAAACACCTCTTTGTGCCCTGCTTACAATTCAATAGGCTTTACAAGGAAAAAGCTGTCTCCCTCCACTCAGCATTAGGTCGGGATCCAAAAAAATATTCAAAAGCCGAAAAACAGGGAGGAAATACCACGGAATTATATTTAAGTGTATCTTTAGTAGCTTAAACTTTTGGTCATTATTACAAATCTGCCTTTGGGTACTTATCTGGTTCCTAATGCTGTGGCTTTTTGAGTGTTTTGAAAGCAACAAATAAAAATCACCAAGCGACAAACAGAGTGAAAAGCACTGGTGTGGCTGCAAGTTAGCAGTGGATATCAGAACTTAAACATCACCCTCAGCCAAAAAACAGCCAGCTGCAACTTTTATCCAGCATCAGCAGCTGGTGGGAGCCAGCAGCCTTCCCCAGACCTGCAAATGAACAGAGAGCTTCTGCCTCTCTGGATCACACCTGCCTTGCAGTGGGCAAGGGAGGTGTCCACACACCTCCTGTCACTTGTTCTGGCAGGGGCAGCAAGGGCAGAACTGCCACTTCATGTCTGTACACCCTTCCCCCTGCCCCACCTCGCTGCATCCCTGCAGGAATGAGCCAAGGCTCCATCCCCATCTGTGGTCACAACATCAGCTCCTGCTGCAGGAAGCTGAGAAGTCTCTCTAACACAAAGAGACTCTGGCATAGGGCACCAGGACTCCAAGCAATCAATGGCAGTAATTAGCTTTCTCTGCCCGCTTAACTATTGCTCCATCTTAACTCTTGGTGGTTTGCACTTGTGGAATTCATTAACGCAACCCTAACGGAGAGACTCGCAGCTCCTAGGTACTTAAATGTCCTGCTTCAAATATACTCGTGTGGTGGCAGAGTCAGTAGAAGAAAACTCAAAACTACAAAAATCTGTGAGAACAGCCCTGTTTGGACACACTAGGTTGGGCTCCGAAGTCAGGTGGGCACAGTCCTTGCCCCTCTGCAGCCCCACCTCCTGTTCTCAATCTGATGCTCATCCCCAGTGCATTCAGCAGCTGAGCTGGATATTTGGTTTGTCTGTTGTTGGGATTTGAGGAGGGGAGAAGCATAGACTAGAACCAGGAGCAGTTTTCTACCCTGATGCACCCCAGTTGAAGAACAACCTTCTAAAGAGCTCCCTGACACACTCATCCAATGAAGAGGTATAAATTCTTTCGCTGGAGCTTCAAAGGGCGTCATGCAAAGTAAGGAGGAGTGGGAGCAAAAGGGTATGTGGGAACCCTGAAACTCATGGGATTTTTTTTTAATTTGCCTCACAGTTTGCAAGGCTGCTCATGGCAGCACCAGGCCTCTCAGGTACTGCCCTCCAGCCCTCAGCACAGCTTCATAAATGTTACAAGAGCTTCTACCTACGGAAAAAGTCTGTATTTACACTGCAATAATACACCACTCACTGTAAGCCTAAACATGAAGCCCAACCAAAGGGCTTTCCCTAAATGAAGGGAATGGAGGTCTCTTTAAACATACAGTGCAAAAAAATTGTACCATGGAAACCCTGGGACATTATTCAAATCATCCACATGAATAAAACATCCCGCTTTTGCCAAGTTTTGTTCAAGCTGACTTCAGCTTTCTGCTTAAACAAACCTCAGGCAATACTGACATCATTTGTAGCAGAGGCAGTATTTTATTTAAGCTTGAAATCTGAGGGTGTTGGGTAGATTACCAAATAAAGAGTTGATTTTTCATCTAAAGAATCTCAAATGACCTGACTTCAAAGGCTGGATTTAGACTTACTAAACCAATGGAAAACAAACATCTTTAATCTCCACACTGACATTAAACTCAAACAGAAAATAACTCTGGGAAAAGCCCTTTATCACCACACTACTACACAGAAATAAGGGAAAGGTGGGGAGGAAAAAAAAAATCCAGATTATTCTACATGAATAGCCTGCCTCACTGGCGAGGTTACCTAGTTCCTCTCTTCCTGCTATCTTTTTCCAGCCCATTTTACTGCCCTGTTCTACAAATGTTAAATTAGGTTAGGCACTGAGCCTAGATTAACACACCTGAACACTAAGAATTTACTCTAGGGCAAATCCAGACATTTAGATACATATGCAAACTGCTAAATTATCTGTCCTCTGCATTTAGGTGCTACTGCACTTTAGCTAAGAAAGAAGTTGCACATGAAAGAATAGAAGTCTGGCAGCACCAAGTGATTATTTTTTGGCTGTGGAGACACCAAGTTATTAGACCTAAAGCCTTATTTCAGTATAGGATTTAACACTGCCTGTTCCTCATCCTTGAGGACTAGGAACCACATGCCTAGCTAAAAAGGACACAATAAAATCAGTTATCTTCTACCCCACCTCAAAAACAACAGTTTTCAAAAACTGCTCAGAAGCCCAAAATATATAATACTCCCCAAAAGAAGAGAGAGGGTAGAGAAGGAAATCATGTCCTTTACCACAGGAATACCGAGGAATATACAGAAATACCACACATATGATGTGTGGTCCAGGCATATATAGGTGACAATCGGTCACAGAGATGAAACAGGCACTGGGTTTAAAGGCAGGAGCTGTTTAACAATGAACAATAGGAAAACAACATTCAAAGAAGACACCACAAATTGTTTGAAATTACTAGATGAAATCTATTTGGGGAAATTCCAACACAGAACCCAACACAGCACACGCATCCTTTATTCAGGCACGAGAAGGTACGTGATCTAATGAAAGCCGTTGCAAGCCCCACGACTCAGACTTATAACATCTTATCCACAAGTAATAACATGCCATCACATTTCTCTTTTTAAACAACATCATTGCCCTTCTTTTGAAAAGGAGTATCAAGTTTCCTGCTGAATAAATTGAGGGAGCCTCATTATTTTAGCACGCTAAGTGAGCCTGTCAATCACTTACATAAATACATACAATTAGTTTGATCCAGCAAGATCCTGAACACATGTAAATTCTCAGGCTTTAGAAACCCGAGCGACTCACTAGGGTGTGCACAGAGTATCTTGCAAGTACAGAGTTAAAGATACAAAATGACAGGAAAAGAGCTTTAAATGGAAAAATCCAAGTACTCCCTTTGCACAGAGGCAATGAAGTATCCATCCCAGATTTTTTGGATTAATTTTACCACTCCAGTGTTGTCAAGTGGCACAAGGGGCTGAACTCCACCCCTAGGTCTACATCTTTGAGATAGAAACCATAAATCAGGACTGTTTGGTTAAAAGAACATTGTGCTCTCTTAAAAAGCATGGGATGTTTGGGGAAGCTTTGGAAACTTTCCTCCAATTCACCTTCCAATTTTAACTGCAGAAAGCACCAGTCTCCATGGGGCAGAACAACACAGAAAACCCATTACCTACCAAATGCAACTGGCACTAGGCAGATGCCCCAGCAGCACACAACAGGAGCTTCTGTGAGGTTGTTACAACTTAATTTAATCTGCAGGCTGGCCAACAATTCTGGAGTGTCATATGAATTTGACTTGCCAAATTAAAAGTCTGAGAACACAAAATGCACAACACCAGTAGGTGGAAGCCACTTGAAAATATTCTTGAATGGAATTGTTGCATATTTATGGACAGAAGCAGATCAGCTGTAACCAGAATGGAAAACCACCCACACTCCAACCCCCCCCTTCAAACCATCAAGCTGGGAATTTGTGATGTATACCTTCAGAAAGGTCTTCAAGGAAAGACAGTCCCGGGTTTAACTACAAACCCTGCTTTTGTCCAGATATAGAAAATAGCTTTTGTAACTACAGGAAAATCCATTACTACTGAGGATGCAGAGCAGACAGAGCCAGATTCTTTTCCAAGGTGCACAGCACTACAGTGGGAGGCAACAGTCAAACTGAAGCACATGAAACTGCAATCACACATAATAAGGATTTTTTTCTTCTGTTGTTCCCCCCCCCCCCACTCACCACGACAGTGATCAAATACTACAAGAGGTTGCCCAAAGAGGTTGTGGACTCTCCATCCTTGGAGAGGTTTGAGTCTGGTGGAGAAGTCTCTGAGAAACCTGCTCTGTTTGACTGGCTTTATGCAGCTAGATGGACTGGATGGCCTTTGGAGATCCATCTAACCTAAATCATTCTATGATTTAACTCTGCAGGAAAAACCATTCGCTTTAATGCTGCACGTAAGCCTTGGAAGTGCTACCTATAAAGGCTTCTTAAAAATACAAGAATTAAAAATAAAACAAAGACATCCAAACAGCATGAAATGTACCATAATAATGAAGAAAGTTTACATAATACAAGGTTTCTACTCATGTCTGTTAAGTGAGTTATGGTCTGTTAATTACTACACTTCATGGCAGCCTGTTTGTTATGAACCCACCAGGCATGAAAAGAATGTGAAGAATATCAGGTAGAAAACACCTGGAAATTTCTTCTGCCACAATTTGTTTCAACACTTACTAATACTGTGTGAATTATTTATACAAAAAGATAGGAATGCATCAGAGTACCAAGCAAAGTCTTTAAAGAATCTTTGAGACATTTCATTTTCAGAAGTTTAACCTGGTACCTATCAGCTTTCCTCTGATGTAGGGTAAACAGCAAGGGCAAAGCAGCTTTTCTCTTGAAAGTGTTGTTTTTAAATACTCCTGCCTTTAGCAGGAGCTCCTGAACCTGGCAGGTCACCGTTGATATGATCAAACAGCACACAGTTATTTAATGAAGTCCACTGGATAAAAATTTACCCTGCCTGCATTCATCTTTGAACAGCGAAATTGTTTTTGCTTTATTAAATTTTAAGGCTGCCGCTAAGAAAGCCTATTAAGAAAGATCTTTTTAAGCTCTCAAAAGTATAGCTGGATACTTTGTACCACTGCTACTCATGATCAGCATTAAAATCATTATAATCAGATATTTTCAGGGCTTTAGGGAACCATGCTCTACCATCTGGGGACTGGCCATGTTGGAGTAAATCAGGCACAACTCCATTGATGTTGAAGGAATTAGTATTAGTTTTGATAATTTTATAATCCTACGGGCCATGTTTTGCCACGTACCAATTTTAATAACAAATGGGGTCCAAATGATAAAAAAAGCTCTCAGCAAAAACCAGCTGATAGCCAGGAACAGTTTGCTGGTGGCAGAACACCAGAAGTGAGACCCACTGAGCCTGAAAGGCTCCATCCAGGAGCCCTGTCCCTGCTGTGGTTGTGTCCACCCTCCTCTGCCTGAGCATCACTGGAAACACTCACAGCCCAGGCAACAAGTGGAGAAACCAGCCTGCAGGACTGAGGAGGAGTGGGCTTTGCTAAGAATTATTTCTGCAACCACTAAAAGAGGGGGATTTTTTCCCCCATCAGTTTCACACAAATATTTCTCATTTCCCAGGAATGCTTCGCTGGTTATGGAGGTCCTCAAAAACAGCATCGACCAGAAAAGTCTGTGTTTCAACATAAATGTTATGTACTACAATATAAATGAGATTTCATAAGATGGAGTAGAGACAGGGCTAAGAAGATCCAGAGAGTTTAAGGGTTTGGCATTTTTAAGTATGTGTAAAACCAACCACCTTGAAATGAATCCCAGTAGCATTTGTTCAATTATTCCCATATATAAAGATGCATTTCTCTATACCAAGTTTTCTAGTGCTTAGGACTGTTTCCAACACAAGCAATGCGAGCTCATCCTGGTGGAATAACTCATTAATTACCCTCAACCTAAATTTCTCAACACTTACTTCCACAAGAATTCTGTGAGGACTCTAAATCTAGGAGAAGAGGTGCTCTAACCAATTCAAGGATTAATAAAAAAAAAAAAAAAAAGGAAAAGAAATAAAAAAAAGAAACTCAGACCTAGAATGTGTGCTGACTGGACTGAGGCATCTTTTACTCCAAAGAAAATGTTATCACGCTGGTGGTACAAGGTTCTGCCTGCACACCCAAAGTCACACCAGCAGATGAGGCATATGCTGCATTTGAGTATTAGGAATGTTAACTAGGTCAGTGGTTACTAAATAAACGAGGCATTCAGACTTCCAGCCACTCCAAGAAACCAACCTCCTTCTCAAGTGTCAGGAGACAAGCGCAGCTCAGAAACAAATTCGGAAATCAGTCTTTGATCAGCAGTTTCTGCAAGTTCAAGATTGTCTTGGTTTCCATCTCTGGCTAGCACAAGGTGATAATTTTGTGTTAAGCAGCAGTTCCATCAGAGTGCTGTTTTAAAAGGTGACACCATTTCTTTTAATGGTGCTCCATAAAAGGGTAAGAAGTTACTAACAGCTGTCTATACTGGGTGAGCACCATCCAGTGCCATCTGTGTGCATCCCTATTCCAGCTGGGAGAACCACAGAAATGATGGTTTGCTTTGCTCAGTCAGAACATTCAGTGAACTTGAAAAATACTCGAGTTCTTACAAAATACTTCTGCTGGTTCCTTGGTTTCTCCTGAGACACAGGAGCGAGTGATTTGCAACCATCCTGCACACGCAGCACCAGGCACATTTCCAGAGCAACCCAGCAAAGCGGGATACAAGCAGACAGGCAAGTCACAGGGGCTGAGGAAGCTGCTGGACATCAGAGTCATCTCTGTGATAAAGCACAACAGAAGGGCCAAAAATCTGGCAGGTGGAGTTTTACAGCAGGGCTGTGGGTTGTCTCTGCCCTGCCATAGGCCCCTGGGAAGGGCTGCTTGGGAGGGGGGGAAAAACAAGCCAACAACAAAATCACCACAGGAGCTACCACAGAGGGCAGTGAGAACTGCTGATGCTTTTTTAAAATGCAAAAACACCCTAAACAACAAAACCAGCTGAATTTTCAGTCCTCTCCTCCCAAGCAAGACTCTTTGGAAGAGAACATGTAAAGAATACACAAATGTATTTTCATATAGGAAAATTGTTTAAAGCTGAATTATTCCCCTAGTTCTATTTCTAATAAATCTATTTTACTTCATAAAAATGGGATTAAGTATGCAAAGACTTTTTGAAGAGAAGACCATTTACTTTTGCATGTATACACACCGAAGAGAAAATTATCTACACATTTTTTTAAAAGAACTAAAGGCTTTCCCCCGGTAAATAAATAATTTAAAAGTTAATCTTGCTTATTAATTGTTGCCTTTTGAATGAGCAAAGCTTTTAGTTGTGTCAAAGCTATTAACAGTGGCAGTTGTACATTAAGCAAATTAAATATTCAGCAGCCTCACTCCAGTGCCCTTCTGTAATTGCAGATTGGTTACCAACCACCTTGTCTCTCTGGTAAATAAAAGGGTATTTCTGCATTTATTTTAAAGCTGATCTCAGGTTTCAGTAGAGATTTTATGCAAATGGTTATGATAATTATTTAAGTATCCAGGGAATTTTTGCTGTTACAGAAAATCAAGGCAAGAGTGTGCAGTTCCTAGGAACTGTCCCCACTCCATGTTTAGAATTGTGGAAAGCTTTGCTCTATTAATAAAAGCTTGAATGTGCATTAATTCTTTTACTTCCTATTAAGTACGGGGAAAGACTCCATGTGTCTTATTTTCCAGTATGACCAGTGATCCATCTGGAAACAGAAATCAGCAGCCACTTCTGTGCCTTGGACTTTCTTTCTATGGCAGAGCATTATCTCTGACCAGCCACTGGCTGCACCAATTTCACCTATTTTCTTGAATAAAGTTGGCTCAGTCACTACAGAACTGCTCCAGGACAGGAGGAAGATGCCATCACCACCTTGTTCTCCAAGTTATTTGATTGTACCCTTGGGAAGTGAAACACTTGAGGTCCACTCTGTGCCAGGAGGGTCCTACAGCTCCATCAGCTCAGACCCACCTGGCACACAAGATCAATGCCCAAATGTTACACCAGGTAAAATACTTCCACTCTCTAAATTGTATTTAAAAGGTCTCTGAGACACTGAGCAAATTATAACAGAGAAATCAAGGGAAGGGGCTGCTCTAGGCACAAGTGAAGCTCCCATACAGCTACACCATGTTAAAAGCCTCATGGAGAACCAGAGACTGCTGATTTTCTTCAGTCCAAGGTGGAGGTTTTAATTTTGGCCTTTTCCTGCACAGTTCAGCTGTCCAAAGATGACCCTGTGGACCTACAGACAGCCAGCACAGCCCACTGTGTGCTGCTGAAGCAGTCAGTGGGTGTGATGTCTAACTGGAGAGTGATGGAAGTTGCCAAGCTGATCCCAGTTTGCATTTGGGATGAGCTGTCTTTAAAAGTGAGGTTTACTGATCTACTATGGAAAAAAAAATCCATAGAAACAAGCTGTTCTAAGGCACTTAGATGCATTGCATTTTACACATTATTACTTACAGGGAGAGGTGTTTAATGGAGGAGAAAAATCTGAAGTCTCAGAAAAATCTCAGTTCACTATGTGTTCAAGCTCCCTTTTGTTTTAATTAGTATGGCAATATTTTCATGGTGTTCTAAATACACACTGTGCACATACACACACTCAGTATTTATCATAGCAATACATATTCCATACTATGTCTAAAAATTAAAAGCACCATCCCAAAATCAAACCCGTGATGAGATAAAAAGCTAAACAGACAGTGTTACATGTAGGATTACAATGACCACATGGAAAAGCATTAAGAGTTTGAGATTTTAGAAAGTCTTTCTGGGTCACTCACTGTTACAGCAGCAGCTAAAATTATACTTTAACCTGGCTTGTCTCGCAGTATCTAATAATCAGCTCGAATTTCAGGTAACGTGAACCCTCCCGCTAAGATACCTCTGCAAGATGTCATTCAAGATAACTGCACCTGTTTCAGCGGGTGTGTTAAGACACATTTTTATGTTTGACTTCATGAGCTCACAAAGGATGAGCCACCAGACCGATTTCAAGCCATCTGCACCGTCTCCTACACCAGCATGGCACAGACAGGCAAGTGGGTCTGCTGGCACCCAGGAGGGACATGCACGGGCTATTTCTGGAGTCCCCCTAAATAGACATAAAAAGTTACCAAGAATTTTATAAGCAACCTCCCCAGCGACCACACAGATGAAGAACCGATCTCCTGAATTTTCACTACTCACCCAGAGAGACTGGAAAGTGGGAATACAGTTCCACACAGTGCTGTCACAAAACTCAAAGAACAGCCTGAGGTTGGAAGCAGATTTGAAGACTGGAAATTAACAGGATTGGCACACAAAGAAATTGGGGAAGAAGCCTTAAAATTTTTAGCACTGTTTTGAGTTTTTATTACAGAAGGATGAATATTACTACTGATTATTCCCCAAAGAGCTTGCACCATGAATCAACTTCTCATTTGCCTGATTGCTGAAGACATAAGTGCTTAATAAAAACAACTAATAATTGTAAATCTTTTACTTCCACAAATGAAGGATAGAAAAAGTTGCTCTTTCCCCTTCACCAGGAAGGTGAATCCTTACAGGCATCAAAACCACTTGGCACAAGTCTAAGCAAACAAGTGGTGCTTTTTAGATACAGTGATTAGAGTCTATGACATTGAAATCACCATTAGCATTACATATAATTTGCTAATATATACACATCCACAACACAAGAAAGCTTGAACCAAGAAGAGGACAAACTGGGGAGCTCTGCCAGCAAGTTCATTTTCTACTCCTTTGGTCTAATGGTTTAGGTCAGTCTCTCACAAAATATTTGTTGGCACACAGTTATAAAATTCCTCATTTCTTTAAGGATATATACAAGCTGGTGGAGGAAAAGCAAAATCAGAGGTGTAAATAAAACCACAAATGTTAAGTGAATGCCTGGTATTCTGCCACTGGACTTAACAGATGCGTTTTTTTATTCACTGCAAAACACGATCTTTGATTTTTAATAACTGCATGAATCTATGAGCATGCATTTGAAGCTTTCACTTTGTATTTTGAGCCAGTCAGAGATATAGATCATGATCCATTACCAGCTTACAGACTCAAGGTGTGAAGGAGTTGTAGAAACCAACCTCATTTTGAAAGAAGGAAGTATTTCTTTATTTTAAAGTATCCCTTTATTTAAGGAATCCCATGTCTTCAATACAAGAAAACACCAGACAAGTAATAAAAGGAGTTAATTGCTGCACTCTAACTTCCTTTTTTTTTAATATAATTTTGTCATTAACAATCTCATTACCAGCTTATGCTCCAAGTCAAGCAACTGTTACTGTTTCTTATACTTCAAAAGGAAATGCACATAACATTTGGCAGAATAATAAAGCAAAATCTGAATTTTCTGGTTCACGTGTGTATATATTAAACACAAAAACTTTTTTAGAGTTTGTTCTAAAAACATTATTCTGGAACAGTTACCATGTCAAAGTTAAATAATCTTATTAAAAAGGCTGAAACAAAACACAGACAGTAGACAAAACCCTAACAAATTTTTAAAAAGCATATGCAAGAAATGGCTGTGCTTTTAAAGAAAAGTCTTCAGCTCCTGAGGACTCTTGTGGGTAATAATTCAACAGGATGACAACCATAGCTATGCATTTATTTGCATCAGCTGGACATCAGAAGAACACCAGAGCATCACAGATGTTGCTTTCCAGATGCACACACTCTCACATTAAAACTTTTCAAACATTCAAAATGTTGACAGCACTGAAGGAGGGAAGCTCTGACAGAAATGTGTTAATCCCAGCACCTCAGTGGACACAGGACGTTGCCTGCATGGATTTACCAGGATGGCTGGTCCAGCTGACTCAGACTTATTCCAGAAAACAAGTTCCTAAACCAAAACATGGAAGACCACCTGCAGACATTCCTTACTTTCTCCAGCTAACTTTAAAATGAATGGGTTGTTTGATATTGTCTTGTTTTGAAACAACATACTTTTGTCTCCCCAGTCGTGTTTATGAAGCCTAAGGTTGGTTAACAAGTTTGAAGGACACATTTTTGCCACATTACTGAAGGAATGCAGTGAGCTATCCTGGCAACCTAAACACTAAAAAATAACTTACAATATAAAATCTGCAAGCAGGAATAACCAGAAAAATATTTTCACATATTTTTTGCTTCCAACTACCAAGTTGGGTTTTTTCATTAACAAATATTTGCATTATTAAAGCTTTATTAACATCTGCTGAAAAAGCTCAAGGTGAGGGGAAAATGACCGTGCTGAAAGACAGTTTCTTTCACCCTCCCTTCTGACAAGGCTTTCTGCATTCCTGTGCCAAGGGCATGTCTGGCTAAGGATAGCCATCTCAGCTGCTGTGATGAAAGCAGGCGTTGCATTTGATCTGCCGAGAGCTCTCCTGGGTATTGTCCTATTGATCTCTCCCGAGCCACTGGAGCGGTGGTGTTCCCCAGTATCCCACCAGCACTGTCCCATGTGCTGTTTGGAAGCTGCAACACCACTCCAGAGCTCCTTTCTAAATCTTTGTAACCAGAATATGTGTGTTTCACTTATAGAGCTGGGCTATTAAAAAGTCCATGTTTGAAAGCACTTTGGTTTTCCTCTGTTTTGCATGCCACCAAAGACCCCAAAAGCTATCAGCATGTGAAAGAAACATGTTTTACACCTTAACTGTGTTATATTTAATTGATGGAGTAGGGCAGGAACATCCTTACCACTCTAGAAAATGCAGTGCCTGTTTCCAAAGCAGCAGCTGCACCTCCTTTCCCCAACACTTGTTCCGGCAGCGCTCCCCAGCTTGTGCCAAAAGGGCAAGGACTGAGCACCTCCACCAGCTTCACACAAACCCAGTCTCTCCAAAAGCCTTAATCCAGCTCCATCTCACCGAATTTTCAGTTGCTGGGGGTGCCCATGAACACCCTTGCCCATGCCTCTGGTTGTCCAACACACCCCTTGGGATGCCCTCCCCATTACAGAGAGAACCAAGGTGCTGGGTGTCCTCTTTGGTCACCTCCAGTGACTGCCTGCAGTTACATGAAATACTCTAAGTCTTTGATCAATCATCAGACTAACAAGTGTACCAGAAGTAAAAATGTCTCACAGTTATTTCGTTTTCAGTTTCCATGCAATTTTTCAGACTCTTTGGATTTCTCACCTTCTGTGCTCTTCATTTCTTTCCAGTGAAATGTTTACTGACAACTACTGGTAGGCTAATACAAAAACAGGGGGTTGAAGTTATTTGCTTCTAAGACATAGAGACCAAATATCTGAGAAATCTTTCCAAAACCCAAAAATCTGAGAAACTGAGCAAGTCTCAGCATGTTAGTCAGATGAAAAAAAACCAGCATTACTGCAAGGACATGGGAAATGGAATTGTCATCTCTGCGCTTTGATGTACAGGGAAAAGTATCCCTCTGTCTTCTAAAAAAGTAACTGTGATCACATTCTACTATTCATTACCTTGCATTTCAACAAGGGCTGTTTGATATTTTTAACAAATAACAGAAATAAATCAAAGCTCTATTTCTGAAGTGTCTGAAGCCATGTGCCTTACCCAGCTCTCCACACAGTCCCCGCTGCTCTCCCTCCTCCCTTCCTCTTACTCCAGAGGCTGATGACCTCTCCAAGGCAATGCTTTCTGATCCTATTTAGTATATTTAGCTGGCCCCTACGATAGACTAGTTTCATTATAAAGAAGTTATTGTAATCACAGGTGCTTCTACTGAGAACTTGAACAAATGGACTTACGTAGGTGGAGAAATAAGGGGAATGGACTCTCCTCGTCCAGAACCTCATGCTATTTGGCTGCAATATATATTTTCCTATATGCAAGCTAATCAACAGCTACACTGTTCTCAGGGAGAAGCTGGGATGGGTACAGGGAACTACAAATCCCTCACTGCCTGTTTAACAGCTGACAGTGAGAAGAAAGAAGGAAGTTAAGAAGCGCTCGGCATGCATTGGGAAGCCACAATACATTTGCATCCACAATACATTTTTATTAAGTAATAAGGAATAACAAAGCAGAAAGATTTCCTTCCAAGTTGTTAAAATTTTCCAGCCGACGGGCCCCGAGATTAGTCAGAACACAACTATTTCATCACACGGATAAAACAAATGCATCCACTCTGGCAGGCGATACGGCCACGCCGCACCTCGGAGCATGACATGACGCACAGATGCTGGCAATCTGGGGAGGGGGTGGCAGCCTGCTCCACACATCTGTTATTGTGGGAAAAAGCCATGTTGGTGTTTTGTCAAATTGCTCTATTAGTAATGAATACAGCTGTTTCACATCGGATAATCTGTGTTGCAACACTTCACTAAGTGACTCCGTGCAGAACTATGCCCTGCTGTTCATGCTCGGCTGTAATTCTGATTATCGAGGGAGATGCCACTGTGCTTTTAAAAAAAAAAAAATAAAAAAATGTTGAGCACAGCTGTTTGTGTTTCAAGGAATGTCAAAAGGAATCACTTCTCCCTGCCATGTATGGATTTTTCACTGGAAATTACAATGTACTCTGGCATTACGGCAACTGCCCACTGGTAGCAGATGTGCCACATGAGCTGGCTGAGAGCAAGGGTAGTGCTGACCAAGGTTTGGCACAAAGACATGCAGGGCTCTGAAGTTATCACCATCTCAGGGTTCAACTTGAGGCTCAGGTAAAGGAAAATATGACCATTCTCCTCCCCTTGATAAATCCCTGAATGGAAATAAGTAAACGATTACCTGTGTTAACTCTTAACTGAAAACTGAAGCGGAACATCCCGGTGCTCGAGGTTATAGTTTTTGCTTACTACCCTTTTGTCACAGCCAAAACTGATGTTGCATCAAACATTTTTCCCTCTTAGGAAGCCATTTCAAACACAAAATACTAAGCCCTAAGTCTACCGAGATAGGAACTGTTACAACAACAACGTCTTAAACCAGGCTACAGGTGCAGCACTGCTCCCCTTTGAAACACCCGACCTGCAATGAGAACATGGAATTTGTGTCGGTTTTCCCCACAGAGCTCAGCTTTCAGGCTTTGTGAAGCTACAGACAAACCTGAGGACAGAGCTCCTTTGTGTGCAAGGCCAGGTGGGGAGCTGGGTCCCGCTGCTGGCAGACACCTCGAAGGAGCCTCTCTTTGTCTGCAGGTAACAAAACCCTCCGCTTCCAGCAGATACAGTACAATGATTAACACAACAGCAAAGCATGTGCACCAGTAAAATGAGGCTGATGGTACTATTTTATAGTGGTAAAAAAAAAAAAATCAGTTTCAAGACGACACACAAGGCCAACAAAAAGTTTTCCTGTTTTCAGGCAGTAGCAAAAACTTAATAAAGGGAAAGGGAAAACAGCCAAGCAGAAAGGAAAACTAATTCACAGATGTATAAACCTTATATTTGGATGTGTATTTTTGAGCTTCTCTCGGTCAAGGACAAATAGAAACATCTAATAGACAAATTTCTACTTTTACAAATGCAAATGAAGCTCCTAGGTAAAAATCCCTACCTGCACAGATAATACATGCGTTTACACTTAAGCACCAATTTAGTTGTTTCTCTGCCTCATGTACTGACCAAAAAAAAAAAAAAAAAAAAAAAAAAAGACAGATTTATGGTCTTCAGACCCATACAGACCTTTAGGGGGTGCAGGTTTTGTGGGTGACAAGTTATCTTGCATCTCAATAAAGCACCCAATCAGGAAGATGACACCAAGTACCATTTCACTTTGGTGAAAACTGGCTGTTCCAGAACAGCCTCAGAGCCAGTCCAAAAACATCCATGTCTCAAGGAGAAGTAGCACACGATCAGTTGTGTTTGCCTGCAATTCCATCGACCATATGGGTGCAGATGATCACATTCAAAAAAATAAAAAAAAAAACCCAAGAAAATCCCAACCCCTTCAGTATTATGGCATTTCAAGAATCCTACAAATTCTAATTATTTGAGTTGATCAGAAGAATTTCTGCTTGTTGCACTTCAGTCACAGCACGGGGAAGAAGTCAGAAATGAAAAACATGCCACCTGAAATGTTGAGGAAGAAGTTCTCCTGAACTACTGGGGCCACCCTCAGTTACAGCTGCCAAAGTGGCAAAGGTGACTTTTAGTGGGGGAAAAATAATGCAGGTACAGAAGTCACGAGTGTGTTTCCTGTAGAGTGTGTGCGCTGATGCAACAAAACCCAAAACATGTAGATCATGTTGAAAGCAAGTCAGGAAGATCTAGAATGAAGCAAACTGGCATTCCTTGTCTAGATTTGAAATAAGATGTGCCAAGCTCTCCTGAGTCCAAAATAAGCTGAGATTCTCCTGGTAATTCAACAGAAGAATGAGACACTGGACAGACAGACCACTGTTTCTGTACTGAAGCATTTACATCACTCTGAAATCAGGAAGAAATTTCCTCTGCACACAGCATCCTTCAGTGAAAGAGCTCCTGAGCTGGTGGCCAGGGAGAAACAGGGACTGAACAGATGACCCCCTTTGTGCACCCCTTACCATTTAGTGATCTCAGACAAGTGTCTTCAATTTGCCTTGAAAATAAATTACATGGCTCCCAGAAATAACTCAAGGAAAAAGCACAGTGCTGCCTGTAGATCTCCACAGGCTCGAAGTGATGGCTGACTGGCACCTCCTTGGCTCAGGTGTCCCTTGGGCATCTGAAGTTTCCATTTCTTTCTGGGCAGCTCAGCAGATGCTCAGTGTAGCTCATATTAGAAAGATGGCTGAGGTGACCCAAGTACAATGGATGCCTTCTTTAAGGGCAGGGTTTCATAAGCCCCAGAGCAAGATCATATGCAGAAGAAACAGTAAAAAAGGTTGGATAGGCAAGAGGGAAGGTCCCCGACTGCTCTTCTGGGGTACCCATGTGCTGATGCCCCATTGCTGCCCAAAGCCTGTGGCACACACACCCAAAAATCGTAAAGCATACATAAACTGAACAAAATAATTCAACAAGTGACTTTCTTGGATTCAAACCCCTGTAATATCTAGTTCATGTTCCTAACTCACATTAGTTCACCGTTATCCTACCAGGGCGCATAATTAGCGAGTGGATAAATAGCTTTGTGAGCTACTGCTAAAGTGGCACTCTCATTTTCATTTCTTCCTCCTCCTTACGTCTTCCTCTTCTTTTTTTTTCTCCCAAACTGTGGGAGCTGAGACTAAATGGCAGAAAATCAGATTTTCCTTCCTGACCAGGCTAACAGGTCAGGCCAATGCCAGCACCAGGCAAAGGAAACAGTGGGGGATGACGCAAAGGGTGGAGAGAACATCATGAGGTCATGTCTTTCAGCAGCAGCTTTTCATCAGGTCAGGTCATTTGTATCAAACCGCAACTTTTCCAAAGTCCAAAACAACTGCCATTTTTATCAGTAAAAACTGTCTTCCACTCAGAGAAAAAGCACAAGGAAGAGAACCAGTTTAGGGCAGTCCAAGACAAAGCAGCCACTAAACTGAGCTGAAAGCTCTACGAGTACCAACACATCCACAGCAAGAATGAAGAAGCATCATCCAGCTTTTGAGATACCATTAGAAGAAAGGGTTGAATGTAGGGACAGAAAAGGTTTAGAGTTTCTTCTGTGCAATGGAATAGCACTGATGGATGGCACCAAACCAAACAAATTGAAGATGAGAATAAAATACTATTTTCACTTCATCTCTGTCCAGAAAAACGCAATTAAGATTTTAAGCATGATCCTCTACAGCCTCTTATCTTTGGAGCAAGATACTTTGGCCAATGCTCTCTTGGACTTTCAGCATCTAGTTCCCCCCATTTACTCAAAAATACTCCTTTAGAAAAAGCAGTGATTCAAAGCAACTACTTCACATGCATGCTCTGACACTCCTTCTGAAGGGGGTAAAATCTGCACCACCAGCTGTTCAGAAGTTTGAGGGGCCTCTGGCCCACCTGAAGCCAGGCAGGGGCTCTCGCCCCACACAACCGTTCCCGACAGGTTTCCCAGACTCGGCTCATGGGGGAGAGGCATTATCTGTCTCCAGGGGGGGTCAGGATGTCATCTCCACACACAGCAACTGCAGCCACGTACAAAAGAGCCCCTTTTTTACCGAGGAGGGTGGAAAACACGGGGAGACCCACCTCTGATACAAACTGTTAAAAACATGAGCAGCGCTGATGACAGCCCTGTGGAAGCCTGCACAGCTTAAAAAGAGCCCCGCATTCCTTATCAGCAACGCTGCATGCTGTCAGCTTTTAAGGGCTATCTGGCTTGAAAGGCAATTTTTCAGTCTCTAACTGCACTCGTACTTAGAGCAGAATCACTGCTGCTTTAATGACTCCCATTACATTTTTAATTACAAAAAATGCCATTTAAAATTGTCCAGACATTTGCACAAACTGCTTTTAGCAACTCGCTAAACCCAAGAAGATAAGACTAACCTGCCTGGCACATCCATCTTAAAGTAAAAATAAAGCAAGGAAAATAATGCTCCAAACTGGATATTCAAAGTGATTCTTGCACTACACCTCCTAAAATGATGAAACAGAAAAGCTACAAGCAGAGGATAGACAGTAGTATTGACGGGATATTGGAACTAAACAGCTTGGGGTCAGAAAACAGCTATAGATCTATTTCTGGCATAACACTTGGCTCAAATAACTGCCTAATTCACTTAACCCATCTTGTGTTTAAGCTCTTTTGGCCTCATACAGAATGGAAATAACTATGTGAATGAGCAGCAGTTGGTAAATACCATATATCAGCTTGCAGACCTCTATTACTTTTGTGTATATGATGTACTTCAAAGCAGGGCACCCAAATTTGATGCTCAGGTATCTGGGATGGTCTTAAAATTGAAATTCATTTAATTCACTGTGCTTGTCAGCAACACAATTTTAAGTCTTAGATTGACCCTGAGGAAAACATAAGCTTCTGCTATTTGAATATATAAAAGGCTGCATTTCAAATAAAGAGAGGCATCAATAGATAGAAAAGCCTTTGAACACGCCCCACCTTTCTGTCGAGTTAAGCCCCACTTGCAGAGAAGCTGTTGTAGTGAAGAGGAGGAGAAAAACTCAGGTTATGACAGCAGAACTGAGACTTCAGAGGAGTGGATTTTAAAAAAAAAACAACAAAAAAACCAAAACAAAACAAAAACATGGCTTACACTAAAACACACTCAGGATGCTTCCATTTGTTCTGTAGGAAAAGTAATTTTCTATGATTGGAACTACTGGAACACTACTAGCAGTTGCAGCCATAATTACTGTATCTACCACTTCTACCTGCCTCACCACAAGAAGGTCGTTCCGTTTCGTATCTTACTAAGTTCTGACACCTAATTTAACTTTCCAAAGAAAATTTTAAACAGAGTTTGACTTAAAGTTCCGCCATGGCTCACATGCTCCTCCAAAGCAGCCCATTGCACCAAGGCCCAGCAGAGTATGGGGTTTCTCTGCACAACCTTAAGGACACAAACAAAAAGAAACCCCGATTTGCACAGCACCGCCACCACCCCCACACAAAACTTCCACAGCCCCGTTCCAGGGATTACTCTGGTGTTTATTGTTACAACTGGCTTCAAACTAAGGTGAGGTTGGCTGTTTAGTGTGGTGTTTACAAACAGCAGCGTAAAGCAGGGGCTACATCTGGAAACCACAGTTAGCCCCGCACCGTGAAGGAAGCAACAAGGCAGTTACAACAGGTTTGATTAGACATGATCTTAACTAGCACACGAATTAATTCAGCAGCTAAAACTGTTTCAATGGAACATACTAAATTCCCCTATGTGAAGGAAAGGGAGAAGCCCTTAATTGCACCATGCCCAAAAGCATTTTGTAAGCCAAGACTCCTTGGCTGGGAAATTACGAGGAAAACATTCGGTTCCTGTACTAAATAATGTCACTGCTGAACAGGGGCACCAGCTCACCGAGGAGCATGCTGGGCAGGCTGCACACTGCTCAGGCCTTTTGTGAGGAGCAAATTCCAATAATACTCAAAGTGAACTCCTGCACTCTGGCAGAGAAGAGGGAACTTAGAAACATAGGTAATAAAAAAACAGAGAAGATACTGAATATACCTTGCAAGTATTCTGGGGGTGGGTGAAAGACTTATATACAGTTGAAGGAATATATTATTTTCTGCAGGCTCCAGGCAGTTTCAACAGGCATGTGATACATGTGACATGCACTGAAACACAGAAAATGTCTTTAAAAAAGCAAATATACAGAATGAAAACAAATAGAAGAAAATCTACCAAAACAAGTGCAGTTTCTTGTTCAGCCTATAGGGAAGCCTCTGGGTAGACCTCACATCTGCATCTCAAGTCTCCAACTGGCTGGCATCCATGGCCCATTGCCTGGGGACTGCCCTTGGTCATCCTTCTAGAGAGAGGTCAGAGCTCATCTCCAGAGCTATCACAGTCATTTAGAACTGAAGCATTTCAAAGAGTACAGAAAAATGTATATACTGCCACTTCTGTCCACAAAGGATGGGTACTCAGATGACCCAAAACATTAACATGCAGATTCATTTTCCCACTGACAAACTCGTTATCTCTCTTACCCAATCACTTCTGACACATTAGCTTATCAGAGCAGCTCCTAAGAACACAGAATATCCCAAAAGAGAACTTCAGGAGAAGCTTAATTAAATAACTGATTATTCTTCATGTGTAAAAAATAAATACATGCACGTACACTTCCATGTGACAAGCTCCCCAGAGAAAAATTTGTAAAATAAGCATAAAGTGTTTATTTAACTTAGAGAAGCAATTAAACCATTAAGAAGAACTCAAAGTAGGCATTATGCTGATTATCCCTTAATTGCATGCATTCACAGCAGTGACAGACAAACTGCAACAATAACTACTATGTTACATACCCATTTTTTTTCTGACCTGGACACATTCTATAAGAAATCCATCAGCAATATATATTCAACAAAAAGCTAATTTCAGAGTGATGGTCCACAACAGCTAGAGTTATTCCCTACCAGCAGGGAGATATCTATAATTACTACTCCTAAGACCAATTTAGACTTGCTTAAATTTACTTAAATACACACACATTAAGCTATTTCTTTATCTGCTTTTCATGACATACTGTATAATGTTAATGAGAGGCTAATTGCAATTCTCATCTACTCTACTCCTCTGCCCCAGTTGCAGCCTCTTGCAGATGTGGCAGTGTCTGACAGTGCCTCCTGCGCTGTCCCCTCTTCCACAGGGGGTCAGGACCCCCAAACCCCCATGGGATGGAGGCAGAGGTTGGAGTGTGCTGTCAGGGCAGGACTGGCAGCCAACAGCAGGCAAACCACAGCCCAAGGAGCACTTAGGTGAAATTCCAGCTCAAGGAACCCCGCTGAGGAGTCCAAACCTTCCGCTTCCCTCTGCTCGCAGACGGGGATCCAGCTGCAGTTACCACCTACAGCAGTCTGCAAAGTGACACTGTGGCCACAGCCCAGCCACTGCAATCGAGGAGTTTGAACACTTATTCCACTCGACAGCAGCTGCATCTCCTGCATCCCCAACAGGGGCAAACAAAGCCATTTTATAACTCCCTTGGCAGCGGCAGCAGAAGGAGCCGCCGACAGGAACCTGCTCCGCTCCAGCCGCCCTGGCAGGGGAAAGAGGCTGCCAAGGCCTCTAGTCGCCAAGCAAATTACAATATGATAGTCTTAATTACACTAATTGCGTTTCCTGGTATTGAGGCAGGATTAATATAGCATTTCTTATGCTAGATTTCATAAACACAATTGGTTTTAGCTTAACTCTCCGTAATTGTATTTCACAGTTCTTGCAAACAATTAGCCAGCAATTATGTTCATTCGGTTTTGCAGATGACTGATAAACACTCCAAATATCAGAATTCTCCCTCAAGGGAAGCAAAGTACTTCTAACTTGTTAAGTAACCTTAATGATGCCTCAGTGAAAATCCTCCGGGCAAATCACGCAGTGGCACTTGCTTGCCACACTAGTACCAAAGACTAGAAAAACTTCCACCCAGAGGAGAGTCATGCTTGGAACAGCTTTGGAGAGCTGAGTAACTGTCTGAAGGTGAACAACTCACCATATTTATATTTGTATGTATTTCCGTATATCTATTTTTATATAAATATATACATATACACACAAAGACGCACACATCTCTCATACACAAATGCTTGGCACAGAAATTAAACATGTTTGAGCTAATGTAAATCTCAAGGCAACAGGTGCTGGGATCTGGACTGGAAGGACCTAATTAATGCCTCACTCCCACCCTACCCGCCGTAGTCCCACCATCAAACCAAAAGGCTCCAGCTCACACAATTGAGAATGGCAGGCATTGTGTTTCAGTTCCCTCTCCAGGCACAGCTCCAGCATTCAGAACAATCCAGCTAGAAATGTTCAAAAATGTTATGATGAGATAATATCGTCTGCTGAGACAAAAATAGCCTTTTATCACGTTACGCCGAGGTCATCTGGAGCGACCAAGCCAAGATGGCATTTGAAGAGCCTGACCCTCGGCAGCAGCAGGCGTGATAACCATAAGTCTACGAGTTTCTAGGAATTTTAGGCCGGATTTTTACAAATAACACGGTATAGGCTATCTTAACGTGTATGTCACTTAAAAGGTGGAGTCTGGATAAACAGTACACAGATCGTTATAGGCCACAGGGTCACTTATGAAACTTTGCTCGAGAGATGTACAGATAAAAAAAAAACACCCACATATTTTGAGCTAAAAAAATTGCAAACTCCTGCTTGGCCAGCACTGGTAATTCCAAAGCCTTCCCATAACGGAACAATGAGAACATCTGGCTGACAAAGCCTTACACCGGGGTTTTCTGCACAGGTTCCTTCTTCTATACCTGCAGGGTCACAAGCCCTTCACTTGCCAGGAGATGCAAAAATATACCTTGCTGATGAATAATTTGCAATCCTTCCCATGCACACTGGGTTAACATGGTGCTGTGCTACTAAATATTTTACAAAACCTCCTATGGAGGGTATTGTCAGAGAATCAACACAAGTGTAGATAGGTTGGCAGAAGCAGTGCCTCCCCTTCTGTGTTTAAGTGTTCCCCCATCCTGCTCCCAATAGAAACAAGAGGAATAAACCTACAAAAAAAACCCCAGCAGCAAGAAAAAAAAAACAACCACAAAACACACCATCAAAACTATTGTTAATAATATAATCAAAAAGTCAAGAAGTCATAAGCAGTAATCAAACACAGCCTATAAACAAAGCATGTGCAGAACCCTGCGGCTTTACATTGTAACACATGGGGCACATTAATAAAAAGCTAAATTGCACAAATTATGACAGAACTTGGTCTTTTGTTTAACATTTAAAAAAAACAACAAAACTCCCACTTATCTCCAGGAGTAGCCTGATTTTTAAGCAGTATTTGATTTTCGCTAACCCACAAAGAAATGAAAAATCAAAATTCGGTCTTGTGTTTAAATAAGTAAATCACAGAGTAGGCTTATTTGTTTCTAGGATATTTGAACTAAATAATCTGGAATGCTAAATCAGATTCTAGATTTACTGTTCAAACAACTATTACTGATACAACTGGATGGCAGCCTACAACTTTGAGGTTGTCCAAAGTTATGCGATTTCACCCTGGATAATGTGGTTGAATGGGGTTTTGTCCCTTTCCTTCTTTGTTTTGAAGCCAGTGATGCTTGCAGGACAAAAATGACTCAGCAATTTGTTTCTGCTAATAACATCTATTCTTCAAACCTATTTTACAAACATGAATTCATTACACAGAAAATGACCTGCTGATGTCACAGGCACAGAACCCACCCTACTGCAGCGACCACAAGAAAATGCTGGTGCAGAAGGAACAAACAACAGTGTCAAGGATATGATCACACAAACTGTATCTAAATATAGCAGGGGTTAGACTGTCAGACAGTGAAAGCTACCCAGCTCAAGAAATCTGACAACAGCAGAATCAACAGCTGATTCAATACAGCTTTCAACAACCACTATGTGTTGGGTTTTTTTATGGTGGGAATAAATACAATTTAAAATTTAGCAAAACCAACAATCTAATTTGCATTCTTCACCACTTCAATTCAATTAATTATTATTACTTATCCAAGTTGAGATTTGTTTCAAAAATAGAAATAAGAAACATAATGGTAAAAGCCATGCAATGATTTTAAGAGACAATGTGCTTCATCCCCATCCCCAATCCACACCTCCTGCATCAACATTAACCTCACTGAGGTTAAAGAATAAAAAGTACAGGAAACTAAACATTTGCCTATGAGGAGGAGTAATAGAATTTAATAGAATAGAATTTAATAGAATTTAATAAAGATGATGGAATAATTTCATGACTCTTCTGCTCAACAAACAGAATTGCTTCAGATTAAGAAAGATGACTACAATTGTTTTACTAACTCAGCACTACAGCTGCACTAATACACTGTGAAAAGACTAAAAGAACTGACTAATGGGTTTGCAAGGTCTGCAGCCTGAGTAGAGTGGGAAAAGAATGTGGATCTTGGACTTTAAAATCTTGACACCATTAATTGGAATGCACTGGGTCTGCACTTGGTGGATTATTTGTCTTTGAGCAGGGCTGACACTGACAACTCCAGCATTCCTGCAGATATCCATGTGCTCACATAGCACCCCTGTGCTTTGGGGAGAGATCCAGAGATTCTGGGAGACTTTTCAAAATCCATAGTATGGTGTATGAGACAGCCTTGCCAAGTGCCCTTCAAATTAGTCTGAATGTACCACGTGTACTGATTCTGTGAGACATATATATATATACATATATACACTCACAAAAGTAAAATAAGGACAGACACAAACCCCAAATACAAGTCCTGCATATTTACAAACCCAAAAAAAGTCTGAAATTATAGCCCAGACCATATGTTCTAACATTAGTCTTTCAAGTCTGCTGTCCTAATTCTAGAGATAAATGCATTTCCCAGCAGCAGATTCTTAGACAATCCAAAAAAATAAACAAAAAAAAATTTTCTTTTTAGCAAAGGACAAATTTCAGGAACTACTTCTCTGCTCATTTAGGTGCTATTCTGCTGGGAAGCAGGATGCTTCATTTTTTTAAATACGTGCCAACTGGAATGGTTGAAATCTTAATTTACTTCTCACCCTGCTGGTGATTCAGCCCCTGCCCATCTCCTGTGCCAAAGCTCGTCTGTCCAGAGACCACGTCAGCAGAACATGGCACTGTCTGCCAGGTCCCATCCCAGGGCAGTGGCTTCCCCAGGGACCAGGCTGCAGGGGCAGGAGAGACTGTGGCCATCCCTCCAGCAGAGGTGGACACAGATCATTAGCAAGGGTCTCACAAAATTCACAGTGTTTCAAAAACATTTCCAGTTCCAGCAGGATCGCTCTCCCGTTCTCTCCTCACAGTGCGTACAGTAAAACATTCAAACTTTGGGATTTGGAAAGATTAAGCCAAATTAAAATTTAGTTACATGCCAAGTTTCCTTTTTCTTTTGTCTTGTGTCAGGGGAGCTGTAATAAATAACAGCTACCAATTGTAAGGGAGCAGATATTCCACAGAGCAAAGCTACTAGTGCAGGTGCATCTGGTTCAAGATTTAATAGCACACATGCAAAATAAATTTCCATGATTATTCTTAGCATTATCAGCTTTAAAATGGAGAAGCTAAGATTATTCTCACAGTAAACAAAGCATCCCATTGTTTACTCTTGGCTTCTTACATGGTTTCCTACACTTGATTGTAGTGTGCTGAAAACAAAGTCCATGAGATGAGTGGAGAATGGAGGTATGATCTCACTGACCATAACATGGGAAAAATCTACTCTGGAAAAAGCCCTTTGCTCTCTCTTCTTAGATTTCGACATAAATTCCACCCAGGTATAAAAACCTGGAAGTTATTTATTGCATATGGAAGGATAAGTGCTGCACCATCAAGACCACAATTTTCTAAGGTGACCAAACACTAAGAGGCCAAAGGGCCAATCTCTGCTATACAGGTAGTCACCAAAAATACCAGAAATAACGCAAAGGATAAAAGGTTCCACTGCAAATTCTGGTGCTTTCTGGTTAACAATTGGCAACAAGGTGAAAATAAAAGAAGAGTATCTATCAAGAAAGCTTTGAAAGACTATAGAGTGCACCATGGATATCATCCCAACAGGAAAGGCACAACTGAGCCCAGCTCTGGGGATGTGCCCATGCTACAGAGCTGAGCTTGTGGACACACCAAAGCTGCCAAAGTCAGAAGATGGTGACAGTGCCTCTGAAGGATTATAATGACTGTTGTTATGAAAAGCAAATACTTTGGCCAATACAACAAAGGCTGGTTAGACAGGAATTACAGTGACGTGGGATTCTTCCAGATTAGAGTTCCTGACCACAGCTTTGTTCTGCAGGATGCTTGTGCAGATAATTTCTCATTTGTCTGTTAATAGAAAGAACTTCAATAAATCAAAAACTTATTTTAACGTGTTGATACACCAAGGAGACCAATGGGTATTGCAGGCCTGACTTTCCCATCGAACATTAAATCTAGACACCAAGTACCATAAGTAAGATGACATAAATGAGGAGTAAGAGCTATGCTTTAAAACATAATAGGATGAAAAGGGCCCTTACTGTAAAACAGAACGAAACTGAGCCAAAACTCAATAAACAAAGCGTAAACAAAAGCTATTTAATACCAAGAGCTGCATTTTAGAACACCGACACACAGACCATTTTGCTCCAAACCCTAATGACCAAAACAGTTTGAATGAAACTACATTTCCTACAGAAAGTTTTCCATGCCGTGCAACCAGCCTGCCCACCAGCACGTAGGTGGAAAGAGCTAAAACACTTGGGAGAAACAAAAATCAGAGCTCACCCTGCATTTCACCCTCCCTTCCCTGACAAAGCCAAAGCAAGTCCTTCCTGTCCTGCTCCCATGCACCTTGGTATGTGCCCCAGAGCCCTTTCCGTGTCCCAGGAGCACGCCTGACCACATGCATTTCCCAACTACCACCAGACAGAACACACAAGTGAAGAAAGGACTCTATTCCTTCTTGCTTTGCAGAATTTAGTGTTCTGATCAATGCAGTGCTTTGAAGCGTATTTTGAAAACAGTCATAAAATAATTTAACCAAGGGACAAATTCTGATAATTGAGAAGATGCTCTGGACAAAAGCAGGGACTGAACTAGCCTGACCCCAGCCCCTGGCTTTCACCTGTGCACAGGCACTGCCTGCCCTGAAGGGCCCAAAGAACCTTCCAGGTGCAGATTTCACCAGTCACCCTTTATTAAAGTGTATTTCCAGCCTTCTGTAAACCTCTCCAAAGCAGCACAACTTCAGGTGCCGCTATTATTTTATCTCAGACTGAAACCATGCCGGGTCCACCGATGAGGAACCCAACACCTGCCTCTGCACCTGCAGAGCAGTGGAACAGGCACTCTGAGCACCAGGTAAACCTGCAGCATTGCAAACACAGCCAGTTACCTGAGCCTGTATTTTTTTTGTTCCACCTCCTTCGGTTTCTTTCGCCCCCAACCTCTGACCTGAGGAACCAGCAGGTCAAGACAGGCAATTCTTCCCCTCTATTCTGCTCTTGAGAAACCTCATCTGGAGTACTGCATCCAGCTCTGGGGCCCCCAGCACAAGAAGAATGTGGAAGAAGGACAGAGTCCACAGGAGGGTCATGAGGATGATCAGAAGATTGGAGTGCCTGTGCTATGGAGACAGGCTGAGACGTCGGGCTACTTGGCCCAACAAGAGAAGGCTCTGGGGATACCTTAAAGCCCCTTCCAGTGCCTGAAAGGATTCCAAGAGCCATGGAGAGGGACTTTGGCATTTAGCAGCAGGACAATGGTTATTGCAGGGGTAATGGTTTCAAACAGAGAATACAGGTTTACACTGGATGTTAGGAAGAAATTCTTCCCTGTGAGGCTGGTGAGGCCCCGGCACAGGTTACCCAGAGAAGCTGGGGCTGCCCCATCCCTGGAAGTGTCCAAGGCCAGGTTGGAGGCGGCTTGGAGCAACCTGGTCTAATGGAATATGTCCCTGCCTACAGCAGGGGGTGGGAATGAGATGTTAGAAGTCCCTTCCAAGCCAAACCCTTCAGTGAATCTGTGACCAACCTTTTCCTTTGTGCGTGCCCGTCACCACTCTCATCTTGGCACCACAGGTATCACTCATTGCTTCTACCATGTCCCATCTATTTTCAACTCTTTCCTTCCCTACAAGAAACTGACTCACTTCCTCATTTCGAATCTCATACCATAAAGGGGAAAAAAGAAACAAAACAGATTTTGTTTCTTTTGCTTAGAGTAACACAACAGCCTTATTTCACTGACATACACACTCTTCCTTCACAAATATACAGCTGTTCAACCTTTAATATTATCCATTCCTTTGCATTACCACACCAAACCACACCCACACACCAAATTAAGGGAATAATAATTCCAGGAAATCTGTCATTTGAGAAACCACTGCTAGATTTTTAGCATACTTCTGGCCTTTCTCTCAAGTTACTCACTTTTAAAGCCATAAAAAAAAGCAGCCCTGAAATTTAGGGCTTGCATTCTTTGTTTTCTAAGATAAGAACAAGCAAGGGCTTCAAGTTCAGCCTCAATGGCAAAACACTTGAAAACATAATTTGAAACAAATATTAGTATTAGTAAACCGCCTATGTTTTTATCCCATTTTCATTTCAGAATGTAACCACCCAAAGGCAATTTAGGTCCTTGTTTACAACCCAGATATCTATGCTTCAGCATAGCTACAAGCCCTCCTTGCGATTGCACGTCTGTACCTTGTCCTTGAATAAATCACAAAAGCCAGTTTAATGCACAGCCTTGTTTACCCTGTGCAAGGGTGAATTCCCCCTGTTCAAGGCCAGAACTAAAGCACAATTTCTTCCATTAGCATATACGTTTTCTTTTCACACAAGTTTTGTGCTTCACTATCCCAAACCTTGCTGCTATCATACTGAACAAAAGGCTAGAGGTGAGTTTCAAGGGAGCATTTCCAGCATAAGGGGTTAGGCAGAATACACCAGGAATTCCAATTTTTATTCTGTCAGCTGCTTTTCTGCTACCTGTTCTTCGACCCTTGTTAGAGGCTTTTTGCAGCTTTACATATATACAGAAAATTACAGAGCAGAAAACTCAGTTTGGTTGGTTTGTGGCGGAAAATGAGACCCAGCTTGAGGACCATTTAGATGGATGGCAACAAAAAGGACATTTAGCAATAATTGAGCAATTCTGTGTGATCAATGGACAGAAGCTTCACGCAGTCTGCATACTCTGTACGTGTGTATTTCCAACATGCGGGTGACAAGCAAGGTCAAGTGGCACCAGAATAATCATTCTGTCCATATTATTCATAGCACAGTGGGTATGACAGCTTGGCATTATTGCCTTTCAGGATGAAAAAGCTCTGAACAGATTCTTAAGTACAGCTTCACTGCCCCAAACTATGCACAAACTGCCCATTTTTAAAGTGTGAATGACAATTCTCAGGCAGCAACAGAAGTTCCTACCAAGGATCTGAAGATAATGGCTAAAAACACCACTCTTCAATCAGTCAGTAGGGAAAGGGGAATTTCCTGAACATGTCATATTCACATGGGATTTATTCTGAAATTTAGAAAGCAGAATACTTTTTTTTTTTTAAATACAGGGAGCTGTTTCAGTTCCATTCTGCAGCTGATCAGATCCATGTTCTCACCCTCCCCCATATTTCATTCAGTGTGGTTTTACCCCAAAGCACTAGCTAGCAGCAATCTTTCATATAAAGGAAATAGAAGGTCCACAGTTAATAGCTGAGCAAAGAAAGGGGTGAGGATATGCCTTGCCCTTATCCTTTTCTTGCAGAGCTAGCAAGAGTCAGGACCCGAGTTTGTGAAAAATTAAGTGAAAAAACGTGAAAAGGAAATGAAGTATTTAAAGTATTGACGCATTTATGAAGTATTTATTATCTGTCAAAACTTTATATAAAGAGCAGCTCTTAAAATACTGATGATACAGCACATACAGCCGTTTCATCTCTCAAAGATACTGAACTAAGATCCTAAATCAGCCTCCCCTGAACCACTCACAGGGGCAGAGCTCTGCAATCAGAGCCCGGTGCTCAGCCTGGGTGGTTGGCAGCACTGGGCTTCCCTCCCCTGCTCCCCAGGGATCCTGGGAGTCTCAGAGGAAGTACACTAATACTTTACCATTAACACACACGGCTTAAAAGGAACAAAGACTGGTCATGTAATCGCACACAAATAAAGGATGTGCTTTATGTTTCTGCCTCACAACACAGCCCAGGTGGCCAGCCCCAATACTCAGCAAGCACTCAGGTGTTTCACAGCCCAGCACCTGCCTCCTGCCCTCACAAGCAGCGCCAGGTCCCGGGCTTCTACATGATTCAGCTTCCAGCAACTATTAAAAAATTAATCTCAATTAATCCCCAACATTCCCCATCTTTATTCCTTTATCTGGCTGTTTTTTACAAAGGCTACAGAAGTCACATACCACAGCATCTCTTCTACCACGTGGGACAGAGAAGGCAAACCCTGAGGAAGTCAGCTGACAACACAAGCCCTGGTGAGAGCACCTGGAACTGCTCAGACAATTCCCTAAATAACCCGACGTGGGGACTGTGCACTCAAGGGCTTGATTTTCTTGAAAGACCAGATTTACTGTATTTTTTTTTTACTTATTTCCTCTTTAGATCTGTCCTCTCAAGGAAACCACAGACCCCCTCCATGCCCACTGACCACCTGAACTTCTCCGAGCCACTGTTGTTTCCAAGAGCTGCTTAATCCAGCCCCACACTGTGATCTATGGGGCTCATAAATCAGCATCTTAAACAAGTCACCTCCAGCTACAAGCAAATAGAAAACAGGAATGGAGAGAGCACTTTATGTAACACATTGCACTTTCAATTACCAGTACACACTTATTCCAGCTTTATGGTATTTAGGGGGCAGTTTCTCAGTCAGGGGTATTTTTATTTTTGAAGTTTCCACTGATCATGTTACTGGTGCAACCCTGAGGAACTGGAAGAAGGTTTTGTATTAAGGATTGCTTCACCAAAACAGAGACATTCAGACGTGCATCTTTTCTTTCTGGTTTATAACAGTGATTACTCAATTAGGGGCTAATTACACTTCAGGGTGTTTAAAACAGAGGATATTCCACGGAGGTGTTCCTAAAGCAAGTACCTTTCTTCCAACTTTGAGAAGACACTAAGCCTTCTTTTTTTCCTCTTGTTTTTGCCTCCGTCCTTTAAAGCACAGCATCACCACCCATCCCCATATACACCACAGCTGTGGAGCCAAACAGGGTCCTGGACACCAAGGAGTGGCTCAGAGGACTTCCAGAACAGGCTCGAGGGGAGCAACCTGAAAGTTTCAGACTTCTCAAGAAGTCATATGTAAAATAATGCTAAAAGAATTACTTTACATAAGCAAAATTAGCTGTCCCTGCAGAACGGTCACATGCCAAAGGGAAGAGCAGCTTTCGTATATCCTGAAGAATTTAGCGTAACCATGCCACAACATCTCAAGTTTTTATTAACAGTGTTCACTCCCTGAACTCAGGAGAATCACCCAATTTATAATAAAGCAGCCCTTCATACTGTGAACATTTACAAGCACATCTGATGTCATAGCTCAACGCGTGGCAGTAAGGAAAAAGCGAGTATCACCCGTCCCACAGGGAGCCACCAGCTCACAGGCACTGCCCAAAAAGAGAGACTTTCATGATGCCTTAACACAGTGCTAAAATTATTCTGTATCTTGTTAATCATAGTGCACTGGGGGAGCAGTGGAAAATGCATCATTGTCCGAGTGCTGCCCTACATATAGGGAATACATTAACCTTTAAACACACAAAATACTGTAAGGGGGAAAAAAAAAAAGACATTAAGTTTTGTGGAGCAAAGAGGGTGTGTAATTTCCAAAAACACTGCACACAAAACAAGCTTTTTATAATGAGCACAGGAAAAACAGAACTGTCACAAATCCCAATC
Organism: Pyrocephalus nanus; assembly: GCA_038380795.1. Classification (NCBI taxonomy): domain Eukaryota; kingdom Metazoa; phylum Chordata; class Aves; order Passeriformes; family Tyrannidae; genus Pyrocephalus; species Pyrocephalus nanus. The sequence goes on along the minus strand of CM076270.1, from coordinate 4,714,146 downwards.
TTAGTCTGTTTGCTGGCTGATTACAGCTTCTTCTGCAATAGATCACTATTACCACTATTTAAGTTGCAAATTGCACTGTGAAATCAGCTTTACCAAAATAAAAAAACAAACAAACCACACAACAGGAATACAGTCAGGTGCTCTTCTGTGTCTGGAGCATGTACTTATTTCAGTAATAAACATATTTTACAATAAAGTAGGATTTGAAGCTTTAGCAGGTAAGGAATATCAGGAATTTTCAGACTGAACTTAAAGGGTGTGTACAAACAAACGTGTACTTTGGTGGTCAATACCGCAGCTCTAGCAAAAAAAAAGGAGACAATTTTATGTTACCAATTCTAAATCAATTTTATGAAAGACTGCTGATGAGTACCAAACAAGCTCCATTGGCAAAAACATGTTAAATTACTGGGAATACAGAACCAGGAGGTTTCAAGTTGCATTCATTTAAATACACTGTCTGAACACCACTTTGAGCAAAAGCAAAATTATAAATAAATGGTGTCATAATTATATTTGTAATGGAAATCTTTAATGTACTAACCCAGAATAAAGCATTCATTTCAAATAAAAGGAGTAGCCAACTTTATCCCTCTGTTAATTGCCACATGGACCAATTTTTTACCACACAGCACGTTGGCTATAAATCTCAACAAGCAGCTTTACATTGCTGTTATTATTGCTCATCAAGACCAAATAATCCTGGATGGTGTTCAGGGAAGCTGCTGTAACGTCTATCTCAAACAACTATTAATTCATCATTTCCATGGGGATGGAACTTCAAGCAACAACCACCCACTCCTCCACCTTCTTAGTGGGAGGGGGCACAGAAAAGATCCAAAGAAACTGCAAGATGGGACTGACAAAAAAACCGAAGACAGAGAAATCTCCTCGACTTCCAAGAAAGTCATGACTCATTCTGAGATATTAAAGTCCTAGAATACATCGAGCAGCCACGTCTGCAGAAGTGCTTCGGTGTATTTTCAGATCTGCATATCCCATTTCTGGGGAGATGACAGAATAGGTGTTCCATAACACAAGCAATGCTCATCCACGTGCTCATGTATCCTCTTACCTTGGATGCACTGGAGGGTTCCATCCTCAGCCCTTATTGTAAAGGTTTCACCTGGATTAACTTGAACGAAAAAGACCTGCGGAAAGAAAAAAAAAAAAACAAACCATATTTGTTTCACTGTGACCTTAAAAATTAATTGTCCCCAACACGAGCGTATTATCCTTTCTCTGGAAGAGGCATGGACTGAGCAGACTGGTACACTACAGCTCTGGGTACCAGCAGGGTCCAAGAGCAGGAGGAGATTTGAAGTCCACCTACCCATCCACATTTTGAGAGCTGAAATAAAGATGTAACTTCCTTGTGCACAGGTGGGAATTCTGGCTTTGGGATCCACACCAAACTCTTGAGAGTGTGTTTAACTTGGCCCAACGCTGATAGCTAGGGACATAAATCTTCAGATCACTGGCACATGAGAGCAGAGAGCACACGTAACAAACTCCAGGCAGCACCAACCCATGCTGGGATTCCAAGTTAGCAGGAATAGAAGTTTTTTGCCGTGCAAAGGAAGTCGATCTGTTACATTTTTTAAAATTTATCCTTCAGTCTTAAGCATAGCAGATCTCAGTTAAGCCAAATCCATGGGCACACACACAGTTCAACAGCTGCATGGGGAACCGATGAACTATTTATGTATTTACAAATATAATATGTTTTTAAATAATAAAAATATCACCCCCACCTTCTATTGCTGAACTCTGCAGGTAATGGGAATGCTACAAACACCAGGAACCACCAAGATGTGTCCCAGTTATGGGTATGTTATACACATCTTTATTCATTTTTGTGTCTGAAAGGATGGTTTAAAACTTCTTATTCAGATTTCTTTCTTTATTGGACAGTTTCCCTGAGAACTAGTGACCATTTATCCCATCTTGCTGTTTGTGAAACTTTTACTAAAATACTTTAAACACATTTCTGCTAACTGTGCATTGTCAGAAGTTCAATCAAGATATAAATTAAGTTTTCAGTTTATACCAAGATTAACCTAATTTTTTTTCTTTTTTTTTTTTTTTTTTTTTGGTGAAACCTTCCTTTCCAAATATAGGTCTGGGATGTCTGCATGCAGAATTTATTAATTCCATCTGGAAAGACAGAATTTGAATTCACGTTGTGTTTCTGAATTCCTTAAGCCAGATAATTATTACTTAAATGACCTTTTCAATTACAGTAATCCTACAGAAACCCATTATTCCAGCAACAATTTTAAAGCACAAGCTGGAAATCAGAGAAATGACATATGAAAGCCATTATGTTGTCTGACAGGATCACTTCTCAGGGAGCACTGATCAGGGTGGATCTGATCCAGCATACAGAGCACAATAAATGGTTCAGAGAAGATAAGAGGCACAAAGCCATTCCATCCCTAATCTCCAAACAATCAACATTTAAGTGACAGCATTTAAGTGCTCTTTTGGTATGAATAGGCATGAACTATCCACAACAGGACATGGGCATCAGGTCAAAAAAAGCACAGAGCAAAGCAGTGTCATCCAGCTTAAAAAAAAACCAAACCCAAAACAACCAACAAACCAGAAACCAGAACACAAAGAAGCAAAGAATTATAAAAATATTCCATCAGCTTATTTGCATTATATATCTAAACCAAGAGCTCTAAAGCTGGTTATTTACTAACACATTTGATTAACATAAATCAGAAGACCCTGCACACCTTCACACCTTTGGAAGAGCTTGGTCCATCTCCTCAAAATACAGACCCTAACCAGACTGAGGCCTCTGCATGAAAAGCTCCATCTTTTTGCTAAAGCAGAGAGCTGAGTTTAACAGCAGATACAAGACTGACAGGGAGAGAGGGACTCCTCTGACTACACAACCCTACCCCAGAGTTATCAGAAGGGATTGATTTACAAATTCCTGTCCAAATTCCATCACCAGCCCAAGTGTCCACATTACCATGCCTGCAAGTGTCCTTTAAAAATAACTCCTCGCATTTCCACATTAAAAAAACATGACATACCCAATAACAGCTGTTGCTTGTGATAGTCAAAAAGAAGTAGCATTATCCTTGCCTAATCACACACTTTTTAACACAAACAATTTTTTCCAGCATCAAATGAGTTTCCTGCAGGGCAGCAGCCACATAGCTCCATCCCTCCCATCACGAGCCCATGGGCAGAGCCTGGGACTTATATATAGTAGCTTCTATTAAAATGTTATAGATATGGAAATAACTCCTTATTGACAGATGCTCAAATTAGCCACCTTTGGAGAAGAAGAAAACATTTACAGGCTGTTGCTGGGGGAAAGCAGCCATATCAAGAGCAAACAGGAATAGCCAACGTGTGACTGATGTGGGTCAACACTGGAGCAAGGGCTGGACACAGACAAGGACAGTGAGCACAGGAGCACGTGTAACTGAAATGGACTCACACCCAGGAGCAGTGATCAGGTTCCTCAGGCAAGACCCTCCACTTGCCCTGCACTGCAGGCAGACCCTTCCATCAGGCTGCAACCCAGCCCCAGCCTCTCCTTTCCCAAAGCTGGGGTACTGGAGTTTTCCCCATTATCTATCCCAACCCCTCTGCACTCACCCCGTGCTGCACATGACCCCAAGAGATTGCAGCTGCAGGGCACAGGCCATACACAGCTGAAGCCAAACCATTAAACCAGCACATATTCAGTATTATACATTGGCAATCTTCCAGCCAACTCCCCCAATTTGTCCCAATTTCCTGAGACAAATAATGTCCAGGCGCACTGCAATTTCTTTTGTTTATACACACTTAAGTATATAAAACTAATTCAGAGATTTATTTTTCCCCACGCCCTCATAAACAACAAAACCATATTCTGCAGCCTGAAATGCAGCTTCTCTCTTCCCTTTCACACAAGGGATCTTCATGAGAACGCCTTGCCTCTAAAGCTTTTATTTAAAAATCCGAGGAAAGCAATATAAAAGTGTAAAGATAACGTCTTCATTTCAGTGAAAACAAACCCAGATGAACTTTAATTGCCCTACGGCTCTTCCAATATTCATCATCCCGAGTATGCACATTTATGAGATGGCAACAGAGGAGAGGGAGCTTGAAGAGTCACTTGGAGCCCACAGTGCTGGTCGGCAGCACCTCGAGGGTGGGGTCTGACATCCGAGGTCACTCCAGCCCAGCTTCAGTCCTTGGCCTCCTCCCATCCAAGAACTGGAGTTTGTGACAGCTGCGAGCAGGGCGTCAGCAGCGCAGCCCCAAAGGCTTTTTCTTTTCCCTAAAAAGTACTTGGATGTTTAATTTAACAGTTTAATCCACCCGGTGCTGAAGCCCAGCCTTACCTGCTGCATCCTCAGAGAAAGCTTGTTATCTCCATAATGCACTTCCTGCTTTTATTTTGCGTTTAAGAAAGTCATTACATTTTATCGAAAGTCATGTTTGTTGAGTGATGAGTGTTGCTAAGTTGCATAGTTACTATAAATATTTATAATCCCACACAGTACATCCAGACTAGGTTTTTCATGACAAGCCAAGCACGTGTCACTCGTGTCCCTCTTGATCCCACTGTCTGTCTCTCATGCCTACTGGGAGCTGGGAAAGAGACTAACAAACCTGCCCACAAAGCTAACACAGGCTTAAAGCTCAGGTTCAGGAATATATAAACTGAAGAAAGAGGACAGGTTAAAATTAGATATTACTAAGAAATTCTTCAGTCTAAGGGTAGTGAGACACTGGAACAGGTTGCCCAAAGAAGTTGTGGATGCCTCATTCCTGGGAGTGTTCAAGGCCAGGCTGGACAGAGCTTGGAGCAACCTGGTCTACTGGAAGGTGTCCCTGCCCATGGCCAGGGAGTTGGAATGACATGAGCTTTAAGGCCCCTTCCAACCCAACTATTATATACTTTTCTGTATCCTACTGGTTTGGGCACACAGAAGAAAACTCACTCTCAAGTCAGGCCATCACCCCCCAGCTGCTCTGTGGGCCCTCACCTGTGAGCACAGGTGAGCCAGCGAGTAGGACAACATTCACCTGCTTCCATGTGATGCAACACAGTCCTCATTTAAAATATTTCCCCTTCATGAGAAGGACCAAAACCATAGCATTTTCCTTGCTGTGGTCAAACAGCCCCTTGCACTGCTGTGGCTTATTAAAACCCTGCCTTAAGCACTTTCCATGTGGTGAATTTTCCCTTCCCTGTTTAGATGTATCACGCTTCATACAACTGGGGAGCATGGCATCACAGGCACCACCTGGGATCCAGCCACAGGTTCCTCAAAAACACTTTAAATGATTAGAGTTTACTGTATTTACAGTTTCTACAATGCAAAAAATTAAACAATCGCTTGGATCTGTTCTGTATTCTACTTTAAAAAAAAATTGCCCCAGACCCCAGTGAATTTCCAGGTCCATGCCACAGGAAAATCCAAAGAATTCTGGGTGCAATGCTCTTCTCAGTAACACAGATCTCCTCAGCCACACAGGAGCAGGTAGAATACATTCAGCCTCTCTTCAGTAAGAAAAAAAAAAGTCAGGGAACACACTACATCTTAAACAATAAGACAGTGACTTTTGAAAACTTACACAGTCTTTTATTAAAAACTAATAACAGTGTTCTGGGCTCAACCTTTTTTTTTTTTTTTTTTTTGATAGGACAAAAACCAGAGGCATGAAGAAATTCAGTCATTTTACCTTGAGTGCTCTTGATAGCAAAGCCCACAAGTGACAGATTCTGAACCTCCTAACTTACGACATGTTAAACACATGCCAAACAAGCAGTATAAATAAAGGAAATATATAGTTAAAGAAATCCTGAAGAAGTAACTCTCCATTTTGGCAGGAAGTTCATTCACTCAGCTCAGATGCTGGGGTACAGTTCAATCACTTGCACAGGTGCACAGAGTTGTGGTACAGGGAAGTACCAAATCTCATTCCTCATTCAGACCAACTTGTCTCCCTCATTTAAAACATGTGACCCTAAAAGACAAGAACAAGCACACCCAGCACTATGTACAGTGTCTGGGTTCCAGCTAAACGATGAAACCACAGGGTTGGTAAACACACCTTTACAAAAGGTCAGGCAAGCAGAAAACCTGCTACACCTTTGCAGGCGCAGTGAGTAAACCCAGCTGAAATAAAACTTCTCATACTGAATTGTCTAACATTCTGTCTAGATGTGCTGTAGCACAGGTAGCTGCCCTTCCACTTTAATTACAACCTTTTTTAGAGCTTGCAGTGGAGTACCTACAGGAAAGCATTGAAATTCTTGGACCAAAAGGTTAATTATCGCTCCTTGAATCCCCAAAGGAGTTACAAGTGGATTAAAAGCAGAAACAGAGTAAGTAGCAGCTCTGGAAGGGACATGAAAGCATTTAATACAGTCAGCAGTAGTGGAAACAAAGTGTAGGAAACTGGAAAAAAAAAAAAGTCAGAGGTAAAAATGCCATTTTGGGTAGTCTAGGGAAGAGGGATTACTGTCAAGAAGGCAGAGACATTCCTCGCCCTGCCCTGTACAGCTCTGCAGCACTTACCCTCAGGAAGATAAAGCAAGTGAACATTCCCATGCTACTGCCTTACACTGCAGGACTGTTCACTGGCAGAACTGCCTTTTGCATCCTTCTCCATCTGGCTGCTGGCAAAGCCAAGGTGTTTCACCAGCTCCAGTCTTTCTTCTGCATATTTAAGAATGGGTCTTTTGAGAAAGGGCTTTTCTCTGGAGCTCAGCATTTCCAGGCACAGCTCACAGCACAGCTCTATCGTGCTGGCACGGCTGAGGCTCCACAAATCCAGGAACACATAAGGGTGAGCAGCAGCAAGTGCACCCAGAGCATCCCATCAGACCCTCCATTCTGTCAGCTCCAAGGCACGAGGCACTGATCTCCCTGCTGGCCACACTGCAGCCTGGAAAGACTCCACACGCCTCATCTCCCATCAGCTCAGCTGTGGTGCTTTCTCACCACCAGCTTCTAACAGAGACTGTAATTACACCCTGTAAAAGCACATGTCCTCCTAAAACTAGCACCTCTTTATGGAGTAATACAAACCATCTCTCTAAGGAAATCATTCCTATGTGTGTCTATCCTGAAGGCTGTTCCCACCTTGCAAGTAACTAAGATAAATCTCTTTCAAACAATTAACAGTCACTTCTACTTCATAATAAATCATGTTAAGAACTTTTAGCATAGTTCCATTTGCAAGATCAAAGCATTTATTCCAATTTAATTCCATTTTAGAACTGCACTTTTAAAAAGCAAAGACATCAGCCAAAGCTTCAGGACTAGGATGAAAATGATAAAGCACAAAAGGTGGTTAAGATTTGCAACAGAGGAGGGCACATCCAGACTAGGGGCCAAAAAACTCTCACTGGAAAACTGGTATTCCAGCTACAAGCACTTAAAGAGATAAGGTGATGAGGTCTAAAAGCATCATCCAGCAAACATTTAAGCAGAAGAGGGACCTGGCCTAGGACTGTTCTGCTGAGTCACGTTCGCACAGCACAGCAAAAGCAGGCAGCAATGTGCTTCCAGTGCACCAGCAGTTCTTTTTGCTGCAGAACATTAGCTGAGAAACTACTTTATAGGCAACAGAGGCATCTGCCAAGCCAGGCTGCTGAATCATCAAGGATGGGGAAACTGAAAGACTGGGCTTAGAGCCCCATCTCAGAGGAGGGCTCAGAACACTTCGTTTATTCCTTCTATAATACAGGAGGACCTACAGGACAGTCTGACCTGATAAATGGTTTCCAGCAAGGAGGAAAGGATATATTTAAAGCACAATTACCTTATCCAGTATCCATAAGACTGTTACTTCACTTAAGCATATTAATATTAGACTTGGTAAATAGAACCATTGAAACCTTTCTTTTCTATTTTTTCAAGTCAAAATGAAATTTTCACAGCAATGAAAACCTACATCATAATAAGAATCCAGAGAAGCAAACAGCCTTCGAAGCTTACAAGGAAAGTGTAAATTATTCTTCCTCTTGAGGCTGCTCTAGCTCAAAATGTAGCTTGGAAGGAGAATGAGAAGTAAGGGAATGACATTTTATATTGATTCAAGGAGGACAGCTTGCTTCTACCTTCACCAAAATGCTTTGCTGAAATGTCTCACATCAGGAGGGAACCAAATTGAGCAACACAGAAAAACTGCTAGGAGAGATGTTCTACAAAGAGAAACCTTAACTCCAGTGACATGTTTGCAAACCTACCACCTAAAAGGCTGAACCTCCAGGCTGTAACCCAGCATGAGGGTACCATTATGGTCCTATGATCATTCTACCAACTTCTGATAGAGCTTATTAGCGAATATCTCCCAGAAAAAAAAAATAAAATTAAAGCAACTGTAAACTTGCCTTTCTTCAAAAACCCACTCAAAATTCACGTCTGCTTCTTATAATGAAGCACAGGGTAGTACACAGGCCTGCTGGATCAGCATATTCAGGTAAGCCAAGAATAGCAGACATTACTGCTATTCTCCATTTCTTTCCTGCTTCCCTTTTTACCAATCTCAGCATTTTTAGGATCTTAAAATCTCATCACAGATACTGTGAGATGTCTGGACAAGCGTTAGCGCAAGTAAAATCATAAGGCTAACTTTCTGTAAAGCCCGCAAATACGTGCCACTTACAACCATTATTTCAACACCATTATTTTTCCTTCAGTGAACACACATGCAAATAAACACATTCAATTTAATAGTCCACTTCAAGCATTGTTTTTAAATGTCTTTTCAGTGCAACGGCGGAGTTCTACATCCCAGGAAACACGGTGCCCTCCCCAAAGTGCTAAGGAAAGCCATCTTCCCAAGTTTTAAAAAAATCCCTTGATGGCCCACAGATGGCTCATTGAAAGCAGGGGGTTTCTGCCAAGCTCACTGACCTGCTGTGATGCATCTCCATTCACGATGTGAGGCATCATGGCTACCTCCCCGTTCAGCAACGGCGGCAGCTCCAGCGGGATTTGGTCGGTCATCATCATTGTGACGTACATTCATGGAGAATTTTCCTCAACGGACTTCCTGCAAGACAAAAAAAAAGAAAACAAAAAAACCCCATCAGTTAAAGATCCTGAAAAAACCTACTTGCACTTTAGGAGGTCCTTTTGCCATCAAGCAACTTAAGCAGGACCCCCGGTTTTGCATCAGGATGGCACACGGGAACTCACGGCTCTGAAGAGAGGTTTGAAACAGTAGATCAAAAGCACAGAGAGTCAAACTTCCACACAAGACTTCCAAAAACCAACTAGCCAGATTTCTACTCTTTCCCACAGTCATCATCCTCAGCCCTCAGCACTGAAACAGGCAAGTTCTGAGACACTCAGAGCTTTGCTGTTCTCCTAAAGTCCAGCATCCTGCTCGCTACTACAGCTCTCAGAAAACTACATCACTCACATGGTTAAGATGTTACAGCAGTTTCACTCAACAGCCACACTTCAAAGCCAAACACCTTCATTTTCTTTCTAGGGCCTTGTAAAGAGCATGAAACTGCCACTACAACACAAAGAGCAGACGCCTGACTTGCATTTAATCATGATCCAAAAGGCTTAAGGTTTCTGCAGGAGCAGGAGGGACAGCACCATCCCCATGCTCTGAACACCCCGTGCTAGACAGAGAACATCAGAAAATTATGATCTCACTCAAGGATTTGTGAAAAATCACACATCGCTTCCAGCACACCCTCCCCCTTCACAGCTAACTGATGTGATACGTGAGCATCACTAAAACCACAAGAAGCTGCTTTGTAAAAACAAGTCTTAATTCAGCATTAAGGGTACCATCATGCTGCTTTACGGGGCAGTAATCCAGCTCTAGTGAATAAAATGGATGATCTCATCACATAGTTTATCCAGACTTGTGCACAAGGACTCGTAAGCAAAGCAACCTCACGTGTCCAGTGCTGAGCAGGCAGCCTCCTTAGTACCCCTCATGCCAGAGAATCCCAAAGTCCTCCTCATATACATCCCAAATTCAAGTTAGAAAAAGAATACGCTGGGACTTGAGTGGCAGGTGACAGCCAGGTATTCAGCTGGCACAAGACCACCAGAGTACAGAGAGGGGATCTTTTGCCACAGAGTAATGGGGAAATCCCAGCTTACAAGGAAAGTGTTGTGGGAGCCATAAACCAGGAGTTTAAATCATTTGCTCCAGAGGGGATGAAGGACTGAGCCAACCCCACCAGGGTTGGAGCATGTGGTTCCACTGACACAGCATCCTGCGAACCTTACATCCCTGTACCTGTTCAGCACCCAGGTGCTGTCAAGCTTTAAAGTTTATATATTTTTAAATTTTTTAGTTTAATGACTAAATCAATAGTTGAGTTGAAATAAACTGTCTTCATTTTCATCAACCACTTCCAGAGCTCACTGCAGCCCCATCACCTGCACTGCCACTTAATGATCAGGAACATCAGCCTGACCAGGAGATGCTCCTTTAGCTCCTGAAGAGGACCACTTCAGGATGGTGATTTAAAGGTGACAGCAGTGGCCACACGGACTGAATCATATCTGTCCTTTCATTTTTATCACACAGGTCCCTTCACATCTAAGTAGAACCAGAAGACTAAAAGTGCATTTGTTTCTCAGATGATGTGCAAACCTGGCCCTGTCACCTCCAGCCACACAGCTCGAGACCAGCATTTTAATTTAGTACCAAATCTAGCACAACTCTCACAGCTCTTTCTGGTGTTTTTATTTGTATGAAAATATCACTTTTCTAATCATCACTTCACCGAGATATAAACAAAGGCAATGTGTTATTATCCACCTTTAAACTAAATTCCTCCTTTTATCTAAGACTCAGTTAGAGACAGAAGTTCAATAAGCTTGAGACACAGTTGTTAAAGAACACAATGTTCATAGGAGCTATTTTAAACCCATATGAAGCAGGTCCCCCTTCCTCCAAAAAAGTGGCACGTTCATCTGAAATGAAAGCCCAAATCTGAAAGCCCCAGCTTTAACAGAGTTCAAGCTTTTCTTGAGGAAAAAAAAAAAAAAAAAGCCAGACTGCAGCTTGAAGCTACATATTTTCCTAGTAATATTTCCATTCCAGGCACAACAACCAATATGTTGACATTTATTTGCGACATGTCATTATTTAAAGTTTTACAGCTGCATTCCTTTTGCTTTATTAATTGTTTGTCACTACAGCCGTGTCTACACTTGCCTCACTTGAAAGGGAAAAAAAAATAAGGAAAAATAAATAAAAGGGCTTCCTGTATTTGTCAGGTCTGGTATGACCCTACCAGAGACGATGCCAGCAGCAGTACTGGCTACAAGGCACAGCTGGCCACTGGCAGGGTTTTTTGCAGTATTTTACTACAGGCAGAGTTAGGTGAGACAGGGTGAAGACATCTACCATGAGACTGGCAGACTTCACTCCAAAGCCAAACCCTTTGGAAACAGGGCTCACACCACACACTTCTTGAGCTTATTTGCTCATCTATCCTACTTAAAACAGATTTATTAGCCTTGCTTTTACACCCCTCCTAAAACCTAGCGTTCCTCTACCTCAGCGGGTGCAAAGTTGATTAACACAAAGAAGGTGAAGTCTGAACACAAGCAGTTTCTTTTTCCTGCAAATTCAGAACATCGACGGAAGAAAACACCAGACGAGGACTCAAAGAGCCAGGTCACATTCCAGGATATGAGAACTCTTCCTTAGCTAAAATATGAACTGCCAAATACTAACCCACAGATTTTTTTTCAGGTACTAACTCAAATTTGGGGTTTTGTCTAGAAAGCTGACTATATTTAAATTTTAAAAAGATATTTCCTGTACGTCTACATTCCCTAGGTTTGGCTGGGACGCGCCACAGCAATGCCAGCATGGAGCAAGAGGCTGCATCTCCCTCTCTAGTTACCTCCAGAATATGGAAATCACAGTTTCCCATATTGCTGTAGAGCTAGAAAGAAATACTCATCCAAGTTTGATGTCTCTGTCCCCAAATCAAACTTGCAAATCATTTGATGTTTGCAAGTCACCGTTGCAAACCCGATTTTGAATTCAGTACTGCAGCCTTCTGATCCCTGAGATGACTCTGTTTCCTTGAATTAATTCAATATGTGAATTAGTAATACATAAATTAGTTGCACATGGCACTGGAGAGAAAACTAAAACACACAGAAGAACAAAGTGTAACGATCTAAAACCCCATGTCCATGTATGGTCAATTAACATGACCTAACAGGTTATGTCAGAGTTCTCCTGAAATTCCAAAAGCAGTGTGAACCACATCAAGATAACCAATTCTGCTTTTCCTAGAAGGTTTTACCCATGCTATTAGTGAGGCTAGAAGCCAAGAACATTTTTCTTTTTGTGATTTTCTTCCTACCTTCTGTCTTTTACAACACCAAAGAACCTCTTCCAGCAATGGCACACTAATTCGGAGAACCTGGCAGAAGAAAGAGGAGTCCTGAATATTCAATCCTGTGACCACGCTCTGCAAAGGCTCAGTTTTTATTTCCCTGCAGCAGACCATTAAGAGGTACTGAACAAAGTGTTCTCCTTTTTTATCACAATCATCTGGAATTACAAAAGTTGTACTATAACAAGGACAGACAGCTTTCCAATGCTGAGCAGAGCCACATACTCTGGTTTATTTAATATGCAACAAAAACCCAGTGCTTAACACACACTTCATTCACTCAGTGCTTGCTTATATGTATTCTGTCTAATTAGAAAAGAGTAAGAAGAACTCCCATTCAATCCTAGTGTTATTAAAGATTTGAAATGCACGCAGTATCAACTAAAAAAGGAAGAATTTTCTCTTTCCAGCCTAAAAAGAAAAACCCTTTCCACCTCAGCATGATGAAGTTCACGGACAGTGCACACACAGGGTTACACAGTCCTTTCTACCACTAAAAACATATATATTTAAAAGTATGTATTGTATGAGCCCCTTTCATACCATTCTGTATGTACTGGGTGATCTCTTGCACAGTGGTTGATGCACTGACCAGAGAAGTAATCCAACCCAGCAGGAACTTCCTTGGTACTTTACAACCATGGGAAAAGATAGTTCAGGTGTGACATGAAAAAACAACTGCACTTCACTGACCCTCAAACACTCGTGTTGTTATAAATGGGACAAAAAAATAGGAGTTCTTAAAGATGATTTTCCCGTGGTTAAAAAACATATATGGAATCATGGCTCCCACCTGGCACCACTGAGAAGTCAAACACGGCTTTAAAAACACAGGCCCAAAAAACAGGCAAGGCTCAAATATTTCTAGAAGAAAACTCACTTTGGAAAAGAAATACAGTGAACTACAACGAGAATTTTAAAAATCCTTTGGTATTCACAGGGGCCATTACCTGCAGCACATGTTAGTCTGCCAAAAAGAAAAATAATCTTGAAACCATCTGTTATTTTTCAGAAGTTTGTATGTGCTATGGAAGAACTGTTATCAAAGTCTGGTCTGTCAAGTCATGTCACTGCTGGTTATTATATAGTTGAAGAAATGGGTGCTTTTTCAGGGGTGTTTTGAACAATCTTTTGAGTAAGACAGAAAAATAACTAAGGAAAAAATTGGTAGTATGTACAGATGGCATATAAATATAAACACATTTGTACACACACACATACTCAAACACTAAGAATTTCATACATTCCTGTCAATGTTGGTGTTTGTGTGCAAGAGATAAGAGAGCTCACACACTGCCCTGCTTGCCTGCTGTATTTTGTACAGCACACGCTGAAGCTTAAGATTAATTAAAAAATACATAACAATTAAATTTTCACCGAAAAGCAGAGCAGTAAATAGAGCTGCTTTCAGGAGACTCCTGCCATGGCTTGCCACTCCAATTCAAAGAGGAGTGGTAATAACTGTTCATGTAGAAAAGCCTCTTGAGACATGAGCAGTACCTGGAGGTATGTGCACAGATGGTTGGTCAAGGCACAAACAGTCTGGAATTTGTCTTGTCTGCTGTGCCTTCATTAGTTTAGTTAAATCACATCCGTCTGAAGAGCGACTGAAACCTGAACGCATTCTTTCCCAGTTTAATTGCAAACACGGTAGATTAGTTTGGAAGCATCCAAACAGACGGGCTTCTTCACAACAATTTTGAAGAAATACGGGCAATTCTAAAAATCTGTTATGACAAAAGAAAACAGATTAGAGGGAACGCATACCCACAAAGCCACTGGCATTTTACGCGAGGTAGTGAAATGCCTGCTGCCTGCTCTCTGTGCCATTTCAGACACAAGGACATCAAGAGCTGGATCCTATCTCCAGCAAGCTGAAAAGCATAAACATCCTCTCAAAACTTGACCACTGTAATTAATCAGTGGGTTTATTCCCCTCTAGTTTATTTTAAATGACAAGACATTTTAATGTCCATGGCACGTTCCATCTCTGAAAACAGAATTACCAGCAGTATCCACAGTACTATAGAGGATCAAGGAAAGTTAGCCTTGATTTTCCCCCACACTGGTGCAAGATTCCCAAGGCAGCAATCCAGAGGGTAATGATATGATGATTTTCAGTAGTTTGCATTTATTTAGACCTAAAATTTGACCTCAAGTTTTCCAGGCTTGAAACTCCATCATCATAAACAACAGCAATTTTGCAACATAACCAGCTGCATGCCCCTCAGAGGAAATGTTTGTCATTTAGGAACAGAAAAACTGCTAAGAATTGGTTCCCAGCCTAACCCTTAGGAAGAAATGGAATAACCAAGTAACTTCAAACACGGACCAGAAAGGAGCATCAGGAATGGGGAGATCAGGTCAAACAGCATCATGCAAGAGTATCTTATTTCACAAGGCAAGTACAACTAATCAACAGATAATAGCTCTGATGAAATACTGGAATAAAGCAAGCTAGCCCACAAAGGAGTCTTTTACCAAAGGAAAACTCTGCCCCACTAGTGGTTTTTCCCCTGGTTTTCCAGGGGGAAATCTCGTGAAAACTCGTGTAGGAAAAGCCAACGCACCCTCCTCCCACCCCACCCACGGCTGGGGCGTGCACGTGGCTGAAGGCAGTCAGACTTGTGTGAAAACCTAATGGAACTAGATTTAAGGGAATAAAATACAGCAGGGGTGAAACAGATCTCCAAAATTCTTATTAGGCTTATATTAGCTACGGCTGAGCAGAAAGCCACAGGCAGACGAGCTAATCCAATGGTTCCACAGCACTCTCACTTCTGCAAATAGTATTAGAGCAGGAAATTCGTCTGCTGCTCAAAATCAATTCTAAAACATGCAAACACACCATGGCTACAGCCTGCACCGCTGCCAGGAGAGCAAGCTGCACTGAGAGACAACTTGGATACAACTCCCTCTCACCATTTGGGTTTTCTGTGCTTTTTGTTCAATCTGAAAATTAGGTTCATAATTTTTGCTATTTTTATTCCTTTCCTTCGCCTTTGTTCTCACACCTTTCTTTCCTCACCTTCCTCCATATTAATCATAACGGATGAAGAGGACTCACGAGGGATGAAGTTGCAAAAATAGAGAAGTTTTCAGGCACACAGTTCTCACACAATTTCATAGCACTTCTTCCAAGCAGCCACAGGCTGAGATAAACTCTTCTTAAACAACAGTGGCCAATTATTTTTTCCATTATTTTTAGTGTTGTCCATTCTGGCACAACTTGCTTTAAATAGCAACTACTTCAAACTTCTTTTTTTTTTTTTTTACAGAAGTTACTTTACGCACTTCCAAAAATACAAGCAGGAATTAAACATTTCAAACTAATTTGTTCTTCCTTGTCCACCCTCAGAGACATTTGAGCTGGAGAGTTCTGGATGCTGATGAATTGCCAGCTGTAGAGCACATCACCCACTGCACTCACAACCTCTGTGCTTTTCTAGAAGACCACAATCCACATCAAACAGGGTGAACGTGAAGCAGGAAGAGATTTAAATTAAATATTAAAAAGAAATTCCTCCCTGTGAGGGTGGAGAGGCCCTGGCACAGGTTGCCCAGAGAAGTTGTGGCTGCCCCATCCCTGGAAGTGTCCAAGGCCAGGTTGGATGGGGCTTGGAGCAACCTGGAAAAGTGGAAAGTGTCCCTGCCCATGGCAGGGGGTGGGAATGAGATAAGCTTTAAGGTTGGCTCTCTGATTCTATGATGACATCATCCTCTCCAGCAGGAAAGCACAAAGTTCTCCCAGCTGTGGTCCCCCACGTGCCAAGGACACAAGTGGAGGATGACAGTGCCCCAACAGTCCCCATCCCACAGCACAAACAGGTCCCCTAAAGGCAAAGAGCCATTCTGTGTAACAGAGACAACACTGCACACTTTATATGATCACCCTTTTCAGGGTTCTCTATGCTCTGTATTAGCTCTGGCAAAAGCAATTTGCAAATGAAATTCACAACACCAGCTTAACCACAATTGGAATAAACTGCTATTTGCTTGAAACAATTTGTGTGAGGAGAGCAACTCCCTTCCATCCAGACCTGTCATCAGTTTGAGCCCTGGTCCTGTAAACATTTGCACCAGGGTATCTTTTTATGCTCTCTTAATAGTTTTATTAAGTACTGAACTCCCCCAGATGAGGGTTGCAACCCTATGCACGTGCCCAAGGACATGGGCAAAACCCCTACCCAAAGAGAAGTTCTTGCACAAAGGTGCAAGTCAGATAAGGCACAGGAATGCTTCATCTGTTTGCTTTCTCACTCCATTTAATAGCCAGAGTATTAATCATGGTTCCAGGCTGATAAGCACAGCATTTGTCAATAAATACCCTCCCCTTCAACTCTGCTCTCTCAAATAATCATCCCTCTGCAATAATATCACAAAGACCTTGGTTATCTCCTCTGGAGTTCCTGTGCAGTGAGGAACCTCCTGGAATCAATGGGGTGCGGATTATTTTATTTTTTTTTTTACCACTAATTAAACCACACACACAAAAAAAAAAAAAAAAAAAAAAAAAAAAAAAAAAAAAAAGGCTATCTATGCTATCGATCTGCAGCGCTTGAAAAAGCACACACCCCAAACTCCATCTCCAACCAGGTCTCAGCACACCTTTGGGCAGCACAAGCTCCCGCTGTCGCCATTCACCGCTAACCTGACTCCGGGCTGACGCGGCTGCGCCGACAAAGTGGCTCATTGTGTTCTTGTGGGAAAGCGCTTGGGAGAGATCTCCCATTCAGCCCCGGGATTCGAGAACAGGCATTCACACGGAGCGGCCGCTGCCGGGGAGCACCTCCGGACGGCTGCCGGAGAAGGTTCTCATGGAGGAGGAAAGTTGAGCCCGCTGTTATCATCGCGCTCGCTGGATCCCAGCGCTCGAGCTGCGCTATTGACAAGGAAACCAACCCAAAGCCCACCGCCCAAACCCCATCAACTCCAGAGCTTTTCAGCATCAGGAGAAAGAAGTTTCGTCACGCCGCCCATCACTTTCACAGAACACAAAAAAACTCCTTCAAATTTTTACTTTTCTGAACTACTTCACAAAAATGAACACCGTGCTACCTATGAAGGCTTCTCTTAATTTGAGATAGACAGGAATTTATACTTAAAAAAAAAAGGCCCATAACCCACCCACAAAAAAGAAACCACACAATCAAAAACCAAATCATTGTTCCATACAACTATTGAGTAATTTTCATATTCAGGACATTACTAGAAAGAAGTCTCTCCTACTCCAGGTATCCGATTTTTATCTCCAATGATAATAAAGCATCAGGGAATCAAAAACACTGAATCTTTAAACACAGAGTACTAAAGGGGAGTTGTTTTCTTTAAGGTGGGAAGACAAAGGGTCTCTATCTAGACAGAAAATACTGTGCTGAATATGCCACCTGCTGCAGCTATAAAGCTCAAGTTATCTATTAAATGGTTTAAAAGGGAAAACCTTTGGGGTTTGTTACCTCTCTGAAGTGGGGCACAGCTTGTAACACAGACTGAAGGAGAAATTAAGTTCTGCTGATACAGCAGGGGCAGTCCAGTGAGGTCACCAGCACTCAGGTGGTCTGTATGCAATTTAATTCTGAATCCTCACCCTTCTCAGCTAATTCCCACTCTCTGCCAAATCATTCAGGCAATGGAAAGATGAAAATTATTCTCAATAAAAATAAATTGGTATTGTGCTTTGATAATAACACACACAGTGAAGTACTGGACAGCTTGTATTAGGAACTGGGAAACCAACAGCACTGAAAACTACACCAAGCCCAGCAGTGTTGGTTGAAAGAGTCTCATGGCACGGTGCCAGGGGAATGGATGCCTTCCACGCCCTGTGTGCAGTCAAAAGGCAGCAGCCCCAATCCTACTAGTTACAGGAGTTACTCATTGCTAAGTTACAAGTCTTTCTTAATTAAAATTTCCTAATATTTCACTTATTGACTCTGATACTAGAGCTTTCAGGTAAGAGCAGTACTGAAAGATTATTAACACACCTTGTACTAGTTACTCTTCACATAAGGAAAAGCTTATGAAGATCAATGAGAATGTTCCTAAATCCTCGAACAAGCAGTGCATACCTTCCAGTTCCAGCCCATTGCTAGAAACCCAGGCTCCTCTGGGAATAATCCCTGACAGAGTGAATCCAAAGGCAACCTATTGTTTCTGGTTCTTTGAGGGTTTTTAAATGAAAAAATATCACCCAAAATATCCTATTAGTGTTTTCTCCTGTTTTGAAACTAAGACAGCTTGTTGTTACTATAAGCTTAGGCTGAAAGGTAGGAAAATAAGAAAAAAAAATGAGAAGGAATTGCAAGAAAACAATTTTTTGCTCTATGTCTGCAGACAGATACCCAGAGTTTGTTTCCTAAAAACCTGGGAGGACACAGATGTGACCATCCAAGCCTACACAGATTCCCTTTAGGACAAAACAGTTAGTATTAACCTGCAGGCTCCCATTAAGAATTAATCTTGAGGGAAGGCAGCTCAGGTGGTCTCTGGGACACAGGCACCCATGACTGCAGAGTGATGGGGGCAACACCTTGTGTCTCAGAGACCAGGCCACGTGCCCTGGGTGGCCCATACAACTCTGCAGAAGGTAAAATTTTAAAGATAAAGAATAATCAAAGGGCTTCAAATAAATCTATGGAGAGACAAGAGGCACATATATGTAAAGGCAATAATAAGAACCAGAAGTTGAAGTAGGTAAATTCCTGCACAAGCTGCAATAATTTTTTAATGCAAACACTATTTAATCAAAAAGAGGGCAGTCATGCTTCTTTATTGATACCAGAATACACAGCTCCAATGAAGCCAATTAAACCCCTGAAACTCAAGTTAACTTTCCACATCCTTTAAATGACACAATTCTAGTCAAGCAAAAAAACTTAAACAGACAAGTAGCAGAAAGCAAACCAACCTTCAAGCTTCATGTCACACGTACCTGAAGTTACATTTTCCCTTGTTACACTTGGAGAAATTCATTTCCATAGCTGCATACCAAATATCAGAGGAGCAGGAGCCTAGAGCCTATTTAAATACACTTAAGAAACCCAGTGAAAGGAAGAATCACAGAATCATTCAGGTTGCAAAAGGCCTTCAAGACCACAGAATCCCACTGTTACCCCAGTGCTGCTAACTCCAGCACTAAACCATGTCCCCAGGTGCCACGTCTAAACATCTTTTAAATCCCTCCAGGGATGGTGACTCTACCACTTCCCTGGACAGCCTTTTTCAAGTTGTACTCTGTAGAGGTGAACCATGAGAAGGTTGCTCTTACCAAACATCAATGGGGTTTCTGATCAAAAGAATAAAAGTTCCTGACTTAAGACAAATGCACTTTCCCTTCTGCTCTGTGGGATACCAGAGTTTGTCCCTCTCTCTTCCTGGCTCTGCAACAGCATCCCCAAGCCCCATGGATACAACACACTGTTCCAGAAGATCAGGAGGGAACCATAAACTTCCTGGCTCATCTATTGCTGGACACCTGTTGCTGTCAAGCCCCACACTGAGAGCCCTTCCAGCCCAAATCACTAACAAGAGTTATTGAGCTGGTGTTTGCCCTGGGGCTGTTTCACACCACACCTGCCAAAATGTGGCCATGACAAGCAAGGGACAAACAGGGACACATCTTGCATGGTAAAGGCACATGGAAGCCAGAGTGGAACTCACAGACTCCATCCAAAACACCTCTTTCCTTTCTCTGCTCCACTGATTTTCAGAAGATAAGCTTATTTCCTATGTTGGCATAAACAGCCTATTTACTACTTATGAACATGGGGCAGATCCATTGTACAAACCTCAGAGCAGCCTAGGAGCAATGAAATCATCCGTAACAAAGCAAAGCTTATCTTTGGGTCCTAAACAAAACCTCTTTGACAGCAATAAATCTGTAGCAACAACCATTCACACGATTTCTGCTTTCTGGAAAGAAATTAAAAAAAAAAAAAAAAGCAACCAACCAACAAACCCATGGTCTCCCATGAATATTTCATTTATAACTCTCGACAGAACTCAAAAATTAAAGTTTTTTGGAAAGGCAGAGAAAAAACTAGCTTTGCATCCTAAAGCACACAAACCTCAATTTCAAGAAATGGACTTTGACTTGGGAGGCATATTAGGGTGGGGGAACATTACCTTAACAGCAAGCAGTTTCAGGGGGTTGGGGAGAAGGTACAAATACACAGTTCGTCCACAGAATTCCAATAAACAGGTGAGAACAAAATATTCAAGTCCTTCAAATATTAGAAAATCCACCTCATAACTCAACTGGAGGAAAGCCAAGTGAGAAAAAGACTCAACCCACAAGAAAGGCTAATTCTCTAGGGGTGTTTCCTACAGGATCTTTCATAAATATAAAGCACTTCACCACATGTCCTGACAGTCCAGCTTTTCCTGGACATGCATCTCACTTTGCTTATTGCAGAAGAAATTCTCAGAAATCCTGATGGAGCAAAGAAGGATAGACTAAGTTTAGGTCAAATATACAAATATAATATATGTGCCTGTAAATAAATTTCAAAAATTCAACGTGGGTTGACAGCAGCTTCTCTTTGACAGCGGAGGCGGAAACATCGGAACATCAGCAAACCCAGGAGTCTGCCCGCAGGGTTCCGATGGCTTTAGCACAGGACTCAAGCAAGGAAAAGGCTTTCCCAGTCAAATTAAGTTGTGCTCAGTTTTACCTGAATGATAGAACTGACACACAACCTGACAAGATTTTGCTCCCAGGGGAGCTCCCCCGAGGCACGCTCAGTCTGTGTGAATAAGCTGGAACACCCAGGCGCTATCACCACAAGTACAGCACAACCTCCATCCTTTAATATTTACATCCTGACCCACTTCAGTCACATTTTGGCAGCGCAGAGCCCACAGAGATACCCACCTTAACACTACAGTATACAGTTAATCAGTGACAAAGACCTACCCATTAACAAACACCAGTTGTTATTTCCAGTAAAAGGTCCCAGAGATTCAAGCAGGTTGCATTTGTTCCCCAGTTTCTAAGGGGAAGATGCATATTTTCCACCACTTGATGTGCTAATATATGGTTAAAAATTAAGTAAAACCAAGTGATATTGTTCTCTACCTACAAAACAACATATTCCTCTTGGTGCAGGGGAGGAAAATGACATGTCCATGCAACAATTAATAAACGCTCTCAATAGTAATGGACCTGTGTAGTAAAAAGCTCCCACTCTCTCTCATGTGAACATATTCCTCCTCCCACTCCTCTCTCTAGTCCCTAATCATAACTCCAGGTTGGTACAGAAAGACAGCCTGGGTGTTCAGAGTAGGTTTAACCTGCTGATGAGAATATGAGCAATGGGGTGTGCTGCAGAAACCTCCCAATACCAAACAGCTGTTCAGTAGCTCATCCTCCTCCTGATGCTCACTGAGGAAATTCCCTCATCCTTTACGAATTCTGACTAATTTTTTCCAGTGCCCCAGATGAAACCTCAACCATAAGAATTTTCTCTAATCTTTTACTGTGTTCCTGGACATTGCTGCATCAAGCTCTGTTACGAATAATCTAAATCACAGATCATCCCTCACCATCCCATCCGTGACAGAGATGCCCCACAATTCATAAAGCCACTGCTTAGAGCACAACATACATAAATCAGTGCTACAGCTCCACACTAAGTCATCATCATTGTCCACTACAGTTTTAAATACTCAGAAATTAGTACTATGAAATTCAGCACCATAACAAGTCACTTCACCCTCATTGTCTTCTCTCTTCAAGGAAGTGCAGGACTAGATTTATTATTATTTCCATCAGAAGCTCAACCTGCTAAAACTTTTGTCTTCAAATTTGAAGCTGAAGAGACTCTGATTTTTCCTTCTCATCCATATACATTAGTGGTACAGAAATCTCAGCCGAGTATTTGGTCAGAAGCAACAGTTTAGATATTCATTCTCATATAAACTGAGCAGATTATAACATGTTTATTATTAAGAACATAATAATGCCAAGGTACATTAGTATTTATGGCTTTTTATTGGTGAAATTAAGCAAAGTCACTTAGTCAATGGTAATTTACTTCTTGTCACAAACACCAGTGGGCTGAGCCTTCTACTTGTTTTTTAGGGGCAGTACTAGGGCTAATAATAAACAAAGTGGTCCCATAATCACCAACTGCATTCTCCTTACTGCATGAATGCTCAAGCATCATTGGGTTGTAAAAGGATTAAGAATTCCTGAAGATTAACAGAAACTGACCAAAAAAAAGGCAGAAATGTGGTGGTATCTAACACCACAGCTACACAGCTGGTAAGCCAACAGGGTTTTTAGACCAGCTAACAGACTGGAAACTCACTCTCAGAAGTCACTATTCCCTCTCTAGGAAGGATCACTATGGGAAAACACATGATTTAGTGCAGTTAAACATTATACACCAGCTGTCAGATCTGTAAGTGATACTGTAACAGGGATCTACATTTGTCATCAAGTTACTTAGCCACTGGCAGTAATGCAGAACTAGAGTCACTGAGCTCCCCATCCCAAATATAAATAGCTATGGCAGACAACAGGATAAAAGCTTTATTTTAGACTTTTATGTTAAATAAAACACAGTCAAACACAAGGTAGGGGTCACAAAGGGATTTTTTAAAACATTTTCAAGAAAACTAATCAGTAGCAAGAAGATAAGAACATGTAGAACAGGTGTATAGAACTCACTCACTGCTGGATCCAAACAAGTCATTTCCAGGTATGCCAGTGGCCCCAAAACCAAAATGAGGGGCGTTCTGTTTAGTACAATATTGTCAGGCCACTGTTCATCAGTACAATAAATCTGGTAACTATTTTTGAAGCTTCCCTTGGCAGCTTTATCTCCTGTAGGCTACATTCAGGGTCCTACTCTTCCCATATCTAATCACAGAGGTTTGGCATCACCACACAAGTCACGAGATATATATGTATACACACATATATACACACCCATCCACATAATGGGTACAAATACCTCCATTTATCTTAAGATCCTTGGAATGCTTAAGCCATGCTCAGAAATAAGCAAGTTCAAAAGAATTACTAAAGCGGTCGAGAGGAAAAAAAAAAAAAAAAAAAAAAATCTCAAGTTCCCCCTCTCTTTTTCCTGGATTTAACCTGCCACAAAATCCAGCGTGTCCTTGAGCCCTGAACCCCAGCATGCCAAAGCCTTACACACACACACTCTCTCCAGAGAGCGGCGTTCTGGGGAGCGCAGCTCCTGCCACTGGCACATACCAAAGATTCCAGATCGTTTTTGCACCACGGCTAAAATGTTCTCATCAACTTGGATTTCTGTTATAACGTGTTACTCCGGCCCCAAAAAGTGCAGTCTCAGCAGGGTGAGTTCAGTGTTCTTTCAGGAAGCCTTCTCGTGGGTGCTGGCGATGAAGAGAAAATGGGTTGAATTTAACACACACCATAATGCCCGTGTTTCCAAAAACAAATTCCAGCTATAAACCCTAAGAATGCCACACCTACCAAATTCTTTTCTCTTTTTATTAGCACAGAGAAGACAGGAACAGAGGTGCTTCATTAATGCCTCAGCTCTTCACTACACTGCCCTCCCTCTGCAAGTTTTACTGAATTGCTAAATACACATTGCTGACTTTGAGATACGTCTGCAGGCAAACAAACCCTTTATGAAAATACTTGTTGCTAGAAACACACACAAAAGTTTATGGTAAACAATATGTTCTCATTGTATTTAATAGCTGTAGGTCTTTGTTAGCAACAGCTACCCCAGAACATGCAGCCACATTCACGAGATCAAGTGAATTCTATCTGGAGTTTACAGAAGGAAGCATATACAAACAGTCTCACAAAGGTATTTTCCTAGCAGGAAGCTACAAGTACTTCTCCGCCGCTCCGGCGGCGGCCGACCCCGCCATCAATGGGGGAGCAGGCAGCAGCAGTGCTAAGCACACTTTACTTTCACTGTGGGATTAACCAGATCACAAATCACCAATTAAATCCTGCTTTATGATTTAGGCTTTAATTCATTACAAACGCAAAGGCAAAACGCCTGGTGGAATTCAGTCAGGAGGCTCAGCCCTCTTTGGAATTAAATGCCTTTTTAATCACGGTGATCAAAAGTGTCATATTTTTATAAGAAACTAATGATTAATTACTGTATATCGTTGACAGCAATAAACACAAATCATTAAATATTCAGTGTGCAACTAGGCACGCTGGTGCCATTACCACTACATAACAAGTGTGTATTTTTCTGTTCTCCAAAGCCTATCTCTTCACTTGAGATGGGAAAATTAGAAACTTCTCATCTTCTACAATGTGCAAGTTTCCCTCCCCCTGCTTCCATTTTGTGGATTTTCTGCCAGTAATATTGTTGAAAAATAAATTCTTGTGGACAGGAAACATCCTGCGCAAAGGATATCCAGCTTTATGATCCTTAAAATGTTGTGCATTCCTCCCGATCTGTCATCGCACAGGCCAGCTGCCGGCATGCCAGAGGGTGGGCAATGCCTTCGGGTGGCCAGGAAGGGCCCCTCCTGCATATCCCCCCTGAGGTGGTTGCAGCCTCACACCTTTGGATAAATCAGCTCCTTCAGATTTTCTTGAGACTTCCCTTTTCTCCACCCTCAACCCCAGCAGTCGTTGCACTGTGGTCCAATGAGACATGACGCAATGTGGCTCTCCAAGCACCTCTGGCTATCAGGAGCACATCCTCCCCAGCCTCTCCTGATAAGGTGCTTTAAAGTATGCCCACAAACCCCATCTTAATGGCCTAATCTGATGTAGGTGGCTTGCCCTTTCCAACGATCCCTTCGTTTAATTTCCTCAACAACTGCACTCCACAAAAGCAAACATCCTGTCCCGCTTCCAGAGCCAGATCCCAGCTGTGGCAGGCAGCTGCCAGCAGCACAGGCAGCAGGGGTGCAGGGATAAGAAAGTCGGGTCCAGTCCGTGTTGGGGAGCTCCACCAGCTGTCCTGTTACTGAGCCGGTTCGCTCAGTGGAATGGGCCAGAAGTTACAGCAGTGGACACATGGTTGTAAAATAAAAGTTTTGTAAAATAAAGAAGGGTGGTGGTTCTGCAGCCCTGTACCTATCCTAACCCTTAAGTTGTGGTCCCCACGCAACCCACTAGGAGCTGAACAAACATGCTGTTCATTAGACTTCTGGGTGGTAACAGCAACTGTACAGAAATCTTAAACTTTAATGAAGTCACCTAAATTACACAGTGTAGATACCGGGGGTAGTCACATTCTCACCTACTACGCAACTCTTCCCTGCTTGACCAGCCTCAAGCCCCACGAAACAATATCCAAGATGATGATTCACATCTAACATTTTCACAGCAGTCAGTAGCTTACATTTCTTAACCAAAAGCAGACAAATCTCAACAATCCCTCCTATTAAAATCAGGATTCAATCCCTTTAAGGCACAGTGACACTTCAGTAGCTTGCTGTCTCTTCCAATGAGGAGGACAGTCAACATCCAAAGCTAAATGCAGAGGAGCAGTTGAGGTAAAGCCAAGGCTGCCACCCCTGGAACAAGGGCGGCTGTTCCAGAAAAAAGAAGAAAGCATTTCAAGAAAGAGAAGCACTAATTCTGACAGCACAGAACTGCAGCCATGACACTTGGATCCTCTTTAAAACACATTTCTTTGAAGGTTTTTAAGTGCCACTTATTCTTTTAATAGACATCTAAATCTAGCCCCAGTAATAAAGAATGCTATTTAAATATCTCTTTTCTTGATAAGAATACCAAATCACTGTGGTTTCACTGGAGACAAGCAGGGGATAATGCTCCATTTGCAGAAGATCTCAAAACAACACCAGCTGCCATTTTTAGTACCCCAAAAATGATGCTGCTTCTTGGAGTGTTCCAATACAGCCTTAGCCAAAGGATATTCTCATTCCAATCAATTCCACTTGCTGTATCTGACAAGCTCACAGCTACAGGACACCCATTCCAAGGTAAGGCCCCTGTGCACTGGCCCTTGTGTCCTGACAGCACAGACACATCACGGTACTCACTCTCCCAACCCTGCCTGACTTCGTGCAGTGCTGAACTCCACACCCAATATCCACCACAATACCCAGTGTCACTGCTGTTGTGGCAGAGCACCCCTGAAGATATTTACTCAGCTATGGCCACAGACCCAGTTTTCATAAGAGCAAGTACTCCCTTTGAAAAACAACTCCACAGAAAGAAGTTATGTATCTTGTCTGAACACCACATGCTTGGACACACTCAGGCTTCAAGTCAGCACTGCAGCAACAAAAGTACAATTGTAGTGTTTTTCTCATTTCTGTTGGCTTCCCCTTGTTAGCTGGCACAGGTTAGAGCCTACTCGGTGCCTCACATCAATAACTAATGTTCAAAGTAAAATGAAAAAAAAAAAAAAAAAAAAGGACGTCTTGATCTGCTCACAAGCACAGAGCAAGCACTTTATAATAAAGTCATGTTTATTCCAGGACTCTCTGTGCCTGGGGGGAAACTTGCTTCTGGAAATATTGCACTCAAATATTTTATAGTCACTGCAATACCCCCAATCAAAATTTAGTCCAACCAGCGACACAGAGCATCACAACTGCCCACCCACCTCACGACAGTTCCCAGGCCAGGCTTACTTGTTTCCAGGCGCAACTCACACTGCTGGATACACGGTACCTTTGGGTCTCCCCTCCTTCGAGATCCCCCTGCTGTCCCACCACCAACCCTCCCAACTCACTGAACCAGTGGGTCTGAACATTCAAAAGCCGAAATCAAGGCATTTCCAAGGGCGACTACCTACGGCAGGCACTGCCAACAAGCTCTGACTAGACTGCAGGAGCGAGGAAGAGAATTTGGAGAGCGCAGCGTCTGCTCTGACACATCTGCCCACGGGGCACAGAGAGAATAGAGCCAGCAATGTAAGCAGAGAAATCTTTGTCCTTAGGTGACACTGAAGCAATCGACACATGCCAAGACCGTTGCGCAATTAGTATGTTCTTAATTTTGTACCCTTAGAGAAGCAAGTAAGTGTACTTAATCAACTGAGAATAAAGTAACACAAAATAAAGCAACCCAACTAACTAATTAGTTAAAAGACGCAAAATGGAAGCAAAATCAAGTGTCTAATTATATATCATCAGTTCAAGTGTACAACACACTACAGACCTATTAAAAAAAACCATACCACTTGCTAATTTGATCTAAACAATCCATCTAAACACCGCTGCTGAGTAACACTGATGAGAAAAAAAGAAACTAACACAATGGCTGAAATCTTTCCAGCAAGTTTCGGGGAGGTATTGTCAGTCCTCTGAAGTTAATTGACAAACTTGAACCAAATTCACAAGATTCAAAGCCTCCTCGGAGAAAATTCTAAGCAGCAAAGTTTATTTAAAGACATGACGTCAAAAAATTGAAGTATTTTGAGTTTTCCTCCAACATTCCTAAGAATTGTATATTTCCCAGTATTTATTCCCTAAGCAACATATTCTGCAAAATCATGAAGCCTCCTGAGAAAATGCTGTAGATAGGTATTAATTCATCAGGGGGTCATTTCTTCCATCCCCATTATGCATTTCTTTGTCCTTCAAGCATTGTCCAACATTGACATTGCCAGTCATGAATGCACAATCTAAACATAAACGACTGAAGCTGATCAGATCATTGACATCATCATTTTAACAGCTTAAAAACTCTGCAGTTTTATGGACAAATATCTTAAAGACAATGAAGTTCTGCTGATATGCATCAGAGGAAAGGCCACCTACATGCTTGTCAAATTCCCATTTTTATTCTAACCTGAACAACTGCTCCAGGAAACAAGAATCTGTAGGAAGGTGAGGGAAAGGAAAAAGTAATGGAGCATTTCAGACGATATAAAGTCCCCTTAGACATTTTCCAAATTCAGTTTCATAGAAACTAACTGTCAAATATAAGAACATTTCTGATAAGCTGATTTTGTTTGTTTTTTAATTATAAGTCACCATCACTAATTCAGTAATAACACCTCACATCCCAAATCCTTCTAGCACCAGCACATTTTGCAGAATGTTGCATTTGCAAATACAATGGAAATTATGGTTTTCCTTATAAAAATCAAAGCAATTGTTATGAGAAATAAGGCATTTTCAGTACAGTATACTGAGCCCAGTAAAATTCAGCCCTCGAGTAGGAAGGCAAAAATTTAATTGAATCAGATGGTCTCTTTTTCATTAGAAGCAAAACAGATCCAATATCAGAGTATTTGCCAAGGTATTATCAATAGTCTCATGAAAACAATGGTAAAAAGACTGAGCTTTTTTGAGTTGTTAAAATACAACTATTGACAACTCAAGGAGACTTTAGGGAAGACTTAAAAAAAAAAACATTTTTAGAAATACTCAAGAAACCTTAAGCTGCACTCAACATGCAAGTTCCCATCAAGCCACATTAGCAGTCCTCTAAAAAACAGAATTAACCAAAAAGATGCTTGGAATTCTTTCTGCATTACACAGACCTTCCCATTCCTCAGCAGTCTGGCATCCCAGCTCTCTCTCATGCCTACACTGAAATCCTTCACCCAGCTCTGAGCAGATAGAGCCTAGAGTCAAAACCAAGTCTCCAATGATGCAAGTGAAGAACAACAGGAAGGGCAAACGTACCCTGGTGCAGGTGACCCTACCTACCTCAGCTGAACTCAATTAAACCCACTGCTTTAAGGGCAGAGCTCTATATATACACACATATATAGCAAAATATGACCCAAGGGCTTCATTCTTGGGTGGAAAAACCAAACAGATTTTATTAATTGTTGCTCTGTATCTCAGCATGCCTCTTTCTGGATGAACCCTAGTAGCTGGGATTGCCAACCAGGATATAAAAGGAGATGTTAATAATCTAATAATTCTTTACACCACCTGGAATCCAACACACGCCTCTATCTATCCCACAAAGGTATCTATTACCTCTCTGTTACTCATTCATACCTTGGTATTTCAGCATTAGAGTTGTGCCTGCATTTCAAAGCTCACCATCCCTTCCCCCATAAGGACAGGAGTCAAAGATCTGTGGACAAGCACTTCAAGTCAAACACACCCTTTGCTATTTCAGGCTCTAACATAAGCAGATTACAGCTCAGCTGTGTTCCGTCTGAACTTTTGTTTCTCTCTTGCCAGTGCTGCACTAATTATCCCTGACAAAAGACAGACTTTAATTAACTAGCCATGACCAACTTTTATCTATAAACTCTTTCTTCCCATCCCAGTTCTGCCCCTAAGTAGCTATTAAACACCAAATTTTAGCTGTGACTAATTAGGAGATATTCTTACCACGCAGAGCTAATGCAGGATTCAAACAACGCAGCAGACGCTCAGGTCGTGGGGGCTGCCAGGGATGCCCTGACCATGGGAGAAGCCAAGAAGGACCCCTGCCCACAGGAGAACCTTTCTACAGACCCAGGGTCCCTGTGCTTTTGCAGCAAACACTGTTCCAGGAAGGCTGAGTAGCTGCAACTCGGTGCAATGTGCTTCCCAGTAAATATCAAGACAGACAAGACCTCCGCCTCAAGCTGTTCAGAGGAGAAAGGGAAGATCTTTCCTGACGCCCTTTTATACAGGAGATGTGCAAGCCTGTCTCTTCAGATGTGAGAAGCAAGAGCAGAGACAGCTTCAAAGGAGGAAGAAAGAGTTCTTGGAACAGGTAGCTAAAATGAACACTGAAGGAGAATCTGTAATTTAAATGAAAACCAGGTCGTTGAGCTGGTTCTTTTAACACACCACCTGCTAAGGTGTACTACATAACCCAGAGAAAGCTGTCCCTCAAGTCCACAGCAGAGCACCAGGGAGATCAGGAGATTGCACCTGTAACAGTTTTGCACTTACCTTCTCAACTCTTCTCCTTTAGTGTGGGAGGAGGTGGTCAGGGATGAGACTGGCAGACAGGGAGAACAATCACTGATGCTCTGATTTCAAACAGCACGAGTACTAAAAGACTAAAGCCAAAGCACAATACAGCTTTTGTCCAATTTAATAAGGATGGTTCCCCCTTGCAGTGCACCTCAGCAGGAACAGGACAGCACTCGCCCAGCAGCAAGGAGAGTCAGATATCTACGGCTGGCTTCCAGACCAGCCCAGGGGGTTTAACTCACTGAGCCCAAACAAGAGAAACGACAGGAATAAAGGGAGCAGGAGGCAGGACTGACCTTTCCGTAGCAGCACAAACTTAGGGGCTGTGCCATCAGGCCACAAACTCCCACTGATGTACATCTATAGTACTTTATCTATGCACATGGAGTTGGATCGCAGCACCTCCTTTTTTAATATCACGATGTTTAACTACTTAACCAAGGTGATCCGCCAAGTTCTGTATGGCAAACACTTGTGAAACCATTTCCTTCCCCAACTGCCTACAACCCACTTAGAGAATTATTTGATTTACACCACAAAGGGAATTCAAACATAGCTCAAGAGCAAATAAAACTTCCTGCACCATACACACACAACCTATATAAGATGTGTGAAAGAACATCAGTGTTTTATTATCCTTGTGACTTTTGTGCACT
The DNA here is from genome assembly GCA_038380795.1 of Pyrocephalus nanus. Taxonomy (NCBI): domain Eukaryota; kingdom Metazoa; phylum Chordata; class Aves; order Passeriformes; family Tyrannidae; genus Pyrocephalus; species Pyrocephalus nanus. Next base: position 4,683,288 of record CM076270.1, on the reverse strand, counting down.
CAACACCCAACAGCTGGAAGTTTCTTCAGAAAGCCAGTCAGAATCGTCCCACAAGAACTTCTGAATCACCACAGCAATCAAATATTATTTGAGGGGGTTAACTGGAGTCAGAACATTCAGTTTAGGTTTGAAACAACAAATGCTAATTTTCCAAAACTGATAAGAATTGAGAGGAAAAACTGACTTGAAAGAAACTTTATGTACATAACAATTGTAAGCTCCTTTAATTATATTTTAAAAGAAAACCATAATTGAGAAATTTTTCATTCCCTTCTTTGAGAAAGGTTTTTAGCTAAAGTTTCCCTCTAACTTGATACCATGCTAAAAAGACAAAAATGTAATGCAGCATAAAAAGGGGGTAAAAGAGTGAAACTAAGAACAGATAGGGAAGAAAATTAACTAGAAGTATAGAAATTTGGTAAGTGAAACCAAGGCTGAAGACAAATCAGACCAAAAAAAAAGCAAACAAAGTGAGCTACTTTTTAAAATAAATTAGGAAGGACTGAACTCTAGTAGTGGTATAACCCCACTGGAAAACAGAAGTGAAAACAGGACTAATGATGCAGAAGAAAAGCATTTAATAAATTCTTCCACTCGCATTCAGAAGAGGCAAAAATGCACTTGTATCAAACAGACAGATGAATTATACCCATGGCCACGTCAGCTTCAAAATCTTGCAATTAAGTTTTGATTTGTGCCTTTAAGGAAATGCCTGACCTACTGCCAACAACAGGACACAGTAATGCAGAAGGATGGAGGGGAGACCATGCTGATCCAGCACCAGCAGCTGAGAGGGAAGCAGGATGCCCAGTGCAATTACATCCCATTAGTAAGGCACAGCTTTCAGATAAAACAAGGCAAAGTCAGTGAAGAATTCCAGTAACAAGGAATTGTTCTACATAAAACAGGTCCTGTCAAACAAATCCAAGAGCACTCTCCGTTGAGATTACACCTTTTGTTGGCACGACTGCCGCGTTAGCACACGTGTATTCTTCAGCCAACGTCTGACTTGGTACCACGCAACACTGATAAAAGAGCTCACACTCAGTCAAAATGAAATATCTCCACTGTACGAAGAGCTGGCCAATGAACTGATGGTGGTTTAATCTGGGAGCTGATAACACCGTGTGTGAATCAGCCAGTGGGCACAGACATGCCCCGCTGCCTGACACATGGCACGCCAGCAGGATTCAGTAGCCCTTTGAAAGACTTTTTTATGTGGTCCCAGGGCCAGCAAGGCTTGAACATTAAAGAACAGTAAGAACCAGTGAGCAGAAGCAGAAGCCAGGCAAATCAGAGTTGGGCACAACATTAGAAATGAAAATCCAAAGATTAGCTACTGGAGTAGATGGGATCAGCCAGGGGAAGTGAGCAGTATTTCCTCTTCTTATGGAAATATGACTTCATGTGCTCACCAGAAATATAAATTACAAGTAAGCCAGGATAACTTTACCCTTTCTAAAAAAGAACTTACTAAATTAAGCATATGCTGTACTGCCTCCTGACAATTTTATTAGCTTGCAAAGACCTAGTTGGCATTTGTAAAGAAACCGTTTTCGTCCCCCTTACCCAGAGCAAGTCAGCCTTTGACAAAGTCCTCCTACAGATACAACATAATACCCTAAGCAGAAGGAAAGTGGTTATTGCCCTCTTGCCAAGCTGCCAGGAATCCTCCTCTGGGAGAGGCTTACAGAGGTACCTGGAGTACACACAGGCGCTGCTGCGAGTCTTGTCAAGTGCTGTGCTGGGAAACCCCCAGACACCTGCAGAGCACTAATAAGACTTCTAGTCCAGCCTCAACTGAAGCAAGCTCCAAACAAGTATCTCCAGTCTGTGTCTTGTTTTCTCAGCTGCAAAATGGGGATAATGAAATACATCGCCTCTGTTAAGTGCTTTGGTCTCCACCGAGGGAAGGGGAACCATCATCATACTGGTTATTCACCCATGTTTATTTAATGATTTCCTACTAAAACTGACAGCCTGTCCCAGCCAGTAATGGCAATTATCAGTTCATAGGATCTGTCTGACTGTCCACACTTTACACTGCAAGTTTTTTCATACTGACCTTCCCAAATTAAGAAATGCTTAGCAGTTTGAGGGCAAGACTGAAACTAAACCACCATTAAATAAAGCCCCACGGATCGCTTCTGCTGTGCTCCTGGCCCTGTCAACCTGCCACAGGTCCCCTGTACAGCCCAGGGATGCTCCCTCTGTCCCATTCCCAGAGAGGTTCTTCCACTCAGCTCCTTGTCCCCCCACCAGCACTTTTACCCCTTAAAGCTGAGTTAGTTCTTGTTGCCCACATTAACTTTTCCCTTGCCACAGCAGGCTGAAATCCCATCAGAACAATAAGATCAGCTCCAACATACTTTGCACCAACTCAACCCCAATTGAGCAAGTGGCCACAATGCAAGATGCCATTCCCAGTCGTTTCATTAATTCCCGAGCCACTGACTTTTTAAATTAAAAAAAAAAAAAAAAAAGAAAACACCCAACACCAAAACCCACTTTTAAGTGCACTGGCTTATTGTGATTTTTAATTAGCGACAGGATTTCAGATAGTGCACACCCATGGCCCCAAAAGGGGGGTGAGGGGAGTACGTGTATGTGCTTGTGAAACTATTGTTCCTCCGTCAATACAGCTCATCCTCCAGCCCCATCCAAGTTCCCAGCTGCCCAGTCACACAACTTTAAAAGTCAACAGCTGGGTGTTTTATAACCCTGGAGAACTCCCAAGCCAATCCTTACATCGCTGGCAAGGAGCCCTGGCCAAAGCCTGAGGACCCTGCAGGGACTGTTCCCGCCCCACCACGCTGTTCACCTTCCTCCTTCAGCCGCCTGCTCACAAAGGCAAAGTCCACACTCACAAGCCCTGCACAGTGTTTTGTAAGCAGTGATAGAGGCAGCAGGACTGAATTGCATTGGGCAGTGGCTGGGATCCAGGATCTGCAACCATCTGGAAGTTTGCTTGGCTTTTGTTTCCATCTGCATGATGGATGGAAACAAGCTCCCAGTTCTTCTGCATTAACATAAAGACAATTAAAACAACTTTCCCCCCCAAGTAGCTCAGAAATGAAAGCAAATCACACAAGCTTAAATGAGACAGTGTTGATAATATATTTAAGTAAAACCTGCCTCTTTGGAACAAAAAAAAAAAAAAAAAAAACCAAAAAAAACCACCAACCAACACAAAACAAAACCACCCCAAAACAAAAGCTCAGTTCAATCACAGAAAACAGCTTTGTCAATAAGTTCCTGTGACTCCTATGGCAGAGGAAAAAAGCTCAGATGAAAGCCTGCAGAAGGACTCACTGCATCCTTCTTTCTCCAAAGAAACATTAACTTCTGTCTGACACAAAAGCATTTCTGTTGAGAGAGGGAACACCACAGGTCAGTATTAAAGCAATTTCAGTGTAGCTACCAAGCAATTAGCTGGATAATACCTTCTCTATATGCTGATTTTTCCTTTTCCAGAGTTCTGGTGCAAGCACAACTACTCATTTGTCATTTCTACAGCCACTTCTGAAGTTGCAGGTGACCCAATTTAGAGTTTCCTTTTCTCATCACCGAAAGCACTTCAACTTTACCACTGCACATTTCTTCACTAATTTATTTCACTTTTTTTAAAGCTTTTTTTACCTTGTATTTCAGCATAACTTCCACCTTCTATCAGCAAATATAAATCCAGATATTTTGAGGTTTATATATTTAAACTCCTATTTGTATAACTCTGATCTTGATACTTGTTTTTCTTAAGCCAAAGCATAAACAAAATTTATCTTGCATTCTGATTTTGCTTTGAAGCCTGGGATTATCCTAAAGCTAACATGCTCCTTCCTAGAGATTATCTTTAGCAGAGTTTTGGATACAAACCTCTGGCCTTTACTCCGATAAGTGATCCACCACTTTCACAAAGTGGTTTTGGAAAGCACCTTTATTGTTTGACCTGATGTTCAAAGCTCTTCAAAAGCTGCCCATCTGCTTTCCTGAAACTATGTTAAGACCTTCTATTAAATAAAAGTACCAGTAGAAGGACATAGAAATGAATTTCCACCATGACTGCAGCCTTACTGAAGTTTCTCCACCAGTACTGTCCAGCTCTGCACACACATAACTTCCGATGCAAGCAGACTTGGGAAAAAAAATTATTTTTATTATGTCAATTCATTAAAAAATAAGGATCAGGTTTACCTATGTTGTTGCTGCTGCAATGAATGCCTACAGTACTTTCATCACACGATATTCCATCTTTCCTTTTCTGTTCTCCCACTTCCTTGAAATCGCTCTGCCACTTGTACACTCCTTATTCATATCAGGGAATGCTACAGCCATATACTCTTTGATATCCTCACATAAAGCCCTGCACATTAAAATTATTGATGTCTTTCTGCTTGCCCTAAGATGGCTCCTGTTTGGATAGCTGGGCTGGTTTTGGACTGACCTTATTGATCAAATTCTCAAAAAGTTCTTATTTACTGACATCTTGCATCCACGCGTTCATCCAAGCCAACACCAGCTTTTGGCTTAAACAGCCCTGTACGCCTTCACACTGTTTACCTCTCTGATGGATTCAGAGATACTGAAGTTCATTGGAACGTTCTTCCTGTTAAATATTTCTCCATCTCATCTTACGAGAAGGGCTTTCTACACTTCCAGTCATGCCTGTAACCCCCGCCCGTAACTCCACCACTTCAAATTTACCCATCTTTCACTAACGTGGGTGAACAGAATGCACACGTTTTCCAAAAGAAGTCCCAGAAGGACTCGCAGAATAGTATTAATCTCCCTTCCCATCTCTATTAAAAGCAAAGTAAAAGCCCCTCCCTTTGGAGGGAGGGATGATGGAGCCTTTTTTCATGGCTGTATCACCACTAACAGACCACGCTCACGCTACGGCCAAGCACAGCAAGTAGCTGCACAGCAAAGTCTCCATAACTGCTTTAAGGAACCCCAGTGCTAACATTGATCACCGAGGTCAGCAAGAGATGATGCTGACAGAAAAACAAAGAAAACCTCTGTCTAATATACTAGAAGTGATAAAAATGGTATTTTTCTGTTTTCTTCCTCCCAACTGTGCATTTTGCATGCAAGGAGAGAAGAGTTGTTGCTTCCCCCTCCTGCCTGCCAAACCCCTTTGCATTTTTCAAAAATGCACAAGTTGAATATTGCAAAGTATTTTCTGCAAAAAGTAGGGATGTGCAAAAATCCTAAATCGCTGCTACTTTATACAGTATGTAGCTAATATAAAATGCTCGCTGAAGAACCAGTCAAACCTACTTCAAAGTTTTTGAGGAAAGTCAGCTTGTTAAATTTTCTTCATTTGAATCACCTAACTTTTGCATACAGCTCCCTCAAATTGCTTTGCAGTAGGATCAGTGGGAAGAACAGTCCTGGCAGGGGGCACAGGCAGCACCTCACTGCACCCCTGCCCGAGCAGTGACAAGGCTCCTTGCCCAGCCATCCTGGGCCCTTCAGGGAAACACCACACCACACTTACACCTCACTGCTCCACGGAGCCAGGACACTTCAAATAAAAAATGTATATGTATGTAATTCATGGGAAATAACTAACTCTCCTGGGGGCAGAACAGGAGGCAAGTTCACAGATCCAATCTGCCATCCCCATATACTTTCTAACGTGAGTTACAAAACCTCTTCTCGCCGTGTGAGGTTAGTCCAGGCACCGGGCCAAGGCTTTGCATTTCCCTCCCAAAGTGAAAGGGCAGATCTCCCACTGCCACGTCGCTAACCCAGAGCCGGAAAGCAGCACCTCATCCCTGCCCAGCACTGCCCAAAGCTTTGCAGCTGCAGTGAAACCACGTCACTGCTGGTAATGAGACGATACCAAATCTGCTCAAAGGTGGTATTATTGCCGCTCAAGTAGACTCAATCATGTAAGGGAGCATTTTATTATATTTGCTTGTATTTCACTGAGAGGACGTCACAATATTAAACTATGGCAGGGCCACAAATAATACAGTCGATCCACTTGCAAACTATTTCCTTCATTATTATTTTCCATGTCCTCACATATCTATATTTTCTACCTCCCAATTCTTACATGTCAGAAGATACTATAACCACTTCTTTACTCCCTTTTGTCCCCTTGCACTAATGCAGCAATTGAGAATGTACTGAAATCAATATATTATAGTCTAGAAAAAGCTAAGGAAGGAAGATAGGAATAGAGAACTAAGGAATTACTAAGACAAGCAGGGACAAGACCGGAATAATCTAGAAGGTCTGAAAAACTGAAAAACTTCTCACAGCAACTTTTTAGAGCACAATATCATCCTGTTTGACTGCATGATCAACAAATGCCAAAAGGAAGTGAAACCGTTGATGTCTAACTTCGGAGTTTTATATCCACAAATACTGCCTTTACAGTAACATAGCAGCTCTCACACATCCACTGAAGCAACCTATTCAGACGCACAAAAATTCAAGTGTAGCCGCCTTGTTCGCTACATAGATTGTGGTTACAGAAGTATCTGAACTAGTTGACTCTAATGTTTTATCCAGAAGCGGCTGCTGTGGAAGAGATCAGAGACCCTTTTGGTGGCACTTGGTAGGATTGCCTAATTTCCACCACATCACCATTTCCTGCCCACTGAACAAGGCAGCTGGAACAGCTGGACAAGCACGTCCAGTTCTGTTAAGCAAGAGGGCAAAGGGTAAAGATAAAACACCACACACACACAAGAGCTTGTAGAGAGAAGACACTTAAATTAGGTAACAAGCCCATTCCCCTCCATTTCAGATAACCTCACAGTCGTGGGTGTACAGTGCCCTGAATGCTGCCTGCAGTGCTCACTGACCTGAGGGACAGGCTTCAAATCAACAAAAAGTTTGCACTCTATGTCTAACAGAGTCACAGAGGATGTTTATCTTTTGTGCAGTCCCTGAAAGCGCCAGCGAACGTAACAAGCAATAATAAAGATATGTAAGAGCAGCATATGGAGTTGCAAAAATAAATATGCGCAGGGAAGAATCAAACAAGTTACTTCTGCCACCAGCTGACATACACAAAACACGGATTAAGGCTTGGATTATAGACTCATGAAGTGGTTTGGGTTCAAAGGTACCTTACAGATCATCTAGTTCCAATCCCCTGCCATGGGCAGGGACACCTTCCACTAGACCAGGTTACTCCAAACCCCATCCAGCCTGGCCATGAACACTCCCAGGAAAAGGGCATCCACAGCTTCTCTGGGCAACCTATGCCAGGGCCGTACCACCCTCATAGTGAAGAATTTCTTTCTAATATCTAAGCTAAAACTGCCCTCTTTAAGTCAATTTTCTCCAGTTTTACATCAAAATCTACAAAACTTTTGGTTTATTAAAAAAAAAATCCCAGAATTCCTCTTTAGCCATACGATTTCTTGTGTATCGGTTATAGTCAGCTATGAATAACGTAACCCACATGTTCAGTAGCAAGTCCTGTACCAGTGTGGTTCTAGACCTTCACAAAGCAAAACTGGAACCTATGATCTAGCAGCAAAACACTCAGTGAGCCAAATGCTGCTTCCTTGTTATGGCACTTTAACTTCCCAGGATGGCAGGAAGAGTTTAAAGCCACAGAGTACTCTGCAAGAATCATAAAACAAGACATAACCTGTGTCTCTGGTGAAATCCATAGGATATTTCTTACTTCTGAACATAAGACACTATTACCTCAACAACATTTAAGTTAACCACAATGTGATATACAAAGTCATTTTGGTTTGATCCTTTAAGGTTTCTCTTTTGTTTCTGTTTGTTGCTTTGAGGTCCTGCTGAGCCAAAATGCAATTTAGTTTTATAACAAATAAACCAAAAGAAGAAGGTACAAATAGACAGTTACATAATGAGGCACTATGGGTATGAACTACCTCCTTGAGTGTAAACAAAACACAGAAGTATCACAAAATCAGGTTTCACTTCTGCTTATGCTTGAGAGTGACTTTCACCAGTGTTACCTAAGATCAGGAAAGCATTCACAGTAACCTAAAATCACTAACTTCTGATTAGGGAACAGTGAGAAAATGACTGTGTCAAACAAGCTGACTTATGAACATATCAGCTTATACAATGAATTGCTATATAAAATTTAACTCTTTGTCCTCAAAACAGCCAACATACATTTCCTGCCAGTACAAAACAGGGTTGAACTCTTCAAAGCAGAGCTGACAGCCTGCAGAGTCACAGTGCACGAAGCAAGTAGGGCTCATTCTTTTGGCTATCAAGTCATTTTGCACTTATCCAGAACCTCAAGTGTTGGTTGACTCCAGAATTTATACAGGAGATAATTTGTGACACTGGTGACGTTTTCTTTCCTCCTTCATACCACATAAAGGTCACTCATTTACGAGGAGACAACATATGCACATGTTCATACATCAACACAGACATCGTGAAGCACCATTCTCTCTCAACCCTATGAATTACAATAAATTTAGATTTATTTTTCCATCCCTTTCCCATAAAAACCACTAACCTACCCACAGCTCAGCCTGCTTCTGGGTAACTCTTCAAGCTCTCCACAGAATATTTGTAGCTCAACTCCTTCCAATGACAGCCAGAACAGAAGGCACCTCACTGCATTTCCCATCTCTCATTTCCTTCCCTATAATTTCTCATCCACAAACGCCCTTATCAACCATGTCAGAAAACTTCTGACCCATTCCTCAGAACCAGCTTGTGAAGATGACCATGGACTTTTCTTCTCCCTCCATGGCTGGCTGGCAAATATCAACAATGCCTCAAGATATGATCCAAAAGGCAGTGCCCCACGGTCCTGTCAGATCAGACCCCTTAAACTCTTCTCAAGTACTTGGTGACCACATCCCACAGGATTCCTGGGTCGTTTGGAGCCAAGATACAGCCACCTTGGCTGCAATGCTGGGCACACCCCCACTACACATGTGGATGGACATGTTCCTCCCATCCAACAGCCTGGTGTCCACATGCCTGCACTTTTAGTCATGCCAAGGCCACATGTCACACCCACTGCATGAACAAGAGCATGGAGTCAGAAGGAAGAGGACAGAAGGGAATGCAGTGTCCCACAAACACAGATCTGCTGCCCCTCCCTCGCCCACATCTGAAGCATTCAAGAACGGCCAGCAGAGAGCAAACACTGCGCCAAATTAAGTGCTGTGTCTCTGGTTGCTCAGTTCCCCACACACACGGGTTGTCAGATGGTGCTGGCTGCTCAAGAGAGGTTCTGCTTCTACAACACCAAATGCTGCGCCCTGAGACTCCGGTCTGGAGTGTGAGAGCAGGAGCAACCTCACTGCATGGCTGATGATCACCTTCAACAGCTGCCCAACCAACAGAACATAAATCAGACAGAGACATAACTAAAAGGAAAATCCTATCACTCTATCAGAAATCACGGGTGGCCAATGAATAAGTGTGCTAAATAAAGGATGGGCAAGTGGGACACTGAGAAAAACAGAAGACCTACAAATAAAAAAAAAAAAACAAACCTCATTAAAGCAGAAGCCAATTCTGTAAAAATCCAAAGTAAGAAAAAGTTGTTTTCTTTCACTTGCTTTTCTTTGAGCTGCCACAGCTTCTAACACTTTCCAGCATGAGAAAATAAAGACTTGTTGCTCTATCCTCCCCAAGGCAGGCTTGGAAAACAAATTTCCTAGTTAACCTGCCAAAGCAGAAGATGTGACAGCAGCCGAGTGTCCCTCTGCCCTGCTCAGGAGATGACTCAGTGGAAATCAGCCCTCAAGAAACGTGTTGTCATCCTTCAGTCAGTGCAACCAAATAGGAACAAATTCCTCACCTTAAAAGCCATGGCTTCCAAGGTAGCCACAGTTCAATACAACATTGTATAACAGAGGAACAGCACCAAAACATTCTGGTGAAAAAAACCCAGCTTATTTTCAACCCCTTTTTTCAATTTTTAATACAATTAATAAAAATGCATCTACTTTAATGAGATTACAAAAGTCACTTCCTGAGAGCTTTAAAGTAGCACAAAAGAACAGGATCCTCACGTGTGCTAAGTACAGTGAAGTAAGAACTGGGGAAAACAAGACCACCATTTCAATTGTTCAAGCCAAACAAATACACAACTCAAAGCCAAACACCAAACATAATCTGTCTGCTACAAGAACAGAGGAACACACACGTGCATGTGTGCAACTGGGTCTCAAACTTGCATCCAGTTCAAATACTTCTAAAAGCATCAGGTACACGGTACATCCCCATTTGCCTTATCTTGTCACAAAAGGAGGAATTTTTTCCACTTTCCACTTCAGTCTAATCCATTATTCTTAGTACTTTACATCAAATAAAAGACAGGATACTGAGTCCCCCCTTTACACAGTCAGTCAAGCCCAAGCTGTGCTTTTGCTTTTCAAACTCACTGCTTCTATCAGTACTTATAGACAAAAAAAGCACTATTTGGGCATTATTTACACCAAATAATCCACCAGCTCTGCAATTCCAACTGGGTCCCTTGTATTCTGTTAATTTATTTTAATGAAGTGATGCTTCTGATTGCCATACATTTTGCTGGTAACAAGGGACATTGACATCAATTTTTTTCCTCTTCTGTGAGTTGGCATTACTTGATTCCCCAAAAATCCTGGCTGACCTGAAGGAAACCTACTCAAGGCTCTCATTATCCACAAATGCTATCATCTTTTTTTCTCTGCTGCATTATTCCACATCAATAAATACATAAGGAGCAGAGCAATGCATTATACTGAGTAACATACCCAGATCAGTTCAAGCATAAGGTCACTTATCTTACATGAAGTGCCATTGAATAGGCACAAACTTCCATAATAAAAGGTAATTTAGAAAGTGGAATAAATTCTAGCAACTAGCTACTCTTACACTAAAGAAAAATCGTAAGGTGATCCTGAAACAAATCAAGGCAACTCTGCTCCTACGCTGTTTCTGCTATCAAGGTCCAAAACAATCACATCATCTTCACTGTAGCACTGGGTTTGACTAAAGAGTTGTGCAGAAATACTTGGGGCAAAGGATAACGCTGGGATATGGGTTATAAATATTAGCATTTTATTAGTGGCAGAGTGGGGAACAGAGAGCAACCATGTAAAATTGACACAGCTGCATCAGAGGCCCAGAGAACCTACAAACTAAGCAGAACACATTGATTTTGCTAGTTTGGATTAAAAGCGTGGGGGAAATCTGTCCACAACATCCCAAGGACCTCTGAGGGTGGCAAGGGTCACCTAAAATTGTTGCTTATTTAAGTTTTTATTAATCTCTTGAGAGCAATTTCTTCTTCTCTCTTCAAAGTATTCCATATGAAACACTCCTGAAAACATGAAGTATACGTTTAAATACATATATACACACATACACATGGTCTATTATTAGAGTCCTTTGCAAGGACCTAATAATAGAAATGTCCATAATAACGTATAAGGCAATGATAAGAGCCTGGGATGTAAAGCATGCTTTAAGGTATGTGCATTGCTGCCACAGAATTGCTATACACTAAGTCAACACAGAGAAATCATGCAAGCCTATCACCTTCATCTTCAGGTGTTTGCTTTCAGTTATTCTAAATCTAACAAATAAAAACCAAACCACAGCAGCGGAAACTCTGCTCCTGAACCCATCTTGTCATTCTACTGAGTAGCTTCTAGAACTAGGAGCAGATGCCAGAACAAGCAAATGCCACGTATCAGTATTAGCTGCAGTTTTTGTTCTCTTAAAAAAAACCAAAAAACAACAACAAAAAAACACATGCTTAATTACCCAGGATTGTTTGTTGCTTCATATTATACATAGCTGCACGGTTTACTAAGCAGAGTATCCACATGGTAACTTTCAGTATATCACAATTATAAACTGTCACCACTAGAAAAACAAATAAAGAATGTTTCTTTTACAGTTGGTGTTGCATTTGGCTTTTTGTCTGTTATCTGCTAACAAACACCACAATTTAATTGTAAACAAAGGATTCTTCAGATCAAACGCAGAAAGTATGTCACTGGAAAAGCCCTGTGTTTTAACCTCTAAGCTCAGGGAAAGCCATCCTTTCCCAATTACAAGCACCACAAAGATCTGCTCAAAGCTGCACTACCTGGGACCTCCAGGGAATATTCGTGCTCAGGAACAGATCTTAACACAGACGATGTGTTCCTTGTGTACTTGCTCAACTGCGCCGTCATTTTTCATCCAGAGCAGAGCACAGATTTAACATCAGCAGCAGCATTTCTGAAAGGCAACTCATCTCTCCCAACACTCTTAGAAATTCCACAATAAATCACGTTTAATTAGTTTGTGCCTTTTTTTTTTTTTTCCTGGCTGTCTGGAATCCAACAGAGAGGGGGCTTCCAACTTTAATTTTGCAAAGAGATGCTCAGAATAAACTGATAGAAAATACAAACCACCACATCCCCACTGGAAGCTGTTTGGAGTTATCTGCTCGCTGACACACCAGCATTCCTGCCTGTAGATGGCCTGTTACCGTTGTGTATCCAGCGGCTCCTATTTCCACTGCCTTGTTTGAAGAACTTCCCTCTTCCCACATACCTTCCATCTCCAGGGACGGATCACACAGGGACACTAAACCTTGCCCGTAAACAACACGAGTTTTGATACTCCTGTTTCCAAAGGATCCTCCACCACTCCACGCCGCTGTTCAGTGGCACGGAGACGATCGCCGAGGCACAAACCCTCTGGGCAACGCTTGAGAAACTCTTTGCCTCGCTGGTGTTTTGCACAGCTGAGATTTACACAGGGCTCTGCTGGCTGCCTCTGCTATTTATTTTATTTGCTGTACACTAAAGGCTACTGCAAACAAATGGGACTTCGATAACTTGTGGCATGTAGCACAAACCCATCCCAGTGTGCTGGGACACTATTTCCAGACTCAACAACCCGATAACCACCTCCTCGGTGGAGAGATAGGATGCTCTCCCAGGGCGTCCCGAACTGCCACTCACGCTGCTCACAGAGGTCACTCCACCTACCCTCATGACTTTCCTTTTGAGGGGAGCGGTAGACTACACTGAGAAAAGCACTGTGGAGAATAATTTGTTTTATTCAGCTGTGTTTGGGCTCTGGGCCTTTTATGTAATTATACGTATTTAGTAAGAATTAAGATCCTCACACTACAAATATTTATTCATACTGTAAACTTTGGTTCTGCACTAGCACTCACCAGACTGACAACTTACATTTTTGAGGGAAAAAGACAATTATAGTCATTAGAAAGTTCATGAATACAACCACGCACGTGCAGAAGTTTGCTGCATCATCTGTATATATTTTCTTGCACAGATTTATGAACTGCCTAAGTTTGACTGCCCTTAACTGCTTCTCTCTCTCAAAGGACTTAAAAAATCTACAAAGTGAAGAGAAAAAAACATAAATTCTCTGCTCAGAAAAAGTTATAATAGAGAAATCTTCTTTCAGTTCACTAAAAACCACATATAGAAAAAAAAAAGGCATCAAGATAAATGCACTTCAGATTGGAAGTTACAGACTTTTCGGAGAGTAAAGATAAAATGTTTGCAGTATGGTGTTACAGCTCTGAGCTTCTTGGCTATAGCAGAATATCAGCTTATTTTGGCTGCTAACTTCATTTCTTATCCTTTGGCCAACTATAGGCTAACAGTATGAAAAACCCCTCTTAATGCTGTCCCAGCAGTGACATTAAACCCAAACCAGATGAGCCCCAATGGTTCAGGAATAAAATTTAAAAAATAAAATGTAAAAAAAAAAATCGAAAAATATATTAACTTCTACACAGACTTATCCCTGAGCTTCATTATAATCATAAGAGCAGCTAAAAGATACAGAACTGGGAAGAACAATACACGGCACTTCTGGGGCAGCAGACGTTTCTGCCACAGCAGGGTCCCGATACAACCACAAATCACAACTGCTTTAAAACTAACGAGAGGGAACCACAAAGTGCTGAAGATTAAGAGAAAAGCACTAACAGACTGCTTCTGTACGAGACCCGAAATGACCCCAGGAACACTGCCAAGAATCATTTTCTTACTGGTAGCACCGGCAGCATATTCTCTTACAGCTGAGAAAGACGCACAGGTGGTAGGTGGGCGAGACCAGCAGTGGACAGGGCGAGAGGAGCAAGATGCCTCCACCCAGGAGGCAGCCCACTGCCCATTCCTGAGGTTTATGGAAGCGATGCCCTTATCTGGATTTCCAGCCAAGCACACATTGTGTCATCCACGTCCAGACCAGCCGCTCCCCATCGGAATGGAGCTGAGCCCCAGACCAGGGCAGGCATCGAGGCACTGCCAGGCCTGGCAGCCTCAACCTTTTTTAAGCAAGCTCTGCTGCAAACAAAGTTGAAAGATATGGTTCTACACTTGAAAAATCCGTAGAAGTCTGAAATCCCATTACCTAGCACATTGTTAAACTCGAGTTAGACTGGTTTGGCACCTTTCAGGAACGTACTAGCTGAGCCCCGGGTTCCACAGGGTAGTGGTTAGGGGATACAGCAGATGTGGTCAGGAGACAGGGAACTGGGACACGTGAATCCTCTTCTCACAAATGTAGCAAGGAGTTCAAACAGCAAAGAGAGAAAACCCCAAGTAAACAAAAACCAGACGACAAGAAACTCCAATCTCTCCCTCCCTCAGTTCCCCCATCCGTGATGGGGTAACTACCACTTTAAGGAGTTAGACCAGTACTTTTAGATACTCAAAGGACACAAAGAAATGCAAATGAAATACAAAATTACTAATATGGAGAGAGGCAGGCTTGCCCCGCGCCTTCTATTCTACAAATATAGATGGGATAAATGGTTTGTTACATTTAACTCCAAGCCGCGCTACCTTCGCCAAAACCTTATTTAAATAGAACATTTCTGAGAACCGGGAAAGGGGGGAGGGATGCAGCTGTGGTCTTAACCTAAGAGAGGTTAAGCTTTTAAAAAGAGTTGTTCTTTTTTTCGCTCCGTCTGCTGGTCGCATGCCATTTTAAAAAGGTGTCTGGCAGGCAAAATAAAAAGTTTCCAGGGCTTTCCTTCCCAAAGCCGCCTCTGCCAGGAGCCGGGCGGGGAAGGACGGGGCCGGGAAAAAGACGGTCGCGCCTTTCTCCGGCTTTTTCCTCCAACGTACCCGCTGGATCCAGGCGTTTCGGAGGCGGAGGAGCCCCCCCCGCCCCGGTTCCTCCACCTGCCCGCACCCCGGGCCGGGGCAGAGGGGCCGCCGAGCGGGGCGCGGCTGCGGCGGGCACACACCGCACACACCCGCGGTGCCGCCGGGCCCCGCCAGCACCGGCCGCTCCCGCAGCGACCCCGCGGGCGGGCAGGGAGGGCGGCGGCGATGACAGCGGCGGGGCCGGCAGCCCCCCCGGGACAGCCGGGCGGTGCTGGAGCGCCCGTCCCGCCGCCAGCCCCGAGCGGGGCGCGCCGGGGCCGCTCCCGCCCGCCGGGCGCTCCCCGAGGCGGGGGGAGCCGGAGGGGGCGCGCACGGAAACTTTGCACCGAGCGCGGCCGCGGTCCCGCCGCCGAACAAAAGAGCCGGGACCGGCGGCGGCGCCGCGGGGCGGGGGACGCCGCTCCCGGGCGCTCCGAGCCGAGCGGAGCCGCGGGGCTCCCCCACCACCACCCCCGCCCAGGACCCGCTTCCCCCGCAGCGCCGCCGCGTCCTTACCTGCGGGAGGGCGGTGCGGGGCGCCGGGCGGCGAGTCCCGGTTAGCTGGAGCGAGTGCCGGGAGGGCTCGGCGGGGATTCCGCCATGTCAGTGATGTCGGCACCACATGGGGCCCCGGCCGGCCCACGCTACCGCGCACTCTGGAGTAGCGGCTCCCGCCGAAAAGGCGGCCGAGGCGGGCGTGGGGCGCCGGCCCGCCCGCTCCCGCCCCCGGCCCGCGCCCGCCCCGCCCCGGGACGGCCCCGCCGCCGCCTCCGCCCGCCGGGGGCGGGCGAGACCAGAGGGGCGGGCGCGGCCGCTCCGCTCGGCCCCCCCTTCCCCTCACGTCGTGCCCCGTCCGCCCCGGGTCCCTCCCGGTTCGCTCGTCGTTACTTGGAATCGCGGAATAATGGAATCACCGAGTCATAGGAAAGGTTGGGAGAGACCTCCGAGATCGCCCAGTCCAGCCGCCAACCCCGCAGTACCGTCGTAAGCCCTAAACCACCTCACCCAGACGCCTCTTGAGCACCCCCAGGGATGGTGACTTCACCACCTCCCCGAGAAACCTATTCCAAGCCTGACCACCCCAACAGCGAAATTTTTGTTTTTTTCTAACAACTAATCTGAACCTCCCCGGTCTCAGCTTTGGGCCATTTCCTCTGGTCCTCTCACTGCAGGCATGGCAGAAGAGATCGGCCGTCACCTCACTACAGCCTCCACTCAGATAGTTGTGGAGAGCAATGAGATCCCTTCTGAGCCTCCTCTTCTCGAGACTGAACAAACCCAGCTCTCTCAGCCATTCCTCCTAAGACATGTTTTCTAAACCTTTCCCTTAATACTGAATATCACCCCTGGGCCATACATCACCCACTCAGCCTCCTCCTGCCCACCCAGTGGCCCTGGCCACCCTGGCAAGCAAGAAAAAAAATCACCCTGGTGGCTGTGATGGACATTGTACCAGTCATCACCAAAATGCTGTTTCTGAGGGGGAAGCCCCTCATCGAAGCAGTTTCAGGCTGGGTTCAGTGTGTCAGAAGACCAGGGCTTCTACATGTTTCCCCTCTTTAGTATCTGCTGTAGGTTGCCCACGCTCCCACCAGTGTGGTCATTCCTGTGTTCCCATTAGTTAGGAGTGAGCAGAAGAAGCTCTAGGCAATGTTTTCTGAGGCTAAAGAAATGTTCTGACTTATTAAACTGTGCAGCTCTAAAGAAGAGGAATTTATCCCCTGCCTCTGGAAGAGAGCTCTGAAGAGCTATGGTGGTCATTCACCTCTCAACACTGCATCCAAGCCATGTGGGAATCATGACTGGAGCTTTAATCTGGTTACAGGAAAAGCTTAAAATAGGACTCAGCCTCACCCCCACCACAGATCACAGCCACGCTATGAAGGGCCTTTTGATTTGGCCTTGGTCCTTTGGGTAGCCAACCTCCCTCTGCAGGAGTTCATTGCTCACAAGTCCTGTGCTCTGCCTTCTCTCCATTGCTATCTTTGTCAGTGTTATTTTTCCTGACAGCTTTTGTCATTGATTGATCCACTTTATCCACCAGAGCAAGGTTTCCTTTCAGAAACTGGAAAACCCTTGGGAGTCTGAGGCAGCCCAGGTATATTTTCATCAGCTTCGATTACAATATCAATAGAAACATTTTTCCCATAGGACTCCTTGATGTTCTACTTCTCATTGAAACACTTTTTGGCATAAAAGCTCTGTAAAACCAAAGCATCATGGCCAACTAGGCTGGGTTTGGTTTTTTTTTCTACATGACCAAAACAGAGAAAAATGAAAATAAAGTTATCTGAAATAGATAATTCCTACGAAAATAACAAATAGGCATTTTCTCATGGGAAAGATTTTTCAAAGTGAAATGGTTGGCCAGCACGAAGTATTGTTTGTCGTTAATTGCAAAAACTTTTGTAATGCATAAAATCTAAAAGTAGAAAAATGTTTTGTTTTATTAGTGACCCAAAACACGCAGACTTTTTGATGGTCCTGGATGGAGTTACAGAGCAGATGAGATTAATTTATTCACTAGGGTGGTAAAGCCTTTACTTGGTCTCATAGACTGTTTTGTGAAAAAAAAAAAAAAAAAAGATAGAGAAAAGGGACAGTGGTGTAGAAAGGAAAAAGAGAATCACTGACTTGAGCTGGAAAATTAAAAAAAAAAAAAAAAAAAGGATAAAATTTAAATTGAGGAATAAACAAGCTCAAAAGCAGAGAAAGCAAAATGAAGAGAAATAAAGAAGAGGAAGGAAGTGGAACCACAGGACTGATTTTTATCTTTTCTATTCAGTGGGCCAAAGGCTGTGTCCTCATTTGGAGAGCCAAAACAGGGGCCCCAGGCATGAGGACATTTCCATGCTCACCTGGAATTGCAGAAGTGGGCAGACTCACAGAAACTAAAGCAAGGCCATCCTGGGCCTGGAGCAAATGCTGCCTTCTCCTTAAAACTCTTTCTTTTCATCCCTGCTGCCCTGATGAACTGGGAGAGCAGATGGTGAACAGCAACCATAGACAGATTCAATGGAGGTTGGGCATGGCCAGGAACCCATGGAGAATGCAAGGGAGAGTGAAGCAAGGATCGCTTTTCATCAGGGAGTTCCTACATAAATAACAGATAAAACTATTTCTTTAATGGTTTACTCCCTGAGCCAGCTCATCTAGGAAGAACATTAATCAGACCAGGAGGAAATGTCTTTTGCCTCTGAAAAAGGAAAAGGATTAGGTTTAGTGGTGACACAGCAGGGACAGACAAATCACGCTGGAGAAAATGACTGACCTAAACTATAATCCAAAAAAATACAGACCAAAGCCATGAACTAACTTTTCTGTTTTGATGAGTCTGGGTTTTTTTCCAATAACACACATATTTATCTTTTATCACAGTGAGATCTCTCTGTTTATTCAGGAAGCCAGTGGCGTCAGAAACACCATAGCGCGTCCCTTCCCACACGTGCCTGTTGCAGAGGAGCAGGATGAAGGGACAGTGCTGTATCCTTCTTTGGTCTTTCTCTTGGATCCAGGTCCCCAGGACAGTCATTCCCAAATGCAGCAGGACCAGGCAGAACCCCCTCACTTCTTTCAAGTAGGAATTGTTTAGCCGTCACATAGTAACAATTTTGGCACTGTTGACTGGGGCTGGATCCAAACTAATTCTAAATCCTGTATTCTGCCATCATCTCCATCAGCCATCCCCTCCTATTTGGTGACAAATGCCAGAGAGGGGCCCATGGACCCTCTCTCTGTACAGTCAAGATGAGGCCTTGGGGGTCAGACATCACTGCAAAGGCTCTGAAGACAGTCTTTATTCTTTCCTTCACATTTCTGATGGGATTTGAGTTAAACTGTTACTATTCCCACAAGCTGCATCTTCTGTATCCTGGACAGCAGGCAGGCAGAGATCTTGGCGTCGGTGCTGTTTGACAGCACACAGTGCATGCTTTGATTGATTTATTTGCTGAATACTGTGTTGGTTTTTACCAGGGGTATACTGCCCTCAGCCAGTTTTAATACTACATAGCACCAGCATATAGGGTGGATGGGTTCAGTCAAACACAGGCTGGACTGTAGATGCAGGGGTTTTCTCCCCATGTGCATTATTACACCTCTGAGCAGCTGTGAGGTGGGCTGGCTTAGGGCTCCACGTCTTAACAAGCTCCATTCATCCCTAACAAGAGCTCCAGGTTCACATTCTTACTTTGAGGGCCAGCAGCAACTTGGATGGAGAAAGGCAGAAGTACTCAGCAAAATTGCCCTAGGTGACCCCTCAGCAGGCTGAGAGCATGCCCTGAAACATCCCTTACTTGGACCTCACCCTGCCAGCCGAGAGGTGGGATGGGCAGGATGCTCAAAGCAAACAAGGGGAAGATCTCCTTACAAAAAGATCCGGAACAAAATTATGTAGCACCTCTTCTCCTCCCCCTTGTGATGACACAACTTATTCCTTCACAGAATGAAGACAAGACCATAACATTTGTTTTTTATTGTTAATAAACCTTTTTGGGGGGGCCCTTGTTTGTATGCCTCACAAACCAATAAAGTTAGTGCAATTTAAACAACTGAGTACTCAAAATCACACAATACTATATGGCCATGGTATTCTTCTCTCACTCTTTTATGTGAAAAAAATGAAGCTGAAGGCAAATTAGATTGTACAGATTAAAACATATTGAGCTCCTCCAATCCTTATAATGTTTTATTTTCAAGATAGTGCCCATGGAGACTGGCACAATCAAGAAAATCTGGGTAAGTGTATGTAGTTCATAACGGTCACTTTTACTTCAGAGAATCCAAAATTCTGCAGGACACTCTTTTTAAATAAGTAGGGCATGTAAACATTAGCATGAACCAGGATTTCTATCTGTACCTCTCTATTTAGAGGAAATGAATGCCAGTTATTCACTCAGTATATATTCATGGTTTTGCATTCGTGAACTGACTGAGTTTGGAAGAGAGTTTGTATTCACGGTATTAATTAGTAGATTTTCCCCTTTTTAGGACAATACAGGTCAGTATTTTTCATGCTCGATAACATGAAGAAATTAAACCCCTGAAAGATTATTCCTGGAATAAGATCAAAGGAATAATCTCTGTATGATTCTGAAATAAAAATTGTCTGCCTCTTGTGTTAGTGCAGTGCATGATATTTTTGCATTGCACATCAGTGTGATAAAACTAGTTACCTATTGGGCATTGTTTTATTACATTTAATAGGCAAGTCTTTAATTTGGCCTTTGAATCTCTCAGAGATTCTACTAAGCAGTAAATAGAGATAATTCTAGGCAACAAATATGTTCAGTCAATCTCTACTAGAAGTGACAAAAGACCAGGGAGAGAACTTCACCACTAGCTAGAAGAGGCCCTCTAAATGACAGTGCCATTATTCTAAAGACGTGATTTCTGACACACCAGAAGTTGTTGTTTGTCACGGATATTATTCTATTAGCTGTTTCTTAATCTTTACAAAGGCATCATGGAAAGAAAATGTTCTTGCTGCCCTCTCTTCCATGAGAAGCACCATTGTCTTCACAGTTTGCCTGTTTGCAAGCTGAGGACTTACACAGGGCATTTTTTGCATTTTTTCGTCTACGTTGGTTTTATAAGTTTAAATAAGTTCCCATCTGCCAGGAGCTTCCAAAGAGCGCTGGCACTTCACCAATTCAAGAAGCTCGCCGTGAAGATTATGCAGCAGTTGTGCTTATTCAAAACAATAACTTCTGACCAGTGCACCAGAAGAAAATACTCTCATTTATTGTCTCATAATCATGCATCTCTGCAGTGTTAGTTCCAGTTTTGCCAATGAGGAGGATGTTCCTTTTGATATTTTACAAATATTTCAGCTAAGTCTCCTAAACACTGTGCAGCTCTTTGGCTCGTTAGGTTTGCTTGGGGTTTGTTTTGTTGAAAGCTCTTGTTTCAGTTCAGGCTCTAAAGAAAACAAAGCATTGTTAAAGCCAAAAGTAGGGCCATGGAAAAAAAAATGTTCTTCTTGGAAGAGTTTGGAGATTGGTATTCATGAAACAGCTGGAGATGAAACGTACAGTACTAATCCTGTCCAGTTGCTCCTGGTCATGTTGCACATTCAGGAAATTCATAATTAGGTGGTTATATCCCCAGTGTTTCCCCTGCAGCACTCTTTACAACCAGCAGTTTATCTTCTTGTCGTTTAAAAAAAAAACAACCAACAGCAAAACCCACAACTACAAAGAAAGAAGAGGGGGAGAAAATACAAGCAGGAATGACTTAAAGTATGCTTAATAGTTTCTTCTCCCTGTAAAGAAAGAATAAATCAGATGTTGTCATTTCTGCACATGCCAGCAAACTTCTGCTGATCCACTGCCCTTTTCTATCACAGTAGTTTTCCTCTGTGCTGTATCTCCTTCCTCTTCACAGTATTTATTTTTCCAGTTAATTTTTTCTTTTCCCTTGCCAGTCATGCACCCGCTTTCCTGTAAAGGGCAGCCACACCTGACAATTTAGAAATAAACGCTTTAGTAAGTAAACATTTATTTTTCTTGCAAATGGAAGGACTAGACATGGGGGTTTTATTCCTAGCTCCCTCCAAGGTTTCTAGTGAATTCTTAAGTAGTTTCTGCTCTTTATTTTGATTTCTCTAGTGGTATCATGAAAGCCATGCCCCACAAGCTGAGAATCTTCATACTGCATGTTACAAATAGTGTTTTGTCAAAAATTCATCTTTATTTTAAATCAATCAGGGTACAGCTTGAAGGATTTTCCTTCTTTTCATAGCCTTTAAATCCAACAGCCTTATCTACTGCTAATTACACACATATGCTACGTGGAGATTTTTGTGTGGACAGCAATCCATGAGAAACGTTGCCAGCTTTGGAATGAAACTGTTACCAGTGACTCAGCAGGTTTGCCCTGCAATAGCAAAGCATTCAATATATCTTGCTTTTTAAACAATCGTGATTACTGATTTTTCCCCTAAGTAACTTAAAAGAAGACTGCTTAGATAACACTGCTAGTTAAAATTCAGGGCTTTCCATGCCTGTGATTAGGGAGCTACGCTGGTGGCTCAAAAGTCTGGGTTTTAAGAGATAAAAAACCCCACAGCAATTTCATAATGCCTACAGTGAATGCACAAATAACTTTAAAACAGCAAGAGTCATAAACCCCTACGGTGCTGGAATGGCAGTTCCAGCCCCTAGATCACGAGATGACCATAAATCCCACCCAGAGCCGAGGGAAGAGCCAGCCCTCACCCCAGCATTCCTCCCAATGCTTCTTGTCTGGGAGAGCCTTGGCCACATCGTGTGCACTGGTGATTTTCTCGTCCTCTCAGAATTTTGCTAAGTGTGTTTTTAGTCACAAATGCATCAAAAATACACCTCTAAACAATGCCCCTTTTTTTTTTTCTGTCTAGCCATCAGTGAGCATCTCTCATTCCCTGAACCAGAAGGCTCACTGCTTTGGAATGGAGATGCCCACTCATGCCCACGTACAAGTCCTCTCCAAAAATATAGTGGAAAAGCATGATGATTTTCAAATAAGTGAGAGAAATCTCTCAAAAGCTCTGTATGTCTGCAATAAAACAAAATCCTTTATGCTGAGTGGGAGGCCCTTATGAAAAAAAATATCACCAAGCATTGAACGATTTAAGAGTTTCATGTCAGATTCCTCTCCATCAATGACTTTTCCAAGAGCCTCCCCAAAACTGCATGGAAATACATCAAGGGTTACTTCGAACAGCGGTCACGTTTTAAAAATTATTTACCAAGCTGCTAACTTTTCCAGACTTCAAATGTGATGCCTAAGATTATTTATCAACGTGGAATAGATACATTATTGAGTCTGGAGTACAAATGTCTTGGTATGGCCTTGGAAAAACCTATTCAGCTAACCCTGCCTCAGGCTAGAATGATTTAAAAAATAATGTGTATTTTACAATTCTATTACTTTTTTATCTACAATAAATAGCCAGGCTTAACCTCTCCATCATGCTCTGTCACACACACTATCACACCCAAATTCTCTCCACTTTTAACATTTTTTTTAAACTCAGATCTAGCGGCATGCCCTAAAAATCAACAAAACTGTAATTATTTTTGACTAAGGGAGGAGCAACTGTGACAAACAAGGCAACGTGATGTCTCAGCTCCCGCCTTGTGCGCACCCCAGCAGATCACAGCTGTGATACACAGCGATGTGAAATGGTGTCCTGAGTCATTCAGTGGCTGATAGCTCAAAGATGGACTTAAATCTCTCTTGAAAGCTGACCACAGAGCTGATACAAGGCTGGAGGAATGACTGTAATACGTTAAAATGAGAAGGCAGGTGGATTCTTTGCAGGTGCTGCTGCTGCTGCTGCTTCGCTTTTAGATTCTTGAAGATTCATGTGATTTAAACGAATCTTGAAGGGACAGGAAAGCAAATAGAATTATTTTCACTACCCACACAATTATTATGTCATGCTTAATGGATGGGTATTTAAAAATATGCTTTGTGGTCTCTGTAAGAAAGTTCTTACAGAGGAAAGGTGTCATAAAAATGCTAGTTATGATATAAATCTTGTGCTATGTACGATAAAGATAAATATGATAGACATTTTAGAAGGATCGACGAAGTTCTTGTACCACAACCCTTCCCAGTCCAAGTTGTACAGCCATGGTTACATGAGCAGAAATCCTGGATCTGTGTGTGCTTGCTGATTTCCTCTCAGCACATTTATCCCGGAGCAGGCATGTCTGTTGAACCTGCCGGAGTGCACGACGCAGTTCACGTCAACACGACACCCTTATGGTACCCCCTCATCTGCTCTGGGATTCAACGTGTGCTTGGGATGGGAGGGATGGACAGCGCCTGATCGGGCATAAAGCCTGGCTGTTCAGAGTTAATCCATCAGAATTTTTTAAATAAACTGGAACTGGCATAGAGTTTAGACCACGTAAATACTTGGTCTCACATGGCAGCGCTTTTTGATCCTGCCCTGTCCAAAAATAAATGTATTCTGCTGTCACACCAGTCCCTGAGTCCTTTGGTGTTTTGCTTCTTTTGTAACTATAAAATAGGGATCCCTGCATTTTTATAATGGGATTCATATAAATTCCTTGTGGAAGTGCACACCTCCTTGAAAGCAATACTAAACTGATATCAATCATTTCTTCTGTATGGCACTAAAATCCTCAGAGATTAAGCTGAAAATACATCAATCCTTCAGAGTGCTGGGGGCATGTATTTATATTTAACTTAATCTTGATATTAACATATTTAAAATAAACTTGGCAGTTCATTATGAGAGAGCTATAAAAGTACTCTGAAATATCCAGAATAATCAAGTAAGCACATGCAGTATGAGGGTCCAAGATAGAGATATTTGGAAAAAGCACAGTTCTGTCTGGCACAAAGAATATTCAGTGATGAACAGAATGCTAATTTCAACAAATACTCAAGAGATGCCCTTATCTTACTTTGCATTTCTTTTCTAATGCTATATGTGGAAAGAGAGAAAGAAAGCTACGATTCTATTCTTGCTGGGGAAAGATTGGAGCCTCAGAGAATTTTTTTTTTTTTTATTTTAGTAACTCATCTCTTTTTACAATCTTGAACTCAGTCCTGAAAACTGCTCACTTCCATTCATCAATTGACTTTGTGACTCCATTTTAGTAATAAAAAAATGACACCTGAGCGCTTCAAGCATAATTCACTGAATTTAAAAAGAGAAAACTCTTGCAATCTGTAAATTATGCAACCAACACTTAAACTTAGCTGTGTTAATCAGGGGATGGAGGAAACACATTTAAAGTGAGCTGATGCAAAAGCTACATTTTAAATAGCTGAAAGGTATTGCTTAAAAAGGGGAAAACAAGTCCTTCTTAGGTTTTTTATGTTATAGATCAATCCATTGAGCAGGGGTTTTTTTTGTCCTTAGGACACAGGTTAAGGGAATGAAAGCTAAGAAAGTGAGAGCAGAAGAAATTTTGGACAGGCAAACTTTTATCTAAGCTTGTTAACACCTGATTGCTTTCAAATACTAACAGACAGTATTAGTGGGTTTCTTTAAAGTGTCTGTGTTGCTATCACCTACTGCTAAAAATAAGAGACCATATGATACCCAGAACACACAGCATGTGGAAAAGCCTTGATAGGCCAGGGAAGAGCAGACAAATGGGGTTTGAAATCTGGGATGAAACAAAGTGATCTTTTGGCATCTCCTGATTAATTACCTTGGCAGAAACAAGCTGCTTAATAAGGTTTCTTTGGGTATACGATGCAAACCTAAATTCGTGCTGCTTAATTCAAAGACAGAGGTGAAAACCGGCTAAACCTGTGGTATCTCTGTGTTGCTTAGAACAGAGATTGGATTAGGTTGAGCTTTGTTCCCCAAACTGTGGCTCCAGCTCCAGGGTCACGATGCAAAGTCTTTGGCAGCAATTCAGACTTGAGCTATTGCTGCCCCTTGCTGCTGGTCCCTCTGTGCTCTGCCCTCTGGGCTCTGCTGGTCTTGCTGGTTTTTGCATCAATGATGTCAATCAGGTCAGGATACTGACCTGGCTGTAAATCAGCATTCCTGGAAATGTTTCTCTTTATTTTTGCTCTTCAAACCAGGTATCTCCGTGGGTGGTTTCCAGTGGCACCAAAGGCAGGGGTGGTGGGCTGCAGTGTGGAGGTGGGCATGGACGTAAGAGGAGGACAGATATATACTAAGCCAGCATTGCTGCCACGCACATGCATCAACACGAACCACATCTCGTCCAGGCACGTCACATTCCGAATTCCACCAAAGGGAGACAATTGCCCTTCAGTTCATGTGAAGGGGGCCTGTGGTTTAGCACAGGAAAAGCTGTATTATTTCCTCTCCCGCCAAATATTTCTGAGCAGCTACAGTGTTCACCCCACTGGCAGGCGGGAAACTCTACCTGGTCACTAATCCCTTACCTGCTGCCCTGGATAATTAACTCAGAGCATAAACGCTGCCTGCAGCGTTTTCTGTTGGGAGGTAGCCCAGCTGCTGCAGAATGAAGATCCAAACTTGCTGCAATACTGGGGTTATACTGGCAATCTCCACACACCCTGAGTCATGTGTCTGCTGCCTCAGTTCCTTCTTTTTGCTTCCCTGACGAGCACATGCATGCACTCACGCGCACATGTGCACAAACCGCGCGCTGTGGGGTTCAGGAAGGCTTCTGCGTTCAGATTTCTGCAGCCCAAAATTCCAGCTAGAGGAGTTCCCTAAGGCTTAAATGCTTCTGGATGCTGAGGTGCAGCTAAAACAAAACACTAAAGTAAGGATTTCAGTGGAGTCTAAGCAAGAATAATCTGGTCGTGGGGGTCTGGCTTGCTGTATGGAGACTGTAAGTGTAAATAGTTGCTTCCTTTGCACAGCAGAGACTCCATATTTTTGTCTACTTCACGGCATCATGGAATGGTTTGGATTGGAAGGGATCTTAAAGATCATCTAGTTCCAATCCCACTGCCATGGGCAAGGACACCTTCCACTATCTCAGGTTGCTACAAGCCCCGTCCAACCTGGCCTTGAACACTTCCAGGGATGGGGCAGCCACAGCTTCTCTGGACAACCTGTGCCAGGGCCTCACCACCCTCACAGCCAAGAATTTCTTCCCAATAATAAATTTGAACATGCCCTCTTTCAGTCTGAAGCCATTCCCCCTTGTCCTATCACTCCATGCCCTTGTCAAAGGTCCCTCTCCAGCTCTAGACAAAGGTTCAGTTTAATTATGAATCTCTCTTCTGATAGCATCAATGGTGTAGCTATGTTATGTTAATTGTCTTATTATATGTTCATGAACCTGGTAAGCTGATGGGATCACCAGCTGGTGAGAGAATGGTGCCACAGCCAGCTGCTCTGGGTACAGTGAAGGAGAGAAGGATCCCAATTCCATCGCTGTGAACCAGCCAGTTTTTCACCTCCTGCTCTGGAAATTTAGTACTTCTGTCTGTTGGTATTGGGCTCACGCTATCATGATCCTTATAACAAGGTCTTTTTAGGGTATGTAAAAAAATATTTGCTTTCCACTGCTGTTTTCAGGAACATTCATTTGCATTTGCTTGCTTTTTCTGCACACTGACACGCAAATATCCAGAACACCTGAACAGATCTCCATTCAGAATTGCTCATGTTAGTGTCTAAGAAGCAGCTGAGCATCCTTCACTTTGTGTACAGTTCTCTTTCTTCTGCAAACAAGGCTGGAGTTAATTCCTCCTCAGGATAAATCCTCTGCAGGTGAAAGCCTTTCAGAACTCAAAACATCTGGAAAAATTATTACAGCAGCTTCCCTGAACATCCCAAAACCTTAAAAAGGAGTAAAGATGAAGAAAACCCACTGAGAACGGCCAACAGCTTTGAAAGGAAGCCTGTGTGGAACAGTGGAAGTGTTTGGAATGGAGACTTCCCCAGGGTGAAGAGTGTTGCTTAACTGCAGGACAGTTTGAAATGATCTGTCTGTGCTTAAACTCCAGATTCAGTTCACCCAGGCATGCTTGTAGCCAACATCAGTCAGAGCCAGCATACTGACTTCTCAGGAACCATTTTTCTTTTCTTTAATTTTTGGAATTATTTCAGAATCAGTTGTGTGCTCAGAGCTTAAATTATAAATGACTACCAGTGATAAGGGACATGCCTTCTCTAGTACATACGCCTGTTGGAGCTATTTCCCTCTGGGGATTACCCTTATGTAAGTTCTCCTTAATGTCCAGTACCAAGTCACTTGTTTCTGTGTCTCAGCAGTTTCAGGAGGGTAAATTCTGACTAGGTTATTTTTCTGTACTTTGCAAGAAAGCATGGTAAGAAAGCGAGAGATTTTTATTTTCCTCAGATGGTATATCAGGTGCTAGTTGCAGGTTAGATCATATTTTATTTCTTCTTTGGGACCTCTGGTCTTTCTTTGACTCCCTCACTGCATACCTAAACTCCTTTCTGGTGCACAGGGGTTTTCTGATATAATAAAGTCATCAGGAGGATGAAGTATGACAGGTCAGTGTTTTGGAAGGACCTTTCAAGGCATCCCTTGGGGCTGTCAGGACACACCGTGCAAGCTCAGCTCTCCATCTCTACTGGGGTTTACAGAAGAACAAAGTAAGCCTGTGTATCCAGGACAGTGGCAATGGGATGCAGAGGATTTGATCACTTTGTAGAGTTCTCAAATGATGGATGTGTTTATCAACTGGACAAGAAACTACTTGGATGAGCAGGGGTCAGTAAGCTTATCTATAAAGGTAAAGAGATGGAGCAAAACTGAGTCTCTCCTTTGGTTTTATATTGTGGAACCAGAGGGAGAAACCTTGCTGGAAACAGGAGCTTCTTCTCCCTGTTCCAGAGGGTGATTTGACAGAGGAGCTTTTCTACAGAGCAGAGACAGATTTTCTGACTCTTGAGGGTTTCCCACAATTCAAGATCCAAAAAGAAAAGAAAAAGAAAAAAAAATAGGTTTTTAACACTTCCTTCCAAACTCTGCTAGCTGTGTTAATTTTGCTGTTCTTGGGTTTACTGTGTTGTTTTCTTACAAGTTCCATGGATCCTAGAGGCTCCTTCACCTGTGATGTTACTGAGACTCTTTCCTCTCAGGATTGTGTGTATCTAGAACGGACATCTTTGATCACATTCTACCTGCTACAAGGAGCAACACACCCAAACCACTGCTGCTGTTTAGACTCCTACTGGCTTGTTTGGGTGTCCCAATTCAAGGAAAATGTGCAAAAGCAAAGACAGCATTAGCTTAGTTCCTCTTGACCTTCCCTTATCTGTAGACAGAGACATGGGTCCATAAACTCAGTGTTTAGTTAAAACATAACTGCTGGTACTGTTAAGCTGTTAATGAGGAAAATGAAGCAGAGATCAAAAGATTCGCTTTTTTGTGGATTTAATTTTCTTCTTCATCTTTGCACTTTGGTCGTAAACACTGCCATTCCCCCTCTGCCCTCCTGTTCCATACACTGAAGATTAAGTTGGGAAATATTTTTAGAAAAGACATGAGTATACAGAAGGGAGTATTAGACTGTGACCTTACAGCTGCTTTTGAAGTTTTTGAAAGCTACATGGCAAATGTTCCGAGTATTTCCAAATTCTCAGGAAAAAAAAAAGGAGATTCATAGATTGCTCTTCATTAATTTAAGTGTGCTAACTAATTGGCAACATGTATGTTTATTCCCTTTCTTTCATGCATGCACACACAGAGCAAAGCCAACACATATATTCCAAGATGCCTGAAACAAATAATGGACCCACAGTATTGCCTCCATCGCTACTGGCATGGAACGAAAAGTAAACAGCAAAACAGGAAAAGGAAGGCTAAAACGAGATTAAACAGATTGCTGCATTCAATAGTGTGCAGTCAGCTGGGAACTTAATGAAAAAAAAAAAAACTTGAAAGGAAAAGTTAAAACAAATAACATACAGGCCTCTCTTGTATTTGTGAAAATCCCTCACCAGCTGTGTGGTAAAATGCCCTTAAACTAGCATGCAGTATAAATCTTGGATGTACAGAATTAACCTTTCATTCACTAAGGTAAGCAAAATATCAGGTTATTCCTCATCACTGGAATTCAAATTAGGCCCAGATTGTTCAACAGGAGCTGGAAGACGACAGGGATAGAGAAAAGGAGCTTCTTTGTCTCAGTTACAGGAGGAAAAAAAAAGGTAATTTCTGAGCATAGACATGTTACCAATGGAAATTCATGCTGCATATATGTAATACAAGATGGTTTCAATTATCTGTAAGAGGAGGTGTGCAAAAATCAAGATGATTTACAAACCTGACCTATCAGCAAAGCCAGCAAGATCCCTCACTGTTTCTATCATTTGAAGCCAAAATCTCCTGCTGAATACTCTAGTCTTTTTTAGTCCTGGTTTGGATTTGAACTTGAACCCCAGGCCCTAGAATAAATCAAAGCCACATCTTAATATACTTTTTCCAGACCGTTTCTGATGATAACACAGGCTCTATCAAAATAACCTGGCTTTGTTTCTGCAGTGATTTCCAAGAGCTACAACCAGGAATTCTGCTGCTTTCCTGACTGACTACACAGATACACCTTTCCAGGTTAGCAGACTGAGCCAAAAAAGAAACCCTAGCCTCCTTTACCACTGTTTTAGGTTTTTACATTTGGAAACACAAAACTACCTTAGAAGAAAGACTCTGTTGGGACAACTCATCATCTCAGTTAGGGAATACTTTTCCCTCCTGTCTGATCTTCAAGAGAGGTTAATCAACCTGTCTGCAGTATTTCTGAGTTCTGCCACAGCCTCAGAAATGGAAAGAATTTTTTGGAGTGAAATGTATTGCTGCCCATTGGACAGCATAGAAAGAGACTTTTCAACCAAGTTAAGCAGAAATGCATCTGTCAATGCCATGAGAGCACTGGTCAGGATGCCCTGACCTGTAACTAATTCTAGAGACCATTTTCACCTCCAAGTCTAAAAGCAAGATGTTCTTCTATTATGCTACCAAGAGTATTACTTTTGGGCAAGTGCTGTCTTTCTGATGGATTGTTTAACACAGGGCACTTCTTCCTTAATCACAAAGCCTTCTGCTCCAGGCCAGGAAAGATCTTTCCATTTGATTAGCCCAGCCTGGGCTACTGAATCCCACAGGCTCGCCTGCAAGTAGTTATGACTGAACTTATTCAAGAGACAGATGTCTCCCATGAACTCAAACTCAGGCAGCTAAAGCTCCATTTCCAATGATATTTCTCATAGGACATTACTTTTTGTTTATCCTTAACCAATGTCCTTCAGCAGCATTTGGCTAACTTTCTAAAATAAGCTGCATTTCAATTTCCAAGTGATGGAGATACAGATAAAACTGTAGTCTCCAGTGCTTCTAAATTAAAGGTGTTATACCAAACACAAACAGAATATGAAAGGCAGTGACAATCATTTTCTGTACTGCTAGGATCCATAGTTATTAAAAAAAAGAGAGGGGTGCTTATAAAAGTCACTGCTTCTCTTAACAAGCCAGTCTTACTGTTCTTATGTAGCAAAACATTTCTTCTACAGAAGGACCTGTTGATATATCCATCTGTGTGAGGGGTTCACTGCTGAAAGCCAATTACACCATAACTGTGGATAGAAGATGCTGGTAAAGCAGGAAGCAGGACCTGCTGCTACACCAAGAGAACACAGACTCTATGGACAACTTATACTGACTTATATTTGTCATATTCCATTGGATTGGACCACTGTTGGAAACGCTGGCAAGCTCAGGTCAATGGGAGGGTGGTTGGTGCTGTAAATGTCAGATCAAATCTGACCTGTAACAAACAGCTCTAGGACAGCCAGTATCTGAACCTTCATCTGTATAAGTCTTTGTCAAGAAAAGTAGAATACATATTAAAAAAAGAAATTACAAATGTATGTGTTGTTTTCCCACCTGTATGAGCCACAGACACCAAAAATCATTTCACTGAACTGGAAACACCCTTATGAGATACGAAGTCATGATAACACAACAGAGGGCTTCTATTTATAGAAGTAGGGCAGTGACTCTCTGGTTGCTTTCATTTAATTTTATTTTTATTTTTCTGAAGATTCCAGGTAGTGGTACCATAGAAACGGCATTAAGATATTTAAACCCCAAGATGTAATGCTCATTGCTGTCTCTCTAATATTAGATTTTAGCCTTCATGCTCCACTGGTAATGCAGGGAATGGTGCCTATTTTAGCATCTGCATCAGAGATGCTGCATGCAGCCTTGCCCCTTTCCCCCATCTGCTCCCTCCAGTGCTTGATGGGTTTTTAGTCCCTCATCCACAAATTCCCCCCATGTTCCCTGTCCCAGAAATGCCTAAAGGTTTGAAAGTTTCAAAGGAGATTATTTCTCCTTGCGCTCACTGCTGAGCCTTCAGCTGCAATCCCTGTGCCCCGTGGAATGCAGGTGGCAGACAGCAGTCTGCGATTACTTCAAGGACTGCAAATAGAGGGGAAAAAAAGTACTCAAAGAGATGAAACCCTGGTCCAAAAGAAATCAGAAGGAATTCAGCTGTTTACATGAACGGAGCCAGGATTACCCTTCCAGCCAAGATGATAAGACCCTGAAGTTTATCTATACATTTACTCTTGTTTTCTGCCAGCAATAAACACAGTAAAGGGTAAGATAAAAGCTGTATCAGAGAAGCTGACTGTGCTACAAGGGATGTTTCTCCAGGCTTCAGGCCGCTGGATTGTCTTGCTCAAAGCAGTAGGTACGAAAGCCATTGTGCAAACACTGCACACCGTTGTTTATTTTGTCATATCACAGCTAATCAGAACCCCTTCAGAATGCCGAGGGGATCTGATGGAGAGCACCTCGTCGTCGTTACAGGACACCAAAACTCATCTGCTCTTCGGAACGAAAATTGGTTATGGGCACAAATTGTTCTGAATACCTTGACATACTGCAGGATCTGACTTATTTACTCTGCCATAAGTAACACTGCCATAGCTTTGATATACTGTTCCTCCCCACTTTGGCAAGGGAAAAGGGCTCCGTCACACAGCTTTGCCCAAGTGCTTGTATAAACATCATTAACACTGTGCTGTTCCACCAGAGGGATCTGAAGGAAAAACTGGTGATTTAAAGACATTACTGGTCACAGCTGTCTGACCTGCTTAGCACAAACTCTTACACTGTCATTGCTGATCAGGTGTATCCCAAAGGTATAAAATTCCCTCTTAAGAGATAATGGGTTGACATTTGTTTGAGGTTGTTTTACCCAGCTCTAGTTGGCTGTCTCCACCGAGAAATGACCACGTGACCTCAAACAACCATTGATTATTTACTTATCCAAGAGAATAATCACAAGGAGAAAGAAGACAGGGAAACAACAAGGCCATGTGTTACCTTGCTGTTGAGGGGTGGTGCCCTCCCAGCAGAGCTGGCAGCTCACCTGCCTGCACTGCCCAGCCTCATAAAGGTCTTTTCCAGCAAAAATTATTCTATAAGATCATTGATTCCACCTCTAAACCAAACACAGCCAAGTTCAAGAGGCTAAAAGGGCATCAGCTTTTCTGCTTCTGATGGATCTGGCATGTTGCAGGGTTCTTCCTTTCCCATCATGTGGCCTGACACAAGGGGAAGAGACAGAATTACGCAGGTCTCCTCCCCCCTCATCCTCCTGGAGACCTCTCCGTGACACAGCGCACCAGTCACAGCCCATGTGTCAGCAGGAGCGGGCCCTGTTTCCCTTCTCCTCCTTGTGGTGAATAATCTCCAGCTCATACCAGGCAGCAGTAGCTAAATGGAAAACTTTACCTCTGTTTATCCACCACCAGTAACGTAAGGTTTAATCATATACCCCCAGTCATTTGTGCCCCGAGGTTGGCACCTGAATCTGCAGTGCAAGTTCAAGACTGTTGTGATCAGCATCCGTTCCCTGTGGTAAGTTCAGGAGCAGGAGGAGCCCAGCTGTGGAAGCAGGGTCATTTTTCAGCTCTTGCACTGTTCTTTGAGTCAGTCACTGCCCTCGCTTTTACAGCTACAAAGCCAGGCATCGGCGTGTAAATCAGCCCGCTCCTGTCTCACAGTCTGCTAGACAAACTCCCAGCAGAGGTGTGAACTTCCCCAATTAATCTTAATGAAGTGTTAACTTCAAAGCTGAGTTGCAGCCATTTCTAGGTTAACAGAACCTTACAGAAAAAAAAACCTCCCAGCTTGACTCGTTAAAAACAGCTCCAAGGGGACAGGATTGGTCAAATTTGGGGGTTATTCTGGGAGCTGGAAAAAAATCTCACTTCACTGGCAGTCTTTGCTCATGCACCACTTCCATTGCAGCTGCAACGTTAGGAGACCAAAGGGTCAGGCAGCCAGACTGGAAAAACTGTATAGTGAATGCATGCTAAAAATATCACTGGAATGGAGCAGATGGAGCAAGATAGGGAGGCCTGGATGATAAAGGCTGTAAGGAACTGTGTAGGCTCTTTGAGCCAAGTGATGACCTTGCTCACATTGTCTTTTACCTTATTCAGGTCAGTGAAGTGCAATGCCACATTCAAGTCCTGAGCCCAGATTTGATCCATGTATTTCCATAATTCTCAGTTACCCAAGGATGCAGATCCTTTATCCCCAAAACAATAAAGTGGGTGCTTCAAATTGGTCTTAGATACTCGCAGGATTGCCATTAGCTTTGCTAGCACTTTGAGCTACTGTGGTATTAGTTCAGTTGAAAGTGTGAATCCACAAAGGTCTCTTGGAATGAGTCCCTCATTTGAAGAGCCTTGTACCCTTATTTTCCTGATATAATGGAAGTGGAGCATTTGCAAGGAAATCTTCCCTGACATGTTTCTGGGTGGTTTGCAGCCAAGGAGCCCACCTAATAATGTGGAATATTGATGTAGTCTCATGAATCAGGCTATAACCCACCAGTATGTGTTCACTCCCTATTCCCAACATGAACTGGCTGATCCTTGTGCTCATTTGTTACTCTGAAACAGGAGAAATGTGGTGAGCTGGTCTAGTTGTTGGGACCATATAAACAAACTGGTAGCACCTTCCTTTGGGGGAAATGTCACCAGGTCACACTTGAATGACTTACACACTTGAGTACCACGGAAAGTGAACACTCCAGTAGCTCATTTTTAACTGTCAAAGGCAACAGGAAAAGCATTTCCTTTGAAACAATTCCATGGATCTATTTTATATAGCCCCCAAAAGCCAAAGCTGCTGTGTGCTGAGCAATTCAGATTACACTGTGGATACAAGAACTTAAATATAAAAGAGGAAGATCCTGGTGCTTCATTACAAGCTCCCTTGAATACCTCTGACTCAGCTGATTACTAATTGCCAGAACACACCCATATCTGCCAGCACAAGCTTTTAAAATATACAACAAAACAAACAAAACAAAACAAAACAAACAAAAAAAAAAAAAAACAAAGAAAAAATTAATTATTCCTATTTTCAGAAGTTCAAGAGTGAATGGCTATGTTGCCATGGATGGTGGTTTGTTCGTAGTATTGTTTTTTCCTGATTATTAGCTAGTCTTAAGTACCATGAAACAATTCACCTCCAGCACTGTACCATGGCTCTCACCTCCATGTACTGCCAGTGGCAGTGGTGGGGCACACTATTTACACTATTTATTCTAGTTTTACTAAGAGATGGATGTGGAACAGATGATGCAGAAGCAGCAGTTCTTCCAGACCCTCAAGATTTTCTACCAAATACCTCAAACCTATCTAGACTCACCAGGGTCAGGAAGCAGTTATTGCAAAGTTATTTTGTGCTAGCAGCTGCTTTGTTGTGTTCTTCTCCTTCTCTCAAGTGTCTCAATAGAGAAGACAGACTAATAGTCTGAGCTTGGCAACAGCAGACACAGTCAATAGTGAAGAGAGGTGAGAGGTCCCACTTGTTTCAGGAGCTGTGGGTCATCATTGACAGGAATAGGAAGCAGTTATTTTAACTTACACAGTCATAAGGCAACTGGGAAAAAGAGGTCTTTCATCAGCCTCGGGCTGTAAGATCTGTTGAGTTGCTGTGACACAGCTCAGTCATGAAACCAAATTTACAGCTGCCAATAAGTTCTTTCCTAAGTCAGGGAGCCTTTATCTTTCCATTGGAATGGGGATATCAGTATATATTTACTATGGCACACAGACTGCACAGGCTGACAGAGCTCTGCACTGCTTCTCCCTGTTCCATGGCAGCAGGAAAAGAGCAGTAGTGTTTGTCCCCACCAGGAACACACTGCTTATGCTGACCTATATCCCATCATCTCCTTCCCAAGGTGTGTGTTCCCATGGAACAGTTTGGGCAGCACAGATCGCATTGTCTTCCTTAATTCTTTAGAACTAAGCATACAGCACTTCCCAATACAATGTCTCTTCCAACCAGTCCAGTATTTGCCTTGAAAGTCTGGTCTGTGCTGCATTTGCCAGAAGCTGTTCTTGATATATATTTATATATATGGGAACACAATGGAACAGCTGTGCTTGAGCTTGATTTGTCAGGTACAGTCTATGCCCTTTTTAGATTTAATTGCACGTCCAGTGTGTTCCTCACTTAGAAGACCTTGTGGAGCCCAGAAACCAATCACTAACAAAAATAATGACTCTACATTTTGCTCATCAATTATTGATGTTTAAAAACTTGGTGTTATTCCTTCTCTAAATTGTTTTCTCTCACATAGTGACAGCAGGAGGGAACACACATCCTACAACAGAGCAGCCCTACTGACTGGGAAGGAGTCGGTGCTTCCCCAAACGCTGCTCTCAGGGCTGCCAAGGCAGCTGTAAATAAGTGATGCTGTTGCACTTTTCTCAGTCTGGTTTGCATAACAGAGCTTGCAGGAGCTTAAACCCACACCAGTGAATGTGTGCTTGTGGATACCAAATCACTACAGCCACGGAGGCACAAGTTCTTAGGCATCCCTCATGTCCCAATTAATTCCAGCACTAATAAGCAGAAGAGTGTGTGCACATATGCTCGTGCTTACATCCATTTCTGATATAAATATGGAATAATTATGTAAACTGTGACTCTTTGGCTCCAAAAGAAATGACTAGGGACTACAATAGGGGTTTATAGAAGGCAAATAAGAACTGATTGTTCAAATTATATTCACTTTAAGGAGCAATGGGTGTCATACAAAGCTGGTAGATACCAGGTTTAAACCAAATAAATGCTCTTCACATCAGATATTATGCCACTGAACTCCTTGCTACAGGACCTGTGAATGCTAACGGTTTCCATGGGTTCAGGGGAAGACTTGAGAAATCCAGATAAGGGAAATTCATTGGCAATTATTAAATATAAATGCACCAACTCTAGTTCACTGAGCTGCCCACTGATATTTTTCATGTCACTTTAAAAAGGCAAGAAAATACTGCTTGATTTTAATAGATAGATTCATGCAAAGGATTCTGCTTGGATTGCCCGTTACCATCACAGAATATGTGTTACATGCACTGTTTTCAGCCTTCCATAATGTGGCCTAGATTTTAACAGACTATGGAATGCCAACCTTAATGTGAATCATGGGCAATCATGTGTATCCCTTCCCCTTGCATCTCTGATCACACAACATAGTCTGGCAGGGACAACAGCAACATTTATGGAAAAATAATGGCAGTTATATCACTAACATATTAAGCTGCTGAAAATAAGAACACCAGCATCAAACTACCCATTCTCTCTCTGTGGACCATTAATGATATATTTACTAAGGTTTCTGAGCCATGGGAACATACGGTCCTGTACTTAATAACGTGACTCATTCAAATGGAAATGTTCTACTGTGAGATTTTATGGCTCTAATTAAGAGCATTAACAAAAATCTATACTTGTTTCATGCTTTTTTGTAACTTCTTTGTTTTGAATATTACCTTTATGATATTTCGATTTAGAAGAATCATAAAGGGTAAATGTTGCAAGTTCTTCTTGCAGAAAAAGGACAGAATTCATTGGCCTAAATTCATAAGACAATATCCCACACAGAGATCAAATTAAGAAAACATGTATTTTTCTTTTTTTTCCTACTGATGCAGCAGTGAACTCAGCAGAACCAGATGACAATAATGACACTGGTGTCTGTAAGAAAATGGATTTGGCTCATCAAATGCAGCACTTCATCTCTGTTATGAAAAGTCTCTCAGAAAGGGGAAGGAAAAAATGGAAGCAATGGACTGCAAGTGACACACTGCAGAGGCAGCAATGACAGCAGGTCTAAAATATGCTACAGAAGACATTTCTGTCTTAGCAACTCTTCCATGGAAATGGCAAGGCCAACAGCTGGCTAGAAACGGAAGACTTGTTCAGACATAAAGAGAAACGACCTGAACTTCTACCCACAATTTGATCTGCAGCCAGAGCAGAAATGTAATTTTTATTCAGAACAGTCAGTGCTGTCACTGCAGTGTTTGCTGCTCTCTGGACTCTTGGTTCCAGGCTGATGGGCTCTTCCCATACCAAAATCACTGTACCTCCAAGGACAATAAACCCCACGTCACTACAGTTACGAATGAGCATGGCCATGGAACAGCTCTCATTCAACAGCTTGTTAACTTGCACTTGATCATTGCAGCTTCCCCCACAGCCTGCCTTGGCTCCTGGAAGAGTGTAGTAAAATGCAGCTTATACTTTTGTTCAAGGCAGTTTTCAGTCCTTGTAACATCATCACCAGCTCACTCTGGCAGGCTTGAACATGGAATCATAGAATCACAGAACGTCTTTGTTTGGAAGGGACCTTAAATATCACCTAGAACATCTCGACTTACTGTCCTAATTCTGGACCAAACTCTCTGCATGTGGAAAAAAGGGAATTATTATTATTATTATTACTACTACTATTACTAATATTATTGTATTTTTTCTTCATGGTATGCACGACATCCAGACAGCTCTGCATGAGACAGCACAACTGAAGG
Source organism: Pyrocephalus nanus (assembly GCA_038380795.1). Taxonomy (NCBI): domain Eukaryota; kingdom Metazoa; phylum Chordata; class Aves; order Passeriformes; family Tyrannidae; genus Pyrocephalus; species Pyrocephalus nanus. The sequence continues at coordinate 4,644,885 of CM076270.1, read as the reverse complement.
TGGATAAGGTGGGTTAGTGGCATGTGCACTTTGTCATGGTCAGACTATGAAGATAATTCCCATACACACCATATAGTACCTTACATCCAAGCTTACTCTTTCTGCCCATCAACAGTTCAGTCAATACCTTTTCTGGCAATAGTTTTATGCTCTCTGGTAATGTACCACTTCTACTTCTGTTCCATTTTTCCTCCACCACTTCCAGCCACCATCCCAGTGTTTTCTTTAGGACTTAGCTGTTTCATAGACATTCAAAATATTGCAGCCATGCTGTGTTCAAACAAAATAAACCTAAAGCATCTCTATTCTGGCTTTCCCAAACTGCCCCTCTTCTGGCTTTCCTAATACACCTTGTTGTAATTGCATGAATATCTCAGCTAGAGAGCTCATCAAGGAGGTGACTTCTGATTCCTGTGTGATTTCATTTGTGTGTTGGAGTGAGTCTTAGGGGCTCCTCAGATTTGTGGCTGAGAAAAGGGGATTCATAGGGATTAATGGGGTTGAATGGGAAGAGATCTGGGGGAAAGTGGCAGAGCACTGGAAACTGGGTTTTATCAGTCTTGCAATTTGCAAATATTAAAAAATGAAATTTCATTCCTTTTTCCAATTTTGCCCATATTAGATTTTTCAATAAATTAGACATACAATACATGATATATATGATTTATTGTTTAAACATAGACACATCAAGTTCTGAAAGAGACCTCTTATTTTCCTGCTGAGAAACGATTCTTTCTTCCAGTTTGAAGCATTTTTATAGGTCAGCTGCTGTGGAAGGCTCCAGGGTTGCTTTGCAGCTCAGCAGCACTGCTCACAAAGAACATCCGAACTTCTCTGCATTGCCCTGAACACCAGACAATGTAAAAAGTCTTTGCTTTTGCCCATTGTTAAGTGATCTCAGCCTCCCACAGCACCACCCTTGTTTCAGCAGAGCCCTGGTCAAGTCAGAAATAGAAGATATCCTTTACAGGAATATTTTTTTCAAGGAAAGTGAAAATTGTATCTTGAAGGCTCACTTAAAGGGATTAAATAAACTGTGAGACTTGTCACCTGCAGATACAGCCCAGATGCTGCTGCTTCTGTATTCTCAATGTTTGACAAAATTATCTTTAGAGATAACCCTGGATTTCAAGAGATGATGGGTTTGGATCAAGTACCCCAATCCAGGGAGAGACCATTAGAAACTCCTCAGCCCCAGCCCTGAGATGTGAGCAGCAGGACTGTCTGGAGAGGGAATAACTGGAATTTATATCAGGGTGATGGTGATGTAATTTGGTACAGCTGGGACATCACATGAAAGCCAAAGCAAAATAAGAAACAACACATCCACAAACACAGACACACACAGATTAGCGGGAAGTTTCACCTCAGGAAATCATTGTGGCTCCCTATTCCTGTCAGTAGCGTGTCTGCAAATGTCACCCAGCAGCAATACATCACCCCACGAGCAGCCCCAGAACACAGAGGCAACCAAAAGGGTGATGAGGAAGAGGTTGCCAAATACTTTTGGAACAAGTCAGGGATTGGACCCGTAGGGAGAAAAATTACGCAACAAAATAAACAGCTTTTGCCAAGAAAACCAAGAATCAGGGAGGAAGTTGCCTGTGCCAGTCCTGGCCACGGAGGAGAAAGCTGTTTCTCTGGGAAGGACAGTGAAGTTGTATTCAGTATTTTCTTCTCCTCTTTGTCAACTTCCTTCTCTACCTAATGTCCCAGACAACGAAGCTGGTCCCAGACACCAAATTTGGTCCCAGCTGGTCCTCAAACCAAAGCTCTCCCATGATGGTTGTGTGGCTCACACAGGCTGCACCTTTGACACCACCAAACTGAATTTTAACAAATGTACAATGCATGGGGTACTTATTGGTCTGGAAAAGCCTCACCTTACAGCAGAGCTTCTTTGCCCTCACCTTACAGCAGAGCTCTCTGGTCTGCTAATGGAAGAAAAATCTCTTTTATCTTTATTATAAACCAACAATTGGAGAAGGAAAAATCACAGGTCCAGGAAAACCTAATTCCATCCTCTGTTCCCTGTGAGCACCTCTTCACTGCTCACTGCAACAGGAGGATTGGCAGACCCCAGCAAAGGACGCACCGTACGATACTCAAAACAAAACCCACCGTGGTGCGTGGCTCTCCCATGGAAAATGAGAGCCTCCATAGACCCAGCACTGGGAAAAATCTCCAGAGTTTCACCTGCTGGTGCCCTGCTGTTGGTGTCCTGGTGTGGAGCCCTCAGTCTGGATGTCCAGTGTCGCTCCTGTGGAGGCTCAGCCTCAGCTGGCACTCCGGCAATCACCAGTCTGTGAGGAAATGAAGTCACAACTGTGACTGGAATAACTTCAGCAAAGCCTTCCACGAGGCAGCAGGGACTGAAAACCACTGCTGACAAGGGGTGAATGAGAAACAGTGGAAAACTGTGTATCTCATTACCAGTTGCCACAATGTCCGGATTAGAAGGATTAATCCGGTCGCTGGTGCCATATGCTGCTCCAGGTGGGCTGAGGAAGGACTTGGCTCCATCGAGTGCTCAGAGAGTTTTAACAGGTTAATACTGGCAAGTTTATTCAGTGCACTGAGCTCAGTTCCTGTTGGCTGATGTTAATGTTGGCACAATTAGGCTGATGAAAACACTATGCAGATGTCCTCTGGTGATCCAGTCCCTCCCCAACACTTGCAGCTATCAGATAATAAACTCCTTTTCCATGGTGGCTCTGGTGGGTGATTCATTGCAGATTACTTACACTGGTTCTCCACTTCCTTTTGGAATGTGTCTGGACTCCTTACCTGACTCAGTTCTTTCTTCTTGGCTGCTCTCATTATTGGCCAGTCACAATTTCTCTGGGATTTCTTACTGCTTGCAGACAGCAGGGATGAACTGTGAGCAGGGGGAAGGCTCCAGGGCAGAAGTGGTGATCATTTCTCATCCCACTGATTTATTTTGAACTGCTACAAATTCTTCAGCTGGCTGGAATTTTTTCTTCTTTTTTTCTACTTTTTTTTCTTCTTCTTCTTTTCTTCCTTTTTTTTTCCCCTTCTTTTTTCTTAATTTTTTTCTTCTTTAGGAGCTTTTTCTCCTAACTAAATGTCTTCTATATAGCCAATTCAATGTCAATATTTACTATATTGTTATGCATTAATGTATTATAATAAAACATATTAATTACATCTATATTCATTATAGTGTTATATCTGTTATAATTAATTATTATTAATATAACTGTCATTTTTATAACTATTAACACTGAAACACAATGGAAAATTTAAGCTCCTGCCTTACTGAAACCTCCATTTAGAATATTCAGAGCAAATGCCACTTTTCCTATGGGAGTTTAATTAATTCTTGTCCATCATTTTTGCTTCTTACACATCAGTTTTGCTCTCTTACTCCTATTTTGCTTTAATGATGCTCACATTTCCTATGATTATTGCTGAGGAATTTTCATAGAAAAATGAAAGGAGGATGTTGAAAAAACAGTAGCTCCTTACAGGTGTCTGTTGTTCAATATTGGGGTGGAGGTGTGGAAAAAGCAATCCATTGAGCAATTACTGGCTGTAAGAGCTTGAAAGCACGAGGAAAGAAGTCAAACTTTTGTCCTCTGGAAAGTGGTGGCATCACTGCTCTTCTAGTTCTCCTGACAGCAACCTCCAGCATCGACATGAAGCCCAGAACAGATTTTGGTTGCTCTGCTTGTCCCCCTGTGTGCTCATTTCCAGCTCATTTCTGAGATTCTGAAGCATTAACACTGTTCTGCAAATTCCTGTATCTATGGGGTGGAAAGTAGACTATAAAAGGACATGTTGGAAGCAGTTTTATGCCTGGAAGGAGGAATATGGGTTTCTCAGCACTCAGGCAGCTCCGCAGCCTGGGTGTGTTCTCTGCTCAGTGCCCAAGTTCCAGGCTTTTCTCTGTGTTTTAATTTTCATGGGAAGGAAATCTTTATATCTGGGCCAGATTAGGGTCACTCTATGGTGTAATCAGATTCTAGGACAGGATAATCAAGGTCCAGGACAGTGGGGCATCCAGTGGTATGTCCCCCCAGCTCAGATGAATTGTCACCTGGTAGCAGCTCTTCTTGCCTGGGGGGGAACAAAGCCCTTGATGTGATCTGCAGAATCCAGACTGCTCCTGTGGTGCTGACTTTTCTCTGATTTTCAGCTGCTAGAGCATATTAAACAAGCCTTTTCCCAGTGTTACTCTGCTTTAGTTGCCATAGGGATGGCTTGTGACTGCGACTGGCAGGGATCTCAAGGCCATCTCTCTGGTGATGTGATGTCTGCTGTCAGGGAGTGAAAGCCCTGACTCATTTGCATTTCACAGCTACAGAGATGTTTATTGCCAGCATCGGAGCAGAAGAAAAGAATGATTTGTTTTACTTAATTTATTTTTTTCCATCAGGCCAGTTACAATTCTATTTTATATTCCCTTTCGACAGAAGTCAACATGAATCAAGCCTAGAAACTCATCATCTGGGGCAAGGAATGTGGTGGTGACCTTCTCTCCAATCTAAAGGTGCCATACAGATTTCCAGGAAACATAAAGCCTCGGGACTGATCTGTGCATGGAGGGAATCAGAACTGATCTGTGCATGGTGGGTGGCAGTGGTCAACTGTGTGCTTCAAAAGGCATCCTCAGAATGAGAGCAGCATTGGCCATTTATCTGCAAGAGAAAATGAGGAAAGCAGCCTTCCTTCCACTGCCTTGTGTCAGTTTGCAGAAGAATACAGTGACAGCATTGTTCCTTACTTGAAAATATTTTGAGTGCGAGATGTGATAAATATGAACCTCTATGTAAAGAAATAAAGCAAATATTCTAAGAATCATACAAGATAAGTTTGATTTGTGTTTCAGCAAACAATTCTGGAAAATTTGTCCTTATTTGCTAAACAATACTACCAAAACAGAAATAGAAATAGAAATAGAAAAGAAATATTCCACTTCTTTATAACACTTTTTACTGTAACAACTGACCAGTGCTGCACCTGGCACTACAAGAACCATGGACTTTCCCAGGGACCTCTTGCAGTAGAGTGGGAAACAGGGGGGACTGTTTCAGCAGTCTTGAGTAAGGGAATGAATTTCCCTTTGGTGCCTTCTCACCAAAAGTTAGCAGTTAAGGGGAATTTTCCTCTGCAGAGACACTGCACACAGGAAGGGCAGGGACCAGATTATGAGGCTGAAAAACCAGGGATCAGCTGTTTCAGCATGCAGCAACCCTTCTTCACAGAATGAGGGAAAGGACAGTGGACACGTGCCTGTGTGTCCCGTGGCATCCCTCTGACACTGATTTTGTAGGGATCATGACTGTCAATTTAGAAAGTAATGAATCTTAATAATGCCTAGTCCAGGGGAGGCTGAATGAGTTTTGTAGCTGAGTGGTTTTAGCTGAGCTCTTCCTGGAGGAAGAGAGGTGTAAATTGACCTATGCTTTCATTAGAAGTTTGTCTTCCACATGAGTGTCTGAGATGATGGATAGGACAAAGTGTAGCTGGAAGAATGGACATTATTAGTGACCTCTAAAAGCATTTTTAAAACAGCTTTCAGATTAATTCTCCAAATTGGCTTGGCAGAGAGTAGGGCTGCCTTCCATTCCTTGTCCATCTGAGGGGATTTAAGGCAGACCAGTTCTAAACTACAGTATCAGCAGTGCTATCTAACTGTGCATTACATCCAAGCATGCAGCTTTCTACTCTCTTCCCGGGTGTTTGGGTCCCCATGGAAAGGAAATGCAGGCAAGTACTCTCCATGCAGGTTTCCACCTGAACAAGACCCCATGAGAAATGTGTAAAGAGTATTTCACACACGGTCTACACATCACCAGAATCAGCACCACCCCATCCCTCTCATGCAAACAGTTGTCATCATCCTTCTGTCACTCCCTGCTGGTCCTAATCATTGCCTTTCCCTTCACTCACTGCTTTCTTAGTCCACCGCTATCTCTGCTTCTTCCTCTTCCCCATCTCGTTTCACCTCCTGCTCCACCCTGCTCCTTCCCTTGCTTCCCTCAGTCTTTACCACGCTACTCCTCCCATGGGTGAAAAATCCTAATGGATGCATGCAGGAGGAACTGGCAGAGGGTGACTGGATGTACAGGCAACTTCAGCCCCTCACAGTTCTCCTGTCAGCAAGCAGCAGGGAAGCAGGGGCTGCATCACACAGCAGAGTAGAAAAATGATGCTGTACCAAGGAATCCAACCCAAGGCTGCCAAGGCTGAAGTGAAGAACTTCGACACACCCACGCTATCAAAAGCGAGTCCCACCTACTGATTTAGAGAGGCAAAAAGCTTTCAGGCTTGACAAATAAAAACGTAAAGCGACATCTGTGAGAAGTGACACGGCTGAGTAGAGTGTCTGAAACTTCCTGCTCCTGGTGCTCTGTGTGTGTGCTACGTCCTTGAAAACTGCGAGGCCCTTGTGAGGCAGGAGACACAGGGTAGAATAAACATTTGTCTGCTGTGTGACTCACATAGAAACAAAACTGTCCTTGCAATTAAAGCCCAGGAAAGTATCCCAAATCCCTTTGACTTAAGTATCTCAGGATACCCTGGTGTGTGCTCGGTAACTGATCTGTGGCTGCTGACCGCAGGCTCTGGGCTGTTCTCTCCATCCAGCCTGCCCAGTGCTTGGATGGGAAACTTGGTAAAGGCACCACAACTTTCCATTGAGAGACTTCACATCTCGCTGAGAGGCCCATTTACATTTTTAACCCTACTGACTGCTGACGTATTTGCTGTAATAGCCTTTGCAGGCAGACCTGGGAAGCTCTGGGGGCTGAGAGTGCTCCTGATTTCGTGTGGACTGCTGGCGCTTTGACCAGACATTTACCAGCAGCTGGGAGCTCGGAGATACAGCATCTATTCTTTCCTTTCCCATTTGCCTACGGAGCTGTAAATGTCAAAGCCTTTCAAGTGCCCCTCAAACAAAACGAGTTAGTAAATCAGCAAATGTGGCACCGCACACACTCATGTGGTGCATGTTAAGCTACTGTACTTCATTCACTTCTTTATCCGATGGCTCCGTGAGAAACAGAGCTCGCCGAGGCGCCGAGATGCCTTAGTCATTTTGTTTGTTTTTTTTTTTCACATGGCTACTGTTCTTGTCTTGTTTTTTTCCAAAAGCTGCGTCAGATGTGCTTAGCATTCAACTCAACTCGATACATGGGATGAAAAGGCCATTTTCTCTTCACTGATGAAATATAATTGAACCCGCTTATAATGAACTCGCATACCAAATAATGAAACTCCGTTCGTGTGACCGGGGCTCTTTTCCGAACCCCACAATTCCCAGTCCCCTAAGGGAGTGTTTTATGTGAGTTTCCACCAGTTCCACTGAGATCACAGTTTGGCACATCGGTGTTTTGCTTTGTTCTTTATTGTCTCTATACCAGAGAGAAGCAAGTTTGTAAAAAGAAAAGATAAAGAGTAAGAGCGGTTTAATTGGCAATCAGTGCTGTTTGAAAACCATCCCTTTAGCACACAGTTTTCCTCTGTTTTAGCATTCCATTTCACTGGGTGTCTTCTTCACCTTCAACCTGTTTTAGGCTGTCTCCTGCAAATTCTGCAGGAAGCTGCCAGTTTTGGCACAGCCCTGCAATCTGTTCCCTTGAAAGACGTAAGGGCCTTGTTAAGGAGCGGAGCAGCTCAAGGCAAACACTTGTATTGTGTCTCTGGGGCTCCCGCAGAGATAAAACTCTCCCTTTGGTTCAAATATGGGAAGATGTCCCCAACCTCCTTTACGTGCAGTCATTGTGGATAAGGAGGGTACTTAGCCAAAAAGTCTCTGCCTGACCTCATGAGCATATCTGGAGAATGTCAGAGCTGCTGGCTGAAGATAAGGAAGAAGACTCGGCCCCAGACAGGGAAGATGTGGAAGGAAGAGTGGGCTACACTGTCTATACATACTGGATTTTTGGAAAAATAAATTTATTGTGCACATATTCAAATCTGGCTGCCTAAAACCAGGCGTTTCTGTTCCTTTGAGCTCTGCCCCAGGGGAGGTGGTATGTGAGAAAATCAAACCAACTGAAGGACGCTCAGGTTTTAGGAGGAGTGATGTGTTTTTCCTAAGGTGACATTAACCTGAGAAATTTAGGAACTCGTAAAAAAAAAAATCCCAGAAGTTTGATGACACTGCTGCTGCCTGCTGCCAGCCCAGGGGGCTGATAATCCCAGGTAATCTGGGAGGGGGTTGCTCATCATTAGAGCCCCGTGGTCTAGCAGAGGCATAGGACTTTATCATGGAATCATTTTGGCAGAGATCCTGACATGTGACTGTTGTCTGCCTTTGGTCTTGCACGGGTATAAATTTGTTTGGCATCATGCATTGTGTTTAAACTTAACGTCATCATCAAGTATATTTGCCAGTTATGTGAACCTAATTACCCTGAACAGCCTCACCTGGGACCTCACCCCCACCCTGACCATCAGCCCTATTTAGGCTCAGCCCAGGGCCCAGCACCCTCTTCCTCTGTCTGAGCTCTGCTGCTGCCTGTGCTTTCTGGGTTGATGCTGTAAGTACCTCTGGGAAAGGGCATCGATTTTTTGAGGTCTTCTTGAACCAAAAGTAACACATAATGAATTCTGGCTTATGTGGTACTTCATTCCTGCTCTGAGAGGGTCATTCTGGCACAGGCACAATATCAGAATGCATTTCTGTAGCTGTCACCCTGCTTTCACTGAAAAGCAACGTTTCTCACCACCTAACTGGGATTTTTCTATTATAAAAATTACTGTTAGCAAATACCTCTCTTGTAGACATGACATGGACTTTAATTTCTGGAGTGAACAAATAAGTCTAGTTCATGGGAAAAATCATCATCTTACCAACTGAAGTAGACATCTAGATGAGTGAACCCTGGCTGCTCATTAAACCTGTGCTGTGGGTCTGGCTGGTGACAAAACACATGTCACAGTAAAGAAGTGGCTGTACCTCTGCTAAAGCACATGTAGGCTGAGGAGGGCTATTGTTAGTGTATCTCAGAAAGTCTGAGAATGAAATGGAGACAGAGGCAAAGAAAGGCAGGAAAGCTGTCTGTGAACTCCCCACTCTTCCTGGCTATAGTCTGGGAAAGGGGATGGGTTGCTGGATGCTGTTTTTCCAACACCTAGGGTTACAGGGCTGGCAGCACTAGGCAAGACCTACAAGACACACCTGACTTGTTTTTCTTTGGTTCCTCAGCTTTTCTGAAGCACCACTTTACTGGTGCTGTCTCTAGCTGACCCCTCATCACATTGGGTTTCAGACCAGGTTGAGGGAGGTCATATCCCTTATTACTCTTGTATTTCTTTGGAGGCTGCTGGGAGGCTGAACCAGGTGAGCTAATACCCAGTGGAATTCACTTTGCTAAGTGAATTATTACCAATATCCATGGAAGAAACCTTTTGGAGGTCCTGCTGAGATGATACTAGTGCAAATGGTGCGCAAAATAAAGATGGAAGATAGCAGCAAGGCTTAGCACTAAGCTGTTACCTGGGAGCAATAGTCCAGTGAGGTCTGTGCCCAGGAGCTCCCTGGTTTCAGTGTTTTACAGCATCTAGTCTGGCTTCCAGTAAGGCTGGGCTTTCTCAAAACAGTACTGAGAGGGATATCAGCTGCTGATGCAATCAGCAAAGAATTAGAGTGTGAGGGTGAATAAATATTGCTCATCGGTTAGGATGAATGAGTTGGTGTCCTGCAGCCCGGCTTCTGAAGCCACTGGAGCTGCAGACAGGCTTCCCTGCTAATGTGCAGCCCCCTGACACCTCAACAGGAGCTGGGAGCTGGCGTGGCAACTCTCACTCGAGTTTCAAAGAAAATTGCACGGCACTTCAAACCGAGTGCTGCGAGCGGGGACAGGGGCTGTTGGTGATTGCCGTGATGAAGCTAATCCAGTCCTAAGGAGGATAAAGGGTTGCTTAGCAATACTTTAGCTGTGACTAACAATGCTACACCAGGCTTTTACTGTTGACTAAGTCTTTAATAGTGGCTCAGTGGGTTTTTTAGTGGAATGTCTTTACTATTTTAGTAATGGTCTCCCCTCTTGAGAAACTGTCAAACTCATCACATATAATGAACAGGCAGCAGTCAGCAAGCATTTGATTGCCGATCATGTGTTGATTTTTGGCCTGACCTCATTAAGATTCCTTATCTCTTCCTTCTCTTTCCCTAGGAGTTCTTAAATTAGCTTCAGAGATTAGATTATTTAAGTGCTTTTCATATAAATGCCTCCTAGTCTGTTTGTTTTTCCTACGACACCTCTTGTCCATGTGGAACCTCATTTCTGGCCTAAAAGGAGAGAGGTAGTGGGGAAGAGGTGGTCTGAACCAGGCCAGAGCCACATCCTGTAGAAAAGTTTATTATGGTGTTCTGTAAAGATTTTAAGCAGGGCAAGGTGTATTTTGTTCCACTTTATATTCCTTCGCAGCATAACTATTAAGAAAAGTTCCCTTCTTGATGGCAAGAGGCTGCTGTGTACTGTGCATTATATTAATTTAATTAAAAGATATATCGAAGGCCAAGTGTTCTGTTCATGGTTTTAGGGACTCAGCTGAACAATACAAGCACACACCAAAAAAGCCTCATCTTTCCTTTCTCTGCTGAGGTATCTGAGTCATGGCTGTCACTGCAGAAAATGTATAGTAGTATTTTGAGGAAAGGAAAACACATTAAAGCTGAGGACAACATCTGGATTCTTTAAGCATTCCCCTTGGCCGTATCTACACTTCAGAGTTGATGCTATCAGGGGAACCAGTAACAACACAGTAATCCCCAGCCAAACACAGCTCACATTTTTAGCTGTGTCCAGAGACTACTGTGCAAGCAAGTGCTGCTGTGGGACTTGACTGCTCCATGCAGGGAGCCCACCAGCCAGACCCCTCAGCTCCCTGCATGAGAGCCAGAACACTTCTGCTCCAGCTGGGAGCAGGGATCTCTCTTAATCAGTGGTGTGTGCGATGAACAGCTTGTGGCAGCACGGTGGGTTTCCAAATATTTGCATCCAGTGTTCATACAACAGCCAAATGTGAGTTTTCACCGTGGAAACTCTACAGAGAGCAGCATTGTGGCAGCGCTACCAGGGGCTGTGGCAAACCCACCAGGTGGGAAACAACAGCCCTGTAGAGGATGTAAAATTCTGAATAACCCTCTGCAGTTTTGCATGCAGTCCACTGTTACACCATTGATTACTGTGAGATGGGATGTATCTCTGGTGAACCCTTCCCAAGATTCTGGAGGATGCTGTGTCCCTCGCTCCCTCAGCTCTAATCTATGCAAATTGGGAATGGAGAGAAATTGAATACATTACCAGAACCTCCCGGTGCTCTCTCTGTGCTGAGGTTCTCTTTTCAACTGCCACAGGAATTTACGTACCTGACATTATTCAGCTGGGATCCTGAATTTCTTTCAGCACCACTAATTCCACTAACAACTTAAATTTGGGAAAAGTATGGAACTAAATGTCTAGGAACTGAACTGGGAGCCTGCAGTGCAGTCACCTTGGTTTGAGGCGTGGGGCACAGCCCGGTGTGGTTTTGTGGACCCACAGGGAGGGCACCCCAAGTGAGTCCTTCCCCTCTGATGTGGTGAGCTGTGCTGCTGGTTCAGACACTGAAATGATGCTCCTGGTGTACCCAGTGCTGTGCCAGCTGCCCTGTCACCCATTTGTCATCACTCTGAATCACTCAGGGAAGGTTTGGTGGTTAAACACTGTGCAGCACGAAGTCACCTCTGCTCTTTGATGTTTCTAGAGGGGAGATGAAGAAAGAACTTTCTCTTCTGAATTTTCCCTAAAGTCATAGTGTAGCTGCAACCTCAACAGCACTGGCATGGAAAGGGAGAATGGGAATGGATTTTAAAGTTAAAATTCATGTTTTAGCTGTTCCCAGCTCTATTACGAATATTACCCCAAGATCCAAATCCAAAACCTTCGACTTTATCAGAAATAAGTTGAAATCTGAATGTTAACTGCTAAAACCGTGACTAAACCACAAAAGTGACTTGGATAAATGTCATCTTTGATCCTTTATCAATACTGTCAGTTAAAGCCTTGAGCACAGCAAAGAATTAGTGGTGACATTTCTAGTGAGCTGTTAGTATCTGAGTCTCCCCAAGAGTCCTTCAGGCTTTTTAAAGTTGGAGAGACCTCTTCCAGTTTAGATTTAAACAGGAGAATCACTTTACCACTAACCTCATACACTGAGCTCACATCATTAAGTAACAGTGGTTTCAACACAGACATTTCACTTGTGTTTTATTGCTGGTATTTTTATAAGGTATTTGTCTGTCTATCTGTGGGAATCCTTCAGCACAGAGCTATTTCTGCATGTCTGCTTTTAGATACTCATGAAATCAGTGTTTTGGTGCTTCCTTGGTATGTGTAGACCAATAAAATCCAGTATATTCATCTTTTCTACTCACTTTTTCCAAGCCTGTCTTTCTCAATGGCCTTCAGTGAGTACAAATGTCTGACACTGGAGGTTTATATGAGGTTTTTCTAATACTCTGCTTTGGCTAACTCTGATCAGTCCATAATATTTATTACCTGAATGTAAGGCTTAGCAGCTGGGAGAGGAAGGGAAAGCCACACAATAACAACAATATGTGTGAGACTTAGCACATTCCCAGAAAATGTAAACTTCCACCTGGGAAGAAGGATGATGGTTCCTAATAATAGAAAATTTTGGTTAGGTTTTCTGGTATGAGCCTCCTGTGATGATTTGGGAAGCCTCACTTGGCAGAGCTCAGTAAAAAGTGTGTGCGCAGCCACGTCTGGTTCAAACTTCTTCGGGGTTCTGGGGCTTGTTTTTCTCTGCTGTCTGTTCCCTCCATAGAAATGTAAAAAGAAGAGAAACATCTACACCTAGCACAGTTAAACAAAAAGCATCATTAAACTTTGGGGATTTGTCTGGGTTGGGTAACCAAAGTGTTGGAGGCTGCCTGAGGTTTAGGTAAGGGTGCAATGATGCTCCTCATTGACTCTCACTAGCAAAAGGGCTGAGAGGCTGATTTTTAAATTAAAAAGGTATTTTTATACTCCCAAGTATTTTTAGGAAAGGCAGGAAAATGTGTGTGGGGAGATCTTTTCATAAGAAGAAGGTAGGTGAGTGAGGAAGAGGCAGGAATTCTCTCATAACAGAGTATTCACTTTTTAGAGGGATCTCCTGCCCACACAGAGGAACACGCTTCAGAACAGAGGGCTAGACACGCAGAGAGGGATTTTAATCCCACGAAGGTAGGAAAATGTGCCTGAGGTATGTATTATTTGTCTAGGTTTTTATATGTCATGTCCTAGCCAGGCTGTGTTTGTTTTGGAGCCGGTCCACTGGCTGTGCTTATGTCACTCACCACTGCCGAGCGGCTCCGAGCGTGGGCAGGGCAGGAGCCCTCCAAAAACACAGGGCTCGATACTCTGGATGGTTTAGTGAGCTGAATCATCTTGCCAAGGGGTCAGACAGGCAAGGTGCAAGGAAATTGGTAGGAATATTTGGCTGTGACCGACACTACCTGTTTGGGTGACACTGAGCTGTTCATGTGACTCAGGCACCTCATGACACCCCTAGACACCAACGCTGGGGTGAGAACAGAGGGGAAAGGCTCAGACATCAAATTGCAGTTTCTGATTCAGACCAAGAGACAGTGTTTGGTCTCAAAACCAGCAGGTTTGTCGGGAAGGCACTGTGTGGCACCTGTTTATCCTGTCATGTAAGTCCTGCCCATCTCTAGGCGTAGTTTGGCTGTATTTGATATTTTCTTAGTCCATCATGCCACTGTTTGGGGATTTTTACCAGTCAGTGAGGTAATTTAAGTTAAAACTGTGTTACCTTCTTCCACCCTTGTTTTGAGGATCTTTTTCCTGAGGATTTTCTCAGACTGAAGTGTTTCCAGACAGCTGTGGACTGGGGCAGAAATCATCAAAGTGGCTTTGCACTGGAGAAACCATTCTGTGTAATTATGCTCCAGTTATAAAAGGTAGCTAAGACACATCAGCTCAAGTTAACTGTGAGTTCAACCAGGGCAGACATTCCAGCCTGAGGAATTTTCCTGGAGCTTCACAAGATCAATTCCCCTATGTCCCCAATCAGCTGGGAGGTGGATCCCTTCAGGGGTCAGCACATCCAAATTGTGGGTTAAAACAGGATTGCTGAGGGTTTGTTCAGCCTGGTGAGTCACTGGGCTGTGTGTAGGAGATTAGATACATTGGTTGAGTTCCACAGGGCAAAACCCAACGCAGACAGGGGAGACCAACATCAAGGCAGTAGCTGATGTTGGGTATTATGGAAAAACTTGTGTGTCTCCTTTTTCGAAACAATCCTGTAAGAATCTATTTAAGCCCTCTGAGCTGGACCTTGAGGTAGTCATCCCACACAGGAGCAAATTTGGCTTCCAGTTTGTGTTCCTGCTTGCCACCAGGCATCTTGTGATAAGAGCAGTGCCACGGTTTGAGGTGGAAACTTCTCACCTTGCACCATTCTTGTGCTGGGCGTAGTCATTACTGAGGCTGAGGGGAGGTTTCCAATAAGGACAGAGGTACCAATGTCCCAAAATACTCTATAAACATAATTCAAGCGCTGCTGACGCCCTGTCCCTTCAATACACTGAGGGTATGATCCTTGTTTCTCAGTTTCTTGGCTTTAGCCTCTAGCCTGCTGCAAACCACAGCATCGTTGGTCCCTCCCCTGTCAATTAGGAGTTCAAAGAAGAAGCAAGATCTTCATAACCCTCCCCAAGAGCAGCTGTAAGCACCCACTCAGGGTGATGCTGAGCTCTGTTTTCAGTCAGTGCCACCCTAAAGCCTCAGTCCAGACCTTAAAGCCGTGGAAAGAGCCAAGGATTTCAAACGTCTCTGTTCTGTACCTGCTTTCTCCCTCTTTTTTTCTTGCTTCTTCCTGTTGCCAAGCTCAACATCTGGGGCTTTGGGCCTTCTATGAAGTAAATGACTTCTGCTGTGTTTGGAGACTCCAGTAACTTGGCAAGTACTGGTGTGGATGGGAATTCACCCTGAGAGGTGGACACCTTTCAGCCAGGCTCTCTGGTATTCAGCTATACTGGCATCTTTTTTCTGCGTCTTTTTTCAGACCCCATTTTCTGCTGGGTTTGAGCTTCCACAAGTGGGCCAACCATTAGCTCAGCTGAAGGCAAAGTAGAAGATTTCAGTGGGATTTGAGCTAAATGTCATAACTGGTAACTTGCAGGAAAAAGAAACTGTTAAACCAGCTTTGCAAATGGACTGTTTGTGGAGTAGGTGTGTGTTTTTCTCCTCAAAGGCTATTCACACAATAGAGAAGTTTCTGTAACTAAGTTTTCAGATGTGCATAATAATGCCAGTGTTTTGAAATTATTTTCTTTCTGGGAATGTACACGTACCTTGTTTCAAAGGGACTTTATAAGAATTGGCTTCATCAGATTCTTATTCATCAGCTGTTGCCTTCAAAGGAAGGGCTTCTTGTAAGAAAATATGGCCATTAACTAATGCCTTTACTTTTCTTTGATCTTTGCCAGCAAAATTTCTTTCTTGAATTCCTTCTGCAATCTTTCTTCCATATACAGTTTGTGGCATGCACACTTGTTTGTTCTTGGATTAGTTTCCAATTAATTATCAGAGCCAGTTATAAAAATTTCCATCCAGTATGATAGAAAGGCAATTTTTGTAGAGCTGTAAAATCAGCCAGACACTGTCTCCTTTCATGTGGTTTGACTTTAACCTAAACTGCCCTGAAGGTAAGAGATGAGGAGATGAACTGCTCCCTAGTTCTGAGGGGCATTTGCAGTCGGATGTTAGCACAAAGCAGGAAGCACTTTGTCAATAATAAATCAGGTGTCCCGAGGAGGAAAATGTTGACAGGGGCCTCAGTGTTGTTTTTCCCTCTGTTATTAGTGCCTGCACAGTAGGATTAATGTCTGATGTGATGCCTTCTGAGGTGAGTCAAATGTGAAAGCTTGAAGCTGGGTGGAAGTAGCAGGGTGTGCTCGGCAGCCGGTGCCGCGGCTGGACGGGCAGCGTGGGGTGGTGGTGGAACACCCCACATCCCCCTGGCACAACCAGACCTGCTCTTAGCCTGTCCTGGGGAATGTGAACTTGTATAACCTCCCTGTACACAAAGAAACACAATTGCACCTCACATGCTTGAAAATACGTCCCTTAACTGCTGGTTTGTTGAACCCACATTTCCAAGCCTTCAGTAAAACAGCCAAGCACTGCATGTTTGGTGACCACAGCTTCCTTAGTGCTTTTCCTTAGTGTAAGGATTATTTGGCTTTGCTTATTTACATCATGTGTTATCAGAATTATAGCCCTCCATCTGCATGAGGAGCAAGTGATCTCAGGTCAGTGTTCTGCACTGGACATGTGTCATGGCAATTGGATCCAGCCCTTCCCTTCTCAAACCTTCATACTTATCGGCTCTGCCATTTACAGCCACACAGCAGCTGGGATATTTCAGAGGTCTGATCCATCTCTCATGCTCTGACCAGAACAAGAGTTGCCAGCACTTCATTTTCACTTGCAGTGGAGCTCCACAGGTGAAGGAAGTAGTGAGGTGTCCACTAAAACAGTCTAAAGCAAACACCACCCAGAGAATCCTGTGGAAAGCTGGGGTGCTGCTGCTGATTTCCTCCTGACATGATAAACAGTATTGTATTGTCTACAATGACACATTTAGAGCTGAAGTTATTTTTGAAAAAAAAAGCAAAATTACCTGTCTCTCAGTGCTGTAGCACTACTGAGATCCTGATTCATCCCTCTAAGGAGAGCTGGAAAAGAGTGGCAGACTAGTAATGTCACCTGGAGCTGCTGTAGCAGAGTCTTGCATGGCATCTTCATTAGAGCCCCAGTGGTATTAATTACTCAGAAAACTCATTTGTGGGCAATGACAGTTCAATAAGGAAGAGTGCTGAACTGAAATAGAAGTTATAACACTTGCAGAGAAAACTGTATGCTTGCTGCCCACAGGAGCAGAACTGCTGACTCGAAACCCAAGAGACTGCAGAGGTTATGGGGCAGGAGTGTGCTGATTACCTGCCATAAAGCCCTGGGCTCAGCTGTGCACACCATCACCTGCTGTAATTTTGCCTGACTAATGATTATAGGTTTGGGCTTTAACTCTGCCGTCTGCTCTGTGTGCAGATGGACACCTGCACCAACTGCAGCCAGGGAGGAGGACCCATGCTCAGGGGTGATTCTTGTTGTCTGAAATGCCTCACAAATTCTGCCTTTCTATTTTGGTAGAAATGCCTCTCAACATCTCCCAAGATTTATCCGGGGAATGCGATAGTTCAAGACTGTGGTTAACCAAGACCACTGAAAGCAGCGTTGCTGTTTCCAAAATCTAAGCAACATTAATGTTTCTATAAATACCATATAGCATTTCCACACAGTTTAGAGACTGCAGTTGAATTATGGAAAGTGAAATTGTAACACAGGCTTACGTAGGTCATCAGCTATCAGGGCTTCCAGACTTCCCCCGTCTGGACGAGATAGTATCTTGGCTTGAACCTGAGTTATTGTCCCTCTGGGCAAAAAGACCTCAGGAGGTGAGGTTGGCTGAAGCTGCAAGGAACTTTCCTTTCCATTTCTTGTTAAGAGCCAGTGGATGGAAAATGTAAGCAGTGGGATAAAGGATTGAAGGATGATGCTGACCCTGAGCCATAGGTTGAAGAGTGGAGGGGTAGAGTTTGGGAAAGGACAGATGGTTGTGTGGGAGACAGAATGAGAATGAGTCAGTCAGGAGTGACCAACAATCAGGAATGATGTTTGGAGCAATGCTGTGGGCTGCAGGAGTCAGGGATACAAGTCACTGATCTCATGCCTGGAAGGTCAGTGTTCAAATCTGTAGAAGCATCAAATGTGGGTCAGTGAGCTGGGGCTCTAAATGTCCCAGCACGCTAAAAGTGCAAGCCTGACATGCACAGATAAAGGCTTTATTCCTAAGAGTAATGCAACAACCCAAATCTTTCTACTTTGCTGCTGTGAATTGGGGTATTTTCTGGTGTAGAAATGCAAGCCTGTGTCTGAGCAGGCAATGGAAAGACTATAGCTTCATTATTCAGGTGATGTACTGGCATCCCTGGATTAAAACTGTGGTTTTACAGCACAGTTGTATTCCAGATTCCATCTGACTTATAATGAATCCTGATTCTCATCACACTAGTTACAGCACTTGTGTCAGGCTGAGCTCAACAGCATCGTCTCCATGTCTGCTGCTAGGTATGTGCTGAAGTGTTTTATGGAGTCAGGACCTTTATATCTTTATTTTTAGGTCAGACATCTCGTTTTAGCTAAGTGTCTTACCACTGCCTTCCACCTCTACTCTTGCATATATGTACAATATAAGTTTGATCTTCAGTAAAATGGATACCACCTGTAGTCAAATTTAACTGCAGTGAAATCAAGGCAATAGCAAAATAAACTTCTCTGGATTTGAGTGATTAGAGCTCTTTATATCAGGGTGAGATAAAGACCTCTTGCCTCCAAGGGATGGGAGAGGATTAATCCATCCATTTTTGCATCAAATTCAACTGGAAAAACGTGTAGGATCCAGAGAGGCTTTGCTGTGGAAGACATGCAGGAGGCAGATACCAAAGCCTGTCCCTAGTGTCTGTATCAGCCATGACCACTTTGATTCGAAAGTTTTCTCCTTGTCAAGGGCAGATTCTTCAAATTTATGCTCTGTTCAGAGATTCCTGCAGCCAGTGCTGCCCTGTGCAGGTGTTAATACTGACACTGGTCTGGGAGGTTTCCTTCGTTGCTCAGCAGTGCCGTATCTTTCTGACGCAACCATTAAATTAACAGCTTCCTCTAAGTGAGCTGGAGGTTAACAGGATGTCAGGACATAAAACAAATTTTCTTAATGTCAGTGCAGAGCCTTTGTTGTCCCTGTTAGTCACAGTGCCAAGACAGAAAGGTGTTTCTGCTCACAGGGGGATCCCATCCCCAAACCGGTGGAACTGGTCAACACCCTTCCACTGATTCCCGTGGCTTTGGGGTCAGCCCTCGAGCATGGAACAGTTTGACCCCCCTGATTAATGCAGAAATCATATTTGGAAAAGATCTGTGTAGAGCTGACTCAGTGTTGGGTGGTTTTTCCTTGTGTTTATAGTTATTGAGCTGTTTAATACTGGTAATTATTAAATAGGGTCACCTGGAAAGACAGAAGCACTCCAGCTCCTGCCAACAAACCACTTAAGCACCTGCTTAGAGATAAGCACGCATATTAAGGCAAATGGAGTTGCTCCTAGGCTTGGTGTTGAGCAGATGTTTACAGTTTATGGATTAGGAGAAACTCCTTGCTTGAAATCATCATTTTTACCCCTAATGAGCAGAAATTAGATTCTAGCATGA
This sequence comes from Pyrocephalus nanus, assembly GCA_038380795.1. Lineage (NCBI taxonomy): Eukaryota > Metazoa > Chordata > Aves > Passeriformes > Tyrannidae > Pyrocephalus > Pyrocephalus nanus. The sequence goes on along the minus strand of CM076270.1, from coordinate 4,625,572 downwards.
GAAATAATTTTCATTAAACAAACAAACAAAAAAAACTCTCCCCTTGCTGAACTGTCTGGAATAAGGTAAAAATAAGGTTTAAACTTCCCCATGCAAGCCCTTAGAGCAATGCCATTTGTCAGGAAGCAGTAAGGTGCATGTACAGGAGTTACTGGAGGTGCACTTCAAAAATCTTTGTTGGAGCTTATAATATCCAGGTTTGGAATTGCAGACCTGCTCTGGATGTTACAAAACAATTTTTGCAGAGACAGCATCTCACACTTAAACATGCCTGACCTTCTCCTGCCAGGAATACCGTGGGAGTGTGCAAAAGCTGAGATGAAAAGAGCTCCTGGGTTGGTGAACGTCCTGAAAGAGGAAGATAAATGGTAAGAAACACTTTGAATTCCACTTCTCCCTTGAAGCACTACTGCTGTGCTGGATTACATCAGCATCCAAAGAGAGGAAACATCTTTCCAGAGAAGTCCAGCACAAACTGAGAATTCCCATTAGGGCCACTGGGAAACTTTATAACCCTGGCCCTTTGCTTGGTGATTGACTGTTTCATAGGGTGGACTGTCCCGAGCTGGGGCATGGGCAGTGTGTGTTGGTGTGTCCACCACAAGCAAAACTGGTGCAAAGAGCAGGAAATGTGAATTCTCTTGGATGTGAATTCTCTTTAATATTAAAAATGGATAAGCTGTCTTTTTGGGTGGAAGGCAGAGGAGGGAAGAGAAGGCAGGGAAGCGCTGGCCCCGCGGTGGGTTGAGCAGCACTCCTGTTACAGGGATCTGCAGCATCAGGCTTTAAACCGACCATTAAAATCCTGATTCGTGCTGTGCCCACGGTGATGGAGGAAAGGGCCTGCCCTGCTCCCACATGCACATGAGGATTTTCAGGGCTAGAGCTGAAACATTTGGCAAGTGAGTGCATGAAGCTGAAGGTTACCTGTAGGCAGCTGTTGCTCAGCCTGTGGGTGTTTCTATGGCTATTTAATTGCTCGTTGCTCAGTACTAAATGAGTGAGACTTACATGAATAACCACAGCAATGCAAGTGCTGCTGCCTCTGAGATAAAGGACCTTATTTGAGAAACAAACTCTTAACTAATAATACCATGGGCCCTGTGCACTTCTAAAAGTCTGTACTTATCACTGATAGGAAAGAATTGGTCTGGTTCTTAAAAATAAACCCAAAAGCATTTGAAGGACTTTCCCCACCACCACCACCATTTTTCTATTCTTTTCCCAGGTTGCAAAAATAACATCTAATAATGAAATGAAAACAAGCTGAATAGTTGCATTCAGTGGAGGAGGGAAGAGGTAGTCGCAGACAGCTGGAGCATGTCTGGGCCAGTGTCTCGGTTCTTTTCTTTCTGCTAGTTCAGTGCCACTCCAAGAATGCAGACAATGCTGGCCACGACTGTTTCATATTTGATTTCCACACTTAAATCTGTGCTTGTTAAACGAAACCCCATTGTCAGGCTGGCACACATCCACACTGCCTCCTTGGGTCCTGCTTCAGAGCCTGCCGTCTGGGGCTTGAGGGTGCTGCTTGGATCCCTTCAGTGAGGATCAGGTATGCAAAGAGCATTTTACTGTTTTTTTGCGCTGCTTGTGGCATTGCAACAGAAGCTTTTGGACTCTTCTTGCAGCCACATCCATGCATAACCCTCATAAATCTTGGTTTGAGGGCAGACAGAGTGCTGCAGGGAAAGGTTGGGGGTTTGGAACTGCCTCAGTGGTGGATCAGTGGGGCACTTTGGCTGGAGTTGGTCTCTGGGCAAGGTGTTGGCTGTGCCACCCGGGGAAGAAAACACTTGGGCAGGCAGGGCCTGGTTCTGCAGAGGACTGGTACCCTGCCCTGCTCAGGGAGAGGGTGCAGCTGGGGATGCTTGGGGTCTTGGTGAGGTCCCAGGGATGCTCTGCCTGGGACAGGGCCATCGGGTTCAGCGGTTGCAGAGCTTTGCTGAATGTGGGCAAGAGAAATGTTGTGTGTTGGGAGCAAAGCAGGGGCTGTGAGTAACGAAGGATCACTTGATATCTCCTGTAAAATACCAAGGAGGGCATGGAAATGATGAAACTTATCAATAAGATTGGGGGATTATGAAATGCAAGAGCTGTCCAGTCCTTTGGACTGAAGACTCTTCTGGCCTTTCTCACTCGATAAGATGGTTCCATGGTCCAGTACCTGCCTGTGCTCCCCTTGTGCAGTGTAACTTATCAGTAAATGCCAGTGTTGGCACTGCAGGCAGAGCTCTGCCCAAGGCAGTTGGCAGCCCACTGTGGCACAAGAGGAGGGAGAAGGGATAGGATATGGCTGTGGTAGGATGTGGGGAGCGATGCTGGAGCAGGAGGAAGCACTGGCTGTGTTTTGATTCTTCAGGTGTCCCAGAGGAGCCCACTACTGGGCTGTTGTCATGGAAACACTGGTTTTTTTCGGGGATTCAAGACTGGCTCCAAACAAAGGTTAAAGGGAAGAAAAACCCCAAGGGACAGCATGCACAGAAAGTGAGATTTCCCTCAGCACAGCAAAATTTGTGAATGTCTGAACCAACAGCTAGTCCTACAAGATGTGGGAGCTGGAGGAATGTTGGAGCTGGAAACTGATGCTATGCCTCACGCAGGAGCTGCTTGGGGCATGGTGCAGGGCTCTGGCTCTGCTCTGGGTCAACCAAAAGCCTGTTTTTCCTCCTGCCCTCACCTCTCATCCTGCTGCACTGTCGAGGTGCTCCTGCCTAGGGCTCTACCTGGAGCAGAGAGAAGACATGCTGAATGGTGGTTATTTTTCACACTCCTGTGTTGAGGTCAACGTTGGGATCAGATCCATGTCCATCTCATATCTAGGTCTGTGCAGGTTTTGATAGCTCTGTGTGTTAATGGCAGAGCAGCGTTCAAGCAATAAGGAAGAGCAGAAAGGCAAATCTTCAGGTTCTGCTTTCCGTAACGTCAAAAGCAGACTGTATAATTTCCATAAAATTTTGCCCAGCCTTTAAATTCAGATGCCCAGTCTACATATGGAATGTCCCTTTAGGTAAAAGAGCACTGGGATATAATGAATATGAAGGGCCAAATTACTGGCTCATAAAGTGATCTAATGTAACGAACCCCACGGCAGTGCAGTCAGGCCCTGTCCGCCCTTGCCCAGCCGTGCCACCCTCCTGGCAATCCACCTTCCCAGCTGTGACTGATGCTCATGCTGAAGTGTCCAAATTGCAGCAGCGTCACAAACCCCAATTCTGCACAGAATACAGCCAGACTCAAACATGAGTCCGGTATTTTAAGGGTGAGGGGGTATCACTCATCCCTCAGTGGGTCTTTGCAGAGGTTTGGGAAGTCAGCACTGGGGAAGGGGAACAGAACTGTAACCCAGGTAGCTGCTCCCAGTGATCCCAGCCAGCCAGCAGTAGCAGGATGGGCCAAGGAGCAAAGATGCAACGGCAGCAGAAAATTGCACTGAGGCGTCTGCGATGCTCAGGATGTTGAAGGCAAAACTGGCCTCCCCCTGAAATGGAGACAAAAGCATTTTATCACTTTTATGACCTGCTGAGTGATTATTTATTTAAAAAAAAAAAAAAAAACACCACCTTTAAAAGGCTTAGTATTTTTGTATTTCTTCATTTCCAACTTGAATAACCCCCCTCTTTTTTTATATAGTTAATCTCCTTTATTCTGTGTCCAAAAAAGGATGTGATGGTAAGGGAAATTAGTAGCTTGAATGTCATGAACTTATTAAAGAGAAATGCAGATTTTTATTTTTTTTTTTTTAACAGGGAAGACAAAGTCATTGAAACCATATTTTAATAAGAATACTAGGAGAATAAATTGGAACAGGTATACTTATACAGTTTGTCATATAGTGTTTAAGTACAATGGGTGGCCTTTAAAATTTAAACTGCATAGCTGAATGCTTAAAAAATTCCTCATTATAACACAGAAAATGTGATAGGAAGTGGCAGAATGACTGTGCTGGTGGGACATACAATGTGCACCCTTGGTGAGCCCTGCACAGCACATTTGACCCACAATATTAACAACAAAAGTGGTTTTCTCTTTGAATGCACTGTCCAGCTTAGCTCCGCTGCTGCCTTGCTGCCACCTGCATGTGACACTATACAGACCCCTGGACTTGTCACCCTGCCTGGTGGCACCACCTACCCCTGCCCTCAACAGGATTTTGGCCTGGCTGAGCCCAGCCCCGAGGTAGGTGGGTGAAAAGCTTTGCTGGATGCTCAGCTGCCCTGGCTCTTGTGCATCCTCCTTGTCTTGGCACATCCCTGCCCCAGAGGGCTTTGCTACGGAGCCAGCTCCATCCTTTGTGCCAGCTGAGAGGCTTTTCCATGATGGGGGAAGCCTTAGAAGAGCTTTTAGGAGTAATTTAAATTTCCTTTGATCCAAAATCTCTGCAGGTAAAGAACTAATGCTATTAGAGCAGGCAATAACTGGCTGCTGTGCTGGAGCCTCTCGGGGAGCACAATGGGCTCTTCTCTACCAGGCTGGAATAATTGTTCCATGTTCCTCCCCTGTCCAGCACACAGAGGGGGGCTTCAAATGGGATTGGATTGTGCAGAGTAAAGTCAGGACCATGGTCCTGCTGGTATGCACTCAAGGCCAGCTGGGACTGTCCTGGAGGAAAGGCTAAAATTCACCCTTTGGGGAGTCAGGCACGATATCACACCCTTACCGTGCACAGCGTGCTCACAGAAAATGTTTAGTGTTGGTTGCCAAAAGGCCACTGAAAAGTATTCTGTGCATCTCCTGCATTTGCTGTTCCACGCTCCCAAGTGTCCTGACACTGAAGTACTTGTAGTATAAGACATGGCCATCCCCAACAAGACCCCATCCACACCACCACGCTGGCACTGACCACCACAGCACACCAGCTTCCACTGGGATCCCCATGTTGACACATGGGGAGCAGGGAAAAAAATTTCAGGATGCCACAAATGGGAGTGCCTGAAGAAAACTCCAGGCAGTGCAGAAGTTTAAGGTTATTTTAATGTCTGCTTCATGCTGCTTTTATCACTCTGGACAAGGAATGAGTTTGGGGTTGGTTATTCTTCCCAAGTGCTGCCAAAGGCACAGCAGACCTTGTGTTGTTCAGTCAGGTCCCGATCAGGGCAGGGTATGTTTCATCCCTGTCCTTATTTAGGAACCAGTTTTGCCTGGGGAGCATTATCTGTGACACACACGGGCACATGTTCATTCATTTGAAAACGCCAGCGCTAATTCTGCCTTGCAGGGTGGAATCTTTTTTCCCAGCGTAAGCATCTTGGACCCACATGTATTTGTGCTCCTGCCTTCAGGCTGGTGAATGGGAAGACGAGCTGAACTTGTGCTAAAGGCAAAATCTGTGTCTGAGAACACAAAATAGCACAATCTGAGCTGTGATTTCTGGTGCAATGTAGGACACTGTATCAACACAGCTCCAGAACCCTGAGCAACAGTGTCCTGTGGTTTGATTTCCATTCTGGCATGCTAGAGTGCAGTAAGACTCAGGGTTTTTGTGGCACTTTCCATCTTTTATTTAGGGAATTTGAAAAATACTTGTCCTGAGGCTGAGCCTCAAGTTATGATCTTGGCATATCCATACCATTAAATTCCCGTGGATAAAAGCAGAAACATCTGGATTCATGAGTGGATGTTGGCTAAATCCACCAGAAAAAAAAAAAAAAAAAAAAGCCTTTAGGGGATCCTAGAGGGTTCTAGCCAGGATAAATAATACAACAAAACAAGAGTGCTAGTAAGAGTAATTGTAATACTGAAGCCAAATTATAAGATGACGGCCAAGCCCTTTTCACAATCTGCTTTTCCAGCGAAGAGCCCTTCAATTTACACTTAACACACATGTGGCTGATGGAACAAAGGAAAAGTTGAAGGAGGATGAAAGCAGTGCAGAGATTATTCAGCCTTGCTGGTTTAGCTCCAGGCACATCGTTTAAATGAGTAGATGATCAGTTTCCAGTTTGTTTTAAATTTTCTGGCAAGAAATTTTATGCTCTATCCCAGAGTTGGATATGCTTAAAACTCTTTGTGTTTTTATTTTAAGGATCTGCCATTTTGTTTTCATTTCTTAAGGCAGGACTCTGGAAGTGCTCTGCAGGAGACACCTGAGTGCTGAGACTGGAGGAGCAGCCTGGTTATGTCCCTGAGGGAGCCTTGTCCCTGTTCCCAGCTCCCTGGGGACCCTGGGATTGGGGAACAGTTACTCCTGTTTCCCCCCCATCTCTGGGAGGCTGAGCCCTGCCTTGCTAAGCCATGTGCTACACCTGAGCTCCACAGCACCCAAAGCCAAGGGAAGTGGCCAAAACTGTTGTCCCACATACACTTGCATCCTCTTTGGCTGCACTCTGTTGTACCAGCACTGCTCATCTGTTTTAAAGCTGGTGGAAGGAGAAAGGTTTGTGCTGCTTGCCTCTTGCACCTCCTTTTGGTGTTTTCAGGGTTAAACGCTGCTGAACAGCACATCCTCTGCCACCCAGCCCCTCCCTCCTGGGTCTCCTCCTTGCACCAGGTCCCCAGCGCTGCCATGAACATCAGGGCATGCAGCTTGTCCTCCCCTGCTGTGACAGGGTGAATGACAGCAAGTTGTGTGAATGCTGTGAATGAAAGTGAGTTGAATGTTGCTGAAAATGCCCTCAGCACACACCAGCCCTTCCCAAGCACTGCACTCAGCATTTCTCATGGCCTGTACCTTGCCCATGCAGATCTGCCTTACCTGCGCTGACCTTGCACATCACCATTCCCGACTCCTGGAAAGCCTTGGACGTTTGCCTGCTCTGTAATCTTCAGCCAACGCATCGTGGGGTGAGTTGCTTCAACTGTGGAATAAAACCCCACGTGGGTCAGTCCTTGTCCCATCCTCCTCCTTCATTGCCCCTCTTCTTCCCTGTTGTCCGTACCGCAGCCGACCTGAGGGAGCTGATCTGTTGGCACCGCTCCAGCAGATCCTTCTCCATGGGCAGGCTTTAGGTCATCCTCCATGGAAATGCTTCCTGTGATGTGCTGTCAGTGCTTAACACTCCCCAAAAAGACTGACACTGGGCTCTGAGTGGTGAAATGCAGGTTTGGGGCAAGACAATACTTGAAGTGTGACTGGAAATACCAGTGATGCACAAACAATGACGTTTAGGCTGCCATATGTTCCATAGAAGGAATAATCCTGTTTACACTGCGAGGAGTGGGAGTTCAATTCGCCTTAAAATAGCCTCAACATGTCTAGGAAATCCATAAAAAGGACACCCTGGTATTTCTTAGGCCACTATTTTCGGCAGATATGTTTATTTAATTTGCTGCCAACATCTGTCACTTCCTCCGCTGTTTCCCAGCACCCACAGGCTGGGTCTGAACCGAAAGCTGCCAGGACCCAACACAAAATATTGAGCGCTGATTCCCGTCAGCATCGCGGCCATCAAAGTGAAGCAGGGAAATGCATCTGCTCATAAATGATGTTACAAAATATTTGTTTTAGATTAGCTGCTCTCCCAGCCGCTGTCCACGCTGGCAGTTGTGTTCCTGCACCCAACTGGAAGGCAGCAGGAAGGTCTGCTGGAACTGCAGGTTCAGGAACAAAACAGTTTGAGAAGCTGAGGAATGAGGGAGGAAGCAGGGCTAAATTTAGAACCCCCAGATAAGAAAAATACCCGTATCTTCAGTGCTTCACTGTGGTTTTATGCTGTGAGGCACAAAGCACACCTTGGTGTTGCACGGCTGTTTGCAGACTGCACCGACTCAAAGAGGGCTCGTGGAAAAAAGGCTTTGATGTCTTCAGTAAACAAATAGCAGTGTTAAAAGATCCTCAGTTCTTGTTAGCGTGCTGCAAACAGCTATGTTTGAAGAAAAAATAAACATCCCAAGGTTGATGGAAGGGTAGGGAAGCCATAAAGTACTGCAGTCAACTCCTTGCTATGAGGACAACAGAAATGACAGTGCTGTGAAAAACTGTTTCTTTCTCCTTGTGGATTAAAAGGAAAAAACCAACTGTGTCAGGGTTTGCCAGCTATGTGGTGGGAATACACGGGTATAAAACCCCATGGCTATGTCCTTGCATCTCAATCACAAGAAAAATCCTGTGTCCACTGGAAAAACAAGGGTAGGATTCCCCTGGAGATGTCTTTGTCCAACCATTAGGGTAAAGGGGAGAAGATGCACCCTTCCTCCAACCCCTGCTTTGACTCTGCTTCATCAGTGTTTCACCTGCTGCCACAGGGCCACCAGCACCTCCAAACCCTTGAAGCTATGGGACCTCATCCCAAAAAATCCTCTTTTATGTAGGGCAAACAGTCAGTTTCTATGAGGAGGCACCAGGTATGTATTGTGCTCTCAGTGAGGAGGATGAGGATTTCACACCATGTGCCTACCTGAGCTTTTACTCTGTAAAGCTCGCTGTACCTGCCTCGTTGTGTGACTTAAAACATCCCTTTGGAAATGCAAAAGACTTAGGAAATGAACCAAAGAAAGGTGATAAAAAATTATCACAATTACACCAACACAACCCTGGGAACCCTAATTTATATTTATACACTTAATTTACAGTCTTTTAACAATGCAAATTAGGCTCAGAAAGAGAAAGTTTGAGGCTTCTCTGTGAAGGGAAATTAAAAATCAGAAGGCCATGATAATAATCAATACACCAATATTTACTGCAAATTTAAATATTATTAAGAGCCTCCAGGGAGCCTCTCACTTTAGTTTCATGTTATTCTGAGCATTTATCTGTTTAAAGACAGTTCACATGAACTAGGAAATAAATAATTCAGATATAGTTGACTTTTTCGTGTCTCTGTAGGATCACAAATGTCTTTCCTTTGATAGCACTCTTGGTTGCCTAACAAAGCTCCATTCCAAATGGGAGCTGCGAGACAAAATCTCCATCCAAAGGACCAGGGCTTATAAGAAAAAAAACAGGAGGGGAAGGCAAAAATTCCAGGAAAAAAACCCAAACAACTGATAATCCCAAAGGTAATAAGTATCCCTCTGGCAACTCCATACAAGCTCTTCCCTTCATTGTGAGCCTCTCCCTGCTGGATTTGCAAGGAGGGTTTGTCACTAAAGCCGAGGCAGAAATGGCTCATAATAAACAGCAGCTCCTTAGAGACTGTAGCCATGGCATGGAGAGCTGTTTACCTGGCACCACAAGCACTATTCTGTTTATAATCAGATGTTCCTACAGAAACAGAAGGTATTACTCTGTGGTAAATAAGACTTCTTCGCCCCCAGGAATATGATTTTTTTTTTTCCTAACTCACTGCCCTTCCCTTTCAGCTACAGAAAGCCCATCCTGTGATTTCTGAATTGCTCCTTCCCAAGAGGACAGGCCTCTTCCCGGCACAGAGAGAGCCAGGGCTTGCTGACAGCAGCTGGGGTGGCTGTTTCCAACCCTGACCTGCTGATCACAGCCAGTGTGAATCCAGGCTCTGCAGGACATGGACACGTCCTCCAGCACGGGATCTTCTCCCCAGGGACAGTCACTGTTGGTGTAATAGGTGTGTGACAAGGGATTTAGAGGGGATAGACTCTAGCTGGTAGTTTGAATCAAGTGAATCATGCATTTCACGCTGCTGATGTCTTTGCTTGCCCAAAACGTGAAAGGTAAGGGCTCTGAGAGCTTTGGGAGTCGCTCGGGAGGTGGGAAGTTGCCAGAGCAATTGTGTACTTTATCGTCTGCAATCCCAGATTACACTGCTGATAATAATCATCAAACTGATTTCAGACCCAGCCTCCCCCAGCTGGGTGCTGCCACCAGCCAGGCTGGCACTGGGTGCCACCCCAGGGCACATCCTGATCCTCCTAAAGGCTCAAAGGAGACAGTTGTTCTTCAGGGCAAGTCAGCTTGAAGGGTGGTGGCTCCTCGGGCTGCTGTGGTGACAACATCACCTCTACACGGCAGCGAAAAGCAGAGTGGCAAATTTAACAAGTAGTAATTTTACCATTAAACTCTCACCTCTGAAGACCCTCTAATACCCAGTTCACCCTGTCGGGTGGGATCCAGCACTGAGCTGATTTATGGCGTAGCACAGCGGGCTGTGTGGAGAGTGATTATTCAAAAAACACCACCTCTCTTTACCAAACACTATTTTATTTCTGGTTTAATTAAAACACAGTTAGCAAGGCTTGCAATTTTCTTAAACAAGCCCGATCTTCAATGGAATTAATGTTAATCTCTGTTCAGCGCGCAAGTCAGTAAAGTGACACGTGGAAAATTACACATTCTTCACTCAGGAATGCGGCTTGGAGCATGACTTCATGCTCCTGTACGAGAGGATCAGCGTGCCAGATGCGCCTGGTGCCTGACCCCTTTACAGCTCTGAGAGATCACACGTCACTTTAAAATGTCATTTCATGCACGCAGGAGGAAGAAAAGGGAGCCCGGTGGCTTCATGTTACTGAGCCTCCATTTAATTTGGTTAGGGTGGTGTGAATGTCTTAATAACATGAGGCAGAGCTCTGATCTCTGGTCTGGCTGTGTGTTTCCAATAGACACCCTGATGCCTTTCTCATGGTCAGAGTGGTTAACAATCTCTATTTTCTTGCTATTAATTAGAAGCTGTATTTCATTCTGATGTTGAACGAGCCTCGCAGCGCAGCTGACAAGCTTGCAGTCCTTGCTTCCAGTCAGGCATTGAATTTTACTGAATTGTTTTGTCTGGAGACAAAAGCAGCAAATGTGAGTATAGAATTAATACCTTTTAAATTTGCGATTGTGTTTCTAAGCCACAAAAATCAGGTGGTAGTCAGACTTTCCCACTCTTGGCCCTTTTTTTTTCTGTGATAGACTTGAATGTCCTTTCTTTTTCCTTGCCTTGCTGCTTGCTCCCAAAATCCTGCTGAAAAGAATCCAGAGAGTGATCCAGGTCTCTGTAATAAGCACGTTCCCATAGCAAATTATATAAAAGCATTTTGTACACTTGTATTTTTCCTCTCCCCCAGTGCATTCCACGCACCTACACAGTCATGCTAATTAGATCATGTAATAAACTTAAATGTGGCAAAAAATCTGTTCACGGGGTATTGCAAGACAGCTGGACTTGGAAAGCAGCCAGTCATTAATTTTGTTTTGTTTGAGAAAACCCAAAGGACATTATTTTACTGAAGATGAAGCAAACCCCATGTAATAGGAACTGTAATTTAAGGAGACAAATTATTTTATCTAAATAGTCTGCAGTGAGCCCTGATACAAGGATTTGCTTATATGAAAAAAAAAAAAAAACAGCAACAAACTATGAGAGTTTAACAAAGCCATTAAAAATAATTAAACCTAAACTAAAAGAACTTAACTAATGTCAAGTTAAATTTGATTAGTTTAGTTAAATTTAAGTAATCAAAACTAAATGAATGTTAACCCATAATGTTAATTCATACCTACAGAGGACCAAAGTATCAAGAATTAACTTTGAGCCTCAGGTATCTTTTGAATTAAAAGAAGTGTCCACATGGAATATGGTGAGAGATTAAATATGAACCTAATCAATTCTTCTATAGATGGTCTATATTACTGTGTATAATACAGTAATCCTTGCATTTTTGTGGAAATACAGGAGCCTGAAAACAGAGCCTACTCTGCCATACCACTTAGTGTGACAACCTTACACTTTCACGCTGACTTCTAGTGAAAAGAATAACTTTGGGCCAGTCTGACAGCAGTGTTTAACCGGTCCTGGGGTTCATGATACAGCTGGTAACGGGATCAGCTCTTAGGAAAATACCACTTCCTTAATTTCAGTTCAGATACTGTAAGTTTTGGCCACTGAATTGCAATTAAATCTGTGGATCTATTGACCTGATGCTTAAACAGAACCCCAGTAATTCTCCCAAGGATCCAGGCAGGCTGGGAGCATGCCCAGATGACTGCACTCCTGCAATGCTGACACAAGCAGTGACACAGAGCACCAAGGACTGACACGTTATGGAACACGGGGGAGAAGGAGCTGAGGCTGTGGTTGTGGTGTGATGGTCCAGGAAATGCCTGATTCCATCAAAATGCCGTTAATGAAGCATGTGATAACTTCCAGCTATATTCCTGATCAACACTAGATGTTGCTGTGCTGCTACTCATATAAGCTATACATTAGTGAGGCTTTTAAACGGTATTTACTGCAATTTCCTCTTTCCTGTTTCTGTTAGACACTATATCCTGACACTATATGGCTGGGGGAGCTGCTACTTTAATTTACTTTTCCTTTGAAGCTTCAGTTTTATTTGTGTAATAGCAAGTTTATAACCCTCTCAAATGTACATGTAAAACTTTACAAGCAAAAGAGACTCTTACAAGTAATGACATGGAGCAACTCCTATATGAATGCCAAATATTTACTTAAACTCTGCTTCTGGATTTTTTGCAATCCAAGGGGAATGACATTGTTAACCGGACGATTCCGGGAACAGACTGACAGCTGCAAGGCCACGGAGGGAAGTTTGTTTATCAGGGGACAAAAAAAAAAAAAAAAAAAAAAGAAAAAATTTAAAAAAAAAATGTTTAGTCCTGCTGGGTTTCAGGCTTTTTACTCCCACGTGTTTGAGTGGGAGAAAGGACAAATCTTGGGACGTTGATTTCCCCATGGCAACAGAAAACGGAAATTACTTTAACCCCATCTAGTGACAGATGACTCATTGCTCAGCCTGCTGCTATTTTCCAAGCACTAAAACAATACAGCTGCAAAGAAAAGGCCAGTCTGTATTATCTCATAGGCTGAGCACCGGGCTCGTGGGAGAGGGCAGTTCTCTGGCTGCCTTTGCATCAAAAAAAGACAGAGCTGGAGCCTTCTGGTTATTCTTTTATTGTGTAAGGCAAACATGCCCATGTGTTCTCCATCCCTGCGCTGCTGGAATGCAAACCTGGGGCGTCCCCGGGATGGAGGTGATGCAGCATGGGGTGAGCTGCTGGTGGGTGTCCTACTGCTTGGTCCTGCTTGCTCTGATTATCATGAAATCATGGAATGGTTTGGGTTGGAAGGGATCCTAAAGATCATCTATTTCCAACCCCTCCTGCCATGGGCAGAGACACCTTCCACTAGCCCAGGTTGCTCCAAGCCCTGTCCAATGTGGCCTTGGACACTTCCAAGGATGGAGCAGCCACAGCTTCTCTGGGCAACCTGTGCCAGGGCATCACCACCCTCACAGTAAAGAGCCTTTTCCTAACATCTAATCTATATCTCCTTTAGTTTAAACCTGTTCCCCCTTGTCCTATCTTGCATCCAGGGATCCAACAGGACATTGCCATACTTTCAGTTTAAACATTTCCCCCCCACCACCTTGAATTCCATGGAATGAACTGTGTGTGCAGTACAGGAACTACTCATTCCCAAATGCAGCTGGATCAGGACAGCAGGTATGAGTAGGGTTTCCGTGCCCTTACATGTGAAGGAGATACCTGATGGCAGAAATACATTGCTGTATTGCTGGGAAAGTCATAACAAATTCCCAGAGGGAAAGCTGAAATAGAAGTATTCATCTGTGAAAGCTTACTATCCTGGGTGAAAGGTTGGAACTAGATTATCTTTGAGGTCCCTCCCAACCCAAAACATTCTAGGATTCTATGAAAGGGTAATTAGGGAGAGTGGTTTCTGAACAAAGATGATGGAACCATTATCTCTTGGAGGCCTTAAAACCAGATGTGGTGTTGCTGTGAAAGACAAGCCTCAGTCCAAGATGTAGGATGAAGTAGTAAGTGATGTACTGTAGAGGTCAGCCCTAACAGCCCTATCTGTTTTCTTGCACCTTAGACCCCCTGCAGCAGAGCTGCCCAGAGCCACCAGCTCACCTGAGGAGCATCTCTGTTGGAGGACAACTCTTGCTCAGCCCCTCTGGACATGGCAGTGAAGAGCTGGTTTGGAGAGGAGAGAACACAAGCTCAAGGTTTAAAGGGTGATTCATCATCAGCATCTTTGTACCAGCAGCTCAGTGCAGGAGGCACCCTCTCCTCAAATGCTGGTTTTTCTCAAATCCAGGTAAGAATTTAGTAAGGCTCAGAAATAGGGCCTCAGGTGCACGTTACACATAAAATACTACACCACTGAATGGGAAGGGAATTAATGCTACCCTAAAGATGATATACTGAATAACAGGTCAGTTAATTTATTTGCCACAAATTGGGGTCAGACATCACAGTGTTGGGAAATTCAGAATCCCAGGAAAACTACATGTCAGGACTGTGCCACGGGATATGTGAATCATTTTCTTTCTGGGAAAGACAGGTTGAACTGCTGGTAAAATATCTGAATCTTTGCTCAGTCCTCTTATTTGTATGCTGGTATGATTAACTTTCTAGCAGCAGAAAATCAGGTCCATAAGGTTCTATTTGGACAGTATAATTAACAAAAGGAATAGCTCCGTTACCAGGCTGCTCTGGAAACCAGACTCTGGGGCTGCATTAGCAGCACAAAGATCATATTCCTGCAGGGATCAACACACGCCAGCATGATCTGATGGCCAAACCCAGACCTTGAACAGGGAACTCCAGCAGCACATTGATATCTGTGCCTCAGCATGGTTTGTTATCTGGGAACACCCTGAGCTTGGCTACAACCAACCCAAAGTCATCAATTCACCAGCAGCTGGAGCAGGGTGCTCAGGTCAGCTCTGATTTCTGGAGAAAGAAAAGGGATGGTTCAATCTGGGCATGCTGCTGGGCTGTGAGGTGTTACCTTACTCTGATCCTTTCCCAATAGTTCTGTTCAGTGCTCCCCTACAACACAAAATGTTCCCCTTCCCAAAACTGCAAGAGCCCTGTGAAACTGCCAGGTGTGGGGAAGGAGAACCAGAGATAACCATAGCTTATTCAAGAAACAGAATATATGACTGTTACCATCTAAACTTATGCCAGCCTAGTAGATCCAGAGAAATCAGATTAAATTCCAGCTTTTGAGAATCCATCATTCAGCATTCTGGAAGAGTTTTGGAAGCCCAGGACTTATGGCACTGAACAAAAAGACTGTTCCTTTCAGAGAAGAAGCTATTGCCAAAATGTCAATATAGAAAATGGGAATAACAGTTTTAATTTGTTGGGGTTTTTTTTTTTCTGCTTTAGTGTTCTCTCCACTTCTTTAACTAGAAAATTGCTTTATTACCTGGGAAAAAAATACTTTTGTACTTTGCTGCTTGAGGGGGAAAAGAGCTAATTAAATTTGTAAAAGTGGAAAATAATGTTAAGAGGTCTTTGTAGGGCTGTGGTTCTGACTGCTGGTGTCAGCTTTACTGCCAATATGTGCAGATGGTAATGAATGAGCTACCATCGACCATCCTTTATTGTCCTAGGGCCCCACTCAGCTCATAAATGTCTTCACTGGTTATTATTTCCCATTATTTAGTGTTCAGTTGGTGAGTGCAGCGCTCCCATTGATGCTGTTCCCCAAACCAGCAGAGCAGGATAAGAACTGGCAGCTTCTCTTCCAAGCCCTCTAAGCCAGCACTGAGAGGCTGCAGAGGACGTGCTGCTCCAGCCACATGTGAGGCAACGTCAGCAATGAAACCAAGACTTGGACAGCTGAGCTGCTTGTACATAAATACGATTTTCCTGCAAGGGCCTGGGCTGCTGGGACCTTTGTAACAGAGAACCAAGGCCAGGCCTGGCCCCAGGGGTGATGGTGTGCAGGGCTGGTAGCTGTGCAGGTGGGTTTGAGCAGGGTGATGGAAGGTGGTGTTTCTCCCAGTGGGCTCCAGGACTTTAAGGTAATGCAATCAGACTTTCCACAGAACATGCTGTACTGAATTTTGCATAGCCAGAGGATAGCATTTCTTCTCCCAAACAAGGACGTAATAGTCTTTTCCAGAATAAGAATATAAATGACTTTCCCAATAACAGTATTTGATGCTGTGGGCAAATGTAGCATCTGCTCTCTGATTTACCAGCCTGATGCCTGTGCTGGGTTCAGTTCTTCACAGTCGTCCTTAGAAACACTTCCTCTGCCTCTTTCAGTGTAAAAACACTGCGGTGACTTATGGAAACCACAACCAACCACTGCACACTTTCTGTCAGTAATTCTTCGTTCGTACCGACGGGTTCTTTCAGACGTATCTGTAGTTTCTATTTATTGCTCTGCAGCCTGTCTTGTCCCGACACCTCATCCCCAGGCAAAGGCAGCAGGCAGAGAAGCTCTTCTCCTCTGCCAGACTGATGGAGATTGGGGTCCAAACCCTCCATCTCCATTTCTTCAACTCTGGCTGAGTATTTTCATGCCCGTTAAGCAACGAGGGCTTAGCTGTGCCTGACTCTCTGGCCAGCCAACAAGCAGCCTTCACACCTCCTAGAGAACCCCAAAGATAGTTTCCCTTGGACTGCAGGCTCCAAGAATTACTACCCTTTTCCAATTCTCATCAAGGCAGAAAGAGTTTCTTCCTTGGTGTCTGATTCTCCAAAACACGTTCAAGTTTTCCTACTGGATCTTGCTGATTTCCAAGCAGAGTTGCCTATAAAAGTTTCCCTCAATTTCAACACATTTTCCCTTGCACTGAAACTGTGTAAACAGCCGCAGGCTGCCAGCTTTCCTGGCTCACCTTTTGAGGAAGGCTGCAAAGTCGTGTTTCCTGGGACTACAATTCCCAGAAGGCATCTTATCTCCCTGCCAACCAGTAACCGAGGCTCGCTGGGGCTGTTGCATCTTTCGAAAGGCTTCCTCCCCCTGTAACTGTGGAAGGGACAAGCTTTCCTGGAGCAAAGTGTCCAGCACGGGTGTCTGGGCAGGAGGGGAGCACTTTGGGGGGCAAGGAAGGTCCTGCTGCTGCCACTGCGCGTCTGTCTCAGCACAGCTCTTTGCAGAGTCAGGGGGAGAGCATCTGAGGTCAGTGCCTGGAGGCACTGCTTCAACTTTCATATAACTACAACATCCCAAGGGTGTTTAAAGGGCTGGCTGGTGTTAAATTAGGTGTTTTAGGGACTGCGTGGGAATGTTAGAAATGCCCTCCCCAGCCATGTGTCTCCACCAAAGTAATATTTCTGCCTGTCTGCTCTTAAGAGTCCGCGAAATCCTCCTCTGCAGCCTCTGATCAGACACGTTTGTGGTTCCTGCCTGAGGGATGATGCCAAACGCCCCGCTGGCTTCCTCCTCCCAGGGGAACAGTCTTGGGAAAGATTTTTAAAGGAACGACCGGACTCAATGGCCCTAAGCAGTCTCCGTCCTGTTTCATGTGACGTGACTCAGTACCATACTTGGTCACTTAACGAGGCTTGGTGCTCCTAATTAAAACCAGCTTTTGCCCAGACTATCGCTGTGCGAGGGCTGTCTCGGTCATTAATAGTGGTGCTGCCCTCAGCAAGCCTATTTGGGGGAAAGGGAGAGGGGAAGCTGTAATCTCCTGAAGGGATCCTTGGTTTTTGCAATCAGAATGTAAAGGTGTTCCTTTTACAACATCCTTCTGGAGTCTGCCTCGCAAAACACTGAAAACCCATGACTTTGTCTGGAGTCACGAGGAGCCTCCCAACAATCAGCCAGAGGATGTCATCGGCAGCTTAAAGGTCCGAGGCTGGTGTTTGCAGTGCAGAGGGGTTAGGCTGGGTTTCCAGCAAGCCAAAGGAGTTGGGTAATGAGCAGCATCATGTGTTCAGTGCTCTAAAAATGCAGCGGGGCTTGGGGTGGAAACGGGAAAAAGTCAGGCTGGTGTTTCACAAGTAGCACATTTTTCCCCAAGTGCACAAGGCAGGATGACTCAGCTGCTCACTGATAATAGTAGTTTGGTGAAATAAATACTGACCTTCAAACAAGTGCTATCACTAATAGCCTAAATACAATCAACCTAACCCTTGCAAGTTTTGTTTGTTTTTTTTTTTTTTTTTTTTTTTTTTTGGTCCACTACTCTGGAGGGTTTTTCACTTGGATCTCTCCCAGGAAATCTCCACATCCCTTTTCACCCTTATTGGAGCCTCAGGAGAGCTTTGCTCTGTGTGTTCAGCCTGACAAAAGTGGCAGTGTCAGGAACTAGAAGATGAAAAAAAGAAAAAGTGATTAAGAGTAAATATGAGATGACCTTCCAAAAACTTTGATTGAAGCACTTCTGAAGAGTTTGGAAGAAACATCCGCACCTGCCACCTGTGTGCACAAAAATTTGGATTTGCACACCTAAATACACCAGTATTTAGACACCTGAATATGCCAAAAGTATAGTGCTTGGTGACTGTGGGGAAGGAGTGTGCTCCCTCCCCAGTTTGTTCTTAGAGAGCCTCCTGGGGCCAGCTGTGTCCCTGGGGGAGCAGGATGCTGTGTGCATGAGCACATGGCTCCCCTGGGACCAGACAGGCACCAGAGGCAGCAGAAGAAAAGCAGAACCACCCTGTCAAGATATTTTAGCAAACTTGAAATAGCCCAGTGGTTTCATACCGGACGAGCATGCTGTATGGTGTTCTGAGCCAGCACTTAAAATCCTGGAGCACCTTCTCCTCTGCCTTCACTGTGCAGCCTCTGACATCCCTGCCTCTATTCACTCACTTTTAAAGCGGTGTGAATACCCTCATAGCAGAGGTCAGTTAAAAACAATGAAGAGTGGCTGGCCAGAGCTTTAGTTTTGCCTGGTTTTCTGAAAACCACAGGAGATTTTTTTCCTTTCCATGTAATAAGGTTAGATGCAAGAATTTTTTTCCCACTGCTCTGAGATAAGAAGTCACTTCTTCCTACCTTAAATATTGAACTACTTATTTAAAAAGAAGGAAAAAAAAAAAAAGGCCATGAACCGCTGGCTATTGGGTCCTTCCGTGTAACTCTAAAGTGACGTTGGAAAGAGGAAGCGACTCAGAGCTGGAGCCGCGCCGGGCGATCCTGCGCTGCTGCTGGTGTAACTTCACCCACTTCTCTCTTCACTTCACCTACTCGAGGGGTATCTGCCTCCCAGAGCAGAGGTGCTGCCTCAGAGGTCCCCTCTGAAGGGCTCCAGAACTGCTGCATCCACGGCGCAGGGCTGGGGTTTCCCACTGCTGGCTCTGTCCCACGTATTAAAGCCCAAGGACAGCCTGTCACATCCTTCCTGGGGACTCCAGAGGGAATTCAGTTCAGATCCAGGTAAGTGCCCAGCTGGTTGGAGCAGGAGTTTTCCAGGGCTGGATCGGTGGGATACTTTTTGTCTTGAGGTTTAATTCTGGGAATTTCACAAACAGCAGGAGAAAGTGATGTGAAGTCATCCTCCGCCTCATCAGCTTAAGTCCACTCTTGACTCCAAAGCATAGTTTAGCTTTAAATGCAGGAGGAACAGCACTGCCAGGAGATAAGGGTGTTTGGATCTGGGATGGGCAGTTTGCTCAAGGCAGTCCTTGGTTACTTAAGTCAATACTAAACACTGAGGTGCAGCTCTGAATCACACCCAGCTACAGCCTCCACTCCCGTAAACCATCCTGGAGATGTTTGGTTATAGGGAGAACCCAAAGGTTTGGAAACAGGTGTCCTCTGAAGCAGCTTTTCAGTGGCACATTAATGCAAATTCCAAGTAAACGCTGGTCATTTGCATAAGGACCTGCCTGGAGAGATGCCAGGAATGGTTCTGTGACCCCAAATAAATGCCAGCCCTTTTATGAGCACAGAAACCTCCAGTGTCCTCAGCTGGAAACCAAGGGCTGTGGAGCAGATGCCAACCAAACTCCTCTCATTCATGTCATACAGCTACATGTGGGAGAGCCAGAAAACTCCCAGCAACGACCTTCCTCTGACTTCTCTGAGATACTTGGGTAAGCAGGTATCCATTATGGACTGGCAGAAAGTTAAAAACTAAAGACAGTGAAAAAAAATAAAATAAAACCTAAGTGGCCCATCTCTGGGTGTGTGTTACCAACTGCTGTACGTGATGCTCACAATTAAATTGCTGAAGAACCGGTTCTGGGTCGGGTTTACGTTCCCTCAGTAAGTGTGACAGAGGGTAAAACAGGAATTTGGCACTTCAAGGCCACTCTCATTTGAAGGTTTAATAAAGACTGGCACTTCTGGGGCTGCGTGCTGCTGGCTGCTCCCTCTGTTAGTGTTCTTCATGTTTTTGTTAATAATTTTCAGAACTCTAATAGTGGAACACCGATGGCTGGAGAAGGGAGTGTAAAAACGGGGTGAAAGGCAAAAATTTTCAACGTTTTTTTCTTTAACATTTTCAACGTTTTTTTCTTTAACATTTTCCTCTGTTTGAAGAGGAGCTGATGTCTTAGATGGGCGAATGGGAGTTGTGTACACACTGGTAAATACCGTCCTGCTCCAGGCGCTGATCCCAGCCTCGGATAAACACTTGTGTCCACTTACTGCCTTCAAAACTTCCACGTGAAGGTGACCCATGCCATGCTGTACACTTGGATATTTTTATCTGCTGAGCATGCTGAGATTTGTAATACTCTGCTCTTCCCAGATTTATGGATGGAATTAAAAGAAGGTGGGAATATACCCCCCAGCCGTGCTCCTCTGAGGGCTGTGCAGCCCCTGTGCTGGTGAGTATAAACAGAAACAATTGGCTGGACTCTGCTGGGGTTTTGTGCTTCAGGTTTTGTCTTTCTTTAATTGTTTTGCGGATTTCATTTTTCACTTGTCCTTCCTTTTTCAGTTTTTACCCTATGGCAAAACCTGGTTTCACATATTTTACTTGAACTGTGCAAAATTACTGGAAGTTGGGGGAAAAAAAGAGGAATAGAGAATTATGCTACCGGTTTTAGTGGAGGGAGGGATTGAGCAAACTGGGATTGAGCTGGGGAACTGGGACTGATGGCAGCTTCTAGTTTGGTCTAAATTCTGGGGAGGTAGTGCAGAGCCTTTTTGCATATGTGCTGGTTAAAGAGTAAAATTACTTTTTCGAGACTAACTTTATGCTTTCTGATGGATTTCCTGAAGGAAAAATAAAACCTTTTTTGTGTGCCTTGTGTTGGGGGTCAGGATCTGCCCCAGCCTGTGTTCTCCTTCCTGTGTTGTGCTGTGCCACAGGCTATCTGGGGCATTTTTCCAGCTCATGGTGTCCCAAAACTTGAATTACTCATATAACCCCATTTTTTTCCCGTTGAGATCCATCCCATGGGCCACAACACAAAGATCCTCTTTCCTCCAGCCTCCTTACCCCTGGGTTCCCAGCGAGATGGTGTGTGCAGCGTGGTGGGAGTCAGGGGACAGAGCCATCCTCGCTGCTCAACTCCATGGCCCCAGCACAGGGACTTCAGCAGAAGCACTCACTGCTGAGCATGTGAAGGAGCAAGGTCTGAGAGCTGCCTCCAGCTCTCCAAACTCCTCCAGAGGAGTCATCTTCTGATTTACAGGAGTCAGGGGCCGAGGAGACATAATGCAGCAATAATCACGGTAAAACACTGGCTCTCCATCACCAGGAGGATCAAGTGAAGTGGTATAAGATGCTTTAGGCCAGTTTTCTAAGTTTTGAACAGGAAGGTTTTAAAAGTCGTGAGATAGCTCAGATGAAAAGGAAAACAAGTAAAAGCAACTGCATTATTGATTTCTAGGGAAGAAGGGGTGTCTCAGCAGGGCTGAAGTGAATTCAGAGCATTCAAGATCAGAAGCCACAACTCCTTTATCTTGTCTGACCATCTCTCCACCAGTTGCAGTTGCAGGTTGTCCAGATATTTGTAAGTTTTTCAGTATGAATACCAGCTATTCTGGTCTGACCTGCAGTGTCAGGCAAACCATGGATTTATAGCTTCCTTGAACAAGTGTAGCCTTTGGAAGGGAAAAAAAACCCTCTAGTCTTTATTGAAAATATTATTAATGATGATGATTCTACTTCACCTGATGAAGGATGATGATTTTACTTCACCTGAAGATTTGTGTCAAATCCAGCATTGCCTGGTTCAGATTCTGACATTCAAGTGACATTCAAGAAAGCATTTTCACTTCACAAGAGTTAACTTTCCAACAGAATGGACAAGGATCTGAGGATCCTGAAAAGTGGCATATTGCAAAAGCACGCAAAAAAGCTGATTCATGTCATAATCAAAAGTCAAAGTGATGAGGTAATTTTGAGCATTTTAATAGAGTGAATGAAGCCAGAGTTTAAATGAAAATATTAAAAACTAATATTCCCAGTAGTTATAGGCACCTGTAAGCATGACAAAGTTCTTTTAGATGCAGAACATAACTGGAATACACAGAGCTAGCAACAAGCAAAAACGAGAATGGAGAGAAAAATGGATCTATAGAAAGATATGTGTGCTACACAGGAGGATTTTTTTTTTAGTGCCTTCTCCATATGGGATCAGAACAGCAATAAAGAAAAAAAGGGTGTTTACGGAAGCAAACAAGGTAAATAAACTCAGGAGGAAGAACATGGTACACTGTGAACAAAGCAAACAGTGGCTCTGAGGATTAGATTTTTGCATATCCTTAACTAAAACAGAGGGGGAAAAGAAATAAAGTGGGAAGGTTGGAGCGGCACTGGATCCAGAGACACGAGAGCAACACAGAGTTGGTGTCATGCTGGCAAGAACAGGATATCCCAACACTATACAAGCAAAGCAAGTGAGATTCATACCAGATAAAACCAAAGTTATGCAATAACTGGCACACTTCCTACCCTCCTTGAAACTTACTCTAAAAATAAAACATTAGGAGGAACTTCAGTTCGGAAACTGTTGCTTTTCATTTGAAGAAGTGAACATGTGAACCTAGAGATGTAAGGCCAGGGGAAAATGATTCAGAAAACAGACACATAAACAGAGGAGTATTATGTCCTTGATAATCAGGGGGTGGAGACAAGCTGGGAGAGCTGGGGGTGTTCAGCCTGGAGAAGAGAAGGCTTAGGGGGACCTTAGAGCCCCTTCCAGTGTCTGAAGGGGCTCCAAGGGAGCTGGAGAGGGACTTGGGACAAGGGCTTGGAGTGACAGGACAAGGGGGAATGGCTTCAAATTGACAGAGGGTGGGTTCAGATTGGATGTGAGGAAGAAATTCTTCCCTGTGAGGGTGGTGAGGTTCTGGCACAGGATGCCCAGAGAAGCTGTGGCTGCCCCATTCCTGGAAGTGTCCTAGGCCAGGCTGGACGGGGCTTGGAGCAACCTGGGATAGTGGAACTAAGACTAGTGGTCTAGTGGAACCCAAACTATTCCATGATTCTATGTCCAGAACAGATTAAGAAATTTCAAAAGACTGGAAAAAATGCAGTTGCTTTAGTTGCAGTGTGCCCACCCAGCCCTGCAATGAGTAAAACACTTGTCACAGAGGTCTCAAACAGCCTCACCTGTGGCTGATCCATCCTCAGCTGGGCTGAGTCAGAAATGCCAGCAAAGGGCTGGTCTGGGGAGATGGGTGGTAAGATGATGCTTGTTTGCCTGGGGGGGTCGAAGAGGGCTGCAGGAAGCCTGGAGACTTTAGGGGAAGGAACTCTGGGAACAAGTGAGTATGGAGTCTGTATGAAAGTGAAAAGATGTTGGGGAGGAAGGGCCAGTCTGATGAAAAAAATGGGCTGGCAGGTGGCAAAAGGGAAGGAGTTGCCAGCTGGGTGGTGATGGTGCCTTGAGCAGGGATGGCACTGAGAGTATCTGCCAGGGAGTGAGGGTGATGGAGTGAGCTTGGGCTGTGTGTGGGGTGAAAGCCACACATCATGCCCTATGCAGAGCTTGAGATTTTGACTGCAGCTCCAGGAGGGGCTCCACAGTGCTGAGCTGGGAGTTACTTTTGGGTTTGGGAGTGCCAAACCATTCTCAGGGCTCAAGGAGCGAGGGTGCCAGCTCTGGGGACCAGGGCTCTGGAGAGGAGCTGTGGTGCAGCCTGTGTGATGCAGCAGGAGGGGTGCAGGAGTGCTGGCTGCTGGTGCTAAGACCTCCCTGCAACGGGCAGAGAAGAAATACAGAGCTGAAGAGGCATCAGACAAGTTTGTGGCAGGCTGAGAGGCTGCTCTCTTGAGAATAGAAATATCACCGTGGAGACTGTCAGCAGGTGGCTTCTTTGCCTGACAAGATCCTATTAAATATGTGAAATTCTGAGATGTCAACTGATGAGAAGCATAGCTTTGTCCCCCAGAACTCTGCACTGGGGTGGTACCACACACAAGGGGTGCTGGTGGGCACCTGACCCCAGCAGGGCAGGAAACCTGTGCAAGAGGGGAGATGCCCAAAGCCCCCCCATTACAGGAAGCTAAAAACCTTTCAGACTTGTGCTGAGATCATTTGTTTCCTCAAGGAAAATCCTGCATCCCAAAGTAGTCTGCGAGGAGGTGTCTCAAGATTTTTGTGAAAGAGGTGCTGTTCTTCCACAGCAGCACCAGGAAAAGCCCCAGCACAGCGAGCAGGGTACGTCTGGTGCAGGCTGAGTCACAGGAACAGAGAGTTTTGACACTACTAGAAGACAAAAAAAAGTGGTGCATGCTGATGGCTGTCACAGGAAAGACTTGCTCCTTTCAGCGCCTTGGTGCTGCAAAATACATTTTATACAAGACAACGGTCTCTTCTGAGGAGTTTGAATGGCTGTTCTTAGCTATTGATGAGCCTGGAGTTGGAAAAATAGGCTCTTCTTTCTTTTCTGTAAGCATAATAAATATAAATGTACTATGATAAAGAGTCAGTGGAATATAATGAGTTCTTACACAAGTAAATGTATTTAATTTTGTTCCCAGACAACAGTGACAAAGGGATGCTGCAGCGAATGCCTCGCAGTGATAGAGTTTGAGTAGGGAAAGGAAATGAGATCCTGTTTCTGAAAGGGGAGAGAGAGTGAGGCTTTGTGAATGAAGAACAAATCTGAAAGGTGCGGCTTCTTCCCTGCGCTTATCCTCTGATATCAATACGGGGAATAACAGTGGAAACTGCAGCTGCAGAGGGCACTAGGGGTCACCCATGTCTTATCTATGTCATCTGGATTTAATTCTGAAGTAAGAAAAATTACATGACAGAAACCAAAGCCAGGGATTTTTTTTTTTTTTTTTTTTTTTTTTTTTTTTTTTGGTGCTCTGTTTTAATTGTGTGGGCCAGACAGCTTGCATTTCATTTCTTCATTTTCTCCTCCTGCCTGCCTTCTGTCTGTCTCTCCCTTAAAACAAAGCCCCAGGAAGCAAGCCTGTGGGATGCAGGCAGGGAGGATGCGGGAGAAGTGGGGGACTTGCATCAAAATTCTCTCTGCAGAGCTCGCATTTATTTAGAGCAAAGGTTAGGAAAATCACAAACACTAAGTCAGTCGGGCAGAATCACAGAACAGCCTTGGCATGTTTCTGCAAGTACCGCAGAGCAAACTGATTACAGCAATGAATAGCTCCCTTGTAGTCCAGAGAGTAACTCCTGACACGTTTTGCTCTGCCTGACCGACGATCCTGTGTCTAAAGATCTTTCTTCCCCCTTTCCTCCCCACCCAGCCAGATAAGTATCCCCGACTTCTCATACAACTGCATCTGATACCTGCATTTGAAGGAGGATTTGGTGTCCTGGTTGTGAAGAGGATTGCAAATCCTCTTTTCTGAGGTGTGTGTGGGTTTTTTTAACCTTGTGTCTAGGAAGCAACCATTGCTTCAGCTGTCAGCTGAATCTACTGTCTGAGTGTTGGAATTGTGCATTTTAAGACTGGAAGCAAGTTGTCTAGGGAGAAAAAGTACTTTTTTATGGAGACAGACAATTTATCTACAGACAGACAGGCTTCCAGGCTCAAAAGACCTGATGAAAAGGCTCTACCCCCTACCAGCCTGCTTTTTTTAGCTCCAGTAGTTGATGTTGCAAGACAAGGATCCCCTTTTCCTCTGCAGATAAATTATGGGAAATGATTTTTGGTTGGTGGTGATTTTTGTTGTGTGGTATTGTGGAAGTTGAAAGTTCACGTGAACTTGAAAACTGACCAGTCAATTCACTGGAAGAATCAGCTGCCAGGAGCTGTGAAACTGCAGAGACGGAACTACTGGCTTGGAAAGTCCTTTGCTTGCAAATCCCTGGAGACTGGGAGAGTCACAGAGAAGTTTCCCCATAACCATGCCCCACTTGCGCGCTCCTTCCTAAGCACCGGTTATAATTCCCTTGGGATGCCACGCTGGGATTGGACGGTGTTTAGCCTGACCTGCCACACGGAGATACATTCTTTGATCATCACAGCTGTGATAAAGCTGCTTGGAGAGCGTTACTGTACAGGCTGTTTCCGGAGGAGCGAGAGGGCAAATCCAGACTCGCAGCCCGGGCTCCTCTCAGGGCTGGTCTCAGCACACCCAGGACACCTCTGCCTGTGCTGCTGCCTCCTGCCAGCTCCAGGCCTGTTACCTCGGAGCTAGTTCAGTGTCAGCTCAGGTATCTGTGGGCTGCAGTCATGCTATCACCCAAAGATGGGGGAGTGCTCCATCTCCCTGTTTTAGGATTTTATGTAACATCCAGCTTATATAAGCTTTTGTCTGTTAACGAAATGGGTGGAGTGTGTCTCGTTTGGATTCCTCGCTGAAGAAGCGCTCGTTACTTAACTCTTACTCAAGTGCTCATTACATACTTTAGGAATAATTTACTTAGTTCCTTTCCTGTTGCTAATAATAACACAGCGACTTGACAGCCTGTTATGGACAAATGATAAAACGTGTAATTCACCACTTAATGAACTGCACCTTGGAATAAATGAGAAACAGTGCTGTTGAGCTAGATGAGGGTAAACTGAGGCATACCCCAGAGGTACTTGATGAGAAAATAAGGCATTCCCAAAGGTAGGCAATGGAAGAACAAAGCAAACCCTGGAGGTAGATGAGGGAAAGCTGAGGCATACCCTAGACTGTGATCCTGTGCTGTGTCTTGCTTTCTTCTTGCTCCCTCCTGCTACAGGACAGTTGGGGGGAGCTGGTAGATGAGGAAGGATGGTTTGGCCTTGCCCAAATGATTTGGCTTGCAGGACATGCCTGGGGATCCAGTGTTGGTAGGACAACCCTCATCATCAGAGTTTCACCCAGCATCATTTCCCAGCTGAAGGGAAAGGGGAGGGGGGGCAGCAGCACTGATTACCCTACAGCCAGTGTCCCCATCCCAAAGCTGCTTTGGATCCCAGGGAGGTCCCATTGGTCTCTAGCCCACAGGTTAACTAAACACCTTTCCACATCTGGGCTTCAGTTTCCTAGCAGGAAAAGGTGGGTTGTGTCCTGCTGTGTGGGGATAGCAAGGCATTAAAAGCTCTTAGTTGCCCAGACTCTGCGGTAGAGAGGACCATGTAAATTGTTTTCAGATGGACTTGCTGAGCTCCCTCAAACCTGGCATTCACGTTACTGCAGGGCTTTAAATAGAAAGACAGTGTGTATCTTAGCTTAACGCCATAAGGAGATGGTTTGCACTCTCTCCTTCCTCCAGATCCTGTGCTTCATGTACTGATGTGCTTGGCATTATTTTAAATTTTGTGAATTGCTGCAAAAAAAACCCTCCTTTTTATTTCATCTTTTCCCTTTTTTTCCCCCCCCTTAAAGCCTTGCCTTTCCCTGTCCCTATCCTTGTCCCTCCACCGCTGCACAGGGCAGCTGCCACACGGTGGCATCCAGGTATCTGCAGAGCGATGCACCAGCGAGGAAAAGGGTGGGACAGCTTGGATTTGGGCATTTCCTGTCCAAAAGCAAGTTTGTGATGCAAGAATTGCTGTATTATTTTAGCTCTGAGGCCCATTTCTGTCCCCTGAGGCTCTGAAGGGGTGACACAGATGGGAGATGCACTGCTGCAGGGAAAATAGAGCCAGAAGTGGTATCTCATGTATTATTCCACACACATTAGATGTTATTTTTTATTTTTTTTTTTAGCTTTTCATTTACCAATTTCATCCACACCCCCTCGAGAGAAGTTAAAAAAGCCCAACCAAACCCAAACAGCAAGAGCTTTGTTTTTGTTTCCATGGGAATTCTGTGAGAGGGGAAGGGTGTGAAAGAAAACTGAAATATTCTGGCCAGATCTGATAAGGTCTGGATCCTGAGCAGCCCCTGGGTTATCTTGTAGCAGCTAAAAGTCCAGGGGTCCCGCTTGCCCCCTGGCCGTGCAGAGGGGGAGGTTGCTGCTGTGTCTTGGGGGTCATTACAGTGCTGTGGAGCTGTGCCAGAAAAAGCATTTTGGGTGGGAAAAGATCTGACTAAAACTCCCAGGAGGCCCCATGGCCAAGTCAGGAGTAGTGTTGAAGTGCCTTTCATCAAAACTTCCTCCCCTGCCTCTTCCTTCAAAGTTAGGAGGACAATTGTGGTCCTTGAAGGTGGGAGAAATAAAAAAAAAAAAACTTACTTGACAATGTGGTTTCTGCAAACAATCTCCCTCCTTATTTCCATTTGGAATGCAGGTCTCATGGGACAAAACAATAAAAATGACTTTTTTTGCATGCATGTATGTGGCTTAATGCCAGCTGGCCCATGCTAGGTCATCTCTGGGCTGCTCCATCCTTGGCAGTGTCACCCCAGCATGGACCTGCAGGGTTTTCCCAGGATGTCTGCTGTGTGTATCCACGTGGTTCCATCGCCAGCTGTGGGTGCTGTGGTGGCACTGGCAGTCAGAGCTGAGCACTGTTCTGCCCCATCCCTTGTGACCCTCGTGGGAGCACGTTCAACGCCCTTTCTCGTTGCACTGCTCTGAGATGGCGACAGCAAAACACATTTCCAGTCCCTAGTGAGGTGACACTCTACTATACAGGGTATAAAACCCCTGCTGTCCCAAAGAGCTGCTAAATCACTGTGCTATGGGGCAGACAACCCTTTGCTCTACAGTCAGGATGGCTTCAGCAGAGGTTGAGGACGTGGTGCCAGTGCAGGAGGCACAGTGGTGTCCCATGCTGGATCCAGGCTTTACATGGTGCCAAAGCCAGCCTTCATCTCACTGTGGGTGATGAAGCTGATCCCTCCCTCCTCTGGGGCTCTGCAGGCTCCTTCCCAAATGGGACCCAACTGAGGGAAGAACTACTCCCCAGTTATCCCTGTAGTTGCCCTCTGCACCCCATGGCTTTGCAGAGGCACCAACACAACCCATGCTTGGGGCCAGGGACCATCTATGTAGCTAAAGAGGAAATACAAGAAGGAAAAAGGTCCTTTTGATGTCTGCACACATGAAAGACAGGCAGAAAAGTGCTCCACTCAAGCATTTGATGGTTGTTTTTTTTTGGTTTCAACGTCTTTGACATTTCAGATGACCAGGGATGTGTCAGTTGCTGTGAAAGGTGTCACCATTTCAGCAGCACCAGGATGGAGAATAGCCTGTTATTTGTAACGCTGTGAATAACACGGGCTGGGGTTTGTACTGGAGAAGCTGGGCTCATTTACCAAAGGAAAAGCAAATTGGTGAGAAAAACCTCTATGGGTAAAAGCCTGCATTTAGATAACACCTGTGTTCAATGTGTCAGCAATGCTGTGTCTGCTGAGGGCCCTCCTGTGCTCCAACCCTTGGGCAAAACTGCCCTTTGCCACAGGGGAAGGGGAAAATGCTTTTCTGGGTGTGAGAAAAAGTTTTGAGAGGCTTGGAGAGCTTGATGTCTTCTTTGTGCTTCCACCTGATCTCTCCCACCTGATGAGAGAGCATTTCTTTAGTGTCCAGCAGCCCCTGTCCCTCTGTCCCTGCTCCTCCCCTTTCTCCCTGTTTGTGATGCCAAGTGGTGACCAAGATTGAAGACAATGTCCTTATTAAAAAAACAAACAAACAAACAAACAAAAAAACCAAACCCCCCCCCCAAAAAAAAAAAAAAAGCTTTTTCTTTCCCTGTGTTATCTTTTGGTTGAAACAGATTGGGTTTGGTGTGCAGCAGCATAGGCTCTTAGTACTCCAAAAGTAAAAATATGACTTAGGTAAAACTAAATAGTAATTTTAAAAAGATTCCTAATATTAGCCCCTTCTTTTTACAGATTGCAGTGACCGCCATCCCTGTGTGACTGTCACTCAGTGCACTCTTTGCACCAGCACTTCACATTAAATAAGACAACTTCACACCCTCTGGGACAACATAAAGTGTTCTCTGGGAGATGTGTGGAAATTCCTGAAGATCGAAAAGCAGGTGGGAACAGGGAACCAAAGAAACCCCCGAAAGAATATTCTCTGCTTCTTCAGAGTGCAAGGTATTTTTGAAGGTATGTGCCAAGTATCCACTTTATGTATTGCCTCAGGGACAGGGAACGTTATGGTAAATGTAGAAAATCACCAATGGACATGGACACAGTGGTGTTTCTGCTGGAAGAGATGATAACCGTGGGTGGAGAACCTGCTCTGTTGTGCTGCAGTGGACAGGGGGATTGTG
This sequence comes from Pyrocephalus nanus, assembly GCA_038380795.1. NCBI lineage: Eukaryota > Metazoa > Chordata > Aves > Passeriformes > Tyrannidae > Pyrocephalus > Pyrocephalus nanus. Next base: position 4,595,531 of record CM076270.1, on the reverse strand, counting down.
CTATGTAGAGGCCAGAATGCTCATCAGCAGTGTCTGCTCTCTTCTTCTGTTACTGGTCTAGCCCTGCTCACAGTGGCTGCCAACAGGAACCTAGCAGCAGAGAGATTAAATATGCATTAAGTGAGCTAAGGTTTATGGATTTGGAAAGCTTTGCCAGAAATCAGCCAGTCGCATAGGTGATGAGCATTGAAATGAGCTCTGGATGGGAGGGCAGGGGTTTGTCTGCAGAGTTGTTTTTCTCTGTGTCTGAGATGTCCCTGTGTGCGTTAAGGCATGTGGAGAGGTGTTCAGAGATGTGAGATGGCAGAGGTCCCCTGCAACCTGCTGGCCTCCTGCCTGAAGATGATGTGGGGGGTCAGAGGCGTGTCTGGAGAGGATGGCAGAGATGGGGCATCCTGGGCAGGTGGGTGCCCTGAAGGATGCTGCTCCCTGTGCCATCTTTCCACTGATTTATATTCCCTATGTTTAGCATGAAACCTCTCTGCAGTGTAGGATAATGTGCTCTCCTTGAGCATGGCTCTGCCCGCTCTTTGGCATGGAAATGGCAGTGCTACAGGGTGACTTTCTGTATTTCCCATCACCCCTATTCCAGAGTTCCACCCTAGTTTTCTCTGATGCTTTGTTCTCTCCTGACACTGAGTGTTACAAATGTCTGTGCTGTCTTTTTTTCTTGCTCAATGCAGCTGAGCCACCTTGATTCACAGCACTGTAAGTGCTGAGTGTGGCAGTGTTTGAGCCCAACACCGTGAGCTGAAGGAAGCTGTGTTGCAATGCTATCAGGAACTAACCTTAGATTTCCAAATTTGATTTTAAATCACATCATTCACACTGGTTTTATTAAGTTGTTGGTAAGACAAGTCATAGTAAACCCATTGCATACAAGCTGAGCCAATGTGCTGCAGGTGTGCCCATAAACAAGGCAGGTACTGTTCTGGTGGAGAACATGGAGATGCTTCAATATTGCACTGCCAGAGCAGGGGTTAGAGGCTGTCTCTGCATCAGCAGTGACCGAATTGGGTTATTTATCTCATGTAGATTTGATGACCATGGTTCGATCCCTTGTGATTTAAAGAAATAAAAAATAAAATCCTTTAAGGAAGAAAAATAACCCAACAACCATACTGATGTCTTGCCGTAGAGATGGAAGTGGGGACACTGAGGGTTTTTTTCCCTGGAAGAAATCACCAAGATATCCCTGTGGCGGCAGGAGCTGCAGTGCTGCAGGCAGGTTTTGGGCGTTTCACCAGCACACATGGCTGGGTTACAGCTGTAAATGCCAGGGGTTTTGCTTCTCCGCTTGCCAGTTCAATGCTTCTGTAAGCACAGAAATGTTCTTTCTCTCTCTCGCTGAAAAATCTGCTTCTTTGCATATTAAAGAGGATGTATGGGAATTAACGTGGAAGATGCAGCATGTTCAGAGAAGGACGGATGGGATGCAAACAGTACGGGACTGTAATTACTGGGTCGTCGTACAGTTAAAAATAGCGTTGCATGTGTCATTTAAAAATTGTTAATTTGCACTGACTTTTTTTTCCAATTATACATTTGTTCTCCCCTGCCAAACGGGATCTCCTCCTCGGTGGGGATGGGGAACTGTCCTCTCTCCCTGCTGGAGTCACCGTGAGGACAGCTCGGATGCTCCCTGTGGAAGCGGCGCTTGGAGCGTGGAGGAACCTCCGGAGTCCCTGCGCGAAGTTGGGACAGAAAAGCGGCGCTTCCCCTCTCTCGATGGTTACAATTTCTCCCCAGCCGAGCACGCCCGCCCTGGCAAGGGGCAGGACTCTCCTCCCCGCGCTCCGCCGCGTCCCGGGCTCTCCCCGCGGCCGGGGCGGGGCTGTGCCGCCTCGCCGTGCCCACATAGGCTGGGCCGGCCGGCGGGGCGGGCCCGGCCGGGGCCGAGCGGGCGGTGGCGGTGGCGAGGAGGTTCCTCCGGCTTTTCTGAGCGGTTTCTCCGGCAGCCGCTGCCCCGGGAAGAGGGACGGGACCCGGCTGGCTCTGAGGGCACCATGGGGCACCCGCGGCCGCGGGGGCCGCAGGTCGGTGCGGGCGGGGCCTGCTCGGGGGTTCGCGGGGTGGGCGCCCGGCCCGGGGGGGAGCGCGGCTACTTCGGCTCGGGGCGCCTGTTTTCAAGTTAATTCCCTGCTCGGGCACTTTGCTGCGGCCAGCTTTGCCGCTGGGAGGTGTTTGTCAGCCTGTCGGACGTAGCTCGTTTTTTTCCCTCGTTTTCCGTGCCGTGAAATGGGTGGGTTTGGGCGGGGTGCGAGTCCCGCCCTGGGGTCAGCGCGGGGCTCTGGGTTGGGGAACTCGGCGAGGGCAGCTTCGCTTTTGGGGTGAACTTCAGAGAGGCTGGTGTGTCGCCAGTGCCGGTGAAGTCGTGTCCCTGCCACGTCCCTTCTACACCCGTCGTTTTTGGGCAGGGGAAAAACCTTGAGAGTTTCCCAACACGCTGACACAACCCGTTCTGCCGAGCTGCCCGCTGGGTTTCTCGCGGCGAAAGCCTTTTCTGCCTGTTGCTGTTGCTCTTTATTCGGCATGATGCTCTCTGGAAATCTTCAAGCCCGAAGTGCCGACCTGGACTGTGGTTCAAGCTGGTGCAGCAGCTCCGTTGGCTTTGGAAAGTGTTTCCCTGACCTCTCCGCACACAGCGGGACAATGCACATTGTGTGCCCAGGTCTGCGTGATCCCCACGTTCCTCCTTTGAGTAAATCCGCACGATGCCTCTCCAGCCGGCAGCGTTACGTTGCTGTTTGGGGACAGGCAGTGACATTTGAACTGGGTGGATGAAGCTCTTGCTGGTTTGACACTGTAAGTAATGGATGTCATGGTCAGGCCAGTGTGTCCATGGCTGCTGGGACAAAAGCTCTCTGTCTTCCTCCGGCATTGTGTTTCGAGCTGCCTGTGTTTGCAGCTCGAGGGGTGGGAACTCTTGAGTGCCTTTAAAATTACTCAAGAATTTGTGTTTTCCCTCCCGTGCCTTCTTTGGCATTTGGTAGTGTGAGCTCATGCCAAAGGCTTGCAGGTAACCGGGGAACTTAATTTCCAACCACCTCTTCTCATGAGTGTTAGCTCTGTGGCTTGGGTCTCATGGACAAATTCCGCCCAGCTTCCACAGAAGTTGGGAAGTTCCAAATTTAATCCCGTGGGCCCTGGCCTACCCTTCCTTCGCAGTGTGTCATCGGTGTGCACTGTGTTTTCTGTGAATATGCAGAAAGCCCCTTCCTTCAGGGTTGGTGTCACTGTGTGATGCTGAGCACTCCTCAGGGATGCTGGGATCTCTGATCTCTGCTCAGGGATGGGCACTGGGATAAGAGGGTAGCCACCCTTGTGCAATTGCCTTGCCCTGCACTCACCTGCGGCTGAAAGGGGCCTTTCCTTCCATCCTTCTGCTGTGAGATACCACCAATCTGTCAAACCTGTTTTTTTTCCGTGGGAAAGTGTGTCTGGTCTCCCCCAGCGCTGAGGGTGCAGCACACAGGTGACCTCCCATGGTGTCTCCTTTGCCCATCTTGGAGTGGGGTTTAGCTGGCTGGGTGGGAGCTGAGCCCATGGAACTGTCCTCCCCTCAGTCCCAGTCTTGGTCAGAGCTCCCTCAGGGAGAGGGTAAAGGTCTGGGGGAAAAATCCAGATCTCTCTGTAGAGACTAGTTAAAATTTAGAGATTCCTGTAGGCTGAAGTTCAGCCCATTAAATGAAAGTTTATTGAGAGGTACATCCGTTTAATTTGTTTTTGTCAAGATTTAACTTTACTAAGTAGAGAAGATTGAAGGTTCTCACTTAAATACTCATTTGCACATTTAGTTTTGTCCCAGTATATAACATCATCCTTTTCAGGATTACTGAAAATTAGCGTTGAAGCTCTGGTCTTACTGGAAAGGACTTAATAAACTGACTTCTCCTGGAGGCCATGATGCTCTTTTTATTGTGAGAGGCTTGAACTCCTGCCACAAAAATTGCTCTTGCTGGCAGGTGTCTCCTGAGCTCTCACAGCTTAGGAAGAGTTTGCTGGTATCAGAATTGCTGCTGCTTTAAACTGCTGAAGGTGCTGTTTTACGTGTGTATAAATGAAGTCATAAGGGCTAGGTAGGTGATCTTTGCTGGTGAAATCATTATTTCATAAAGCAGGCTGAAAGCTTGTACCTTGCCTGGAAATTTTATTACTCTTATAAGTAACAAAGTATAAAGGCTTGTGTCATTGCTATTCCTGTAATTTATGAAGTGCTCTTTAGACTGCAGGTGTGTCTGCAGTGAAGGAAAGATCCCATGTTTTACAGGAGTGGGTCTGATCTTCAGCAGTGATTTGAGAAAGCTCTTACAAGATAAACCGTGCATCTGAGCGCAAGTTCAGCCGGTTGAACTTGGGTTTTTATAGTTACTCCTTCTCTGGAAATTGATTTAAAGCAAGTTGTCAAACCTTCAGAGAAAGAAGTATATCAGGGGAGTGTACTTAACTGCTGCTGTTACTGCAAGTGTTATTCCCTTGAAATGATATAATAAGGAAGATATCGGTTATTTACGTTCATGCAGGTTTCTAGTTTTATCTCATCTCTCTCTGCCCAATGAACACACCAAAGGAGAAACTCAGTCTCTGAAATTACTGGAGTACTGCAGGAAGCAATTGAGGTCCATGAGGAGCAGCTCCTTTCTGATGCCTTTGCTGCAAACAGGTGGTTCCTAATTTCACAGCTATTTTGCAGCAAGTGATTTTAAAAATAATAATAATAATAATAATAATAATAATAAAGCGTGAGTGAGAATGAGCATTGTCCAGTGGCCCTAAATTGGTCTATAACAGCTAAGGAAGCAATTTGATTTTCTTCTTGGTGTTGAGTTGCTGGAGTTTCTTATGTAAGTAAGGCACCTGGTCTTGGCTGAGGGTGAGAGTGAACCTTCCTGCCTTTTCCTCCCATTGTCTGGCTGACAATTAACTGGTGATGTGTTTTTAGCTTGCTCTCACATGCCTTGTGCCCTAGAAACTCTCCTGCAGGGATTGAGATTTGTTCATACCACGTATCCGAGCGAAGTTGCAACTGCATTCTTTTCTCTTTCCCTTCACAAAACCTTGGCCAAACTTTTTTTTTGCCCTTTTTGTCAAAACAAGTTTTTTTCAATCCGCATTCAGGTGCTGCTTGCCATGCTTTTTCTGCTCTCTGAGAGGTGGGACGTGTGAGTAGCTGGTAGGCAGCCTGGCTTCTTTGCACCCACCTATGCAGGGCCAGACCTCAGCCCTGCTGAATGGAGTTACATGTATATTACCCATTTAATTTGTTTGTTTATATATATCTATATCTATATATATAAATAAATAAGATTTTAACAATTATTTAGCCAGGTGCCCCTCCAGTGCCACTCATTTTCATGGACTCGTGATCACCTGCTAGATGTACATATGAGCTCTGCACGTGCAGACACCCTGGAAAGTAGTGGGTGGTGGAGAGACTGGTGGAAAAAGAGCTCTGCTTGCCAGGTTTTCTTTACAAAATATTTGCCATGTTGCTCCCTCACCTGTTTGGCACTGGGTATTCAGAGTGGTGTGAGGCTGTCATGGACCTTGTGCAGGGGACATGCACGGTTTCCCTGGCCCCTTTGCCGTGGGGGAACAAACAAGAGTAAGATGTGGATTTGCAGATCGTGAAATTTATATTATAAATATTTTTGTCCTTGGAATTCAGAGTTTTCTCTGTTTCCACGCAGTAATAGTGGGAGGCATCGCTGGGGTCAGCATCGTGTGCCATCGCCACTGCCCTGAGCGCTTCGCACATCCCTCGCTCCTCGTGCCCACACGCTGCAGTGGCATTTAGTGCTTTCTGGATCCTTGAAGCAGATAAACACCGAAACCTGTGGGTTTACATAACAAAGTGGGAGCGGGGCTCATGTCTGTCAGACAGCACCCGGCCCCCAGCACCCATCTGCCGGCGTGGGGAGAGGGGGAGAAGCCGTCTGGTGGCTGCTGCTCCCACGCTGGAGAGCTGTTAGCCCCAAAAGGAGCTGGGATGGTGCCAGGCATCCCCCCTGGCAGAGAGGAAGCCGCTCACCCTAGCAGGGAGGCAGTGGTGTGTCAACTCAGCGGGCAGGGTGACAGCACAGCATGTGCTCGGGGTCATTGCCAAAATGGTTTCTAATATTGGGGTAATTGCCTTGAGATAGTCTTATCAGGCATGGTTGGATGCCAAAACACATCTGAGAGTGGGGCTGGGTGGGAACGAACCTGGCAGCATTGCCTCGGCACGTGTTTGCCCACCTGTGCCAAGTCCGCACCGGAGCCGGTGTTGGCCGCATGTGTGTTCGTATCTTTGTACTCCTTGGTCGGTTGTGTTTCTGCAGCTGTTTTCCTTAAACTTTCCCCTTTGCTCCCTGGGTACAGGATGCACGTTGAGCTCCAGCAAATAAAGTGGTGCTACACCTCCAGCAGGATCTGACAGCAAACTGGCCAGTTTGCATTAGTTACCTTAGTGTAATGACATTGCCCCTTCCTCCTCTATCCCCTTTTTTCCTGGCAGAGAAGGCACAGATAAAATAAGAAATGATCTTCTGCCTTAAGGAACTGACTCCTCAGGAAGAAAGGCTGTAATAAAAAGGCAGTGTGAATAGTGATGGGGTGAATATTTTGCAGAAGAGAAAGAGCAGCCCTCCATTGCCCACCTGTGGAAAGCCTCTGAGAAAGGAGTTGCAGGGCTGAGGATGAAAAACCTCATTGCTATTGCAGATATCCTCGACAGAAGGAGACTTTCACTCTGGGTGTGAGTCCTGTGCACACTATACTAACAGCAGCAAATATTCAGAATAGTCATGTAGTTGAGATTTATTTTTCTGTTGGTGAAAGAAGAATTAAATTGCATTTCCTTGATTGCATTTTTCAGGTCAGACTGTGAGTGGGCCTGATTCCTGCCTTAGATTTTTATTTCTGCTGGGGCAGTGAGTCTTCCTATGTGCAGGGCTCTTTCTCTGGGTGAAATAAGATAAATCTGACAATAAACACCTGATGCTTTCCTGGTTCTCCCAGGGCCAGCAGCAGGATCCCAGTAGCTCTGGGGGCTGTTTACAGCTCTGTCCCTGGGGCCAGAGAAGGTGATCCGGGCACAGAGGGACCACTCTTCTCCGGGACAAGCGTTCAGTGCGCAGAGACAAAAGGCAGTGCCAGGCAGACAATGTCCCACAGAGTAGCGCTCTGACAGCCTCTGTCCCAGCCTGTGCAAGTGGCTGATTCACAGCCAGTTGCAGTTTCTGGTTGTCTTGCCGTGCAAGATCTTGCTTCTCGACTCTTCTCCCATCAGGGAGATGCTCTTCTGTGCCACCGGCACTGACTCACCTCTGAGCCACTTCCTAGAAATGTCTACCATTTTACCAGCTGGACTTCTGGGAAGATGTTTTTTCAATCAGAAATAGTAATTTTTTCTTCTTCCTCCCCCGTCTGTGTTTGCCCCACCCAGAACACACCCTCTCATGAACACGCACCACTGGCTTCATTGCTCTCTGGGTCAGATGCACCTCGCAGCAAAGGCTTCTCTCACCATAAGCTGGGCTGAGTCCTGCTTGCAGCCTCCAGGAATCCCCAAGAGAAAAAAACCAAACCTGCAAGAGTAATAAATTGCATATTTCCAACATTTTCAGTCATCTGGGGTGTTGTGGCTGCGGCAGGACCTTGTAACCCACTACCCGACTAAAGAAACCTCTCTGTTGGGGTTCTTTTTATTTAAAAAACAAGTGTTCTCACTCCCAACTTTGAATGTGGCACTCGTGAGGTGAAGTTGGAGGTTTTGTGCTTGCGTTTTCTCTTTCATTTCAAATGAAATGATACAGTTGACTTCACATGAAGAACACAAATCTGCCTTGCTTGGGGTTCTCTTGGGTGCAGTGAGAAGCAGCCATGGGTGCTGAGGTCTCCCAGGAAGCTCAGCTGTCTTCTCTGTCACAGCTCAGGGGCTGCTGAAACAATTTGGAGAGCCGGCAGTGCATCGTAGTCTTTTCAGAAAGAAGTGCTTTAGTTTCTCATTCCCTCTTTGCTATTTATGAAGTCCCCATGAGATGTTCTGAGGTATATTTTTCCATGAGCGAGGTTTCCTGCAAAATGATTTTTTTTTTTTTCTCTGAGTGTCCCACCCAGCGTTAAGTCTTACCAAGAAAGAATAGTAGATGACTCACAGTGGCTTTGAAATCTCTGTGATTAGGCCTGATCCTGCTGAGTTTTGGCAGCATTTATGGCAACTGAGCCATTTTGTTTACTGGGAGAAAGAACTAGTGAGGTGGGAACTACTGTCTGAGCCTGTTTGGTTATATTTTTTTCCCTCTGTTGAGTTTTTTTTCTGCCAAACAGCTTTTTCTGTACAAGTGACAAACTCTCTGCAGATACCTTTCTGAGCAGCGCTGCTCCAGAAGGTCATGGCAGTTGAGGGAAAAATTGTCTTTAATTTTTGGCTCGTTGTGTGCTGAGGTCTGGAGGGTTAAGCTTCTAAGTCTTAATCTTGATGCTCTGATTTCCACTAGGAATGTGTGGGAAAAGTACTGTAGGGGAGTTTTCACAAAAGGAGAAAGAGCTGCAGGGTGTCTGTGCCTTGTCCAGGCACCCACGTTGCTTGTAAAGGGCTGGAGCTCTGGGTATGGGGGTAAGGGAAGGGGATGAGGAAGCAGCTGAGGTTTGATTTGAGCTCAGAGATGAGCATCATCTTTCCCTGCCTACTCTCAGTGGGCTTCTGTGCTGACTTGATTGAAGCATTGTTTTTCCCCTCCGGGAAAATGGTTAAAAATTTTTTTCCCCAGGCATTTATTTTGTTCTAAACAAGCTGTCATTATTGTCAGTGTGTGTAAATGAGCTATTTTGCATAAATTTGCAGGTATTTAGTTGTATTTAAGAAAGAAACAGAAGGAAGCTGGTCTGTTTCTGCAAGTTTCTTCTTCATAATGAGCAATTTTTCATTGAGGTTGTCTGGGTTTTAGCTCAGTTTGGCAGGTACTGGTCTGAAACCTCAGCCATCATTCCAAAGTTATATGAGAAGTCATAACCCAACTTCTGTAATAATTTGCTAATACTTAATTTTGATAATGGATCAAACACTTCAAGGTATAGAAAAACTAGCCTTTCAGGAACTCCAGTACCCTGTGGCCTGAATTCTGTTGTAATTCTGTGGAGGGTCATATGGGGATCTCATGGAGGGTCTCCTTGGGAGAGGTTGATTTGCCCTCTGAAGTCTCAGGGACATCACTGCCCTTGCCCTCTGAGCTCTGCTCACAGCTTCTCGTACAATTGCCTCTGAGACTTCCCCAAGCCAACTGTTTTCTTCTCATAAATTAGAAGTTCTCAAATATTTGTTTTAGCTGGCCAGGGAAAAGGAAAATGCAGTTCCTGGGAGGTCTTAATGTTATCCTAGATCCACAGATGAAGTTGTTCATGAACTGGTAGGAGATCTCTGAGTGTGAAAGGGAGGCTGAGGGCTGATGCTTGTCCATGTCGGTGCTCGCTGCTGGCTGTGGGTGAGGAAAAGCAGCTGCTGTTGGAAATACGGATCAGGATCAGGCATGCACCCACCTGTTACCTCTGGCACGTGTTTCTGCTGGCTCTTTGGGCACGATGCCGGATTGTACAACAGGCACGAGGTGCTGGCTGTCCCAGCTCCACGGTGGGAGCTGCAGCTTTAGGGGTGGACTGGAGAATGGAAGTCAAATGAGGATGGAGAGATCAAATTTTTGTGGAGTTTATTAGCCAGAATGCATCAAATGCCTTTAAAAGCATTGCTAAAAAAAATAAAAAAATTCATAGGGAGCTTCAGTTTGGAAAGGAGCTGAATCCAGGTTTGCAGGCAAGAGTGCTGAGTGTGTTTTGGGGCGATGAGAGAGACTGCACTGTGTCACAGGGCTTTGCACCAGTGGTTCCAGCTTGTCCCTGGGTAGGGACAGCGGGTGACAGTGCTTTCAGGGTGGTGCAGGGTCCCATTTGGGATGGGGAGGCAGTGGAGTGTTGGCCGAGGAGCTGAGAGGAGCTTGGACATACCCTTGCTGGGACGGCCAGAGGTATACGGTGTCCCCAAGGCGCTGCAGCTCCTGTCACACCCACAAACCCGAGTTTGTCCTGGGATTTGGGCTTACCAAAGTACACCTCTGGCATGCTGTGTGCACAGTAAGCAAGCAGCTCGGCAGTGGTTAATGCTCAGCGTGAGCAGGGTCGATTCCCGCTGCCAGGAAGGATCAGTGTGGGATGGCACCACACAAACACCTGCGTGGACCACGCCCTGCAAACGTGCAGCAGCCACCTGCACTGTGGTGGGGACTACACTAGTAGTGTACTACTTAGTAGTACTAAATAGAAGGGTTGACTTCCTGCTCCATCATGGCCTTGTGTTCATGCCAACTTTTTTTTTCCCCCCCTCAATGGAAATTATTTGAAGAGTTCCGTTTAGACAAACAAACCCCAAAAAGTCATGACAACGGAAATGACATTTTATTAAAGCAATTAGCTATTAGTAAAAATACATGTATCTGCTACTCCTTGTTGCTGTGATACCCACAGAAATTTCTTACTTCTTTGAGCAAGTGACAGAAAGGGTCAACAAAAAGCACTTCCATGTGCTTTCATGTGGAAAAAGCAGGCGAAGAGAGAAAAGTCATGTTCCCACTTAAGGAGATCTGTTCAATAAGCAGCAGGTTGGAGCAGGAGCAGGGATGATGACATCCTCACACAAACCTGCACTTTGCCATGATTGAGAGTTGCTGCCAGGAGTGAGTGCCCGTGCAGGGCTCGGGAATGATGGCTGAGATCTTGTTCCAGTCGCTGAATCCCTTCTGAGCACAGGCTGCAGTGCTTTCCCTGGGATTAGCTTGGCTGGTAGGAGTTATGTGAAGGTCTGTGTTTGCATTTATCAGCTGCCACCTAACCCTGCTGTGGGATGGAGGTGTTGGGCTGCCTTCCAGCGTGCCCTCTTGTCTCCGAGCCGCCAGAATTCCTTGCGGAACTGTGGCTTGGCAGGTGCCGGTTGCTGGAGCAGACGTGGCATGGGGAGATACCAAAATAGCTTTGAGTGATGTGTACAGGACAGCAGCCCTGTAGACATCTATATGTGTAGGTCATGAAAATATGTCCTACATTTATGTGACGTGTCCCACTGTACATAAAAGCGGCAGCAATGTGCACCATCCCGGGAGCACCGCGGTGCTCCTTGTCATCCCTGATGATTGGGAAGATAGATGGTCACTCCAGGAGTCCTGTGCATTACACTATCACTCTGGCAAGCTATTAGCTTTTAGGATTTTATATAAAGCTTTTGCAGCCTCTGCCTCTTGCCAAGCTCTGCATGGCTGTCAGCACCCTGAAGTGCTGCATCCTTTGGCCTTCCTGCTGTTTGTGCTCTTTGCAGCAGATACTTTACCCAGTCCCTCTTTTGCCTCAGCCCTGGACTCCCTTGGCCACATCTCCATTGCATGGGGATGCTGAGGTGGATCTGACACCCGAGGTGCTGTCACCTGGTTCTCTTTGCCTGCCTGTACCTACAGTGCTAGTGGGTCTCTGGAGTAGGTAACTGGGTGCCAGAGGCTCTGGGCATCCCCTGTCCTGGCTTTCAAGGGTGTTATGCACAGTACTCCTGAGTTTAGGGGTGCTGGGTGTGTGCCATGACCACATCAGGCAGTGCAGGGCTCATGGTGATCCCTGGAGGAGGCACAGCCCGAGTTGCAAGCACTGTGCTTAAACACTCTTGTCCTCGCCTGAGGAATCCAAAGCATGGTGATCAATTAGTACGTGAAGGGCCAGCTTTAATTACCAATAAATAGCTAATGATCGGCTTCCTGGGGAGGCTGCACTTCCCGTGGCACCCCAGGGAGTGGGTACTGCAGGGGAAGCAGGAGCCCCATGCTGGGAGAGCAGGAGCCAGAGCAACCAGTACATCAGCATGAGATCAGCAGCCACTGCTCACCCAAGGATGTTTATGTTTTCCCTTTGCTGTTTGGTAAAGCAAATACACTGAGTCCTTGGGAGGCGCCTGACGCTTAGGATGGGGAAAAACGCAGCACAAGGGGGTTTTCTGACTGCAGCCATGGCTTAGTCACCACACAGTGACAGTGCTGACCGGTGCCTTTCCTCATAATTTCCCTTGACCCGCCTGGTTCTTCTGTTCCCCCTTCTCTAGCAGGAGCACTGTGGGATCAGTGCTGCAGAGCCCTGTACAGAGGGATAAGGGGCTCTGCTCAGTATGGTTAATGCAGCAGGGACTTCCAAAGATTAACCTGTTGTTTCCAGGAAATCCCAGTCTAGAAGCAAACAGGCCATGTGGATTCCCATGACTTTGCTTTTCCTCTGGGCAGGCTGGTGGCTTGGCAGTAAGCCTCACGTGGCAAGGACTGTGGAAATCAATAATGCAGAACCAGGGAACCGTGCTGCAGAAAGCACTAATTGGTTTCTGCTTTTAGAGGTATTGCTATTAAACGCAGGCACTTTGTGGGAATGATTGTTTTGGAAAGAGTGTTTTGAAATATTTTGGTTTTATCAGGATTGGGCTAAAGATAAGAAAATAAGGTCAGGATGGTGTTTGAACGTAGTGTTTAGTGTTGATTTGGATTTGTATTTCAGTTCCCCAGCTCCAGGGTGGGAGCAATGCTTTGGGTCTTATTCAAGGGTTGTTTTGTGTCTTTTAAAAAACAAACCCTTATCCTCTTGCAGTGTCCCTGCAATGTGAGCATCCAGAAGGGCAGATTTTCAGGAGGTGTCTGCTTGTTACCATGCTGGCTGCTTGCTCCTCTGGCTGAATAGTTTCCATGTACTGAACTGAAGAACAGGGTTAAGGCATTGCTGAGCATTTTTCAACCCCTCTGTCTTTAATTTCGTACTTAGGAAATGTAACATGTTACCTATAGAGATTTTTCTTAAGTAGTAGGGGAAAAATAAAATCAGTGCACGCTTCTCTTGCTTTGTCATGGGTACAGGGTTTTCCTGGTCTGAAAAAGCAGGATCCCCTTTGCAGGTGCTGACTGGGACCTGAGCCTCAGGGACATCTCTGGGTTTGGGTAGGGCTGACCCCTGCCCAGGGCTGTGGAAGGAGGGTGTGCCAGGGTGTAAATCTGAGGTGCTGACAAGCCCAGCTTCTCCTGGGGGATGCAAATAACACCTCGCCTTGCCAGCTGAGGGTATTTCTCCATGTAGCAGTGGCCCAAAGCTATTTTTAGGTTTAAAATGGGATATGTAGGGAATATTTACATGGAAAATAGAGCAATACTAGACAGAGCAAATAGCTCTGTTGAGGGCATCATGCATGGGATTTCCTTGGCATCTCATCTGGGCTGTCAGTGCGTGTATGGCACCCAGGCTCCTGGCAGCAGCAGAAAGAGAGAGAGAATTTATGGCCCGAACTCTCTGAGCTTTGTTTTGACTGTTGGGTTTTGTTTTTTTTTTTTTTTTCTTTTTAATAACATCATCTCATTCCCCAGTTGTAGGCTGAGCCTGTCTGATTTTGTCCATGCAGCCTGGGAGGTTTGTGTGTGTCCCACCACCGGCAGTGCTGCCCACGGGACGAAACCAAGTATGGGAACAGAGGTCACTTGTCACAGCCCTTGCCAAAAGGTCGCTGTACTGAGAGAGATGTCATGAGAACTGGAATGAGGGTAATTTTCAGGGATTAAAGCGTTTCTCACCGTAGGGATGGGAGTTGATGCTGAGCATCAAACCCTGTGAGGCATTGGCAGGAAATGTCTGTTTTTCCTGGATGTACTTTCTCTTCCCTCCTCCCCTCTTTTTCAAATGAAGGCTCTCTGGGTTTCATAGCTCTTCGTGGTGCTCGTCAGCATCAGAGCCTCATTAAGGAACAGGGATTATCTGAGCTTGTTGCAGATCTGCCACGATACAGAATAAACTTAGGCTGACCAAGTTTTAGGTAGTCTGTGATATTACCAGCCGAATACATTTTCACATCAGGACGTGAATGACTTCAAAATACAGAACTGTTCATGAATATTTACTAAAATATGTATTTTCTGCCTTCCAGTTTCCATGCCTTTAAAGCTGTTCTTTTGTTGTCCTGTGCAACAAGTAGAAAAGCATTTTCTTTAGCTGAGGTTGTCATATGATCCCCAAAGTAATAACTTGGGGTTAAAGCATAACCAAAATGGCAAATAGCAGAGGTGGATACCAGGTTTGCAAAGTTGCAGGATTGAGCTACGGGTTTGCAGTGTATTCACAAGGGCTTAGGGATTAATGTAGTTAATTTTGATTTCTATAGTCACTGTCCCTGTAGTTGAAATCTTGGCTGATTCTTGATGCAGTCACTATTTCCAGTGTATATATTTTAGTAGTTCAAGAGGTTTGGGGCCCCTGTGCTGTGGGGACAGTCTGGCGACAGGAGGCAGAGAGCTTAAGTGGTGCTTGAAAGAAGAAATAATTAATCAGAGAACTAGGCTGAACAAAGGCGGTGTCAGCAGTGCTTGTGGGGTTTTTGGTCTGGTTTTTTTGCCTCTTTCAGTTTCTTACCATCTCCCTTCTTCCTTGTCTGTTCATGCTTTCTGAAGTTTTCTTTTACTGCCGACTTTATTGGTTGGTTTTTCCTTCTTGCTGCTTTTGCCCAGGCAGATTTCATGCTGGATAAAGCTGGAGCATCACCTTCCCTCTGTTCAAATGAAGGTTACTGTGCCAGCTCCTGTCTGCCGAGGCCAGCAGGTTTGGATTTGTGGGATCTGAGGGTCTTGGAAGGGAGCTGGTGCAACTGTTCCCTCTCCCCTGCCCCTGCCTCCTCCAGCCCTGGGAGTCTGCAAACCCCTCCTCGGGCGATCCTGTGTCTTTACCAGTAGACAGAGCTTTCTGCCTAATCTCTGCTTTAAGCCAGCAATTAAACTGAAAGGGAGCAGATTTAAATTAGATATTTGGATGAAATTCTTCCCTGTGAAAGTGATGAGGCCCTGGCACAGATTGCCCAGAGAAGCTGTTCCCTGGAAGTGTTCAAGGCCAGGTTGGAGAGGGCTTGGAGCAACTTGGTCTAGTGGAAGATGTCCCTGCCCATGGAACTGGATGGTCTTTAAGGTCCATTCCAACCCAAACCCTTCCACAATTCTGTGATTCTAATTCAGACCAGTTCTCCCTTGTCCACCCTGCTCACAGCAGCCTTCTGTAGGCTTGCAGACTGTGTCCCATTTATCTTCCTGCTCTCAGTACTGACACTGTTCTCCCAGGTCAAATGCTTTAGATCTGACTCTTCTGTCCTCTGCACTGTATCTTCCTTTTTGGCTCACAGGGAATATCTCTGTTTGTGCATCTTGGCACAGGTTTTGCCTTTGTTCAGATTACTGGTTCTTGATTCAGTCAAACCCTGGTCTTTCTCTTTGATTTTGGTTGTTTGTTGTTTTTTTTTCCTTAAACAAACACTACTTATTTTCTATCCTGAATGGCAACAGCCAAATATTAAAATGCAGCACTTGTTTCTGATGAATTTCTTTATTATTTCCACTCTTCTGCTACTTCAGTTCTCTCTGACCTGCATATAATTGCAGCCTCCAAAGCTGGGAGTATCTCAGGTTTATAATTCTGTTCTCTGGTCCATCACTAGTGTGAGCAGTGAGTGGCACTGGATAGACAGGGCCTTCTTGATGTAGCCTGTCTGGTTTGTGGTTGAATCCTGGATATCCGTGCGTGGTGCCTGTTTGCACCCAGCCTGTTGCAGATTAAACCGGGAGCATTCCTCGGCTTGCCCATGGGAATGCAGGCAGTGTCCACATGGAAACTCTGGCCAAGAGGTTAAATAGCTCTTGCAGAGCAGAGCCGTATAAAGCAATTTGCAGAAGCTTTCAGAGGGACGTGTTATGTCCTGTCTTTCCAGCTGACCCCGGTGCTGTCCTCTCTGCCCAGGGCTGGGCTTGCCCTGTGCCCTCTGGCTCTGATGCAGCTGACTGTGATGGGGAGCTTGTCCTCTGCCCGAGTTCATGGGGCTGCTGGAGAAGTCACACTTTCCCTCTCAACCCCAAAATCTTGCTCTAATCTCTGTGGGGAGAATCGTGCTGCTGAGACTGACTCAGGTCCGTCTGAGTTTGGACCCTGCGTTATCCCAGGGCTTGCCTGTGCCAGCTGTGAAAAACTGCTTCAGCTTAAAAAAAAAAAAAAAAATAATCCTGAGTTATGCAGCCCTGCTGTGGCCCCTGGCAAGTAATCACTGCATACACTGGTTAATTGTTTATCCATTAACTGGCTGCATCAATTAATGTGACGAGGAGCCCAGCTGTACCTGGCACGGCAGGGAGGGGAGGAGGAGGAGGAGGAACAGGAGGAGGAGGGAGGATGTGCATCCTCTCCCTGTTGGCTCCTCTCCCTGTGCTCTTCCTCCAGCCCTCCCGATGTGGTATTTGCTGCTTTCCTTCGAGTGTAATTGCTGGCATGGCACGTACAGAGTGTGCTTGGGCTTGTGTTCTCTTGGACTGTGGAAAACTTCTTTTGGAAAGGGCATTAAGTTTCCATGAAGCAAAAGCTTCTTCAGACTAAGAAAAAAACAAACTGTGTTTTGTTTCTAAACATGAATACAGACAGAAGGAATACAAAGCAAGATGCTGCTTTATTTCCATCTAGCAATGATCAAAAAACCCTCTTTGCCTGAAAGGGATTGAGTGGGAAATAGGATTTTATTTTATGTGTCAGTGCAGAGCAGGGCTCTGGGCTCTCCTCTGCCACCCCCAGGGTTATTTGGGAAATATAACCTCTGTGGCCTCCCTTGGGAATGATATTTGTGTATGCCTGCTTTCCAGGGAGACAATCAAACATCCAAAGCCAGTCTGTATCAGGTGGAATGACTTCACTGCTAGAAGAAAATGAAAATGTACCTTATGCTCTCTGAATAATTCAATTCCCCTGCAGTGTCGTTAGCATAGGAAAAGTGTAAAGCTTCCAACAGGGAGAACTGGCTTTCCATGGACTGGTGGCAGGGGAGGTGTGGGGCAGTGCTAGTGATGGATTCCTGCTGTGGGGAAGCTGTGTGGGCTGGGTAGGGAAGTGGGTAACATCAGTTGGGGTGAGAACAGCTTAATAATTGAAATAAAATATACTACTAATAATAATAATATTAATAATTGTAATGAAAGAGAGAGAGAGAGAAAGGAATAACACCTGATGGAAACAAGTGATGCACAATCCAATAATTGTTCACCACCTGCTGACAGGTGTCCAGCCTGTTCCCCAATAGCAATCAGCCCTTTCCAGCCAACCCAGTTTATATACTGGGCATGATGTTCTATGGAGTGGAATATCCTTTTGTACTGTTCAGGTCAGCTGTCCTGGCCTTGCTGACCCCCAGATTCTTGTGCATCTCACCACTGGCAGAGCAGGGAAATTGGGAATCCCTGGCTTAGGGGAAGAAGGTCTCGGCAACGACTAAAACATCAGTGTGTTATCAACCTTTTTTCTCATTCTAAACCCAAAACACAGCATTGTACCAGCTAATAAGAAGAAAACTGACTCTGTCCCAGCCAAAACCAGGACACTGTCCCATGGTTCAGTGTATCATGGATGAAGGAGGTTCCCAGGAGTGTACATGTGTGGGTTTATGTTTGAATTATTCAGGTGCATTTCTTGAAGAGACCTAGGGGCCCAACAGTCCCTTAGTCTGGTCCTAAAGCCTTCTGTGCTGTGGTGGCATTCCTTGCCACTGGTGGAAGGTGGCAGAGCCACCAAGGCCCTCAGAGCCCTCACTCCCAAGATGAAGCTGTTGGTTCTGCATTTACTTTGTGTTTGAGAAGAGATTGACCCATTTTTTTTTCTTGATTCAAGTCTGCGTGCAAATGGATTATTTTTTTTTCTGAAGGCAGCTGCTTTTAACATGTTTTTGGGCTTACATGATATCAGCCTTATGTAGTAATAAAATAATGTACTCGTTTCAAGAGGAAACAATAATAAAGAATGTCCTTTCAAAAGCAGCTAAACACATGATTTATTAAAATGTTAAATTATTTCCAAGTTATGGCATACCCAGCTCTTGCTATGGAGCTCACTCAGGAATAATGGCGCAGTGTTCTTTGCAGAATTTGACTTCAGAAATGTCACACTTCTTTTAAAAATCATTCTTTAACACAATGTAAGAGCTTCCACGAGTAAATGGGCATCCTTGTATTGGCTGCTGTAAAATGTTGCCAGTTTGTCCCGTCCGTATTTTTTCAGTGGAGCTGTGACATTTATTGCAGAGCAGGGCAAAGACTGAAGGGACTTATTTATCATGGAGATGCCCAAGAGCTGGAGCTTGGCTGCGTGCAAGGACCAGCAGCCAATTCCTCAGCCTCACAGTGAGTTGCAGAGCCTGGAAGAGGAGGAGGAGGAAGAGGAAGCTTTGCAAATACACACAGGTGCCAAAGGCTTGTGCCAGTCTCGGTGGACATGCCTCACATATTGATTTATTTTTGTTTCCTTATTTTTTTTTTCTTCTTCCTTCCCTGTTTTTGTCCTGACTCAGGCTCTTGGCATGGCTGG
The DNA here is from genome assembly GCA_038380795.1 of Pyrocephalus nanus. Taxonomy (NCBI): domain Eukaryota; kingdom Metazoa; phylum Chordata; class Aves; order Passeriformes; family Tyrannidae; genus Pyrocephalus; species Pyrocephalus nanus. The sequence continues at coordinate 4,577,126 of CM076270.1, read as the reverse complement.
GTGGGAATAAAGGTGGGCAGAGCTGTAGTCATCAGTGCCTAAACACCTCCAGGTGCCACTGCCTGAGCACCCCGAGCAGGCAGCAGCCCCTGTCCTCATCACTAAGGGGCCATGGTCTGGTCCTGCAGCCACCTGGGCTGTTGGAGGGGTAACACAAGGACAAGCTGGAGTGTCCACCTTGTTGCTCTCAGGCTTTCTGTGGGTATCAGGATGCCCCCAACCCCAGTCTGCTCCCCAGAGAAGAATATTTACAGCTGTAACTTCTGAGCCTGCTGAGAGGAGGGAGCCATGGGAGAGCATGAGGCACACAGATACCAGAGGCAATTGTTAAGGTTCAGAGAAAGAGAGGAAATCTTAATAATGCCTAGAGTTTGTGTCACTAGTTCAATCAAAGGAAGAACGTGTAACAATAACGCCTACTGATTTTCTGAGTGAGCTGTTCCTCCACGCAGCCTGACCTGGGAAATGCAGTGCCCTGTGAATTAAGTCTGGGATTTGGCCGGGAATTGATATGGTTTGTGCTTTTTCTGGTGTATGGTCATTATTGCAGAGGTTGTTGAGATGATCAGGTGAGCTGATGCAGAGACTTCCTTGCTTTCCTTTTGTAATCAATAAATGAAGGTAATCCTAAACCACAGCCAACTCCCTGCAGGTGTTTTTAGCTGGAAAGTGAAATATTACTTATTTTTCTTTTAAAAATACAACTAGAGTGTAGGAGTCCTGCGGTCACTGGCTTGGGGGGAAATTTTCTCTTGCAGCCTGAAGCTACCTGTACTTTTTCACTGCTCTGGGCTGTGGTTTCCTGTAGCTGCAGGGCTGGGTGTTTGCATCAGGTGTGTAGGATGGGGATAGTTGGGATGAATGCGGGGAAGGGGCTGGAGGGATGAGGGGGCCTTGTGCTGCCAGTGGTTTCCCTGAGCCCCTGCTCTGTGTAGCAGAGGGGGTGATGACAGTCCTGCCCCTTCCTCTCCCCAGCGCCCCGCGGCTCCAGAGCGCGGGCCCCGGAGATGTCACTGAGAGCCGAGAGCCATGCAGCCACATCAACGCTGAAGAAGATCGCTGCAGACATGAGCAACATCATCGAGAGCCTGGACACCAGGGAGCTCCACGTGGAGGGGGAGGAGGTCGACTCAGAGGTGCTAAATGACCCCAAAGGCACCGGTGAGTTGACACCTTCTCACCCCATGTCCCGCCTGGATTTAATAATCTGTTGTCAGGTGGGGTGCAGCCTCAGGGGTCTTGCCAAGCCCCAGCCACTGACCCTGGTTCAGAACCAGGAGGCTCTTAAAACTTGAGCTTTTCAAGTCAAGCCCCTTCTGTGAAAGCTTGCCTTCGAGCTCTCTGAAATAAAACCTGGTATATTTTATCGGAATTAATGCTGCTGTGTAAATGCTCCTGTGTTAAAGCATTGCAGATGTCTGCTGGCTTTCACACCCTCGTGGATTGTTACAAGGCTGTTGAGCTAACAGGGTTTTGTGGTCCTTGCAGCGTGCATTCCCTTCTCTGCCATCTATCACACCCATGGGTTCAAGGAGCCCGGCACGCAGACGTACCTCACGGGATGTCCTGTCCGAGTGCGTGTGTTGGAAGTTGAACGCTTCACTTCCACTAAGAAGGTCAGAACCTCCAGAAATTTCATTCACTTTGGTTAGAACTGTGTTACTGTGGGTTGATTTTGTGCTTGCTTGTTCACTGGCTGAGGAAGGAGGAATGCCTGTGCCTCAGAAAACACTTAAGAGAGAAGGTTACCCGTGTGTATAAAATCTAATAAAGCAGAACAAGAAATCATGAGACAGAATGATCCTTAAGTAAAATCGAATAAAGGCTCTTCAGATGAGCAGCTGCAAGAAAATTACTTATTTCAGAGCTTCATCCCTTGTACAATGTTTTCCTCTGCAGGTACCAAGCCCCAATGTTTACACCATTGAGCTGACCCATGGAGAATTCACCTGGCAGGTGAAAAGGAAGTTCAAGCACTTCCAGGAGCTTCACAGGGAGCTGCTGAGATACAAAGCCTTTGTGCGCATCCCTATCCCTACCAGGAGGTGAGTGTGGATCCCTGAGGACAAAGTGGGCTTTGGGAGGGGGGGATCTATTTCTTTTAGTGATGCATCCACTTGGTTTCGCTGATCCCGTTTACTTTGCTGTAGGGAGGATAGAAGAATTCAGTCTCTATAAATATTTATTAGCTATAATAAAAATATTTAATCTATGCATTCAGTAGCAATAATCTAAGTGATGCAAACATGTCTCTGCTGATGCAGAAAACGTTGTCTCCCGGGTCACCAGCTTTTGAGCTGATTTTGCCTTGAACTTTGGGGATTGGCTATGCCAAAGCTAATGGAAATTGCTGGTGTGCTGTGGCTTTCTGACAGCGTGGGCTGGATGTTGAACGTATGGGGGTCCCTGGCATGAGTGCTCAGCCCTGCCCAGGTTGGCCTTGGTGCTCAGGGTGGCTAGAAACATAAAGGAAAAGAGAAAAGAAGTGTGAAGAGAAGTGCTCTAGGACAGCAAGAGCCTCCTGATGTGGAGAAGCGTTGGGATATGATAGGAAAGGTGAAATTATGAGGGGTTAAGTGCTGGAGAAACTTAATGCCCTAAAAATAGGTTATAGGCTGTCCATTTGAGGGCAAAATGTGGCCCTCAAAAAACGAAACTCTGATATTTCTGTGTTGTGTTTTTGTGAGCCGGTTGGAGCACACTTGCTTCTTCAATGAGTCCTCACTGGCTTTTCTTTGTTTTTTTGCTGTCCTGCCCACACATCTCAGTTTTTAAGAGTTTGGATAGGAAAAATAAAAGCAGGGCAGAAGGGGGGTTATGTATTGAGGTGCACACACACACGCTTGCAGCACTGAGACCTGATGCTGGGGTTTGCTTTTCCTTCCAGTCACACAGTGAGAAGACAATCCATCAAAAGGGGAGAGCCGAGGCAGATGCCGAGTCTGCCGCACACCGCGGAGAGCACGGTGCGGGAGGAGCACTTCTCCAGCAGGAGGGTGAGTGCCCAGCTCAGCCTGGGGGCCACAGGGGTGCTCTGGGAGGGCTTCTGAGGTGGAGAGGTGCCAGGCAGGTTGCTTGCAAAGCCACAAGCTATCAAGCCCTTTGTTTATTGCCATTAAAGTATTTTGTTTGGCAAACTTACGCTTTGACAAGCCCAGCTTTAATGCCACGTTCTCCCCTGTGCAGTGATGAGGATGCTTCTCTCGGGGTTCATATGGGCAAAGTTTTCCTCTGCAGTTGAGGAAAACCACGATGCTGGGAGTGGTGGTTCCCCTCCTCCCACCTGCTCTGATTTAAAGATAGAAGAGGCAGTTCGCAGAGTCAAGTTGCGTGATGGAGGCAGCCCCGAGACCATCAAAATCTGAGGGATTTCAGTCCTGTCCCCCTCTGAAATAGGAGCTGACAGCCAGGCTCCCTGTGCTGTCATGGGTAATTTTAGCTGAGGCACACGTGTTCTGTGTAACTTCATCAGATGTTAACAGATGGGCGCTTCCGTGGAGAGGGTGGATGTCTTCCTACCTCTTCACTGCAGCTTTGCTGTTTGCAAGGGGGGGGGAAAAACTCTATAAAAACCCATGTTTGTTCAGCCAGCTTATCGTTCTCTTTCTGCTGCTCCCTCCTTCTCTGGGCTTTCTGCCACTGGAGCTTCACGTCCCAAAAGATTGTGTCTCGTGGCTGTGACGTGCAGATAACCCTTCGTGCTGTGCAGGCTCCACTGATGCGCGGGAAGTTTCAGGAGAGAGAAGCTGGTTTAAAAGAGGAAGAAAAATGTGTTCTAGATCCTTTTTTCTGCACTCACCTTGGTTTCCTTGTGGGAATCCCACTGCTCTCACCAGGGGGATGTACACCCTTGCTGCCCAGCCAGGGAGCTCAGTGCTGTGATGTCAGTGCTGAGAAGGATAAAGGTCCTGATGGCGGTTTTTTTTCTTTTTGGTTTGTTTTGTGTCCTGTAGGACTCTGTCCAGTTTCCTATGCTGTGACAGTCTAATTTCTTCTTTGCCCATTTACCATGAGGATAGGAAGACGTTAATTCTGCCATAAGGATTTCTTCTCTTCTCCCTTCCTGGCTGGGGAGGACAGGCCCAGTCACTGCCCTCTCCGTGGCTTTTGGGATAGGGCAGCATGATCATCATGCTCCTCGCCCCATGAACCTGATGTTTTGGTTAAACAGGCTCTCTCAGTTGCCTCTGAGGCAGTGTTTTCTCACAAAGCTAATCCATGTGTGTCAGAAACAGTGGGGACTGATTTTGCATATACGATTGTTCTGAAACTTGGGTTCAGTCAAGAAAGTTGACCTCCAAAGTGACACTGCCAAGGAACAAGGAACTGCTGGTGGAAAGAATAAACACAGATCTGTGAACAGTAAACAACCTGTGACCAAACTGTTTATGGTGCTGAGCTGTAATGTCCCGTGAGAACATAATAATGCATTTATTTATCCACTCACACTGAAAAGTGTGTTTCTTGGTTGCTTCCTCATGCTGGACAGGGTGTTTGCAGGAATTTTGAAGAAAAACCTCCACATCTTACCTAAAGTGTCAACATTTTAATTGTAGAAACAGCTGGAGGACTACTTGTCAAATATCCTGAAAATGCCGATGTACAAGAACTACCATGGAACAGTAAGTAGAAATTAGCTTGCTTACCTAAAGAATATTCACTTTACAAATGCTGAATTAATTGGAAGACATGCAGCTTATGGATGAAACATTTTACAGCTGTTTTTTGAGCATTTTGGCTTAGCTGATTTCTCCAACATGATGTCATATGATGAAAGCCAAAGGAGGAGAGTGAATGACTCAGTCTTGGATGTTGCTAGTATAACACAGGGATAATCTCCTCAAGAAAGTCCAATCCAGACAGCTGGTTGTACATGTATAATGATTTCTGTTTAATTCTGCAGTGTTTAAGATGATAAGTTAAAGTTTTAGGCACTTAAACAATTGGACTCAAAACCACATTTGTAATTGCTCCTTCAGTTTGGGCTTTGTGTGTGGTCCTGGGTGCAGTTTTGTATCAGGTTTCTATTCTCTGCAGTTTCCCTGGGCATCAGTGATGCTGAGTTTGTGTTTATGATACTCCTTCACCTCTCCAGGTATTTTGGCAGTTCCAAAGGGAGATGAAAGTTGGCTTATTTCCCCAAGTCAGCACTGTTTTTGAAACGAGGGGAGATGTCAAATCCAGCTTCAGGCCTATTTTAAGCAAAAATATTTCTTTAGAAATCCATCCTCGAATGTTTCTTCAGTGCTCCTCACCTGTCAGTTGCAGCTGTAACATCTCCCGGAGATGGTAATTTATTTCCCCTTTTTTGGCTGCATAATGACTGTGTTATTCCATCTTTTGTATTATCAGCAAAATCTGATGCACACTCTGAGTAGCTGCTGAGCTTAGTGACATTTTTGAGCCAAGGATGATAACTGGGAGCACTTGATTTTCAAACAAGCCAGAAATATAAACTGAACTTAGGGTTTCTGTAGCAGCCAGTTCTTCTCTTCCACTTTTGTTGTTGTTATTTGGTAGATATCCTTCTCCTTTGCAGGATTTCAGTTGTGTAGAGGTGTTGGGCAGCTCATAGATGGATGTCATGCCCAAAAACTGGTTTTGCTCTGTTGCAGAGCTCAGTGTGTTAAGCACTGCTTGTGTGAGCCTAAGTGCTCATTGGGGTTGGCCAGAAACCTTCAGACTAGTCTGAGGCAACTGTATTCCTTAGAGTGCTTCTTTTGGGGACAGGCAGTGGAGCTTAATTCCAGTGCATTCAAGAGCTGTGTTAGTCTGCATGTGCAAAAGAGTCATCTTTTGTTCTTAAAGCAAGATTGGGATAACTTGGCAATTTTGATCAGCAGCATATGCAGAGCGGGGGAGAGTTATTTTACAGTGTGGATCCATCTTGTCACTTTTAGGCAGGCGTTGCTTTTTTCAAGTACTTTGGAGCATTTCTGCTCCTGTAGGAACGTGGGTGATCCTTTGGCCAGGCTGTGGTTTGAGACGTGCAGCCGTGGGAGGGGGCTGGGGGAGGAGACGAGCGGTCCTGCCTTGCCCAGGCAGCTGTGGGGTGCTCCCCTCCTGTGCTGAATCGCCCTTCTGTCCCCAGCCCCCGGAGCCAGATGTCACTTTGCACATAAATTTTCAGTTTATTGTTGGCTCCCACTGGATTTGGCCACAGTGAAGCATTCAGTGAGGACTCTGCTGCTCACGGTGGCAGCGCGGGTCCTGCAGGCGATGCTGGAAGAAAGCACAGGGAGAAAAGTACTTCCTTTAAAAAAAAAAAAAAAAAAACACACCAAAACAACCCCCACCATTCTCATACTCTATAGAGACTAAAGTGAAGATTTCTGGCACTTTCCCCAGAACTGTATTTGTCCTCCTGAGAGCAAAATGAGGGCTTTGCTCTTCCTGTGGTTGAGAAGTCTTTTGCCTGGATGTTGACAAATGCTGTAACTGTCTTAATCTTGGAGCACATTTTGACTCCTGTGTATTCCTCTCATCACTGATGCACTGAGGTGTTTTTTTTTTTTTTTATTTTTAAATCCTGAACTCTTTGTAAAGTGAGACAAGGAGTTGCAAAGGCAAACTGTGACCTGCCCTGAGGGAGTGCAGCCCTTAGTCCGTGTGAAAGGCTTGCTTGGCTCAGTTGTGTCTACAAGGATATGTTTTTTACATCTGAGCTGCACAATTCAATCAGTTCACTTTTTTACTTCTTTTATTTTGCATTTGTGGTTAATTTGTTATTTCCCAGTGAGAGCAAGTAGCTTTATACACTGTCTGGAGGATGTGCCATGCACTGGGACAGTCGAGCCTGCAAGTTGAAGCTTGTAGTGATTTTGCAGACCTGGAATCCCTGGTGGGTTGAGGATTGGGTCCACAGTGACCACGTGGCATTGTAGAGCTTGTACATCCCCCAGCTTTTTATATTTTTGTTTTGTTATGTGATTTATGATTAAATCTCTTGGATTCTCACCCTTTCCAAAACCTTTTCATAGTACCTCTGGGCTGAAGTGCTTCAAGACAATTACCATTAAAATGAATGTTGTGGGAATCTCAGTCTATTAATTGTCCACACTTTTTTTCTGGAAAATGGAAATTGGAGGAACATAGCCCCAAAATGTTAGGGCTTGATTGGATTCCACATAAAAATTTTATCAGTTGGACCTTTGCCTTATTTTTTGTGTGAGCTCCCGTATTTGAAAGATGCCTGAGCAAAATGAAAAATAAGATTTGATTGAACAGGAGTATGTGTGTGTGTGTGTGTGTGTGTGTGTGTGTGTGTGTGTGTGTGTGTAATGTTCTGCATGAGCTTTGGTAAGTGAGAGTAAAAACCCCATCTTAAGTGAAAGCAGTACAATGTAAGATCAGCTCAGATATGTAAGTGGCTGCTGGTTTGCTTCTGATACTGCACTTGGATCTGCAGACCTCTGCAAAGGTCCCTGCCCAACTTTCTAGTATTTCTAGTTATTTACTTCTAAATAACTAAACAGTTATTATTAGTTATTTAGTTATTTATTAGATATTTAGTTATTTCTAGTTATATACAATAATTGAAATACAGCACATTTGAAATACAGTGATCAAGCGCTGGCTTGTTAAAAAAACCCTTGAAATACAGCACACTTCAGTTTTCTTTTAAAATTTGGGGTTTGTATGAGCAATTTTTTTTTGTGTAAGAAATTTTGCTGAACAATATTATTCTGAAGAGTGTGTAATTCCACTTTATTGTTAGCCATCAGTGCTAATCAAACCATTTTTTTTAACCCACTAAATTAAGAACAAGAGTCAGAATGAAAACACAGTGTGGAGCTGCTGAATTCTTTCTGAAATGCAGATGCTCTATGAAATTTTTACTCCCATAAATCGTGGATGCTCAACATTGCTGGCAGAACGGGATGGTTGGAACCCGTGGCCCGTGCACCTTGCAGCTGGTTCTCCACCTTCCATAGCCTGTCCTTCTGCAGCTGATCCACTCCCGTCTGCTTTTTTTAATTTTGCTTTTTATTGCTACAACAATGTCACTGAAGCTGCGTTCCCTGGGCCTGTGTCTCATACTTAAAACATTCTGCGTCGGATCGCTCTGAAACCAGAGTGGGATTCCAGCTCCCCAGAGAGGCAGCTGGGCAGCACAGGAATTCCAGTGTGACGGAGATGAAAGTGCCTGGCTGCTCTGCCTGCCTCTCTCAGCCCCTCTGTGAATGACGAGCACCTCGGATGAAAGGCTCTGTAACAGTAAAAATAGCTAATGCAGCAATAATAATAACAATAAATCATTCGATCAGATATTTCTCACTGCGCTGAGGAATTTTTCCTTCTAACTGGAGGAATTTATTTAAGGGTTTGTTTTACAAACCAGCGCTTGATCAACATGTTGGATGGGCTCCTGTAACCATCATTGCTGTTCCAAAGACTCCTTGGCTGAAGAGGAGGTTGCTGCGTTGCCAGACAATCATTCTTTCTTTTTTATGTGGTGGTAGTTCTGTTTCTGCAAGTAATTTTTCCTCCTGGTTTTCCTTTTTGCTTCTTTTATTTCTCTGCATGCAGTGCTCCTCAAACTGCTGCCAGTTTTCTGATCCCAGCCAGCGTTTTCAAAGGGGTTTGACATTCATTTGCTTTTTTTGTGTGTGTGCCCACTGTGAGGGATGTCTGGGTTTCTGATCTGTCTGGTGGGGAATGCCAGCCATTTTCTCAAGAAGTTAAGATGGGATCCAGGCAAAGAAGTGGCCTGAGACTTCACTTGGCACCTCTGATAAGACCTTTTAGGGGACACTGGGTTTTCAGGTGCTTCCCACCCTGCTCTGAGTGTCACTTCAGAAACAGCTTGAAACATAGGTCATACCTGGTACTTTTCCAGAACACATAGGTGGAGCAGAGATAGAAAGATGGTTAGTAAAAGCATGGAATAACTTTTTCTAACCACTCTCTGAAAACAGACTGAAATGATCCCAAAATCAGGGCATTAAATTTGCCTCTACAGAATAGAGGTTACTTTGTGTCCTTGAGATACTCAGAGGAAAGCAATGGTGTCTTTTGTTCTTCTACGCAGCCTTATTGATATGAGAAGTTTGGGAAGGTCCCAGGAGCAGCAGAGCATGAGGAGGTGGCAGGATCTTCTGTCCTACTGTGGTTAGAGGGTTCCCTCTGGCTTTATTGCCTGGCTAAAGGGGCAGTGACACCTGCCCTCACCCTACCCTGAGCACTACTCTGCACTTGGACAACTTTATGTGATAATAAATTAAAAGTTCCCAGGTGCAGACAGGGTTCTGCCATGCAAGGCTGCTCCTGCCCAAGCCCTGTCCTGCACAGGACACCCAGGGCAGGTGTTTGTCCCTGCTAATGGGGCCCAGGGCTAACAACCAGCAGACTTCCAGGAATGTCCTCCTGTGCCAAGAAAAGCCTGCTCAGTTGAAATGGCCCAGTGTCCTATTTTTAGAGGTGAATGTAATCATGCCGTGCTTTCTCACCAGCTTTGCTCGCTGTTACGTTCCTCTGCAATTCCTGCTGAAGCAGGAGGAGCCACGAGAAGGCAGGTTGCTTGCCTTTGGGATTTGAACTTGCTGTCCTCCTGCCCCACTGTGGCTTTGCTGCAGATTTTTGTCTCCTGGGATCAGATGGGCAGTGGTGTGTGTGCAGCACTGAGTGGGATCAACCGGCTGGGTGATCTTGGAGGATGCTCATGGTCTGAGGGGCTGAACCCCCATGTGGTGTGTGTCCATGGGGTAGGAGAATCAAAGGGAATAGGGTGCTCCCAGACCTGGGGATATGTCCTTATTTTCTTTCCAGTCCTTCTGTGATGGTCACTGGAGGGAAGAGAGGATTCAGGCAGCCAGCCAATATCACACAGACACCCAAACAGCATCAAACTTGAGTCCTCAGTTCAGCCAGTGATCCAGAAGGGAGGAACGAGTAGGTCCCTGTAATACATTTGAGCTTGATTGTCCTGGTTGCCTGAAGTGTGTTCTCCAAGGCACATCCAAAATAAACAAACTGAAAACCCAACCACACTACTTTCCTTGGTCTTCTTGAAGATGCTTAGGCAGTGGTGGGTAACTTCTGCTCAGGATCTTGTAGGTTCTGTCTTCATGACAAGTCACTTCAGGGAAGCAAAGCATTTTGGATGGATTTCAGAGTTTGAAGGATGGGGGAATCTCTTTCTCTTTCCCAGATGGAGTTCGTTGGAGTAAGCCAGCTGTCATTCATCCACGACCTGGGACCGAAGGGCATGTGAGTTGTGAGCTGTGTCTTTGTGAGTTATGATTCACTAAGAGCGTGGCTGTATTAAATAAATACTGTTCAAATTAATAGCTTTCCTTTCTCACTGGTAGGAGACTGGAGAGTATTTTGCCATCCAGATAGAAAAAATTGTTAATGTTCAGATAGAAATGCTGCAATTTGGGGAAATAGTTTTCTGAACAGACTGCTTTGCAAGACACAGGCTGGCTTACAGGGGTTCTGCTCTTCCCTCCCTGCAGCCTGTTGACCCCCTTCTTTTTCTGCTTCCAGTGCCATAGACCAGCGCCCTGCATTTCTTAAATCTCCTTTATTTCCTTTTGGGGGGCTGTTACTTTTGCCCTTTGTCACAGCACAGAGGCTGGCACAGCCTGGAGGTGACAGGAGCCATCCCTGGGCACAGAGGAGGGGAGATTCAGCAAGCACCCTCCACCCAAAAGCTCCCCTGCACCTGCAGGTGAGCCATGTCACCCACCCTGACCCCTTTTCTGTCCTCACAGAGAAGGATTCATCATGAAGCGCTCCGGGGGCCACCGCATCCCTGGCCTGAACTGCTGCGGCCAAGGGAGGATGTGCTACCGCTGGTCCAAAAGGTACTGCTGGGGCGGCGAAGGTGGGGGTGCCACGTGCTCCTCGGGCACACAGAAATGCTCATTTTGTCCTTTTCTGCAACAAAATTCATGAGAGAGATTCTTACTTTTTTATAAAAGCCGCAGATTTTTCAGGCTGAAAGGGTGTGTAGGATGTTCCCCCCTCACACTCCTGTGTGGTGGGTTTTTTTCTTCGGCTTTGGAGTTCACAGAAGGGACATGATACTCCAGAGGAAATGTGGGATTTCTTACAGCCTCGAGCTGGCAGAAATGGCAGTAACCCCCCAGCCTGTTCCCAGCTTTCCCTGCTGTGGGAGCACCAGTGGCTCCATGCCTTCTGAAGGGGATGTGGCTGGTGACACTGCCCTGGGCATATTCCAGCCTTGTTTTCTGAGCTTCCCTTCCTCAATTTACAAAATGAAAATCAATTAACTGAAACACTTTCTGGACCAGTTCAGAGCAGCATTAAATCAGACGTGACCTGCAGCAGTTAAGGGGCTGTTTGGTGTAATTAACCTTGTCATTAAATACGTTCCCTCTTCCTTATTACTGCAGGTAGTTAAATCCCAGTGTTTTCATGGAAGTTTTCACAAGCCATGCTGTTCCCATGTCCCTTTCTAGTGTAGACAGACAAAACCTACTGTCCCCATCCCTTTACCTTCTGTGTTAGGTCTCGGTACTGCCTGGGGCCACAGCACAGGGATATGTGTGCTGTGGGGGGGTATATGTGTTACCAGCTACCCAAAAAATACAGGGAGCACTTCCTGGAGCATGGCCTTCCCCTTCTTTTCTTTTGAAAATCCAAATAGCCCATATCCACCTTACAGCAACAGTTTCTTGGTCGATAGAGCTTCCCCAAGCATTATCTACCTTTGGATTTTAGCATCACCCATGGGCTGTCATTAGTTTTATCTTCAGTAATTCTCTTTGCCAACAAAACCTTTCTGCATTCTTGTGAACGAATGGTCCTATTTCTCCATAGTCTTTCTAACGTTTCTTAATGTAATTTTACAGATCTCTCTGAGTACCAGGAGATAAAGATGTGACTTTCCTTCAGGTCAAATCATTAAATTGTCACCAATTCTTTTTTATGGAGAAAAGAAAGCCTTTTCCTCTTGATATCCCTTAGTTAACTCATCTCTGTGTTATGCAGAGCTCAGGCTTTAGGGGGGATAGGAGCACATCCAGCTCCAATGGATCTTCATTTTACTTTAAAGCCTAAAAATGAGGTGGGAGAAGTGTTTGAGTGGGATTGTGTACACAGTAGCACAAGAGGGGCACCAAATTCCCATCATGGCCCACAGGGATTGACAGTTTATGCATCAGTAACCAAGCAAATAACAGTAATATTTCCCAGAGAGGGTTATTTAAAAGAAGGATTTTAGGATGTGGAGGTGGACAGTGGGGTGATGCTGTGAAAGGGCATGGGTAGGACTTCTTGGGCTTGTAGAGCTGCTTGGGAAAAACAGAAAGGAGAATGCTTGGAAATATACTCTGTGGGATGTTTAAGAGTGAAGCTATGGGCCAGATAGGGAGGGGAGGTATTTTGCCACCAAATGAGAGGTGATGCTGGGTAACTCTCAGAGCCCTAAAAGAAAGAAAAAATTATGGGTTCTGGAAGTAGATGAGCTTGAGGCTGTTACTAAAGATACAAGAATGAACAGATTTTTGCAGTGTTTCATGTTGCTTTGTGTATTTCTGAGTGTACAGAAGAATGAAGCGAAGGACTGGTGATGGAGACCTGTGTGGGACAGAGGGGGCTGGTTACCCCAGCTACGCCACAGGGAGAGAAAAAATTAGAAATGCCATTCACAGTAAAAAATGTGGTTTTTTCCAGAGTTGCCTTCAGGCTACACTATTTATGTAAAACCTGCCGGTCATCTCTCCTCTCGTGTTTCTAACAGGGTGCCTGTTGCTTGGCAATGAAAGCTTTCCAAAATGCCTCGTTCATATATTTTGATAGGAGTGAAAGTGATCCTAGCATCAGAGTTAATGTTAGAAATGTCAAATAACTCTCGTATAGAATGCAAACTGAATTTAAAATCTGGGATGGAGACATCTTTGTTGCACCTTTCCTGGTGCTGGGAGGTTTTATAACCAGGGAAGTTCTCATGGATTTTGTTAAACAAGCAAACCTGTATTTTCAAACCTGTGTAAAAAGGAGTCATGTAGATAACTCTAAAAGTCTTACACTGAATTCAAACTCATTACACAAGTTCATAAAATAGATTCTTTCCTGCTCAAGAAATTATCCCTGGTCTAGCCCCTGAGAAGAAATTTTACCATTTAGTTAGGAGTACGTTTATTTAGGGAATGTTTTCCTTTCCTTCATAAATGATTTGCCCTTATTTTGATGGAAGCACTTTCCCCTTTTATTACTAGCTTTTTTTATGACTTATGTATTGACAACTGGCACGGGTGTGAAATCCAGGTGACATGGTTGCTGTGCCCGTACAGGTGGCTGGTGGTGAAGGACTCGTTCCTGATGTACATGAAGCCTGACTCGGGGGCCATTTCCTTTGTCCTGCTGGTCGATAAGGAGTTCAACATCAAGATAGGCCAGAAAGAGACAGAAACTAAATATGGGTTGCAGATCGACAATCTCTCTAGGTAAGAAAACAGGCTTTGTTTAGCCCCTCTTAGTCTGCTTTTGCTTTCTTAAGGGGGAATCGATGTTCCTCTGCAGGAGGGGGGATTAACAAGGCACTGAGCTGATGGTGCAGCTCCGCTTCCCGCAGGGCTGCTGCTGCTGGTGTGCTCAGACCTGTTGGGGTTTGGCCCGTAATGCTGATCATTTCTGATATCTTAATGAGGTGTTTGGAGCCTCAGCTGCTGTTTGTCCATCCCTGCGGTTATTGCCAGGGCCTGAGGGCATGGTGCACATTGAGTTGTACAGCCTGGTTTGGCAGCAATTGCTTAGGCAATTTTCTAGGTGCTCTGTGTTCCTTTTATGTTGCAAGCAGGGATGTTTTCTGCATCCCAGTGAGGTATTACCCAAAAGACATGCCAGTTGGGATAAAGAGATGTTTAATATTTTTGTGTTAGTGCGCAGTGTAAATTCATCTCTTAAAAAATACAACATTAGCTGGCTCCAACTCCAAAGTTGATGCTATTAATTTAAATCTGGGTATTTTATGCTTGGCAGTGCATTACTGTTAGTCAGTCAGAACAGCTCAGTGCTGTGTATTCTTTTGCAAACAAAACAGCAAAGCCAAGCCCTTACTTTTTGCTTAAATAAAACATGACTGATGCAGATGCATTTCCCAACACGGATAGATGGCGAGGAGCAGCCCAATTAAGCACAAGTGGCTCCAGCATCCTGCACTGCGCGTCCTCTGTTTTACAGGTCGCTGATTTTGAAGTGTAACAGCTACAGACATGCCCAGTGGTGGAGGCAGGGCATAGATGAGTTCATTCGGAAGCACGGCAAGGACTTCCTCACGGAGCATCGCTTCGGCTCGTACGCGGCCGTGCAGGAGAACACGCTGGCCAAGTGGTGAGGAGCGTGGCAAGGCCATGGGAAACTCAATGCTGTGGGTGCTGTCACCTGCTGGCATCACCCCAGCTCTGATGGACAGAGCTGGTGGCCTTTGGTAGCTGTGGGGACTGATGATAATTAGAGAAGTTGCAAAAAACCAGAGCTTTTCTCCACTGGGAAGGGAACAGCGGGGCTGGTGACAGGAGTGCTTTTGCTTCTGTTTGCGTCACAGCTAATAGCATTTTCTAACATTAAGTTTCACTTGAATTTAAACAAGTTTGGTGTTGTCATTGTAAGGATAAAGGGAATAAAAGAGATTCAACAAAGGCAAATTTGGGTATAGTCTGAGGGTGACTGGGCGTTATGCGCACAGCAGTCCCATGAGTAATCCTTCCGTCTGCAGTGCAACCTGGCTGCACTAAGGCGTGCCCAGAAGCACCTCAAAAGCTGGATTCTGGCTGGAAGCAAACCCTTGAGGTGCTTCTGCCTTGCAGCAACCGCTGACTGAGTAGTTTCTGTAAATCAGAGAAAACACCACCCTCCTGTCCTGAGGGACAAACCTGGCTTGAACCTCGAGCAAAATCCAGGAATATTGTGCGTGGTTGGCAGAAGTGCCAAGTGGCTCTTAATAACCTCTTATTGTGCTGTTTCACCAAGCTACTAATAGCAGCATTGAATTCTCCCTGCGTGTCGTCCTGGTTCTTGCTATTAGGTTTGGGTTTGCTTTTGAGAAGAGAATGTAAACGGCACTGACACAGAAGAACCCCGTCTCTCTTCAGCCGCGCACTCTGATTAATGAAGGGGAGGAAACGTAAAACCTTCACGCTGTGTTTGCTTTTGCAGGTATGTAAATGCGAAGTGGTACTTTGAGGATGTCGCCAATGCCATGGAAGCTGCTAAGGAGGAGATTTTCATCACAGATTGGTGGTTCGTACTCGCATGCTTGGGTGTTGACCAGCTGTCTCTCCCGGGGCGTTGCCGACAATGCAGCACTGTTCGGGGGCCCTACAGTATGGCAGCGAGCCGTGCGGCCAGATGGTTTGGCAGCACACCCGAACCTCTCCTTGTGTTGTATTCAAAGGCCTTTTCAGGAGGGCTGGCAGCAAAAGCGCATGCTTCACATCAACAGCTTGGTTGTCTCCTTCCATGGAAATGCCTGAAACTGCGTGGAGGCACCACCTGAATTGCAAGTGTTGCGGTGTGAGGTGCTCATCGGGAGTGTAAATCGCTGCAGACCCGAGGGGCACAAGTGGCCTTCAGTATATGAGAGAACAGGGATGCTCAAACACCCCCAACAGTGTTCTTGCCATGGAATCCTCCCTTCAGCTCCTCGCTGTCTTGGGAAGGCTCATGCCAGCAATGAGAGCATCCTGTGGCGCTGGGATTTTGGTCTGCTCTTAAACAATCAAGATGATGGATGAGGGGAGTTTTGTTGCCCTTTCTGAGCTGTGTGGCGAAGGACCTGGCTCTGCCCACTGCTTAACTAGTGATTCAGTGTGTTTGAGCAGTGCTCTCATTCCTGTTTGAGGCAGGAAAGGGTGTTCTCACAGCCTCTGGCAGAGTTTCTTGGCTGGGTACTGGTTGTGACTGCCTATGTCTCACCTTTGTGCAGGTTAATCTGCCTGAGCCAGCCTGGACCATGGGGGTGGGAGGCTCGCAAGATATAACTCAGATGTCCTCTTCACCTTGGGCATGTCTCTATGCTTATCTTTCTCCATCTGTAAAATTAACTTCTTGCTTCTTATCCACTGCCTCTAGGAAGTGGGAGAATTAGTTCTTAGGTGGAAATTATTATGAGAAAGCTACATATGATGTTAGCATTTTCTGGGATAAATCTGTTTCCTACCATGACCACAATTAAGCCCAATGCTCCTGGATCCCCATATGCAACATCAGATGGCAATTCAGGAGCATCCCATTTCAGACCCCTTGTCTCTTACTTAGTGTTTTATTCAGACAATTGTTAATGTACCATGGAATTCCAAAACTTACCTGAAACTTGGAGTATAAGATAAAAATGCTGTTGTCAGAAGCATGTTTTTAGGATGCAGCAATATGCTTTGTTCAAGCAGAAGTTCCCATGCTTGGTACAAAAGGAAAGGAATGAAATTCTGTCACCTTGCTCTGCAGGAGTTAGATGAGATAGCTTTAAGGATTACAAGAAATAATTAAGCAATCAATCAATAAAATGTCCTGTTGAGAGATCCTATTGCTTTGTCTTAAGGCAGGAAGGAAAATTCAGTACAAATCTCTGCTGCTCAGATAGCCCAAGTACCAGGCGAACTGAAATCCCACTCTTATTTATTTACGTCTGCGCATTTCTTTCAAATCTACCTTGGGATTTTCTTTTGTTGCATCTTTCTTTCAAAGATAGAGTCCAAATTTCCCTATTTACACATCACTGTTAAACTTGGTCTCATGGGTTGTTAAATACTAAGATGAATGTGCTGGACTTGTCCCCTGCCTTCTGTAATGCTCTGTTATTAAAGAACAAAGAGCAGGATATTGGAGAATGCATCACTCTGGGACATAAGCCTTCCCACCCACTTTATTTAAACTTTGATTTCTTTGCTTCCCAGGTTGATTATTTAGGCCAGTGCTTTGTTTGCAGGCTACATGTGCTATATTTTTTTCCACTTATTTATCTTCTTAGGCTGAGCCCAGAAATCTTCATGAAACGACCGGTTGTGGAAGGAAATCGCTGGCGGCTGGACTGCATCCTCAAGAGGAAGGCAGTAAGTGAGCTCCAGCTGCAACCCTCACCCTGCAGAGAGCCCTGTGCACCCACCCAGTTACAGGGTTGTACTGGGACCCCAGTATTTGCACTGTTTAGTTTGGTAGAGATGAGAATTAAAGTTGGCCAAGCCTCATATCAAATGGCCTTGGAAAATTGCGTGTTTTGATTTGCACCCCCCATTTGGGTTTGGAAGAGCTCGGAGGCAGGAGGGTAGATCCTTCAAACTTCAGTGGCTTCACAATGAAAGAGTCTGGGCACAGGTTGCCCAGAGAAACTGTGGATGTCCCATCCTTGGAAGTGTTCAAGGCCAGGTTGGACAGGGCTTGTAGCAGCCTGGTCTAGTGGAAGGTGTCTCTGCACATGGCAGGGGATTGGAACTAGGTGATCTTTAAGGTCCTTTCCAATCCAGGTCATTCTGTGATTCTGTGATCCTCTGATTGCCCCAAGTTGGGGTCACTTCAGCTTGCATTATGACTGCCCAGTTCCTGGTGGAGTCAAAGACCTGTTGCTGTCTCATGCTCTTCATGTGATATATGTAATTTGGAAGTAAGGGAAAGGCTGAGAACTTTGTGGTGTGTTTATGAGTGTGGGCTGTAACTCAACCGATAATAACGCTGTTGCTCAACAGTTTGCCCCATGAGATCATAAAGCAGAAGGTAAAAGCATGGCTGGGAAATCTCTTGAACTCTTGCTGTGGTAGAAGGGCAGGAATCCATATGGACATGGACTTTAACTTTGAGTGACTTTAAACTAAAAGATTAGATTAGATTAGATTAGAGATTTAGTTTTAGATTAGAGACTGCCTAAGCTCTCAGTAGCTGCTTAATGGGAATAGGAATTTAAAAGGCTGTGGAATGTTTAGGTCCCAAGTTTATGCTTTCAAACTCCAGTGCACATTTTTAATCCATGCTGATTTATGGCAAGTGAAGGTGTCCCAGTGTGTGACCAGTATTTTCCAAGATTTGGGGCGTATTTGGCACATTTGAAGGTGCTTTAACAGTGTGCTTAGAAACCTTCCCACAGATACCATGCTGGTCCCAAAAAACACCATCTTTTTAGCACTGCTCATCGTATTCCAGGAGCTTGTTTACCTCTACCAGCAGAAAGAACTTCTTTGCTGGTTTTGAGTTGGCATCATCCCCTTTAGGTGAGGGGTGTCCATGTGACCACACGGGTCTCGTCATCCTGCAGAGACAGTTAACTTATGGGCAAACCTCAGGGCAACATGAGGCAGCAGAACACTGAACTTCAGTGCAGGTGTGCAGCATGATTATACATGGAGTGAATGATGTTTGCAAAATCACCTCAAAGGGTGTGTAAAAGGAGCTACTGTAGGAATGACCTGTTGGTGGGCTTTGGCATAGCTCAGCTCTTCACACACAAACTGAGACCTCCTCAGGGAGCTGAAGAGCTTTCCCGAGCAGTGCAGGTCCTTCCAGGCTGTGGGGTCACCGTGGTGGGTCTGAAAGGGCATAATCAAGGGCAGGTTCATCATCAGTCTGCATTTCAGTCTGCAGGCACAACACACTTACTTGCCTCTTAGGTTTTCCTAGCTTCGGAAATGGACTGTATCCATTGATGTGCCTGTGTACCATGTGTTCTTTTTCATTTCTGACAGCAACAAGGAGTGAGAATTTTTGTTATGCTGTACAAAGAGGTGGAGCTTGCCCTAGGGATCAACAGCGAATACAGCAAGCGGACTCTCATGCGCCTCCATCCAAACATCAAGGTAAGTGCACGCTGCTGGAAGGAGGACATTTGCATTTACTTTTTCTTGATGGCTAGTGCTGACCCCAGTGTATTTGGGTGTGAACTGGAAGAGTGTTTCCCACCATTACAGTGGGAATAGTCTGAGAAGACATAACTATATAGTGACTACAACTTAATTTCTATAGATCTTAGCGGAACATAAAATTGCTTAGTTTGTATTTGCCAAAGCAACTATTTGTCTAATTCACAGGAAGCATATTTCATGTGACAAGTTAATGGGGTTACATCAGATGGAAAATTACACTTTGAGAATGTTGCCTCATCTCAGCATTTCTCTTCAAACATGAATGATGAGAGTCATCACTGGATATGTTAATGTTTCCATCACAGATGAACAGCTTTGCACTGTCCTGTGCTGTTACACTGCTGTTTTGGCACCAAGCAGAAAATGAGCTGTGGCAGACAAGCCAGTAGATAAGGCTGGATCCAGTCTCTTAAAATTAGAGATATATACATCTTAAGGAGCAATAAGATATAAATTATGCTAGAATAATTGATTTACTGTCACTTGATCAGTTGTCACAGTGGAGGGCAGCGTCCGTTCAACATCATCTTTGCAGCAAGACCAGAAGGTGTAACTGGAAGATAGACTCTATCTGTGTTACAGGTTTTGGGAGCAGCCAGATGAAACTCTATAGCTTTTTCTTCAGAAAGCTGGTCCAATGGCTCTAACATAAAAAAAATAAAACTATATGCTGTATGCTTAGATATAGACATTTCTGTGCCATAAACACATGTCAAAAAGAATCTCACAAACAAATGCCAAACAACTTGCCGATTTTAAATGGGGGAAAAAAACCCCAGCCAACTTCTCATTTCACTTGTGTGGTGGCAACAACCAAAGAAGTGACTCAGATCACCAATATGTTGTTTTCTTTTAGAGCAGGCTCTGTGTTTGAAAGCTCAGCTATTACAGCTCTACTGAAAGCATGGTTTGTTGAAACAGTTTCCTTGACTAAGGTCCTCTTATGAAACTGTTGTTGTTAAGTGTGACCTATCCCAACATCAGTAACCATAGCTGCTCGGGATTACCTGTGCTGTGGGGAAGCACCTGCCTGCCAGCATGGCTGACCCAGCTCGTGGGGAATTGAGTAGCTTCAGTAATCAAGCAGTCTGTGTGGATGTGACAGTTTTGGTTTGCACCCATTAACAACTCCAGTGTTTCCTTGAGTGCCAAAAAAAAAAAGCTGGACAGCTCTCTGCTGGGAGGGGTTTAAATTTGGCAGCGATGCTGAGCTGGAGTGCGGGTTTTCTCCACAGGTGATGAGGCACCCAGACCACGTGTCCTCCTCCGTGTACCTCTGGGCCCACCACGAGAAGCTGGTCATCGTGGACCAGTCGGTGGCGTTTGTGGGCGGCATCGACCTGGCGTACGGCCGGTGGGACGACGACGAGCACCGTCTGACCGACGTGGGCAGCGTGAAACGAATGACGGCCGTGAAGTCGGTGTCCACGGCCAACCTGGCAGTAAGTGGCCATGGTCAGCACCTGTGCAGCAGGTGTGCAGTGGGGGTGAACAGCCTGTGTCCCCGTCTGAGCATAGGGTTGGGTTCTGGAGGTCCAGAGACAAAACGGTGGTGAGAAGGAGGGAGTACCTGAGCACTGAGTGACTATCTAGGGCTGGATGCTGACCAGCCCTTGTTAGGGCACGGAGATAGACAGCTGGAGCTGTCCTGGAGCTCCTCCTGGAGCTTGGAGCAGCATTCACACTTGAAAGCTGTTGTTCTTAGAATCATAGGATCTTAGAATGTTTTTGGTTGGAACGGACCTTAAAGATTGTGTCCAGTCAGCCCCCTCCCATGGGGACACCTTCCACTAAACCAGGTTGTTCAAAGCCCCATCCACCCTGGCTTTGAACAGTTCCAGGGATACAGGGTATCCACAACCTCTCTGGGCAACCTTTCTTTTCCTAATAAAACTTAACTGAAAATGCACAGTAAGCACTCACATAGTGCTCTGAAATTCTCAGTACTTGTGCCCTCAGCAGCTGCTAACCTGGGTCTGTATGCAATCACATATCTCTAAAAATTTGAGAGGTCTAGGTGGAGGAGAATTTGAAGGGGTGTAATCCTGAGTAAATTCATGGAATCAAATGCTGCTAGTATTACTGGGGTTTTTCCTGTTGAGTGCCTCCTCAGTACAGGCTCTCCCCAAAAAGCCTGCCACCAAGGTGTGTCTGTCACAGAGCAAAATTTGGCTTAATGGTTGTTTCCAAGCATTGATAAGCACAAGATTCTGTAGTTAAAGGGGAACTTGTCTGAACATCACCTACAGCCATGTCTTCTGCCTCTTAAGTCTGCAGCGGAGTTGTCTGAGCGTGTCCCACTGCAGTCTCAAACTCTGTCCCCAGAAAGCCACGTGTTCGAGAGAAGCACTGATGATGCCCCGGACATATCAAAAATGAAAGGAGTAGGAAAATCCAGAAAGTTTTCAAGGTTCAGTATTTACAAGCATCTCCACAAACATGGCATGCACCACGCTGACAGCGTCAGCAGCATCGACAGTGACTCAAGTAAGTGATGATGCTCAACTAAACAATGTATATAAAGCGTGTGTGGAGGTGGGTGGGTGGGTGTATGTGCACATTCACATGATTTCTAGGGTAATGTGTTCTTCATAAGGAAGGAGAGTTGATGAGTTTCTAAACCATCAGAATGTTGGCTATGTATAGTCAGCATGTAAATTTGTGTCACTGCAAAACACACGGGAAAGGTTTCATGTGGATTTTTTTATTTAGCAATTGTCGTGAGCCATCAGGTAACATGATACATGATTCTTAAAGTTTATATTGTTGGAAAGTGTTTGTTTCTGCAGGAGAGAACTGAATCTTTGATATTTCAGCTTGCGTTTATTATTGCAAGCAAAACAGTTTATCAGTATCCCCTTTCATAGGCTAGTATTAACCTACCTTTAAATCAGTTCATTTAAATGGTAACATTCCCCATTTATCTACTTACTAGAGAGGAGAGGCTATTCAACAGTTGAATACTGAAATGCAGCTTTTAATTCTCCAATTAAAAACAGCTTCAGGGCTAAAATTACAAGGATCAGCTTGACATTTGTTCCAGCATGGAGTCTTTCCTGAAAAAGTCCTCAGCTCCTGAAGCTGTATGTTGCTCTCAGTGGGAATTTACTGGAGTTCCCATCCCTCCCTGCAGATCTTACTCCTGCCTCTGGCCGGAGGAAGCCTTGCTGGAGCATTGGTTGCAGCCAGCTCAGGACACAGCCGTGGCTTTGTCCTTCCTCACATCTGTTTGGTTTAAGACCAGCTGAGTCTTGAATCTGGTCTTCTGCTTGTTGGTCACTCGTAGTTCCGGCAAAGTGACATCTCGTTTGAGCTCCTGCCGTGCCAGGTGTCCTCAGGCAGGAGCAGCCACCAGGGTAGCAGAAGTGGACGTGTGTTTTTGCCATGAATAGAGCATCTTGACTTTCTGCAGGTTTCCCTAACCCCACTAGAAGTCAACCAAATATAATCCAGAGTTTAAGGCCCCACCTGAAAATGTTCCATCACCACAGTGAATCCAAACAGGGGCTCGCTGAGCCTCGGGAGGGTAAGTGGAGGAAGGCAGAAGTGCGGATCCCTTCAGGCTTTAGCTGCTGATGGTTTTGCATTATAACTTTGGTGAGAGTTAGGTTGGGTGCCAGGATCAGCCTTTGCTGCTTGTTGTTCTCCCAGCATCCTTATCCCTCCTCTTCAGGCATCCTGGCAGAAGAGCCTTCTCCAGAAACTACAAATACTGCAGCATAAATAAGTAATAATCAAAAAACCCAAACCAAAACAACAATAAATCCAAACAAAACCCCAAACAAATAAACAAACAAAAAAAATTGCAGTAATAACAGCAGGGCATGGTTGAGGAAATAGCTCTGGTATATGATGATTTCAGCAGTTCTCATCCTGCAAAGGAAAGGGCTTGTTACTGGAACGGGGAACTTCTGCATTGGATATTTTAAAAGTAAGCCTGATGCAGGAAGACATGCAAACAGAGGGAGGAAGCAGCAGAGTGGCTGCTGTCAGACCTATGTTCTGACACAGACTTGGATTCCCTCTTTTGCCCCTACCTAAAATCAAGGAAAGCACACTCAGTTGAGACAGGAGCTGGGTGGTTGTGAGCACTGAGCTGTTTCCATCTCCGGATGGGTGTTGGAAGGGCCTGTTCCTTGGTGGTACCTCACCAAGATGCCCGAGTTCTGGTACAGAGTGAGGAGCAGTTCTTCAATATCTTCCTCTTTCAAATGCCTTCCTCTCTGGCATTTATTGCCAGTTATAAAATACTGGTCACCAAGTAGTGGCAGGTAACCAGGGATTTCCATTGCTTCATGGCAGTGATGTGCAGTCTCCCCTGTGGTCAGTTGTGCTCACTCATGAGTCACTGTACAGCCATCGGAGCTCGGCACATGCAGTGTGTGTTGGCCGGATGGTGTATCCCACCCATTCCCACTCAAGCATGTCGAGTCAGTGATTCCCCAGCTCCACCTGGACTCTCACTAGAAGCTCAAGCTCCCCAAGGCAGCTGTGGTGCATACCTGCTGCATGGCATTTTTGGCATGGCTTGGCTTAGCTCGGCTCGATGGGGTCACAGCAGGGCTGGCAGGGCTTGCTTTGTGTAACCCAGTCTTGTGCTGCTGCCAATGTATATTTTGTTGAGTGTTGAAAGGTGTTTTTTTTTTTTTTGTGCTAAGGGGTTTTATGTTTTGTTTGTTTTATGGTTACCTGGAGATGTGGTCAGGTTAACATGCTCCTGGTGTGTTACTACAGAATTACTGCACTGGTATTTGGTACTGTAGGTGAAGGCTGCTCTCAGGGTCAGGAGATAATACCAGTTAACTTTTTATGGTCTAGGCAAACATTTTTGGGTTTTGAAAGGGTGAGGAAAAAGAGTTCACTGCACAAAAATATGCCCTTTGTAAAAGGGATCCTGTTAGGAGGGAGTATCCCTGCCAACAGTATTTTAGACCATTTTTAATCACAGTGAATTTTGGAACTTAGGATCCTTTTGTTCAACATGTAAACTTGTATCAAAAGATGACATTTTTATTTGGCAAAAGCAAAATAAAACAGAGAAAACCCACAATACTTAATGAGGGAACATGAACATTTCATTCCAGTTAATAAAGACTAGTTCTGTTAGAGGATATATACCCTGCTAGAGAGGCCAAGTAGTAAATGCTCTAGCAGAGAAGGTGGAATTAGTTCATTAGTATTTTAAAATATATGAAATAGATGATATGCATGATGTGAATTCTGCCAGATGGGAATATCTAGGTGTCATAAGACTGGGGAAAGAGAAATTATAGGGTGATTTTTTTTCGTCCAGTATATAGAGAATTCAGCATCTGCTTTTTGTTTCCGTAACAGACTCTTATATATATAACCTGTTCTGGTTGTATAACAAATACTAAAATAGGGAAAAGAAAAAGTATTAATATGCATCCATTGAAAGCAACAGGAAGACTAGGGAGAAATCAGCTTCAGCTGCCTGGGACTGGCAGGTCCCACAGTGCTGTTCTGTCGTGGTGAATCTCTCACCAGCCGTGTGCGAGGGTCGGCCGTGACTCTGGAGCATGTCTTTGATTTTTGGTTTGCCCCGGACAGATAAAGGATCCATCCGCAGCCTGAAGACAGGTGTTGGTGAACTGCTTGGGGAAACCAGGTTCTGGCATGGAAAAGACTATTGCAACTTTGTCTTTAAAGACTGGGTTCAACTTGACAAGCCTTTTGCTGGTAAGTGCCTTTGCACCCTGGAAGTCTTTTTACTTGGCATTCCCCCACACTCTCCTTCATATCTTTTCAGTCTCGAACCATATTTTTCCTGCTTCTAAGCCAGAGGTAACGAGGCTGGTTTGGTTTGGCTGCCAGGAAAAATCAGGAAACTCACTTTGAGAGGTTCTCGGGCCAGTTTTGAAGTTATGGTCCATGCATGTGGATGCATGAATCACCTGCCTGGCTCTCGGTGCTGTGTCTCAGAAACTTTAGAGGAGAAGGATGCTGCACTTTTCCACATTCCTGTCCTTTGTCTGAGAAGTTGAAATGTGCTTTCCTTTCCTGTAGACTTCATTGACAGATACACCACCCCAAGGATGCCCTGGCACGACATCTCCTCCGTGGTGCATGGCAAAGCTGCTCGTGACGTCGCCCGGCACTTCATCCAGCGCTGGAACTTCACCAAGGTGGGATGTGGGAATCACTGCTGGGGGCATGGAGATAAACACAGCCCTGCATCACCCACATACCCTCTGTAGGCATGCATTTTATTTCTTTATGTTATTGTGATATGTGGAAATATCTTCAAGGATTTTTTTTTTTATCTATTTTTTTCCCCTGCGCAGATTATGAAGCCCAAATACCGATCCCTGTCCTACCCATTCCTGTTGCCAAAATCTCAGCAAACTGCTAATGAGTTGAAGTATCAGGTGCCTGATGCTGTTCCTGCCACAGTCCAGGTGGGTGTTGATGGTCTCCTGCTCGCATACTCACAGCTTGTTCTGCATCATCCCAGAAGGAAGTGTTGATTCCTGACAGACCCTCTGCAAAACTTGAATTATAAAATGCGAAACTCTTATTTAATTTAAGTCACAGATTAGGTGCTCAGATCCTCAATTACAATAAAATAGTGCAACTCCTTCAGTAGAGAAGCATTAATTTATACCTCCACCTTTGAGGTACTAAGCTGTATGCAGTACTCAAGGTGTGGGAGCACCATGACTTCAATATAGCTGTGTGGTTTTCTGGTTTGTTTTCTGCTGCTCTTTGTCTAGCACCTGACATTTGTTTTTTATGATTTGGGAAGGCCTGATGGGTTGAGGTTACTGAGTCACTGAGTATTTATCTCAGAGCAGTATACCAGACCCTGACGCCTCACTGAGACGGGCAGCGGTCAGCGAGAGCCCAGCATTAAGTGGAGTCTTGGGGCTGTTGTTTTCTGCCTTGAACTTCATCTGCATTTTATTAGGCAGCCAGGCAGCCCTGTGGGTCCTGTGCAGTTCCACACAGTCAGCCCACAGTCTCGTTTGTGACAATCATCCTCACACTCAGAATTGCCAAGATACCTCTATTTAAAACCCAGTTAGCTCTACTGAGTGCATGTATTGAATACTCCTGCTACCCAGCAGAAATACAAACTTGTTGAAGAGTACAAAGTCAAAATAGTTATGCTGAAGCAGCAAAACCATTGTGTGGATAAAAGATGTATGAAGTAAGAAAAGTTAGACCAAAACCAGGAAAAATGCATGCTTTTGCTCTTCGTAAGGAGTGGTCTGCCCAGAAAACAGCAACACTTGGGAAAGCTTAGTGAAATAAGATGCTTTTTTCTGGGTTTGTGGGTTGCCAGGGCATTGTCTGCTCCTCCCTGCATGGTTTGAGGGATAGCCAGCACAGGGATCTTGTTTCATGGGTCTGGGGTGTTTTACATCGGCCTCCAAAGCAATGCTTGCAGTCTTGTTGGGAAATAACCTCCTTCAGGAATGAGTGTGCTTCCTTATGGCTGTAAATGCCTCCCTGGCTGTGTCTGTGACACCAGCGTTTTGGGAAATCTTGTTCTCAGGGAGGTGATGTGGCTTGTGTCCCCTGAGCACATTCTAACCACAAGATAAGCTGCAACTTTTAAATCATGGGTGTTTGCTGTAGCAAAAAGGTAAGCTCTGCTGATTACAGAACTGGAAGCAGTTCCCAAAGATGAAATTAAACTGAGAACAGCATAGATTCAATTTCCCTTCAGTCCATACTGCAGAGCTGCTGGCTCAGGGCATCAGCCCATGGGAGAGGAGGATGGAGCTCAAATGGTGACTGTGGAATGCCCCAGACACCGGTGCTGAGTGATGGGGGAGCCATTGGGAAACTAGACTGGCCACCACATTTCTGGGGCATTGCAAATAACTGATACATCCAGGAAACGAGGGGCTGTTCTCAGTGATGCCATAAACAGCAAAAAAGGAGCAGGTTTGTCTTGTAAATTATTCATGTGAAACTACCTTGCTCATTGCTAATTTATGTCAAATTGCAGCTTTTAGAGATCTGTCAGAGTAGTCCAGCCCTGCATGTAGCCATATAAATAAAACTAGATAATATAAGGCTGAAAACATGTTGTCCTGCTATGTACCAGCCTTCCTGGGATGAGGGAAAACTGGTGGGGAAGAGCATTTGGAGCAGCAAGCCTGGTGGAAGCAGTGAGGGAGGCTTGTCTGCCCTACCTGGCTGCAGGTCCCCAGGCTGCTTGCAGCTGGGTTATGGTTTCTGAGTGACCTCCTTGAGCTCAGAGGCAGGGATTTGCAGGCACATACCGAAATTTTGACTGTCTGCTCCATAATGCCCACACTGGCCTGGTTTCCATCAGTCCCCAGGTGACACAAGTGCCCTGAGCATCCCTGGGGTCCCGCTGCGGGTCCATGAGCGGCTCAGGCTCTCCTCCAGATGGAGGTTTCAGATTTGGCTGATGCAAGTAGGGGGGGGGGGGGGAGACAGGACACCTGCAGTCTGAGTCTGAACTCCCCTTCCTGGTTGCCTTTTTCTAGAGCTCCCAGAGTGTACATAAGGGCACCCTTGTGTGGCTTCTTTCCTCCAGTCATGGGAATATCAACCTCTTCCCTGTCCTTTATTAATTTCAGAGCTGAGGGTTGTAGGTGCTCACATCTCCTTTCAGTGATACAGCCCAGTGCAAAAATAAGCAGATACCTTAAAATCTTTCACCAGCTTTTTAATCCAGAAAAACTAGAGCAATATTGTTCCTGTTCTTGATATTGAATCCTTGTAACTGGCCAACAACCAAGCTCATATTATTCTCATTCTGATGCTGTATAGGGGCTTTATAGGCAGAAGTTTCTGCCCTGAGGTAAAATCCGTCATCCCAGGACTGTCCTTGGCTGTGGGGTGATTGAGGAAAGCCTGGCTGCTGGGTTTCTTGTTTCTGAGCCTTGTTTGCAAATCTGTCTTCAGTTGTGGGCAGATCAGAGGAAGGGAAAACACAAAAGATCCGTGGGGATTGCAACGCTGCTGCAAGCTCGAACCACTGACCTGTCAGCAACAGATTCCAACCTCGTTGTACCATCTGGTTTTGCTCTCCTTTGTCAGAGGAGAGGAGCAGGATATTTGGGAGGGTGGGAATAGCAGGAACAGCACTGACAAGGGCTTTCCTCTGGGCAGGGAGGATGAATGCAGTGTGTGTGGGAAAGGCTGTGGAGGTACAGGCTTGGGAAGGAGGAAAAGGAGTTGGGAATGGTCTCATCTTTTTTCATTTGAACTTCATTTGAAGCAGCAGCAACGTGCTTTTTGCAAGAGTACATCGATTTTTGCAAGAGTCAAATAGCCATTTGCCAGAGGCAGTGCCAGGTTTTTTTCCATCTCTCTATTTCCACTCCAGAGTTTGCAGTTATCTGCCAAAGCCAGTGTTGCAAAAGATGTGACGTGGTGAGGCAACATCCCGTTCCTGATGGAAATGCAATGAAAATTTAATGCTCTGGCAGCAGCTGACGCCCTTACCTCTTTGAAGTCTGCGTGAGAGCTCACATTGTTAGGGGTTTAGGCACTAGCCCTCAGCAAACATCACATTTATTATCCCTGTATCGGTTAGAGAAGTTAAAGGGATGACAAGCTATTGAGAGGCTTGAGGGAGGGGAGAGGAGAGGCAGGAGCATGGAGACGCCAGCTCTGGATGGGAGGTGCTCTGCTGGGCAGTGTGAGGCCTCTTCTCCCTAGGAGATTTCCCTAGGAGATAGGTTGGATTTGAACCAGCTCACTTTAAATACCTTGACAGGAAGGGGGAAATGCCCAGAAGCGTGAGATGGAACATAGTGATATAGGAAGGCCTATGTAGGAAACTTCCAGGTGTGTGTGTGTCTGAGTGCCACAGCTTTGGTTCCTTGGGATGCATGCTGCACCCATGCTGTGCTGCCCTTGGTGGCCTTGTCCTGCCACCTTCTCACCTGTCCCTGTGGCTGCAGACCTTTTAAAATTATTGAAAATAGCTTTCAGGTCCAAGCTGGAACACTTTACACCCATTCTGCTGTCCCAGCCAGCACCTTCTGACACCTCTTCTTCCCTCCACACATGGATTCGAGGTTGCACCGGACATCAGCTTTTTGAGTGATGCTGTGCCAGCTTTTTGGAATGAGCCATGACATTGTTTTGGGATGAGGCAGAGGGAAGATGGCCCTGTTACAGCAGGTACCCTGGGGTGTGGAGGAGTGAAGAGGAAGGCAGGGAAGGGCAGGCGGATGATGTGCTGGGAATCCATGGTGCTGGAAAGGAGTGCTCCCTCCTGTTGGCCAAGAGAGCAGCCCAACAAGAGAGTTGCAGGGTCTGTTTTTCAGTGGCCTGTGGAAGAAAACTCCTGTCCCGGTGAAGGAATTAGCTCAGGAGTTGTGTACTCCTTAACAGCAATGCCCATCAGTGCCACGTCCAGAGGTGCTCTGGAGACAAAAGAATTGTTTTGGTTCAGGCAAGCAGCACGTGGACCAAAGGGCCAAATCCTTACCTGCTGCTTACTACTGGTAATTAATTAGCCCTTGAGAGTCTTCAGCCATGCCATGGCCAGCAGAGCTCAGGGACAGGGTATCAGGGATGTTGGGGGAACAGGAGGAATGACATGGAGCAAGGCAGAAGCTGGACATGGAGCATTAGAAGTCCATGGGAGGGATTTCCAAGGAAAGAAGTGGTTGATCCCAATATGTGATTAATCCCAAGAGATCAGGATTAATCTGTGTGTTCTGACACAGAGATTTCACAGATCCTCAGCACTTGGATCTTGTCCTGTCTGGGACTGGCCCCGAGTGCTGGTATAATGGCTGTATTGAGATATTTTAAGGCTATTGTTTCGATGGTTTTTGTCTTGACAATGTTTAAAGACAGAGGCTAATCATGAGTAATTGTTTCCCCCAAGCACATACTCTGCCAACACTTAATGAAAAACTACATTTCCATCTAGGAAGACGTCACTTGGGGCATAGTGTGGCTTCCTCTTGACTCAAAGTTCAGGAGGAGGAGGTGCCACAGCATATCTGGCTGGGGGGGACAGGATGCTGGCCACTGTGGGACTTGCTCAGCCTGGCATTGAGCACGAACAGAGGTTGTTTCTCACATTGGTTTGGGTCTCTTGGACAAAAACTGCAGGAGGGAGGGGCAGAACGTGCCCAGGGGATCTTGCAGGATCTACTTTAAAAATGGATTTCCAGTAAAAACTAATAAAATAAACGTGGGCAGCTGAACTATAAATTTTAAAAGTCATATCATCACAAATGGGATGGCTTGTGCAAGAATTAGGTAGAAGAAACAAATGATCTGGAGTGCAAGGACAAAGATATACGGCCTGTGTTATCAGGCTGACTGCACGATTCCCCTGCACAGGGAAAAACACACTGGGGGAAAAACACACTGACCCAGCTGGAGACCAGCTTTGAAGTGCTGGGCAGGAGGTCCCTTAATGGGATGTGCACACCTAAAGCTTGGAAACTCAGGTTGGTTTAAAAGCAGTTTATCATAAGCCCTTAAGCAAGAACAAAATTCCATCCTGTAACTTCTGTTGCATCTGGAGGTGCTCAGGTGGGAGAAGGCAGGAACACAGCAACAGAACAGGGCACTGGTGTCTTTAATCAAAACATTAGGCATTAATGGCATTTCTGAATATTCTTTCCCCTGATTACAAATGCAGTACAGATGCTGCATGTATTACCTTATTTTGTGAAATCCTGACGGGTGAGCACTGCCAGGGAAGAGCATTGGCTCTGGAGTAATTCAGTTGCCGTGCTGTGGTGGTGTCCTGGGTGGACTGAGCCAAAGGTGTTATTCTCTTGCCCTGCAGGTGATCCGCTCTGCTGCTGACTGGTCAGCTGGCATCAAATACCACGAGGAGTCCATCCACAAAGCCTACATCAGCGTGATAGAGAACAGCAAGCACTACATCTACATAGAAGTGAGTGGCAGTGGGGGGAAGCAGGAGGGTCCTGATCCTCTGGGCATGGCTTGCCTCCATCAGGAGGGCCATTCTACTTCTTGTGGTTTGGTCTTAATTTTTTATGAATTTAGAGAGCTCCATTAACTTCAGTGGTCTTCAGACCAAACTGATGGGTTTTTAGCCTGGCAGCCTTCTGATCACGAGGTGGAAAAAATAGACCTCTCCTTTATAAAGCTATTTGCAAAATTGCCAGCAGCTTTCATGGTCTGTGCAATGGTCTTGCTGTCCCCTCTGTGGCTTTGCATGGCTTTGTCCCCTGTGCATGCCTAAACCTCCCACTTACAGAGCTGCTCTTCATCCATTCAGCCTTCAGCTGCAGTAATCTCTTGTGTCAGAGTGACACTCAGTGCTGGCTGAATGGAGATGCTTATTCTCTTTTTTTTTTTTTTTTCAGCCTCTTTTTAGGTTGCTCTTTACATGAACTTTCTGTGATTAATAAGGACCAATTCATTCCTTAAACAAGCACAGACACACATATCATTTAATCATAATTAAAAAAAGCCTACACTCCAATGGCACACAAACCCAGCTATCTTTAGTTGCTCTTGGTCTGAAACAAAGCATTCAAATATTTTTGGTTGGTTGCTGGCAGTGTCTGACAGTAGCTTTGCTTGCTTTTCCTGCAGAACCAGTTTTTTATTAGCTGTGCTGATGACAAAGTTGTCTGGAACAAGATCGGCGATGCGATTGCTCAGAGGATTCTTAAAGCTCACAGGTAACCTGTTCCTAACAAGGCAGGGGAAGTCTTCCAGGTGCATTTCCACCGTGTGGTGCAAAACAGCACCTTAATGGACACAGCTGTGCAAGAGCTGTGTCAACGCAGAACTGATGCAGTCGAGCATCTGCTTGTGTTCACAGCAGCGAGACTCTTTAGCGGCTTCTTTGCAGCCAGAAAGTGGTTTTGTGGACTTAGCCTGATGCAAATGTATTTTAAACTATGGAACTTGTTTAAAGGCGAGTCCTTAAAGCTCTGGTTCAGTGACACCTTTGCTCTGCAGCCGACCCGCCTTCAGCTGGGTGGTCAGGCAAGTTAATGGGTTGGAAGGGTGAACTGGGATTTGTGGTTTATTTAAATCATCTATAGAGAGGATTGGCTTCAAATGGGGGAAGCAAACACATTTTGAGGATTTGACTGCAGGGTTCAGCTATTGTTTGAAAAACTCTTTCTGGTACATGCTGGAGGGTGTTCACAACCCCCAGCCGTTGCAAGGGGGCCATAGTTTGTTCCTGGATGGATCAAATCCAACCACATTTTAGGCACTCTTTTTGCTTCAGCTCACCTAAACCCGTGATAACATTAATGCCACAAGTAGTGGCTTGTCTTCACTTTGATCCTGGGCAGCCCTGCTTAAGGTTGTTCCCCCAGAGTCTCTCTTTGAGAGATGTATATTTTGTGGTCTAAAACTGTATCCCGATCTGGCTGGGCTGATATACAGAAAACTTTCTAAATTTCTTCCTTTCATCTCTCATGTGCTTTTTCACCACGCACAAAGGAAGACCTTTCTTGCACTACTTATTTTTTCCATATTGTAGCTGTCCAGAACTTTGAAGGGGCTGCTTTCCCAGATGTGCTCTCTCCAGGATCACGGGAATTTTGCTTTTTTTGGCACTTGAGCTTGGAAATGCCTTACTTGAGTAAAAAGGTACCCAACCTGATAGAGGCAGCCTCTGGGGTGTGCGAGGTATCTGCAAGGTCACTGGAGCTCCCACGAGCCAGGCTTTGTTTGGAGGCACTGTGGAAAGAGGAGCACTATTCAAACTGGGAGGGCCTGGGCGTTATCTGTGCCATTAACAACAGGGTGGAGTTTCCTGTGATCTGTGTGAGCTGCGATTCATAGCCCAAATAACTGAAATTAGCTAAGGATGAAAAGATGGGATGTATTTTCTCACCCTGGGTAAATGAAGAGTGGTGCCAGTGCTGCTGAAAATGGTGTTGCTGGTGTTTGCATTGCAACCTCAGGGCTCTCAGGCAGCTGGACATGGCACCTTAGAGCACCTTCCAGTGCCTAAAGGGGCTACAGGAGAGCTGGACAGGGACTTTAGACAAGGGCATTTGTGATAGGACAAGGGGGGAATGGCTTTAAAGTGAAAAAAGGCAGGGTTAGATTGGATATTGGGAAGAAATTCTATCCTGTGAGAGTGGTGAGGCACTGGCACAGGTTGCCCAGAGAAGGTGTCCCTTCCCATGGCAGGGGAGCTGGGACTAGATGAGCTTTAAGGTCCCTTCCACCCAAACCATTCTAGGATTTTATGATCTCTGTGCTGATGTGTTCCCCTGGGAAGCCACTGTGGATTGCCTTTCCTGCCTTTGGGGACTGATTACCACAGGTCCCTTGCATCAGTTGCCTGCTATTAGCAATGCTACTGAGGTAGCAGCACATTCTCAGAGTAATCTGTTCAGATTTTCCTGTTACATAAAGTTTATGTAACGAGTGTCATTCTGTCCAGATCCTAAAAAGTCTAGCACAGGAGGGAGTCACACAGATTCTTCATTGACCCATTTCCAGATGTGATGCTCACTTCTGTATTACTCCAATTTAATGCCAGTACTCCAATTTTATGCCAGCTTAATGTTTCTGATTACTCACTGAATATAAGGCTCAAATTCTTCACACTCCAGTGTGCTTGGCATTGCCTAAGATTAAAAGTAAATTCAGACCTAAATGGTTTCTGTCATAATGCTCATGTTCCAGACTGCCCCAGGAAAACAGCGTAGGTGACACACAGATGTTTAAGTGCAAATTAAGGTCTCTAGTGAAGCCTGTATACTTCTCACTCTTCTAGACTAAATATTTTTTACTGATGTTATTAATATTGTTCTTTTCCTGGTTTCCTCTTTTTTTTTCATGGGTGGCTCTCTAACCAGTTTAATAAACACTGGCCTTAGGCAAACAAGTTGCTTTTTGGGGAATGCTTTTGTTGGTAGATCTCTTCCATGATATAAACAGACTTGGTTTCACAGTCTCTTGTGTATGGGTAAGTCCTCACTAACTGTTTCTGAGCTCTGCTGGCAAACTAAAGCCAGTCTGCAGTGCACAGCACAGACAGGAGGAAGCGTTGGTTGAAATTAAAGACACACAGGTCCTCACTGTCTCCCTCACAGCTCAGATGGGACCCCAGCGGTTCACATTTCCCACACCCTTAAATTCACAGGCATGGCTTGCTCTAGGGAGGAATACTTCTAACAAAAACTTCCCACTCAGCTTATCCTCAGACAGCTCCTGAAGTGATTTTGTGCTGATTAAACTGTGTTTGCCATCTAGTGGCAGCGCCTTTCCATGGAGCATTATCCTCCTCCTGAGTGCAGGACAGGGGACTGTCAGCATCCAGGGAAGTGCTGGCAGAGCACTGGCTTTGGTCAGTGGAGAAAACCCAGAGGTTGGCTTTGAGAAAAGCCCCAAACCAGTGCCGTGGTTGTAGCTTTTGTTCTGAATGGGATCACGATTGGGGTATGGATTAGTTTGGGGCAACTCTGGAACTGAGTTTTTGTGGCATATTTGCCTTCCACGAATGATCAATGTATCGCCTGTGCCCCGAGGTTTTTTTCCACCTTTTCTGATGTTTCTGACTTCTGAAAACCAGGAGGCAGTGGAATGTCAGGTTAGATTTTGGATTTCTGCCTGTGATAGCTCTGTGACCTTCATTGTGCTCTGCCAGGCCAGTTGTGTGCTCCAGTTTGCAGCAGTATCAGTGGGACTGGGCTATTGGGTTTCTCAAACAAACTTCTGCAGTGGCAGACACAAGCTGTAAAATACTTAGCCTGCCCCTGAAATCTGTGAAAATGTGGTTCTTTTCCTTTGGCTTCTTTTGTTGTCTGCTGAGAGTAAATGATTCCTTCTCCTCCTGAAGGAGCACTCATGGAAGTACTGATGGTGGGTGATGAAACCTGAAACTGGAAATCCGCTTCACACTTCGCTCCCTGAAAATTTGTGTGGTAGCCTTGGGTGCAAACCAAGTCGGTCAGCACGGGGGAAGTGAAACCAAGGGGACTTCACCTTAGATGAAGCTGTAACATTTCCAGGCTGATACTCCCCCAAAACTATATCGTTGCAGGGAAAACAAGCGTTTCCGGGTGTACGTGGTGATCCCGCTGCTGCCTGGGTTTGAAGGAGACATTTCGACTGGCGGGGGGAACGCGCTGCAGGCCATCATGCACTTCAACTACAGGTACTGCAGGGCTGTTGGACACCTCCCTGGACACCTCCACCTGCTGTGGGGGGGTCGCCAAGATCCCACCTGCCATCAGCATGGCCAAGTTGGATGGGTCTTTGGGCAACCTGTGGCAGGAGAGTTGGAACAAGATGAGCTTTAAGGTCCCTTCCGACCCAAATCGTTCTGTGATTCTATGATTTTTTTCCATTTAGCTGATCCAACCAGGACTTGCTGACCAGGATTTGTCTCCTGGTCTGCCTTTTCGGTCAATACTTGGGCTAACTCTGCCCACTGGCCCCATGAAGGAAGTAGCATCTTCCCCAGTGTGATTCCCCTGCTCTGGGATGGATGCCTGGGGGGGCACTTGCAACCCAGCAGGTCTCATGAGAAGGACTGAAACACAGCAGTGCCAGGTAGCCCTTGTGCTGGGAACAGCATGTAGAGGAGGGCAAAATGGCCCAAGGCAAGATGTTTTTACTGGAAAGCTGCTGTGTTGTGGTATGGCCAGGGCACAGTCAGCCTATGGAGAGTGCTGCTCCCCCCAGAGTGAAATCTCCCTCATCTGCTGGTCTGCAGGTGTCCTGCTGCACCTCCAGAAGGATGAGTGGGGCAGGGGACACAAGCAGAAGGAAAGCAGCATGTCCCCCTAACCAGACTCTTCTACTTGAGCTTTTTTCTTCAAGGACAGCCATAAGTCTTGAGAATTGCCCATGGGTTGGTTGTTTCTCAGTGAGATGCCAGCTGTGGCTTTTCTATCCCAACCGTAATCCCACGAACTCCCTGAGCCAGCATTCTGCACGTGTTGATGTTTTTTCTTAACATGATTTCGCATCCACAACACAGAGACACATCCAGTGGCACGCAGGGTAGCAGCTCTGTTTGTCACACATTTACCATCATTGCAAAAATGCGCCTCAGCTTATATGGTACGAGCTCCATTAGGAAATAAGCAGTCCTTGATGTATCAACAGTTATTTCGGAAAAATATGGGCTCTGGAAGCACTCTGTTTCTCCTGCTTGCACGGGGTGTTTGAGAGGCATCTGTGTTTGTGATTTACCTTGCCTGGTTCTGCTCCAGCACATGCTGCTGCCTCGAGGCGCAGTGGTGCTGATGGCTGCCTACCTTCTTTCCAGGACCATGTGCCGAGGAGAAAACTCGATCCTGGCTCAGCTGAAGGCAGAGGGGGGTAAGAACTTTATTCCTCTGTGTTGTTCAGTCTCGTTACTGCTGTTGCACATAATACAACACGTGCTGTGGACTCGTGGGGCTGCGAGCCACCTCCTCCTGAGCCATCATCCCACGGAGAGGTCTGTTGGGTCATGTGAGCCATGGCCACTCGTCAGACTTCACGCCTGGATGCAGCCCCGATCGGGAGGAGGGGAGCACCCCAGGGAGGAGCACGGCACAGTTGCAGCTGCTCGGGATTGTGTTATTTGGAAAATGTCCTGAGAGGGGTCATGCTTCTGGGAGCGGTGAGCCCTCAGCATCCCCCGTGAATCCCACCCAGGGTTTTGCTGCTGGCAGTTGGGAAACACTTGGAGGAAAAACCTGCCTGAGCAGGACGCTTAGTTGCTTCCTTGCCACGAGGGTGCCTGCTGGAATTTGCCCTGTTGGGAATCAGAGTACCATGAAAACCCACGTATCACAAACTCTAGGAGCGTGCATAATGCCTCATTCGTTCTAGGTCTTGGTGTAAATCTGAACTGCGCACAAGTAGGACACATTTTCCATACTGTGCATGGACAAAACACCTGCTTCCAGCCTCCTTTCTGCAGGATCTGCAGAAAAACAGTCGCAGAGTCCAGTTATTTTAAGATGTTCAGACCCTTGTGTGCTGTGCCAGGGAGATTGGGGTCATTCTCACTGAAGTGGAAGTCTCCGAGCAGGCAGCAGATCAGAGCAGCACTGAGAGCCCACAGGCAGCTTTTGAAGTCTATTTTTAAAGAAACTTATTTCCATTATCTGTTTGCCTTTCTTTTTTTTGTCAAAAGCGAACTGTTATTTATGTGGATCTTAAGGTAAAGAGGGTCTTTTCCTTTCTCTCTTCCACCTCCCTCATCCCCTCAGTTTTGTTGTCTTTTAATTTTCAGTTGGAGATAAGTGGATAAACTACATATCATTCTGTGGACTTCGAACATATGCAGAGCTGGAAGGAAAGCTTGTCACGGAGCTCATCTACGTGCACAGCAAACTGCTCATTGCTGATGACAACACGGTTATAATCGGTGAGCAGGAGCTTGCAGGAGGGATTTGGACCCCTGGGTTGTACCTGGATCAATCCCTTCCCATCCCCATGCACAGTGCAGGGCTGTGGTTCCATGGGCTTCTCTGTGTTGTCATTTCTTTGCTGAGAAATATTTTATTGTTAAAAAAAAAAAAAACAAAACCAAACCCATAAACCACCCTCATAAATTCATCACGAGGGAGGAAGGGATTCGGAGGGCTGTCATTTAATTTGTTTTTCTGAAATGGTTTTAAATCTGTGTGTAACCGTGAAGAGAATCCCAGTGCAGGGAATATTGTCCATCTGTCTTGTATCAAACTCTGCTCGAGCAGGAAGATTTGTGAGACTTGTCATCTGTTCCTGAAAGAACAGAATGTGCCATAAAATTTGGAAGGTTTGGACAACATGTGTCATGTATCAGCTCTGTTTCCTAAGAATGGGGCAATATGCTATAAGGAGTAATAGATATTATTTCATCCGTTTCTCTTACCATATTTATTATGAGAACATGCAGCAAAGATGGGAGAGTTCAGACTCAAGAGTTCCATACTGCAGCAGAAAAGCAGAATTTCAGCCTGTTTCTTTAAAGGAGCCCTTTTTGAGCTGTTATATCAGCAACGAAAACTTTGCCAACAAATAATTTAATCCCAGATTTTGCAAGATTTAAAATACTCCGCCCCTTCAGAGCGGCGATCCAGCCTGTGGTCCCAGATGACCTGTGGTGAGGTTTGCTGCTCTGTCACCCTCTCAGGGCCAGATCCCATCTCCAGTGTGCACAACAGCTCAGAGGTGGTTTGATACTAAAACAAGAGCAGTGTTGTTCCAGCTGGGATGGTCTGGGGGCCTGGGACAGCTCTGAATTGCTATTTTCTGTACCTAAAAGCCTGAGGATGGATTTTTATACAGCATGTGCATCCATCTGGGTGGTGAGGGCATAGGAAGCCAGTGTCATCCCCTTTTCACATAGGAAAGAGAGTGTGCACAGAAATCAAATGCTCTTGTGGCTACTGTTAAGGAGGTGAAAAGGAAAGGGGCTTACCTTATTTTTCCTCTGGAGGTGTTAGCTCTCCTGGAGTTAATCCAGTCCCTGGGAAGGCTCGATGGCTAACTGCTGTCATGAGGGTCTCTTATGGCTCTGCCTGGAGGTTTTTCCCCTCACTGCATACTTTCTGATGGCTGTGTGGGAGAGAGAAACCTCTCTGGGGGATAAAGCCTCAGCTGTTCTTGAGCAGAACCCTCCTGAAAGGCACAGCCTTCCACAGCAACCTGGTGTAGTGTAAGGTGTCCCTGCCCAAGGAAGGGGGGCTGGAATGCGATGGTCTTTAAGGTACCTTCCAACCCAAACCATTCTGGGATTCTGTGATTTACCCACAGAGCCCATCCTGCCCCAGGTAACTTGGTACCCAAACCAAGTGCAATTAAGACCTTTAAAGCTGTGACTCCTTCAGCAGAAGCATCTGGGAAGTTACAGAGAGAGTAAACTTTTGAAAATGTTGGCCTGGATGTGGCTGTGATTTAACCTTCTTCCAAGCCTGGAGCTGTCGAATCCTGAAAAAATGTGTGTGGGGTGTTTTTTTCCCCCCCTTCCCCAAATCCCCTCACTCGAGGTCAGTGTTTCCAGAAGGAAACCCTCTGGTTGGGGTTTTTCCCTACTTGATGGATGGTCCCCTATGGAGCTGAGGGATGTGGAGGGCCCGGGGGTGGCGGGTGGTGATGGAGGGTGTGTGGGCAGCTCTCGTGCAGCAGTGGGGCATTGCCTGAGCTCTGCCTTCCCCCTGCCCAGGCTCTGCCAACATCAACGACCGCAGCATGCTGGGGAAGCGGGACAGCGAGATGGCCATCATCGTGCAGGACACGGAGACCGTCCCCTCCGTGATGGACGGCGAGGAATACAGCGCTGGGAAGTTTGCCCAGTCCCTGCGGCTGCGCTGCTTCAGGTGGGATGTGTGGGGCTGGCCCAGCGCTGCAGGCAGTGGGGGCACAGGCAGGGCTTGCCCAGGGTTACACGTGCCCACAGCCTTTCAAACCAACCAGTTCTAGCGCTGCCTGACCTGGATTTCGCCCAGTTTTGCTGCTGTTTCACTGGCCTTCCTCAGGCCACTCCTGTCCTCAGCTCAGCAGCCTGGCAACACAGATCGTTCTGCTCCAGGATTTCTCTAGCAGAGCTCATAAACAAGTGGTATTTCCCCTCCACATCCCGTTTTCACACTCTCTCAATCTTGGGTGGCAATGTCACTTTCTAATGGAAGTTTCTTCTCTGGGAGCAGCCATTTGGCCCACAACACGGTCATTTTTTCTCTAAGACCTTTTTCCTTTTCCTTTTCACTCCCCTTTCCCATCTGGACAGTTACTGCACAGAAAAAATGGAGAAAATTGAGCAGCATTTCTGCTGGCAGACTGTCACAGGGGGTGGGAGTGGGAGGGTGCTGGGAGTGTTTGGCAGGTCCCAAGGAAACTTCTAATCTCCTGGCATTTCTCAAGAGGGGGAGTGCCCAATGCTTGAGCCTCCCTGAGCATCCATCCCCTTGTCTTCTCAGGGTTGTCCTTGGCGGCTCCGATCTCAATCCGGAACACCAGGATCCCGTCTGTGACAAATTCTTCAAGGAGGTGTGGATTTCCACGGCAGCTCGCAATGCCACCATCTTTGATAAGGTGAGGAACACGGTGCCCCTCCCCTCCCTCCATCCCCATCCCACAGATGCCAACGGGAAAAGCAGCACGGGGAGGGCAAGGGCGAGCAGATCCAGCTCCTGGGTTGGACCTTCACAGATGCTTTGAGGGGATGAGTCAAGTTGGATGCAAGAGCTGAGAACAAGAAACTGGAGTTTGTGCATCTGATCTGATTTCTCCTTCTGTTTGTATCGGTACTTACTACTTGTAGTCAGCCACAATGTAACTGGGTAGGAGCAAATTTTACTTCTAATGAGCTTTTGCAATGATCAGAAAAAGTCTTGGAGCTTCCCCTCTGCTTGCTCCAGTGGTATCATGGATAGGCACATCCCTCTTCCCTCCCCGTTCTTTGGGCTGCTAAGTCGCTCCCGTTCTGGGGAATTTGTACTGGGTGTTTGGGTGTTTCTCAGGAACTCTGCATTGCAGCATTTCCCCCTCACTAACAGGCCGTTCCTCCTTTCTGTTCTGATCAGGTGTTTCGATGCCTTCCCAGCGACCAGGTGAATAACTTAACCCAACTGCGTGATTTCATCAGCAAGCCCAAATTGGCAAACGATGATCCTGCAAAAGCAGCAGAGGAATTAAAAAAGATTCGTGGGTTTTTAGTACAATTCCCCTTTCGTTTCCTGGAGGAAGAGTACTTGCTTCCCTCCGTCGGAACGAAGGAGTCCATGGTACCCATGGAGGTTTGGACTTAAGAAGATGCAGACTGCTTTTCCTATTAAAGTCTTGTTCTCAGGAGAGCTGATGAACACTATGGGACCTCGGGAAGCTTTTTATTGCGAAAAACATCTCCACCAAGATAAGGTGCCTTTCTTAGGGATTTTGGTGGAGGAACATGAAGCAAATCGACGCCAGCAAAAGGAGAGGAGCAGAAAGACTTGGAGATGATGGCAAATGAGAAGTTTACC
The DNA here is from genome assembly GCA_038380795.1 of Pyrocephalus nanus. NCBI lineage: Eukaryota > Metazoa > Chordata > Aves > Passeriformes > Tyrannidae > Pyrocephalus > Pyrocephalus nanus. The sequence goes on along the minus strand of CM076270.1, from coordinate 4,536,433 downwards.
CTCTGGAGGAGTTACTTCTTCATCTAAAGGACACAGGCCACTTCCTAGGACAGGAACTCAATCCCAATCGATGTCGTTACCACTGCCAGCTGTATCCTGTGGTTGCAAACGTACTGTGATCGTGCTGTGGATGCGCAGGAGTCGTGGGCTGTGTGTGCTTTTAAGGCTTTTGGGTGTCTGCACCGTGGCTCACTGGAGTCCCCCCATCTCACCCCTTTCACACGCTGTCGGAGCATGTTGTGCAGCCCTGGCTCTGTTGGGAAGTGCCATTTGCTGCTGCCTTGGGCCGTCCTACAGCTTTCCAAGTGTAGGTGTTTCCCTTCTTAAATGGAAACAGACTAACAATCTTGTGTCCGAATCAGCATTTCGGTCTCTTCTTCCCTTTGGGAGAAAAAAAAACCCTTTTCCTATCACAGCTGGAGCAATCAGCAGCCCTCAGGCTTGGCAAAGGGCAGTCTCAGTGGAGCCAGAGGTGCTGGAAATCAGTGGAATTTGCTGGCCTTTGCAGACACACAGCACGTCAGTTTGGTCCCACTGTGAGTGACGGCTTTCCCGAGGAGAGGATCAAGGTTCCAGCTCAATCCTGAGGTCTCTGGAGCCAAAGGAAAGCAAGACACTGTGTGTAATGGGACAGAAACTCGAAAGCTGGCGTGGGACAAACCAAGCTCTGCACTCGGGGCCCTCCGTTCATGCATTTTTCTGGCAGTTCATGGTAGATTTTCATTTCCATCCCTTTCCTCCCTGTTTAGAAGAAGAGAAAGGCCGTTTAGCTGACACCACACTCAAACTGAGCTGATGAGGCTTTGTAGATGGGGTGAATGCAGGGGGAAGGGGAGCAGTTGGCAAAGCCTTGTCTCTGCTCTGCTTTGCTATTAGACCAGCCACAGTCTCGAGCTCAGCCACGCAGGGCGTGTCTTCCCAAGCAGAGGTAAAACTCATCATGCCCAGTCCTTTTCTTCATTTCTGTAAGATGGTTTCCAAAGCTCTTTTGCATCTCCCTGTGCAGCACAACAGCAGTTCAGTACAGCATCCCTGGGAAAAACACTACTGTTCCTGGGTTAGGACCTCGTGTGGTGGGCACCATCCCGGCCCTTATCTCTGTCCCCCATCCTGCAATGAGCCGTGTCTCCTGATTTCATGCCCACCTCCAACTAGAGGTGTTCCTGGCAGTCAGCAGTGCTGTGTCAAACTTTGAGAGAACATGAGAAACTCCTAAGGAGACTTGGATCTGGAGGACTGTGAGGCTGAGCTCCTCTGCTGCCCCTGCATCCAGGGATCCCTTCCCTAGCTGGGTTATACCTGTGCCCAGCACTCCTTAGACAAAAGGCCAGGTGAAGCAATCTTCACAGGCAAGTTTATTTTTTTCCTTTTTTGGCTCTTCCAACAGTCTCACCTGTTTTTAACTGGAAAAGAATCCCAACAGTCGCCTACCTATCCGCAAAACATAGCTGGCATCACATTTTAGCTGATTCCCTCCTGTTTTCAGACCTGTAAAGAGGCACCTGCTAATTCTGTACCTGCTGCATCACCTGAGTAAGGAACAACCCCAGACATTGTTCCAGGGCAGCCCAGTCTCAGCCCCTTCCTTCAGTTTCCATTGTTTTATGCTTGTGTTTTGTAGGTACAGTTGCCTGTTTATACTCCTTTTCAGTTGGTGCATCTATGGTCTGGTTCACCTGTTGGAAGTGCATGTGCAGCATTTTATGTGATGAACTTGAGTCCAGGGGGTTGATGCTTTTACCTGGCACGCTGTAAGCACAGAAGTATGTTCCCTTGATTTTTTTTTTCTCTTAAAAATACTGACCTGGGGTCACCCCCTGGAGAGCCAGAGCAATATGTGCCCTGACCATTTGCGATCAAGAAAGATCAAAGGTGTCTTGTTATTTCACATCAGGTTTGGAGCTTTTCTCTCCTGATGTTTTTAGCTGTTTTAGTTTGAACAAAGCTGCTGACTTCAAACAATTACAGCCTGTCAGAGAGTCCTTGTCAGTCACGCAGATCTGTGTTCAGAGCCAAGAAGAAAGCATTCAACCCTGCCACCTGTACACTGAACTTTAAAGTGCAAGACTCCTGTTATCTTCCAAGTGCTCTTATTGTACCCGTCCTCACGTGAGCAAAGCTTTTTGCAATTGTTAAATTATCCTTACATTGTCTTTTAAAGTGGTAGGTAGCTAATTACTGGGGCTTCCTAACTTCAGGGGTGTTCAGTTCCCCCCTCTGCCAGGCTGCTGTTGGGAAAAAAACACCCAGGTTCTGCAACACTCAGCCCACCATGTGATGGCTGCTGGTCCCCAGTGACACAGCAGAGCCATGGAGGGAGATTTAACTGACTGATTCTGTATGGAAAGGTGCTAATTAAGAAGGGCTTTCATTACTGAGGTAGCAGACAGCCTAACACTGGCTCTCTGTCTGGGAGAAGGCTTCCCTTTCTAGGAACAGAGGTGCCATGCTGAGCATCCCTTTCCTGCACCCTGTTGGTACTAAATTCCTGATACTGGGAGTTTAGTAACATTCAAATGCAAGCAGGGTGTGCACAGCAGCCCCAGCATGGAGCAGAGAGCCCAACATCCCTAGGGGCTCGTGGGGCCACCGAATCCCCCGAGGATGCAGCACTGCTCGCCCCAAACAGAGGATGGGGCTGGAGCCATTCCCGGGGAGACCCCACTCATTCACACCACGGGCTGTGCTGTCCTGAGCTGTCTCCATGGGTCCTGTCAGCTACAGGTTTGTTTCTTATATTAAGAAGCCTGTGAGGTTGAACACCTTGAGAGAGTTGGTTTCTGCACCTGAACAATCACTACTTTAGTCCGTCATACCAGCGTGGGCTCAACACCTTCAAACCAGAGAGGGTCGCCCACAGATACCCAGTGCTGTAACAAGTGCTGTGGATTCTAGCACTAGCAACCCCAGAAACATCAGCTGTTTCTTGTGGCATTTATTTGTTAGAACTATAGGAAATGAGAATTTCTTCCAGGCTCAGACTTTATTTTGTAGTTCAGCCCTAGTAGAATGCTTCTTTTCCCTTTAATTTATTCTTTAACATGTGCCACTTTGAGAATTCACACTCCTTTCCTTATTTTTTTAATGGTCTGATATTTTAAAATACATGTTTTGTTGTGTAGATGTTGGACTGGATAAATGTTTCACTGTAAAGTTAATGCATGGTTTTAAAAACGAGGGCTAAAATGTCGTCATATGCAAGAACTGTACTAAAAAATAGTTGTAGGAGAACCACTCCAGTGCTCCATGGCAGTTGCAAGGTGCTGGGCTCAGCTTCTGGTGTCTTGGTCTCAGTTTGTCCCCTGACTTGGTGTGAGCTTTGCTGGATTAAACCCCCAATGCTCCCCTTTTCCTGTCTTTTGATCAGGTTTCACAACATGATTTTGCAGTCCTGGTGCTGTCCCTGGGAGGACCTCGGTGCAGGTGTTGCCTACCTGGGACCCTGCCATGAATAATTTACAGTATCTTTATTCCTTCCAAGGGAACATCCCTGTACAATCAAGCCCAGATGTGGTTTGCTGTTGTTATTTCAGCATAACGAGACTGGTGCACTTGTAGCAAGGACGGTCAGGGGGTTGTGTCTGGGCACAGAGCTGCATGTGTGGAGACACTGATGTGTAAGTCTGAACAGTCCTGTAGGATAATGCACAGTTTGTGCCACTCGTACTGCAGATGGTTTCAGACAAGCAATCCTCTCTGCACTGCTGAGATCCTGCTGAAACCAAGAGCTTTGCAGAATCCCAGTTTAAACCGGGAGCATAACGTCATGGCAGTGAATCAAGGCCAGCATGTAGATCCTAGTGTATCGAAGTGGAGCAGCCCCACCAACTGTACATCGACCACTGAATGCAATGATCCTCTTGGGGTGTCACTTTTTTTTTCCTATTTTCCTTTCCCTGCCTGCTTTCTGTTGTATTTTCCAGTATTTGTGATTATTCTATTTTTAACCTTCCAGTGTCTTTCCATAAAATCTCCACATAAATGATTCCATCTTTCCCTAGTCCTGACACTAGGGAAATGACAAAAAGTGTCAAAGTCAGTTTTGGAATGTTGTTTTTTTGTGGTTTTTTTTTTAAATCATGTCTCTAGCTACCCTAATCCACACAAGGAGAGCTTCCACTTGGGGTGTGAGCGCAGGTCTCCGTGCGTCCCTCCCTTCCGACAGTGCCGCTGTGACACTGAATATCCCTTCTGTGAAGGCTGCTGGAATTGAGTTTTGTACCCTTGTTCCTGCTAATGATCGCTTTCCTTTCCACTCCATTTCTATCTGGTAAATGAATGTGTATTAATGGACTGAAAATACAACCGAGCATCATGTTGGAACGTTTGGCTCTGGTGTTGTTTCTGCCTGTTTTGGGGGCTGTGGCCTCGTCCTGCTTTGTTGGGGCTGAGTTCTGCCCTTGCTGTGCATCAGCAGTGCTGCCCCAGCAGCTGAGACGTGATGGGGAAAGGCCCAGAATTGCAATAAAAAAGGCTAGACTTGAGTAATTTGGGTTTTCCTGGGAGAGAGAAATTGCTGAAGTGAAGCAGCATAGAAAGAAAATTGGACTTCTTAAATAGATTAAAAAATCCTGTTTTAAAGGAGTTTTAATAATCCAAGAGCATTATGAAAGGCACAGACAAAAATGTTCTATCTCCAAAATAGAATTAACTTGCCACTGTCTCTTTTAACTTCTAGTGAAGGAAATTCAGCAGAGACAGAGGAAGAAGTAGCTGCCTGTTGTCCTCCAGGGGCAGAAGAGATTAATAAAGCATCAGTGGCATTTCCAAGCTCTCTTGCGAACTGAAAACATATTAACTTCTCCGTTTCTTAGGTTTCATCTCCTTCCTCAGATGCCAGAGGGCCCTCTGCATCTTCAGAACTTCCAAACCCAATCTGTGCCCTCAATAAACACAATAAACCAGGACAACAGAGCCGGAGGGTCAGGCAGGGGGTCGGTAGGAGACATCAGGCTGAGTGACACCGTCGGCTTCAGCTGCCACTCTGGCATCTCCCCGCTGATTTTGTGCCTCCTGCATCCTGCTCACAGGCTCTTGAAGCGGAGACAGTGACAAGCAGGAGCGGTGTGGGACCTGACAGGCACTGATGGGTGCAGAGGTGCTGGCTGGCACCAGGGTGGGCAATGGGATCACAGAGGCTGGTGGCATTGCTGGCTCTGTCTTGCCAGCTTGGTTTCTGTGTGAGCAGTGCCGGAGAGCTGTGGGATCACAGTGTGAGCTTATCTTGGTGTGAAATTAACGTGAAACTGGAAGTGGTCCTGAATCTAGGAAGTTCAGGTATTGCTTTGTGGGAAGGCTCCTTTCCCTCTTCTTTGTGGTTGTCCTGGTTTGGGCTGGGATAGGGTTCGTTTTTTAGTAGCTGGTGCAGTGCTCTGTTTTGGATTTTGTTTTGCTCTGTTTTGGATTCAAGTAGGGGCCCAAACTGAGGGCACTGTTGCTGTTTTTGTTGTCTTCCCTCTCCTACACAGAGGCACACAGTGCTTTTTCAGGGCACAAGTTCATCCACATCCGTCCATAAAAGCAGAAGAGAACACCAGCTTACGGCTGTGGCTGGCACCGACTGCGGGGAGGCAGGAACACGATGGCAAAACTCCCCTTGACTTTCCCACAGCCAGAGCGCTCCCTCACTGAACAACTTGCAAAGCCTCTCTGATGGCTCCTCGCTGAGCAGGAACGCAGCCCACACGTACCCCGAACACAAAGTGCCCTTGCCAGTCTGTTCAACGACCTCTCCTTTCCAGGATGGATTTCTCCAGCCACTTTTGCACCCAGGCCGTTCCTGCTCCATCCCACAGGTCAGCTCCTCCATCACTGATGTGTCCACAGGCATCCAGTGCTGGAGGCAGGAGGAATCCTCTCCTCCACCCCAGCACCTGGCACATCCACTTTCTGGGCCCTCATTAGCATTTATGCACCGAGCTCTCAATAACACATCAACTTTTTAATGAGTGCCAGCCCTTTGTGCGTATGAAATCACTAACAGGCTGTAGTTATTTTTGTGTAGAGGAGGAAAGCAGGGGAGAAAGAAAGAAAAGGTTTTGTGAGCCGGGTCTAAAGGTGCGCAAAGAAACAGGTTTCTTCTCGCTGCTAAAAATCAATTTATTTTAGTTTCTCTGCAATTGTGCCAGTTCTTCACATTTTTCAAGTACTTCTCCAAAGCGCTGATGCGGTGGAGCGAAGGTTTGAAGAGCTTGAATCACAACAGCACTGTGAGTGAAATGCTCGATTTTTCTTTTATTGGAAAAATTAAAAGTGACAGCTTCAAAATTGGTTCCACTGCTTTGATTGATTAGTCAGAATATTTAGCTCAAAATGATTATGGCAAGATTTTCTACGGAGTCTCGTGGCTGGGATGGAAATTAATTTGGAGAAAGGGGGAGGGGGAGCTGTTAAAAAAGAAATTATTCTGCAAAGGAGACTGTTTATCCCCAGATTCAGTGATGAGGAATGTCTCCATATTCAGCATGATCTTGATAATTAAACATCCCATGAGTTCCCATCTGAGGACAAAGGCAAGGGGAACATTGAAGTGGCTTCACAGGTGATTATTACCTGGAGATTCTGGTGCCCAGTGGCAGTAGGGTGCTGCCTGTGTGCTGCTCAGGAGCTCTGCAGTGCCCCGTGGATGGCCTGTCCTTATGGAATATCCTGACTAGGAAACCTTCCCTGAGCCAAGGGTTGGGCGTTTCCCTGGAGTCCTGCCAGGGCAGGTGAGCTGGAGGTCACCCAGCAGGAAGCTGAGGGATGCTGAAGGTGGTCTGGGCACAAGGCAAGTTCAGGTAAGATCTGGACCCACTTCTCCAGCTGGAGGATCCCCCAGGGCCAAGCTGTGTGGTGGCTGCAAACCTGGGAGCATCGGGCTGTCCAGGCAGGTGCAATCCCACCACCGTGGTCTGCAGCCTCTCTTATCCTGGCCAGGTCCATGTGCACTCCCTTACATTCCTGATAAAGGCAAGTGTGTCACATGGATGCTCCGGTGTCTCCAGACAGACAGCTGCTCTCTCTCCAAGTCCTTCCTGAGATGGCAGAGCTGGGGCCACCTGGGACAGAGGGGACAGTCAGGCTGGGCTGTCACCCAGCGAGACAGCAATCTTAGAATCACAGATTGGTTTGGGTTGGAAGGGGTTAAAGGTCTCGTTCCATCCCCTGCCATGGGCCAGGACACTTCCACTATCCCAGGTTGCTCCAAGCCCCGTCCAGTGTGGTCTTGAACACTTCCAAGGATGGGGAAGCCACAGCTTCTCTGGGCAACCTGTGCCAGGGCCTCACCACCCCCACAGTAAAGGTTTTTTTTCTGATATCTAATCCAAACCTGCTCTCTGTCAGTGTGAAGCCATCCCTCCTTGTCCTGTCACTACATACTCTTACAAACAGTCTCCTCCATCTTTCCTCAGGCTTCTTTCAGGTACTGGAAGGCTGCAATTAGGTCACCCCAAAGCCACCTTCCCTCCAGGCTGAACAATTCCAATTCTCTCAGCTTTTTCTCATGGGTAAGATTCTCTACCCCTCTGTCCCATCTTGTAGCTCCATCCTGCTCCTGGTGTCCTGGCTTAGGCATTTATCTGATCCCTCCAGTTTATCTCACAAAACAGGCAGAAAAAGTATTTCTATTCTCTTCCCTGGGTTGCCTTCCTTATTTCATTCTTTACCAGCCAAATGCACATTAAGGGACCCCAGCCAAGCCCAGCAGACTCACAGGCTGGAACCTGCATGTTGTACATCCAAGGAAAATGGATCCTTCAGGAGAGGACTCAGGCTGCTTGCCCAGCATTTTTTAATTCCGACTTGAAACATGGGTTTGAGACTTCCAGTGTTTTGTTTGGTTTTTTTACATTTTAGGATTTCACATTTCAGACATGCTTCTCCTTGAAACCGATACATGGTTTATAAAATAAAATACAAAGCACTGTGACTGCAGAAATATGAACTAGGTACTGTATACAGAATTAATTTGAGGCAGAGTTAATGGTTTTCTTTATGCAGAAAAGCCCCATTTGGCCAGCATGAGATGTGGAACTGGGAAACTCCAGACATAAAGACAGCTGTAGCCACAAGCACATCAGTCAAAGGATGTTTGTCCTTGGGTGTCTCACATCTACACAGTGAGTAACAGATGAACCCCACATATCTTTTAGGACTGTGTGTTGGCCAGCACATCCTGACTGGAAAGAGTAATGCAGATGTAACCAGGGATTTAATCACACAAGGGAATTTAAGCTATTTTTCCTTGTAGGATCCCTGTAGGGATCACACTACAGTGGGATTTCACTGATAGGTCACTCTTAGGTAACAACTCACCAAACTTTTTGACTTGACGCAGCTGCTCTGCCAAGGAGGGTGTAGGGATGCAGTGCCCATGGCTGAGGGATCCTAAGCTAAACTGAGCTGCAGTTTTACAGCCTTCTGGGGACCAGATGTTATGAGTGAAATGTCCATCTCCACACCTGCTAGAGGCTCCACTTCCAATCTGTGTTAAACCTGGCATCCTGGCAACGTTGGCTGCAGCTGGGGACACAGTGGGGACCTGGAGCCCTGCAAGGCAGGAGCTCAGAGGACTTTTCCCTGAGTGCTTCTTCCTGGTTTGGTGGTTTGGTGGGGAGCCTCTGATCCACCTTGCCCTCTCCATCAGCCCTTGCCCTCTCCATCAGCCCTTGCCCTCTCCATCAGCCCTTGCCCTCTCCATCAGCCCTTGCCCTCTCCATCAGCCCTTGCCCTCTCCATCAGCCCTTGCCCTCTCCATCAGCCCTTGCCTGCAGCAGTGCCCATCTCCACCCTCTCCAGCTGGAGGGACAAGCTCCTCAGAGACACACAGGGTTCATGAGTGATGCACCTCCAAGATAAACTGGTTAGGTTTAGCAAACAGCAGTAAGTTAAATCCACCTGAGAAAGCACTGCTGGAAAGATGCTTTCCCGTGGATCCAACTCCTCCCTGAAATCGAGGGCTGGGTGGCCGCGTTCCTCTAGAGGGTGCTGCGGGCTCAGCCTGCGCACCCCAAGAAAGGGGGTGCCCACTTTGCTGGGTGCCTGCGAGCCCCGACCCCACTGCGCTGGGTCCCGCTGTGCCTGCAGGACCCCACAGCTGTGCTGGGGGAGGCTGCAGTCACAGCACGTAACCCCTGGGCTCCCTCCTCCACTGTGGGGTCCCGTGAGAGGGTGATCCTTCCCCTCCCCAAGGGGTGCCCCCCACATCTGGCCTTGCTGCTGGGGCACGGCAGGTCAGTGCCTCCCCCTTCCCCCTGAGCACGGTCACACTGACACATTTTAAAATGAAATACGGTGTGTACCGTGACTGTTTGAGCTTAAACACATTTCCCTGCCTAAAATGCCCTTCCCAGAGGGCTGTGTTGGCTCTCCAATGACTCGCTGCAATATGTATCTCCACTTTGTTTCCTTGCAGACCATATCTGTACGACATCGATTGTACTGGCTAAGAATGCTTACAAACCTATTTCCTGCTGCAGGATGATCACGTTATACACAATTACACACTCTAGGAATTTCTCCTGAGATCCAGCTGGGTACAGGCTAGAGTGGCAGAGGAGCCGGAGCGTGTGTGGAATAATGAATCATTCATTCAAACCTCCACGCTGACTTCAAGCTCTTGGGTTGTTGTGAGCATGTGGTGAGCTGCACTAGCTGCTTATTGCCCTAAAAAAAAAAAAAAAAAGCCTGAACCACCTAAATCATTCCAAATTTGGTTCCCACTGTGTGTACGCTTTCTGTGTCTTGCCATTTCGTTATTATTACTTTTACCATATCAGAAAGGTTTAATGCAGAATTTATTCAATGTCTCAGCAGGAGCAGTCCCCATGAGCTGAGACACGCTGTTCCAAACAGAGACTTTCTCAGCAGGAGCAAGATCAAGTTGTCCATGTCCACAAGGTTCCTGCTCTCACAGCAGACCCAGACCAGTATCCTGTGTTACTGGGGGCGATGGCAGTGGCAGCAGCACTGTGATGCACTTGCTTTGCAGCACCATGGGGCACCTTCCCAGCATCCTGTGATGCCAAGGGACCTAAACTCCAGCATTTTAATGCCCTGGAAATCTTACAGCTTTATATAGGACAGAACCAACTGGAAACATGGAGATGCTGCTTGCCCTTGAGGTGGGCAGGGATCTCACATGCAGGGTTTTTCTATAAACAAGTAAACTGATGCTTTTCTTTGACCCACTCTTGGATCTGTCTGGTAAACCCACGTGCTGTGGTGTCATGGGAGGAACATGGAGATGACATATGGACAGGATGAACCCCCTGGTGAGGAGCATGAAGCCCATCAAGCTGTGCTGACAGACCCTGAGAGCAGGGAGCCGGCATGGCCATGGTGCCAGGGCTGCAGCGTGGCACATTGCAACACCCAGCAAAACCTAACCCCCACCTTCTTCTTCCTGGCCAAGCCACTCCAGGAACAGCTCTTCTGGCCTGCACTGCTCACCCTGGCCTGCTGAATCACCCCCCACACGGCACCACATCCACTCCTTCCCCGGTATCCAGCTACGCTTTATCCACTGTTCTATTGTTATCTGCCAGCTCAAAAGGCTGGAGCATATTTGTTAGCTAAAGATTTCCTTTTAGGGAGCTGGAGGCAGATTATCCTGGCTGTTTCTAACGATGTGTAATCTAAGCTGTCACCCACATTTCCAATATTTTACTTCTGGCAAGGCTACAGCGAGGCTGGAATGGAGCTGAGGTGCTGGAGAGCCCTCTCCTCACACAGGATGGGTGATCCCTCCGACCTGAGACCTCACCCTATCGCATCTCCTTCATCCTCAGGTCACCTGAACTTACCTTTAGTTTCTTTAACCCTCTCAAGGATCATATTCTATTGTTTCCCTAAAGCTACAACTTTCAGTTGCTTATTTATTTTTAAATAAGATCTAAAAGTCACATATGGACGTGTGGTTCCGGGATCTTCAAAAGTCCTGAATGTTGTGACAGCTTGGACAAAAATCAAGCGAGATATCTCCACAGAAACACCCACAGATGTCACTTGGAAGACCCAGCCCTTTCCAAGCGTGCTTGTGCACCCTCCTTTTGTTCAGGGTAACTTCTGTTCATACTAACCTCTGCAAAGAGAATTTAGCAGGGGATTTACTGATACACAGACTTGTTTTTCTCTCTTTTTTCTCCCCACCTGGGTGTGTTTAGCAGGTGCATCTTGTGATAAAGCTGAAGGGACATTTCCCAGTGCCACGAGAGGTAATGTCACTTTGACCCTCTATGCTTCTTTCTTTCTGACTAACCAGATGCATTGCTGGTGTTGCTGTGCTTAACCTGAACTCGGTTTTAGGCTGATGGGCTTGTTTTGGTCCCCAGTTGCTTAATCTGCAAAGCCAGGGCCTGAAACAAAATACAGGCAGCTCTGGCAAGGGCAAACACGGCTGCTTTGCATGCCTGGAAGAAATTGTTGTCTTACAGTTGTCTTACAGGTTTTTTTCGTTATTTTAATGGGTAATCTCAGGCAAGCTGCACCTCAGCTCTTGGAGTAGCTCAAGTTAGAGACAGAAAAGGCGGGGGCGGGTGGGGGGAGGGAGGGAAGGAAACAGGCTGAACGATGGCCTGCACGTTTCAGGAGATCAGCTCCTATTTTTCAAAAGCAACCTGGGCTTTTAGCAGCCTAATTGCCATTTCCTAGCAGCTGGACTAGCTCTTAATGCTCAGTTTTGCACAGAAAAAAGGCTAATTCTCTGTCAGTGAACAGCCTGTGCCAGCTACTGCAAATGCAAAACTCAGACTTTGCTGTACTTGTCATTTGGTGCTTCTGAGAGCTCACAAAGGGCTAAACCCGCCACCTGCCTGCATGGAAGATGGTGGATTTTCTATTAGGCTATGGCTAACTTGCTTCTTGAGATGTTGTGTAAAGCACTGAAATCTCCTTTAAAGATTAAGTAATTCAGAGAAATTTGGTAGAGAGGTTTCTCACGGGGCTCTTGGCACCTCCCCTCTGTGCATTTTGATGAGATGAGTGTGGTATGGAGTGGCTTCGTCCCCTCTTTCCAAGCACATGGTGGAAAAGGACAACAGGACACGACAGTGCAGTTTGCTTTGCTCAAGTAGGACTTGGAAGTGGACTGAGCCACTGGCTTATTTTACACCCCCTTGGCATCCCTTGCCTCTGCCCCAGGCCTTTCAATTGGCTCCACAGCAGAGGCTGGGTTAGATAAGGACCACTGACAGTGCAGTGCATGGACAGACACAGTGTTTGATATTTGTAGAGCTGATGTCTCAGCTCTCCAGAGCCCTGCACTGGGCATGGCTGGAGCACTGCTTTGACAATGTCAGTGATGGCCAAAAAGTCACACTCTCCAATTGCTGTTGTCTGTGGCGTGTCTCTTTCCACTCATCATCACGTGCTTTCAAGGGTCTGGTGTTGTAATCCTTGGGGAGGTCAAAGCTGTCAGCAAGCTCAGTGCAGGCTGCAGCACTGCCTGTGCCACGAGCCACAAACTCAGAACCACAAATTTCTGAATTAATTAAACATATAAAGACACTTTTAAAAGTCTCTCTAATACTCTGCCTGCTTTGAGCCTGTAGGGGACAGAATTTCAAAGGAAATTTTCCAGCTCATCCCTCCCACTCAGCACTGGTGCACAGGGGAACTGGGTCTCGGTCATGTCTTTGCCATTTGGGGTTGATCGAAGTTTGTTCCTGAGGTTCTCCTGAGTGTCCTAGTTAGTTCCCAGCTGATGGCTCCCTTGTAGTAACCTACTCGTGAGAGCCCCAACTGCAGGCTCAGATGTGGGCAGGGTTTTCCTCCTGCTCCGAGGATCAGCCCACTCTTTTCTGCTTTCTCAACTGAAGATGGAGTCACTCCACTGATCATGCAGAACGCCTTCAACAGATATTTTCAAAACCACCCAGTTTCCTGCCGGGTGTTTTGGTAGTTTCTCAGAAATCACGTGTTAACACTAAGATCATCAGCTTGTTTCAATATACCCGTTTTCTTTCGGTCTCCATATCCTTGTGCTGAACCAAGTGTTGACCATGCTTTTCCCATCCTGGGTGTCCCTTTATTCCCAGGGCTCTGCTGACCAGTGGGATGCTGCACAGCAAGGAGAACCCTTGTCTCTTCCTCGTGGGTTTGCCTCCTGTGGATAAGGATGTATAAATCTGAGTATGTAAACCCTACAGGACCTCCCGGGCCTGAAGCCAGCCTCCATCCACAGCACTGCTGCAGAAGACTTTCCATACATAAATCCAGACTCAAGTGGCTCTGGCTCCTTTTTGAGATGGTGAAGTGATATTTTTGGGTGCTCTGGTGATGGTTTTCCCTTTCAGCAAGTCAGAAAGCCCATGCCTTGATATGTTTCCTCCATATGTTTCCCAACCAAGCAGCAAGTCTTACCTTTGGTGAACATTTGGATAAGCTTTTTTTAAGCTTTTCCATGTTCTGACAGGACCTAGAACACCCCCCTCCTATTTTTTTTTTTTTAAACCATTTTCATCTAATTCCAGGAGGATTGCTTTCATAGACTGCCACATCTCCATGAAGGCATGAGGAAGTAAACACCTCTGAGCGAGGCCTCCCCAGAAAGGCAACAGCAGTTGGCTCGAACCCCGTCTTCCTACTCAAACACTCACACTTTAAGCACTACTCAGACGATTCCTTTAAGTTGCTTTAAGTACCTCCAGTTGTTTTCTGACTCGCTTCTGCTTTGGGCACTGATGATGAGTGGGAAGCCTGAAATATCAGACTTGTAAAGTCTGCTCTGTGGTTTAACCTTTCTGTTATTCTTTTTGTTTTGTGTGTGTGTGTACATAAAAGACTTCTGCCTTTTGCAGGGGGAAATGACAAGTCTCCAACATGCTTCCAGCAAGGCAGAGGCAGCGTGCCTTTGTGGCCCTACCTTCTTTGCAGAACAACACAACTCACAAGCCATGGTGGCAACACTGAAATCATGAAAAATAAATGAAAATCTGGGAAAAAAAAAATATATGCCAAGGAGGTTTTGGACCTGAATTGCCTCCAACCTCACTTAACTCTGAGCACCCTGTGTGCTCAAAGCCCTGTGAGACCTTTGCTGTCAGGACCTTTGCCAACTGCAGTGCTCAGTTCCAGTTTTGTAACCCCTTTCCTGAGGAGAGATGTTGAACCCTGCCCACACCTCAGGATAGACTGTAATTTTAAGAAAAAAAAAAACCTCACTGTTCCTGAAATGTGTCTTAATTACCTCTCAGCAATTTGCATTTGACAAAAGATAGAGCCAGTTTCTCTTGTTCTGTGCTGATCTGTGCTTCACGCCAGATGGGGGTGGCTTCGGGTCAGGTATTTCCCAGGCCTGGGGCTGCCTTTGGGATGCAAGGCAAGCCAGGAAAGAAAAGGGAAAGAGGGAATACAAATACTGGTTGGCTTAGGGTAGCTGAGCTCCAGACTGATCCGCATAAAAAACATATTGGGATGATAAATAATTTTGATAAAAGGCATTTGACAAACAGAGCAGCTGTTCTGCCCCATGGACAGGGCTGTAAATCCGATATTTATGGGCAGGGGCTCCCAGAGGACTTTCCTGCTGCGGCTGGTGGGTCCTGGGGAACCGTCCCTATTCTGGCAGCTCATAAGTTCTGATATTATCTAATACTGATATTATCCTTCAGATCTCAGCAAAGAAAGGAGAAATTAGTATTCCTCAGCAGGACTTTGGGGTTATGATTTGCTGGGGGCAAGGCCACGTTAGGTTTTCTGCAAGCAGTGCAGAAATGGGATTTTGATTGGTTTTTAACCAGTCACAATTGGCACATTTTAAATGACTATAACAGACCTGACACTCTCCTGAAGAGCAGGGTTGCCCTTTGATGTTTTTTGTTTTTTTTCTTTGCAGGGGAGGCACAAAGGAAATAGGTTAATTGACAAAACCAAGTCCTGCATCACTAGTGTGGCGTGTTCCCAAAAGGACATGTTAGACCTCCAATGCTACAGCCAGGCTGATGGGAGATCGACACCAGTGCCTGCTGCATCTGCTGGGGAGGCACATGCATTATTATTTACAGCTCTGCTTTACCTAAAAATTGCAACTTTCCATTTAAATTTTAACATCCTGGTAAATAACACAGTGGTGCTTTAAAGGGTGCAGGCACTTTCCACCCCAGAGAAGCCTCTCTTAGCTCAGGCAAGGCAAGGGGTGAGCCTGAGCTACGTAAACCAGGGAAAGGCACAGCAAAGAGCGGTGGAAGAGGCATAGAGGAAACCTTTTGCTGGCTCTTGGTGTCCAATATTTTGGGGAAGAACAGCAGCCTGGAGGGATGCTGTGCACAAGTGAAGCTACTGGAAGCGAACCATCCACCATCTCTTTCTCTGTGGTGCCCCAGGTCTTTGCTATTTAAGTGCACCCTGGTGTTCCCCGGGTATAAATCTGTGGAGGAAGGGTTTTCCAAAGAGCCCTTGCTGATTCTCCATTTACTCCCCCATCACAGTGATTACAGGGGTTTGTACTTGAACAGTGCTTAATTGAGGGAGCAATGAATTGTTTTCGGGGGATTTTATTTTTTTTTTTTATAGACCTACAGGAAAAATCCTGGCAGCAGGGTTCCCTCATGTAGTCCTGCTCAGCTCCGAGGATGCAATAGAAGAACACTTCTCTCCCTGGAGAGGAACCCATATCAGCAGGAGGATGAGCAATCAGTAAGTGATAATGAATCAATTAAAGTGCATTTGAGAAGATCAATAGATACAGGTTAGGGCACACTTAGCCAGTCATTTCTGAGTGCCTTTTAACACAGCTGCATGTTATCATGTTAGCCTAAGCCCCAATTATTATGCATTTTATAGAGTATTAATTTTTTCGAATCCTCAGTTCAGTTTGTGCAGAGTCCTTCAAGTATTGTCTAACATGGCCTAACGCTGGGGTAAACCTGCCTGGACATAGGGAACCAGAAAAACCAGGGTAAGTGGTCAC
Source organism: Pyrocephalus nanus (assembly GCA_038380795.1). NCBI lineage: Eukaryota > Metazoa > Chordata > Aves > Passeriformes > Tyrannidae > Pyrocephalus > Pyrocephalus nanus. The sequence continues at coordinate 4,520,541 of CM076270.1, read as the reverse complement.
AGAATTATTGTGAGCAAGTGATCCACATGTGGTGGTGGAATAAAATATGTGCCAGGGCCCAAATGTGTTTCCTTGTTTGCTTCTTTCCTTTTCTTGATCACCTTTTGGATAAAGATCCAAAGTCCAAGGCACCTGAAGCTGTTGCTAATTGGACAAGGGCTGATGTGTCGCTTAGATTTACTCATTCTACACACATCCCCTCACGATATAATTAACTGTCAGTTAATTAAATTTAGTTTCATGCAGAGGTCAAGTGACCCAGATAGTTTATATATGAGCTGATGCCCTTCAATGAGTAAATCAAAAACGGTGATCTCAGGGTCACTGACACTGGCCCTCCACTGCTGACAGCAGAGCTTTGGGTCATTCAGGTGCTCATTGCTCACCAGGCTGACCAAAGCCTGTGGGAAATATGGCATTTTCACATTTCCCCACTTCCCAAACGGAGATGAAATGGGGAAAGCGATGGTTTGTCACCGAACAAAAATCCCAGTTTCTGTGGCAGTAGGAATGCCGGGTATGGAGCTGATGAGGGACATGGGGAGGGGGGATGTGGATAAGCTGAGAGGGACTGTGCTCTCCTTCATGGAGGATGGGATGTAGCAACTCGGTGCCTTTGTTTGGTTCCTCAGTGACCTGCCTGTGCTGCATCCCACCCATAGCTCTGCCAGCACTGACTGGAACACGGGGCACCGTGTGGGAAGAGGGGCCACAGTGTGACACAGCGGGGTCCGGCCACCCTGACCAGGGGGACCTGTCAGGTGGAAACACAATTTCCTGCTGAACTGACTCACAGCAAAATATTTTGAGCCGGTTCAACTGACTGCTCTGTTTTGAGTCACGGTGACTGCAACAGCAAGGCTTTGTTTAGATGCTCCTGGCACAAAAACAGTGTACAGATAGACCAGTAAGTAAATAAAGAGCAACATATTGGAAACTTAACTTTTTATGGAAAAAGCTTCCTGATAAAAAAGAACTGTCCAGTTCTAGCTTTTCCTGCAGCCTGGCTGGGCACCAGTACAGACTGTGCAGCAGTCCTGGCATCTCCAGAGGTCACCAGGCATGCATCTCCCCTCCAAGGCTGCTCCTTTCCGCAGGCAGCCTGGAAACAGCAGCCTGCTCTGGGATTTTCCTGTCACTTCCCTCTATCACTTTATGCAATTCTTATGTCAGTGGTAACAGGAGGGTCCTCTACATTTTTCCCATCTTGATAGGCAGTGGATAGATCATAATAAAATCACAGCTTAGCTTGGGAGTTCGCTTTCATGCTGAGGATCAGGGTAATCTGTCAGTCTGCAGGACCAGAAATATATATAGATATATATATTTTTATATCTATGTATTAATCCTAATGTTTTTCACAAATAATCCCATGTGTTCTTGGATGGAAAGCACATTAGAGCAAATCCTTGTCCTCTCTCATCCTGTTTGTTCCTCCCTTCTCTCCCAGAGAACAATGACAGCAGGAGGAAGTCTCGCATTGGTTTGTTACTAGTTTCCAGGCAGTTTTCCTTCCAGCTTCCCAACTACAAGCGCAGCATTGCAATCTCCAGGCTGGAACAGACACAGACAACATCTAGTTAAAAAAAAAACAAAACAAAAACACCACGAAAGATTTGGGAGGGTGCTCAGAGAGTCCTGGGTGTTTATTTTATTGAATTCAGCATTTTGATGAAATTTGCCTCTTTATATACAAGTGAGGGCTAATGACTCTGCATGATATCGAGGAGTGATGATTTGTAGCTTGGGAGAAGGGGATAAATCCAGGCAGGCTGCTGTCGCTGCAGGTGATGTGCAGCTTCCACTACCTGCCACTTGGGCAGTTCATTACCAAAAAAAAAAAAAATCACATTCTGCTGCGCCCTCACAGCCCTGCAAGCTGAAACACCGGTGCTGCCATCCCCAGTTCCTGTCACCCCTGCTGCCATCAGGACAAATAACGCTGATAAGCCAGGGATGCAGTCGCCCTGCTGCCGAGGGTGGAGGCACCAATGGCACTGATCCTACTGCTCCTGGGGAGATTTCATCATCTCCTTCTGTCCTTTGGTCTGATTGTGTCCCCCAGTCCTGCCCAGAAAGGCTGTACCTCTGGCACCAGCAGCAGCACACATGCTCCCTACAACTGCACAACTGTCTGTGAACCCGTTTATTATTACTTTTAAAGCACATCTCCAATCAGAAAGTGTAAGAAAATCCCATCCGCCTGCCAATTGACTCATGTGTAGGGTTTCCGCTTCCCAGATCTGCATATTGTAAGCTCCTGACACAAGTTGATGTTGTAAGTACAGCTTCCATACGGTTCTCTCAAAGGCAACAGATTTTTTTATACATATATATTTATATACGGCACCTGGTTTGGCAAGAACCACATCCGAAAAAGGGAAATAGGGACAACTAAAAGCTGACTCTACCTAGCTATTGCTGGCTTTGGAGGGGGGGTTTGGCCAATTCCAGTCACAGCATCAATCTGTTATTCCTGCTCAGGACAAGAACGGGAGTCAGTAGGGCTGGGGTGGCTCCTGAGTGCAGAAGGGAACAGGTCGGCAAGAGGCTGCCAAATCCAGGTGTGAGATGCGGATCCAGCTGCAGAAGGGCCAGCGCTGGAGCTGAGCATCCCGAGGAGCACAGGGCGGGCGGGCGGCTGCTGGACAGGCCCTGGTGTTTCCCAACACTCCTGCCTGGCAGGATTTGGGTTCAGCACCCGAAACGGAGCAGCTTTTCCCAGCAAAGCTGTCAGGCACCACTGGTCTCCTGGGGTGGGAGAGGGACCCAGGTCCAGCCCGGCCCCCTAAACCTTTCCGCCCAGGTCCAGCCTGGATCCTTGGCCCCTTCTGCCCAGGTCCAGCCTGGATCCTTCCCGCCCGCTCCCAGCCGGGGGTGTGTGGGTGCTGAACGAGCCCATTTGTGGGGTACCGGGGACGCCCCACCGAGGCTCCCGAGGCTCCATCCCGTCCCCTTTTCCCTCGGCGGCGCGGCCGTCCCGGCTCAGCCCCCGCCCGCCCCTCAGGGGGGCTCAGCCCGCCCCCGCGCGGCACCGCCCCCTGCCGGCGGGGCGGCGCCGCCCCCGCGGTGACAGACAGGGCCGGGGCCGTGCGGGCGCGGTGCGGGGCGGGCGCGGCGATGCGCCGCCGCCGCCGCCATCCCGGCGCAGCCCGCGGCGAGCCCTGCCTGCCTGGCCGCCCGTAGCTCAAGCCCCGCTGCGGGCGGAAGGGGCAGGGGCGGCGGCAGCGGCAGCAGCAGCAGCAGCGGCTTCTCCTTCCCCGGCGCCCCGCATGAGGAGAGGCGTTAAATAGCGCCAGCGCCGCGGCGGCCGCCACTGCCCGCTCGGTGGCGGCGGGGCCGCCTGGCCGGCGGCGGAAACATGGCGAGCGACTCCCCGGCGCGGAGCCTGGACGAGATCGACCTCTCGGCGCTGCGGGTGAGGCGCAGGGCCGGGGCTCGCGGGGCGGGGGTGCGGGAGAGGCGCCGCCGCCATCCATCCATCCATCCATCCATCCCTCCCTCTATCCCTCCATCCCTCCATCCCTCCGTCCGTGCCCCAGCGGCGGGGGAAGGGAGGAGGCTGTGGGGCTCCGTGTGTGTGTGTGATGTGTGTGTGTGTTTGTGATGTGCGCCCGCACGTAGGAGAATTGCGGGTGGGTCACCGTGTGCGCGTGCATGTGCGTGCCCGCCGCCGCGTGTGTGCACCTACACATGTGTGTGCACCTACACATGTGTGTGCGCCCGCACGTGTGTGCGTACACGTGTGTGTGTGTGTGTGTGTGTGTGTGTACACGTGTGTGTGTGCGGGAGCCGTGCGGGGCTGCGGGCACGGCAGGTGTGCGCGTGTCCGTGTGTGCGCACCCGCGCAGCGCTGCGGGGACGCGCCCGGGCGGGTCCCCGCGCCGGGGGACCGTGGGGCGCGGGGCCGGTCCCCCCTCCCGCATTTACCCCCCTTGCGCTCCAGGGGCCCCCCACGGGAACGGTGGGATCGAGCATCTCCGGGGTGCGGGGTTTGCGCCCCAGAGCCCGCACTCCCCCCTCTCTCCCGGCCCCGCAGCCCTTCTCCATCCCTCTCCCGCTGCGTCCCTGCGCGCTGCCTCCTCCTCGCCCCCCTGGAAAAAGAAGCCCGGCGTGTACCCTTGAAATGTCAGACTCGTCAGACGTGTCAGCCTCGGCGTGGGCTGTGGCCTGATGTCCCCCCCGGTCCATTTTTTCCTGTAACTTTCTTCCTTTTCCCCCTTTCTCCATCCTTCTGGCCGTAAGAACAGCTCGTTGGGAAGGAACGAGCACGGGGAGTCATTGAGGGAAGCAGCGTTTATGCGGAAGGCAACAGCGAGGCTGCTTCTCGCAGCCTGCTGGCATAGACAAATAAATAAAACTAAGCAGAATCCGCAGAAGACTTGCACAAGTGTATTTTTAGAAATATTATTTGCTTCAGTGCAAGGGAAAAAAAAAAAGAGAAATCTATCTTTATTCACTTGCCCTACTTTTCTTCCTGGTGAGTTTCTGGTTGATTAATAGTGTAAATGATTGCTCAGCAATACACACTGTAGATGAGATTGGACTGGGGGACCCATCCAGCTTAAAAACAGACCTGGAGCTCATTTACCCTCGTAGGTGGAAGGTGTCTTGGGAGAAAGGTTGCTGAATCCAGTGGAGTTAATCCAGGAGAGCGGTGTCATTTGTGGGGGAGGGGGCTCTCTCCTTCTTCCCCGCCCTCTGAAAATCGTTCTTTTATTTTAATATTCCTTTTTTTAACATCTGTGTTGGGAAGAGTATTTGAACTAGGGTAAAATTTCTTTTTAAAGCTGTATCCACACACGCTTAGGTTTTTTTTGTTGTTGTTTTTTTTTGTGTTTTTTTCCCATGTTTGTGGCTTTTTAATAACAATGCACACCAGATACAGTCAGGGTTTTGTTTTCACTTTGGGAGGAAATGTATATTCCCTGCCTCCCCCGGAGACCCGCCGGCAGCGCCTGGGCTGTGAGCGGAGCTGTGCTGGCATTGTAGGGTAACAAGGGGACCTGAAATGAGGGGACTGACAGCAGGGTGGGGGTACAAAGCCGTGTCCCCCTGCCCAGCAGTGACCAGTCTGGCAGCACAGGGCTCCTGCCCCCTCTCAGGGGGAGAGACCTGCTCTGACGCTTTCCTGTAAATGATGAGGGATGGAGTAGTTTGCAGGCAAGACAAGAATAGGAGCTTAATTTGCCAAGGAATAGATCTTCTTCTAAACTAAGCTCTCCTAGCACTTAGAATAATTGTTAAAGGTCATAAATTCAGCAGATAGGGCACGAAGCGTGAATCATTCCATGGGCTCTGAATCAGAAATCAATAGTAAATTTGCTGCCTGAGCACAAAACATGGCAGGGAGGAGTAATTCCCCAAGCCTTGCAAAATTTTATTTGTTAAAAAAGAAGTGTCACATTGCTGAGGGTTTGCAGGTGAGTTTGGGTGGGGAGATGTTGCTCTTGTGCTGCCTTCGTGTTTGAAGGGGTGAGGGAGAGCAATGTGAAATGCTGGGAGCAGGTAGTGACTCGAAGATCTGGCGAAAGGGATGATGTGTTCCCCAGCAGAGGGGAAAGGAAACGCTCAGGCCACTTATCCCCAAGTTTCAGTCACTGAAATGTTCCAGGAGACTGGGGTTTATAAGCAATAAGCAAATATATGTAAGAAAGGTGGACCTTTGACTGCCAGTTTGCCCTGTCCTCTGCTTCAGCTTCCCTATCCCAAGGGAGGGAGGTGGATTTGCAGGACAATAGTGTGATGTTGAAGGCTGAGCATGGCACAAGCAGAACCTTGCACGCCATCATTCATTTCAGCTTGTCTCTCCCTGCTGGCTTACGGGGTGGGATTTGTAGGGCTGGGCTGAAAGGTGACATAGGAGGCGGCAGGAGCTCCTGTTTTTGCCACACTGGAGTTTATTTTGGCCACGCAGTCGGGCTCCACCACAGCAGTGCATCTGTTTGACGTGCTGGCGGCTGGGCCAGGAACAAAGCGCTGAATCCTGATTAAAATGCACGGCCTGGTGCATCGAGTAAGCTCACTTCAGGCTGGCTCCTGCCTCCTTCGTGACACGTTCCTATCCATCACTGTGCCCTGTGCTCACTGCCGTGGTACCCGGGTGTCCCTGTGTGGGTGCTGAGGGTGCCAGGAAAGGGCAGCGTAAAGCCCTCGGTGTCAGAGGGATTCTTAAAACAGAGATGTTCTGGTGGTGGTGCTGGTAATGAGTATTGTTAATGTTGCAGAAAACTGTAATTTTAAAGCGATGAGGCCATTGAACAGGTAGTGCTGCATATTATACTGACGGGGGATAAGATAAACTGCATTATAATGCTCTTTTGTATGGGCAAGGAGATATTTTTGCTAGTCCACTCAGCGTGTTTAATAGCTGGGTGACCTGGCAGTGTTATTAGCAGAATAATGATTAACATGGGGGTTCACACAGGCTGTTGACAGGCATGTTTGAGAAGCAGATTTTTGCAGGAAAAAATGGGAATGAGCTTGAGGAGGGATGCAGTGTGCCGTGCTCTCTGGTGCTAAGTGCACAGCTGATCCCAATAGGAGAGAGCAGAAAGATGGGGCTGGGTTTGGCTTTTTCCCCCCCCCCCCTTTTTTTTTTTTTTTTTAATGTCTCAGCAAATGCAAGAGCCTGTCATCTCTTGCTGAAGGCAGTGGCCTTGATCCTTCTCAAATATTCAGGTCAATAGCTTTTCCTCTGCTGCATCCATCTGCAGGGCCGGGCCTCTGGCTGATGTGCCAGCGGTGGCACTGGGCTCTTCTGCAGTAGCTGCCACAGCTGGATTCATCTGGGGTGCTTTGCAAGGTGTGTGTGTGAGGCTGTAGGAGCTCTCAGGAAGGAAAACCTTTCTCAGAGGGCTGATAACCCCCGGGTTGGCACTGGCTTGGGGCCAGCAACCCTCCTGCTCACAGTTGCTCCTCGTCTTCTGGGTGAGGGGCTCGTCCTGGGCATAGGTCACCCAGCTTACCTGGGATGTTTGGCTTGGCTGAGGGTTTCCTGCAGGGCTGGGAATTTTTTTTAAGAAAGGCCTTTTTGAGGAAGAAGTAATTGTTTTCTTCACGTACCTGAATGTTGATTTTGTTTTGAACTCATTAGTAAAACCCGAGCTTTTGTTATTTACTCCAGTGAAGTGCTGATTGTGCACTTTCTGGAAGCTGGATCCTAAAATCATTAGCTGTTTTGGAAAAGCCTGGCCTTTAATGCTCGGGCTTGGAGAGGAGACAGCACAGAATTAAGGAGCTGGTGGGTATTAGCTGTTGCTGGGAAGAATTAGATGAAACCCAAAAATGTCACTACTCTTCCTTTAGCTTTGCTTTGTATAGAAGTGAAGTTTGTGGCCGTTTGTTTGTGTTAGTTGGTCACTGTCAAGTGTAGATAAAAGCTGGCATGTTTAAAAACCCACAAAACTAAAACAAACATGCTGGCATTGTCCTGTTTCCAGAACTTTGTCAGTTTATGGCATATTTCAGCATCATTAAAGATTTAGAAGAGGCTTTAATGGGGGATAAGCACTGCAAGCCACCACTCAGGAGCATTATCCTGGCAGCATTATGTTAGTTTTCTTCTTCCAGCACCTTTTAAAAAAAGCTCTGAAGCTCAACAGAATTTGGGCAGCTTTTGTAAAGGTCACCTTCTTCCTAAATAGAAAGAGGAACAAATTTGACTAGAGATGACTTCTGGAGATTAAAAAAGACATGGAGAGCTTGTCTGTGCTGTGTTTTACATGATAGGCTACGATGCCAAATTTGGGACAGATCTTCAACAAATAAATATAAATAGCCACAATTGCTCAGGATAGACACTTTCAAGAGCCTTCCACCAGGGACTTATCTGTCCTCTTCCAGGGTCATTCAGTGCATGTGTAAGCTATGGACCATGACAGTGTCCACATACTTGGCGTATTTTTGAGCCTTTTAGGTTTTTAACCATAAAATCTCGGCAGCAGAATACTGGTCTCGGAACCATAGAACGATGGAATGGTTTAGGTTCAAAGGGACCTTAGAGCTCATCTAGTTCCAGCTCTCCTGCCATGGGCAGGGACACATTTCACTGGACCAGGTTGTTCCAAGCCCCATCCAACCTGGCCTTGAACACTCCCAGGGATGGGGCAGCCACAGCTTCTCAGGGTATTCTGCTGGCAGTGCCTTGCTACCATCTGAGTAAATAATTTATTCCTAACATCTAATCTGAATCTTTCCTCTTTTAGTTTAAATCATCCAGAGGCATGGCAGTGCCCAACGCTAAGCCTCTTTTCTGCACCTCGCTTCCATTCCTTGAGCCAGGAGTGCTGGTAGTGGTGCAAACATTTACTCTCTACACATGTGTGTTTATTGTTGGGTGTGCTTGTGAAAAGTTACAACAGAAACAGGCCTGTCTTCTGTCTAATCTCTCTGTAGGGTTGATTTTAGGTTTCTCCCTGTCTTTTGGAGTTGTGCACCCCAAATGCTTCTCTTCTGCAGTTTTCCATGAGTCCTTCAGCACTGGTGCTGTGGTTACTCTTCCTCTTCTTTGGAGCTCTTCCACAGTGCAAAAGGCTATGGTGTTTTTAAAGTCATGGAGAGTCTCTCTGTTCTCACTAGTGTTCCTCTGCTGGGGAGCCATAAAAAAATAACAATTTGGAGTGAATTTATAGCAAAGCATGTGCTTGAGCAGGCTGAAGATTGAGCGCAAGCACTTCGTTGAGGTAAGGTTTGAAACAACAAAGAGCATTTGATTGGTGTGCATGTTTAAAATAAAGGGTCTGATTTTTTAATCCACGCAAGAGGGAAGAGTTAGAGGAGGTTTTTAAATCCTTGCTGTGTGAAGGTAGTTTTTATCTGCCAGGTGCACAGATGTAGCGGTGCAGTTTGTGGGGGCGTGAGGGGGGAAGTGGTTTGCATTTGATCTGTATGTAAATCTCCACAAATGAATCATCCAGCTGTGAAAGAGGTGTCCTTGGAGGACATCATTCACGTGGGGCCAGGGCAGACAAAAGCTGCTGGTACCTCTTGGGCTTGGGCTCTGAGCTGCTTCTGCCAACCCTTGCCTGGCTCTTTCTGATGCACCCTTACCCTTTGCAAGGGTAATTACAGACACCAGTGGGAGTTCCCTGCCTCTGACCTGCAGACCAAGGACAGAGTATTGATCCCTGTCTCATTTCTTCATGCCTGAGACATAAAGGGGGGAGAATCCTGCTAGATTTCCCATGCTTCCCCCAGTGAAGAGCTACCACCAGGCAAAAGGGTGCGTGGTGTGGAGAAACAGCACCAGTAAAAGCTGCTGTACCTTGGGGTGGGGAGGATGTCCATTTTGGCACTAGCTGCTCTGCAGGTGCTCTGCTCACCTGTAGGAAGTGTAGAGCTTCCATCACATGAGGCTCCCATTTGCTGATGCTCAGGTGCCTTCTTCGTTACTTTTCACGCAGCCATTAAAATAGACTGCAGGTTGAAAGCCATCAGTCTAAGTCATTGGTAGTTCCATTAAGTGGGAGGTGGCATTTCCTAGTTATAAGGCCAGTGGGTTTAATTTCCTTCTCTCCAGTCCCTTCCTCCTGTCCTGTTTTTTTCACTTTGAACTGTGAGTGCTCATTGCCACTGACAGGCTGTCTGCTCAGGGCTCAGGAAAACAATCCATGTAAGTGAGATTTGATGTTTTCCGTGTAAATCGTTTATGATTTCTAAAGGAGGACTGTCTGAGGAGCATGGTCCTTGGGAAATGGATACTCCCCCTCTCTCTGCACTCCTCCTCCATGGCTGTTTCTAGATTAGAGCCCTGCAAGGGGCCAAACATCCCCTTCATGCAGTGGGATGAGAATGCTCAGCAAGTTGGGCCCCAGCCCTGGGGAGCTCCTGCAATGGGTCATTAGTGAAAGGAGAGGAAAAGCCACCAAGGTTGGAAAACACTGATAAGAAATCGAGTTGGCACTCTCTGCACGCCTGATTTTATTTTGTAATGGCAAATCCGAAAACCTTCTTTCCCTTTGATCAGAATGTTGCTTTTCCGTGTTAATTTGCTGCTGCGCTTGGCAGGAGTTCAAGGTTGTGTGTTGGTAGTAGATGATGGATGGTGGTAATCAGATGGGCAGCATTAGAGTATCCAGATTGGATACCAGCACCTCCTCCTCCCATCCGAGGTGAGCAAGCAGCGCTTGCTGCCCCGTGCTCAGGTGCTGAGCTACCCCGCGCAGCAAAAAGTGAGCTCTTTGCTCTGCTGCTGCAGGGAACCAGCTCTGCTCTGCCACGGGAACCCTGTCAGATATTAACAGCTTTGTGCAAACACCACCCTCCCGTCAGCGAGCGAGGCCTGAGCGGGTGACACGGTCCCATCCTTCCCACGGATGCGCTCAGGCTGAAAACAGCCACGGCCTCTGGCGAGCGCAGGCGCCGCTCGGTTTGTGCAGCTGCTGCGAGCAGTGAGTTGCTCTTCTGAGTAAAGCCTTAGCAGTGGCAGTGGAACATCCTCTCGGTTTTCAGCGCTGCTGCTGCTGCTGCAGCGAGGGTGGGTGTTTCTCTTCACGTGAGCGCACGTATGGTTTTCAGCTTCACGGCGCTCGGAGCCTTTTGTTACAGCTTCTGCTTGGTCCCTGCAAGCAGTGGCATTTTGGGGTGCAAAATGTGGTGCTTTTTAGTGGTGCTTTTAGAACAGTTCGTTGTTCTGCAAGCAGCACTCTGCAAAAGCCAGGAATTTTGCCTCGAATGCATATTCCTTTATAAACTAATAAAAAAAAAGAAAAAAATTTAGGTGGCTGACAGTTTCCCCGCACTTCCTTTTAAAAATTCCCTTCTCTCCTAATTTTGAAACTCAGCAGGAAAAAGCCTGCTGCCAGCTGAGTCATGTGTTTAGTGCATGACAGAAGTGACTGTTTGGGACCATGCCCTTAATCTGCTGGATGGTGACTGTAGGGTGCATTGGAGGTGGTAGAGCCTTTGCTGAGGAAAAGATCGCACAGCTTGAATCTAATAAAATGTGTCTAATAACCTCTGTAGCATGCTATAGAAATACAGGAGATCAAAGCTTCAGAGGCATTTATTTTCATAATTTGTGGGTCAGATCCTCACAGGACTAATTGGTTGCTGTTTGATGTCCAGGCAACAATAGAAATCTCTCTGTAAATCAGAATATATTTGCCTCTTCCTTTCTCTTTCATACACAAGCATAAAAGCTTAGTGTGATTTTGAGATAAACTGGCAAAAGTGAAGGTACAGATCTCCTCCCTCACTGCCATCTTTCTTAGATGTGTTAAGAAGGTGGTGAGGCACTGGAACAGATTGCCCAGAGAAATGGTGAAGGACCCATCCCTGGAAGTGTTCAGGGCCAGCCTGGATAGGGTTTGAGCAACCTGGTCTAATGGGTGGCACCCCTGCCCATGGTAAGGGATGAACTTAAAGGTCCCTTCCAGCCTATACCATTCTGTGGTTCTTTTACCCTGAGGGCCATATAGCTGACATAGTGACCAAAAAAAAATGTGTTTACCTGATAGCTGTTCATTGTTCTAATTCATGTTGGTGCTCCAGCAACACTAAGCCTGATGGCTGTTGCCTAACTGCTTCTGCTCCCCAAAACATGATCCAGGATGAAAACAGAGAATGAGCTTTGCTGGTGCAGCTCAGTGAATCTCCCCAGTTGTGGGTCATTAGTCATGGTACTCATGGGGTATCTCAGCACTGTGGGTGGTCACCCCCAAAACACAGCAAGTCAGATGTTGCTGTGGGCTTTGTGGGACACTTACAGAGTTATTTTATATATATATATATATATATATATATATATATATTTACACACATATATAAATGTGTACAAAAATAGGCATGGACCTAACTGTTCCCTCTTGAGTGGAGTAGGACAGCATGGTGTAGCTATGAATGTCACAGCCTGTGTCCCTGGCACATAGACCTCCTTCAAAACACAGGCCAGAGTTCTCCAAGCTACTCCCTTTGATGGGAGATGCCAAAATAGCCACGGACCTGTTACTGCACATGCAGTGTGGCTGGAAGGGGAGAGGTAGTGCCCTTAAACTTGTGGGGTTTGTATTTTGCCCTCCCACTGAATACTCAGAGTAGGTGTTTGGGGTGAGGGGGCTTTTCTAGGGCGCCTGCAGATGCCACCATTTTGGGAGGGAAGAAAGATGGGTGTGCCAGGAAGCTGTTCTTGGAGAAAAACCAGTGGCCAAAGCAACAGAATGAAAAGGACTTTAAATGTGTTTTCTGGCCATGCAGACAGGCTGTCTTCAGTGCAATAAATCTTCAGCCTTTATGTATTGATTAGCTTCAGTAAATAGTGTGATGAGTCTGCTCTTCCCATTGCTATTCTGTGGGGATCGGTGTGTTAGTGTGGCTGAAGAGGCTGTAATAGCTAAATGGGATTCCAGTAGTGAGAACAGTTTACAAATGCTCTCCAAAGTGATCCTCGCAGCCAGTGTGACTGTGTTTGACTGCTGCAAATGTAAACAGAGTGCTCCACTGGTGACCAGCCTGGTAATGGCTGTGTTTTCTAATGGGCAAAACCATGTTCCCCGAGCCAAGTGTGCTGCAGTGACCGTGCCCTGCCCTGGCAAGGATGCTGCTGTCTGTTCTGGTTCACTGGCTGGGGGGCTGTGATGGGTATGATGAGCTTGGTGTTGTGTGTGGGGTGAGAGAAGGGAACAGGAGTGGAGAGGAGAAGCTGAAGTCCTGTTGAAATGTGGGGCTGCTTGGCTAGAAAATGGAAAATGCCCCTCTTTATACCAGCCCTGTTCGTGGCATGTGATAATTTCTTCAATATTCATGTGATGCTGGGCATAGTTCAGAGCGATTTTGCTTGTTGAGCTTTGCCCCTGCTCGTGGAGGCAGCGATGTGTCAGCCTGAAGGTGGTTGTGTTTGAGCTCTGGGCAAGCCCCGGATCCTTGAGCAATTGCTACAATAAAGCATGAAGAGGGCAGGGACGGCAGCTCATTGTCCCTGTGGAGCAGCAGTGGGAGGAGGGATGGATGGGCAGCTCCTTTAGCCATTAGGTGCCATAACTGGAAGCCCATCCAGGACAACTCCCATTGGCATACTCACATCTTGTGACTGCCTCTAACTACACCGTGGTGGAAGAGCTCTTCCAGAGGGGGTTTGGACCATGAGCTGAAATCCCAGGTTGCTCTGGAGACAGTGGAAGGAAAGATGGGATGGAACAGATGTAAAATTAGCATAACAATAGACCTTTAATTCAACTTGAAGGAAATAATTGAAAAGTAGTTGTCACTTAGGATTGTGACCTCTGCCAAGATGACTCACGCTTGCAGTATAATATGAGTCACTTGTTAGTGATGACCTGGTAAGGAGAAAGTGCTAAATCCTTGTAACTTCTTCACGGTGTGCTGTAAAGGCCAGGGTGAAGAAGGGTGTTCAGGGTATTATTGCCTAAAAGCAGCTGATACTTATAGAGCACTGAAGCACCTTTACTTGGCTCTGGGGGACTCCATCATGAAAAGGCCAAGGCTCTGAGCAAAAATGCTGCTGCTTCTTTGGCCTTGGCTTAAAAGAGCCACACAACACTGCGTACCTCTCCTCCCCAGCCTGCTGCCTTGACGTGATGTTGCCCAAGGGTGGGGACCCTGATAGCTCTCCTTCCTGCCAGATGGCTCAGCTGGATGGAGGGCGAGTGGCAAGTGCCTGCTGGTGGGAGGGAGGTGGGTGGGTGCTCAGCTGTGCAGTGGGCATGGAAAACCATGGCCACCTCTGCAAAGGCTGTGGTGTCAGCACGGGCAGGGAGGTCTTTAGGGCAGCCTGGCTGATGGCAGAGCAGGAAGGTAGGAACAGGATCCTCTGTGGGAAGGTCCGTGGGGTACCAATGATAAGGAGCCCTGAGCTGGAGACTTACAGTTAGGAGTCTGGGGCCTGGGGGTGGGAGGTGAAGAGCTGCAGTCTGTGGCTGTGTCAGCCCCTGCAGCAGGGGTTTGCCAGGCACTGTCCCTCCATGAGCTCCTCTGACGTCTGCCAAGTGGGTGCAGGACGAGAAGTTTCTTTATGGCCTTAAGGAACCAGTGGTGCTCCTGCAGCAATTAGCTCGAGGACTCACTAGTTAATCATCTACTACCTGTCTTAAATGCTTCCTCTTACTGAACTAGTGCTTTCCCTCAATAAATGAGATTTCACAATCCACAGAAGAAAGTGAGAGCTGGTGTGAAGGTGCTTGTGATCGGGGAGGGAGCTCACCAAGAAGTGACTGGCTCCTGGGCTCAGCCTGGGGCTTGGTGCCCTTTCACATAGCAGAGGGGCACCTTGCTCGTGGGGAAGGCTTTCTCACTTGTCAAAAGCCTGATGATTTTGTCTGTGGTCATGAAATCCTCTGAAGTACTGATGCAAGAAATTAACTTGAGAGAGGAGTATTTTTCCCTAGATCTCATAATTGTAGAGAAGCGTGGAAAAAGGCTGTCCTTAAAGTTCATGATCTCAAAGGCAAATAACTTCAAGTAGTTTATTGAAAATTCAGAAAAAAAAAAAAAGGGGGGGGATTAATATGTGAGGCCTTGCCTTCTTCTTCCCTGAGTGATGCACCACAACAGCCGGAGACCTCCAGGCTGCTTCTGCCACACTTCCATTTTCTGGGTGAGGAGCTGCCTACCTGCACCGTCCCTCACCTCTGCCACCTGTTCCAAGGTGTCTCTTGCCCTCTGGACTTTGCCTGTTGGCAGTCCAGACAGGACTGACAGATCCCACTGCCTTATGCAGCACCAGAGTGGGCACGAGGAGGCAGGAGGGTGGTGGTGAGGGGCTGTGGAGGAAGGTTGAGGATTGAGGAGACGAGAAGGGATGGACCTGAAGGACAGATATTCCTGTCAAGGCAGTCTGAAGCAACTAAAGGACACTGAATGTATGAGTGGTTGCACTGCAGAAAATTGATGTGGAGTTAGGAATAGCTCTCTGAGGGTCAGAGGAACATCACTTCCTGAAGAGAAACTGCCAGTGCAGTGGGACACAGATCTTGAACACATTCTCATTTTGTCTTGCTTGTTTGAGAATTATCATCCTATTGTTTAGCAAGTTCCCACTTTAGCCCAGTGGTCCTGCTGCTGAGTTGGCAGCTCCTGGTAGCCCTCTCTCCTCATGCCTGTGGCCATCCTTGTCAGCTTCAGCACCAGAGGGGACCCACAGTAGGGAGGGATTTTGCTCTTTGATAAAGCAAACCAGAGCTGTTGGTTTTCACTGAGCAGCTGGATCCCACCTGGGTTGGGTGGAGTGAAAGCATGACAGGTTTGAATAGGCAAAGGCTTTGTCATGTGACTGAAAGGGAGGGACGCCTTGCAGGTGGATGGGCTGCACCGCTGAAAAAACGGAGCACTGTGGTTGACAGGGGAGAAGGGGCATAAGTTCAGAGCTGAGGTTGCTTTCCCAAGGCCCTTTCACAATAAGTCGTGGGTTTGCTTTTGCTGGTTGACGTGACCTCTCCTGTGCTGTGGTGTAAAGCAAAGCGCCTGCACGGAGCAAACGTCCTCGAGAGAAGATGCAAAAGCTCTGCTCATTATCAGAAACGAGTAAAACTGCTCCAAGCTAATATGGCTGCCTAAAAATAGAAGTGGTGTTAGGGGGAGGGACTGTCTTCTGTGCTCATTTGCCCTTGATTTTCATGACATTTTGCTGCTCCATATTATGTGTCTTGTAGGGGAGGTGGCGTGTCCTGGTCACACTGGAGTAATTCTCAAGAGCATGTGCTTGTGTCAAAAACCATCAGGGAGGAAGACTGAGGAACTTGTTGGGGGTTCAGCAGTTAACTCACAGAATGCAGTTATTCAGGTTTATTCCCTCGCTCTGCTCCTCACAGGGTCGCAGTCTGTCCCTTGCTGTGAGCTTGAAGCCTCCCCTGGGGTAGGTCTGAAAAAGGGACGTGACTGGCAGTGAGGCTGTGGGGTGGGATGGATCCCTGGTGCTGCAAGGAGGTGGGAGCAGAGGGCATCCATTGTGTCTGCACCTCCTCAGAGAGGACAATCATACTACAGTTGAAGGTTGCAGCATCTACCAAGCTTTGGAAAACCAGCCTTAGCAGTTAAGGAGAAAAAAAGGAAAGAAAAAAAAAAAAACTTATGAGACTTAATTACTGTGTTATTGTTCTTCAGTATTTAAAACCCAAGTTTCATAACTGCCTTGTGATATCAGCATTCATATTCTTTGTCAGTATTATGCAAGCAGCTCACCTTGTGATCATGAAGTACCGAAATGTGCTTTCTAATGCTCACCCTCATTTCTCAATAAGTCCATAAAACCTCTTCTGCTTTCTATTAGTTATGGAACAATAGGACATTTTTGCTTAAAAAGACTGAGCCCTTTTTATTTTTTATTCAAGTTCTTGAGCCAGCTGCTGCTCTGAGATCTTTCTGTTCCATGTGGCTTGACCAGGGTGGACACTGCATTGTCTTTTGCCACTTGGGAGGAAGCAGGAAGTTTGTGGATGTATCTTAGGGGCAAAGGTCTTGCTGGACTGGAGCAGTCCCAGCTGGTTGCTGGCACTGGTGTGGTTGATGTGATCTGCCTTCAAGGTTAACTGAGGCAACTGGGAAAGATGGGAACAGGCCCAATGGGGTAATTCTACATCCTCCCCAACAGAGCTGAAATCTTGGCTTACTTGTTGATATTCAGTTGTTTTCCATCTGGGAGTTTCTGTTTAACACCAGAAAAGCCCTTTCTGTACCCCAGCAGGAGCTGAGTTGTAAGGAAGACCCTGGGAGTGAGGCTCTGGTCTTACCTGTGGGCATATCCATGCTGGGTCTGGATTTTCCTCACTTCCTCATCCAGATTTTGCTGGACAGTAAGAGCAGACTTCTAGTTTTTCTTCTGATCAGTCTGGTTCTGCCGCTCATTGGCATCCAGAGCAAGGGTTATCCTTGGGAGGGTTATCCTGTTCTGTGGCAGGGTTGCCTGTGGGGTATTTCTGCAGGTGACTGACCAGAGGTGGTGGGGGTCTCTCAGTACTTCACTGGAAAAATCTCACATGATCTCCTTGACTTATGGAGAGAGGGAATTTAATCTTTCCTCTGAGTTTTCTCAAGAAAAAGGAAATTGCTGGGGTTTCCCTTCCCAGTAGAGGGTAAGGATTCAAATGTTTCAGATGTGGAGTGCAGTGTGCTCAGTCTGCTGAGCACTGAAGAGGATGTGTCTTCAGGCTCCCTGGCCAGTGCTGCTTCTCCACTCCTTCAGACTTTGCTTTACATCCACATCCGGAGATTGGTAACTCTTTTCACATGCTAATGAGGACTTTGTAGATAAGATCCCCTGTGAGGAAAGGAGCTCTAGGAGAGTCTCATAGCAGAGGAAATCAAGGTGAGGAGGGGTCGAGCATCTTCCCTAGATTCTCTCGCAAGCCATGAAACTCTGGCAGAGTTGAGAGTAGAAATCAAACCCTTTGGCCTCTCATCCTGTGCTGTAGCCATTAAACTGTGCTCTCCTAAGATTAGATAACCTGTGGTTTTATTGTCTGCAAGGCTTGATGAGCGAATTCCTTTGGATAAATGCTTTTCTTGTATACTTGCCAACACAGTGATGTTTGGGACGTGAGGGAAGGGAAATAACTTGCAGGCGTCAATTTTCAGGAGATGAATCAGATGGAGAGATAATACCCACTAGGTTAGAGCTCTTGGGAAGACTCAGTTTTGAGGATCACATCCTGTGCCTCTGGTTTAGACTAAGTGATATGGGGAACCCAAGGTGCAACTGTGCTGCCAGCAGCTTGCCGTGAGTCTGAATATTACTGAACAGTCTGGATCTCTGGCAGGGGTGAGATGGAGCACTGGAGTTTGTTTGGGCCTCGGGATAGATGCTGAAGGGATTGTAGTATCGTGGTAGTCGGTGTTGCCCCAAACAAAAAGTCCATCCTGACTTTAGAGCACTTTGAGTCTGGGGAAACTGATAGCTGAAATGGTGTCCCTGGGTAGAGAATTACTCCTTTTGGATACATCAGATCTTCAGAGGAGGGAAGAATTGCAAAAGACTCGTGGTTTTGCAGTAATTTATCTTCCTTGCTGTAGCCTGGGGCTGTGAGGTGGATTGGAGCTCAGCTGGGCATGCACTGCAGTCAGCTTATACTAAAACTGCAGCAAGCTGTCCTCCCTTCTGACCAGCAGAGATGGTGATGGGCCAGCTGGGTCTGCTAGGTGGGATGAGGTGATGCTCTCTGAGGATTTAGGGTGGCCTGGCAGAGTTTGTTGTACTGGTTTTTTTTTTATATTCTGAGACAGTGTGTTGTTGCTGGAACATGTGGATTTGATTCCTGGTTGTCAGCACCCTTATCTGCTTTTCTAGCCATTAGCTCTCTGTCTTGCCCACGTGGGAAGCTGTAAGTTGCTTCATCTGATAAGGATTTTCTTATCAGTTCTGATGTTTATTGTGTAGAATTGAAATTATTCTAGGACCTATAAAAAAGGGGAGGGAGCCTGGGAATTACAGCTGGACAGCTGTGTGCTTCTTCCCCGCACAGACATGCGAGATGTCAACAGAAAGCATGAATATCTCCATGTATCAATTTGGAGCTGAGTTCTTGGTCGTGTAACGTGTCTAGAGAGAAACATATGTCCTGAGATTTTGTTTCCTTCCCTACTTTGTGCAGCATCATCAAAACACCCCTTTTGCCCTTTTAAACTCATCAGCCTGCTTGTGAAATATTCCGAAAAAGCTTGGGCTGAGTTTTGCATCACTGTCAGTGGGTTGAATCCTTTTGGAGTGGCTTTGATCTTGCTTACTCCGTGCTGAGTAATTTACACTCCTCTCACATGAGCAGCAGCTTCAATGGATGTGCCGCCCTCTGAGAGTCTGGCCCTTGCAGGCTCCCTCAGTTTCTCCTAATCGTAAGCATTTAAATGGTATTAAAGCTGCTTATTCGAGTCTTGTGCTTTTTTAGAGTCATTAACACCTCTGCAAAGAAAGTGTAAAACTCCAGTAAAGTCAGCTGGTGGCACTTTGCAATGGTTTGAATGGTTACCCAGTGAAGGGCTGGGTTGCCTGAGCTGGAAGGGGGTGTTTTCACCTTGAATGTTGACTTGTGAATCAACAGTGCCACAGTGGTCTGATCTTCCTTGTGCCCACAGAGAGGTCACACTCCTGCTGTGGTCTGCTGAGCCAGTTGAGCTCTGCACTGATTAACAAGAAATTATCATGACTAACGTTAGGCTGGTAGAAAAACTAATAGGGGTGAATAATAGCACAAGATACATGGAAATCAACGTTTTTCTCCTTGGAGGCTGCAGATGTAATCCACTTAATATTCTGTGGAACACAAGATTAATATTCTTCAGCATAATATATGTGAGGGCTTTTCTTTTTAGTTTGCTGGCAGAGGCATTGCTGCGTTGCTAAAGCTGAGGGCAGGGGATTAGGAGGGGGGCAGGATGCTGACCCAACTTCCAGAGGATTCAGAAACAGCACAATCTGGCTAGAGGAGATTAAACTTCTCCCTCTCTGGCAGGACTTTCTGCAAGAAGTGTGGCTGGACTGGGTATGTCCCCCTGTTGAAATCTGGTAGGGTGTCTTTTCCAGCTCTCTGGATGTGTAAAGTATTGGGGAATAGATCTGATTTCCTTGGGCTGTGTGGGGTGACTCTGCTGGTGGGCTCCCAGTGCAAAGCCAGCATCTGCAACATGTGGAAACCAGCTCCAGCCTTGCACTTGTCCTCCTTCCCAGCATACCTCTGCCATGATTTAAACTCATGGAACTGCTGAGCTTGGTAGAGGTTGCTTTAAAATAATAATGAAGCGATGCTCCTGCTCTTTTTCTTTCACAGGATGGAAAGAATGCAGTGACTTGCCAAGCTTAAAGAGGAGTAGATACAGCAGAAATAAATAAATCAAGCCCATTTATTTTAAGTTGATTAATCTGATATGTTCGTAGTTTTCTAAAATAAAATCTAGCCCCAGAGAGTTTAGCAAATCAAATAACAATAACGGCAATTAATTTAGAAGCTGTTACTAATGTTTCCCATCCCCTTTTCACATCCCTACACCCGCATGATTAATCTCACAGTTTATGACTGCAGGCCAAATCCCGTGTGGGGATGTGCAGTGTCTCCCTGGGGCTCAATAAGGTGGACCTGAAGAGCTGACCCCATTCCTGAGTACGGGGAAGGATTGTGGGCAGGGGTGAGATGGGTGGTTGGTGGATGCTGGGGCTCCCGGGGTACCCTGTGCCTGCAGGAGGGCTTGGAATGCTGCTGGGTGGGATTCCTCAGCTGAAAATCCAAATATTATGGACTTTCCTGCCTGGTTTATTTTCCTGTTCTGTACTGGCCTTCAGCATGCTGGTCCCTGTGGTCCTACAGGGCTTGCTCAGCTGCTGTGCGTGTGTTACCTTCACGTTTCCAGCCTGCTCCTGTGAGCTAATAAAAACCCCTGGAGCTCTGCAAAGAGTCAGATAATGTCATGGCTGGCTCCAGGGACCAGAGCAAGCAGAGAGCTCCCAAGGCAGGGAGGTACCATGGGGCTGTAATTTGACAGGGAACACAGCTGATTCCGGAAAGCGAAAGGTGGTGGTTGGATTTATGGGACATTGTGGTGACCTGCAAAGCAAAACCAGCGTAATTTCCTGGGATGTCTGTGTGGAAAAGGTCCCTCTGCTTTGTCTTACCCAAAGTGCCATTGTAATGCATATATCAAAAGAACTAAATTAAATAATTCTTGTCCCCCCCTTCTGTGTTTAGTAATTTGGGGCATTGGGAGTTGAATTAAAAAGCATCTCCCTGAATTTACAAAGATGTTTCACAGTGTAAGAAGCCACCAAGAAATACAGAAGTCTCGCTATGGGAAATACTTTACGCCCTGGCAAAAAATTCTTGCAAATCATTTCAGCAACTGTGGATAGTCCCTGACTTCCAGGCTGGTTTTTTGGCATGCATCAGGCAGGAGCTTTCTTTTTTTGCTGTGGGACCTTGTTTTCCACCCAGTTTGAGTGTCTGTCAAGACCAAACCTTCAGACTCCCTGCTGGGTCTGGCATTGCTGGAGACAGTCTGTGAAATGCAGGCAAAAAGGTGAGAAGCCTTCCATCGACTTCCCCACAGCTTGTTAACTGTTGGGTGAGAAAGGTATTTCTAGATAAGGAACGTGCAAATTAACATCTTTTTGATATTCTTTTAAATAATTTTGCAGCTTTGTCAAGACAGTTCAGTGTAAGAATGAGTTTATGTTGGCATGCTTGTGGATTTTGGGTTTTTTACAGCCTCTCTTGAAGAGTTCTGCTCAGTAGTTTGAAGTGATTTGGTCCCCACATTGTCCTTTCTTGAAACTATTGCTGCTGGACAGTTATCTGATCCTCTCCTGCTAACCAGACCTTGTAGAGCCAAGCATGAGGAGCTGATGACAA
The DNA here is from genome assembly GCA_038380795.1 of Pyrocephalus nanus. Taxonomy (NCBI): domain Eukaryota; kingdom Metazoa; phylum Chordata; class Aves; order Passeriformes; family Tyrannidae; genus Pyrocephalus; species Pyrocephalus nanus. The sequence continues at coordinate 4,499,260 of CM076270.1, read as the reverse complement.
GTGACAAGGCTAGGGGTAAACTCTTCAAAAAGCACCAAACCAGGAGAGAACTCCATCTCCAGATGATCTGTGAGAATTGGGCTGATGTGAGAAACGTGACTGAATCCAGTAGGGAGGTGTTGTTTCTCCAGACATGTATATAGGAACAAGAAAATATTAAAAAGTAGTGGCAGCTGGTTTAAACTGGGATGTAGGGATTTCTGATGGGGAAGGCTTTCCACCAGTCATCTCTCTCAAGGCCCACCTGTAACTCCTCTGTTCAGGTGGTGTGCAGGGTTTCCAGCAGCTCCTCGAGACCAAGTCCTCCCAAGTGCAGTGTCTTTGGCTGCAGTGCTCATCTGCTGCAGGGTGAACAGGAATGGTCACAGCTCTGGCCCAGATGCCTTCTCAGATCTCCCTTGGCTTTGAGTCTCCCTGAGGCTCCTTGGAATGCCTTGCCTGCATGCCCAGCCTGTGTGTTGGTTGTTGCACAGATCCCTGCTGTTGAAGGCTGTAGCCTTTGGGTTGTTGGTGTCACAATGACACAATGCTTTAATCCCTGATAACTTTTTCTGGTCAGCTCAGCAACCATAACTTAAAAACAGACATAGAGGTACAAAACCATCCTAGTTTTAAAAAGCAAAGGGTTTTAAGATTGCTTTTCTCTTCTTTTTTTTTTTTTTTTTTTTTCCTCCAAAATGCACCTGGGAGTGAGATGTTCTCCCATTTTAAAGGCATCCCTCTGGCCACAACTCTCACTGCAAGGAGGGAGCAAGGCTGTCATTTCTTGACAAAGGCAATCCCAGATGTCTGACCCCAGCAGCCTCCTGTGAGCGCTGCAGAAGCCGGGGTGTCCAGTCTGCAGTGACTCGGAAAGGTGCAGCCTGGCTTCTGGGCTGTCACCCCTGCAGACATCCACAGACAGAGCCACAGGCATGACCTGCACTTGGAGGCTGAATGTTTGCCTGTGTTTGAGAGGGCTCCTTCTGCTTGGCAGCAGCCCTGCTTTACACAGGGTGTCTCTAGGAGTGGGATGTTAAGAGGCCACAGTTCCCAAAACAGCTGCCTTGGTAAGTAATTAAACCATCTCCTTCGAGACTCCATAAACCTTTGACAGCATTTAGTAGTAGGGTAACAATTTCATCTTGACACGAGCATTTGCTGGCCGAGGTTGAAACTCTTTATTTCTCAGAGGGATGAGATCTAAACATTTAGAAATAATATCTTATTGGTCTGAAACGGCAGATAAGTGACTTCCAGCGAGGAGAGCGTCCAGCTGCTGTGCTCTAATTGATGTCTGCATCCCAAGAAGCGTGGCACAATGCTGGTAGTGACTTTAGATCTTCTGGGGACTATAGATGTGATTTATAATTGGCACTGTAGCTTTTTAGAGACGCTGAGCTTAGCCAAGCCTTTTATATATCGTCCCGTTGAAGCTGCGTGCTTGAATTAGGCATATGTTGAAGTGGCTGATTGTGCTGAGGCTGCATTCATCTAACATGGCATTGAAAACCTCGGGGTTCACTTGGCAGTAGGGCTTTTGCTGATGCTTCTGGACTGATTGACTTCTGACTCTTCTGGATGAACAGTCTTCTGTGAACTGGAAGGAGGGCTTGTCATACAACCGCAAACAATTCGTGGAGTCTGTCCTGGGGATCTGTGGAATGTGCTGTAGAGCTCTAAAAAATGAGAGAGGATTGTCCTATTTGGAGGGAGAATAACTTCAAATGAAGGATAAGTGCAATTGTGCTGTCTTAAGGGTTATTGAACATCTCAGCATTTTCTTAGTGTGGTGAGACTCAGGGAGTCCAGTTGTTGATCTTCAGTAGCTTTAAGTCAAGACTCATTGTCCCTTCCTCGAATGACATCAGGATGAGTTGGAGTCACCGTGTTGCTAGCGATGCTTCTGAAGGAATGGGGAGTAGGGTTAGACCCTTCTTGCCTTGATGAATTTGTGCAGCTTGTGGATAGCTTTTTTTTGGACTGGGCTGCTCCAGTGTGCAGTGGTGGGGGAAAGGTTAGCTTTAGATGTCATTGTTGTCCTCTCCTGGTATTGCTACTGCACCTTGGGCTGTGGGACCCCACCTTCTGCAGTGGTGCAAATGCATCACTTTGGTTTGAAAAAAAAAGCCAGGTCTGTATGTTATTGGCCTGGAGCTCCCATGTTTCGTTTTTGTGGAGAGGGTACAGAATGGCTGCTTTTTCTTTTGACATACTAGGAAGCAGAAACTAGGTCAGAAGAACTCTAATTTTGTATGTGCAAGTGTGAGTCTGTGAGCAGGAAATCTGGAATAGTCAATTTAATGTAGCTTTAATGGCTTTGCCTCAATAGGACCAAGTGGGACTGGACTGCAAATGTGCATGGGGGATTTTTTACTTTTTTTTTTCTCTCAGCACTGGTGTTGGCTATTCCTTTGCTGGCTGGGGGCTACAAATCCACACTTATATCCTAAATTGAACAGGTAATAGTTGAAGAAATAATCCAGCTTTATTGACTGAAAAGCCCAGTGTGGTGATTAGTTCTTATTTAATTTTGCTGCTGCCAACTATTGGCAGGTCTTAATATTCTGGAAAGGAAAGAGACTCACATGTGGTGACTAGAGCTTTACTGCAGTGAGAAGCTGGGGAGAGGAGTGCTGGAAGCCTGCAAAAGTGGATTTATGGTTTAGAAAGGGGAGGTGGACAGAGGACAAAAGTGGCTCTTGGTAGGGCCTAGAGGAACAGCTCCTGGTGAGATGCTGGAGAGGAGAGGTTCAGACAGATTTATAAACAGGCTTCTCTCAGCTGTCAAGGGGGGGGATTTTTCTTCTGCTAACAACTTAGCCTTGACAACAGTTTTTCTTACGCTGTGTAGTAATGCTGTTTCTTGACTAACATCTTCGTTTGAGTTACGGAGCTGGGTGTTTGGGGGTGAGGGAGGACAAACTGCTTCTTCAAAATGAAAACAAAGCCCTCGGGGAGTTCATTATTACTCTTCCAAGTAGAGCAGCTTGTATTGCTTGAGTAGGCAGGAGGTGCAGTGGTAGATGCCATTGATGATAGCTTGTCTTGTGAGTCTCTGCATGGGTGGGTGAAGGAGGGGAAGGTACCAAAGCTAGGAGAAGATTAAGCAATCCCTGTGAGGGCTGAATAACATCCATGGTTCTGTTCTGTTGCTTGACTTATATCTCAAATCTATCTCAAGAATACCTGTGCAGCCTATTAAGATTTTTGGTACTGCTTTAACTAATGAATGGACTTAGGGCTGTACCTGTGTGATTGAAGCTCAGAAAGGTAATGCCTGCAGCCTCTTTTTTGTGAAGTTTCAAGTTAAAACTCCATCAGTATTTTTTGCCTTGGCCTCTGCCTTCCTGCTTTGCTTGCTGTTGTCTGCAGCTGTATTAGCAATCCTCTCCTGGCTTGTGCAGTCCATCTTCATATTACTCACAGGACTGTTAACTAGAAGTGCCTTGGAGATGGAGGCGGCCTTTTGATTACTAAAAAGCAGCTGCGTCTTCAAGTACTCTTCAAACCCCTCTGTTTTTCTCTGAACTGCATGTCATTTGGGGTAACTTCCCCAAGGTGATCTGGGCCTTGTTTTGTCAAATCATAAAGTGCTTCAATTCCTTCTCTAGAAACCAGTGCAGAAAGTGTGGCAGAGTGAGTGAGTGGATGTGCCTTCAGAAGGGATAGCAGTTGACTTTGTAGAGCTTGAGGTTACTCAGGTCCCAACACTTGGGAGGTGCAAGGGCTGTCTACAGAGCTTCTGACTTGGCTAATGTGAAGGATGGCTGGCTTCAAAGAGCCAGCTTGGGCATCTGGCCTTGGGGAATTAAAGTCTGGGCAGGTGTATAGTATGGGAACTAAAGGCTTTATCCTTATACATGTTCCTTGTGGTGGTTTTACATAATCAGAAGTACGTTGCCCTGATGACAGTTTTACATATCAGACTGTACTGCTGAAGGGCTTTTCTGTCTCTGCTGCATTCCTCACAAAGCCTTCCTCATGCTCTGAATTAATGATCTTCTGCTCCTGGCTGGAGCTTGCTGGGATTGGAAGACTCTTCTCCAGGCAGTTGGCGACTTAACCACTTGGGTTGAGGGTGCTGCCGTGCTGAGCTCTGTGATGCTGGGTGGGATTACGGCTCTCCTGGGCTGTCTGTGTGCCACGGCCTTGTCGTTAATTTAAAAGAGCCAACTGTTTGGGAAGAATGACTCTTTGGTCCTTTTGGCCAGGACTTCTCTAGGCAGAGGCACCTGCAGACAGACAGAGGCCTCATGTTGGGGGTGGTGAGTAAACAGCTTTGGAAGCCTGCCTTGGTTCTTGTGGGTGCCTCATCAGTTTAATGGGAGCTCCCGTTGAGGCCGTTTTATTACGGAGCTGTAAGGCAGAGGCTCATAAAATCCTGATATTTGGGAGCATTAGTGGCACAGACTTTGTTCTCTGTGGAGATTAAAAAAACTCTCCTAGTGCCATGGATTTGCTTTAGCTGACAAGTGCCTGGGGACACTCCTCTGTTACTGACCCGTAACTGAGCTCTGCCTCCAGTTACACAGCCCGTTTCCTTCTCCAGGGTTATAACATTTGCTTAATGACTGGGTAGCTCCATGATTTTTGGCTGGAAGTTGTCATTAGCTGCTAGAATTGGGGGACTAAGTGCACGATGATTACAGAGACTCCAATCTCCCATTTCCCCTCCTGTGCATCCACAGCAGTCGTGGTTTAATTGGCGTGCCCCTCGGTTCCCTTCTCCCGAGCATCTCTCCACTGTCTCCTCATGTAACCTTTCCTGTTATATCCCTTTTGTATGGGCTAGAAGGGAGAAAAATGAGGCTCCTTAAAGGAAAACAATCAAGTTTGGTGTACAGACTGTGTATAAATGCTTCTTGTGTTTATGGACACCTGCATAACCATATTGAACTTGTGTTCTGATAACCCAGTGGCCACCACAGTCAGCACAGGTACATGCCTGCAGCCCTAACTGACCTAGCCCTGGATATGGATATTGCTCTCTGAGTAGTCTCCTCAAACAAAGCATTGGCTCTTTTGTGCCTTGGACCTGTTGAGACATCATGGTGTAGGCAAGGACATCTTTCAGCTTTAGTTCTGCAGGGTCTGGGTTGGGCAGAGCAGAGTGGTTTTGACCAGGAATGTGCTCCTGCCGCGAGCCCGCTGTGTGCTCCACGCCGATAAATCCTTCAAAAGGGATGCCTGTTTTGTTGCTGAAATTTGAATACATCCTGCTTTATCATCCACATACAGAAGCCCCTTTTCTGATAATGTACCAGTTTTAAATATACTGTTCATTGAAATATAGTGGACTTCCCCCCCCACCCTCCATGGTAATTGCTGGAAAGGGAGATGCTCCTGCCTTTTTCTGTGCCTTAGACTGGTTTTAGCCACTGAGACTTTTGTACCACTGATATTCCTGAAAGGTGAGTGAGGAACATAACAATTTCCCACTTGAATTTGAGCCTGTCCTGGCTGCAGCTGTGTAAGCAGGGTCAGATCCTGGCACGGGATTGCTCAGCTGCCAGCCCGTCCCTGCCTGAAGGACCACTGGGCCTGCACAGCCCTTGCCGCAGGTGCTGCTAACATTTGCCATCCCATGAGCAGCTGAAAGATCTTTATTGAGTGTTTCATTGCTTCATGGAGGGCCTGAGTTTGCTCCTGTGTCTTCTGGCACAAATGCCAAGTAACTCATCCTCCTCAGTGAGGCTTCGTGTGCGAGCGGTCACAGTAGCACCTTGCTATGGAGAAAGATACAGCTGGGCTCTTCTGGGAGTGGGGTGGTGAGCCCAGAAAGCTTAAACTAGAAATAAGCCCATTCTTTCCTTGGCAAGAAATGATTGGGCTGTGTATCAGAGCAGGTCTGAAACAGGAACAGCTGGTCGTGGGTGATGTGCAAGTGTCCACTGGTATTCCCTGCAGCTCTGCAAGCACCTGCCTGGGTTCGTGGGGCTGCTCCTGCCCTGTCCACCCCTCCTGGAGCTGGTGTGGGGGTGGTGGGTGCTGCTGGCCTCTACAGACTCGGGACAATGTTTTAATTTCTGGTGCTTGTAGCTAACGTGGTCTGGAATGATCCCTGCCTTACTGCAGTGTGTGGGTGCCTCCTCCCATGCCCCTGCCTTTCTGCTCCCCTCCTTTGTTAGGCAGGAGCGGGGAGGGACCCCACCTTAGGCCCTGCCGCTACTACAACCATGCAAATCCTTTTCCATGTGAAGCTAATCTAGAGCTGAAAATTATTTGTGCATTTGTCTTAAATGCTGGTTCTCTCCCCCCTTTTCAAACAGTGCATCTTCCTTGCCTAAACTAACAGCTTGCCTCATATTCTTTTCCTTTTATTTGCGGGCTTGTTATTTAGTGTGGATGTTTTCAGTAACGAAAAACACACAGTGGTGATTGTGAAGGCATTGTGGGGTGTGGGAAGAGGAGGCTGAAGCAGCCTCACCACCCGTGTGTCCCTCGTGGATGGGGGAGAAGGCACCAGCAGAAGGTGGCAGGAGCCAGGCTGGAGGCACCCATGTATGATGAGCTTTGCAGCCACCCCCAGCCAAGCGCAGCCCAGCACTGCTGTGAGCCCTGGTCTGCAGCACAGGCTATATTTGGTCTGAGATTACTCCCTGCTTGGCCTGGATTGGTCCCAGTCTGGGCGCTGCAGGATGGATTTCTTTTTCCCCTGGCCAACATACCTCTGTATATTATTCCCTTGCTGCCCACTCCAGCCTGCTGGAGCTGCTGTCACTGCTCTCTGGTACCCTCCTGAAGCATCTCAGCTGGGGTTTTGTGGCATGTGCATGATGTGTCCCTGGTACCAGGGACAGCCTATTCCAAAGCTGCCATTAAGATGCAAAGCTCTGTTCTGTGTAGGAACCCATCCAGGGGAGAGCAGTGGGAAGCAGGATTATTTTCCCCCTGCCCTGCCCCATCCTTTGCTGTGTAATTTCTGGAAAGGCCGTTAACAGCACATTGTTCCTGGGTTCAAACGGTGGCTTTTGAGGGGAAGCTTGTTCCTGTGGCTGCCTGCTGCATGGGAAGAAGGCGGGCTGAGGACAGCAGCGTGGCTGGGAGAAGAGATCAGCCCCTTCTGCTCCCTGACATTGCTGGTGCTCCCGGTGTGTTGTCAGGGCTGTGCTGAGATGGAGCTGCCCGTGCCAGCAGTCAGGGGAGAAGTGTCACTCATTGCTGTGCTGCGAGGTGCCCAGTTACCTTGGCAATGCTTCTGGAAAAATGCGAAGAGGAAACAAACGGGGTGGAGAGGGGACAGTGCGGCAGAGAAACTGCTGGGTGGGTTGGAGCTGTAGTGGAAAGGAGTGGGTGATGGGAGCAATGAGGGAAAGCCCTCCTGGTGTGCACACAGCTGCCACAAAGGCAGGTGTGGGGCTGTCAGGTCTGCAACCAGGTGATGGATGGACTCAGACAAACCTCTGCCATTTACACACACACACTAGAGGAGTGAGAAGTGACCTGGGATGGTGGGAGAGGGTGCTCTTTAGTTTCAGGATTTGTGGAATGAATTTGGAAAATGCATTGCAGGAAGGAGTTCCTTTTATCAGAAATGGCCAGCTGCATCCCTGGATGTTTCTCCAAGCCTCCTGAGCATGTGCCCTAGGCACAGCTTTCTTGTGCCTTAATCTCCTAGTGAATATTCAAAAATAGATATACTTGTAGCACTGGAAAAGCCTCTTTCAGAGTTGTTTCAGCACTGCAGAGAACAACCCTTAGGAAAGAAACTCAAAAAATAAACAGCAGCTGCTGCCATGTTTCCCTCTCCTCCGCCTCCTCACCCAGTGTGGAAGCCTGGTCCCGATTCCCTTTCCCATCCATTCATGGCTTTTCCCTGCCTGGTACCAAGGCAGCAAAGCCACAGGCTGTCCACACCTGGCTGAGTTGCTGCATGGTAGAAACCTGTAGTGCTGCAGCTTCCCCTGTGTCCAGCCCAAGTGTCCAGCTGGAGGTGTGTGTGCACCAGGGCAGGTGTGCCCTCGGTGGTCTCTGAGTCTCCTCCAGCGCAGCTTCTGTGCCCTTTGCTGTGGATGGTCCCACTGAAGGCTGAGTGGGGCTCCCACCCTTGGAGCACCTCAGGGTTTTCCAGGCAGCTTGAGGGAGAAAGGCAGAAACAGGCAGAAGGGGGATGTGGCATTTCTGAGTGATGAGAGGGGTGGCTGTGACGCTGTCACAGGGATGTGCCGAACCCCAACAGGCCCACGGCGGTGCGTGTTCTGGGCTGAGTGGAAAGCTGCCCCACTCACATCAAGACTTGGATTAATTTGCTTGGGGCATTATTACTGGGTTAAACCTTGCTGCTCAGCTGCTCACAGAGACCCAGTGTTTCACTTTTGGGCCCAGAAGCATCTTGAGCTGATGCAGCTTTGTAATGAATGAAACCTCTGTGTCCATAACGGGGTGGTGGGTGTCCATCTCCTCTCTCCCAGGGAGTGCTGCTGGCTGATCCTCTTTTGCCTGTTAGAGCTGGCAATTGACCTGTCTGCAGCCTCTGGGATTGCAGCTGGCACCCCTTTTCTCACTGGGATGCCAAGTCATCTGATAGCTCAAGTGACTCCAAATCCATGAGGGAGTATGAGGATGGGGGTGGTGCCGGAGCCGGGGTCACCCCTGTGGAAGCTGGGTGGACACGGGGGGGCACAGACCCTCGGGATGCCTCCGCATCCGCCGGCTTCCAGGGGGATTGCACTATCCAAAATTGGACTGATGAGTACAGGAAAAGGAGGAGGAGCAGGAGAGTATAAATAAAGCTTCTGTAAGGGGAAAACCCACCGAGAGGAGAAAATAGCAGCGCTGGTGTATTCTTTCCCCACCATCCCTCGTACCTCACTGCTCATATCATCTTTTAACTGTGCCAACTGTGACTGTCCTTCCCCTGGCTGGGCACACACCTGGTGGAGGGGGATCTGGGGACAGGGTTTGATGCTTTGTTGCCACCCTCCAAGTCGTTGTGTCCCCATATAGCACTGCCCTAGGTCTGCTCATCTCGGTTGACAAACCAGGATGTCAACAACCGGGATGCACCAAACAGCAAATGACCTTTAGGGCAAGTAACACTAATGCTGCTGACATCAGGAATAGACCTGAAGAACCCTGTTCTGAGCCCCAGAAATGACATCCTGCCAGTGATGTCCTTGTTTTATTCCAAAGCCAGTGCATATGATAACCTAAGTTTTAATAGCAAACATTTGCAGTTGAATTTAAAGCATAAACTGAGTGTTCATGCATGGAGCAGATGACATTATAATGGATTGATGATCACTCACCTGCTTGGCATCTCCCAGCTCAGATGCTGAGATGGGCAATGCTGGGCAGAGCTTGGGACTTGGCAGGGCTGTCACTGGGATGGTGCCATGCTTCTGCTCACTGTCACTGTAATTCCGATTCCAGGTCTGCCTGAAAACCTTAAACCACTCAAAGCATTTGTCAGCGAGATGTTGATCTTCATAGAATGTTTTCTTTTTTTCAGAGATCTGTAAGTATTGCTTATTAAATATTTTTTTTTTTTCATTTCTCCTAGGATCCTGCAGGAATCTTTGAATTGGTGGAGCTTGTTGGCAATGGTACCTACGGGCAGGTCTATAAGGTAAGGGCTCCAGCTGAAGTGATCCAGTTTTCCTTGGCTGTGTGTTGAACATGGAGCATCTCAGCACATCACCTTGCTTAGGTTTTGACCTTTTTCAAGCCCGAAGAGCAGCATTTCTGAACTCTGGCCTTTTGTGTGCAAGTACCATGTAGCACACAGCTCTTACAATAAGCATTCGTATTAGTTCTGATAGTGCCACAAAAAAATAAATAGCTTTTTTTTTTTCCCCTCTCCCCCCAGTTGCTTTTTATTGATTAGATGATGAGGAGGGAGTGAAAAGTCTGTGCTTTAATAGCTAAATCTCGATCTCTCCTAAGCGCTGAGTTTACGGCTGCAATAGGCTGCCAAATGAGTTTGCTACAGTCTAGTGCTCTGCTTGCACATGGGCTGGCTGCTGTCCTTTCCACTGGCAGAAACCTGCTGCAGGATTGAAAACACCACTAAAATGTTTTTATTAAAGTGCCTGTTAAAGGGTTGCTTTAAATATCTGTAAACCTCGAGATGCAGCAATAGTGAAGGCACTCTGGAGAGCAGGATTTTACACCCCTGAACTTCTTTACAATGATATGTAAAATGTCCTCCCTCTGCTAAACTTATTACCTGTCTCAAGCACATCTTAGCTTGGGGGGTCTCCAGAATTTGTCCTCTTGATGGGGTCTTCTTATGGGTGATTCTTGTGTGGTCGGGGAGGGATTGAATTGTTTCAAAGTCTGGGTTTATCTTTATTTAATATATGGTGGGGAGATGTTTTCTGGCATGGTTGTATGAGGAGTTTGCTAAATATTTTGATTCTGCTGGGAGTCAGTAGTTCCCCTGGGCCTCATTCTCCAAAAAACTTGTGGATGTGTGGGCATGAGTGCTGTATACACGTGTACTTGTGTGTGTGTGGGTACACAGAGATCCTGTTTACCCAGCATGCACGTATTATCCTTTGACTGTAGAAAGGAATATAGCCATGTGCTCTTACTCTGTGGCTTTGGAGGCACAGCTCTTGCTTCTCATCCTCTAAAAGACAGTTAGTGCCCCTGCTGAAGAGAAGAGAAAGGTTTTAAAGGGCTGCAGTTTCCCAAGACTCCTCCTGCAGCTGTAGGCTAATCCATCAGTGGAAGGATCAAGGGACTGAAGTGAACCAAAGATGAACTGGAACTTCTGGAGTTTTAAACGTATGAATTTTTGAACTGGAATGAGTGTTTTTAAAAAATACAAAAACAAAGGAAAAACCACCCCACCTCAAAGCTGTTCTTATCAAGGTTATATTCCAGGGAGCCCTCCCTTCTGGCACTCATTGTTTTCCCACCATGTGCTCCCCACCACTGGAGCTCCCTTCTGAACTGTTTTTCTTCTCAGCTGCTAAAATAATGGTCGAAGGTGACCTCATTTTAACTGGTGCATATTTCTAACAATCAGTGGAAACTATGTGCCTGTAACGGCCTTTTGAAAGCGTCATGTTTTTGTGGAGAGCAGAAAAGGGAAATAAGCTGGCGCTGGCACTGCTGGTTGCACGGCTCAGCTGATCGAGTTTCCTCGTGCTGTGTTTGATTCTTTCGGTGTGTCTGCATGTTACCTCAGAGAGTGGAAAAAAACCACCCAGAAGTGTCCACGTGTGGGCTTTCTGGGAGGTGAACGCTTCTGTGTTCCTTTTTCCCCTGCTGTACCAGGGGAAAATCCTCCTCTTAACTGTTTTTAACTTGCTGGAGTAACCGGATTGTCCTCGGTGTGATTCACGTGGTGCCGGTGCCAGACGGGATGGTGACGGGGGTGGAGGGGAAAACGTTGCTGCCCAAACCAAATTAGTAAGTATTGAGGTATGGGCTAAGGCTAAGGCTGACTTCACAGCTCTCTTGAACTGAAGTCTTGGAGTAGCACACACTCTGTAAACAAAAGGAGACTTTGATATAAAACATACATAAATGTTTATGGTGTCCCACCCTAAAACCCAGCGCGGAAATAAGATCTCTGTGATTCTTTTTCCCCAGATACCACCGCTGTATTTATCCCTTGCAGCAAAACAAATGGATCAACTTTCAAGACACACAGACCTTCTGGCTCCGTTCTAAATCAGCCTTTAGAAGTGATCCATACCTAGGAGCCATGCCCTCCGTAATTAGATTGTTCCACTGCCATTTCAGACCCCTCTTAGGCAGGGCTGGGGTTCACCGAATCGGTTAGTTTGGAAAAGATCTTCAGTTCGAGTCTAGCCATTAACCCAGCACTACCAAGTCCACCACTAAACCATGTCCCTAAGGGTCACATTTGCATGTCTTTTAAATCTCTGCAGGGGTGGTGATCCTCCCCTCTGTGCTGGTGTTACCCCAGGAGCACCATTGATGTCCTCGTAGAGGCTGTATGTGCCTCTGGTTGTGTTTTTAGGTTCTGGTGCTGGCTTCCAGCCTGAGCTCTGTGGCCAGGAATGGTCACCTGGTGAGCATCACCTCTCCTTTGCACAGCTGATCCCTCTCTTGAGGCAAGAAAAGCAACTTTCCTGTTGTGAAGAGGCAGAAGTGAGATGTTTATTCCAGGCAGGGGAGAACATCTTGTTTGTGTGCCACAAGACTGCCAGAACAGGACTGCAGCTCTGATATTTCCCCAAAAAACCTGATTTAGCAGCCAGGTCTAACACTGCCACATGGCCATGTTTGTGTTAGAGGCTGCAGGTGTTCTGGTGGTAGCTAGCTGGGCCTGCACAGGACCTCGAGGGACACGTACAGGGTGCAGAGTTCCCATTGATCCCGTGGGATAAAGAGCACAGTTACGCTGTTCTGATGACTGAATGGTGTTTGCAGCCTGACCGTGGGGAGTAGGCTGAGAAGTGTCTGGTAGTACTGCAGTAAGAGGAGCCCTCAGAGAGCAGGGATTCATGGAACCAGCTTCCAGATCTGCTGTGCTTGGAGAGGTTGGGGAGCCCCTGCCAGTGCCTTCTCCTTGCTCATAGAAGAGACATGTTGGCCAAGCCCGGTACATGTTAAGAGCCCCCAAAAGGAGGGCTGCTGGAGTGCAGGCACTGGAGTGAATTTCACTGCAGAATTCACTTTGATCCTGCATTCTGGGTCATGGTTTGAAGGTTCCTCTCAGGTGGTTCGGAGTGCTTCTGTGAATCAAAGCCTTGTTCTCTCAGCCTTGTGCTCAAGGCAGAGGTAACTGGTTTGGTTTGACCTCTGTGTTTTCAAGTAAAGGTCGGTCTTTGCTCAGGGTGGCAGGTTAAAGCATTCCTTTGGTCCTTGCTGGTTTTGGGCATACCCCAGTGACACCTCAATGCCACAGGAGCCCTCAGCAGTGACCTGCTCTGCTCTCACTTCTCTAACCCCGACCACAAGCTCTTCACTTGGGAAAAATGCAGAGAGAAATAACATTCCTTGTTTGCTGCTTAATGATCTCTTGTGAATAGCTTGATTTTTATTTTAATGAGGGACCGCACCAGTGATGATTTATCTCTCTAATTGAATCGGAAGCTTTTCTTTATTTTCTAATAATCCTGCATCTAGTGCTACAGATTGTAAACTGGTTTTGATAAAGGACTGAAAGCTTGCTAGCTTCTGTGCCAGGCATTATTGCAGTAGTGGATTTTCGTGTGTCCTTGGATTTTTTATTTTTTTTTTTTTTAATTTAAGATGTTTAAGGAGATGGCTAACAGGAATACAATGAATTGGACTTGGGGAATTGAGCTTTAGCCTCACTGATTTTTTAGTGGGTGGCTGATGGCTGAAGTGAAAACTGTAGACACAAAACTCACTAAGACCCTTCAGAGCATTATCCAAAGTGTAAGAAAATGGTGCTTTTATGTTCCAGAATATTACTATTACTGCTTATCTCTGCTTTGCATAAGAGAGCAGACAAATACTCCTTGAAATACTCTGTATGCCTAGATTGCCTGTATAAATCAGGGCCACAATTGCTGGAGTGTCCAGCACCAATAAAGACATGAGTTCAAAGCAAAAGTACACTGTGTTACTCAAATACCTGTCCGACAGATGGTTACAAGGCTGGAGCAGACATGCAGTGGGCTACTTACTGTGCACTGAATATATTGATAATCAGAGCACTCCCCTGATGTTCTTATGGGCTTAGCCATGGACTTTCACACGCTGGCCTGTGTATGGTGTCACCCAAGAAGGATTTTGATGCAAGCCTTTGCAATAGAGGGGAAAAAAACCATCAGGAAATAGATCAGATGGTAACCTTTGCCCCTCTCATCTTGTGTAGTTTTACAATACTGAAATAAATGACGTTGAGATTACATGCTCATGTGCTTCTTCCCAGCTGTGCCAGGAGGACAGCAGTCACAAATGCCAAGTCCTGCTTTGCCTTGTGCTGTGGGGATGTGGCTCTCCATTTACAGCTTCAACAAGGTTTTATTTTACAGGGTACAAGATACAGTATGTGGGCAACTCTGTAACTGCACAATAACTATTGATTGTTTAATTATCTGGTAAATGCCATATAATCACTAAGCCATTACGCAGCGGTATTCTGTGTTCTAATTTAGAGTGTGTGGGATCCACGTGCCACCACTCTCAGCTGTGACCTGCCAGGGAGCTCCTCCATCACCACAGGATGGAGCAAAGCAGGGGGGTCACCCCAGGAGCCAGCTTGGGGTGCCACCAGGCAGGGTGGCTGCCCACGGGCTGTCCCTGTCCCCTGCCAGCCCAAGTTAGGCAGCTGTTTGAAGAGGACAGTGTTTTCGCAATTGCTTTTTGTTGCAGTGTGTGTGTCTGTCTGAGGTACAACACACAGGGGAGAAAGATAAAGAAATGCATCCCAAGGTCTTTAATCAGGACTGACTTATTTATTACCGGGCTGGCATTTGCCAGAAGCCAGGACTGATCCACCTGGAGGCAAACACCCAGGTTTGACCCAGTAGATGGAGATGTTGAGGTGTGTGGGCATGAGAAAGTGAATGAAACATTTGAAATCCAAGGTCACCTGTTGCTGGAGGGGTGGGAGCAGCAGGACTGCTGGGACAGTTTCTTCCCTGAAGAGGTCAAACTCCTGAGAATGTCCAAGGCACAAGCCTGTTACTGATAATGTTGTCCCAGAATTTGCCCGTGCCAGAGAAGAAGACAGGAGATGTGTTCTGCCCTCCTGGGTGTTGTTTGTGCATTCCTTGCACAGTGGCATCCTTCCTCCTGGCATCTCTGGGCACCCCACCAGTGCAGGCTGGTGGGGTAGCAGGTGAATATCCTAAAGAAAGGCTTTGAGAAGACTCTTCCCTTCTACATTTTTGAGGGGGGATATGATAAAAGGAAGTGGGGGCTGTGCCATATTTAGCCTGCCTGAGGTGTGGCTGCTACCAATCAAGCACAGGGCCCTTGCATCAGCCCTGGTGAGAACAGAGACTCTGCAGGTTCCTGGGTCATTATTAGCAGCTCAGGTAATTAGACTGAGTCAAGAATGACAGTAATTGTTTTTAATAATCAGTTGGTTTATTGTCTCCCTTTCTGAAAGGCTGATGGTCAATAGTTCGATAATTAATCACTGTTGCTTTTAGCCGAGTGGAAGAAGCTACCATGCTGCACACAATTAATATTTCCTGGGGATTGTTGCTGTAAAGAATTAATCTTAGTTTACACACACAGCTTTTATAAATTCAGACTGACTGCTGTGCCTTGCTTGAGAGACTGGACTGAATGTGTGCACACCACGTGCACTGCCTGCAGACCGGGTCGTGCTGCTGCCCACCCTCATCCAGACACCTGTCCTGCGGTGCTGTGTGCTGGTCCCGAGCACAGCAGGGGCACCTGCTGCTCGCTTTTGTAGGCTGCTGAAGGAATTCAAGAGCTCCATCATTTTGCAATCCAAACAAGCAGCTCTAACCCTAGACAGCCAGCTTTTGATTTGAAGGTGCACTGCGAGCATTTCCCTTTTCTCACCATCTTGTTTATAGAATGAGCCGTGATGTTCACCCGCTGGTGTGAGGCTGGGTGTGACTCGAGCTGTATTGGTGGTTCTAGCGTCATGTCCTCAGTTTTGAGTCCTTCTCATCTTCAGGGTCTTCAGAGATTGCTTTTGCTGCATAGCAGGGCAGGCTGAGTGTAAGCACATGAGTAAACATGTGTAGCCATCCCTGGTGGTCAGTCTAGGTGAGGGGTTGGCCCCTCAGATTTGAGGAGCTCTCTGGCTTTCCCTGGAGTTTGGTGCTGCACTAAGAGCCTGCTCCATGATTCTGGGGCAGGGAAGCACCTTGCCTCTGACCCACGGGGGCAAGCAGAGCAGTTAATCCTGTCCCATCAGGGCTCTTCCTTCTTGCTGGGATGGTTTTGGTGGTGTCTGGGCCGCTCACATCCCCATCCAGACGCAGACCCCTGTGCGTGGGCAGCAGCCGCCCGGCACCTTCAAGGTCGCGCATGGTCTGTGTGAGTGTGTGAATGGATTTAAAACCCCAACAAGCTGCTTTATAATCCCTCCGTATTACAAGCACAGGATTAAATATTTAAGCCATTGTTTCCGCCGGGGTGGCTCTGTGTGCTGGCAGTGAGGGTGGTGGTGCTGCTGTGTGAGGGTCCTCACCGGGTCTGGTGTCTCCCCTTCTTCTGTAGGCACCAGCTCGCAGATGCTGGGCTTTTATCAGCTCATGCTGGGTCGCAGGAAAGGGCTGGGCTGGCATTCTGGTGTGTGATAACGCCTGCCAGCCTTATCAGGAGGGAAACGGGCGACCTCAATTTATCAGCTTCCCTACGATGTTATAATATCTTGAGAGAGGAGAAGGTCCTTTCCTTGCTGACTCAAATGGAGTGTGTGTGTGTGTTTCTGAAATGAGGACTTGTTTTTGCCATGCAGGCAAGGAAGTCTGAACTGGAAAACGCTTAAAATGATGTTTCACTCTTACCCAAAAAAAAAAAAAAAAAAAAAAAAAAAAAAAAAAAAAAAAAAAAGGCAAAAGCTTTGTTACCAGAGCAACTGGTACATCTTGTGCTGCTTCGTTTCTCTGAAACACAGAGCGAGCCCTCAGCCCTCCCTCCCCCCAAGAAACCAGCCCACACACACCTACGCACCAATATGTCACATTAGCTTCGCTGCTTTCTGAATAATATAAGGGAAAGGTGCTTTTTGCGTTTCAGTCCTATAGAATGCAGGTTATAAAAGGTGATTATAAATGTTCCTGTGTTGCCTCCCTGTTAATCTCTGTTCCCTTTCCCTACCTGCAGAGTTTGTGAAGGGAAAGGGCAGGGGGAAGGTCAGGAGCAGACCATTGCATCTGTGAAGTGACATTTGTCCAGTCTCCCCTGCATTGCTGAATGTTCTGATTCTGTAAATAGTGCACAAAAATTATCTTTAATGGCTTAGGGTTAAAAAGCTGGCTTTGAAGATGCCAAATAAAGTCAATGGTAATGCAAAGCATGGGGAACATGGTGGTGGGTCTTGTAGTGCTGTTCGTGTGGGTGCCAGGCACGGATGGGGATGGAGGGAGAGCTCTCTCCTTGACTTGTGGGGATTAGAAGATGCTCTGTGCAAGCACCTGCTCTGCAGATGATACAAGCAAGCTCCATGTCCAATACCACCTTCCCGTAGGAAGGGCTGGACTGGGAACTCAGACCCGTCTGTTCTCAGGCCTTGTGTGAGGACACTCTGAGAGGGGGAAGTGCAGTGTGGGAGAGCTGTTTAGAAAACAGCCAACTTCTAGAACTGGGATTATAGCATGTGAAAGCATCACCCTCCCTTTTGGGAGGGGCTTCTTGTCCTGCTGAAGCTTCCGTTGCTCTTCTCACTGTAGAATCTTACCAGTAGTGTGTTACAAGGGTGTGGCTGTGGCCAGTGGATGAGGGTGCTGTAAGGCTCAGGTGGGTTACAAAAAGCATCTGCTGTTAGGATATATCACTCTAATGATAACCCTGGGCTGCAGGGCAGCAGGTGAGGAGCTCCTTGCTCCAAGTAGAAGCTGGTACCTGCTGTTTTTTTGCATTTAACTTTAGTATTTAAGGAGTAACAGGTTAGCCTAGTGAACTGGGGCCAGGTCCTCATCGCTGTGGACTTCTATGGTGACCTTTGCTAAAATGAGCCCTCTCTTCTCCTTTCCTTCCCATCAGAAACTGAGCAATGCTGGGGTGGTCTGGGGAGGCAGAGCTGGGAGTTGCTGGGTGGTACCAGCACTGGAAAACGATCTATGAGGAGATGGGAGTTTGGTGCCACTGCACCAGCATTGTGAAAGCAAAAGGCTGGGAGTGAGGCTGATTCCCAGAGGAGCAAGTACAGCAGCTGCTGATAGGTCAGCTGAGGAAAACAACCAAGAGAAGCATTGAAAAGTATGTTTTAGAGCTGGGAGGTGTTTTGTCCCTCCCAGCTCTGAAGGTGCCACTCTCAGCTAGGAGGGCGCTTTTTTGAAGGTTTAGAGAAGGGGAGGGGAGGAGCAGCAGCCTGTAAATGTTGGTCCAGGCTGTGGAGTTGAGGCATTCTCTAATGCTGTAGTGTTTGTCTTCAGAGACGTTTCTTGCTTGTCATTTTTTTTATGTCTTTCCAAATTTTGATGCAGTTTGACTTGTGGCTGACCCTGAAGACTTGAAGGCAAGCGATGCCTACGGGGAGCCGGTCGGAGCTCTGCAACTTCTGGCTGTGCTTTGAAGGCTCACTGCAGAGAATTGTGTCTCTCTTGAAATCTGCAGCTTGTTCTTAGGTTTACCTGGGAAGCCCTTTACACTAATTACCTAAAGATGGAAAGTGCCAAGCAAACACAGCCTGCTTCCAAATGTTGTGGGATTTTTTCCTCTCCTTGCATAAGAATGGCAGATTGGCATAATTTTATTTTTTTTTTTTGGTTTTGTTTAAGTCTCTAAATTTTCTCTGTGTGTTTTAGGTCTCTTTAAGTTCTTCTTTTGGAATGTGCACATGGAAGTGCATGGCTAGGAGCCCAAGTCCATCCCCACATCCCCACCATGCTGTGCTTTTCCCCCAGCCCGTCTCCCTTGGCTCGTGCGTGGGTGGCTGGGAAGGAGTCTGGGCTGCAGACAGCGCTGCAGTCAGCTGGAGAGGGATGTGGGGGAGCCTGAGGCTCTGTTAGCATGGGCTGTGATGATCCAGCCCAGGGAATCCTGTGCACTGGGAGCAAGGCAAGGTGCCACAGCCACCTCTCTCTCCCCATGCCCTGGTGGGGATGTGGGGCTTGGTGCTTGCCCGTGGGCGTGGAGCATCCTGGGCTGTGTGCTCCCAGTCATCTGCCTTGGCCTGGGCTGAGCTATAGACCTGTGTGTTGATGTTCCAGGGATTCCTCGTATTCTCAAACTTCCCTCTCCAAGGTTTTTTGTGCGCTGGGAGCACTGGGACAATGCTTTTAAAGATATGTTGGTACATGCTCCTTCTTAATGTGTCGCCTCAGTTTTCCGAGCAGAGAGGATGTGCTGGGATGCATCCGGGAGACTCAGCAGTGGCCCACGGGTCTGCAAGAGGATGAGAAATTTGAGTGCTGGATTGGGGCTGGTGGGCTTTCTCTTGGTGTGAGTCTCTGCTGTAGTGTGGTGGTTGGACTTGGGAGCTGTAGGAACTTCCTGGATTGTTGGGCTACTTCGGTTGTGTGGTTGGGGGTTTTTGACAAGGGTCCAGCAGCATGAATAGGAGCAGCACCCTGGGGTGCAAGGGGTGCTGCTCTGCTCTGGTTTCTAATATTTACAGGGGTGCTTGTGATCCATGGCAGTGAGTTTCCAAAAGGAATAGTCTTCTGCACATCCTTTTTTTTTTTTTTTTTTTTTTTTTTTTTTTTTTTTTTAAATCCACTGAACCTGATGGCAAATGATACCTCAAATGCACTGGATGTGCAGGGGCAGAAAGGGACAGGGATGTAATCCAGCCCACTGTGTTTAAAAATGGGACAGAAGTGGGTATTGGATGCCCATAGTTAATTTTACAAAGCTGCCCACAAGACTGGTCTGGAAGCTGTGCTGTCTTTGTTAGCTCTCTGTGGGCCCTAAAGATGAAGAAGCAGGATCACCTTATCTGGGCAAGACCCATTAGTGTGACATGCTGCTCATGCTGGAGGTGATGCTTCACCTGGGATGCGGGGAACGGGCAATGCACCACGCTCCCATCTCATCTCATTTCAGGGGATGTGGCCTTAGCTTGATGTAATTATTTTTTTTCCCAGTTACTGCTGGGTGGGGATGTCGTTTCAATAAGTCTAGCTTGTCATAAACAAATAAACAACGGGTGTTAGCTCCTTACAGTTCTTCTTCTCTCTGGAGAAATGCTTATTAACAGGGTCAGTGTGGGGAAATGTATTTTGTGTTTGCCTCTATGGTATCTAGAGCAAATGAGATCAGGATTGTACAGTAAAGCAGCTGTACTAAAAAAAAAAAAAATTAACTTGTGGATGTCTCCTTATTAGTTAAAAGGTGTGATTCATTCCTCAAGGGTTGTCATTATGCTTTCCTGGAAATAACTGTTGGTGTGTGAACTTCAGGGTGGTTCCTCCATCTGGACAAGCAACCCTGGGGGGTGGTGGTTGCCCCAAGATTGGGATGGGATGGGAATCTCTGCTGCTGAGCTCTCAATTGAGCTCCTTCTCCAGAACCCTTGTTGTAATGGTAAATGGTGGTCAGCATGTGAGATGGAGAGTTGGAAAAGAAAGCCTGGAATTTGTTCCAAGGCCTCTCCTTCTCTCTGTCCTTCATTTTCCCAATGATACTGTCCTGCCTTGCATTCCCTTTTGAAAAGATGGGAGGTTTCTGCTAAGTTCCTATGCTGATACTTTCCTCGGTGTTGCAATTTGTCCCTGAGCAAAACCATTAGTTGGGAATAGGATGCCTCATTAAATACCTCACTTGAGCATTCAGAAGTCTCCAGCCAATCTCCCCCCTCCCCACCTGGGACATAAAAACCTCTTTGAAGCTCTTGTGGACAACATGAAGGGCTGGAAATGCATCTTTATGTTTTACAGAAGTAAAAATTCACATGTAAGCAGCAATCAGGGCTTAGGAAAAATTGCAAATTCCACTGGAGTTGCCATTAGTCTCTTGTTTTTTTTAGAGCAATTATGGCTGTAGCCGCAGTGGGCAGCACCAGTGGGAAATGCCTTTGCGTTCCTGGGCTGCAGAGATTTTCTCTTTCACACTTTAATTCAGCAGGTCGAGGATCGAGGCCAAACCTTTTCTTCTCTACATAACTAATGGAAAGACAGCCAGTTCAGCAGAATTTCTGTAAATAGCCCGTTCCAGATGAATTGTGAATTGTGTATCTGAATGCCAATAGGGCTAACACGAGGGGTGGTTTGCCAGAGAAAATGGAAATCTTGTGTTAGAGGGACAGGCTTATGAAACACGACATCAAATTACATTTTTGGACTTTGCAAAAACATTGTTTGCTGTAGTCTTGAAGCTGCCCAAAATGGAGAAAAGTCTTGATCTGTGGCACCGAAGGGCAGTGTCCAGTGGGTGAGTCCTGGTCAGAAAACACTCGGCATCATCTGAAAATCCTGTAGCAGCCAAGCAGTGAGGTGGGCCCTCAAACACCTGCTAAAAGCTCCTCCAGTATGATGATTTTTTTAACTGGCAAAACCCAGCATCTGTTGGGATAGAAGAGCCACGGCAGTCGCTGTGTAGTTTGGGGTCCTCTGCCTTTAGGGTCCACCCAGAGTTGGTGGGTTAGGGGCGTGGTGGGCACTGCAGAGAAGTCATTCAGCTGGTCAGTGGGTCCAGAGCATGGCCATTCCCCAGAAGTGATGCTGCCAGTGGGGTTAATTCCCCACAGGAACAGTTGGATTTGAGGTCTGTCATTATCCAACCTTTGAAAGCCAGCATGGATGGGGCAGATTGTTCCTTCATGGTGGCTGCCCTGTAACTCCTTGGACAGCAAATGGACTTGCATGTGTGATGCTGTGCTGGATTGTCCAGGCATGGGAGAGCCAGGTTACAGCCTTCTGCTTGAGGAGGAAGGGCATGGGGGCAGGGAGAAGCTTGTTCTCAAGCTGTTCATGGGTCTTTGGCCTGGGTTGACTTGGGCTCTGGGAATCATTTAGCTTTGTTCACTCAGGTTAAGCAGTTCAGCACCACCTCCATCTTACAGCCTTTTTCTACCTTGTGACTAACTTGGGGGTTTGGTTTGGTTTTGGTGTTTGGGTTGGTTTTTTTGTGTTTTTTTTTTTTTTATTTGCCCATATTAGCTGAAACTTGGCATGGCCAAGGAAGATTGGTGCCTTTCCCATGCTGTGCTGCAGGAGATACAGGCTTGCATGCAGAGCAGCCAGATGCCAGCAGCCACTGAGGGCATGTGGCAAGGGATGTGGATTAGCCAAAGGGCTGACAGTGAGAGCTCAGTTTTGGGTTAGTCCATGAGCCTTTCTCCAAATCTGTTGCCTTTCTTCCAGAAAGAGCCCTAAACCTGTGATAAGGTACCTGGGATGGTGTTTAGGGAGGGCTCTGCATATCACCAGTTGGATTTAAATACAGTGAGGGAAGAGGCTGGTGCAAGGGCAGTATGTGAGCCCCATCCCTCAGCTGGCTGACCCCTGGCAGTGGGGTGTGCCCATCAGTAAGGGTCCAAGAAGCCCCAGCCAGCTGTGAGGGCACCCCACATCCCTTGGGAGGGGTTGCAGCTCTTGGCATAGCTACAGCAGTCTATGCCTTAGCCTCTGCTAATTGCTGCCTTCAGCACCATTCAGATACTAGGGAATATCTCTTGGGCTGTGTGAGCCCACAGATGAGTTGGCATGGGGAGAAATCCAGTGATGGGCGAGAACTTGTGAAGAAGGCAAGAACTTGGGTTTTCTTGTTCCCTCGTTGGTGACCATTTACAACCTATTTGGGAAGGCACTTGAGAAGAAACAAGCTAATTACATGATTTAATAAAAGATGTGAGAGTACCAATCTAAGCACGCCAGCAGTGTGGAGGAGCTGGGGCTGTGGAACGTGACTTGTCTTGCACGGGAGAGATTAATCACGTCAACTCCCGGGAGACAAGGTCTGCTAGGAAGGTGGTGGTGTTGGATGCACTGCTCATACCGTTCAAATTAGGCCGTGTACAAGAACTAATAAAAAACAGGAGCAAAGGATTCTAGCAGAGGGGGGATCAATAACTTGAAAGCATTTTAATTCAGAATTAGAAAAATGAGAACAGTTATGGGCAAGGAGAGTGTATTAATAGAGGAAAAACGGGTATTTGTTACTGCTGGTGTGAAATGAGATAATTTAAGAGATGTTCTAAGTGCCTTTTGTCACACTTAATGCCTTTTGTTAGGTTTCCAAGCAAAATGGAGCCTGCAACTTTCAATTTCAGGGTTCTCAGATGATCAAAATACCATGGGGCAGCCTGATCATCTCATGCTTTACTGGAATGAGGTCATCAATAACTTTTGCCTGGGTGTGATTTACACAGTTGTCAGTGTCTGAATTGCCATAATATGTCTCTGCCTGGGAAAAATGCTGCATTCAGAGGGGAAAAAAAAAAAAAAAAACAACCAAAAACAAAGCCAAAACAGAAGCTCTCTGGATAGCTGGTTCACTGCAAATAATGGATATAGAAAAGTGATTACTTGTGATCCATTCAAATAGAAAGGCTCAGCCTCTAAAGCTGGAGGCATGGAAGCTGTTACAAGGTCAAGCAGTGTCCTTTAAGGAGAAATAGGTGGCAAATACTGTCAGTGGCAGATAACACATCTGCAACATCATGAAAAGTACATCTGAAATGAAGATTAAAGGTTCTTTGCACTTGTATGGAGAGGGGGGAAAGAGAAGATAGAGACGAAATCAGAAAAAAGAGGATTAGCTTTTGGTGGGTGACAAGCAATAGCTCTGGCCAGGGAGAGATTTAAGCAGCAAAGTGCTCAGTAACCTGGGGAATTATCAAAGGTTTCTGCAGCTGCTTCCAACTGATGATCTTCAGCAGCCAGAAATTCTTTGTGTTTGAACCTCTCTCTCACCCCAAGCTGGGTGTGTACATGCACATGCAAAGTCTCCTCTGCAGCCCCATAGGTCAGGTGGGAATGCAAAAACCAGAGGCCCTGGTCGTCTGTGCTTGCAGGAGTCTGCTTTAATTTGCCTTGGTTTGCATTGAGGCAGAAAGTGGCCTGACCTAAAGATAAGCTGGTGAACCTCCTGCTTTTGTTGTCTTATGTTGCTGGTCAGGGCGCTCAGAGCTTCTGAAAATGAAGTGTCCTTGCCAGATGTTTTGAAGTCTCTGCTTTCATAAATGGGGCTGTGAAGCTTTGCTGAAGGTCTCGCAGGAGAAACTGGATCTCTTGACTGATGGGTATGAGCCGAAATTAGCATATCTTGAGATGCTGAAGAGTGTGGCGCTAAGTTTTGTCAGTCCCACCATGATGAGAAACCCCAGTTTGTGAAAATAGGTTTTGGCTACAACATCTTTGAGGAGTAGCAGGACTTTGGCCCTTTATAACCATGGCAGTGGTTCACAGGTGGGAAACCTGGATTCGTGTTTTCAACTTAGAGTGATCCCAAAGGAAAATACCTCCCCTGAAGCAGAACGAGCGAGGTCCAAGGGAGGTAATGTGCTTTTCTTCCACCTTGGGCAAAACAGCCCAGCCAAACAAAATCCATGGGTTTTTCATTCAAATCAGACCCCTCGGTGAAAATCTTATTTTTGCAAAAATTTCCAAAATTTTTGGGTTTATTTCCTTAGTGAAAAGAAGTGTGTTGGCAAATCTCAAACATTTTGGGGAACAGTGGTGGTGTCCTGGGGTCACTGGTACCCAGGGTTGCAGGTCTGCTTGCTTCCTCTGTGGCAAGATGCTTGCTGACATCAGGATTATCAGGTCTGTAAATAACCTGGGCATCTGGGAGACCTTCCTGGTGTCTGGTCAGTAGCTGACCTTTCATTTTGCTGGCAGAAAATTAAGATTAGCCTTGAGATCAGCAGACTACAGTGAAGGTTGCAAACCCATGCTGTAGGATAAAAATAGACACAGAAACTGGAAAGGGGGGAATATCATATCTGCTAAAGATCATCTGTGTGCTATTAATGTCCCAGAGACCAGGCCTCTCCCTGAGCTTGTGGAACCTTTACCTGCATAAAAAAGTTGTGTCTGAACTATGATGAACCTCCCAAGTTTGTGTCCTTGTACATATGTGGACTTTGCCTTCTCCTTTTTCCCATCTGTCCAAACCAGTCTTATCAAAGGAGTGTAGTGTTTAATCCAAGGCAAGTATCAGAAGAATAAACTGCTGTGGTTTTTGGTGGTCTGGTACAAAATTCTTTCAGCATTTCTTGGCGCTTGGTTATTAATGAGGCATTTGTTCCGTTCGCTAAAAAACCTCCCAGCAGTTGTCACGTGTGTGCTTATGCAAATTATTTGTGGTCTGGTTAAATACTGTTTTACTGGGGAGGGGAATAACTGAAATTAGTAGAGGAGAAATAAATAACATTAACCCTCTGTAGGTTGTTCCCTTGTTAATTATTTTGGTTATTTGGCTCTTGAGCTGAGTGTGCCACTGTCATTAACGGTGATTTGGGACCTCAGCTTGAATAGTCACGTACCCTCGAGTGCTTACTTTGGGTGGCAGTGGTCCAGAAAACTGCCAGCATCCTAATTAACACACTTTTTCAATGGACAATATTAATATTCATACTATTATACTGTAAAATGAGTAATTTGAATAGACAGAATGTCTTGCACTCTTTTGATCTCTCGTGGATTAACCTACAAAAGGCCACTGGCACTCATTCTTTAAGGCCTTAATGGGTACAAAGGCTTCTAATAAAACTGTTTGGAACAGAGGTACCTAGAAATGTGTAGCAAATATAATGTGTCTGATAGGGGTGTTAATATTTTGTTGGAGTGGTGAAGGAAAATGTGAAAGGAAATGTTTTTAATAGATGAGCACTTCCAAATGATGGAGGAGTGAGGCAGCTCTTGGGGTGACTGGCCCCACAACATCCATCTAAATGATTTCAGCCCAGAAGCAGTGATGCAGAGGTTGAGCTGGTGCTTAGAGGGAAATAGTACTGAGAGGGAGAAAGCAGATATATATTTGACTGGAAAACAAAAGACTTGGAAGGCTGATCTGTTTTATTGATGCTCACCATTAAAGGCTACCACAAGATATACTACTGAGTTTAGCAGAAGGAATGGAAGTGCAGAGGAAGCTGTGAAAGAAAAGAGATTCATCCAGAGTGAAAAGCAGAGGTGCAACTGAAGCAGGAAACGCTGGATTTAGCAAAGAGGTTGAGGTAGGAGGGTTGTGGGATATGTGTGGGTAAGCTCAATGCTGTTATGGAAGTTTCCAGATGACTCCTTTCACCTGAGATATATGCCCTGTGTGTGCACAAACCATCCTTCAGCAGATAACCTCTGCCTCTCCCAAGGTCTGACTGACCTTGAGTCCTCAAGGAAGGAGAAACTGGCTTTGGGATCAGGACTGAGGGAGAACTGCTGCTGAAAAAAACAGATGAGTCTCAGCACATCCTTAGTGCACTGAACATGATGCACATCTTCATTGCATCATGTTCAGTGCAGAGAAGGCTGTTTTACTGGAGA
This sequence comes from Pyrocephalus nanus, assembly GCA_038380795.1. NCBI lineage: Eukaryota > Metazoa > Chordata > Aves > Passeriformes > Tyrannidae > Pyrocephalus > Pyrocephalus nanus. The sequence continues at coordinate 4,473,302 of CM076270.1, read as the reverse complement.
GAATGAGCTTTAAAGTTCCTCCATCCTCTAACAAGCCTTTGCTGATGAGAAGAGTGCGAAGGAAGGAGTTCTTTTGGTAGCTGCACATTTGGCTGTGGTCCCTGCAGGACTCGAGGTCCTACAGAGATGCTGGTCTGTCTTCAGCAGCAGAGGAGAAAGCCTTTATGAGTGCAGAGTTGATGGCAGTGAATTGTGTTTGACTGGCTTGGTGCAGGAACAAGATCATGTTTATTTAGCAGCATCAGGGGAGACTTTGAAGAATGGATAAAAGGGAGCTGAGTGAGAGAGCAGCTGTGGACACAGATTACCTGGACCCAGGATGGTTCCTGGTGGCGTCACACACAATCTGTGCATTCTCAGGGCCTGGCATCGGCTGTGGCCTCTTACAGAGGATGCAGACACACCTTAGATCTCAACAAGTAGAAGGCATCTGTGAAGAGCAGTGTTTTCTCTAAAAGAGGAGAGTGACTGTGTAGTGCTACAGGGTTCACTGTTTAAACTGATTTACTTCACTTTGCATATGGGTAGCTTTGTCTCCTGAATGAAAGCTTAACCATGGAAACCATAGCTGTCAGTCAGAGCAGCAAAACTCCTGCAGAGCCTGGCCTGACTCTGCTCTGCTGCTGGCATCTTTGTGTCTGTGTAAGTTGTTGGAATGGGACAGATCTCTTTTTCTGAAGGTAACTCATCAGCCCCTCTGCCAGCAGCTGAGATGGGGAGGCAAGACTGAATACCCAGGTGCTGCCTTCCTGGGGGGGGGTAAGACCTAGAGGATTTGTATGTGCCTACCTAGGCTGCATCTCTTGGCTGCTCAAAGAGGGGTGGCATCTCCTCTTCTCAAGTAGCTTCAAATACCTCTTTTTATGGTGCATTCTCAATAATCACTTAACCTTTGGTACCAACCCTGGGCTCTTTCCGTAACTTGGGACTTGGTGGATCCCAGGTGAACAATGAACATGGGTGATTTTACACTCCTTTGCCCTTTTCAAACCCTGGCATGTTGGTGTATCCAACGTTCCTGTAGGTATCAGCAGGAGTGCTACAGTGGGGGCACTTAGTCTTCCTGGCTTTGTGAACTCAGTTCAATATTAATTATTGTAGATTTTATTTTATTTTTTTTTAAGGTGAAAGGAAAGAAGAAGAATATCCTCAGGCTGTGCCAGAGGTTACTTGAGGCTGTGCACAAAAGAACCCACTGGCAATATTGGAGACATATCCCATTAGCCAGGAGCTCATAGAAAAATTAGAAGCTTTTAGAGCCCAAGTCAGCGTCGTGAATCAAACACTGGAAACCTGCTTTGTTATTGCAGCTCTTTGTGAACCAGCAGATCTCCTTCAAGGAGTTTCTGTGATTGAATGGGTGGAAAATAAAAGTCCACAACCCCCATCCATGCTTCTCCACCGGAGAAGGCTGTGGGGGCTGGTTGGGGCTGGGGCTGGCAGGTTCCCCATCATCTCTCTCTCTCTGCAGCTCCCTCCCTTGAGCAGGAGGTATTTTGGCTAGCAGTGAAACAGCCAGTGAGTCAAAAAAAAAAAAAAAAAAAAAGGGAGGAGGGGAAAAAAAACAAAGAAAGGAGAGAGGAATCATAATAATACATATAATGCTCAAGCCAGTGGGAAGGGGAGGGGAGCGGGGCCGAGTGGTGCAGAGCTGTGACTCACCGGCAGCGCTGCTCTCGACGCGTGCGGAGCCAAGCGAACGCAATACTGCAGCATCTCCGCTGACGGGCTTGGCAGCTCCCTGGCAGCCGGGGAGGCAGCGAGGCCGGAGGGCTGCCCTGCTTTTCCCCATCCCCTCATCCCTCCCCGCTCTGGTTTCCAGCCCTGTGTCTCTCCCACCCGCTCGGCTCTGCCCGCGGGCGGTGCCCAGACCAGCCCCGTTCCCCTGCCTGGAGTGTGCCCTCTGCTCCAGCGGCATCGAGGAATGGGAATTGCGGCGCTGGAGCGAGGTGCCCGCTGCTGGGCGGCACTCCCGGGCACCCTCCCGCCGGGTGGATGGTATGCTGAGCCGAGCTCCCTCGCTGCTGCTCCCATCTGCCCGTGTCTCTGCTGCCAGGGTTCATAGAAGCACCGAAATCTATTTTCCTGCCCGCGCTTGGTGTCCTTACGTGTCCTCTCTTCGTTTTATTTTATTATTTTCGGAACTTTTGGGGAAAAGTCTCAGAGAAGGCCTTAAAATAGAGAAATCATGTAAGTTTAGATATTTCTGCGGAAGGCTGGGAAAATATTCTGCAGCCTGCTCCGTGACCTTTTCATGTCTCTTAGGAGGCTGAGAGCAACTTACTTTTTAATAATCCCCCAATTACATTCAAAATATGGAAAATACTCATTTGTATTGCTGCATGTTTTGCTTCAAGGTGAACAGAAGTAAGTTAAGTCTCAAATGTACTGACTGATGGCAAGCCAGGGCTGATGCCAGGAGGGTGTTTGTGTCCATCAGAACGCTGAGGCACGGGGCATGATTTTTTATTTTTATTTAATCTCCCTCATGAGAAGGCTGGGGTTAGCCAGGCCAGGCTCAAGGTCAGGCTCAGCTCTGCCTAAAAGCTCTCATGGCATTTTATTCAGTTGAGCTTTAGAGAATTTGCTTCATTCTCTAGGCTCAGGCCAGGAATTGTTTTTCCCCCTTTTTGGAGGAGGGACATTTTCTCACAGATCCTTTGCTTTGCTGATGAGGGAAGGAAACTCTTCTGAGCCAAAATATTCAAATGATGGTTTCCCCGTAGAAAAAATTGAATCTTCCCTCCCCCCTTCACTATAAAATGTGTGTATAACACAATACCTGCCTGGGGAACATGCAGGATTTTTGAACTTGGGTTCCCATTCTGGGGTTTTGCTTTGTTTTTACTGTGTCTCTGCAGTGGGAGCTGCTGCTGTTCCAGTCAACTCTCCTTACTCCACACGGAGACATTTAATGAGAGGTCTTCCAAGGCTCCACTTTCTCAGCCACGTGCCTTTTCCTGCCTTTGTGCCCTGGCCCGAGGTGTAGTGTGGCTGCTCCTGGAGGAATGTGGAGTGCCCTTTGTGGGAGCAGCTCATGGCAGTGCCTGCCAGGGTGATGGTACCCTTGGTTTCAGCTGGAGCAACGCTGTCAGTCGGTGGCCCAAGAGGAGCACAGAAATGAGCTATTTATTTTCTAATTACTATTATTTTGGCAGATTCTTCTGAAGGGTCTGTGACTGATCTCTGCTGCGGTGACTTTGGCAAGGGGTGGCTCACTCCAGTCTTGCCTGCAGAGCCTTGTTGTCTCGGTACAGTGTTCACAGCCTTGGTCAAAATTCTGTTTCTTCCTAATTTTGTGTAATGTTGGAGGTACTTGAAGCTGGGACTGAGGAACCAGTGAAAAGTGCAGTGGAGAGATCCTTATGTTCATCCATGCTTGCTGGCCCCACAGGATCCCTGGCTGCCCCAGGCAGCACAGGTAATAGGGATGCTCTTCTGGAATAGCTATCCTGATGTCAGGATTAGCCTGGGAAATGTCAAAACACATATTATTTTCAACAGAATGAGGTATCTGCTTGCAAAGCAAACAACTGCTTTTGGTTAACTTGAGCTCCCCACGGGTTTACAAAATCTGGGCTGTGTGGAGATGAGGCGCCCAGCTTGCTTGGTGTTGCAGTAAGGAGAGGAGATCACCTCTGTGGTTATTTAGCAATGACTGGCTCAATCTCATCCACTTCAGGTCCTAATGTTGTTATTAACATGCTCAGCCCAAGCATATGACCAGCCCTTTTGGAATCAAATGTGGCTGCTTGGGTGAGTATTGTGGGAGTGTTTGGTGCCTACAAGCCTGATCCAGGTTAATTGTGCTTCTCTTTATTTTACTGGCCCTCTCATGGTCTGTAGATAAAATGGTACTATGTATTTCTCTCAGAAGGAGTGGCCAGAGAGAGAGGATGAGGCACAGAGGGAGAGGGTGCTCCAGTCAAAATGGAAAATTACTTTCTGCAGCCCCAGTTACTGCTCCAGGACTAGTTGGATGTGATGAAGAACTGAGAGCTAGCGGATTCTTTCAAATTCCTTTTTTTTTCCCCTCTAGGGACAGGGGAGGAGGGGAAGTAATTTTTAATCTGTCAGGGCTGTATCAATTATTAAAATATAAGAGGGTGGGAGAGAGCACTGTGGGGAAGCCCCAAGGGGTTTGCTGCTGCCAGGGTGGTGTTGCTGGGGTCCTGGCCCTGCACCCCGGGGCCACATTCTGGCTTGTCAGAGCAAACAGGCACCAATGCTGTTGTTCCTTCCTAGGCCAGGGGCTGAGTCCTGGCTGCAACGAGGGGATGCTCAGGGAGCGGGGACCATCACCCTGGTCCCCCCCCCGAGCATCCCTGCCTGCCCTGCAGGGCTCCAAGTGGGACCCAGCGGGTGTTCGAGGGTAGTGGAGGAGGCATCACCTCCAGCAATGAGGTTTTTCTCCATTCCCATCATCGTTCAGTTCTGAAGCAGCATTTACATTCAAATCCATTTTTTCCCCTGGCTGCTGCAGCGTTTGTGCCGAGGGGACCTTTTTGGCGAATGCCTCTGACAGAAATGTGTTTTCTTATCCCTTGAAGCTGAAAGCCATAAAGAAAAGAATGACTTTAATGAACAGACCTTGCCGAATCACCACCTTGAAGCTCTAGCTGCTCATGTGAATCAAAACCTGCTGAAAGTAGGTCATATAGTAAAAATGAATTAGGTTTACTTCACATTTTATTGACTCTGCCAGTTTTTCATTCATAGAGGCTTATAGTTGGGATTGTATCTTGTCTTTTTAATACTGGGCTGAGGTAAAAGGGGAGAATACTGTCCTTTATTCCCTCCCTTTTGCCTTTCATGTTTCTGGTGGTTGAGTGTAAGATGGATGTGCTTTCTCTTTTCTCTCTTTATTTATTCTTTCATTATCCTGCACTGAAGAACTGCTTAACTGATGATCAAACTCCCGTAGTGTGTCCACCAGCGGAAAGTCAGCCTGGTCCCAAAATTTTGTGCAACACTTAAATTAGTCTTAAAACTTGGTGAAGGGTTGAAGTGGTGGGGTGATGTCTGTCTCCAGCAAGTGGATTACACTGCATCTCCTCCCTGGTGCTGGGCAGCAGGATGGTGTGAGAACACAGAGGGGATGGTCCTCAGCTTCCAGTCTCTCCTTGGGTGAGAAATCCTGTATTTCAGGGTGGTTGGACCTACCTTACCAGCTGGCAGATGATGGACTCCACATGTTAATTCATTCAGTGTGGCACAACTGCAGCTTGAGCAACTTACTCCGATCAAACTTTTAATTTTGGTGTCAAGCCTTCAAGCATCAGTGGTTCCACTGTTCATCAATCCCTGCTGGTGATGAGTCACTCTCACTTATAAATGATGCTCTTTATTTCCCATTAGTCTTTGTCCATCTTCAGTTTGGAGTCATTGGCTCTCATGGTCTTTGTCATTTTCTGTCTCTGTCTGGAATTGTGGTTTCTCTTGGAAGTTTCTGCTCAAATTAAAGAATCTGGTCTTGGCTTTATCAAGAAGCTGTGAGAGAGAAGATGGAGAGAAGGCAGAGATGTTGCAGTGATGGGATTTGTGCATGCAGTGTTCATTTAAAGAACCACATTTTTTTAAGGGAGACATAACACACAGCACTGAGATTTTTGTCCTCATGTTTAGGGTTTCTTTTGTGGCTAATGGCAAAACTGTGAATGAGAGCAGCTTCTCTAATGATGGATGATTTTTTTTTCCTGCCTTCCTATCTCTGTGCCTGCTGTAGATGGTATGTACTTTAGGGGGTGAAAAATCCCTACTGATAAATTAGGATTCGTTTTGCAACCTTTTCTCTGCAATTATAGCTAACTGCTTTGATCTCAGCTGAAGACCTTTACCCAATGACGGAATATAAATCTTCTCTACCTGTGGTTTCGTGACTAAAGGAAATATAGCCAGAAACTGTCTGGGTGGGAAGAGAGAGTCCCCACTGGCACCCCTGTACCAGCTGCCTTGGGAGGCACAGCAGAGAGTACAAGTAGCTTCTGTCCTCGTAATTACTGCTGGACAATCCACACATTACCTAAAATCACAGCCTGAAAAAATTAAATTATTTAATCTTGCATAATACAATGTGACACACAGATGAAGGCCTGTAAGTAAACCACTATTCTACACCAGAAAAGACCTTCATTGACTATTATGTGAACAATAAATCTTCCACTTTCTCTTAAGAAACAGTAATTACAGAATCTTCAGCTGTGATGGGTATCCCCTGCTGACAATAAATGTCTGTCCTTCAGCACATCAGCAGCATCTTGGTGATGGATGCTGTGGACTACACTGTAAAGATAATATAAAATACTGTCTGTAGAATGTACTGGCAGCCCTTTTTTAAGCCCTGTAAGGACAGATTGGGAAGGTGCTCTGTGTATCCAGGAACACATCTTGTTTTTCACACTTTCTTCTTTTAACAGTTCCAAGATATTTTTGCTGTCTGGCTCTTGGTTACTAGCAAGGAGCTGCAGGGAGATAAGCTCTGCTCTTTGGTAGGTAGGAAAGCTGCCTCAGCAGTGGCACAGAGGGATGACCTCTTTCACTGCTTCACCAGCAAAATCGAAGCAGAAAACCAAGGGGATCAATGGGAGCCATAATCCAGTTTTGCAGTGTGGAACTGGGTCATGGGGAGGCGCGGGAATGCGGCTTGGAGGCTTTGTGACTGGGAATGTGCCTGTGGGTGCAGCCCCAGCACCCAGAGACAATTCAAGGTCATGTTCAATTGCTGTTCCTGTTCAACCCTGATGGGCACTGTCTGTCCTACAGCTGGGATTGGCGTGTGCAGCAGATGAGGGGGTCAGACAGGAATTGTCTTCCATGTATGTCTTCATTAGGCCAGTGTGGATGCTACTGGAAGGCAAATGTGGAGTCTCTCTGGATTCAGGATATGCAGCTGGAGGCATCAGCTCTGCTGCCCAAGCCATCCCCAGGGAGGAGGAGGCGGCTCTGCTGCATGATAGTGTTTATTTGGTGGCTGGTTATGAGAGATCTTGACTCTAGAAATCATGGACCTATCAGGACAACAGAGGTCCTGATGGAGACCATTGTGGTTAGCTGGTCTTCAGCAGAAACATAAAAATAATTGTTGCCAAAACCTTGTGAAATGCAGGGTTTAAAAATACACTCCTCAGCATTTGTTTGTTGGCCTCCAGGCATCATCTCTGCTTCCAGACCATCCATGAGCACCAAGAGCTCTCTGGTTTTAAAGCTGGATTCCTTTATTTTGGAAGAAAAAAAATACCGTGGGCATGGAATTTCTTCTGGGCATCTTTCTGCATCTCTGACTCCTGAATGTAGATATCTTTGAGATGAACATAAAACTGGAAAGGATTTTTAGGGAATGCAGCCTTTTGAATACTCTTCTTAGGGAGCAGCAGAGTCACTCTTGGACACTCAGCTGGGTACCTTGAAGAAGAGGGGCCTCTGTGATGGGGCTGTTTCCTCTGGTGGATGAGGGCCAGCCTTGGTGACTGACTGCCTGAGCTGGACTCTGGATTTAATGCTTAGAAAGACTGAAAGATACAGGAGTTAGATGGACTCTGAATCTGGTTTTAGTTCGCAGTGTTTCTTGAGAAAATATTTCTTGAAAAGAATTGCAACTTTTTTCAACGGCTGCACATCTTAATTTACTGACAATTCTGAGATTTTTCAAATTTATTTTTTTTTCCCCCTCTGGCTTAATGTTTTTGTAATCCATTGGGAGTTTAGTGGCAGCAGAGACACTTGGCCTTTGTTTTGGAGAATGCTGAGGTGGATCTGATTTTCCTGTTGTCTCCGTAATTGCAGAACCTCTTTGATTCCCCTTGAATTCAGAGCGAATCAAGGTCAGGGTATCAGGTTGTTGCCTGCCTTGGCTGTCATGTCTCAGCACAGACTTTATCTGTGCAAGGTTCACGTGCTTGAGACTTGAAACCATCTCAGTAAACAGTGGAAGGTATGTGTGTGCTTCCACCAGCGCTGCTGGGGGCTTTGGCCAAGTCTTAGCTGGGGTTCTGCATCTTTTTAAAAGATTGCAGTCGGGCAAGCAGGTGCTGTGCTTTGGCCCCCAGTTTCCTTTCTCTTTTTCTATCTCTTCCAGGCTGCTCTTAAACAGTTGGGCCTCATGTACGTGAGGAACATGATAATGGTTTGAGGAGACCATTAAATAGGCAAATGGCCAATTTTTTTGTCTTAAGTAGTACCTACGTTTCTTGCTTCCCTTCCCTCTTGTAATGTATAGTTTCTCTGTTTTTTCTTTTTTTTTTTTTTTTCTTTTTCCCCCCACTTCTTTCTTTATTTAGATCTTTCCCTGACTGAAATTGCCCTAGTTACAGCTGTCACATTCCTGCTTTGCGGTGGTCTGATTTGGCAGCCCCGTTCCCTCTTAAAACTTACAGGCAAATGATGACGTTTAACTCGCAGCATCCTCTGGTTGCTCTGCACTGTCACAACAAGATTAGAGTAATTCATGTGAAAGTAGAAAACCCAGCTGTCTTTTAGGAGGAAAGTGCATTCCTTCATTCCTTCCCAGGATGCGAAGATGGAGCAGTTTTTTAGGGAGTGCCACAGCTCCTGTGACTGCATGTCTGTGTTTAACCCACCTCAAGTGTATGCTGCATCCTCCTCTATTAGTGGTGGTTTCATGGTGTTCTCTGTCCATCCTCTGCTTGTTTTCTGGAGGTGGAGTGAACTGGGCACCAGGTTGAGCTGTATTGTTCCTCGGAAATAAGCGGAAATAACTTGTTGTGATGACTCCCTAAATAATTTACTCTCGGAGGAGCATTCTTTATGCGCTCTCTGGAGCGGTGATGAGGAAGGAAGTAGGACGCTTCTCCTGCTCAGCAGCACACTGGAAAACATCTCCACTTCTTTTGCAGAGATAGGAACAGATTTTGCAGGCCATCCTAATGTTCTGCTACCTCCTGTCCGGTGACTGTTGTGGTCCATTTCAGATTATCCAGTGTTTTTCTTCCTGTCTGGAGCAAAAACTGGCCATGCCTTGTGGCTGGTGACAGAGGAGCTCCTGGCATTTCCTGAGATGACTCATCTCTTGCCATGCTGATGCATTTGGGATGACTTTGGACTCTGTGGTAGTTTGGTAATTAACTGGGTATCTTTCTGAAAGGACTTTCAACGGTGACTCCTTGTGACTTTTTTTGCTGTTTAGGTCATTTAACTGTGGCAGTGAGAAATTTTTGTTTGTGGAAAAGGGAACTTTTGGGGTTTAGGATTAGTCAGAGAATGCCCAGTGGGCTACAGCTTGAAAAGGGGCAAATGTATGTGGTCAAAGCACAGGGCTAGGACTGAAGAGATGAGTGTTTCTTCAGTGCCGCGTGTTTTTGGTATGATCTGAGCCGTTAACCTTTCTGTGCCTCCCTTGGCTCATTGACACCATCAGCCCAATGGGGACATTACTCACTTCACTCACATTTCTTGGGTAATTGATGCCAAAACCACATTATCTAGCCAGTCCTTCTGACTCCCCACGGAGCTGCTGAATAGGCTTGTCAGTCTTGTGAAGCTCTGAGGGGGGGGTCCTTAGTGTAGTATGGAGGGTCTGGTTAGAGAGACCCTATGGGGGTCCCGGTCCCATGGGGCACCGGGTCCTCTGCTGTAGGAGGCCTCCACAGGAATCAGTCCCTGCAGATGTGCTTGCAGCTCAGGAGGAGCTTCACAGCCTTCACAGGGCTGTTGCCAGCTCTGAGAGCTGGGGCTGCATTCTCGTAGCATTTGGGGAGATGACATTCCTCATGGAGAAGACTCAGTCGTGGACCCATTTTTGGCCGTGCAAATGGAAGGATCAGCTCTAGCAAGCAGGGGTGCTTGGAAGGGAACAGAGGCTGCTCTTCCTCCCATGAATTTGTGGCATGTGCCCCGCCATGGGAGCAGGTTGTAAAACCTGGGAAGCGTGTCAGTTTGTTGTTTGGGAACACTCTTGGTTACAGGAACAGCCTTGTGCTCTTCAGGGAAGCATCCTGTAGAGGAAAGGTTGGGTTGCTGTGATAAAACACCTTGATCTGGGTTACTGGTGTTGCACTAATTACAAGATGTAATACTCTATTAGGAACCACGTTTGTTCAGCCTCTCTGCAGCCCCGCAGGGAGAGCATGGGAGAGGATGAGCCGGTGATAGATGACTGCACTAGGAGCACCGGGAATTTGGCTGGAGGAGATCTGGGAAGCACCTTTTAAAATGTGGACAGAAAAACTTTGTACTGGTTTCAACTGAAGTAGTAGAAGCGGGGTCTGAGATCTCCCTGTGCCTTCCAGAGTGTGTGGCATTATTATATGTGTCATCAGGCCGGGTCCTGCTGTGTCCATACCTGTGTCACAGCTCCTTACTGTAATAAAATTAGAGTCCCTTGTCAGAATGGCTTTAAAAGACATTATTTTTCTGACCAAATACCCAGGACCTAGCTGTGATCTTCACAGAATGACTTTTGTACAGACATTTTGATGTGAACATTGGCTGTGCCACTATAAAAAAGCTGGGATTTTTTTATGAAGGCTGAAGTTCATGGAAATAATATGAAAATTCTATTTATTGTTAATACATGAAAGCCCACGCTGAAGATGAAAACTCATCTTACAAACTGCTCTCTAAATTATACCCATGTGGTGTTCGAAACATTCTGCTCAGCCCTCTTAATTAAAGACTAAACTCTATGAGACAACTGCTTTGCTTCCCTCCCCTCATCCCCCCCTTTGATTCCTTGGCTGTTTGCTTAAAACATATTCCCTCTGTTGGGAGGAATGACTGAATTCTGTTGCTCCTTCATCTCCCAAATGTCCAAGGGTATGTTATTTTCTGGAGAGAGCATACATGGTGGGTATGGGTTTGCTGTGATCCCTTTTCCTCAATGAGCAGCAAACCCCAATGGGTCCCATGATCTGACCCCAACCTGTGGGTGAGTTCAGCCATGGCCAGGTAAGATGTCACCCAGAAAGCCTTGGCTGTTACATACCCTGCTCTCCTGCTTTTCCTGGCAAACTGATTGCTTTTTTGGGCCAGGCAGAACTGATGGTGACCTCAGGGAAGACCATCGCAGCCTTGTAGTGCCCCTGTTGTGCCAGAACCACCCTCCTCTTTGGTAAGCATCACTTTTTTGTGGTTTCCATTCCCTTCTCATCTGTAACTGTGGGTTTGTTGGTGGTGGTGCACGTTGTGGTGCTTCTGCAAGTGCTGTCAGCATTGCTGTGGCGGGGTCCTTGCTGTCAGCGCTTGGAAAGCACTCAGAGGCTTTGATGTGTCAGGTCAGCTGAGCTCAGCGTAGCGTGAGGGTTCAGTTGTGCCACCTAAATAAACAGCGTTTTACCCAGTCAGCTCTGCTTTTCCTGCCTGCTTTGAGAACAGCCAGAGACGAGGGCTCTGAGAACAAAAAGGCAGCAGTGATGTGAGGAGGTGATTGAGTGATTTCTCTGATAGACAATTGGCCATCACAGAAGGCCCTGGTGATGTATCCTGTGTGTTGCTGGTGCCCATTCCTTGCGCAAGGAGCAAAGCCCTGTCTGTGGTGTTTTCTTGTCCTTCTTAATCCCTTAATATCTCTTTTCAGTATCTTGGGAATGAATGGCATCGGTCCCGGGATCAAGGTTCAAATAAGAATCTCCTGTAAGATTGAGAGCATTTTCTCTTTTGAGTGTTGTGCATCTGCTCTAATGGCTTTAGGAGTCAGAGAGCAAACAACAGTAATGACAAAATCACTGTGGTGAACCACTGTGTTCTCACACTCTGATATAGGAGAATCCCAGGGTGTGTTCAGTTGTGTATTTGCAAGAAATAGATGGGCAGCAGGGACTGTAAGTGGGATGGGTGCTCTTACATCACACCGAAGGAGAGAGCAATCTCGTACTTGCTGTTCAGAGGAGCAGGATGCACCTATATCACAGCTGCAAATTGAAAAGTTGCAGGTAGAAGATTAGGTTTACTAGCGTGGAGAATGCCTCCTGGAATTCAGATACAGTGCTGCCAATAATAGAGCATTAAAATTGCATAGCTCTTGGATTTGTTGGAAGTCTGAATTTACAGCTACTTACTGGGGTGTGCTGCCAACCTCTTGGAGGTGATGGAGGGTCACCATGGGGGCTGATAGTGTCCACCAGCTTCTCTGTTCTTGCAGCCCTGCTGTCTCCCCTGGGTTGGCTCTGGTACCTTCGTGGTTATGGTCCATGGTGGCCCTGCCTTGCATGGGGCTTGGACCAGATGGGGAGGTCACTTCCAACCTATATACTTGAATGTTTGGAAAAGCAAAAGGTGAGAGTGCTGGTTTTGTCCGTGGAAGCAGCAGGTGTGAGGAACTGGCTGAGCAGAGGAAGTTTTGTCTTAGCTGCTGCAAGATTGTCCCCCCATCTGAGGTGGGTCACTAGATGACAACCCCACCACCAGGCCCAGAGAGGGGGTGAATGGGACGGCCAGGTGAACATCCAGTCTCTGCGCCATCAGTACCGCGGGACTGGACAATGGCCAATCCCTGGGAAGCCGAGGGAAGATCTCCATGTCACGCCGAGCACCATGACCTTTCTCTGGCAGCTCAAGCCAGCCGTTGTCCCTGGTTCAAGTCACTGGTGTTTCCCAGGCAGGGCTGGAGGGGGGAGCAGCAGGGCTGACCGGGCACGCCGCATGCCTGCGCTCAGCACAGATCATCCCGACTGCTTCGGAGGGTTTATTATTTTTAGACGAAGCAGGAGATGGGAATGTGCTGAGCTGGCTCCCAGCACCTGCCAAAAAAAAGAACATCTTTCAGGACTCACTTCAAACTTCATCCCTGTGTCGACACAAGAGCGATGTACCTGGAATTGATAAGTGATGCTGCGCAGGGTCAGTAAGGCTTTTGTAATGCATCTGTGAGGTGTGAAATGTATTACCTGACTACTGGAGGAAATCTGTCAGGATAAGGATTGGGCTTAAAAAATAAAGCAGGTATTTTGCACCCAGAAAAATTTCAGTACTAGATTTTTATTACTAGTGTTAAGAAAGCCCAAGGTACAAATCGTGGCAGTACTATTTTCACTGGGGCTGTCGGCGCTCGTGGCACCCTGGAAGGCACACAGCCCTCTGGATGAGAAAAGCAGTGGGAAAAGCCAGAGCCCCGGTGCAAGGAGGGCAGAGCTGCTGGCTCTTACATTTGTGGGGTTGGGTTTCTTTCATCTTTGCTTCCCGAGTTTCGTGAGTTAAACTCTTCTGTGGCTTCATGAGTTGTTCAGTGATGCTCTTCAGCTTTCTGAGACCTCTCGATGCTGTGGAGTGGTCCCAGGTCCTGCCAAGCAGTGGGAGCTCTGGGGGGACATGCCAGCCACGGGTGTTTGCTGCCTGTCCCACCACGTGCTGCAGCCCAGCAGCAACTGCAGGGCAGTTTGTGTGACAGGAGGAATGCGAGGCGTCCCACGAGCAGGGCTGGGCATGACGCGCACCTTCAAATATGCTCTCTTATTCTTGGCCCTTGCAACCAGCAGATAAACTCCTGACTTATAGGGTAAAGACAAACACCAGAAGCACACCCTTGGGTTATCTCGTGTGACATTATTACTGTGATGAAGTACCTTGCAAGGACGTTATCACGTTGTTTTGCTCCATTATAAGGACAGAAATAGATAGCTGAGCCAAGGAGGGATATGCATTGCACAGTGAGCTTAATAGGGATAAGTTTTTTTTCCCAGACTGATAAGTTGCATTAAAAGTTTTCAAGACCTGTAGAATTGGAAGTAAATGGAGTAAATTGGAGTAGATGTAGCTTTTTTATTTAAATCCTTTTTTATACTTACTTGGCAAAGCCCTTGGAAGTAGTGTTCACTGTAGCCGTGCTGAACCAGGAGGTAATGCCTTTTATTAGAACAGCCACTTGAGCTGGAGAAGCTGCCTGAGCTTTGGGGCCTGCTCAGTCCTTTCCTCAGGCTGGTAAACCTATGAGAGTATTTTAAGCAGACTGCTGACTCTGTTAGGCAGGATCTAAATCGGTGTCCCACGGTGGCAGTTCAGTTATGGTGAGAAAGGCTCGTCCGTCTCCATGCAGAATGTGTGGAGATTTGTCTACTTCCATGAGGAGATCCAAGATCCCTGGGTCAGTGGCTGATGCAAAACCCACTGGGATCAATTGGAAAGCGCTAGTGATCACTTGGGTTTGGGGATGGAGCCCAGGCAGCCTTATTTATGTCCCCATCCAGCTGCTGCTGCAGAAGACAACTTGCAGGTGTCCCTGGGAGCGAGAGAGCTGGCTCAGCGAGCTCAGCTTTCTCCTTGGCCATCAGTGCTTTGCTTCCATGAGTGAACGTTTTCTGCCAGAAAAATGTTCCCAGCTATATTTTTTTTTTTTCCCCCACTGGCTTTATGGAAACACTGTGCCTTTCTTCTCCTGGCGTCCCAGCTGGTGCCTGCCCTTCCTGCGCATACCAAGTCCTCCCTTCGTCACTGAGAGGGGCTGCCCAGACGCTCTTTCTCAAAACTGGTTTGCATTAGGAAAACAAAAGTACACTTTTTTTTTTGCAAATTATTACGTTTGTTTTCCATGCAGAAGCTTGACTTCAGTGTCATGTAGTTTCTTGGGGGGTTTTGAGGCGATTTCTTTTCTGTTGTTTTGGGTTTTTTGGTTTTTTTTCAGCCGTCTTTGCTCGGTGCCAGCCTGGAATGGAGCATGAAAGCAATGATATGTTTTTTAGCTGAATGTCCTAAAGAAATGAAGCTGCTGCAACTGGCATGGCTATCAGTGAGTCCCCTCTGTCTCTGAGTCAGGGAGATTTCCAACCTCCTGTCTCACCCCAGCCAGATTTAACAAGAGTACAGTTCTCTAAGAGCAGCAGATGTCCCAAAGACAGGTAGTTGGAATAAACAAGAGACCCCTCCATGCTGCTGAGGCAACAGCTGCGAACACTGAACTCAGAGATTATTGAGCATCGAAGAATTTGCGAGCAGCAGAAAATAGTTTTCATAAACTGTGGTGCTTGTTTTCTCTCTTTTCCTTTTTTTTTAATGAACAGAATGACTCGTTTATATGGGATGCTTAAAGGGCCCTGTGTGCACCACTTATTTAACGGCTTGTAGTGAGCCTTGATGGGAAAGTGACCTAGTTCAAGTCCCCGGAGGCTACTGCAATAAAAATGATTATGAATAAAACTACTCTTATCACCATATGGCAGTTCCAGGCATTGCACACATACATAGTCTGCAACGGTTTTGTCCAGAAATGGTGAGCTTTTTTTTTTTCTTAAATAAATCCATCCAGCGGAGGCAGAAGAGGAGGGGTTGCCATTATTAGTATTCCTCCCTGTGAACCGGCAGCAAAATCCTCGGTCGCTGGAAAGGGGAGGATGGGTTTTGTTCTGCAGGCTGCCCTGGATAATGTGCTTTGGGGAGCTGAAATCCTCTGATGGAACAGAATCCGTTTTGCAGGTGCAGAGCACTTTACTTTTTCCTTATAAGCCCAAGCAGAGATTTAATTGCTGCTCTTCAGAAGTGCAAAACAAGAGAATGTAATAATTAGAGCTGTCAGGGTGTCCTTTTTTTCATGCTGATGCTGACATTAGCTGGTTTAAAACCTATTTTTAACCTCTGCAGCGTTCAAGACTGACTGTGTATTTTCAGTCTGGCTTTATTTATTTCTAACTTTGTAAATTTTAAGTAATGTAAACTGGAGGCAGTGGGGAGAAAGAGGGAAAAACTGGATTAAAATGGGAAGGAAAGAGGAAGAATAAACCAAATTAAACAAAAGACTGTGTTGATAAATTATGTTCACCTTACAGGGAACATTTTTTTTTTTCTTTTTTGAGCCTGCAAAATTCCCTCTAACTGGAAGTTGAAAAATCTCAAAACGTAAAACACTGAGCGCCTGGTAAGATAAATATTGTGTTTAATGTACCGTCAGACAGGGCCCTGGATACTGCAGGCTGCAAGAGGACTGGTTTTCTGCTTAAATAATCATGGCTTTATCAAACTTTATCCCTGACTCCTCTGGGAGTTATCCTGATGAGCCAACAGCAGTAACAGGGGACCAGATAGGGTGGGTTGTGCTGATTCACCACTTTGCAAATATTGTATATATGAATTTATAGGTGAGTGTGTATCATAGAATCTCTGGTTTTTATTGGAGAGCTGAGCTGGTGGAGATGCACCCACGAAGGGTGCTGAGGACTTTGCCGTGTTGTGGGGATGGGTGCTTCCTTATCCTGGATGGATAAACCCAAAGGGCACAGTGAAGCTGCTACTTCATGGGATGTCAGAAAGGTCACAGTCCTTTGAGGCTGGATAAATACCACTGGTTTAAACCAAGGAGGGGATGGAAGAAGAGCAGTGTGTTTGTGTGGTCTTGGTCTCACTAAATTAGTGCCGGAACGGGATGCTCAGACAGTCTCACCACATGGCTTCCCGTATATAGGAGTTTTTTTTCTCTTTCTGGCATCTGGTTGTGGTTTTTTTGGTATGTATTAGTGCTGTCAGCAGTACCCTGGAGGCTGCAGGAGAGATGGGGATGGTTGGCCAGTGGACAAATCCTCTTGGATCCATCTGATGGTGGGGTGGGCCCTGTCACATTGCTGGGTGGGTGCTCAAATCTTGCAGCTGTAGCTGGATAATCCCAGTGAGGGCAGTGGGAATCTGCATGGAGGTGCATGTTAGCCCACCTGTTGTTACAAGAGAACACAGAACGTGGTGTTTGCCGTGTATTTGTTTTTTTTTTTTTGAAGTTTCTTGGCATGAATGGCTCGTTCTCTGCTTGCCTTCTTGGTTCCTCACGGGTGGATTAGAATGTCATCGTGCCACTGCCTCTGGCCCTTTTCTCAGTGCAAGGTATTGGCATCCAAAATACGGATTTCTAATCCTAAAATTACAACCTGCCCTTTCATAACATGAAATCAATTAGTTAATCTGCAAATAGTTCTCCAGCCCCTCTTTAGTCACTTTGTACTATTAAGCTTTTAGGCATTAAAGCACAAATGTTACATACACCTACTGTTTTGTTGGCTCTGAACCTGCCAACCCCAAATGAGGATGGGATGGCAAAAGATGGAGCTTTCTAGCCCTAGTGGGCTCAGCACTGCCCTGGGGTGTTGGTGCCTTCCCCTTCTCCCCCTCAAAGCCTTTTGGTGGATGTTGTTACCCCCAGTGATCCTGAATTTCCTCTTACACGTGAGAAAGTGAGTTGTTGGGAGTCGCTGAGAAGGACCAATCTAAATCTCACCTGAGAACTGGGGTCACAGACTTTTTCCCACGGGGCTGGCCCAGCTGTGGTTTGTGTTTTGCAACCAGAGTTAAGCCATCTCCCCCCATGTGAGCTCAGTTACTTGCCCATCATGAGCACTGAGTTTTGAAGCTCTTGAGTTTTGGTTGGTTTTGTAATTAACTTTTTCTGAAAGAGCAAACCAGAACTGTGCTGTTAAGATTACTGATTTGTTTTATCCCTCCCCCAGCAATCAGGAATGAAATGGGCATTTCTTCAAGCACCAGAACTAATAAACCTGGTTTCCTTTGTATTTATGTCTCTTGGTTGATTGAGCCCTTCCCTAATTAAATTAGGATTCTGTTATGTCTGCTTATACCTATAGTCTCTCACTGCCATTACTTTTCTGGCAACACAGAGGCTGCTATAATTGACTGGAGAAAGGGGCCGACAGGATTAAGAGCTTTTGGAGATAAACCTCGTGAAAGGCTGCGTCCGGCGTCCTTTGCCACCCAGCTGCCTGCTTCCACGAAGTTGGTAGAAAATAATCATCTTTGATGCCTTTGAAGTTAGCTCATAGCGTTAAAGCTCGCAGGCACACGCACTCACCCACGTGAGCCGAATCTCCAGTTTGGCTTGTTCCTCGGGAAGCTGGGATAAAATGGTGAAGGCAACGGTGTCGTTTTAGTCCAGGCCAAGCAGCGAGGGTTTTGCTTTGGGAGGCAAAGAATGTGTCTGGTCAGCGCATCAAAGTGTGGTCTGGCAGCCGTGGAAGGCGCAGCGCTCGGTGCACTTGTGCTGCAGTAGCACCGTGTGTGAGGGAAATGGGCTTGCAAGTGAGCACTGAGGGGTTTTTGTGTAAGCAACAGCTATTCCCAAGTGTGATCTGTACCCAGAAAACCAGGCTGTGCCTTGAAAGTCGTGTACCTGAGTGTGAGGGTAAGTCTTACTGGTCTGGGGGCAGGGGGAAGATGGGCAGGTTACAGTTTGGGGGCAGGCTCTGGGAATGCCACGGTGCAGATGTCGGCGGGAATGAATAGCATGGAATTGCCCCTGGAAGGCTCACTGCCCTCATTACCATCTTAGAAGAGGTGACATAACACCCCTGAGCCTCCTCGGTGTCTCTGTGCTGGATCCTGGGGTGCATTTGGGAGCCTCACCCTGAGCAGCACTGTGGGAGCTTTCAGGAGAGGTGCCCGAGACAGTGGGAGCTCTGTCCTGTCACAAGCCTGAGAAAACAAGTTAGTAGGTTGAAAGGTGGCATGAGATCTTCCTCCATATGCTACAAAAATCATGGAGTGATGGGAATTCTTGCTGGAAATCGGTCTTCAACTCTGAAATGCTGCGTCAGGTTTGTTGGTGTAGAAAATATGTGGAGATCAAGACCGTGCATGGCAGATACACATGTGTGAATAATGACCTGGCCTAAGACATAGCAGCAATTAACCTTTTTTAACCTTTTTTTTTTCTTTTTTTTTTTTTTTTTAAATAAAACAGAACATAAGGATGCAAAAAGACAACCTTAGGACTGCAGTGAAAAGTGAATTACCAGAGAAATGTGAATCTATATTTGCCTATATGGCAAGAGGGGGATTTGCTTAATGCTGGTATGGCAGCACAGCCAGGTCCTAGAAAAGTAAATGCATAAATGGAAAATGTTCTCAGCCCACCTCTTTTGCCCTTTCTTAAAAGTATATGAATTCTTCTACAGAATGGAGTCATTTTGCAGCCTTGGAATTGCCATTTATTCATTTCTCAGTAACTAATGTAGACGTACTGTTCCTTTTCTGAATTAGCCTGTTTTATTCTCTATGCTTTTAGGTGCTTTTAGCTTTAATTTATTTTGTGTCCAGGTGCCATAATCAGAGAAGTATGGGTAGTGGAAGGAGAAATCCTCTCCCCAGTCCTGTCCCTGCACTCCTCCTGAGACAAAATCAGGGGGTGAGTGGCTTTGACCAAGTCCTCCAACCTCCTTTTTGGATGGACACTGAGTGGATACCTGGTGTTGGGTAGATGCCACGCAGGATTGTGGTGAGAAATGAAACAGGGGAAAGCAGGATGTGAGGAAGGGAGGAAAATGGAAAGACTGAAAATAAAGGGAGAGAGGACGAAGGCAGTGAGTAGGGCCTCACAGGGCTTGGAAAGCTGGAGACAAGCTGCTGTCAGACGATACCACAGGAAGCCTGAACTCGTATTTTTAGGGACACTTGGGTTTTTACTTCACTGTAAATAATGGGTTTTGGGGGAGGAGGAGAGAAATGACTGCTCTTCCTGCCACCTGCTCCACTAGGCTTTGTTTCGCTTCTGTTTTCCTTCCTCGGAACAATGGCATTTGCAGGGCGAGAGGTGTCGACATCCTCCCACCCCATTGCCTTGGGACTTGCCCCAGCGTGGTGGAGCATTTCCTGGTGGCACGTGAGAAATCCATCTCCTGGAAATCCACTTTATCCAGTCAGTTGTGTAATAGTGATTTACCAAATGGGCAACCTCTTGTCAGCCAGGCCTGGGTTTGCTGTGTGTCAGAAGATTCTTCCCTTATGTTTCTAAATGTTTGCATTTCAAGTGACTCTTCAAGAGCAAGGGCTGGATAATCTAATTTGCATAAAAATCAGGAAAACAGGATGCTTGTGTTTGGATGGACAGGTATATTTTTGACCTGTTCAATAAGCTTTCAGAAGGGGAAATTATTTCCGATTTCCTCAAAGGGATTTCAGGCTGTCCAGGAATTTCAGGGGAGACCAAGATCTGCTTTTCTGTTGTCACATCGGGTGGTTTTCACTTCTTCTTTCATTCTGCCTTATTTTTCCACAGAACTGGGACACATTCACACTAAATCACAACACTGTGTGTTACTGATAGTTTGGGCAGGTTTTACGAGCACTTCTGTAAGTGCTTCTTCCCCCTTCCGCTCTTCTTCCCCCATCAGCATCTAAGGCAGGACTATAAGGATGACTTTCATTTATTTTTGATCAGCATAAGCTCTTTCAGGAAGGACAGGACCATCATTTTAGAGCATGTTAAGAGGCTACTACATATGGCATGTCCTGAGCAGGTTTAAGGAGCTTTTCCCAGTCTGCAAATGCTGCTGAAGTCTCTTTTCTTAACAATTATCCTCCACAACCATGAAACCCAATTCCCTGTCAGGGAACAGCCTGGCTTGGCCATCATTCAGGTCAACTTAGTGGTGATTTATCTCCTCAGATGGCTCTACATCTACACCAAGGCAGTTTATCCCCTCTATATTTACATTTATCTTCAGGACAGGTTTTATTTGATGAGTCCCATTTCCTTCTGGTCCAGCACATGAATGCTTTGAGATCCCGAGGAGACAAGGAAAGATATTGCAACAGAAATTTATAGAGGTGCGTGTGGGGTGAATAGGGACTGGATTTATTGAAACCTCTGGTTCTTCTTGATCAGGAAGGTACTGGGAACAGCAGCCTGCAGGGAATACTTCAGCTCATCTCTTTCAGAGATGAGTAGGAATTTGGAAACCTGGAGGAAGGAAACAAAATGTGAAAACCTTAAAAAAGAGGAAAAGAAAAAAGAAAGAGGCTTGTAGCACAGGTACCTAATCCAGTTCAGATATTTGTGTGTCAGAAGTTTTGATGATGGCTCATTCTTTTGTCTGAAATTACTCATCTTCCTCGTTGTTTAAAGCACCGGAGGCTCATGGCTTGTAGGCAGCAAGGATAAGTTGTGGCTTCTGCAGTCATCTCCTGTGCCAGTGCTGGTGCTGCTGCTCTTGCCAGTGACTTCACTCCTCGGTCACATCACCGCTGTGAGCATTAATCACAATTATTCACTTATAATGAAGTAGCCAGGATGGATTTTTAACGGCATTGCAAACTCTCTGGAGTTAGCTTGGCTGGAGGCAACGTCTACAGCACTTATGCTGGGGTCAGCAAGAATGTTCAAGTGAAAGGCGGGAGCAGGGTTCTGGAAAGGAGGGCCTGAATTAGGGGGAATGGCTGTCCTAGGTGTGATTTTTCCCAGTTCAAAGATTTGTCTGCCATGTTTCATTTGTGAGAACTGGCTTAGGCAACTTTTAAATCTCGAAATAGTGGGGAAGAGGAGGGAGGAGGTTTAAAAGCCAAACTGATGGGTCCCAAACCAAGTGTTGAGGAGCGCTTATATCTCCCTTGGGGGGGACTTTGAAAGTGTTTTGTTTAGGGACAGTGATGGTGGTACCATAAACATCTGCAGGTGAGACAACTGCCACATCATCCACGCAGAAAGTGGCCCAAAACTTTGCAGTGTTTTTGTCTAATCTGTGCTGACCTGAGAGCTGTTGGTCTGAGGAGGAGCTGAGAACACTCAGTGCTCAGTTGGGTGGCTGATCCCCTCTTACCCTGTGCTTCCTGTGTGCTGTTATCCTGATTTCCATCAGGAAATGCTTGATTGAGAGGTTTTGCTCCTGGTGTCTTGGCTCTTGAGGGTGATGACCTGAATGGAGACAAGTTGGGCATTGGGAGGGAACAAAAATGGTCTGTCTCATTTGTTTGGTTGTCTGTGTCATCCACTGTCTCATCTTCTATTTTTGTATGACTGACTGAATGGCAAATGGGCTTCAGGGGAGCAGGGATCTTCTCTATCATACCCTGAACATGGGTTCTGTCTCTTAAGTCTGGTGCTGGAGGAACCCTTGGCTCTGACTCTGGGTGCAGCTCTGCAGTACTTGTGACAGAAACCTCCTTCCACCCATTTGCCTGTGCTGCCCTTTTCATGTTAAATGTGTCCTCCTATTCAGCCAAGACTTCTCTTTGTGATACAAAAGAAGCCTCTCTGAGGAGCTTTTTTCATTCAAAGCGTGTGCTTTTGTGAGCTGAGGGAAGGAACCTCTTTCATCTCTGGAGAGGACTCAGGTTGTACAAGGACAACTGGCGAAAAATGACCTGATGCAGAGCCATGCCCAGAGGTTTTAAGTTCATGACCTGCCAGTGCCTTTGCTGTAAACATCCTCTGCTTCTCACAGCCTTGCTCTTGTCTGAGCAAATTCAGCCCTGGCATTTCATTACCCTCTCGGAGTCTCCCAGCTGCCTTTGCCCATGGAGGTTCACTTGCAGAAGCCATGGCTGTGAGGAGCACCAGGACACAGCATCTCTGCCTCATCTCAGCCCTTCACCTCCATCATCAGCACAACGGGAAATGGCCCCAAGTTGCAGCAGGGGAGGTTTAGATTGGATATTAGGAAAAACTTCTTCACAGAAAGAAGTTGTCAGGAGTTGTCAAGCACTGGAACAGGCTGCCCGGGGAAGTGGTTGAGTCACTGCTCCTGGAGGAATTTAAAAGATGTGTAGATGTGGCACTTAGGGACATGTTTTAGTGCTGGCCTTGGCAGTGTTAGCTTTAGAGCTGGGCTCGTTTATCTTACAGGTCTTTTCCAACCTAAACAATTCTATGATTACTGAAACAACAATAGCAAAGAAGAGCCAGGCACATCTTGTAGCTCCCCCTGGGAAATGTGGTGTCTGTGGAAATACTAGAAACTAAATCCCAGGGTGGTATTTCTGCAGCCAGTGTGTCCTGCTGAGCTACAGCAGTGGGAGGGATGAGAAATACCAGGCCATCTGACAACTCAGTTTTCTGCTCCGAAGGCAAAGGGACAGGTTACATTTATGATGGTATTTATTCAGGAAAAACACATCTGTCGATGGGCTTTATGTTATTTTTATGGGCATTATAGAGGGGTTTGGTTGTTTGCTCTCAGGGCTGCTTGTTTCCCCTCCTGTGCTGCTCAGAAATTAGGTGATAGTAACTGAATTTTATCTTTTACCCTTCATATTTAAGCAAACCTTCCCCGATCTCTCATGAATGCTGGCAGCTCACTCTGTGCTGGTTGGAAACAGTCAGTGCTGCACTGGCAGAGCTGGCTGAGGCCAGGGCTGAAGCTGCAGAAGCCTGAGTCATTCTCCTAAAGCAGATCAGCTTTTAATTACAATTTCTAGTGCACTTTTTAAGCAGTCTTGTGGAAATGCTGTGTAGAAGCATTTGAATAAAAAATGTAAAGAAATTGTGTTGGCTTTTGTTGTTGTTTTTTTTTTCTTTTTTTTCTTGCAAGTCTCCTGGGAAGACAAAAGCCCTCTGCTATAGAAAAACATAATTAAGAATTTATAGAGTGCTCTTGTTTGAAGGTGCAAATCAGGGCTCTAATGCAGAGTATGGCTGTGTGAGGAGCAACCCCTTACATTCTCAAACATGTTTCTGCACTTAAGGAAGGCTTTGGAGGCTTTTTGCAATATGGCATCACCCATTGCATCATTTTTAGGGGGTAGCTAAATTATTATTTAATTTAGCAGTATTATTTTGCCCCTTTTACTGGGGATAACGCTGAGCAGCAAAGAGCCCAGTCTCTTGGCCAAGGTCGAGTGCACTTGGTGGGGATCCAGGAATAGCTTCCAGCTGCTCAGCTCGGCCTTGGCCCCACATCCCAGGAAATTGTCCCACGCCACACATCACTGGCTGTGCTTTCCCTCCTTCCTTGGAGAGTATGAAAGTACACTCCACAGTGTACTTTAAAATCAACATTATCTTAAACAAGGTTGTAATGTAAAGGGAATTTATACCTCCTGTTCAGTGTAACAAAACCTACACCTGGCTGTGGGGGTTTGAAGGAACAGGCAAACTGGAAGGTTGGGGTTTTTTTTTCTCCCCTGGAAAAATGCAGGGAGATCTTTCCCTGCTCCTGCAGGGACTTATGTGTATCACCATTGCCCACCCTGTTAAAGGTGACTTTTAGTGCTTAGCAAGCACTGATCCTGCTGGGAAAATGTCAAAGTGTGTGGTGCCCGGGAGGGGGGGGGGCATGTTGTCCTGGCTGTATGGGATGGGGCTTGTGGGTGACCCGAGCTGCCTTTTAGGTAGGAGCAGGAAGCAGCTGGTCCAAAGGGATGCTTCTAAAACTGTATCATCTTACCAATTTCTTTCTGTTAGTACAGCTGAGATTGGAGGTTTGTGGCGTGATTTGATGCTGTGCCTGGCCTTGGTTCCTTCCTGACGTGCCTACAGCATGGCACAGCCCGCGTGGATTAGCTGTGGATGAGGTTTCACGCCGAGCTTTTCAGATTTCCACTAAGATCTTTATCCAGTGGAATAAAAGGCCATCACCCCCTGCCCATATGTGTTCTCCCTGCAAAGCTGCAGGCAGCCTCCGTGAGCTGCCCACGTTCCGGCAGGCGCCCTGCCTGCAGGCAGCTTTTTGGGCTGCCTTGAGAGCTTTTTTTCTCTGCTTTGTTTCGCTTTGCAAATAACAGTGAGTAAAATCCATAGCCTTCAGTCCGTTCCTTCGAACTGCACGGCACTGATTTGTGTCTATACTCGTTACTGCCCTGTAAGTGGGGCCCACAATGGCTGGGCAGCCCTCCTGCATCGATAACCACGTCAGGCAGTGGTTGCAGCCCCCAATTACCAAATAGCGACGTGCTGTGCCAGTGCTGGGCTCGTCCCTCGTGTCCTCAAGTGCTGATGGTGGCAGGGACACTCGGTCCTTTCTGGCTTCCTCCCACTCGTTCCTGAGCTGTACTGTTCCCATGCAATCCCTGGTACCGGCTTAGCCTTCCCCTGCTAATCCCAAGTCCTCCTCCTCTCTTCCCTGCTCTCAAATCCCTGGCTAAAGCCCCTCTAGGCTGCGCTGCCTGCTGTGAGGCTGGATGGGGGTCGTGTGTGGGGCTGGGGGAGGGTCTTTTGTGGGGTCTTTTAGGGCTCCTTCTTTTCCTAGGAGTCCTCACACCCTAGTTCCTCTGTTTTGCAGTGAAATGTGAAGTGTTGAGGAGCCCTGGGTGTCCCAGGAGGAGGATCCTCTGCCAAGCAAGGGCAACCCAGTGGTGCCATTGGGTCCATTTAGGGAAGGCAGGGAAAGGCAATGACCTGGCTGCCTTATTGCTTCACAGAAAAGCTTTGGCTCGCCATTGCAAGGGTAGGAAATTCCTGCTTCACAGAGGAGACTTGGAAATGGAGAAAGTATAAAAGCAACGGAGTTTAATCTGCTGATTGACGCTGTTGATCCCTAACCCTCAAGGCTGGCTTAGAGGGTGAGCCACAGTGGGGCTGTTCTGCAGTCAAAAATCCCATCTTTATCCCAGACAAAGCAGCGAGTGCACGTGTGACATACGTAAAGCAAATGTAAGGATAAAAGGGGTCTATGTGTCATTTCTCAGGCTCCCTTTTCCAATAAGTGGTTCTAAAATTTTGCTGCTCAATACCCGACTCGCTTAAAGCATCGGACAGCATGGAAGCTTTGATGTATCCCTGTAGAGCCAAATTAGTATGTATATCACATAGTGTTGCTCTGGGCATGGCTGCGTCTTCTAAATCAGTGGAACACAGGCACTGCAAAATGTTTATTGACTCCTGACAGTAAGTGACTGGGAGTAGGATAGGATGGACAGTAAGTTGTCAAGGCTGCTCAGGGCAGACAAAGACCCTGGAGGCAGCTCTGGATGAAAGAGAGTGTGATGCCCATCTGCCTTTGAGTATGTGAGGTCTAAAATTGATATTTGAGCTGACATAGATAGAAACGTGCAGCACAGGGTCTGCAGTATCTCGAGTTACAAAATCATTGGGATTAGGGAAGCATCTCAGCCCTCCACAGCACAACATCTGGGGTTACTTATGTCATCCTTACACTTACTTTCCTGACGCTACGACTTAAGTCACCCACGAGATGTATGTGAGAGCTCCTGGCAGCTGTGGCATTTTCTCCTAAGCCCCATAAAACGTAAGTACCTTTATCAGCTTGCTCCTGTTATTTCTACCACCCCGAGACAGGGACTTGGAGTCGTGCTTAGGACTGATGAATATGTGAAGCCTGAATGTACGAACTGGCTCAGGTGCCACTCAGCCTTGCCACGTGGGCAGGAACCAAGGTGGTTAGATCTGTGCTGGTCCAAGGGTGAGAAGGAGTGGAGAGGCTCGAAGGGGGAGGCAGTGAAAGGGTTGTGAGGATGGCTTGCTTAGAAAGTGGTTTAAGGTAACTGGACATATATCCCGTGCAGGTTCAGCAGCGGGACCTCAGAAGTTCAGCCCAAATTTATCCAGGATTTGGAGCGTTAGGGTTGGTGCATGGAAGAACCCGGTGGGTTTGTGCTCAGGCTCCTTTCTGCAAGTCAGTGAAATGCAGTGGAAAACCATTGACAGCCACAGAGTTAAGTTTCCTTGATTAAATGGTCAGGAAAACACCACACATAAAGGGCTTTCCTTCATACTCAGTTTTCCTTACAAAAAGGGACAAAAGACCAAAAAAAATATCCTCAATCAGCTTCGGGAAGCAGGTGTCTGTGTGTTACCTGGCTCCCCAGTGGTTGTCTCCTGCCACCAGTGCCATCCATCCCTGCTGCTGGAGGGGTGCTGAGCACTCACATTCACGGGAGGGGGTTCTCCCCGCTGTTTGTTGGTTGAAAAATCACCTTGCACTTTACATTCCACCTCCAAAATTGGATCTTGCTACTATGAAACCAGAGCTGAAGTCAAGCAGATGGCACTGAAGAGGTGTTTTCCAGAAACTACATTTCTATCAGCCCGTGTAGTGTTTTTTTCCGTAAGGGACATTCTTTTTTAACTCAGCTGCAGTTTGCAAGACAGTTACTGATTTGGGGCATGGCTTAAAGAGCAGGTGGCTTAAATTCACGTGCTGAAATGCAGCTGTTTGATGTGTGACATGGATAAACGAGGTACCAAAAACCTGAGGAGGCTGAGGGGTACCTGAGTCCCTCGGTGTTCTGGGATGAATTGCCATGGGAGGCAGCAGCACAGGTTTGCAGGCATTAAGCCCTGTCTGCCCTGCAGCAGGGAGCGCATTAGGAGCCATCTGTTTTGAAGGGAATTGGTTTTTCTGAGAGTACAGAAGAAATGGCAGCAGCTGCCAGAGCGTGTTGCGTGGTGGAGACCGTGCTGGTGCCCCTGAGCCCTGGACACAGGGGCTCACTCACATCCCAGGCATATGGTCCGAGGTCATGAGCATCCCCAGTCAGTTCAGGGAATGCCCTGGAATGCCCATTCCTATGCCTGCACAGAGCCACCTTCACCTGTGATGG
The DNA here is from genome assembly GCA_038380795.1 of Pyrocephalus nanus. Lineage (NCBI taxonomy): Eukaryota > Metazoa > Chordata > Aves > Passeriformes > Tyrannidae > Pyrocephalus > Pyrocephalus nanus. The sequence goes on along the minus strand of CM076270.1, from coordinate 4,446,152 downwards.
GAATTGGTGCCCTGAAGCTGATGGGCTCATCCTGGAGTTTGGGTGTGAAAGTTAAGTGTGAAAACTATGTGGTTCTGGCCACGGTAAAGCTGAGGTGCCCCTGGGACCGCGCAGAAATGGTTGGCTGTGGATTGTGTATGGCAAAAGGACGTGGAAATCTGGATCTGCGTGGCAGATGTGAAAGCTCCCTGCTGCAGTCCAGACCGGTCCAGTTTTGTGGCCCCCTGACCCCTGTCAGGCACCAAGGCTCTGGAGGTGTCAGCCAGTGGGATATCCTGGCCTGGATCTTCCTTGGGCCACCCTCGGGAGCCGAGTGTCTCCCTTGAGAGGACTGGGTGGTCCTGGTGCATGTGGGCAGCGCTGTTCCCTCCATGGCTCAGTGCTTCCCACTGGAAGGAACAACCTGGTGCTGCTACCAGAGACGTGGCCTGTGTGAAAGGGGTGCCTTATGGGTCTCCTAAACGCAGACTTAATTTTAGTTATGAACACTGCAGTGTTGAATAGGCAGCGACGTGAAACAGAAGCACAGTGGGGGTGTTAAAGGGTGGTAATAACATGGCTGTCATGAACTAATGTTGTTGGGAACAGGCTGTGCTGCCTCCTTTTAGCTGCAAAAATGTGCACTTGCAGAGAAGCCAAAGGAGCTGGGGCAAAGGGAGGGCAGGCTGTGAGGGAGGGGAGGGAGCACCCAGGGTCTGCTGGGCTGTTCCGTGTGGCAGAGAGCCTGGGGATTGCCCCACGCTGGGAGCTGCCAGGTTGGACCTGGGGGTGCTGGGACAAGGAGTGAAGCTCACAGAAGGGCCTGGGAAATCTGCAGGGGGTCCAGTGATAACTGGCAGCATCCCATTCCTCCTCCGTCCCACTGGTACTCTGAATGCTGCTGCCTTCAGTGTGGGATCAACTCTGAGAATATTTTCCTAAGGCACTGCTTGTCCTTCTTTAGATATATATATATATATATATATATATATATATATACACACACATATACACACATTACTCTTTGTCAGGAATCTCTCTCCTTAGTCCTTTGGTGCTTCAGGTTCCTGTAGGATGCTCCCTGAACCCACTTTTGGTGCATTTGTTGTCTGTTGATGATCTCCATCTCTCCCTGCTCTGTGCTGGGGTGCTTGGCCCACTCATCCTCCAGCACAGACCTGCTCTTGGTGAGGCTTTGACCTCCCTTTCCCAGAGCAGCATTTGGCTCTGGGAAAGCCCTGCCAGATGCAGAAATATCTTGAAATCTGCTCTGCCGCAGGGTTTGCTGTGACCACGAAGAGCAGTTCTTCAAAACCTACATCTTCAAACACTTGTGGACAAAATCTGTCACAGCAGATACCCAGTCCTCCATGTCCAGCGTCCTAGTGCTAAATGGTGTCAGGGTGTCAAGAGAGGGACATGTGCTTTCCAATTAGTGGATTTCTCTAGGTGGGAATTAGAAGGATTGCAAGCCACATCTAGAGGAACCATCTGCAGAAGCTTCTGGAAGGTTTTGGGATCTCTGATGCTGGTTTAGGACCTCTTATACTGTTGGTTTTATCCATAGAAGAGGGAAACCTCAGTCTTTCCTGAGCTGGAGATGGGTGTTTCCAGCCTCTTTTGAACTACAGTAGGGATAGGGGGTGGAATCGGTACAAGCACTGGTGTGAGGGATGTGTTTCCCTTATATATTAGGGAATATATGAAATTAAAGCCTTGCTCACCTGTATGCTATGGTGCCTGTTATTTCTGGAGATGAATAATATATGCTAATTTAACAATTTAGCTTGTTAATCTAATAATCCTGCCTTCTTTACTTAACGTCAGACCTATTGTGGAGCTTCAGTAATGGAATTGCAGCTCTCCCAGCTGCATGGCCCTGATCAGAGCTTGATTGATACAGAAACACTTGAGTCCTGAGGTCAGCTTTGTTCAGTCAGCACAGAGCATTAGCTTAGGCCTGTGCAATTAGAGCTGTCTGTGGTGGGAGAGGATTTAGGCTTTTCCAAGGGGAGGCTCTGGTTGGTTGTTCAATCCAAACCGAAGTGTTAATCAGAATGCCCAGCTGGGAACCAAAAAGAAAAAGATCCACTTCGTTTAGTGGATTTCTCTTTCAATTTTTTTGGAAGTTTTCCCCGATTTTACTTTTTGAAACGTTGGAAAAGGTGATGGATGTAAGGGGAGGATTGGCTATGAGTTGAAATTTGTGCAGTGAAGGTGTTCTGCCCTCCAGAAGCAACCCAAGGGCTGTCAGCAGGTTGGCCAGAGGTGAAGAGCCATGTTCAAGTGAGCAACCAGGGTTCTGCAGGAGAGCTCAGGAGGGCAGAGGAGCAGCTCTGGAACCTCCCCTGGCTGCAAGGGGCAGAGGTTTGGCTGCAGTAAGGCAGAGAGAAGGGGGTGAATCCCCAGCCAGGGTGAAGGCCTGGTCCCCAGTCTGCAGAGCTGTCCTGAGTCCCCACTGGCTTGAAATCTCACTCCCAGTACTGGGTTTAGGTGCAGGCAGCAACATTAAGGTTTGGCCCGTGTTGGCTCTTGTTTTAATCAAACAGATATGTTACTCTTTGATAAAATAAACATTTTTCCCATCCTGTTATATGAGTCACTTTTTCTTACGCTGGGCTGCTATGCAGAGTATCCGATGTTTTAATCACGTTCTCGGAGACGTGGATTTATTTCAGATGTGTTTGAAGAAATGTGTAAACCAAGTGCAAAGCTCGAGTACATAATTTATAAAACAGCTTCTTTTGGAAACGTCTGGATTTTCACATTAGAATAAGCCTGGTTTTTATATCAGTAAGTATTTTAGCCCCTCAGACTAGTTGGAAAGGGGATTTTGGCGCCCTCAAGATTGTTTTCAGTGGGAAACCAAGTACATAAATGTGCCTATACTCTGTAAAAGCTGAGAACAAATCACACCAGGTGCTATAAAATGGTCTAATGTACTGCAGGATGGCAGTTCAGATTCACAGCTCCCGCTGGAAGGCAGAGTTCCTTCTCTCAGGAAAAGAGGTGGCTCTTGGGTTGCTGGCACCAGCTCAGTATTTCAACTGCAGCAAAAATGTAATGGAAGAAACTTAGCTGGAAGGCTTCTCTCCTACCAAAGTGGTAATATTTGGATTTTTATGAGACTTTTTGTTTTTTGTCTCAGTTCACTGAGATTTCTGTATGAGACAGTGTGTTCCTCAGGTTATAATTCCTCAGCAGTGTTGTGGTCTGGTCCCAGCAAGACCATTCACGTTGAAATTTCAACAGTGCCTTGCAAGAGCACCTTAATCACACTAATATTTACATGCAGCATGACTGAGGCAGCGCAGAATGGCTGGATCCACGAGTGTTTAGCTTTAAAGTGTCAGACCTACAACGTGGTTGCTCCATTGGATGCCTGCTGTGGGGATTATGTGTGTGGGGGGCATTGGATGCTGCGTGTCCAGGCTGGGAGGTGTAAGAGATGTTGCTCTGCCCTGTCTGCTGCAGGAAATAGGAGCTCTGCCTTTCTCAGGAGAGTGACAATTCTGGTTGTGTCCCACTGGCTGCAGCAGGTGGTGGGTCATTTATTTTGCTGAATGAATAAGAGCTGACAGCAGAAGTTAAGTAAATATGATGGGATACATTTCTGGGTACAGAAATTGCAGTTTTCGCTTAGAGGTGAAATCCATGCTTGTGCAAGCAAAATTTTGAAAAGCAACAATCAATCATCCTCTTTCTGTCCTTAAAAAGTGGATTTGAATTTTGGGCCAGGACACGCAGTTGTTGTGTACAAAGGCTGATACTGAGGCCAGGGTTTATTTATTTAGTAAATATTATGCCTGAATGCATCAGTTGATGTTTAAAAGCTTTTACCAATGTTTCCCATCATGTGCTGGTCCATTACACTTTATGGAGTGTGAGGACCACAACCTTTGAAGAAAAAAAAACTCTTGATGCCTGCTTCATTTGCAGAAATTAGTCGTAATACTTGACATTATCAAGTTAGTGATAGTTGATATAACATTTTGAGAGTAATTAGGAGCATGAATTTATGCTCAGATGGGTGTTTAATTAAAAATTGTGGCAGCTTTTAAGGCCACGCTTGAATAATCTTGAGGCTGAAATGTGGGTTTATACCCAAGTGAACCCTTGACAACAAATCTGGAGAGGGTGAAAACGCTTTAGTAGCTCCAGTTTGTTCCAAAAACATTGGTGGTTGCGTGATCTGAAGGCTCAGAAGTGACTTCCTTACTTGGGAAGGGTCCCATCCTCCTGAAGGCTTCGCACCCTCTCCAGCATCCCCAGGGTTAACTCCCAAGCATGGGGCTCCAAAAAGGTGGAATTTTTTAAAAGTAGAGATTTTCTGTTAAACTTCAACACTTTTTGCCTGTCTTGACCCACATCTTTGGTGTTGAAGGAATAGAGGTGGCCCCAGGAGTAGGGCTTGGTCCTTGTGTGGTTTTATAGTGGAGGGCCATGTTGTGACAGCGATTTAAAAGAAAAAGCCAACAAATTTTGATGGGTAGAGAAAATGCAGGAGGTTAAAGCATCAAAACACGGGGGTTTTTGCATTTTTCTTGATACCCCAATCCCCATTTGTAGCCTCCTTACATCAGTGCAAATTCACAGTGGACAACTTAGCGGTTACAGCTCATTAATTAACAATTTCATCTTCCAGTTCTTGGTGTCTTTCTCCAGCCTTTCTGTATCTGTATTGCAAACCCAAGAATACCTGCAGTAGGGTGAACATCAGCTGGTTTTTCTAAACTTTTTTGGTGGTTTCACTACAAGTCTGAAATAGGTATGTTGAATTAAAAGGGGTAGTTGAATGGTGAGGAGTTGTGGTTTCCTTGGATGACCTCATCTGCCAGGAGGAAGCTGTTTAATCCATTGTTATGAACAAACTATACAAAAAGCCAAACCTTTGTTAGAGGATCCCAGGCTAAATACTTATTGGTTCTACTTTGCTTGATTTTTGTGTGACTAAATGTCCCTCATGGCTCACATTAACAAATGTTTCCAAGTGGTTTATTTTGTTTTGGTAAATGCTTACTCCATAGTAAGTCCTAACCATCATCTGCAAACATTTGGGAGGCACACAAGGTGGTTGCAGATCCCTGGGAGAAGGATGCTGTGGGCATGGAGGGCTCTGCTTCCCCTTGGCCAGTGCCAAGGGAGGGAGCAGCACTTCACCACAGCAGGGCTGGGGCATTTCCCTAAAATACAAGATGAGGTGGTGATGCATCAGGTGAGGGTGGGTATAACTACTGAACACGTGGGGTTGCAATGCCCCAGCTTGCTTCCCCCTTCTATCCTCCACTTCATGGCAGGTGCGCCACGCCATGGTTGTGTCCGAGTATTTTCCCTGCTGGTGCTCCGTTGGCTTTAATTAAAGCATCAGAACACACAGGGTCTTCCTGGCCAAGCAAACCAGGATGAATTTAGGAAGAGGAGGATTTATTTCTGCAGATTTAGCCGTCTAAATAGGTGGTGTCTGGCCATGTGCCCCTCCTTCCCGACGGCCGCATCCAGGGGATGCTTCATCCACAGCCCGGTGCTGCTGGGCCGTGCTTGGTTTTATTACTTTTTATGTTGCACATATTTTAAATAAAGCTCTTTTTCCGTTGTTAGAACACGCGGTTGCTCAGGACGTATAAATTTTGTTAATAAATGAGCGAGGAGCCCTGGTGGGTGAATTGGCTTCCTGGTGAAGTCATAAATTTGGAGAGGATGATGCTGCCTTGCTCCGCAGCCGGCGTGTGGGATTGCTTCCCAGCGCCGTGCCTGGAAACCTGAGGGACCGGGGAGAGAGAGGTTCCCGTGTCTGGGAAGGCAAGATGGTGTGGAAGACCATCTCCAGCCTGCAGGAGGGCTGGGACACCTGGGTACAAACCCCAGCTCATCAACGTGCACACTGGTGGGAGGGCAGGATGAGCCTGCAATTTAGGAAAAGCTCCTGGTTTTCCCTGTTTCTGAAGTGCTGCAGTTTGACCCCCTCTCTGCCTCTGCTCCTTGTTGTGTCCTTGGAGTGTTAATTATCAAAGCTGTAGGTCAGAAGGTGCCACTCCTCTCTGTGTCCTCTGTACCATATCTCACATGATGGGGCCTTGGGCAGCTCCCATCGTAAGGAGTGACTGGGAGATAGGGATGCTTCCCTTTGCCTCCCAGCCCTTCTGCCAGGGTCAGCATTTGCTGGCTTTACTGGAGGAGAAGCATCAGACTTCCTGCTTTGGAACCAGAGCACATGCCCTCAGAGGGTGTTTGTGTGTGTGGTTTGATATGAGCAATTTTGATATGATGTTGTGTCTTCCATTGCTCAGGAGAGGAGGAAAGCCTGGGAATTGCCTTGCCTGCTAGCAGTTGTGTTAATTTTAAGACCTCATCAATAGCTGGAGCTCTTGTATTTTCTGTGTTGCTTCCAGGTGTTTTTCCATTAGGATTAATGTAGTCAAGCACTATGCAACAAACAATTCATAGCAGTGATTTGCTAATTTTTCAGTGAAAAAAAAGGACCTAATATGTGTCCAATGGCTTCGGTTTCCTGTGCTGGTTCTCAAGCATCTCCTTTAGATGCGCATTCCCTGCCTGTGCCAGCACTGAGGATGGGGTCACTTCCACAGCCTAGAAGCAAATCTGCTTTTAAAATCCTCCCTAGCCTGTTAACCAGGACTTTCCCCAAAATAAATGAATTACTGGTCAGAGTGCATATGGTGCCCTGCAGGCCAGGAGTCCCTGGTGTGTCCCCAGATCCGTGAGAGCCGGGGCTGTGACACGAGTGGACCAAAGGCAGTGCCAGCACATTCCCATCATCACAGCCCCAGCAGCCCATTTCCAGCCAAGTCATGCTCTGTGCTCAGGAGAGGCCCTGAGCTGGTTTTTTTTTTTTTGCATGGCTGAGCATTAAAGGATATTTCCAGCACTTGTTTGCCAGGAAAATACAGCACTGAAGGCCCTGTACTAATTAATTGTAATGGCAGGAGGAAGGGGAGGGAATTGCTCTCCCATCATGGCTGCTGTGAAGATTCTCTTGAAAAAGAAAAAATTAAAAAAAAACACAAACAGAAAATGTGCAGATGCTACCAGGACAAGGAGATTGTTTAAGGATATTGTGCACTGCAAGGAAAATATTGTCACTGAGCAAAACCAAACAAACTTCTCCCTTTTTCTTTTGCAGGGCCGTCATGTTAAAACAGGCCAGCTTGCTGCTATTAAGGTTATGGACGTCACCGGGGTAATGTATCCTCACCTTCTGCATCCTTAAGTTACAGATGTGGGGGGAAGGGGATGGGGTGGGATAACATGGGGGGGTTGGTGGAAGACTGGTGTTCCTGGGAAGTAAATCCCCTTTGACTTAATGTGATATGTGCCATGAAGATGTTTTGGTTTTCATGAATATGTGAGAGAAAAAATGAGTCTGCAAGAGTTTTGGAGATTAGGTAGTTTTATGCTGAAACACAACAACATCCAGTTCCAGCAGTGGCTCTTTTAAATGCCTTAATAAAATCTGAAGAAAATCATGGGGACCTTAAAGACCACACAGTTCCAACCCCCTGCTATGGGCAGGGACAGCTTTTACAAGACCAAGTTGCTCTGAGCCCCATCCAAACTGGCCTTGAACACTTCCAGGAATGGAGCAGCCACAACTTCTCTGGGCAACCTACACCAGGGCACCACCATCCTCACAGGGAAGAATTTCTTCCTTATATCCAAAGTAACCCTGTCCTTTGTCAGTTTGAAGCCATCACACATGCCCTTGACAAAAGTAGCAACAGGATCATGTATTCATAAACACATTTCAGTTTCTCTGCATCCATGTTTTTCACTAAAGAGCCTTTTGTTCACCAAAACTGTATACAAGTATTGTTATGAATAACTTCATTAGGCAAGTTAAATAATTCCTGTGCATCCTACTGATAAAGAGGAACAAAATGTACCACCCTGATGGCATAAACGTGGCTCTTTTGAAACGTGTGTCAGATTAAGAGATCCAAGAATTTACAAGCTATTAAATGAATAACAGAATTTAGGGGAAAGAATGGTTTTACCATTTCCCAATGGCCACAAAAGAAAAACAGAGTAGAGTTGCTATTATCCCTGAAAACCTCAACAGCTGCATTTAGGAAGGTGACCTGAGGATGCTTTTAATTGAATAATTTTTTTCAGAGTGCAGTACTATGCCTCCCAAAGTTCCTGCCTACAGAAACAGTGTCAGGCTTGGGAGTAAGGATTTGTTATGCTGTGTTTGGTCTTTTTTTTTTTTTTTTTTTTTTTGGACTGGAATAACGCATTTCAAAATTTAGGACTCGATCACAGTTCTGCTCACCTTAATTTTTGAATTGGTGTTTTTGCATTAGCTTTCAGGAGCTCAGCACATGCAGAAATGACTCTCTGTGAAAGCAGGCAGCTGGCCTTCAGAGTATGTTTTGAAATAACTTAGATGTTATGGTGTGGTATTAATATCTGTGGGACCTTCATCCAGGTTATTTTTGGTGCTAACAGGTGAAATGATGAGTGGAAACGAGTCTGTAAATGTGAATGAGATTTGTTCCTGTTTACTTGCAATATCTACAAGTGCCATTTATCTCGTTCCCGTGGGAAGCAGGCTCTCAGGGAATAGGCAGACCCACCAAACATAAACCCATGGCATAAATAGCAGCGAGATTCCCATGGGATGAAGTCTGATGTTAGAATGAATTTGAGCTGAGAAATCAAAATATTACTTTGAGGCCAAACATGGGCTTAAATTTGAATACACACTTAATTCAGTTCTTTTAAAATACCATCACTTCCAAGCAAAGATGTTGGAGAAAAGTGCCTGAAATCTTGATCCTGCCCAATAGTAATTCCATCCACATCTTTAACCTGATGTCCCTGACCTGAAACTTCGCCTTTCAAAGCTGTGCTTCCCATATGAACGTCCAAGGTCCAAATTTATTTACCTTGAATGTCAAGGTAAAATCAGATTTTAGCGTGGGATGTGGTTTTTGGATATTTAATTATATTCCCCTTAGGCTGCTTTTAGCCAGAGGAGTCTAGTTCAGAGCAAGACCAGGCTTGGGCAGGACGGGCAGTGACCACAGGGAAGACAGTGGAAACCTGTGCTGGGGCAAGGGACTGACTGTGCTTCATGGCTGTTGGTGCTGAAGTCAGATCTAGAGCCACGTTCTCCAGCCACTGAAGAATTGCTTCTGGAGTAATTTCTCAGGCTGGTCCCTGCCCTGTGCCATGTTTGGTGCCTGGTCCAGGCTCAGTGCAAAGGCTGCTGGTGAAAGCCCAAACTCAGTCCTTCTCTTCCTCCTGACACACACCAGTTTCAGTGCTGGTGCTGCTTCATTTGATCCAGACCTTCCATCCCACCTGTTTTTCCAGGATGTCCCTGGTGACAGTGTGTCTCTAAGAAGTCAACAGAGAACAGAACCAGTGTGGCCATCCCAACCACAGCCATCTGCAGCTTTTGGAGAGTAAAGCACAGGTTGGATGGAGCTCTGAGCAACCTGATCGAGTGGAAGGTGTTCCTGTCCAGGGCAGGGGGGTTGGAATGAGCTGTTCTTTAAGGTCCCTTCCATCCCAAAGCATTCCATGATTCTGTGTTCAGTGAGCTCCCAGCCAGTGTCTCATCCTGACCACGTGCCTTGCACTAAACCCCTGAAGGCCCCTGACAATGATGCTTTGTTTAACTCATTTCCGCTCTTGCTAATTATCTCTCGGGGAAGATTGCAGCATAGAGGCCCTCAAATTACAGCACTTCATCGGTTTGGGCAGCCACTATCTCTGAATTAAGAGTTTGGATTAATTTTCCGGGGGCTGGCCCTGCTGTTTGCTGCGTGACCTACTTCCAGCGATGGATGTAACAGAATCGATTGATCGAGGCAAAGCGTGGCAGCAAAGCCTGGCCTGTGGGTTTTGTTCATTTTTGGGTCGGAGTAGGTGCAGCAGCTCGCTGTGATAATTCCATTTTCTTCCCTCCCTCGCTGGATTTGCTGGTGGTGATTGCTGGCTGTAGCCCTGCTTGGAGCAGGAGACACCAAGCATGGCCATGCAGATATGCCCTCAGTTGCCATCCCCATCTCTGATGCTCTGGAGGGTTTTTCTTCCAGATTTGGAGTTCTTCAACTTTAAAGAGGGACTTGAGACAAAACCTTAGACCACATGTCCCTGGGGCTTATCTCCATTTTTGCTAGAGAGCCAGCCATGAGGTGGGGGATGACCAAAGAGCTGGCTAGTGGTGTTCAGAGACCTGCTGGGATTTTGTGCTGAGTGCTGCTCCATGCTCCCAGCACTGCTGAGTTTCCAGCTCCTGTTTTGTTGTTGTTGCAAGGTGCTTCAATTAAGAAAACCCATCTCTGTGGCCTGATGAACTACGTGTTCTATTCCCTGGTTTCCTGGACAAATGAAAACAAAGTTGTGTTGACTACTTGAAGAAGAGAGGTGATAAAGGTCTTCCAGGATAGTCCTCAGGTTTTCCTTGTAACATTAGGGCCCATTCCTCATCTTCTTTGGTGCTTATACCCTCTGTGTTCTTACTGAAAATAAAACTGGAGGTTGTTTATACAGACTCCCCCTGGATACTTTTTGCATTTGTTCCTCCCATCCTCGTCCTCTCTGCTCTTCCCTGAATCCTCTTAGAAGAGAGTAGCCACTAAATCACTTCCTGTGGTATTTTGGGAAGAAAGATGTGTTTCTGTCTGAGTTGTGTGACACCTGGTCAGAGGGCACTGCTCCTCAAGAAGCTGTGCTGTTCCCTGGGGTGTCTTGGCCTTTGCCCATTTGGAAATCTGAGGTTGGGATGAAGCAGGTGAGGGACACGGGAGGAATAAAGGAGAATGGAGAATGAACAGCCCTTCTGGTCCTTTACAATAATGCTCACTGACATCAAGGTTCTAACTGCTGCCTGTGGAACTGGGGTATGGTTGAGCCTCAGAGCAGCACGAGACTGGTGTTAATTATGATATGAACTGTAAAGGAATTTGTTTAAAAAGATGGAGGGATGTCTAAACTGCTGAAAACACAGGATTTGGCTGTGATGTCAAAGTCTGGCACCGGTGCACCTCTGGATGGAGAGCACATCTCCAAGTGAGGGTTCGATTCCCAGCCAGACCTTGCTTTGATTGCCCAGCCCCTTGGTGGGTTCTTAAACCTTCAGATACCCAGCTGTTTGGGACTTCCTGGGGCTCTCCCTCTTGCAAAGTTTGGAGCAGCACAAAGGGATAGTGGGTCACTGACCCATGAGAGAGAACTGCTGCCCTGTTCTGGAGATCCTCTTGGGATCCTGCTGTGGAGGAGATGACCTGATCTGAACTCCTGGGACATAACCTGATTTCCACACCTCCTGAAGATCTGTCCAGTTCAGGGTTCAAAAATGTGGCAGGGAATGTGGCAAAAGCATGTGTTTTCTCCTTAGCTTTTGGCTCATTCAGCAATCCATTAGTCTTCAGTCCAGCTCTCAGGGCTCTGCTGCAAAAAGTGGCTGTAGAAAATGGTGCAAAGAAGCTTGAAAAAGGTCGGTCAGGAGTGGGGTGCTTGGAAGTTCACCCACGTACAAAGAGAACCAGGAGCCTGTGAAATGCTGCCTCTTAATGCCTCTGGTTTTGTTTTTCTTTTCTTTTCACCTCATCCCAGGATGAAGAGGAAGAGATCAAACAAGAAATTAACATGCTGAAGAAGTATTCTCACCACCGAAATATTGCTACTTATTATGGTGCTTTTATTAAAAAGAACCCACCAGGAATGGATGATCAGCTCTGGGTAAGTTGCTTTCTTTTCTTTAAAAAAACCTTGCATTTGGCAGAAATTATTTACTCCCTGTTGACCACTTAACAGCACCTGTCTTGCACAAAAAGCCTTATTTTGCATCCATCTTTTTTGAAGCCATGCCTTTGAAAAGGCTCTTGCTGCACTGCAAAACGCTTCTCCATTTTGCCATAAAACCTATGCAGACTGATGATAAAACCCTTTTTATTCTGAGGTGTCATTAGCATTGTCTTTGTTACAATACTCAGTTGAGAATTATTCCGTCCTATGAAAATAAACGCATCAAAAAAACAGTTGGAGGGAGCCTGGAGCGTCACTGGGAAGATGTGGGTTGTGGGGAATGCTGGGTGCACGTGATTCCTGCCAGCTCTCAGCACTGCCTCTTGTTCTTGGTGTTCCACAGAGCCAGTGCAGGTGAACAAAGAGGAGGGGGACGGTGAGGGGAGGGCAGGGAGGTCTGTGGCTGTTCAGCCATTTCAGTGAAGGTGCCTCGTGTTGCTGAAGGGCAGCAAAAGCTGCTTTGTGTCTCCATAAATCCTTGTCTGCCTCCTCTCCCTGCTTCCCTTGTCGGTGGCTTCTCAGTTATTAATTTGCCATTCCCAGAGCATGGAGGACAGAGTTTAAATCTACTGTCTGTCTCTGGAGAGAGATGGAGCATTGGAGCCCACCCCTTGCTGGCAGCTGATGCTCTCAGGGCAGGGCAGTGGCTCTGCAGATTGGGGCTTCTCAGGAATGAAAAATTAATTAAAGTTAATTGTGCTGTGTGTCTGAGCTTGGCTGTGCTGGTCAGTCTCTGGAGCAGCAGTTTGGGACCCTGCTTTCCTTGGGGCAGCGTGGAAGATAAGGCTGTGTTGGAGTGATCCTAAATACAACGACCTGGATGTTGTTCTGTGGCCTGGATAGCATTTATTTCCTCACAGTCTTGTAAATCCAGTCGGTTCTGTGTTACCCATGGGTGGTTTCCAGAGCTTTTCTGTGCCTGAGCAAGATTGCTGGAGCATAATTTTTCAGGGGTAGCAAATATCCATGGTTCATCTGGAGACCATGGAGATGCTGAAGAGCAGCAGCATGCTCTTTCCTGTAGTTTCTGTACAATATAGGCTTTATTTTAGCAAAACACTGAGTGACTTCAGCTGTTTGCCCCTGCATCCACATGCCAGAGCATCTAATGGGAACAGGAGGAGTTCAGAGCACATTCCTCCCAGGACAAAAATGGAATTGATGGACTTCTGTGCCATTTTATTCCCCGAGACTTTCTGGTACAATGAATTATTGGAAAGACTTAGGAGCTTGGACTCCAGGGGCTTTTCTTGCTTGGGTGTTCAGGTTATTTTTGGTGGGAACATGTTCCTTGCAGCTGGCCTAGGATTCAGCGAGGAGAAAGCTGTCAGGCTGAGAAATGCTTTTTCATCCCTTGAAATTCCATTTGGCTTTAGCTGGTTTATAATAATTTAAAAAAAAAAAAAAAAGAAGAAATAAAAAATTAAAGCAGCCCATAACATTTCCCCTGGTGCTGCAGGAGTGCCTGGAGGGAAAAACCCACCATCTGTGTGCCAAAGCCCTCAATAATAAGAGGAGCCTTCCCCAGAGCTGGGCTCTGCTCACTGCCTTTACACTGCTTGGCTCTGGGGTTTGTGTGCTCTGACCAGAGAACAGAGTTTGTTTATTATTGTGTTTGTTTTTTTTTTCTTCAACTACAGTAGAAAGGGCTCTTGGCATACACAAGTGTTAATAAAATAATGTTTTTTAAATTGCCTATGCAAAACAGCCCCAACCTCCAGAAAGAAAAGCTCAGTAGAGAACTCCTTGGATCAAGAGCTATCAAGAGTAATGGCCTGAAGTTGTGTCAAGGAGGTTTAGGTTGGACATTAGGAAAAGGTTCTTCCCCCAGAGCGTGGTTGGGCACTGAACAGGCTCCCCAGGAAGTGTCACAGCACCAAGGTCAACAGAGTTCAAGGAGCATTTGGGCGACACTCTTGGGCACATGGTGAGATTCCTGGGATTTTCCTGTGCAGGACCAGGAGTTGGACTTGATGGTCCTTGTGGGTCCCTTCCAGCTTAGGCTATTCTATGATTCTTTCATGAATCCCCATCATCATGACACAGCAGAGGAGGCTGTATGTGCTGGATCACCTTCAGGTGCCCCAAGTCTGGAGGAGAACCTGGGTTTTTTCCTCAGTGGATCACCCAGTCCTGCAAAGGGAGAAGGTGTTCATCAGCCACCTCTGCAGCTTGTTCTTGCCCCTTGGGAAAGGCAGACTAGATAATCTAAATTCCCTTCCAGACCCCAACCTCTCCTCTTAATTTTGTGGCCTCTCTCATGGGTTAGTAAAAAAAAATTTGTGCAAAAGCTGCTTTTCTTGCACTGAGGTGTGAGGGGCTTTTTAAGTCTGTACCCGGTGCTGGGTCTGGTGGAGGTATTCCAGGGAAAGCTCCCCAGCTGTGGAGGAGAGGTGTGCTGGTGCTGCTGTGTTAAATAGCTGTTGTTTCGGGATCTGATTGAATTAGGACTCCCTCGAACTCTATCAGTCCTGCTGCACAGATAAAGGCTTGTTTATTTTTCATTGGCCCTTTGTTGAAATAAAACGGTTTCTGATAATGCCCAAGTAATTCTTTTTATCGACATCCAGGAGGCTGATACGGAAATAAAAAATAGGGAACTCTTTCAGTGGAGATTAAGATCTCTCAGAAACGTGGCAGGCTTCCAACATGAGGTATTGTCATCGCTTCTGCTGGGCAGGTCTGTCGGTGCTGCTGCTCCTTTCCACAGCAGCCACTCGCCCTGAAGGAGGAGGTTACTGAAGAATCCAGTTTTCCTGGAATTAAGGAGCTGCCTGGAAGGGTGTTTTAGCAGATGAATCACAAATCTGGTACATTAGGGGGAAAAAAGGAAATAAAAAGTCATAGGGACAAGCTTTATGGAACATTTTAAAAGAAATGAAAAAACAGGAGGTAGGTTTATTCCTGTGCTGGGTGAGATGTTGCTTTCTGATGTGTTGTGGACCTTCAAGAGGGACTGTGCCCATCTCTAGCTGAGATCTCCTGCCTGGGGGTGCCTCTGGAGCAAGGGGACAGAGCGAGGGTGGGCTGCAAAACTGAGGAAATTCCCAGGGGATGTGAGGACCCAGTTAATCAGCTAACTGCTGCTTCTTGGAGTTACACTCATTGAATTCCCCTTGCTCATCTCAGACCTAAGCTGTGGGATACCAGGCTGTGCAGTTTCGAGATATTTTGAGGTGGGGTTTGTTTGAGTGGTGAGAGATGGGATGTTCATTAGGAAGTGTGGGCTGGACGGGGGAGGTGACCCCATCCTGAAGAGCCCCTGCCCTGCCTTGAGGACTGCTGGAAACTGCAGGCACTCTGCTTGATCCCCATCCATTAACACCCTGTGCACATGCACCAGGCTGTGGAAGTGCCACTCAGCTGGACGCTTTTCATCTGCCCTTGCCGTGCTCGGTGCACTGAGAGGGTGGTTGGAGATGCCCTGCCAGGCATGGGCAGCAGGCAGAGGGGGGTGTGCAGAGCGTGGGGGCTGAGCAGTGGCTGGCAGCAGCCCAGGGCAGAGCCCACCCAGGGCAGGGCCCGCTGGCAGGATCCCAGTGCTGGCTGTGATGGATGGGCTGCCATGGCAACCCTGCCTGCGCCCGCAGCCGCATCTGTCACCGAGGGGGAAAATGGCTAATAGGCAGGTTGCCAGATACCTGTTCCTGGCAAGCACAGTGGTGTTGCCTCCAGGGTGTCCTCTGCAGCAGATAATCTGGGGCAGTGGTGGGGACAGAAAGGAATTAAGGTGGTTTTGGAGCAGCCCCTCAGTCAGGGTGGCACCGCTGTAGCCGTGCAGCGCTCAGGGCTGTCACTGCATAGCAGAAATGTGCTTTTTCACTGTATGGAGTTGTAGGGACCCACTGAACCGTGGCAGGGCGATGTGAACAGACTCTGGATCTGAAGAGCAAAAAATGGGGGCAGCGAGGCTCCACTGGAAATGGAGCACGAGCTGTCGAAGCACTGGGTTGCACCTGTGCAGCTCCGAGGAGGAGTGCTCTTCCTAATCTGCTTATATACACTGAAAAATAGTTTTGGGCAGCTGCTGATGCTTTGCATTAGATCATGAAACATTTGAGAGGGGTCATTTTTCGGTTGAGCTGTATCTCTCTCTAGCCCCTCCAAGCCTTGGAGTCCCTGGGGAGTGAGGGGGGAATTTGGAGCTGCTCCTCCGGCCCCTGGCTGAAAGCCTGGGGTTACCAGAGCAGCTTTCTGCCACTCTCTGGCAAAGTAATCCAACACTATTTCACTCCTCTTCAAAGCATTGTCAGTGCTGTAAACACTGCAAGACTGCGAGCCCAGCTCCTTTTGCCATCCCTAACCCAAAGCTTTCAGCCTGCTCAGGGCCCGTGGCAGCAGCTGCCTCTGCCTCCCCAGGGGACGTGGATTGCTTGGCCAGCCTCGATGTGCAGGGAAGTGCAGGCAGGCAAGTCATTTGTTGAGGAAAACATGTGAGAGTGTTTAGATGCTGCTTATTTTCTGTAACTTGAAAGAAGTCAAATTCAAGTGCCTGGGCTGAGGAGTAGGAGCACAGGAGGATTTGGTTTGTGGAATAAAGGATTTGATTAATTTTGAGGTGTTCCTCTGGACAAGCTGGAGCAGTTCACCGTCAGCTGGATTGGGGTTGCTGTGCTGGAGGTACTCAGGTTTGAGCCCTTCCAGGTAACACAAAGCAGTAGTGGGAGCAGAGGTCTTACTGGCCATTCCCAAACTGGGGAAAGTGGTGGCTGATTTCAAAGCTGCAAGGGCTCTTTAAACAAAAAAAATCATGAGACAGCGGAACACAGCTGCAGCTTCTGAATTTGCCTTGCTTATGAAGTTTCCTGTCACTCTGGTATGAAGAGCTATGTAAATGCTAAATGAACCATATTTAAAAATACTTTCTCAATAAATGGCCTTGCAAATTAAATTTTGGAAGATGATCTTACCTTTAGCCCATCTTGATGATAATTTTAATTATGGTTAATAAAAATTCAATCTGCATTTCCAGTTTATTGTCTTACTCCATCATGACTTCATCCCTTAAGAAGACCGGTAATGATGTAAGTGTGTGAGGGCAAAGCACTCACCTAGAGGCATGGGACTGGCAAGAAAGAGTCTTAGTATCCAAGTGCCATTTGAAGCCTTTCCTGAGTATATTAAGCTCTGCCCTAAAATCAGCTGGAACTTCTAATCATTGTTCTTTTTCTCCTGGAAGAGCAGTGCTCGTGAGCGCTGCTCAGTCCCCCTGGCCCCTGCCCAGGACCTGGAGCCTGCTGGTGCTGACAGAGACCTGCCAATGCTGGTTATTTTCCTACAGATGTTATGGGAATATGCAGCTGTTGTAAGCCCTGTTGTAAACACCCCCCTCTGGGAGTTTGTCCTTCCCTCTCTCTCTGTATGTTTTCTCTTTAATCTCCAGGAGATTGCACAGTCACAGACTTGGGATGCCTCAGCAGGTGACCAAATTATTCCCCTCCTGCTGCAAAGTTAATCTTTGCTTTGTTGAAATCAAGGGCAGGGTAGAGGACTGAGCAAACTGCCAGCTCCATAAACATAGTCTGCCAAATTAATGGGTGCACTGTGTACTTTTACTGGGATTTCTTCCATCTTCTTTTAAATATTGTGATTGCCATACACATCATAGCATGCCCTTCCTCTTCTTTCTGCTCCAAACACTGGTGAGAGCCTGTGGATGAATTTCCACGGAAGAGGGTTGGAAAGGGCAGCATTTTGGACTGGGAAGTGTTTGTGGCTGGCTCAGCTCTCCAGAGTTTTCCAAACTTGCTGCTGTGGTATCCCCAACATTCCTTTAATCAGAAACATGCATCAATCATCCAGAGGGAAGAAAGAGAGGAAATGTGACTTTGAAACCAGTTGTTCCCTTATTCCCCATTTGGTGAGTAGTGAGTAACCCATGACTTAGGCTGTGTCCCAGTGACCCATCTGGATGGCTCGGATCCTGCTGGGATGGAAGAGCTGTAGGTGTGTTCCTTGCCTTTGCATGGAGCAGACGTTGGGCACTCACCCATCCATTTGAAGTTTCCTGACGTATCAGGGAAATACCAAGCATTTTTCAGCTGTCAGCTCAGGAAAAGAAAAGAAACTTAACATCAAAACTGAAGATAGGAGCGTGGTCAAAGCCAGCTAAGGTGTAATCTGCTCGAGTATTTTATTTAACCTGACAGTTTATGGCAGTGCTGTGTCTGGATTTTATAACCATTATAATTTATGATAGTCTTAAATCACTGCATTGGTGCAATTTGGTTAGGAGTAACCCTTCTTCTGTTTCTCTTCTCTTGGCCTGTGCTTTTAATGAAGTGATGTCACTCGCTTGGAAAACGTTAAATGCTGTGTAAGCTTCGTGTGATAAGAAACTTTAAACATGCACATCGAAGAATCTGGCAAGGCACCACTTGCAAGGGAATATCTTTCAATAGGATGTAGATCTAATTGGAAAACATGGTTTCACATCTGAGAGAAACCCTTGCACAGGCCTTGGAGGAGGCTTGTTGCACAGAGAGGCTGTGCTCACTTTCTGGAGCGCAGTGGCAGCTCCTGAACGCCCCAGGGATCCGTGATGTCCCTGGGAGGCAGACTCACATCCCGTGCTATTTTCGTAGCAGTTATTTCACAGTTGCTCAGTGACAAGGTTAAGTTTGGTCTGAGTTAGATCACTGGGCTTCTATATTTTGTATTCTGACACTTTGGAAGTGGTGCAAGTGGTGATGGTCAGTCTGGTTTGAACCAACCTGAGCAGTCTGACACAAGCTCTTTCCCAGGAAGACTGAAACTGCATTGCAACCTTCCCCTCGGAGGGGGGCTTTTCTGCTCAGAAAGATTATCAGATCTTCTGGTTAAAAAAATAAAGAAGTAATTTGAAAAGTACACATGATTTCTGAGATTGTAGGAAGCTCTCAAACATCTGTCTTGGTGCTTTTGCATTTTCAGAGAACTTACATGCAAGGGGAAGAGTTTTGCTGTTGACACACACCGATCAGAAGTATAAAGTAGGATGTGTAGCGGTGGGGTTTGAGATTCCAACCTCCCCCACTGGTTTTCAGCACTGGACAGATTCCTGTTTCTTGCTCCCAACCTTCTGGAGAGTAACAAGCCTGTCAAGCCTTCCAGCCTTTTATTGTTCAGTTTTTATGACCCAGATGGGTTGTAAGCTGATCGGTTCAGGGTGATGGTTCCCAATGGCTCTGTACATCACTACCATGGCCCCACAACAGCGGTGCCAGCATCGGGGTCCTGCCCTGGGGTGGGGCAGCCTGGGGACTGCTGTTGGTGTCACTGCATTAATGGCATTTCTGTTCCATTTGGCAGCTGGTGATGGAGTTCTGCGGCGCAGGCTCCGTCACCGACCTCATCAAGAACACGAAGGGGAACACCCTGAAGGAGGAGTGGATCGCCTACATCTGCAGAGAGATTTTACGGGTACGTGTCTGGAGGGAGCTGAGTGCTGGGGGTTGTTGGAGTGTGGCACTTGGTGCTCGGGGGACACGGAAAGCCTTTGGTTCCACGAGCTTTGTGGATGCTGCGCTGCCATGGGCTGGAGCCTCTGTGGTGCCTGCAGGCATGAATGATTCATGTGCTTGTATGATGCATAATAAATAAGCCCTGTTTAATGCCCTTTAGCTCTGTTAGTTCCCTGAATTTTAAACCCCCTTTTCCTTCCACAAAAATATGATTTCCTTTTGGTGTTAATAGGGCAAAGATTTATTTGCATTAGAATTACATTTTTAGTTAACAGGTGAGGGCTAATAAAGTCTTTGGAAAGAAGAACCTTCATTATTAAAAAGCATCCCATGTTTTATTTAATCCACATGTCTCTGGCTTTAATGAGGATGCTGCAGCTTTTATACCCATAATATAAATGTTTGAGTGAAGTGTCTTAAAATGGGCCACGCCAGAGTTTCACATCCTGGGAGATGGCAGCTTCAGCAAACACTTGCCTGCATTTTGCACAGCTGAGGTCAGATGATGGGATTTTAATGGTTGCCTGACATCAAAACTTACTGCTCTGCAAACTGAGCATCTGTCCAAGAGAAAATAGAAATATTTGGCGTGTGTGAGAAACCAGAGCCGTTCACGTGATAAGATAAGAGGAAATGGCCTCAAGTAGCACCAGGGAAATTTTAGGAAAAATTTCTTCATTGAAAGGGTTGTCAAGCATTGCAACAGGCTGCTCAGGGAGTGATGGATCCCCATCCCTGGTGAGATTTAAAACATATGGATGTGGCACTTAGGGGCATGGTTTAGAGGTGGGCTTGGCAGTGTCAAGGGTTACAATTGAATTTGATGGTCTTAAAGGTAAACAATGATTCTATGAAAGAAAATGAGGCAAAATGATCCTCTGAAAGGATATGACTGACACTTAGGCTGCCACGGGTGTCCAGAGGTGACACAGCACTTCTCTGTTGATCCTGAACGCCACTGTCCACACCAGCATGATGTGCAGAAGATGCTGGCACTGTAACAAATCAGCTGTTGTATGGACGCTGCTTTCAGTGCCAGGAGGCCGCAGTTACATGGGCTTATTTTAAAATGTATGAGCTCTGTGAGCCCGCTTCTTAAAATAGTCCCTGGCAGTGAGTCAGAACCCAGCCACTAACTCATGTCCTGGGGCCACTGTCGAGTGTCATCGCTTGATTTTGGCCCCACGCTGGGGCTGTTGGTGGGGGAGCTCCATAGGGTTTTTGGGTGATGAAAAGTTCCCACCTTCGTGCTGCAGAAGGTGGTTCACTCTTGGCTCAGGCGCTGATGGACAGTTGTAATTCTAACACAAGGCTCAGTCCCACGCTGTTGAAGGATTTACTGAAATTCAGTGGAATTTTCGCTTTACCTGCAATGCACAAAGGTGCCTCTAACCAAGTATAACATGGCTAAAAAGGGACTCCCATACAGATATAATCTATTCCACAGTGTTTTCCCAAGGTAACGAGTGTAAAATGACTAATAACTACCAGTAGTGATAGCAGAGATTCTTTTCTTCCTCAAATATGAATGTTTAATGTGAAATGTAAGCCTAATGCAAAATTAGTTTTTGAAGTAATCCATATTTTTCCTAAGCTGGCAATATAGGTGGATGTTACTTTGAAACTGAAATAATAAATGAGTGAAATAAAGACGTAGGTTGCAGAGGGAAATTAATGAGCTAATAAACCAGCAGAACAGCAAAGCTGGTTTACCTTTAGCCTTTGAGATAGGCTTTTAATTTGAGCTATATCTCTATTAGGGATATGTGCGAGTTATAACGTTTGTATTTGCATGGTAGCTTTTTTAATGCGAGCGTTCTCAGTGCATTGAAATCCAGTTTATTGGACCGATATAACAAGGGAATTGTTCCCTTCAGTTTCTGGATGATGGAAATACAGAAAGGAGACAACCCCCTTCTATTATTTATGCCACAGAAATGGTTCCCTAAGGCAAGGGAGCACATGGGGGAAATTATGTCTAGATCTACGGAGGAATTTGGGTTAATATGGGTTCCTGCAGAAACTTGAAAGGTTGGTTTTAATCCCTGTAGGATCAGTGGTTCCCTGCAGTGGGGAGCACCCGCTGAGGGACGTGGAGCCCGTCAGCCACACCGGGCATGTCCTCCCAGCATGGGACACAGGACAGTGTTTGGAGCATGTGATAAACAAAAGCATTCTCGAGTGCTTTAACTCCAACTGTGATTTCTGGAGCATAATTGGTTGAGGAGGAATGTCAGAAAATAACATGCTTTGAACTTGGATTCCTCTAACCTTTCTCTGAATTCTCCAGGGCTTGAGTCATCTACACCAGCACAAAGTAATTCACCGAGACATCAAGGGACAGAATGTATTGCTGACGGAAAATGCAGAAGTGAAACTAGGTAAGAGTGGGTAAGAGCTCTTGGAAACTGCAGGTGGGCTGGCTGGAGGGAAGCAGCAAAGCTGATTAATACATGACCTGAAGAAAGGGGATGGGTGCCAAGAGCTGCTCTGTGTTTTTTGTCATGTTGGCCTCAATAACATGACCTTGGGTGCTGGACCAAGTGCTGTGCCATAAACTGCTGGTGGTTGATGGCCGAGTTCTGTGTGCAAAGATGCACTTGCAGTGGTGTTACTGTTCAGAGAGCTCTGCCATCAGATAAAGGTTAAGCAACCAAGACCATTTTTTCATGCTCCAGATTGAAAATTGCCCTGTGTGCATCACCAAGCATTATCAAAGGCTGTTCCCCTACAGCTACAGCTGCATAGTAGTGCCCTCCAGGATCATAATCCATTCAGTTTAGCGTGACATAATCCAGACTCCTTTTCCAAACTAACCTGATGGAGAGAGCTTAATTTGCAAGAACTACTCTGAATTTCATACTTGGTGTTAGCCACGCTGGAGAAGAGCAGGGATTCACGTGAAGATCACATAGAAGGCAGTGGATCAGTGCAGATGATGGGCTCATATCCTCAGTTGTCCAGTACCAATGTTATTAATGCTGCCTCTGCACATTCTAATTTATGCTGGTGATGAAAGATCCCTTACACTGGTAAATGTGTGGTGCAAGCCTTGTTTTCCCATGCCTCTCCTCTCCCTTTACAGCAGAATAAAATCCCAGCTTAACAGATGGTACCACCAGCTCGTTTGGCTTTATGCTGGTGAAGATTCCCCTCCAAGGGGAAATTCTCTAGGGCAAATCTCCAACCATTGTGTTGCGCAAAGTGTACTTAGTGGACCATAGATATTCTCTCACTGGTTTGATTTCATCATTTTTTGCTTCATTTTGCAGCTCTCTGCTTGACATTTCCCTATGGGCCTTTGTCCTTGGCCCTTAGTTCCTTAAGTCTTTTGCATTTCTGCCATTTCCAGCAAGAATTTAGGTAGAAAAATGAGGCTTCCACCGATATTTGGCAGGCTTTAATTCAAATGAGCAAGCATAGAACAAAGGCTGCTGCTTATTCATGTTGCTAACCCTGTTTCTCATTAGTATGAGGAACTGTGATTTCTTTTCATTGCCTCCTGGCAAGGAGGAAAAGGCACAGGGTTTCATACAAAACCTGGACATCAGATGATCAGGTTTGTCCTTGATTGACCTCTGTTGATCCCAGCAGAGATCAAACAGGAATGTCTCTGGCCATGTCTTTCTTTCCTGGCCGTGCAGAGTTGTTCTGAATGAGCACAATGTTTTACATTCAGCAGAAGAGTGTTGCTCAGGTTTGTCTCTGACCTTACAATGCCCCTTTGTGTCTCTGATCCACAGTGGATTTTGGTGTCAGCGCTCAGCTGGACAGGACGGTGGGCAGGAGAAACACCTTCATTGGAACGCCTTACTGGATGGCCCCCGAGGTCATCGCCTGCGATGAAAATCCCGATGCCACTTACGACTTCAAGGTACCTAAACCAGCACCTTCTCACTCAGGAATTTAGTGTATCCTTGCAGCTCTGAAAAAGCGCACTGACAGGCAGCGCAGTCTCCTCCTGCTTTCTGGCTGTGGGATTTTCAGATGCCAGTTCAGGTCCAACGTGAATCTTTGTCGTGCTGTTCACGTATCCAAATTTACTGTGAGGAAGTCTTTGCCCATGCTGAGAAAGGTGTCAGACTGAGGCTTCCTACCTGCTACCCTGCTTTTCAGTGCTGTGTGTTTAAATACTCCAGTCAAACATGCTGTATTTGCTCTATTTACTCTGGAGAGAAGTCAGGTCAGGTTTAGAAAGGGCAAAATCATATCTTCTGGCCTGCAGGCTGATATTCGCAGGGAGATCTGAAGGCTGCCACACAATCAGACATTTAGGGGGCTGACCTACTTTTTACATGTCTCTCTAGTCTGTTTGAAGTTTATTTTTGGATCAGTGGCAGCACAACATCACTGCTGAGTTATTATGTGGCACAGAGCCCTGTGCCACGCAGCAGGTCCGCAGGAGTGTTAGGAGCCCCACCTGCCCATTCAAACTGCAGCGAGGCCTGATGTTTAAAGCAGGGAGAGCTTAATATATTTTATCCTTTTTCTGCCTTACTACAAATTTTTGGACACACATCTGTAGAAATATCCCTTGGTGTTTTTTTTTGTCCCTTGGCTTTTTGAAGTGTCCAGAACATGGATTTCCAGCTCCAAACCTCCCAAGGTCCACTGAGCGTGTCCGGAGAGGAGGGCAGGTCACTGACACATGAGCTTTGGGGGGAAAGCTCAGACATATGCAAAGCTCACTGTACCTCTGGTCATGCACATGCTAAAAGGTCACTTTACAAGATGGTGTTTAAAAAGGACTTTGAGACCCCCTGGGTGTGGGCTGCTTTTAACAGCGGAGCACTCCAGTGGAACAGTGCCACAGTCCACTGTCCTGGGACTATTTGGGGTGCAATTACTGATCATTCAGAGACATTTTTGAGAGATGAATGACTCTAAAGTAACCAAGTGATGCTTTGCTATTGCAACCATTTAAGTGCATCAGTCAACTTTTGAACTGATGTTTTTCCAGAGAGCAGCTTTTCAGGCTGAGTTCAGACTCGGGGTTACAGAAATCATTAATGATAAGGACACGCAGAAATAGTTTAATCTGCAATTAGTTATTACTCTTTGATTAACCAATTACAACAGGCACTTCCTCAGCTCTGCTGATGGCAGTGCTTCATGGCAGGGCTGCACCCCGCTCTGGCTGCTCCCACCACTTCTCCACCGCCAGCTGCCTGTGCAGCACTCCCGTTAATCACAGCTTTTTATTATTATTTTTTAAAAAGAGGACTGATATCTTCATAGGCTGCTTTCTATCCTCTGAAATCCCTGAGGATTTTCCTCTTGCCAGAATAACTGGGGCACTTAATATGCCGTTGACTGATGCACGGGCTCCGGGACCAGAATCCCTCCATTGTCCCCCAGGATCAGATGCTCGTAGCGAGCCGGGCTCTGAAGTCGGCACTGACCATTTTCCCGTTGCTGGGGGTGTGGAACAGAAGGTTGATTGCTGCCGACACGCTCGCTGCAGGGTGCTCTCGGAGCTCCTAGGGATGTGGGAGCCACTGGACATTCGTCCCCACCCCGGATCACATCCCTGCACCTGATGCTCTCACTTTGAAGTTGAGCGGGGGGGGTGGGAGGGGAAGGATGTAAATGATAATTATTTCTTTTAAAAGGGATGCAAATCAGATGCTCTCTGGTTTAACCGACCGGCTTAAAATACTGAATACAAAAGATGAGATTTATAGGGTGAAAAAAGGAGTCCTCGCAGGCTTAATCTGTTGGACAAAAAGCCTCTGATCTCACTGTTTTCTTAGCCAGAAAGAGATGCCTGTGTAATCTATGGAAGGAGGCAGTAAATACCTCCTCACATAAATAAGCCACTTTTAAAAAGAACAAATAGAAACCCCACATTGTTGAGGTTATTTGTTGTGTTTTTTTTCCCCAGTCGGTCTTCCTTTTTTCTTTAGAGATATCTTGTCAATAAGCTTAGAATCAAAAGGAGGGGGAGAAAGAAGCTTGCTTCCCTTCCCAAGTCAAGGCAATGCAAATATATTAGCACATCATATCTTTGCTGGATGGACTGAAAAGCTTTTCAGCCTCAAAAATAAAAACCACACAAAAAAAACCCCTGAATTCCAGATCATTATAAAATGTGTGCTTCCCGCTGAGTTTTCTGCTTTCTCTGGGAGACTTAGAGAGGTGATAATCCCTTTCTGTATTGCTCCAGCTTTAAGATCACTTGGCATCTTGCATATAATACTGGGTACCTCAATATGGAAAGACACATTAGGAATTTGGAAGGAGTTCAGTGGCAACCCAGAGGGAAGGGGTCATGTGTGCTGAATCATGTGGAAAGACTGTGATAATTAAGGATGCAGCAGAAATCCCAGCTGACCAGAAACAAAGAATGGATGAGACTGTACTGTGAAAGGGCTGGAAATAAGATTTTTAGAGAGAATTTTTAAGCAGGTACAAAGATGTGTAGCAAGGGCGGCATTTGCTAAGGGAGAACTTGAGTCAAAAATGAGGAAAAGTGCCTTGAAATTGAAAATCCAAGTTGTCTTTCCTGGAGGGTGAATGTGAAAAGGTGCTTGTGGTTACTAGAGGCTCTCTTTAGCTCTGGCTGAGCTTTTGGGACTGTGTACTGGGAAAAACAACCTTTCTGGGATTTGCTCTCTAAATGGCAGATTTTAAAGGCTCGAGGCAGTTTGGAAAGGGCAGCTCTTGAACTGGAGAGGAGAAGGCTGAAGTGGCACTGCAGGGACATGGCAGAGAGCAGAGCAAAGGGAGAGCACGATGTGAGAGCTGGAGGTGCAGGAGGAAGGGTGGAAGGCAGAGTCCATCCTCTCCACCTCGAGATGAATTGGTCAGAGTCCAGTTCCCGTTCCAGCAGGTGCTGGGCTGTGAATCTTTAGCAGCCCTGTATATGGTGTCTGTAATAATGAATTAGCCACCTTCTGCCAAAAAAATTATTTGTGGTGGTGTCACTGGGGAAAGTGCTTGTTTTCCCTCACTGGGCATATCCTGCCTCTGCCTCCTCCACTGGCAGGAGAGCCAATCCATCCTTTGGGGCTCGTTACCAGAGGTGCAGCCACAGCTCATTAGTGATGGTGGGGTGGGGAAGAGGCACTGGGGGGGAGCTCACCACTGCTCTCTGGCAGGGAGCTGGGGATACAGGTGTCCCTGTTTGCAAGGGAGAAGATGGAAGGAAAAGTGATACAGGTATGAAATCCAAGAGTTTCCCAAATAGGTGCATTCTCTCTGCTCTGATCCTTCAGGAGACTCAACCAACCATGTGGGCTGAGCAGGGCTTGGGTAAATAACAGTGTCCATTTCTCCTTCCACTGGCAAAATGATGCTTTTAGGCTTCCATTTAAAGAGCAGTCCATGATACATGAGCCTCCTGAGGTATCTCAGCACACTTCATGCATCAATTCCAGGTAGCCTGCTTTCTGTGGAGCTGTATCAAATCCCTGGATATGTGTCACCCAGCACATAAGCAGGGAGCCAGCAGCCAGGTTTTCTGCTGCTCCCAGCCATGAATCCAGGGAGTAGTTTGTGACCAGCTCACCCAGGAACTGAGGGGTTTGTTCATTTGAAATAAATCTTGGCATAAAGAGTGGGCTTGGGAGCCCCTTCTAAAGCTCCAGCACATGGCAGGAGGATGAGGCAGTGTCCGAGATGTCAGTCTGGGGGCTTGCACAGGACCTGGCTCCTGGAGCTGAGCTCTTAGGGCTGGGGAGAGCCCTGCTTCCCTCATCACCTGGTGCCTGATGCTGTGACAGTGCTTCCTTATGTCACAAATGTCCCTCTGCTTTCTTTTACAGAGTGACTTGTGGTCTCTGGGTATAACAGCCATCGAGATGGCCGAAGGTGCTCCCCGTAAGTAGAGTCATTCCCTCTGTGTTCATTAACCCTGGAGTGGGACATGCTGGGCTTTGCTGAGCACCAGCCAGAGCTCAGTCCTGTGCAGGAAACACCATGCCAAGGCTTCCCTAAGCAACCTGGGCTCACTGAGATGGAGCTTGCAGAATCCATGGGGACAAAGCTGCCAGGGCAGCATGGCCTGGGGGACAGGATAGGCAGTGAGCACATGGCCTTGTGTGACTTACTTGAGCACTCTGGGACTCGTTTTCCTCGAATAGAGCACAGATGAAGAAGGGGTGGAGCACTGGAAGGTAAAACACTGCTCCCCAGGGCTGCTGTTTTACCGACCTCCGCGGTGACACTGGCAGTGACACGCTGGGTTCCCCTGGGGCTCCTGCTCAGGTCATACTGCCGTGGCTCTCAGCATGACCCTGGGGCTGTCCTTGCACGCTGGTGAGTGCAGGTAAACAGGGCAGAGCATCGTGGCACGGGGTGCAGCTGCACCGTGCTCCCGGTCCCTTGCTGCTGGCACCTGGGTGGCTGCTGAGGACCCAGAGCTGCAGGAGCACAGGCGTCCCCAGCCCTTCCCTGCCACCGAACCTGGCACTGCTGGGGACACACACACCCCCCCTTGGATGGGGTTGCCAGCTCTCACCTGCCCTGCAGGTCTCGTAGCCTCAGGGGAAACTGGGGTCTCCCCGGCTGGGTGTCCGTGTTTAATGCCTCTTCTTGCCAATTGCAGCTCTGTGTGACATGCACCCCATGAGAGCCCTCTTCCTCATCCCCCGCAACCCAGCCCCGAGGTTGAAATCGAAGAAGTGGTGAGTCTCTTTTCTCAATCTTCAGCCACTGCGAAACGTTTCTGGAGCAGCTTGTTTCTGCAGCCCGGGCTGGGTGTTTGTGTTTACATTTGTACAGCTCCAGGGGCTGGTGATGGTCTCCAGCATCACTCCTCTGAGTGCAGGCTTGGGTCTTGATCTCCTGTGGAGAGGAATTTTGGGCTGAAGAATCCTGATGGGATGGAGGGCGTCCTTGGAAGGCAGAGAGAGCCAAACTCTCACACTGCCGTTTCACAGGGCGGTGTCGGCTTTTCCAGGGCAGTTTGTGCAGCCTGAAGTCTGATGACACTTTGCTTGGCTCCTGTTTCTTTCCAGTCAGGGTCCGTTTTTCAAGTGGAAACATGTATCCAGGCCAAAAAAAGGATAGTTTATCTTGAAAGCCCAGGAATGCGGAGATTTGTACTTAGTTTGGGCTTTATTTTAAAATTTTGCAGGAAAAGATACGTCACTGTTTTGGGAAAAAAAAAAAAAAAAAAAAAAAAGAGGCAAGGCATGCCAATAAAAACCCGCAGGAAAAATATTCCTGAAGCCCAGCAGATGTTGTTTTGTTACTGTATGTTCTGTATTGATGGAAGTGAAGTCCTTAAAAACACTTGTCTTTGGTTCATGCTGTTTGCCTGCCCTCCAGTTCAGCAGTGGTTTCATCAGGAAAGATTTGCCAGAGGTTGGAGAGACAGCCCTGTGCTCCCAGATAGGCTGAGCTCCCAGAGGGAAGTTTTGCCTTAATCCTTGAAATTTTGCTTATTATCTTATTGAAGACACAGACACACAAAAAAAGAAGAGCACACAGTAGGCATGGAAAACACCTGGTGCCTCAGCAGCAGGTAGTTTGTTGCTGGGGCAGGAATGAGAGGGTCTTGGAGTCCTCTGCATCCAATGCATGGTTGCTGGGGTTTTAGGAACAGCCCCTAAAAACTCAACCAGGCTTTGGCAGGAGGCATCTTAATTTTGTCAGCTGCTCCAGTACCAAACCAGGAGGAGAGGGACCGTTCCCAGCCGGCTCTGCAGAGGGTGTCAAAGATTCTCAGTCTCCTTGCACAACCTTTTGAGGGTACCATTAGTCATCTGAGAAAATTGTGTAGATGCTTGTTTTCTGCCAGATCACCAGCTCCTTCATTATCCTCACTGCTACAGCACAAAATGGATTGTGAGACTTCAGAGTTTATTTTTCATACCAGAGTGCTGTTTATTCAGCAAAGACTCCTTCAGCCTCCAGGCAGAGGGGAGCTGATGAAAGCAGATTTTGAGCAGGACATTCCTCCTAAAGGTAAAAACGGAGCTGGGGTGGAAGCTGTATTTTAGTCCCCACCCTGACATACCATGATGTGCTTTGTGCAAGGTGAGATGTTCCTTGGCACCACCTTCCCCGTGCACACCCTCAGGTTTGCACGTCTTGTGGTGCCTGCCCGGGGTCAGTTGGTCACTCTGGTGCTGTGCCATGCCAGGGGTGGTATCCTGGGTGCTTTGAGAGAAGGATCTCCTGGGAAGTCGTAGTGTAATGAAACTCCAGGTTTGAGGTGAAGCCTGGTGCTCACCTGGCCTCTGCTACCCCTCCACAAGCAAGCAGGGTCTCCATCAGAGCTAGGACACGTGTACCTCAGGCAGCTCAAACCTATATCCATCTTCCAAACTTTCATTGCAGTGGGAAGCTCCAAAGGAGATTCAAAGGATAAAGCTCCATCAACTCCACCAATCCCTCAAAAGCAAATTTTTTCAGCATTTTTAATGTGACTCTGGGCAGATTTGCTGTCATCGGCTCATTTCTCAGCTGGAGGTTTTGGGCCTTGCCAGGATGGGTCCTGGAATTCTGCACGCCCATCCCAAGAAGAGTGGAGGTGTTTGACCAGGCTTTCAGGGGGGGTCCCTGGCAGTCAGTGAGCAGGTTTCCACAAGCACAGGTCACAAGAGGAAAGCAAAAGGAAGAAAGGTTCAACTTGAACCTTGAGTTTGTCCTTGCTTTTGTGTGCAGCAACACATAAATAAAATACACCAGGTGGGCAAGCCATCTTTTTCCTTACTTCAAAGAGATAGTAAAGGCACTCCAGCACCTTTGAGGGTAAGTCAGGGAAAGCCAAGAGGGGATGCTGGCATGGGAGTCTGCCGCGACTTGAAAATTGCAGAGAGGAAAATAATTTTGTTGCTCACTAAATACTTGAGCTGGCTTTTAAAATAGTGCTGTTCCTCTGAAATTGAAGTCTTTGGTGTATCATTTTCTTTCCCCATTAAAGCCAGCCAGCAATTGAGCTTTATTTTTCTTCTTCCCGTGTTTTGCAGACAAAATGAACTCGAACCTTAGTGATTTTGTTCCCATAAACCTTCCTTAGACCTGCCTTGTAAGAGACACAAAACCTCTTTGTTAATGAGGTGATATTTGCACTGTGAGACCACTTTTCATCCAAGCAGCTGCAAAGTCTTTGCAAACATTGATTTAAGCTTTAGAAACCCCAGGAGCTGGAGGAGGAGTGTTTCAGGAAGGTGGGCTGGCCTGGGCCTGGGGCATGTGATGATGTCCTCCTGGATCAGAGCCAGGGAGGAAGCCCTTGTCTTCTGCTCCAGCTCCAGTGAGGGCTGAGCTGTGTGACTGGGCAGGCTTGCCTTTTTTTGGAGATGAAGATTTTGGGCAATCCAGAGGCCTGAGCTGGTCCTTGTCCGTGGCTGCTCAGCCAGCTCAAGGTGCAAAGGTGTCCTAGGGCGTTGCAGGGCACTGGGACCCCCATCCTCAAGAGATGGGGAAACCCATCACTTACTGCAGGATAACTCTTTAGCTACTTCACCTTGACCATATTTGCACATGCTCTGGACCACACATCCAGGACTGGAGCCTCTCCAGCTTCACACCAACAAGGGAGAATCATGTTTTAGAAGCAGAATTTTTTTGAGCATCACGTGGATTGTCACTTCTGGATACACCAAGACACTGGGTTTCTGAAGGCAAGGTGGGGAAGGAAGATTTGCTTGTTAATAAAGCTGGAGGGAGGATTTAATTGGATCCAGTAGTGTATTTTATTTTTGCATCTCAATTTGTATGGATTAGCACTTAAAAGATAAATCACTTTTAGCCTGACAGCTTAAAAGTAAAATCCCTGAAAGCTTATTGTTTTACTTCTAATGCAATTCTGTAGTATCTGTTGGCTTCTGACATTAATTTATATTCATTTTCTTATTTGCTAAAGCAACATAGACTATAGTAGCCTGTCAACATCTTCCTGTCTTGTAAATCCCTGTTCTCTTGGGTTTATAATATGGTGAAATTAGTTCCAGGAAAACTTCTGATGTGCAACACTTGAGTCTAAGAGAAATTTGTTTATTAAAGATTTGGCTGAGACTCTTTTAGCTGAGATTGAATGTAACTTTGTGGGCAGGCAGGCTGTGAGGAGGCCACAGCTCTGCCATTCACAACCACATTCCTCCGCTCTGCCCAAGCCATGATGCCCAAAGGGTGTGTCCCATTCACTTGGATCCATGATCAGGGAGTCCAGGTCATGGTGGCCCCCTGGATCTGGTGGGTTAGTGATGCTTCTGAGAGAGCAGGGAAGGGCTGCAGGCAGCAGCATTGCCCAGAGGTTGCCAGAGCTTTAACAAGCCATTTAATGTTGGGATGTTAAATCTTAAAAAAAACATCAACTTAGCTTGTCCTACTCATCTTCAGAAAGATTCATCTCTTGAAACGCTGCCTGGGGCTATAAAATAAGAGAAACAATCTATTAAGGAATTACATTTATATCTGTATATGTTGTCTCTCATTTCTACCTGCAATTCCACAGGTCAGAGGAAAGGGAGAAGGAATACTCTCTTGCTTTTTTCTTGGTTGCCACTGGTCACATCTGGCTTTGGTGATTCCATAGCCTTACTGATGGTTCCCAGCTTTCTGCAGACTCAGCAGAATAGTGGTTTCTCCTAATTACACTGGGAATTTACAGATAGGAGCATGCATGGGAAGAGCAGGAGAGGATGAAGTCATAAAGGGTGCGTGTGATGGTGCAGCTCTGAGACAGTACTGAGCATCGAGAGATCGTGGGAACCCTTTTGGAAGGATGGCATCTGAGCAAGAAGGGTGTAGCAGCCAAAAAATTACCTTCCTTTCCCCTCCTTGACCAGGTCTAAAAAGTTTCAGTCCTTCATTGAGAGCTGCCTAGTGAAGAACCACAGCCAGAGACCAACCACGGAGCAGCTGATGAAGCACCCCTTCATCCGAGACCAGCCCAACGAGAGGCAGGTCCGCATCCAGCTCAAGGACCACATCGACAGGACTAAAAAGAAGCGAGGCGAGAAAGGTGAGAGCAGAAGAGAGGAGGGTTAGTGGAGAAGCAGCACCCTGGGCAGTCCTTGACCCCTACCATGTGTTTAGACATCCCTATCTGGGCAATCCATGACCTCTGCCATGTGCTTGGGGATCCCTGTTGTAGGATCCCAAGGCACATCCGTGCAGGCAAAGGACGTGGGTAGAAGAAGGAAGGCAGAGAGGACTGGGTTGCTCGTGGTCCTCTTATTCAGATGGCTGAGTTTGTTTGCAATCTGTTCGAGTTCAGTGGTGTGATCCCCTTTGTGACCACACTTCCCATGGTTTTGAGGTCAGATTGCTGTGTTTGATTTGATTCCTCTCAGCCACTGAAATGAAAATAAATACTCGTAACAAACCAGTGGGTGTTCATATGAAGCAGACAGGTGACTGTCATTAGAGCTAATCAGTGTTTTTAAAAATTCTTTTTTTCCTAATGAAAAATGGTGTGGGTTTTTGATTTATTTTTTTTTGTCCAGGTGGTAATTTCCACGTGGAACATCTCAGCTTTGATTCATTAAAGTGTGTGTATAAAACACACATTTACATAGATACGTCCTGGCGTGTGGGAGGATGAAGCTGCTAAGCTGAATTTTCCCCAGCTCACGTATTTCATGCCCAGTCTGTTGATCTACGTGACATCCACGCTGCACCAGCGATGGCAGAGTTGTGCAAATGAACATCGAGATAAGACCCTTGCCCCACAGCAATTCCGCTGACTAGGAATAACCTATTAAACTGAATGTTTTCAGTGAACTCTCCAGGCCCTATCAAAGTCCTCTGCAAGAAAGATCAGATAGCAGAAGAAACTTGTTAAAGTATTCAGCAGCTTGTGAACTGAATTTTAATTTGAAAGCTCATTTGCAGAATCCAGCAAATTAATACGTCGCTATTTCTCTTCTTATTGGTAGCGGAATTAATTTTTCATGCGTACCTTCCAGCCCCTTGTAATAGATTTCACTACAATCAAAACAATAAAATGGGATCCCAGTGAAGTATTAAATGTGTTTAGTCTGGCAAATGAAGGTTGGACCCTAGAGATGGAGAGTAATTGGATAAATGTGGGCCTTTCTTTTACTGTAATTCCCTTCATCCGATAAAGATGATATCCCAACAGAAATTGCAGTCTGTAGCACAACATTGCAGTGGGCTTTTATGTGGATATCTTCATTGCTTGGAAATTACATGGATTTGCATAGGAAGAACATATGTTTAGGGAAAGAGGAGTTGGTGCCTTCAGAGCCATGGTTAAATCCCACCCTCCAGTGACTGTGGCTTCAATAGCTTGTGGGGCACCTCCCTCTGCAGAACCCTCCTGAAGAAGGGGGTCACTTGCTGTCATATGGGGATAAATTCTGATTTCATGGACAGCCCCATCTTTGCATTGAGGGGGACTGTGATTGTCAGGGCTGTTTCCTGCTGTGCTGGTGCTGCCCGTGGTGCAGCCAGGACTGCAGCCCTCTTCCCAGCTGGCACGGGCATGTGAGTGCAGCAGCCAGGGAGGCCACCTCTGCTTCCCTGGCCTTGCAGCCCCCCACAAAACCAGAAAAGGAAGAGCAGTAATGCTGCTTATTCTTAGCCATGCAAGAAGAAGAGAGTTGTCTGTTCTGCATTCAGAGCTCTGGGGGTTTCAGCCACTGGAAAAACAAATGAGTCCAGCAAAGGGCACTGATGAGCTCTTCTGTTCCTAGATGAGACAGAGTATGAGTACAGTGGAAGTGAGGAGGAGGAGGAGGAAAATGACTCTGGAGAGCCCAGGTAAGAATCAGCATTTCATTTCTGCCCTTATGTCCCTTTAGCTCTGTATAAAATCAGCTTGAATTATGGGCTCATATGAACTGGAAATGGAAAAAGGACACTTTGAGCGCTGAGTCCTGTTCCCTGGCAGAACAGAGGATATTCTCACTGCCGGGTGGTGCGTGGGTATAAACTGATGCTCCAAATCACCTTAGCCAAAAGCTGGGGAAGACAGCCTGGGTACCCCGTTGCCTGTGGGACCTGCATCACAGCAGGGTGCTGTCATGGGAATGTGGATATTGAGATGTGGAAAAACATGAGATGAAATTAAAGAGGACTTTAAACTTACATTGGTTCCTTACATCCAAGGGTAACTCCCTGTTTCCATGTAACTTTTCACCATGAAATCTCCTCAGTGCCACTGCAAGCACCGTGGGGCTGGAACTTTCTTTGGTGACATTTTTCAGAGCTGTTGTAATTAGCATCAGGTTATTTCATTATTTCACCGAGATAATGTAGTATTTTAATAGCTGGCAGTGATTCACGCTAAGTGTGCTTTGTGCACAGCTAAATATAGCGTGTGCCACTGCAGCACCAGAGGCTTTGGTTAGGAACTTCATGTAAGGGAAACCTTTAGCAAATAAGCGACTGGTGGGCCATGGGCAGAGCTCTGTGTCTGCCACCCTGCCCTGACACTTGCAGTCCCCCCATTCCTCCATCCGCTGCCGCCCAAGCTCTGCGGGGCGTTCAGATGCTGTTGACATGGAGGGGAGAGGAAAATCACCTCCCTTGGGAAAAAATTTAAGGATGTGGGGAGGGGATCTTCTCTGATGCCTCTGTCCTGTGCAGCTCCATCCTGAACCTGCCCGGGGAGTCGACGCTGAGGCGGGATTTCCTGCGGCTGCAGCTGGCCAACAAGGAGCGCTCGGAGGCGCTGCGGCGGCAGCAGCTGGAGCAGCAGCAGCGGGAGAACGAGGAGCACAAGCGGCAGTTGCTGGCCGAGCGGCAGAAGCGGATTGAGGAGCAGAAGGAGCAGAGGCGAAGGCTGGAGGAGGTAACTGGCCAGAGCCGAGCGATGGGCCGGCAGAGGCTGGCTTGGGGTGGAACGGAGGGATTTCTGGTAGCAGGTGCCAAGTGACTGTTCTCAGCCTGGTTTGAGAAGGTCATGTCCTGATCTCCCGAGTCAGCAATGCCAAACTTCTGTTACACTGGTCAAAGTGTAACACTAGGTACCCCTACTCATCCTTCATACTCCAGGTGCTCTCCTCACCACAGTTAAGTGCTGCCAGCTCTTGTGAAGGTAACAGAACTGGTTTGATATAAATAAACCACTGAAATGCCAAACTTTAAGGGATCCCTGGAACTACTGAGCAGAGTTAACCCATTACTGGTGCGACAGTTGTATTCAGTCAAGATGGGCAAAACTCATCCTGATCCAGGCACCTGTCAAGTTCATTATCATTATTTGCTGCTGTGGACTGTTACAGTTGAGAAGAGGCTGAAAAGCTCAATTTGCCCTTTCCCAGATCCATGTGCCATTTGTGTCCCATTTAATCCCTAATTTCAACTTCAGTCCTCACGATCCCTGCCAATTACAATTTCTCTTGCAGGGGAGGGGCAGATGCCTGCCTGACTTGTGCAATGATCCATATGTGCCCCGAAGGATAAGATTTCATTACCCTTGTCTTAACATACCAGCTACAAATGCGATCGGTCATAAAATTATCCACCCCATTTAAAATCCAGCTGCAGGATTTGACCGTGTGACTTTGGGTGTCCCTGAGCTGCTCAGCCTGGCCATGTGCTCTGTAGGAAGTGCTCACTTTTGCTTTAGCTCTTGGTTCTTGGATTGCAGAAGTTCACAAAAAAAAACCCCAGGCTTTTCTCCATCTCTTGGGTTTTTGATGGGGTTTTGCACAAAGGCACCCATTGCCTCCCACTGAACTCATTCCAAGAGACTGATTGAAGGGTTCATACGTTAAGGGTCATTAAATTAGCTTTCCAGAGAGGTCACCAATGTGTCTGAAAAAAGGATTTGCAGTAAATGGACTATGAGAGCAGTCACCCCCTTAATTTGCAAGAGCCAGAGATCTGTTACTGTGGTCACCAGACTCTCCCTGTGCTGGGTAATGCCTGCAGGCCAGGGGCACAGACAGGAAGGAATTTCAGGCAGCTGATGGTGGTGATGATGGTGATGGTATGGACCCTCTTCGAGGTGGTCCTCTGAGCCCCTCCAGGGCAAAAACCAACACAGGCAAGTCCCAGGCAAAGCATTTTTTCAGTCTGGTAAATATGTAGGTCTGTGCTGCTGTCAGAGCGCAGAGCACAGCGTGTTCAATACTTTGTAGGTCAGGCTTTGCTCCCTTCCCAAGGCTGGCGAGCTGCTTTGAGAGAGGACAAGGTTTGCACATAGATGCACCCTGAAATCCCCTGCCCCAATGGATGTTTATCTGAGGACCTTTGTAAGGAAGCCTGGCTCTGCCTTTGTCCCAGCCCTCTTGCTGCAAGCGGTACAGGAGCAGAACAACAGCAGAATAAAAGCAGACACCAGATTAGCTGCAATCCTGTAATGAACACAATGCTTGCTGCTGTATTAATATGTTCTCTTCACATAGAAGAAAATTGTTCTCTCTTTGCTGCTTCCCAGGCAGGTTTTGAATGGAGGACTAATCCCCTTGCTAAGCTGGTGAGCTCTGGAGTCACTGCCTTGCTGGGCCGGGCTCTGTGCAGCCCCCCGGGCTTTGCCAGTTCCCCCTGTTCTTTCCCCAAGTCATTAAAAGCTAATGCTGCCATAGCCAGGATTTAAAACCAATGCCTCTGTGGTGGCTCTAGCAGCTGCCTTACACCTTTCAGACCTAATTTGAAAGGGAAGTGAAGTGCTGGAGCAAAGCTGACAAAGAGGTGTTTCCACGCTCCTGCCATGTCAGAGAAGTGGGGAAAGACAGACTGAAGGGCATCCTTTGCCCGCCCTGGTGTGAGCAGCCCCATGGGCTCAGCCAGGATTAGGGCAGATGCTGGGGCCAGCTGGCAGCTGTGGTAGCCCCAGCATCTTCTCGAGTGCCCATCTTCTCGGGTCCATCTGGCCAGGTTTAGCTTCATCTGTATCTCCAGACACAAAGTGAGCTCTGCTCTCCATTAGACACTGTTTGAAACCACTACGTTGTTTTGGTGAGGATTAAAGCAGGAGTTCTTGAAAGAGGTACAGACCTCCTGTTGCAGATGCTGTGGGTTGTGGCAGAGGTGCTGCTCCCCAGCGTGGCCAGCTGTGGCTTTGCCAGCTGCAAGGTGCTGGGTATCTGCTGTGGGCTGCTGTGGGAGAACCTCAGAAAATTAGTAGATGCAGGGATCAGCAAACAGAGTTCCATCGCTGCTGCAGGGATACAGTTTGGTCTCTGTTCTTCCCAGATATTTTGGGCAGGAAGCATCTGGTGGCCAAGCAGAGGTACCCAGCAGCAGCTGGCACAGCTGTGCTGACTGATATCACTGCCCTGAGGCGCCCCACTCACTCCAACCACGTCACTGCAGTTTTGCTCCAGAGAGCAGCACTGCTCCAGCACTTGTACCCATCCCAACAGTACCCAAAGGCTTCAGCAGCAGCCAGGCTGCTGCAGTTTGGCCCCTCTTCTTTTTTTCCTCCACTAGCTTTGCACTAACTGTCATTGATGACTCCTTGGCCACGGATTTATTTTGGTTAATGGGAACAGGATTTCTTCCGTGGTACTTTATGGTCTGAATAAGATGGGGTGTGCCTCCAGCCAGCAGCACTGGACCAGCAGAGCTCTGGGAGGAGAGGCCAGTGGAAGACTCAGATTACTGTTTTTGTCAAAATAAAGTTGACATTTAAAACCCAGTAGAGCAAGCAGGACACATAAACCCTTGCAGCTGGTGGATTTTTGGGGCTCCTAAGTCAGGCTGTCCAATACTGCCAAGCATGTTACTCTGTTTATGGAAAGAGCTCTGACTTGTCATAAGACTCTGCCAAGGTGGCCAGGCTGAGGGAGTGAGTTGGCATTTGGGCCCAAGTGCAGCTCCAAAAGGATTGACTTAGGAGGATGCTAAGCTCAGAAATGCCTGCAGTTAATTTGTACTGGAGATGCACAGCAAAAGAGCTGGAGAAAGGCCTGCTAGTGGGTTAACTGGTCCATTCCTCTGTCAGTGCAGACCTTCAGGAGGTTTTTTTGTTTTTTTTTAATCTTATCTTTAAATACTGACAGTGGTAGAGCTTCACCATTTCTCATTCCTCACCTCATAGGGCTCAAAATGAAGGAATCCCATTTTTTTCTGTCACCTAGATCTTCCTAAATCAGGATTTCTGAACCTGTCACAAAGTGCCTCTCATTTTAGAGCCATTTTGGGGAAACCCACTATCTCGTAATGTTGCTCCAGCAATAACATCAAATGCATATATTAAAAAATCAAGTGAGGAAATCTTCTGGTGGTCTTTTGGTGCTGCCCCCAAGACCTGCTGCCATCCTTCACATCTGTCAGACACTTGGGCCTCCTTTTTCAACAGCTGACCCGTTTCCTTCTCTGGGGCTGAATCTCCTTCCAGGCAGCCAAAGAGATTTAGATGTGCAGCTGTCTTTAATTGCGGTGGAAGTAAAAAATGCCCAAGCTGGCTTTGAAACTGGGACCTTCATGGGAATACAGCTGAAGTTTTGGGTTCCCTTGTGCAGAAAGTTGGTCTCATGCATTCAGGGTGTGCACCAGAATTAATCTTCAAATGAGAGAATTAAATATCAGTAGATCAAATAGCACCAAGGAAAATGCTTGTGTAATGCAGAGGGGTTATAAGCCTTGATTATAGTTTTTCCCTGTATATACCTATATTAGATATATAAATATATATATATATATATATATATATATATATATATATATATATATATATATAGCTCCCTAATCAGTCCTCCATTTGTTGCTGGAACAGAACGAGCCTTGATGCACTGGTTTAACCACTGAAACTCCAACTGAGCTGTAGGAATAACACATCTTGGGGTCAGGAGCCTTAGGGATCCTGCAAGACAAATCTCTGTGCAGCAATGGGCAGATGGAGTCAGGGAGGGCTTTCCATAACCTCATTTTTCTGCCATGTTGTGGATTTTTTTCCTTTCTACATATAAAATGAAGGTCAGATCTTTATAGGGAGTGTACAAGGCAAATCTAAGCATCTTGCACTTCACATGTGAGGTTTCATTTAGTGCACTTAGAGAGCTGGGTGTTCAAGGGATAAAAAAAAATTGCTGAAGTTCCTGTATAATTAATCAGCAGAAGACCATCTATTGATAGTTTTTATGAAGCAACACCAAAAAAAATCAAGCAATTAATCATAGATAAATTTAGATTACCTAAAATGGTGGTTGTTATTTTCTTCTGCATGTGCAGGTGTCCTACAGCTTGTAGGAACATTGTCATTCAGATGACAGCCCCCTCACAGTGATGTGGTACATGGGGCACTGCAGTGGTCCCAGCAGCATTTCTGTACCCATTTCCAGGGAGAGCTGTGTACTACAGCAGCTCCTGTAGTACAGGTGTGGTGTAAGTCTTGCATCTCCTGATTTGTCTTTGGTTAGGAAGCATGTAGAGCTCAGAGCTTCTGAAGCATGAGCTTTTTCCTGCACAGAGCATCCCTTCGTGATGATCCTGACCAAAAGCTCCTGCAGTGGTTCAGAGCTTATCAGATCCCCATTTGCCATGGTGGGAAGTTCTGACCCAGTTTCTCTACCAGTGGAAAACACCTCTCCATGCTCCAGTGCTTGGTGTGTCAGGAAAGATGAAATTCCAGCCACAGTCACTCTTTCCCTGGTGGCTCAGATAAATGAGCCTGTCACAGCAACGCAACCACCTAGAATATTTGTTTTCATTTGTCGCTTGGAATTCCCCTTCCACTTCTTTCCTGGCTCATGCTGATGTTTGGGAGCCAGCAGCCAAGGCTTCCAGGAGCCTCTTCTTGCGAGTGTAGGTGCCTCTCTGAGCTCACTGGGTTTGTGGGGCGGTGGCTCTGCGATCCCTCGTAGCCCTGGATGTGTCTGACGTAGCAAAGTGAGCTTGCTCCTTTGAAGTCCTTGTTTCATGCCAGGCCTCCAAGGGCCTTCCCACCAGAGGTTTTGCCTTCGTGTGTCTTCTCTCATCAATATTTAAAACCTGTCATATCTAGTGCAGTGCAAATAAGATCCCGCTCTGGCTTACAAGAGGCTACATATAGCTTTACCTGCAGAGTTATATAAATGCAGTCCTAATTAATTGGTGCTCTTGCCTTGCATGAATAATGAATCTGGATAGTGTAAATACACACAGTAGTTTCAGGCTTAGAGAAATGTGGGAAGTGTGCACTCGCAGTGGGAGAGAGCGGGCAGAAAACAGGGAGAAAAGGAGGCAAGGAAAGAGAGATCTTTGAATCTTCCCCCCCTTTTTTTTTCCTCCGTTTCTACGTGCAGTTGTTTTCAGCTGCATCTCCCTGAGCTCAATCCCTACTTAGAGCAGGGTCTCCATCAATCCTTGCTGGAGGCTTTTCCCACTGCAGTGCCAGGTCCTCTCCAGATGTTTGCCAGCTGCTGGAGCGGGGCCGTGCTGGGAAGGCAGCGGAGCGGCCGATTCCGCCCCGCTCTGCTGGGCTGCAGTGTTTAGCTGAAGGTGCTGGTAATGCGACCGTGACAAATGACTTGCTCATAATGTGACCTGACAAATCCTCTGTGGAGCTGGAGGGGAGTGCTGTGCTCCTGGCCTTTGTAAATGTGGGTATTGCATCCCTCTCACTGCCTCAGCCCGAAGAGTCCCGGCTGTGGCAGGTGCAGAGGTCCTTTAAATATCCAGAGGAACCTGTCTTTCAGAGAAGACTGTACTGTGGGGCTCAATTCACAGCTTCTGGAGTTAAATAGGCTTTTAAGTGTGGAGGGAGTTGGTGCTTAGGTGCTGCCTTGCAGGAGAGAGGCAAGAAGCAGGCCAACCTCGCTGGGGCCACTGGGCATGTGGTGCCCTGGAGGGGTTGTGGTGTGCTGTTCCCTCCCTGTGAAAAAAGCTTTTGCCTCCTTCTTTGGAATGGTTTGGATTTTTTCGCCTGCCAGATTGGGAATAAAGACCATTTGGGTGGTTTTTATGTAAGAAATAGCTGTGGCATTCAGGGCCTTGCCTCCTGCTAGCCAAGCCCGGCCTACACAGGCATTATGTGCTTTATTCAGCTGTGTGATAATTTAACAAAAAAAAAACCAAACCGTTAAAACTCACCCCAAAACCAGTGTGATAGAGTTGTCAGTGGAAGCTCAGGGTAACATTTATTCAACCTTTTAGTCTAAAGATCTGTGCTGCAGAGGTCGTGGGAGCAGCAACCATCACCTGAGGAGGTTGTGGAGCGCTGCTGAAGCCAAGAAATCCCATGTGCTACCATAACTGCTGCCAAGTGGCCACATCCCGGTGGCGTATCCTCTGGAATTTCTGGTGTAGAGTTCCAAAAACTACATCCCATCCCCACGTTTGCCCCGCGCTCGGCGAGGACGGGCGTACGCTGGGAGTAACACATGGATCCCCTGCTTACGTGGGCAGTGCGAGTGACTGTGCCTGGCGTGGGACACGCCGGAGTCTGGAGCTGGCAGGTTATTTCAGGTTGGATGCGATTTTTTTTCCTTCCCCGAGGCGAGTGGAGCAGAATTGATAAATATGGCTATAGGTGGCACCAAAGCTGAGCTGCAGCCCGAGGAAATCGTTGGAGTCCCTGCACGGGGTGGCTGTGGATGTTGCCTGTGGGTGAGGAGGCAGTGGCTCCTCCTCAGGTTGAATCGTTGGGATGTCTTTAAATGTTTGTTACAGTATCTATAGATAGATCTATAGGCAGATATATCTATCTGGGTATCTATCTATAAAGATACCTACAGATATCTGTCTCTAGACAGACAGAGACACAGAGATATAGAATATAGGAGAAAATACAGAATATATATATATAATTATAATGGCTATAATGGATATGTATCTAATAGAGCAGATGTATCTATTAGATATTGATTATAAATATATATATTAGATCTCTATATTAGAGATTTATTCTAGAGATCTATATAATATCTCTATAGACATATTCATGGTAGGGATGAATATCTATATAGGACATATCTATGTAAGTATCTTTAGATAGATAAGGGTTTTAAATCCATCTGCACAGTGCCGGTTCCTGCAGAGCAGCAGTTTCAGCAGTGGAAATATCTTGGTCTCTGGATTGCTCAGCCAGCTCCTCAGCTGCTGGATCCAGCCCTCCCCGTGATTTAGCGGCATTTCCAGCTTCTCCAGTGCCGGCATTCGCACTGCAGTCTGCTCAGCCTCTGCATGTCGGTGACAGGAAAAGAAAAATAGGGGAAAAGGGCCAGAATTCTGCTCCAGCGGGTGCCTCCCGCTAGTGTGAGGCAGGAGATGATGGAGTCATGGCAGGTTGCAGAGCCCCAGTAGCCAGTGCTGGCATTTGAGTGCCCTCTGCTGATGCTGATGTGGTGGGAGGCTGCGGTGAGGGGCTGCCCTGCCGAGCACTGCAGTAGTTTGCTGTGAGCCCCTGCTCCCTAGGGCGTCCCAAAAAACCCTCCTGGCATGGTTTGGGTAGCTGCAGGAGTTAGGCTGGGTTTAAAAGCACGGGATGTGGGGGCTGCAAGTGTCGCCCAGGATGATTCACAGCAGGCTGTGGGTCAGTTGTCATTACCACAGAATTCCCGGGATTGCTGTCAGCAAGGGTGCTGTGGAGTGGAGCGGGCAGGGGTGCGACCCAGCAGGCAAGGGTGGCCTGAGGATGGCAAGGGAAGCCCCCTGTGCTGCTCATTTTTTGTTTCAGAAAGGAAAAGCCCTTGGATTTTGGGTCCTCTTTATTAGTTTCAGATCTCAGCAGCCACTGAGAGGGATGTGTTTCCCTCTCGACAGGCAGTAACTCCCCTGGCTCCCTCCCTCATCCTCACTGGGGCTGAGATGTGAGTTCCCCATAAGGGATGGGCTCATGCAGCTCCCGGGTGTCTGAGGCCTGATTAACTCACTGGTGGGGACCATGCACTGCCCCCATGGCTTCCTCTGCAGGTGGAATAATAAAGTAGGATCTGGTGCTGGCTGGAAGGCTGCTCTGGGTTCTCAATAGCTAGTGACAGGCATCAGAGTGCGTGAGGACGAGGTGGGATCAAGAAGGTGGGATCAGGAAGCCCGTCTACCGCCCAAATGGACTGGCCTGCTGGC
This sequence comes from Pyrocephalus nanus, assembly GCA_038380795.1. Classification (NCBI taxonomy): domain Eukaryota; kingdom Metazoa; phylum Chordata; class Aves; order Passeriformes; family Tyrannidae; genus Pyrocephalus; species Pyrocephalus nanus. The sequence goes on along the minus strand of CM076270.1, from coordinate 4,403,094 downwards.
AAGGCAGGTCCATGATGATGATGAGTGGGAGCACTCTGGGTCTCTGGGCGAAGTGACACGCCAAAAATCACGAGAGAAAGAACTTTGATGTCCCAGGGAAAGGAGTGGGGGTGCTGACCTGTGCCTCCTGCCCCCACAGCAACAGAGGCGGGAGAAGGAGCTGCGGAAGCAGCAGGAGCGGGAGCAGCGCCGGCACTACGAGGAGCAGATGCGGCGGGAGGAGGAGCGGCGGCGTGCAGAGCACGAGCAGGTAACCTGGTGGGAGCAGGGCCATCGCCTTCAGCGTGGCTTCCTCTTCCTCTAATCAGGGATTTTCTTGTAAACACTCATTTTTTACTACTTGAGAGCAAATTGCTTAATTGTTAACGCCACGTGTGTTGCTTTCACTGCTGTTGTTTGTTTCTGTGTGGATCCACTTGCTGGCCTGCAGGTGTGGAGACACTTGATGCAGGTTTTTCCCACCCACTTTGTTCCTGGGGGCAGTGTTCCTGGGACATGTTTGCCATTTCACAGTAGTTTCCATTCTTTGGAATGTAGAGTGGTGGACACCCTGGGCTCCTTGGGCAGGGACTGAGGGTGCCTGTGCTGATCGATCAGTGCCAGCACTCGGGTGGGGTGGATGCGGGTGCCCACCTCATTCTCCTGCCTCTTGGGAAATACTGTCTCTTTTACCTTCTCTCTCTTTTTCCTTTGATCCTTGCTGCCCATGTCTCCAGGAGTACATCAGGCGACAGTTAGAGGAGGAGCAGAGACAGTTAGAGATCCTGCAGCAGCAGTTGTTGCAGGAGCAAGCGCTACTTCTGGTAAATGGGAGGCCCCGGCCACGCTGCCGCTTCCTGCCCGTGTCGCGTCCGCATGTGCCCGCCTGCACCCACCCCCCACCCAGGTGCCTCCTGCCATGCCCAGACATGGGGGACACCACTCACCCCCTTACCTGGAGCCTCCTGTCCTGCTCTGTGGCTGCCAGCATGCCTCGATTCCCTGCCGCCGCTTCGGGCCGGGCCCCCTCACGGTGCACGGCTCTTGTTGCATCCCTTCCACGGCACTGGCATGTGTGTGATTCCATGGGAGGAGCAGCCCTGGTGCCTCCATGGGAGGAGCAGCCCTGGTGCCTCCACGGGAGGAGCAGCCCTGGTTGCTGCTGTGTAGTTTTGAAGGTTATTTGTAGCATGCTGGGGTGCGTTTGAGCTGTCGTGTGCCTGCACCCATCAAACCCGCCCTGCCGTGCTGTTCTTCGTGTTCCAAGTGAAGGCTCTTGTTTTAATTTCCTTGCAAGAATGCTGTATATTCACTCGTGCTGTTTGCCTTGTAGATGTCCTCTTATTTTTTTTATTTAATTTGGTTTTGAGTTATCCTTTTTAATGCTGGTAGCTGTTACTCTCACTGCATTTTCTTTTAATCCGCAGGGATTATTCTTTTTTGCTCTTGATATTAATTTTATTTAAGAAAAAGAAAAACCCTCACACAAGCCCTTGTCTTCTAAAAAGGCCCTTTCAAAGTGATTTACTCCTTAAACCTCATAGAGCCGTAGAGATTCAGAAGGACCACACAATTGGCTCTGCTGTGCAGCCCTTCCCAGGATCAGTGAATTGGTCTTAAGAGGAGTTGATTTTGGTTTGTTTTTGTCTGACCACACAATCATGAAATGGTTTGGGTTGGAAGGGACCTTAAAGGCTCATCTCATTCCAATGCCCCTGCCATGGGCAGGGACACCTTCCACTAGAGCGGGTTACTTGGAGCCCCATGTTGACCAGGTGATGTTTTGACACCTCACTGGATTGATCCTTTGTTCTTCCTGTCCAGAAATATAAGGGTAAAAGTCAATGGTAACTCCTAAGCAAATGTCAGCTCTCAGGGGTCTCACAGGGTTTCCCTGATGAGGCAGCTCTAGCACCCCATATTCCCACCAGACAGGGCAGTTCAGCAGGTGCAAAGCATCGATGCCGAAGTCACAACTCTGAATGTGTTGGCTCTGTCCTCCCAGCATTCTCTCCTTGGAGATGCTTCACAGCTCAGTCCCCAAAGTCTTACAAACCAACAAGAAAAGAAGCCTTTCAGACACCCCATTTTCCACCCAAACAGATAAACCTGCAGGCTGGCCGGGCACCTTGTCACTGTGTTTTCTCCTGGGCAGGAGTACAAGCGCAAGCAGCTGGAGGAGCAGCGGCAGGCGGAGAGACTGCAGAGGCAGCTCCAGCAGGAGCGGGACTACCTGGTGTCCCTGCAGCAGCAGCAGCAGCAGCAGCGGCAGGACCAGAGGCCGGCAGAGAAGAAGCCCCTCTACCATTACAAAGAAGGGATAAATGCCAGCGAGAAGCCAGCCTGGGCCAAGGAGGTAGGGGAGAGCGAGGGGCGTGGTGGGGCCCAGCTGCATCCACAGGGCTGGGAGTGGGGTTTGCTCCCAAGTGCCCACTGCAGGTTGTGCTCCACAGGGTTGGGATCCAGCAGATGCCATCGGCTGTGCTGGAAACACTCCCAGTTTGGTGCAGAATGTGTGTCTCAGCGTTTGTGTTTGTGCAAGCAGAGGGGAGGGAGGAGGTTTCTCCATGAAGGGTGTGCAAGGAGGAGGATGGATCCCTCCTGGAGGGGTTCAGCCCTATTGGGCTTTTGGGCATAGAATCATAGAATGTTAAGGGGTTGGAATGGACTTTAAAGATCGTCTTCTCATTCTCCTTCCTGGCACATCCACAGAGGGCCAGAGGTGAATGTAGGGGGTGGTTATCACGGAGTGCCTTGCTAAGCCCTAATTCCATATAGTTGGGGATTGGACAGCTGTTCCTCCCAGGCTCAAGGCTTTATCTCCTGGGATTGCTCTTCTGTGTTTTTTTTAATCTCTCAAGCAAAAAGAGAGAATTGTTGTAACAGTTGTGAGATCTTGAATATTAATTATTGCCTGGCTGAATAGTCTTGAAAAGATGAAGACATGCATTGTCTGCAGTGCGGATTCAGGATCATGTGCAAACTCTTTCTCCTTAATGTCTTTGTGGTGGCTCCAGTAAGACTGGTGCCTGCTCTTGCTATTAATTTTTCTGAAGTTCTTTGTGTTTAGTTGGTTTAAATTTGTAACCCTACTCCTGGGCAGAAAGATCTTTTAATAACTCGCTTATTCTTCCTACTAAGCAGGATCTCTGCTCTGCTGCCAGATGTCTGGCACTCTTTAGTTCTGGCAGAGATGTGATGTGCATCCAACATGTAGTTGTCTCCTGGTCTTTCCTCTTGACAGTCCTCAGCTGCATCCACAATACCTGCAAGCTCAAGGAATTCAGCCAGCTGTCCATTGCTAAGCAAAGGCCAATGATATGAACAGTTCTTGGCCTTTCTAAACCATCACAGAGATAGATGTGGGTGTCAAAAGCTCTTTTCACCTCTTCATATACTTTATATACTCCCTTGGGTTTCTCCTTCATTGCCTTCCAGTTTAGTCTTCATTCTCTTTTTTGTGGCAATGCACCAGAAGAGAGATTTTTATGGAGTTGCAGCATCATTCTTCAGCCCTTCCAGTGGAAAAAGAGGGATTTGCAGATGAGACGTTCCAGATGTGCTGAGCTGCCTTCTGACAGGAGAGGCTTCTACCTGGGTGGTGCCTCTGCCTCTTTGTGCAGAATTGAGTCTCTCTTGAGCATCTGCAGAAGTGCTGTGAGGGTAGGTAGGGTAGCAGGCAGGAAAAAGGGAGTAAACTCTTTCATTTTCTGGTTTTGAGTAAATCCTCTAGAACGTTGCTAAACTACCTCTGGCACTGTCTTCAAAACTTTAGCAAAGATACATAAAAAGGAATGTTATTCTTTATCTGGTGTGAAGGAGAAAAGTGCTGAATTTAGTTTTCCCTTTTGGACACAAAGGCCCATTTCTTCTGTTCCACGGAGGAGGCATCTTTTTGTTGCCGTCAGTGGAAGCAGGACCTTGGGAACTGCACAGTGGGAATGAGAGTAGCAGAATGTGGCCTCTTACCCTTTGCTGAAATCATAGGGAATTTAAGGTTTCCTGTTGTCAGGGAACATCTCCAGCTTCCACCATTTAGCTGTCCAAGCCAGTTATTCCTCACCTGTGTCATTCTACCCAATTTCTAATTAAACGCTCAAAGCAGCAGCTGGGGCATCTCTCTGCTCTTGAAAGCAGTGGTTTGATGTACTGCCTGGGCACAACATCCTTGGGAGCTTCCCAGAATGACTCCTCTCACCTCCATCCCCTGTTTTATCTACTATATAGTTCCACTTTTAGCAATTTAGGTACTTTGCTGCACACAGTGAATGCCCACCCTTTCTGGCTATACAGACGAACTTGTGCTGGTACTTAATCAGTGGTTCTTGCTAGAGTTTTGCAGTTTCCATATCTAACCCATGCATGCTAATTTAACAGAAATATTGAGACTTTGTTTTCCTTTGGGAACAATGAGAAGACGTCTGGTGCTCCGCCTACAATTTCTGGAGGCTCTGCAAAGCTTATTTGGATACTTCCTGAAGATTTTGCATTATATCCCATATTGTCCTTTGTTTTTATGCTTTCTGGTCTGAAGTCTTCTCTCTCAGGAGCCTGATCACCACAGCTGAGCTCTCTTCATGCTGTGCCCCTCTTTGCTTTTCACACATCTCCTTTATGCACATATTTTCCCCACCTCACTTGTCTTCACATGGTGACTCCAAGACCCTGCAAACAAAGGGTAAAGCATAAAGATGAGGCTGTGGCCACTCACCTTGTGGTTGTGTCCCCGCACTGCCTTGCTGGGGACTGGCCTATTGGTGACAGCAGAGCTCTGGGTGAGGAACCAGGTTGTGCTGCATCTCTCAGAGCTTCCCCAGGCACAGTCAAGAATTTCTCTATATTCTGAACAAAACAATCTGATCAGATAGTTCTGCCAACATGCATGGATGCACATTCCATCTGCTGCCCCTTCTACTCATCTTCTAGTGAGTGGAGGGTTGTCCACTGGAAGTTAACTTGGCCTGAAGCTTGGGTGCTGGCCCAGACCTGCCCTGTTTGCCAAGGCACGTCTCTTCTTCTAATCAAGGACTAGCAGGGCCTTTTTGGAGAGCATGTTGGGACTCTCTGGTGATCCAGCCAGGGGCATGGCATTAGCACTCTGAGCAGTAGTCCTGAAATTAGCAGCTCCCTTTGTTACTGACTCTTCTGTTATGGACCAGTGTTTGCCAAGCAAGGTGTTGCAGGTAGCCAGGTGAAACTTGCAATGCTTTCCTGCAGCTTCGAGATTCCCAGGAACTTGGGGCTCAGCTGTGCATCACCAGCTGTTCTGTTCTCTGCAGCAGCCAACACCCTCATCAGCTCCTCCTTCAGTCCATGTGGCTTTTTATCCTTCTCTCACTGTGATGTGTTAAAACATCAGCAGCCTTCCATTGGGACTGCCCAGACGCTGCTGAGGATGTTCCCTGTTTGAGGGGAGTCTTGAGTTCAATTAGAAATGGCCTGAACTGGAGAAATGATGAATTCCTGAAGAGTTTTGCTGCTTTTTCCCCTCTCTCTATCTAATGGTGGAATCAGTAGGGCCCCACAGAATACAGCTGGAGAGTCCCCAGAGCATCCTCTGCCGTGCTGGTGCCACAAGGTGCAAGCAAGGAGATGCCAGCAGTGGGAAACCAAGCACCTTTCTACTTCCCAGTACCCAGACTTCCCTATTTCATCACTCTCCTGCCTTGTCCTCCACACGAGCTCTGACATCCTCCATAATTAGCTGCACATCATGGGTTGGCAGCGTGCCGGAGAGCGCCTGCAAACAGCCGGAGGACTCGGCGGCACCGTCTCTGCCTGTCGTCGTTCGTGCCAAGGCCTGGCTGATAAGGAGATGTGCTGGAGCAGCCTGTGACCCAGCACTGTTCCCTTGTTCAGAGGGAGTTCTCCTTCCCACTCTGCTCTCCTTTCCATCCTCATGTTCTCTTCCGTGGGCATTGCTGACCCGAGCTCTGCCTCTGCTAGTCGGTGGGCAGTGCCTGGGGAAGTTGTGGTGACCTCTTAGGACTCAACAGAAGCCCAAGGGGTCCATCATGAACTGAAAGAAGTCCCTAACGCAAATTTCTTACCTATTTTACTCTGTCTCCTGCTCAGTCTCTGAGAAAGATTAATTTTTATTCATAGAGTGGCTCTTGTTTCATGAGTATTTGTTCACTTAAAGAAAAGCTGTGGTTCCTTCCAAGCAGTCCTGCTTTAAAGATTGCGTTTTAGCCTGGTATCATCCATAGTGGAATCGAGACATGCTAAGGGTGTTTAACACGTTAATGATACGTAAATGAAAATATTCAGCAGATCTTGAGGTATCAAAAATCCTGCATAGCATATGCTGCCTGAATATCAATGCACATTCTGACTGCAGGATGGCACATAAGGCTGGGCTAGCTGAAACCACCATGTTCCCATCAAGGGTAGCTGAAAGCAGTGGGCTTTGGGTTGATTTCTCCCTCAGTAATAGAGGTTTTTCCCTCCCATACATGACAAGGTGCCAGACTCACTAAATCCAGATCAAAGCAAGCAGTCTTCTGGCTGCCATGTTTATTATTTTATTCAAATCGAACAAAGCCACTTGTCATGGTGTTTATAATAGTGAAGGAAAGGGATCTCATTGCCCAAAGACACATTTGAGAAGAAGCAAGAGCTTCTCAGGAATCATCTTCTAGAAACGCCTCTCTGAGGCATGTTGCCCTTTCCTAATTTTTAATTCTTAGTTTCTTTATTTTTCCACTTCATATTCAGAAATTAATTAAGCACATCAATGTAAATAGTCCTTCTGGTGCCTCTAAGATGCATTTATTGCACGGTGTGTGGGGGTAACTCGGATTCCATGACCTCAGAATCGTTTAGGTTGGAAAAGACTTCCAAGACTGTCAAGTCCAACCTTTAACTGATCACTCCCTTGGTCAGACATTAGTTGTGATACACCTAAAGTGAGAAGAGCTTCCTGCAAGTGTTAATGCATGCCTCTATTTTCTGTTGGAAATGGCCCTTTTTGGGATGTGCTGACCCACTCTCCCCGTCCCCCTGCAGGTGGAGGAGCGCTCCCGGCTCAATCGCCAGAGCTCGCCAGCCATGCCCCACAAGGTGGCCAACAGGATCTCTGACCCCAACCTGCCTCCTCGCTCAGAGTCCTTCAGCATCAGTGGTGTGCAGCCAGCCCGGACCCCACCCCTGCTCCGACCCGTGGACCCGCAGGTAACGGCGCTTCCCCGGCGCCAGGATGCTGGGGGTGCTGGTAAGGTAACGAGAGAAAGAGCGGAATAAAGGGAAATAGAGTCTCGCTCCCTGGTTCCTCACCCCTAAGCATGTTCATGAGTAAGAGCAGCATCTACATCCATGAGTATTCCTCCTGTCACCTCCATGTGTTAGCAGCATCACACTGGTTTATACCTTCCTTTGAAGCATCACGGACTGGTTACTGCTAGAAACAAGCAGGAGGACCGAGAGGAGCTGCTGCTCTGGTCCAGTGCAGCAGTTGCTCTGATCCTCTTTGGGTCTGGTTTGTGTAAAAGACACTGAAAACCACAGCACCTGGTACAAATGACCCAGGACGCCTTGATGCTGAGGATCATCAGAAAGAGGTTTTGCTTTGTTTGCCGCTTTGATTCAAGGTTTTGTTTTGGTTTTCCATTGAGTTGACATCAGTCACAAACACATCTGGAGAGGGCATAGATCACCATGACTGTCACAGAGGAGGGGCACCGTTATTTTAAAAGTTTCCCCCAGCCATGAGGTCTGCAAGTGCTCTGCCACCGAAAGCTGTAGGAGTGTCGGTGCTGGTTTTGGTCCAGCCCCTGGAATGCCTCCCACAGACTCCAGCAGGGATTTCAGAGGGAAGTGCAAAGCCTTTGCTCCAAGTCCAGCTGGGCTTTCTGTGGGAAAATGTGCCAACTCAGTGCCATCTACATGTGCTGTGTGCACCTCCAGTACCATGCCAGCTTTAAGCAAAAACATGCAGGAAAGCCCTTAAATACACAACTCCTTTGCCCAACGTACATGGTCTGTGTGCCTTGGGAAGTGGGCAAAACCCCACGTCACTGTCATCTCTCTGATTTCACCAAGTATTTTTCAGTGACCCTTTTAGCAACCCTTATCATCAACAGCTACAAAAACTTTTTGTTTGGCAGTAAAATAACAACGACAGTGTTGCTTGAAGCCCAGAGCCCCATGTCAGTGTGTGTGTGCATACACACGTAGCTGTGAGATAGGGACAGAAAAATGTGCAGGAATGTTAAATAAAAGCTATAACCCCTTTGTATCAAAGGAGTGCAGCTTCACAGGGAGCTGGGAAGAAGCCCTGATTTCACCAACTGTAAATTTGTGATTTTCTCAGGTTTCCCACTACTGATACCAGTATTCCTTTCACTTGTATCCTATAGGGATAGGGGACCTATATATCATGGGATAGGGGACCTATAGAAACTCATGCCTCAAGATATTTTTCAAAGCCATCTATGCCTGAGAATTCCTGATGATTTTTTTTTTAATCAATTATTATTTACTATCGCTTCCTTTTTTTTTTTTTTTTTTCATTTTTAACATGGAAAATCCATGCCAAACCTCATTAGCACAACTCTAGAGGTGCAGGCTTAGGAGCTGGAATTTTGGCTGGCAGCAGGCAGAGCCTGGGGTGGGCATGGTGAGTATGGGAGCTGGCAGGAGGGAGCAGTGTGTCCCCATGCCAGGGTGGCACCCACAGAATGCCAGAGGGGCTGTCAGTGCCAGCCGTGTCCCTGCACACGCAGGAGTGGGCAGGAGTGAGCATGACATTTCCTGATTTTAAGAGGCTGGGCTGTGCAAGTGTAATTTTTAACAGATCTTGCATTGATGCGATAAAGTCAGAAGTTCCTGAAACCAAGGCAGTGCTGATCTCAGACTGAGGGGGCTTTTCAGTGCATCCAAACTGCTAATCAAAATTACCTTTTTTTAAATCAAATTAAAAAAAAAAAAAAAATTTTTTATTCCTTTCTTTTTTGGTTTTTGGTTTTCCTATTTTGACTGATAGTTCTGTTTTGACTTGGTGCTTAGATTCCACATCTGGTCACTGTGAAATCCCAAGGAAGCTCCTTGTCTGGGTCTCAGTCACTGCATGAACAGCCTGCAAAGGGACTGGCTGGGTTTCAGGAGGCTCTGACGGTGACCTCTCACCGCACTGAGATGCCAAGGCAGAACTCGGACCCCACCTCAGAAAACCCTCCTCTGCCCCCTCGCATTGAAAAGTTTGACCGAAGTTCTTGGTTACGGCAGGAGGAAGACATTCCACCAAAGGTAACACCGTCGCTCCTCACTTTCAGCACCTCAAAGAGGCGATCCCAGAGCTGAGTCCCTCCGGCAAAGCAGAGTGGCCAGCGCTGAGCCCATCCCTTGTGGCTCTGCGGCACCGACCTGCCTGGGGGCTGCATTTCCCGAGGCAGGTTTTGCACAAGATGCTGGGAGCTGCTCTTGGGTGCACACAAAGCGCTGCAAAACAGCGCTGCCCTCCAGCAAAGAAAGTTCCCGAGCCCGGACAGTGGCCAAAACAAATTAATCTCCCCTTGCCCTCGGATAAAAAAACAGCCTTCTGTTGAAATAGAATTATAGGAACATAAAATTTGTCATACTCAATCAGACGGGTCCTTTTTAGTCCAGTGCCATGCCTCCAGTTGCAATCAGTATTTGATGGAAGACTTGTAAGGGCTCCAGCAGCTTTATACATTCATTGACATTTTGGCAGTGTCTGGCAGTACCTCTTTAATTAGGATTCTTCTGGACCGGTATTTCGATCGTGTTGTTTATACACCTTCATTTTGGAAGAATTATGACTTAGCCATTAAAGTTCACCTTACAGTGAATCAGTGCTCAGCCTGGGAGGATTTTTACAGAGAAGAAATGATTACAAATTGATTAGTGACAGTGAGGCAGTATTTGTCCCTGATTGAGAGGCAATTTTTCTGTGTATTAACAAAGTAAGTGACTTGCCTTTTTAAGAGCAAAATCCCAGTTACCAGGTAAGCCTTCCTCTGCAAGGGATCTATGGTGGTGTCATGGGTGTTAATGATGTTCCTGGTTTTGCTGTCACCAAGTGAGAGGAGACAGCAGTGCTCAGCTGAGGGGAACAGCAGGCCAACAGCTCCTGGAGCTGTTTGTGTGCTTGGCTCCTCTGGAGTGCAGGAGGGCTGCTGCCTGCTTTTAACCTAATTAAGAAAAAACCCTTCCAATTTGATGTTGGCTTTTGCCATGAGTTCTTTGGGAAGGACATCTCAACTGCAGTGATGCCCTGCACAGTGAGACCATGGCATCTGCTTCTGGGAGGAAAGCTGTTCTCCAGCACTATGGAGTGTTTCTTCTGGGCTGAGGGAACACGAGCTCTGGAAGGGGTCCCCACCAGATCTCGTTTAGGGCTGTTAGTGACGCCCATGAGGAGTCTGACTTCACATTTAACTGCCAAAAATGGGTTTGCTGTGTTTGCAAGCAATGAAATGACTGCCCTGTGAGGCTGTCTCTGTGGTTCAGGGTCTTGTTTCTGCCAGTGCTTATGGCTGGATGCTTCAGAGGAAGGTGAAAACCTCCCCAAGTCCTGACTGCAGAGTACCCTACCTAGAGGGGAGACTGCTTTGTAATGAGACAAACTGCAGCTGGCTGTGCTGCAGAGTATAAAGTGTGCTCACTCGCTAAATCTTTTTATCTTACCTGATACAACTGTGTGTTTATTCTCAAAAAAAAAAAAAAAAAAAAAAAAAAAAAAAAAAAAAAAAATCTAATCCTTTTTTTGCTAATCCCACCGAGCCCTGGGCTTCTGTTACCTGGTGCAAGGTATTGCATGGTGAGTATTTGTGCCTCTCCACACAGACACTGCTGGGAAATGAGACCACCCTGCCTTTGGCCATGTAGAGGTGCCTGTGCTCCCACGGGATGGGGGAGGGCTCCAGGTTACCTGTCATAGCACCCATAGGCTGCACTTGGCTTTGGGTGTTTGTGGTGAGCCATCCTGCCAACAGCGAGGGTTTGGCAGCGGCATCTGAAGCTCAGCAAAGGTCGTAGTGTTAAATCCAAATATTAGGTGGGTCAGTCTGGATCTTCCCACTGTCAGCCCTCTTGTTTGTCCATTGGGCAACACCTTCTGTGTGCTGGTTTGTGTCATATCTGAACTAGAGGTGCTAAAAAATCCGCCGTGGCTTCTGAAATGCACTTGAGGGTGAATTTTACCTTAAAAATTAGGTTTTGGGGTTTGTTACATTTAAATTATATGAATCTGTGTGTGTATATGTGAGGGGGTGTGTACATAGATTCCTTTTTGAAGAAGTGCCCTGTTTGGGGGCAGCTGTGCTGCTCTGTGTTGCTGCTGGGGACTCCTGTGCCAGGAGCATCCCTGACGGCACCTTTGCAGCTCCCTGCTGTCCCACACTCCAGCGATTCCTTCTGAAAGCCAAGAACTTTGTGTTTTATAATTGCCCTAAACGTTGCCTTTCTCTCAGTGGGAAATCAGTAGTAAATCAGCCTTAGGGCAGTGCTGGAAGGTGATCTCATGATCTCTCAGGTGGTGGGCCAGACCGTGAACAGCAAATGTTTCTGTTCTATTCCAGGTGCCTCAACGAACCACTTCCATATCCCCTGCTCTGGCAAGGAAGAACTCCCCGGGCAATGGCAGCGCCCTGGGGCCCCGGCTGGGCTCCCAGCCCATCCGGGCAAGGTATGGACACAGAGGGGACAGGCAAGAGTGATCCCAGTGTGCCACTGCCACACTGCTCCTGGCCTTGCCCAGCAGCCCTGCTTTTGCTGACTGCAGCACAACAGCATTCACAGGGCTGCTCGTCTCTGGGATGAATTTTTGCATCCATTAGTGGGATGAATTTTTGCATCCATTGGTGTTTTGTACCGACAGCAAATGCTGTGAGCCCTGGGATCCCTGGAGGTTTTGTTCCATTCCTGCATATCAGGGTTTGGAGGTGGATGCTGCACCTGCTGCTGCGGGGTCAAATGGGAATTTGGACGCTCCCTTTAGTGGAATTGAGTTCTGGTTCTCCCAGTGTCACCTCTTGCATATAAAGGGTCCATATAAGCCAGCGGGGAGGTCTCAGTGGGTACATTCCATACATTTCCTGTGCATCAGAGCAGCTTTTCACAGGTAGTGGCTGAGGAATGCACTTCAGGACAGGCACTCTCACAGCTTGCTGAGATGTTCTTAAGATGTAGATCAAGGATTAAATTCCTTTTGGCTTCCCAGGACTAGGGCCTTCAGCTTGGCCAGATCCAGCTCTCTGGTTCTGTGGTGTGCAGGGAGGAAGGAGCTGTGCCACTGCTGCAGTCTGATCTCTGCCATGTCACAGCTATCCCTGGGCATGTTTGAAACGAGCAGGGAAGCTGACAGGCTCTGCTCAGAGCTGGATGGCAAAAACATGGCTTAGTCATGCGAGAGCTTGTCTCTGCTGTGCAGAGCGAGGCCTCAGACGGGCAGATCTCGGGGGAAATACGAGTTCCAATTAGCTTTGCGTGATGGAGCTCCTTGGCTGCTCCTTCCTGCCGTGTCCTCTCAGGGTGAGGTCAAAAAGTGAACGCTGGGATGTTCATAGCGAGTGCTGTCACTAGTTTGAGCATACGCCTTCCTTTTCCAGCTCAGTGCCCCGTCCCTGCATCAGCAAACTCACAGGCAGCAGCCTCGAGTCGCTGGCAGGGCCAGCAGTAGGAGGAAGAGTATTTTTTGTTCTTTCTTTTTTTTTTTCCTTTTAATTAGAGAAAAAATATATCACGGTTTGTTGCTCTTCTTTGCTGAAGGCTGAAACGTTTCGAATTCTTGAAAATGTGGTTCTTTTAATTAGCTGTTTCTTGAAGGACAGTTTAAAATGTGTAGTCCTTGTAAGTGATGGTATTGGAAGTAAAATGATAATGGGAGTCTGGGATTCAAGTTCAAGGTTGCCCATTGTTTCCTGCAGCCTCGTGATCCCAGTCCTGGTCAGTTCAGGTAAAGACACTGGTTGCCAAAGTTTTCAAATACATTTCATGAGCTAATTTAGCTAAGGACCCGTCAGCCATACGGGATGAGCTGGAGGCCTTCAGTTTGATGAAAACTGTAAATTACCAGGTTGCTACCATGTCCATTAAACTTAAGTATTCAGTGGAATTATTTCATATTTCATTTATCTCAGAGTAATGTAACATTTCTCCAGTTTTTCTTTTTAACCACTTCTGCTATTGGTTCTCAATTCTCCTCATGCATAAATGTAAATATTGCAAAAATTTTCTCTCTTTTATTTGTCACCCTGTTGTAACAAATGAGGGGATATTTACTATACATTTTTAACCGGAATTTAAATAAGATCACTTACAGAAACATTGTATAAAACCAAATTGCATAACTCTGCATGAACATCTCTTCTGATGTCTTTTCAATGCCAAGTAAGAATTAATTTCCTAAAGGCATCTGATACCCAGAGAGATATTAGTCACTCTTTGTGCATCAAGGGCACTTTTTATTCTAGATTTATGTGTGTTCACAAGGGTGAGAGAAATCAAGGAAGAAAAGTGGATATCTGATGAAAGTTTGAAGCGAAGCCATGAAAATTGGGGAGTGTGAATAAGTGGTACAAATTATCTGCAGCCTTGTTGCAAACCGGAGATCCTTGTTCACTGAAATCTTTCTCTGTCTAACAGCACTTTGCAGATTCCTGCTTTCATGATGAATATTAATGGTTCATTGGGTAACTCTAGCATTGCAAATCCACAGAGCGAAAGGGAGTTCTGAGTAAAGAATCTTTTAATTGTTGCCATATTTGAGGAAATAAGAGTAGAAAGCCTCTCTAGGCAAATATTTTGTTGTGGCTGTGGTGCACCCAAAATTGGTGAGCTCAGCCCTGTCTTCTCCAGCTGAGGAAGCGTCTCCTCAGCTTTGTAGCTGTCCCTGTCAGCGTGGGAAGGGTCTGGAGCCCTGGGGGTATGTGTGACACCAGCTGATGGTGCCCTGCTGTTTCATCCTCCTGCAGCAACCCGGACCTGAGGAGGACAGAGACCATCGTGGAGAGCCCTCTGCAGAGGACCAGCAGCGGCAGCTCCTCCAGTTCCAGCACTCCCAGCTCCCAGCCCAGCTCCCAGGGTGGATCCCAGCCCGGCTCTCAGGCTGGCTCCAGCGAGCGCAACAGAGTCAGAGGTGAGCTTGGCACCGGGCACGCTCTCTGTGGGTTCCTGATAACGCAGGAAGGGCAAGAGGTCTGTGACCTCAGGCTTGGTTTTTAAAAAATTGAAAAAAATCAGAGGATCCATGATTTCTGTAAGCTGCTGGCCCCCTTGCAACTGGAGATGCCAGCACCTCCTTTGGCCTGCAGGTTGATGTGGGGTGCCCATAGCATTGCATTGACGAGTCACCTGTACAAAAGGAGGTGGGGGTTATGCTTTAGGGTAAACAGAAAAAAAATACCTCTGTGCTTTCTGTCTCCATCAACACAAGCTCACTTCTTTTGACTTGGTTTTCTTTGGATGTGTGTTTCACTTTTAGTGGGTATGTAATAATTTCTTTGGAGCTTCATCTTCGTGCAAAGCCTGAGATTGGGGCAGAGGAGTGACTTAGCCTGGAGGAAGCTTTCTCTCCAGTGGTCTTGCCAGGCAGCCATGCTGGCACGGGGTTTATATTCCTAGCCAAATTGTTTCCTCTCATCCTAGAGCCCCTCTTAAAGATATTCCATTCCCCTGTTTAATCACAGTGGAGTTGCCAAAGCACAGACACCCCATACATCTGCATTCTGGCACAGCCCTGTGGTTCCAGTCCCCAGAGCTGAAGAGCATTAAAACAAATGCTGTCTCCATGCTTTGAATTTTTTATGACTTGGCCGTAAGATGACATGTCTGTTGTTGAAACCATCACTCCTCTAGGTAGTCAATAAAAGGAGTTTGTCACCAATTGTCGTTTTGGGTTCGGTTTTGTTTTTACTAATGAGCAATCCTGTGACAAATAATGTCCTAGCAATGTCAGATGCTTCAGAGCTTTTAATTTATCACACACCCTGCTCTTCTGCAAAGTAAATTTGTTTCTTAGGTACAAAAGTAACTCTGCAAGAGGGCTGTCTGTGGAGGCTGGGCTGATTATGGCTTCTCTTGCTCTGTTGATGGGGAATTGCAGTGACAGTCGAGCAGAAAGGAGCAGGAGGGTTTTCCAAGGCAGCAGAAGCAAAATGATGATGAAGCCCCTGCGCCCACCTGTCCCAGGTGACAGGATGGGCTTGGGCAGCATTTTAATTCCCACTGTCTCCACTTGCCTTTCACCCAGGGAATGCCAAGCCTGAAGGGTCCCCCGTGCTCTCCCACGAGCCTGCCAAGGTCAAGCAGGAAGACAACAGGGACGTGACGCGACCGAGCCGACCCGCTGTGAGTCTCGAATTGTTTCCCGTGGGAATGCTGCCAGCCGGCTTGGCCGCGTTCCCCTTCGGTGCGGTAGCATAACCGCGGGGACCCCAAAAACGAGGCTGGTTACTGGTGCTTCTCCAGCAGCAGACAGGCTGGAAAGCAGCAGTACGGCGAGAGCCCCTGGGAGACCTGAATGCTTAAGAGAGTGCATGAGTTTTTACCAGGAGCCCAAGCCTAGGGGAAAGCACTTAAGCCTGTGTTCTCAGGTGAAGCAGGTGCTTAAGGGCTTCGCTAGCTTGGGCGCGGCGGTTGCCGATGGCACATCGTTGTGTTCCGTGCTGCATGTCCCCCGCAGCAGCCCGGCGGAGGGATGCTCTGCTCGGGAGGGCTGGACCACCAGCCCCCCGCCGACAGCCCTCACAGCTTAAAACCCAACCTGGTAGTGGTCTCTGTACACTCCCTTTGCATTACTCTGAGCAAAATCTCATCCGAAGTGTTTCCTTCTGGTTTAATGCTGTTGACGTTTATATCTTAAAACTGCGGAGTCGGCCTAATAATGAAATGAATTTCCACTGCTTCTCTATTTTAATGTTTATTAATGTTTTGTTGATGATGTTTTTTTTCTCTCTACACTCCACAGCGTTGAGCTAACAATTCTAATTTTATTTCTAACCTGCTTGCCCTTCCTCTGGCTTTTTCCTGTCCCGATCTGTTTCCTCTGATGCTGATTATTCTTCCTTTACCCACAGAGCTATAAGAAAGCTATAGATGAGGTTAGTGATATCTTTTCTCAGTGGGTCATGCCTATGTAAGGTTGACTAGTTAGTGCTTAATGCCGAGCCGGGTGTTCTTGGTGCTGATGTTGGTAAAGATGGTGATGCAATCTCGGGTCAGACGGGAGAGCGAACAGGTCGCGTTCCGGTGCTGGGAGCCTGCCCGTGGGGAGGGGAGTGGCACTGCTGGTGTGCTCTGCTCAGCCGTGGGCTGCCCAGAATCTCCTGGCCACGCCACTTGCATGGAAGCCGCGGCAGAGACACCCCAAGGTCCACGTGTGGTGCTGCCGTTGTTTGGCGCATTGGAAAGAGAAGGAGTGAGAGCGGAGGTTTCCTGTGCACATGGAGGTGGTTCCGGGCACCCCTCGCCACATTCTGCTCTCAGCCACGGCCCCCGGCCACCCACTGATTTCAGTGGGGCCACCAGGTGCTGTTGGAAATGTGTTTTAAGCCTAATTCGAATGAAGGCACTTGGAAAATAAAGGAAAACAGAGCAGTGGAATAATTCATTTTCATGGACCAGCATCAGCTGCAAAGCCTGAGTCAGCAGAGCCATCTTGGATGTTGATGGGCAATTGTCCTCATCCATCCTCTCAAAAAAATGGAAGTCCTGAGTTACCTTTTTCAACTATGACAATATTTTAAATGTATCTGGTGATGGTGAATGTTTAAATATTCATGGAAAAAACCCCAACATTCCTGATTTAACATATAATTTGCCTCACACATGCATCACTGTGCACACACTGCTGATACTGGTACTGGTAACTGCAGAGCTGTAATGGAAAGCACCAGTATCAGCAGCCTTTCCTGCAGCCTCTTTCCTCTAAAAATAGAAGATATGAAAGCAGGGAAGATGTGCTGGTTAGTTAACTTGGATATAATATGAGCAATACATTTTGTTTAATGAGGTGCTTTGTTAAGAAAAAAGCACATAAATCAGTGTCTAAATAGAGGCAGCATGTGTGCTAAATTCAAGTTCAATGAGCGATGTGATTTCAGGAACCAAGTTGACTTGATTCCAGCAAATATTAAATCTAAAGAAGGCTTTGTAATTAAAAATAATTAAAGAGCACTGACACTACTAACTTATGTATTATGTCACCCTCAGTAATAGCACTTGGAACACGTGTGGAACTACAAAGCACTTTCTTTCTAGTTGTCAGATTGTTTTTTGTCCAAGAGCAACTTGGTGAAGCCGTTTAATCCTACAAAGTGCTCATTACTTGCAGAAAATGATATCATCAAAGGATTAACCATCCCGAGGCAAAGCTTTAACTAGGAAATAAGGGTTATCTGATTATATTGTCTGGGATTATTATCGCTCTTATAACTTCTAAATTAGTTATTAAAAACTAATTAAGCTGATTTTTAAAACACTTGACTGTCTTCTAGCAATGACCAAAGAAGGCTGAAAGGGTGCCCTGAGGCACGTTAGAAATGGAAGGTGCAAAAAAGAGGTAATTTTCTCAGTCCATTGCTTTGATAGGGAAGAGTTCAGTCCTAGTCCTGCACTGCAGAAGTCCAGCTGAAATTTTGAGATGCTCTTACGCAGCCCTAAATTCTTTTTTAAAGTGAGAGGCTCTAATCCAATTCAAAGGCAAGTGCTTGATAAAGAGCATGTTTGATACTCTAAATGGAAGGCATTGTTAAGATGCTGAAGTTGTCACTGGTTCCTATTTAGGAAAAGAAACAATCATACCATAGAAGCTGCTACAGCTCTAATTAAAATAATTAGTTGTCGTGACTGCAGATTTGACTGTATTTCAATCCCAAACATGTTGGCATCAAAAATAAACTCTCGAAATACCACATTCTCTCTTAGATCTTGATTAAGAGCCTTTCTTTAAAGGTACAGAGAGCATTTGGAGAGGGATATAGAATCACAGAATAGCTTGGGTTGGAAGGGACCTTAAAGCTCATCTCATTCCAACCCCCCCTGCCATGGGCAGGGACACCTTCCAGTAGACCAGGTTGCTCCAAGCCCTGTCCAACCTGGCCTTGAACACTTCTAGGGATGGGGCAGCCACAGCTTCTCTGGGCACCCTGTGCCAGGGCCTCAGCACCTCACAGGGAAGAATTTTTTCCTAATATCTAAGACAGACCTCTACCTCGGACACTTTGAAGCCATTCCCCCTTGTCCTGTTACTCCAGGCCCTTGCAAAAGTCCCTCTCCAAATCTCTGAGAGCCCCTGTAGGTACTGGAAGATGCTCTCAGGTCTTTCCAGAGCCTTCTCTTCTCCACGTTGAACAACCCATATAAAACCCATCACAGGTACCTGCTGTGGAACAGGAGCTGACAATTTAAAAAAACAAAAACAAAACCAAAAAACTGGGCTTTTTTTTGTATATTATTAATTATTAGTCTGATGCAAATCTCTCCAATAGCCATGGAAGTGTTTCCTCTGCATCAGAGGCTGGGCAGGGCAGACCTGGGAGCAGAATGTGTGGCTGTCACCGGTGGGAGCCCGCCGGGAGGTGTGGGTCATCAGGAACCAAAGCACAGATTGCTTGCATTCCTGCTTCACAAATTAAAAACCAAACTGGGTTTGCATCTCGGCCGTAGACGTTTTTCCATCGTTTCCTTCACGTGTCCGACAGGATAGATTTTTTTTTTTTAAGAGCTCTCTTTGCAACCGTAATTAATATTGCCGTAGTCGCCCTGCTGGAACGGTAAACTGGAAATGCAGTAAATGAGAGTATGGCCGTAAGACTACTGTGGAATTTAGTCTTTTTCAATGAGTTTCTTTCTCCCTAATCCTTTATCTCTGACCGAATGCACTGATGCCTACCTCGGTCACTAATATAGGGAGAAATGGTAAGACTGACAATTGCGATGCTTTGTTCGTCATGTGCATGTCTTGTGCAACAGAGTTCTCTAACCCATTCTAATTCGAGCTCTCATGCTTTTCTGCCCTACTGCTTCCCCCTGCATTGCTATAAAAGCATGTAAGATAACAAAAAGTCTCTTTTCTACACGGTGCCTGCCATGTTCCTTGTTTTTGAAATAGCAGTGTCTATTTTATATGACTGTCGGGTCTGAGACCTCATCAAAAGTCATGGTAAACTGAAAAATTATGACTAGGCTTTGGGACTGCTCCTATCTTTTTTCTCGTTTCAAGGCTTTCTTTTTTGTTTTCTTTTTCCCTTAGCTTGTAGGCTGCCACATTTCACATTAAAGTGCTTAATGGGTCCGGCTGAGGGATTTTTTTTTTATTATTTTATTTTTTTATTATTATTATTATTATTTTTTGATCGTGTGGCTGACTCAGAGCTGTGACTCCAAAGTCTGGCTGAGCTGGGCGCTTCTCCTCGTGCTCCTCACCGCCTCTCGGCAGCCGCCCAACAGCGGAGACTCACCATGGAAGCAGCTCTTGACGTGGGGATTGCACCACTCCATGGGAGATGCTGTCATTGCTTCCTTCCCAAATGCATTTATTACAGAATAAATACCATTACGGGGTCTCTCTGAGAAGTTTGAAAGAAGAGAAAACCCTGCAGGAGAAATTCTCCGAGCCAATCTTTGAAGTGACGTTGTTTTCCAGTTTACTATGATGGTGACTGAACTTCACCTTTTCCAACAAATATAATTTTGTCGTGTATATACATATAAGTGTGTGTATATATATGCACATACACGTTCCAAAGAGAAAAAGAAGAGGTTGGCTATTGATTTTTTCAGTGAGCGTAAATCAGTTTTGTTTTGTTTAATAAATGCTACATGCTACAAACATTGTCTTACGTTTGTCTCATGTTTGTAACGACTCTGTAAAGCTACTTCTTGTTGCTCGTGCTGTTAGCATTGGCTTTTGGAGAGATGTATGTGACGTTCTCCTCGCTCTGAGTGTAACAGCCATCACTTTCTTGTTTCCTCGCCCCCATCCCCTTTAGGATCTGACGGCCTTAGCCAAAGAGTTGAGGGAGCTGCGCATCGAGGAAACCAATCGCCCCCTGAAGAAGGTGACAGACTATTCCTCCTCCAGCGAGGAGTCCGAGAGCAGCGAGGAGGAGGAGGAGGACGGGGAAAACGAGACACATGATGGGACCGTGCCTGTCAGTGACATCCCACGGCTTATGTGAGAAGTGCTTTCTTTTGAGGGGGGGCAAACCATGAAACTGCGGAGTGCCTTGGTCTGGAGGAGGAGTGGCTGTGGTACAGGACATGTCCAAAGCATGGGAACAAGTTTGCAAGGGATAATGAGTACTCAGATGAGTTTTTTTCCTGGTCCACACTAGAGATACCTAATGG
Source organism: Pyrocephalus nanus (assembly GCA_038380795.1). Taxonomy (NCBI): domain Eukaryota; kingdom Metazoa; phylum Chordata; class Aves; order Passeriformes; family Tyrannidae; genus Pyrocephalus; species Pyrocephalus nanus. The sequence goes on along the minus strand of CM076270.1, from coordinate 4,382,805 downwards.
AAAAATAAAAAAAAAAAAAGAAAAAATAACTAATTCCACTGCACATTCAGGGAACGTTGGCTCGAAGCTGATGGACCTGTTCCTTTTGATGAGCCAGGCAGGTTTTTGGCCAGAGTGGTTGCAGCTGACCTCATCCACACCATGGGTCCTGCCCATGGGACAGGCTTGTTCAAGCTCTGCCTGCTCTTGGTCTTGCCCCAAATCAAGCCATGCTGAAGTGCAGTACTTGGTGGCCTGCCCAGTGCCAACTGGTAGTGCCAGGGTTATAATAATCCTGAATTTTTGTCTTTGATTTCTGTCCTTGGCTCAGTCACTGTGCTGGCAGCAAAACATGGTGGGCTACAACACTGAACTGAAAAGGTCAGCAGACTTCGCTGTTGTGTCCCACTTGGGCTTTTGAGTCTCTCTAGAGGAGGGAGGAGGGCAACAGAGCTTCAGCATGCACAGTGAGCTGTCATCATGCTTGGCCTTCCTTCCTGGTGCTTTGCAGGAGTGTTTCTGGAGGTCTCTGCCTGACCCTTGAATTTGCAGAGGAGCTGTGGGAATCTTCAGGGGATTGCTTGCATTTTATTCAGTTCATTTCCATTTTTCCTGATAAATGAATTATTAGTCGATATAGGCATACCTGGCTTAAGGGATGTTGTTAGCAGAGACATGATGGAAATGGGATAATGGTTGGACTTGATGAATTTAGAGGTTTTTTCCAACCTAAACAATTCTTTGATTCTCTGATTCATGGTGGTGGGGCACGGAGCAGCACAGAAGCCCTCCAGGTGGCAAGGAGACCGTGTCTCCTTGGGGTCCGTGTTATTCAGAGTGCCAGGCTCCTGGGTTGGAGCTTCCTTCCACCTGAAGAATTAAAATCAGAGCTCTTGGAATTTGTTGGAGCAAGTCAGGAGATGGAGGGATGGCTCTGAATCTGAAGCAGTCGGATGGGCAGCCGTGCATGCAAGAAGGGGCCCCAAGCTGCTTTCGGATGAGGAGTTCAATCAGGAGTGGTTAATCCATGCTGACATCCTTCTCCAAACACCTTGGGTTTGACACAGCACTTTTCAGTGGATAAAATGTCTGACTCGAATGCCTTGCAGCCAGATGTGTGGGATGACAGGCACGGCAGTGAGATGGATGATCCCAGCCCGCTGCCAGCCAAACACCACTTGTCCCAAAATGTCCTGTCGATGAATGTGCCCCGGAGATGGGAAGGTGGAGATGCAGGGATATCTGAGATGCAGGGGTACCTGCAGGCAGGGCTGCACTGTTCTGTGTCTGGGGAAGAAAGCCAATGCTCTGAGTTACACCCTTATTTTACAAAAGGGACCTTAAGTTTAGGCTCGATGTACTTGGGTATTTTTCTATCAAAGCTTTATTTTTCTGTGTTCACTGTTTGTCATTAGAAACTGGGGCTGAGAGAGATCATCTTGTGTTCTCCTGCATTTTCCAAGTGATCTTTGTATAACTCATTTTTAAACTTCCCTGGGCATCCTCTCTGAGCACGTAGCTGCTCTTCATTCCAGCTCTGTCCAGGTCTCTCCTGCTGCAGGATAATCCCAGTGGGCAGGAGGGACTGTTCACTCCATCCACCTCTGCAGATACCATTTCTCCATCTGAAGACTCTGATGACTCCCTTCAGCTCCCTCTTCTCTAAGCTGTGCAAGCCAGCTCTTGCCCATGTCCAGGGATTTCTTGCAGGATGATGTGAAAACTGATGAAATCTGAGACCTCGGGGCTACCACAGCCATGCATTTACCGTCTCAAAATTAATATAACCTCCTCTGTCTCTGCTTTCTTATTTTATAACTGGAATAACTGTGCTTTTTTTCTCATCCTTTGGCAGTGGTGAAAAGCTAGTGGTAGTGTGTGAGAATAGATTCCAGGCTCTCTCTTGAGATAGGAGCACGGAAATGAGCTCAAGGTGAAACCATGGGTTAGGGCTACATTTTCACCTGGAAAACTGCAGAGTGCTACAGATCACAACTTGTCCTCCTGCCCACACCTTCTCCAAACCCCATCTCTTCCTCTGCTGTCTTTTGCCATCGGATGTTGTGATGCAACCATCTTCAGTGGGGAATAAAGGGAGCGAATTACATTTTTTTAAACTTTCTTAAGTAGAAAAAATGATGTAAGGTAGAGCAGGACTGCCACTCCTTGTTACCTCTTCATCATTGCTCCTCTTGGGACACCTTGGAAGGAGAAAGGTCCTTCTCTTTGGTCTCTGCTGTATCTATAGTTTATCAACCTGACCCCACTCCAGTATTTCTGACAGCATCAATCATTCCACGGTAGATTTAAGTAGATGCATTTTCTAATTTTTCTTCCTGAGAGATACGGAGCCTTACCCTTACTGAAATACTGTATTAGAGAGGATTTTTCATTTATTTTAGCGAAAGAAATATTTATAATTAATGCTTTTCCACTCTGTCCTCAGACCAACAGGAATTCCTGGAAGCAATGAGCCGTACAACCTGGGAATGGTGACAACCCACGGGCTAGAGACTTCCCACGCAGATACGTTTAGCAATATTTCAAGGGAAGGGACTTTAATGGTGAGGGAGGTAAGTTGTAAAACAAATACTTCCATGGAGCATCTTCAGGAGGTTTTGCCCATGTAAGCACAACAACAACAACTAACAGTGCTGTGTGTCCGGAACACAAAATGATGGAGTCAAACGTGCTCGTTAGCGCTCTCGTTAATGCAATTTACACTCGGAGCAAATGTGACAAGTGCAGATGTTTCTCAGAACTACAAACAGCAGTGAATAGCAGTGCCAGGGCACGGCAGGGGAGGAGGCTCCTGCAAATGGCTCTGCTGTAACCCCACAATTGTTCCAGCCAACAGAATTTACCTTCCATTTACAGCATTTAGTTACACACTTGGAACTGGCCCAGAGTTTCCCCTCTTCTTCCCAGCCTTTGTCACCATGTGACTGTTTAGAGCCCTGAGGTGTTTGTAGAGCATTTGGAGGCTTCTGGCAGGGGCTGGTCCTGCTCTGAGCTGGCTGTGGGAACACTGGGCATCCCACAGGGATGTGAGGCCTCATCCTCAGCTCCAGCACTGTGGAGGTGAAGCTGTGGTGGGATCAGTCCTGATGGATGGTACTGCAGGAATGAGGCAGAGGAGGCACCTTTGTTGGCTGAGGAAGATCTCCCTCAATGTTCCTCAGTTTCCCAGTTCCTGGAATGTTCTGGTGATGCTGCTGGAAATACAGATGGGTAGCAGATCTCCTGGTGAGAGGGCAGGAGGCCCTGGTGGTCAGTGAAGAGGGGAGTCAGTCTCCTACTGGCATGTAAAGGAGGTGGATGGGAGAGGAGAAAGAGGGAGTGGAGTTTGGAGTCAGCAATTGTGAAGGAGGGATGTTTAGATCAAATGCAAACTAGACTTGAGCAGCGTTTTAGTCCTTAGATCCATTTATATAAAATATTCACATATGAAGGAAAAAAGTGAATGCAACTTTGGAAAAAGGAAAGATTTAGCCAAAGGAATCACAGCATGTTTGCTGCTTTTCCCCATCAGTTTTGGAGGTGAGCAGCAATGAACAGCCCACCTCCTCCTTCGCTGGGGAGGAGCTGTTCAGAGCAGGGATCCCCAAGGCTCTGCACATCCCTGTATCAGGGAGGGTGATGTTGCTGAGCAGGAGAACAAATCCCTCTAATAGGGAGCCATTTCTGAAATGAGCTCGTGTTCAGCATCACAACAGTAAACCACATGTTGTGCCAGCAAGGCTGTATGAGAAAACCAGGGGTGCAGAAAAGTTTAAAAGCCATGGGCAAGACAAGCAGCTGGAAAACCTCTTTCTGAGGAAAGAGATTTGGGGAAACCCAAACTGAAGCCTTGTGCTGGGTGTTTACTCCCCACCAAAACCATAAGAGGATGGACTCCCTGAGGTCAGTGGGCTTTGGGCAAAGGGCTTTTCACTCCTTGTTGCGATGACAGGGTGTGATTGAAGGTGCTGGAAATGAGCCAATCAAAGGATAAATGTTGTTAGGACTGGCCAGAAGCTCGGTGAGCCAATCCCAGCAAACAGGCAAATCCCTGTACCGATCTCACTGGTGTGCTCCAGGTAGGTGAGATTCATCAAAGTGGCAGGATAAGTAAGGAAGGCAGAAAATTCCCAGCACCTGCCTTGCACGGGGAGGGGATGGAGCAGAAGAGGAACCCCGGGGAAACCCAAGGAACCTTGTGTGCAGATCGAGGTGCCAGTTCTGTCACTTTTCCACCACTGCTGCCGCTGTTCACTGCTGGTTTGGGTTACAGAAACATGGGCGGGGCTGTGTTGGCATTTGCAGTCAGGCTACTTGCTGCCATAGCTGTGCTGATCAAGGGCTCAGATTCTGCTGTCACTGATGGCCAGTGGCCATGTGGGAGGAGAGCTGGCCATGGGGTTTGTGCCCATGGTGGCAAGTGCAGAATCTGCCCTACGTTCCTTGTCTCCCGACGACAGTGATCGGGCTTCTCTCGCTGTAACGTGGCTAATTACTCTGTATTGACTTTGTGATTAATCCTGTCTTTATTTCTCCTGGAGCGGGGGGGTTGATTTGCTGCTTGCCAGACTGCATGGGGATGGAACAGAGAGGGTCCTTCTCCTGCGCTTGCTCTGGGAACTTGGGGACAGCCAACGACTTAGTTTTGTTTGGTTTTTTTTTTCCTCTCTCTTCTTTTTCTCTTCCCTCCCCCCCCCTTCCCTTTCTCTTTCTTCCTCATGCCTTGTGTCTCTGCAGACCTCTGGTGAAAAAAAGCGTTCTGGCCACGCAGCCAGCAATGGCTTTGCAGGTCACATCAATCTGCCTGACCTGGTGCAGCAAAGCCACTCGCCGGCGGGCACGCCGACCGAGGCCCTGGGGCGAGTCTCCACGCATGCGCAGGACATGGACTCGGTGCCTGAAGTAGGTGGTGGGGAGGGGGGGCTCCTCCTTCTCCTTTGCATCGCATTAAACAAGTATTAACCTCTCTGCCCCAAGAAAGGGGCTGTCCTGCTTTCCTCCCTGGCTTTCTTGGCTCTTCCCTCTCTCCGTTTCTGGTCCTTGTGGGTGAGCGTAGTGGAAGCGCGAGGGAATCGGATGGGTCGTTGCTCTCGGGGTCTGTGGCTGAGGGTAGAAATGTGTGTTAGGTCTCTCAAGCCCACCAGCTGGAATTTTGGTGGTGATGGTTTAAGTGCTGCCAACTGATGCGAAAGCCCCATTTTTATCTTTTTGTTTTACTCTTGGATGTAAAAGGAAATTATGAGAGCCAGTGATGCCATTAACTGGGCCCAGCTTCCTCCTGTGCAATCTCTGATAATTAACATGACTCAAAAGGTCAGCAAAAACTAAAGCCAACAAAATTCTGGACTAGAAAAAGTCAAGACTAGACTAGAAAAAAAAATCTTCAGACTAGAAAAAAATCTTCACAACTTTAAAATCGTGTGTTTCGTGTCACATGGATAAGTGTTTTTCCCTGGAAGGAGTTTAACAGGGACATGATTGAACATTAATGTTGTATGAGGTGTAAAAAGTCTCAGAAAGTACAAGATGTGACAATAGACCAAGGGAATTGTTGTTCCCTGCTTACTGTCCCTAGCTGTGGGAATGAGGCACAGTTCTTTTTTCCCATGAGAAAGCAACCCATTTGGTGCTAAATAAGCTATTTTATTTAATGTTTTCATTTAATTTTGTGGGTTACACATCAAAAGTTCTGCCATACTATGTTCTTTCATAGAAATTATGTACTCATGGTGTACTTTTACGAGCAGTATAAAAATAAAAATTGTTTGGAATTGGGCATTGATGAAACAAACGTAAGAACAGATGGTGCCTGACTTGACCTCACAATTTTTTTCCATTTCCTCGTTGGTATTAAAAGCAGCAATGAGAGAGTTGATCCTGAAAGTAACACCTTCCACGGTCATCCTGGGACTGCTGAAATGCAGGCTGGGATTGGGTTTAAATTTACTCACTTAAAGAGTATCGACCAAAAAGATCTTTTCCATTTCTAAAACTGCATTTTTAGGGCTGACTGAGCTGGGAGTGGGTGTGAGTGGAAACTTGGGGATTTAGTTCACGGGCTTCCAGGTGACTCATGGTGTTGTGAGCAAAAAGAAGGGAGCGAGCACAACCTCAGCTTGCAGCTTGCTGTTCTTTGTAAGCCACCAAGGAGGTTTATAGGCAGTGGAACAGGACCTGGAGGAAGAGGAAGTCTTAATGTTTAAATAGCAGACTTGGAAGTTATTAAAATGTCAGCTTCTGTGGAGAATGACTGAATCTGAGAAAGGAAAAAATGCATTGAGATGAGGGGTTCCTTCATAATTCATTTGCCGGAAAGCACTTGGCTCTCAGCTGGAAAGCATCCCTGTAAACACTGAATTTTTCTCCTCCTTGAATTGTTAGTGGTTTTGGAAAAGACATCCAGCACAGGGGGGAAAATATGTGTATTTCTTGGATTTGAGAGAAGCACGAAGCAGCTCAAGCCTATCCTACATGTGCACACAGAGGTGGATGAACTGTGTCTGTGACTGTGGTATCTGTGCCCGCAGCCTTCCCTGCCTCAGGCTGTCGACTCCTTCCACGGGTCTTGATCAGCGTGTACTGTTTGGAAATCCATCCTGTTTCTATGGAAACAGCCAGACTGTCAGGGGAGGAGAGCTGGGAAGGAAGCAGGATGCGCAGCGTGGTTTTGGCGTGGATTCCATCTCCAGAAGGCTCAGGAAAGTCACGAGCCACGAGGGTGCTCCTACACCCGATGGGGTTTTGCCCCTAAATCTTTTTGTGGCCCACTGGAGGACAGACAGAGGCCCAGCCCAGTGGGGTTAGGGATGTGCCAGGACAGTGGTGATCCCATGGCACATCAGCCTGTGCCCTGTAACTGGATGACATGAAAGCTGAGGAAGATTTATTTCATGAAGGGGCAATGTCCCAGGGAAGAAAAACGTGAGCAGTGGAGCTGCTGCAGAGTGACTTGGGGTTTGCTGCTGTAAATGGAGCTCATCCATAAAGCATGTCCTTGGTAAATGCTGGAGTGGGAAGGATAAGCTGCTCAACAGAGGGGGGAAATCACGTCACTTCAACTCCCAAGGCAAGGATTTCCTTTTGCTAGGAAGAAGGTCTTAGCCTCGTTTTCTGCCTTAACAAAGCAATGGTTTTAAAAAGAGAGCAATGTGATGTTGCAGTTTGTTCATCCCCAAATTCCCTCAGCAAAGCTCTGACATTCCCTGCAATACCTTCAGGTTGAGATTTGTTAGATTAGAAATGTCTCTTTCTGCAGTCCCACCTGAAATGCTGGGCAGTTTAAAACCATGTCAGCTGCCCTGTGCCAAGGTTTCCCATGGTCCCACCACCCTTGGCTGCATGGTGGGAAAAGGAAATCCTCATCTGTCTGACATCCCAGAGTGGGTTTTAAGGATGGTGTGTTGATCCAGACGAGTTATCAGCTGGACTTGATGGTCTGTTCCAACCTAAACAATTCTGTGATTCTCAGTTGGTTTCTGCCTGTGGTGGCTTTTGCCTCTGGCCCTGCGGTTTCTCCCTAACCATTTTCATGGCTGTGCTTCTGCCTGTGAGGAGAGAGCAGAGCCAGGCCCTCCTCCTCTCGTTTTCTGTTGCTCACAGACACTCAGAAACCCAATTTAATGTTTTCTCTGATCAGTTAGACGGGTAGGAGGAGATGTTTATAGAGGGCTCAAAAAGGGCACCTTAGGGGCAGACACTGTGTTTGCTAATTACAAAGTCTTACATGTACACACACACTCACAAAATTACTGTTATTTCTGTGCTCTGAGCTCTCTCTTTGCTGTTTATTTTCCAGTATGGTATGGGAAGTAGCACCAAAGCCTCTTTCACCCCATTTGTGGACACCAGAGTGTATCAGACCTCACCTACTGATGAAGATGAAGATGAGGATGAGGAGTCATCTGCTGCTGGTAGGAGACAATGAGGCCAGTTTGACAGAGGAGGGTCTTGTGGAAACCAGGAGCCCAAATAGCCCCACTGAACCTCTTTCACCTTTCCCTCACTCTTGTCCAAACATTGCTCGTGTCTGCATCCTTGCCTTCTCCAGTTTCCATCCAACTTCTCCCCCACCAGTTAAATGCCACCAGAAAGGTCTGAGAGAAAAAAAGAAGCAGCAGAAGTCCTCCCTCCAATCTGCCTGGGCAAACTAATATCTTGCAACATAGTGATGACTTCCCCATCAGGAGATAAAACAACTATTGTCTTTCTATCCCAAAAAAAAAAAAGGTGACAGAACAGTTAACTTATCCCCCCGTCCTCTTGTGTTTCCTTGCCAGCCCTGTTCACCAGCGAGCTGCTCAGGCAGGAGCAGGCCAAGCTGAACGAAGCCCGCAAGATCTCGGTGGTGAACGTCAACCCCACCAACATCCGCCCCCACAGCGACACCCCGGAGATCCGCAAGTACAAGAAGCGCTTCAACTCGGAGATACTCTGTGCTGCTTTGTGGGGTAAGCCCTGAGCACGCCCTGCCCTCAGCAGAGCTCCCTGGAGCCTGTGGCTGGTGGGGAAATGGGAATGTGTCATCACAGAGCCGAGCCCCTGCCTCTGGTTGGCCCTTCTCGGGGTCCTGGGCGAGGCTCACGTTCTTGAGTCCCTGTGTTGTAACCCTTTCCTGTTTCCTGGGAAGATCCCAGCCTTAGCTGGATCAGTCACACTTGTGGGCCAGCAGAGATGAGCTCGGGGTGCTGTCCTTGAAAGCAGCTGTAGCTCCTGGTGCCCAACCCCTGCCCTCTCCTCCTCAGGTGTGAATCTGCTGGTGGGCACGGAAAATGGCCTGATGCTGCTGGACCGAAGTGGGCAAGGCAAGGTCTACAACCTCATCAACAGACGGCGATTCCAGCAGATGGACGTGCTCGAGGGCCTCAACGTCCTCGTGACGATATCAGGTGCTCCTCTCGTGCTCTCCCCTGCTCAGCCCTGAGTGGTCTCAGCTCAGACAAAACCTGCCCACCAGTGTCTGAGGGAAGCTCCCAGGGGAGCTGGAGGTGGTTTATTCCAGAATCAAATTAGTTGAATGGGAGGAGGACCAAACCCCAAGATGATGCCGAGTCCTGAGGGCTTGTGGAAACCCCGTGAGCAGGACAGAGCCCTGGGTTTATGGTTTGGGTCCTGTGCCATGGGCTCGGTGTGAGCTGTGTCCTGTCCCTGCAGCAGGGGCTCTGCAGTCACAGGGAGGTTTGCAGCCAGATCACAGCCATCCAAGAGCAGGCAGACATGCAGAAATTTGGCAGCCCCTCAGCACTGCAGAGCCCAGCTCTGGGCTTGTTGGCAGGCAGTGGTGCCTGTCGCAGGCCAAGGAGCTCATGTCTCAGCTCCAGGGTGGAATTAATGCTGTAGGAAGGGGAGAAAAGGAAAGAAACCAGGTAGCTGAGGGGTTGGATGAGCCTTGAGCTGTAAGAGAGCTGGGGTCAGCACCCTGCTGTGCCCCACCATCTCACTGGGAACACTGATTTTTAGAAAAAGGAACATTTCCAGCCTGCGGGAAGCAAAAGCCTGGCTTTTCCAGTGTCCGCCTGCAGTCTGGGAGACAGAGGTCTGGATTTTGCTTTTCATGTGTTTCTTCCCAAGAAAAACGTAATACAACAGCTAAATTACTATTTTCAACTTCATCATGAAAAAAACCTTGAATTTTATCATCTTGTGAGTGAAAAAAAGCAGTGAAACCTCAAGATTCCCCCTGCACACAGGCTCTGCTCTGACAGGGACGTTTCCTTTGCCAACAGGAAAGAAGAACAAGCTGCGTGTGTATTACCTGTCCTGGCTGAGAAACAGGATTTTACACAATGACCCTGAGGTGGAGAAGAAGCAGGGCTGGATCACAGTCGGGGACCTGGAAGGATGCATCCACTACAAAGTCGGTGAGTGGCCTCTCTGGAAATAAATGTCTGAAGAGAAGCATTTTAATTCTCTAGTTTTAGGTCTGACCTGACAATTTCATCTTAAAAGTATGAGTAGACCATAGCCACAGATAAATTTGGAATTCATCTGTCTGTATTAGGTGGACACTCTACTTAATGAGAACCAATAGAGAGATGGCCTGAGAAGCAATTCCTGGAGATGAGTTATTTCTTTTTGGAAAGATAACGAATGTTTTTAAAATTGGTTTTATTTTTATTTTAGTGAAATATGAAAGGATCAAGTTCTTGGTGATTGCCTTAAAAAACGCTGTAGAGATCTATGCCTGGGCTCCAAAACCATATCACAAGTTTATGGCATTTAAGGTATGTCTGTCTTTTAACCAGAATACACTCAGTTATTGTAAATGCATGAGATTTCTGTGCACTGCAGAGCAGCAAAGCTTCTTGCTTATGTAGCTGAGCTCCTCAGGATGCCTGGCAGGCATGAGAGATGGAATCCATGCTGGCTGAAGAGATTGGATACGTTCTGATTATGGCCAACAATGAAGTGTTAATATTAGCTTATGCTGGCAGGCTTCACTTGGGGGGTTTGCAGAAAGCTGAGCAAATGCATGTGAGTAAAATTGAGTTGGAGATTTTGATGGGTGTTTGTGATGGGGATTTTTTGTGGATTTTTCAAGTTTGGGGTTTTTTTAAGCTCTGACTAGTTTTTCACATACAGGACAAAAATAGACTGGTGTGATTTGCCATTTTTATTTTTGCAAGGTCCACTCTCCTTCTGCAATGTGGATTCTGTTCCAAGACAGAAAGTTTGGGGGAATGGCCCACTCTTTCTCTCTCTTTTTTCTCCTCCCTTTTCCTTGGTTTCCTCAGTGAGACCTTTCTCCTCTACAACCTGCCAATGGGTATTTTGTCCTTAGCCCTTCAGAGCACTTTTCATCCTAAGCTCTGTGCAGACACAAGTCACCAGGGGCAATGCCCTGTGGACATGTTCGTGCTGAGTAATCTCATTTTGCATCCTTCCAACACAAATGGGCTTATTCAGTATTAGGTCACATTTGCTTTTTCTGAACAAAAGCCAGAATAAATGGGCTCAGTGACATGGAGAGCTCAGCAGCATCAGAATGGCCTGGGATCCAGCCTCTGTGGGCTCTGAGGATGCTGGCTGGTGTTCCTGGTGCTGCTTCTGCAGCATGGGGTGATGAACAACCTTTCCTTGCCTTGTGGTCAGGGGTCTTTTGGAAGAGAGGGAAATACCACCCACAGATTTTCCCTGTCAGGAGTCAAAGTGGTCCTTGCACAGAGAGACAGGAGTCCTTTGCTCTTTCTGGGGGTGTTTCACCCTCCTGAGGAGCACCTAAGTCATGGAGAGATACTCTGCCCTGGATCGATCTGCGTCTGGGAGCTGGTCCCAGCCTGCATCCAGCAGGGTAGATCGAGCAGAGGAAAGTAGGCCTTTGCTAAACTGACTCATTTCAGCAGCCCAAACCAGAGTGGTGATCCCTGCCAAGAGGGGAAGTGGGTGGTCACAGATCTCTGCTGACTGAACACACACTCACTTAAAATTGAGCGGTCGCTTTCCCTTAGAGACCAAATCCTTGTGCTGGCCCCGGGCTCCTTTGGGAAGGAGCTGTGCTTGGCAAGGGTGAGCTGGGATGGCTGGAGTGAATGGGTAATACCCTCTGAGGCATCTGACACAGGAACAGAGAGGCAGGAGTATAAATAACCGCATATTTAGCAGGAGACACAGTCAAACAAACACGATTTGGAAACCGCCTCAGGCTGCTGCTGCTGCGGGGATTGGTGGGTTTTCTGTGGCACTCACGGAAGGGATTATAAAAGTCTTTTGCAGATCTCCAGCACAAGCCCTTGCTCGTGGATCTCACTGTAGAAGAGGGTCAGAGGCTCAAGGTTATCTTTGGATCACACACTGGTTTCCATGTGATTGATGTGGATTCTGGGAACTCCTACGATATCTACATACCATCTCACGTGAGTACACGAGGGAGCGCTGCCGCGTGAGTAACATGGGTCACCTGCAAGGTTTGGGGAGGCTCTTGGTGGCTCAGAAATGGTGACCAGAGATGGGTGTGACATCCTCCAGTGCTGTCCTCAGTGATACTGAGTTAAAGAGGACTTAGAGCTATTACATACTTCATGTTCATTATTTGCACGGGCTATTTCTGTCCTCGTTCCCAAGCTGTCAGGTTTAAGGTTGTCATGTCTCACAGAAAGGAGAATCTATACACTGCATGGAGCAATAATGGAGCTCTCTGTAGGATTTTCTTGTTGGCTTATTTAAGCTGTATCCATGCTGTTGGCCCAGGATTAACCAGTGTAAGAGAAACTGTGCCACTAAAGAAGTCCAGGAACTGCTGAATCTGATCCAAGCATCAGATCCTCCTCTGTGAGATCTGGCAAAAGCATAGGGAGAAATACTAGGGTTGTTTGGGATGGTTTTGTGTTGTCTTAGCTGTGGAAGGGCAGACATGGGTGGAAAGTCACTATAGCTGCCCTTGAGACACTGATTGCTAAAAAATAGGAGTATTTCCTTCCTGAGGCTGCCTGTTAAATTCTGGGTTTATTTACCTTGATTTGAACAGGAGATGGATTCATTGACTCAGTCACTTATTTGTGTTCCAGCCAAGTGTCAGCCATCAGTCTTGGGGGCGTATATGTTGTGATCTGTCTGTAATTACTGAACCTGTTTATCCTTGCCATGTCAGACAGCTCTGATGGTAGGGTAAACATGACAGCTTATTCCCCTTCAAGCTTATCTCTGAAAGCCAGTGCCTGTTTGGTGAATGGAGGGAGGGGCTTTGTTCTCAAGTTGGTTTGGGCTTTTTTTCCCCCAAGGCTCTTGCTCCCTTCCCCCTCCCTCTTTTCTCCATTCAGTGTAATTCTGACTTCCAGGGTTTGTTTTGCCTGCAGATTCAGGGCAATATTACTCCTCATGCCATTGTCATCCTGCCCAAAACGGACGGGATGGAGATGCTCGTGTGCTACGAGGATGAAGGTGTCTACGTGAACACCTACGGACGGATAACTAAAGATGTGGTGCTCCAGTGGGGAGAAATGCCTACTTCTGTGGGTAGGTCAACCCTTCCTCTTCACCTGCTTAAAAGTACAAGTGGCAAGTAAGATGAGGAGTCAAAAATGCTGAGATGGAGTAATTTGGGCTTGATCATACAAGCTGTTGCACTGGTGGGATACTGTGTGGAGTGGAAGAGGGGTTGGATGTGGAGCTGGGAGCGCTTGGGTTGCTCTTCTGGCTCTGCTGCTGCTCAGCTCCACAGCCCACAGAGGCAAACCACTGCCCAGCTCCTCGCTCCCCGAAATCTGAAGAAGTGATGCTTCTTCTGTTTAAATTGCTCAGCAGTTTCTGGATGAAAAGTGCCCTGAGAAGGCCGCTGTCCCTCTGGGCACCTGCTCTGCCGTTGATCCACATAGGCTTTGAGTAACAGCTGATGAGAGCTTTTTCTGCCCGTTGCATAAATATTTAACTCAACACAAGTTGTAACACCTGCCAAACACTTCCTTTTGACAGCCTACATTCATTCCAATCAAATAATGGGCTGGGGAGAGAAAGCTATTGAGATCCGGTCAGTGGAGACGGGACATTTGGATGGAGTGTTTATGCACAAGCGAGCTCAAAGGTTAAAGTTTCTATGTGAAAGAAATGATAAGGTGAGTCCACTTCAAAGCTTGTATTCGTGCTTTAAGCTGCAGGGTGCTTTTAGACTTCAAGTCCCATTTATCTTGAGGTTAATAATTAGTCTGAAGGTCCTGTTTAATAAGCAGTGCCCATAAACCTGCTCCCAGTTTATTTTCTCCAGTGGATGGAGACCTCGGCCTGCAAAATCTCTTCCTCCCCTAGCTGAGATCTGCATTCCCTTGGCTTGACTTTCTCCCAGTTCTTTCACCTGAACATTAAACTGAGGCTGCCCAGTAAACTCTAGAAGTTGAGAAATGGCAGCAGTGAGGGTGCGTAAGTGACCCTGATTTGAATTCTGCTGCAGAGACATTCTGATGCATCTTAAGTTATTTTCTCCATGGAGCCTCATGTTTTTCTGTGGACAGCACTGATAAATACTGCTCTGGAGGGTCACCACAGCTGCATGGCTGTCATGCAGATGACCCTTGCCATGGGTGTTGCAAGGGGGGCATGAGGAGAAGTTGCTGGAGGAAAAGGCATATTTGCATGGAAGAGATGGTTGAATGCCAAGGTCTGTTTCTGCTGGTGGTGTTCCCTCATCTCACAGGGTTTCACCGAGATAAATCAGGATCACGCAGCAGGGAGATCTTTCATAATGAACATGATCACGAAAGCAGTGAAGAAACCAATTGCTCTGTCCCCAGAGCAGGGTTTAATAATGTGCAGTAAATTAGGTTTGAGGCCACAAACAGCTGCTCATTATTTGAGCACTGCCCTACCTGTGGCATGGAGTTACACTGGAACTCTGCAGGAAAATGTATCCTAACCTTGCAGCTGAGTGTGTCAAGCTGCTCAAGAAGCTGAATTTAAATTTAACTGAAGTGTAATTTAATTCTAAGAAACCTAGAAAAAAAACACCTGGGTCTTTCTAAAATACTGGAACCAACTGATCACTGATGGGTTTGAACTACTAAAACCCGATGTTTGTCTTTCTGGGGAACTGGTTAAACTGGTAAGATTAAGTAATTTTTAGTTTTAAAAAGGACAGAGGTTTCAGATTGTCCCCTTCAGTATTTGCAAATTACAGCTTCTTATTTTTTAAGACTCCCCTTGGGATCAGATGTTGGGGGGTCCTGGCAGAAGCACCAAAACCCATGTTCTCCATACAGAGTCTTGATATGTTTCTGTACCTTCAACATATTGAAGGGAAGTCATGAGCTTGACTTTCAGGAACAGCTGAAATACCAGGACTGACTTTTCTGAAGAAAACCATTTCAAACCGGGGCAGGTGTCGATCCAAATGGTGAATGTTTAGCAAGATCCAGACCAGTGTTATTAATTTTGCATAATAAATGGTGCTGTGGCAGTAAAACATCCCATTTTATGGGATAAACTTGGTATTTTTAAGGCGTTCTAAATTTTGCTCTTTTTTTGTAGTTCTAGAGAGGGAGGTTTATTTACTGCATTTACTAATAGGTGGCTCAGTTTGATCCCACTCTGCATGGCTTAGCTCCAGCCCCTCAATTCCATGGACGCTGGAGAACCAGGCAATGGCTCTGTGTAAAATTTGTGCTGTCAGCTGTAGAAAAGGAGCAGGGAGGGGAGTTTAGGCAGAGGAAACGATTTGTGTGGGGCAACTCCTGCTTTCCTCACTCACTGAGACAACAGACTTTAAAAATAATAATAATAATAATATAATAATAATAATAATAATTTTTCCCCTTCTAAACAGGTATTTTTTGCATCGGTGAGATCCGGAGGAAGCAGCCAAGTGTTTTTCATGACCCTCAACAGAAACTCCATGATGAACTGGTAACAGAGGAGCACTTGGCACTCACCGCCATGGCATTATTTCTAATTTAAAGGACATTAAACACGTGGACTAACACTGTAGAGGCAGGTGTGGAGGGCGCCGAGGAACCCCCCTCCCCACACTCCCCCGGCACCGCCAGCCCCGGGGCAGGGACTGCGGCCAGGGATGGACTTTCACGCTTGGACCACCCGAGGTCTCCTGATTACGCTGTGTTATAGTGGGTTATGAGTTTTCCTTTATTTTCTTTTATTTTATTTTTTAGTTTTTTTTTTTTTTCTTTGTCCCCTACTTTGTAAGAACGGGGAGAGAAAACAGTGTCAAAAAGTCTGTTTTTAATTCTGTCTGCCTGCTAGCATCAAATATATAGTATGTTGTAAAGTTACCAATTAAATCTGGTGAGAGACAGCACAATAAATGTACCTTTTATCTTTGTGATGAAGGCCATAACCATATAGCTGGGTAATTTTAGAAATCTTTTGCCTTCACCAACATTTACATGTTGCTTTTGGCAGCAACGGCTTAACGGATTTTTAAAGAAGAGAAAAAGTAATAGGTTTTTTTCCCCTCTTTTGGGAAATGGATTTTAAATGGCTAAACTACTAGCCTTAGACTAATAAAAATCAGCTACCATTTTTGTCAAGTCTGTCAATCCATATTTCTATATGGATCTTCACATAATGGTGTGTCTTGGATAGGGACAGAGGTGCCATTTCTTGTTGCTCCGGAGGTGCCCTCCCGCCCCGGGGCTTGGCCGCGGGCGCCGGGACGGGGGGATCGGAGGAGGAGAGGACGGCAGAGCGGTCGGAGGAGCCCCGTGCTCGCCCCCAAGGTGGGATTTGTGGCCACCAATGGCTCCCAGGATGCTGTTGGGCGCCGGAGCCCGATGCCGAAGCCGGCACAAGCTGCGGGCGCTCGTGCCCCCTGAGCCCAGAGCCGGGCGCTGGCGTGCGGGAGCAGCCGGCACAGGGGTGGGGACCACGAAACAAGCTGCCTGTCCCCCCACGTTGCTGGACTGGGCTTGTAAAGAGCTTAAAAAAAAAATATATATATGTGTGGTTTCTTCGGCCAAGGGTCTGAATCTACTTGTTTTCCACCCCCTCCACTCCCTAGGAATTACCCAACATACAGTGAAAAGACAACATCTGTGCCGAAACGTGTGTGTGTGTTTAGTTCAGGTTGAATCGTGTCCTTATAAACTCTGCTCAGTTGATTTCCGTTCTCGGTGCGTATCTGGGGTTTTCTTTCTCAGTAGCTGCAAGCATGGCCGCCTGTGGTGTTGGGGTGTCGCATAACAAGGTCTGTGTTGCTGGTTTTAACCTACCTCGTTTCGGTTGGGGTTTGTTTTTTTGGTTTGGTTTCGTTTGGTTTTGGTTTTGTTTGGTTTTTTTTTCTGTTCCGCTGTCGATCACAGCGCTGTTACCTCCAGCGACATATAGAGAGCTTAACTGGCAATCTTGGTGTACTCAGTAACGATGGCTTTATTAAAAAATGATTAAATCAACAGGACTTGGTCAAACTTGAATCTTTATCGAGGGTGAGAGGCAATGCGGGGCGGCGGGGACGGGATGGGATGGGATGGGCCACCCTCACCCGAAGCATCCCGTGGGAAGGGTGTCATGGTTTGGAATTGCAGGGATTGCTGGCAGTGGGACTTGCAGCAGGATATGGAGCCCAGGGGAGCGCAGGTGAGATGTGCTTTGTGGGTTCTGTCTTCAGGCACCCTCCTGCTGGGCCAGTGCAGCCTGCAGAATGTAGGGATGGCCATAGGACCACAATACTGGTACTCAAACCCCATGCAAGTCCCAGCGTGGACACTGATTGCCACCAGCTCTTTATATTTTCATTGTGGTTAAAATATAAATCAAATAAAGCCCAGAGCTTTTATTATGTTGCAAACTGACAACTAGTTTTGGGGGTTTTTTTTGGTCTCTCTTCAAGCAACTAATACACAGCCTTGGATGATTTTTTTTGTTTGTTTGTTTTTTTGTAGGGTTTTGGGTACAGTGATGAAATAGAAGGAAGTCATTGTGTTTAAACATAAGGTAGTTTGTGAATGTATTTTTTTAAATCTTAGAATAATCTGAAACAAAAAATCACGAGAAACCAGTATTACCTCAGTGTCGTCTATGGTGTGTGTGCATGGAGATACCACAGAGCAAATGTTTTTCTGGTGCCAACCACAATAAACCACAAAAAACTTCACCATTAAACCATGCCTATTATGTTTGGGTAAATAAAACCCAGGGTCTTGGAGGACACAGAGGTAAAGGGGATTTTCAGGGTTCCCAGTCATGATGTTCTTTGCCTGGAGACTCTCAGGAGAGCAGCATTCTGGAGCAGGATGAGTGTGGGGGGATGGGACATGCCCTGTGCTGCTGCCTAGCACTCAGCAGTGGCCAAGGGATGTCTTGACAGATCATTACCGCGTGAAAACTTCTGCTCTCCTATAAAATCATCCCATGATTACTATAAGGACCTGCTTTCTCCTTCAGATATTCCTAGCTTTGATTTTCCTGTCTTTTGCTGTAAGTAAAATATGCTTGTGGTTGATCAGTGCTCTCAGGAACTACTTAGTGTTTAAAGAAATAAAACCTGGGGCTCCTTTTGAAACTCTGTTTCTGGGAGTTTTTACCCGAGAAAGGAAATTTATTGGTTCAGCTGAGCAGTGCTGCAGGAGGAAAAAGCACTACTGTCTGTGCGTGCAGGAGTCACCTGAGCCTGTTGTAGATTCAGGTATTTACAGAGTTGCTGTGAAATGTTGCATGAACTTCAGGGACGAGTCCTGGCAAATGGAAGAAAAGCCTCAAGAGCTGACACGAGGCCCCTGGTGACCCCCAAGCATCCCAGGGAGGTGCTGGGTACCAATCCCAGGTGAAGGATGCTCAAAGGTAAGGCTGTAGCAGCTGCTTGTGGGAACTGAAAGTTTTCAAACCTGTTTCAGAATTATTATCAAATGGAGGTTTTCTGGTTGTGAGATGGTTTGGAGGTTGATAGTATGTATTTTGTGACATCTTTGTGACAGGAGGGGGATGCTCAAGGTGACCCTGGCCCTGGCCCCAGAGCTGGGCTGGTTGCTGGAAGTGGTTGAAGTAGCTGTGCTGCAGTTCTTGTCTCAACATGAGCCCGTGTAAGGTCCTTTCCTGCTTGGGCAGTGATTTGCTGCTGCATAACTGGGGCCAGTGTGAGCATCGTGTCGGCCAGCAGTGACTGAACCTGCCTGTTCCCAAAAGTGTGAGTTGAACCTCCACTCCATACCCTCTCTGTGTCCAGGATAAGCCCCCTCGAGGGCACAGCTCCTCGGAGGAGATGCAGCAGAGATTATCTCAGCATTAAGGATGTGGTTCTGGGTGTAGGTTGCCTGTCACAACCCCCGCTGCCCTGCAGTGTCCATGTCCTGCCCCATGTTCCCTGCAGAGCTGCCACTTCCCACTTCCCACCCAGGCTGCAGAACAGCTTTGCTGGGTGTGCTTCCCAGTTTTTCTGTCCTGGGAGATGCTGTACCACCCAGAGCTGGGGGGTGGGAAAGGGCCCGTTAACCTCCCCTGTTTTAATGCCACCTGATTTTGCTGGGAGGGTACAAGGCCACCACTCCGGTATCTTTACAGCGGTGCTGTAAATGCACCAAATTCTTTCTCCTAAATGTGTTTTATCAGCCTGAAGCCGCCATCCAGTGAGTGGCCCCAGCACAAGTGCCTGCCCTGGATGTTGTGCCAGCTGAGGTGCTGCATCAGTCTGCTCTTACCTGGAGAGCCAGAGATTTATGGACTCAATCCTCCTTTTTTTCTTTCTGTTGTGTTTCAGTTAATGACATATTTTTAATTTTTTTTTTACATCAGAACTACCTCTGAGTGACCCAGAGGCAGTAAAATAAGTGCACCAATTACCCTGGCCACAGAGAAAGCCTCACTGTCCTGGAATCCTTAAATTCCTTCCACTGAGGTGACAAGCACGTTCAGCTGCTCAAAAGCAAAGCCCGACCATAAACTTTAGCCCATTGCTTTTATCACAGAGCATTAGATTATCAGCAACACCAGTTACAGTGGACATAACAGAGAGTAGGCAATAAGCTGGCAATTCTGCCTAACCAACATTATACACAGTTCTTACACTTTAGGTAAAGCAATCAGCAATAATGCAGACACTGTTGTTTTCCAATCACTTGGGCCAGGCTGGTGTGCTCTGAGCTGTGCTGTGCTGCTCTGTGCACCCTCAGGGCTCAACCTGTGTGGTCACAGGTGACCTTGTGACCTTGTGTGGTCACAACTGGCTGTCAGACGTGCAAGAGATTTGCTGGGCTGGTCATTCATCCTGGTGGAGCCTGGCCCGGTGCTCTCTCCCGTAGGAATGTTGGTGTTCTGCTTTCCAAGCTATCAGTCAGCCCCTTTGGCAAGTGACCACGGTGGGAGGCAGATTTACACATGGCCCTTTTCCACCTGAGCCTCGAGCTAATCAGCACATCCACACCCAGCCCCCTGGTCAGAAAAACACAGGGCCTGGAGTCCTGGTGCCACTGAGAGCTAAACATGTGCCTGAATTGCCCAGAGCAATGGAATAGTGTGTCACAGCCCAGCTGGCATCAGCTCACAGGGAGAGGTGTCTCTGAGCATCCAGCCTGGCAGGGAGCAGAAGAGGGGGTGGGAGAACCCCGGGATAACTTTGTGCCTTTTGCCAGCAGATCTGGTCGAGGAATACACGTGACTGTGGGACTTTCAGCCTTTGGCATCCAAAGTTTGTATGGAAGTCGCCAGGCCACTCCTGGGGAGGTGACTGATGCTCACCCACACCATCCTAGCACTGCCCCCTGCTGCTCCATGCCCTCCCCTGGGAAGTGGAATTACCGGAGGATTCAGCTGTGGAAGCAGCAGCAGCAGGGAGGACATGGAAAGGCCACCCTGCTCTCATTTCAGTTTGTGGATGGCCTTTCACCCCTCTAACTCTGGCAGGCTGGGAAAGAGTCAGGGGAGAAGTAATACCCTCTCTTGGCCAGGCACCTGCAATGGGTTTAGGATCCCAGACAGGTACATGGGGATCCTGGAGGGGAACATCAGTCCTACCCAGGGATCTCACAGTGCCCAAGGGTTTCCCTTTGGAATCTTGGGTCAGGGCTCTCCTTTGTTTTCTGATTCAAGCTTCTTAAAAAGCCTGTTAATTGTCAAATCCTGACAGCCCCATTGTGGAGGCATTTAACTGCAGTGCAAAGAAACGGTGCTTGTAAATGCCTGGGTATCCACACACGGCAAGCAAACAAACACCATGGGCAAAGATTTCAGCTGGAAGGACAAATATTGGGGAAAACTAAAAAGCTCAGCCTCGGGCCCTTCCCTTTACAGCTACGCCAGCACAAGGGGGGAGTGCAGGTGCTGTGGCTGGAATCAACACCTGCTTAATGCAGTGAACTTTTCTCCTCCAGTTAAAGTTTTACTTTACTGGAGGAGCCCAGTGCAAAGATTAGTGGTCTTACACTCATCTTTGTTTTTTTATCTCTTGCTCTTCCTCTGTAGAAAGTACATTTTGTGCCTGTGTGAAGCCTGGATGGCTGAGAGCATCATCCAATGAGTCTCTGTAACTTGGCTGCCGGACCCATCAGGGGCTGGTCTGGAAGGTAATGGCTTTAATCAGCATTAATCACCTCCAGTCTGACTCAGACTTTGGCACGTCCCTACGGATGCCACCGTCCGCCCGGCCCTGCAGCTCCTCTCGCTGACCATGTCAAGGACAGCACAGCCTGAGCCAGAGCGAGACCAGCTCAGACCAGCTTGTGCAGATGAGCAAAGTTCATGAAAACCAAGCCAAAGACGTTTGGCAGCAGCAGGAGGATTTGCAGCATCGGCCACAGTTCACAGAACCAGGGATATTTGACAGTGCAGAGATCAGCTGGTGGTGCTGAAAGGCTCGGTGTTCACGCTGTTGTGGAGTTTTTTAATGAAAAGCTCTGTTATTGTAATATTCTGGGTAATTTTGCTGCGTTATTTTTTCACATGCACATACAGATGTCTCCTCTGACCGCTCAGGCTGCATGTACAGGTGTGTGCTGGCACTCAGCTGGGTGCTGAGGGGCTCTGTGTGTGCAGGTGTGTATGTATGGATACACAGAGAGGCCCCTGTACATCTGTGTTTATATGTGTTTGTCTGTGTATGTGATGATACACACACATAAATATATTTTAAAGCAGGTGCTAAGTGCCATCTAAATAAAACACTTAGTCATTTTCTATCTGCTTTGCTAACATATGCTGGAGAGGTTTCTTCTCCCTAACTCAGGAAGAGGTTTGTGATGTGGCACATGCACCAGCACAGGAGCCGAGGAAAGGGTTGAGCATCTCGAAACAGGCTGTAGCGTGCTCCCAAGTCCCTGGCATGTCACATTCCCGGCTGTTAAACCAAGGGACAGCCCCAAACCAGCCCTGCAGCTGGATCATTTGAATTTCCCAGGTCCATTCTATGCCTTTGTGGGTCTCCTGTTGTTTCGTGCATGTCCCCAGACACAGAGATTGGTGGTGGCTGCTCTGAGCCGAGCAGTGGCCAAGTAACACATGGAAGGCTTGGGTTTCTCATTAACTCCAGAGCTCATATAGTCCCATCTCTCAGAGCATCAGCCAGTTTTCCTGCCTCCCTCCCACCTCGGCTGTCCCTCCTTCCCTGCCCAAGCCCTCACCTCGCTCCACAGCCCAGGACAGGGACCATTCCTGGGACGACAGTGGAGGAGCTGCGGGATGGAAGAGAAAAGCAAAATGCAGACGGAGAAGGTAACCATGGCTCACTGGTATTTTTGTACTGGGATTTCTGCAGGAGCCCAGCATTGAGAAATTGCATACCAAGACCAAAACCAACCCCAAAAAATTAATTGATTAATTGATTGCTCTCTGATGTCTGCACACTGAGCACAGAGGCAAAGGGGTTAAGGGCTTGTTTTTATTTTTAAGAGCTCTGTTGGGTCATCGGATAACTTTAACTATGATAGAAGAAAACAATGCTTGAAGCAGCACTGCTGAAAACCACCATTTTGGTGATTTTTTTTTTCCCCAGCTGTTGTGCTCCAGGGGTGGGGATGGGGATAAGGATGGGGATGGGACAGGGCATGCTGCTGCTGCCTGCGCTGCTGTACCAGGCAGAGCTCTGGCTCCTGTGAGCTCCAGGGCCAGGATGGGCTGTGCAGCAGGGAGAGCTGGACTGCTCATTGTGGGGCAACAGCACTCTGCTCTGGGGGTCTTGATCTTGCCCGTCCCCAGGGGCTTTCCTTCTCCTTTTGAAGCCAGCCAAACCACCCTGGATGCTGCTGTCCGGGCCAGCTGGGCACCAGAGACAGGGATGGGGTGCAGCTCCCAGGTTTGGGCAGGATTAGGACAGCAGGGTGAGGCTCTTCTCTGCTTCCTCCCCCAGCACCTCACAGGAACGCTGGTCCTCTCTGTCTTCACTGCGGTGTTGGGCTTCTTCCAGTATGGCTACAGCCTGGGTGTCATTAATGCCCCTC
The DNA here is from genome assembly GCA_038380795.1 of Pyrocephalus nanus. Lineage (NCBI taxonomy): Eukaryota > Metazoa > Chordata > Aves > Passeriformes > Tyrannidae > Pyrocephalus > Pyrocephalus nanus. Next base: position 4,360,030 of record CM076270.1, on the reverse strand, counting down.
AGAAGGTAAGCTGAGCCCTCCAGCCCATGCACAGCCAAGAACACGGCCAGGACTCCCCCTCTGCCACTTCCCCAGGGAAAGGAGTGGGGCTCTGCAGTCGTGGAGCCATCCCCACCGCAACACAGTCCCTGTGCCAGGCTGAGGGACTGCAGCTCTCTGCTGATGCTGACACCACGCTCACCTCGGCCCGGGGTGGGGGGATGTTCTGTGCCTGCCCTTGTGGCCCTTCCCTGCTGGTCTCTGGGTGCTGGGGAGCTGGGAGGGACCCCAAGATTTCACCCCTGCAGACCCTGCAATGAAAATATTTTCCTGGGGCAGAAAAAAAAAACGAAGCAGGGGTTTGGGGTGGTTATACATTTGAGCTGATGGGGTTTCCCCCCTTTGCCTGTCCCAGGTGATAGAGGCGCACTACGGGCGTGTGCTGGGTGTCATCCCCCTGGATGGACACGCCACCAACACCTCCGGGGAGGATGGCGCAGCCCCCCAGGCTGGCACCGAGGGCACGCTCACCCCCCTGGCTGACACCAGCGAGGACCTGGCCACCTCCCCACACATCCTCACCATGTACTGGTCCCTCTCCGTCTCCGTGTTTGCCGTCGGTGGCATGGTCTCCTCCTTCACCGTGGGCTGGATCGGTGACCGGCTCGGCAGGTGAGAACCCTGTGTGTGCTCTCACTCTGTGCCACAGCCCGAGGCTTTCTGTTCCCTCCCCGTAGAAATACAATTTCTATTATTTTCCCCAGTTTAGGAAAAAAAAAAAGGGAAAAACCCCCACCCTCCAACTTCCAAAATACTGTTCCAACCATCACAGAGGTCGGGCTTATTAAAATCCTCAATTATCAATCAGGTGTTTTATTGCAACTTTAGCTCTTCAGACAGCAGCTGATGAGCAGCCTTGATTAACTTCTGAATTCCCCCTTTTCTTTCCGTGGCAAACGGGAGAGAAGGGCATCTGAACGGTGTTTGCACAGGATGTAAAATGTAATTTATAATATAATTTTAACTCCTCTGATTGCACCGGGGTGCTAAATTTTGCAGTGCCTACGATGGTTATGTTTCCCCCTGTGGTGCTGATTATGTCCCTCAGTGGCTCCGCTCGCACGTCGCGCCGGCTGCCTTGGCCAAGTGAGGTGCCGGGAGGAGCTGAGGTGCTGCTGCCTTGCAGGGTGAAAGCCATGCTGGTGGTGAACGTCCTCTCCATCGCTGGGAACCTCCTCATGGGGCTGGCGAAATTTGGGCCGTCCCACATCCTCATCATCGCCGGGAGAGCAGTCACGGGGCTGTACTGCGGTGAGTCCAGCCTGGGGCAGGCAGGTGCCGGGAACTCCAGGGCTGCAGTTCAGGGTTTCCTATATTTTTTAATGGTTTTTTTTTAGTTCAGAAGGAGTTTCACAGGTGGGGGTTTCCTTCTTCTTCCTCTGTCTGTCCTTCTCGAACCAGGATTTTTCCCAGAATAATTTGGGTTGGCTCTGTCATGAAATTGGTCTGTTTTACAAATCCTAGAAAGGAGTAAGCCCCTCTCTATTTCAAGGCTGGATCTTGCTGGTGGCTCCTGTAACAGCACATCATTATCCAGGCTGGTTAACAGGTTCCCCAGACAGCAGTGCTGTCTAGCAGAGAGCACAGGAGCACTGTACAGGGAGAGGATACAACACTGAGCAAATAATATGGAATTACATTAGAATTAGCTTAGAAATAGCAGCTCATTATCACTGTTACTGGTATACAAATACAATACTCTGCTCTGACGTTTCAAGGCAAGTTTTAAGCAAGCTCTTTGCCCTGTGACAACTCCTCCCAGTGGACAATCTCTGCTCTGTGTGTGTTTCAGTATAAAGGCTTGGGGCTCTGAATCCAGGGATATCCCAGCACCTTTCCAAGGTGCAGGTGGTTCCCAGCCAGGCACGAGGGGTTTGGTGGGTTGTGGGATGCAGCACACGGGCTCCATCCTCCTTCCACGTTTGGGGAGTGGTTTCTGATGGTTTCTGAGCTGTGGTCCAGGGGAGGTGACACCCCTGTGTGCTCCATGCAGGGCTCTCCTCCGGACTCGTGCCCATGTACGTCAGTGAGGTCTCTCCCACGGCCCTTCGGGGAGCGCTGGGGACGCTGCACCAGCTCGCCATTGTCACAGGGATCCTCATCAGCCAGGTAAGAAGGAAAGCTCACATGTCCAGAGAGGGTGGCTCAGAGATTAGGGAGACCTCAGTGATATGCTGGAGTGTCACTCACCATTCCACCCCAAAACTGCAGGCATGTGCAAAACAATCTGCTCTTAAGGGGTTAAACTCCTGCCTTGAGTTGGAGGTGTCTTAGCAAAGACAACGTCTCAAGAAATAAAAAATGCTTCTGAAAACAATTTCTCCTCTTCCTGAGGAGTTATTTTCAGCATCTCTTCAGCATTAGGCTGGATCCTGAGCACAAGACCCCTGATAATCAGGGGCTCAAAAATGGCTTCATCAGAGAAGCATGAAGCCCAAAGTCCCAGTCAGCTTTTCCCTACCATGGCAGGAGTTCCAGCTATGCAACAGGTGAGCACATAAATGTACCAAGAACAAACAGATCCAGAAAAAGAACTGGTATTTGCTTCTAGTTTACTTCCAGGTTGTCACCTCAAAATGCAAGAGTGATCAATCACTTTCTTTTCTTATGGTGCAAACCTATCCATTCAAACCTGCCTCAATTTTTCCAGGTCCTTGGACTAGACTTTCTCCTGGGCAACGATGAGATGTGGCCCCTGCTCCTCGGTCTGTCTGGAGTGGCTGCCCTGCTGCAGTTCTTCCTGCTCTTGCTGTGCCCTGAGAGCCCCCGATACCTTTACATCAAACTGGGCAAGGTGGAGGAAGCTAAAAGAAGTAAGGCACATTCCGGGCTTGTCCAAAATTGTTTTTATACTGTACACAGTGTTAAACACAGAAGGAAAAGGCTGAGGATTCACATGTACCTGTGTGGTTGCTCCGTTCCACCCTCTGAGCTGCTGAGGTACAAATCAGATCTGGACCAAAAAATGTTGAGATGTTTGCATGGGACTAAGGAGCATTGCTGAGAGATGAGGCTTGAGCACAGCGTCTCAGGGCTGTTGCAGGACTGATGTGCTGCTGCCCCTGGCCAAGCAGACACACTTTGGATCCTTGATATGCCATAGGAATCCTCAGAGCAAGAGGACATGGCTGTCCATGTGGTTGGCCTACCCTGTTTTAACTAGAGAGATTCTTGTCCTTACTCCGTGCCTTATCTGCAGATAAAATGTCAGTCTTTCTTTCTTTTTCATAAGATTTGAAAAGGCTTAGAGGAAACTGTGACCCGATGAGAGAGATTGCAGAGATGGAAAAGGAAAAGCAAGAAGCTGCTAGTGAAAAGAAAGTCTCCATAAGACAGCTTTTCACCTCTTCCAAGTACAGGCAGGCTGTCATCGTGGCGCTGATGGTGCAAATATCCCAGCAGTTCTCGGGAATCAACGCGGTGAGTCTGCCCAAAACGTTTGTCTTTAAAGAAATCCACACTGAGCATGAAAAGGCAGCTCTGGCTCCATCCAAGCCAGGCAGGAGGGGAAGGTGGCTTTTCCCAGGGCTGCAGTGGGCTCCTCAGCCACCGTGCTGGCTGTGGGAGGGCAGGAGGGGAGAAGGGTGTGAGGGAGTTCAGCACAAACCCAGCTGGCACAGCAGGTCCATGCTGAGCTCTCCCGTGACCCTCCACCTACCTCAGTTCATCAGCAGTTTGCTCTCTTTATGTGCTCATCCCAGGAACCACAAAATCTTTATTTTCTAGCTATTTGTAACTGAACAGTTTTTTGTGTCACCTCTTGGGGATACCAGGAATCACCATTTTGCACCCAGAAGCATAGAGCCTCCTTTTCACAACCTGCTAAAAGTCACATTTTTTAAAGTCTGGCGAAACTTGAGGCCTCTGTTCCACCAGCTTTCAAAACTCTGGGAGCATTTCTGTGTCCCAAGGCAAAGTGGCATGCAGGGGTGCCCAGCTTTGTGGGGATGAACCTGTATGAGGATGTCACAGAGTGCAGCTGGGAGTCAGAACCCATTTACCTCCTGCCCTTTTCTTTCACCAGAAAATAATCACCTTATTCTTGGAGAGAAGGAAGAAATGGGAGTCGTTCCAATGCAATGAGAATATTTTAAAATTCATGTAAAATTCAGTCATATTAAGGTATTTTTCTTCATTGCTCAGTGCTGGTGATCTGGATCTCAAGATTAAACATGGAGTACATGGAAGAAAACAGTTTTAATGTGCAAATGCAGTAGCTCAGGAGGGGAATTTCAACAGGATTTTTAACTCCCTCTGGCTCCTTTGAAATTTTCAGTTTTAATTACTATAACAAGCTATTAAAAGTTGAAAAACTAATCATAATTAAATTACTTCACATCTCAGCCAAGCAAGTGCAACTCTTCCCTCAGGAGAACAAAAAGTTGCACCAGCCCTGTTGCCTAATCCTTCATCCTGATGTATTTTGATAGATCTTTTACTATTCTACAAACATTTTCGAGAGAGCCGGAGTTGACCAACCAGTTTACGCAACCATCGGTGTTGGAGTGGTGAACACGGTCTTCACTGTTATCTCTGTAAGTAAATAACTTCTGCCACCCAGACTACAAAGGCACGTAAGCTACAGTGGGGTTTTGAAACATGATTTTATGCTGGGGCTGGGATTTGTAGTTTTTCAGGGCTTGACCTTGAACACCTTACAGGGAGAAATCATTCCCTGGGCAAGTTTCATTTGAAAATTTAAGCCTTGACATAGAGGCTGACATCAGCACTGCTAAAATGCTTTATGAGTGGAAACTACATCACTGTGTTCAGGGAAGCTCTGGTAACTCAGCATTTCCCCCAAAACAGAAGGGGCTGGAGCCTGGGATGGGGGAGTGAGCAGCTCACAGTCTCCTTTACCTGTTATCTTTCAAACTGTTCTGTGTATGTGCATAGCACCTGCACGAGTGATATCCAAAGGCTATCCCACAGTAATCCAGTAATCCAGCACCCATCCTCATCCTATCTAGGCAGTGCTCTGCAGCAATAAAAGGATGGTTTTATTTCCTCAGACTTTCCCTTCGTTTGTCTCTCTCCCAAGAGGATTAACACAGTTCCTATCAGCAGGCAATTAGTTTTTTAATGTGGCCATTAACAGATCAGGAAATGCCAAGCTCATTTCCCTGACACCTCTTGAGAGACTTTAAAGGACTTTTACCTCCAACAAAGCAGGACTGGCTGCAAGAGAGAAATACACAGCTGCAAGAGATTTAAGACAAGGGGGAATCACTTTAAACTGGCAGAGGGGAGGTTTAGATTAGATATTGGTGAGAAGTAGACTGTGAGGATGGTGAGGAACTGGGACAGGTTGCCCAGAGAAGCTGTGGATGCCTCATCTATGAAGTGTTCAAGGCCAGGTTGGACCAGGCTTGGAGCAACGTAGGATAGTGGAAGGTGCCTCTGCCCATGGCAGGGGGGTTGGAACAAGATGGTCTTTGAGGTCCCTTCCAACCCAAACCATTCTTACTCCAGCAGGTATGAGGAGGTCTTGGGGTGAACTTTTTTTAGAGGAAGTCCACCACAGGCCCCATAGTGAGGAGAAAATGTGATCCTTATTGTGAAATGAGACTCGGAGGTGTGTAGCTGGAAGGAGCCTTTCTCCAGCATGGAGGGGTCTCCTGCAGTCCCATCCCCACTCTGAGGCTCCGGGACTCGCGGCCTGGAGCATTTGCTCTTTGTTTCTTTTGGCTGTGAGAACTTAAAAATTATCTGCCTTTGTCAATAAATGACAGACCCTGATCAAAAGGCAGAAGTGCTGACAGCGGGTGGACCTTGGCAGGGGGAGAAGGGAATGCAAAGGCTCGTCCTCTGCAACTTCCCGAGTCAGCAGGATGAACCGCCTCCAGCAAAAGAGACGGTCTCCTGGAAGCATAAATCACGGCTGTAATGGCAGGAAAGGTTGAGCTGCTGGCCAGAGGTGTCCTTCAGAGCAGAGGGGAAGGACCAGGCAGCCTCAGAGGCTCATGCACAGTTAGGCCAGGCCAGCTGCACTGACCTCTGGAGGTACCTACACCCCCCCACTGGGTGAGGTGTCTGGTACAGACTTACAAGAGCTGTGTGACATGACTGGAGTCCACCAAGAGGAGCTGAGAAGGAGAAAGCTAAGACTTGTGGATACCAGGGAAACAAAAGGAGTCTGAGAGGAGGAAAAATCCTGCTGCTACACAACTATCCCTGCCCTGGGACAGGCAAGGTGCAGCAGTGTGACTGGAATCATGCTATATTTTGAAGGCCAATTTCAAACTGCTGCAGAGCTAGTAAGTTTTTAATTCCTGGGAAAGAAAAGAAGAGAGAGAGGAAAAGTCCACAGTCAGCAATACATATGTAGGAGCAGTGAGAAGCCCTGAGAGCTTGGAAACTCATGAGCTCTGAGTGTATGTGGCTTTACTTTGCCCTTGGCAAGGTGACTGCTCAGTCTGGCTCCCTAAGAGTCACTTGGAAACCAGCACATAAATCCCTACCACGAGAGCTAAAAAAGCAGAAGGGCAGTGTGGCAGTGGTAACAGCTTGGTTATTGCTAAAGGACCTGATCCTGAGAGCAGCAGGGCTGGAGACTGAGCTGCTGCACATGTTTCTATAGGTCTTTCTGGTGGAGAAGGCGGGCAGGCGGTCCCTGTTCCTGGCTGGATTGATGGGCATGTTAATAAGCGCCGTGGCCATGACAGTTGGACTTGTGCTCCTGGTAAGGATTGCTCTCTATTTTTAATCCCTTATTTGCAAACAAGAGAAGATGCCATCAAAGTCAGTCCAAACCACTGGAGCAAGCCCCTGTTGGGATATAAAACCCAATAAGGGGTGACCTCCTTTACTGAACACTCTGGTTATTAATGACAGTACCATTCTCTGTTGTCCTGGCCATGCTGCAGACAGGGAGAGGGCTCAAACAAACAGCTGAGCTGATGGCTGTGAACCCCTGCAAGCAGCAACACTGGCAACACACGCCCAGCCAGCACCTGGCACAAGAGTCGAGAGCCTTAATTATTCATGTCCAGTCCCTGCTTGTCTGAATGGAAAGAAATTTCTGAAAAAGAAGCTTAATTAAAGTAATTGTTGGTAATGAATAAGAGCTGTGTTGAGACTATAACACCAACCTCTTACAGAGCCAGTTTGCCTGGATGAGCTATGTCAGCATGGTGGCGATCTTCCTCTTCGTCATCTTCTTTGAAGTGGGGCCTGGGCCCATCCCCTGGTTTATCGTGGCCGAACTGTTCAGCCAAGGCCCCCGTCCCGCCGCCATCGCCGTCGCCGGCTTCTGCAACTGGGCCTGCAACTTCATCGTGGGAATGTGCTTCCAGTACATAGCGGTAAGAAACCCCTCACACCACACAAATAAATGGCTGGCACGACCCCGCTGCTGGCTCCTGGAACAACCCAGTGGGATGGGGATGTGCCTCCCAGATCTCCATCCCCAAGGCCTGCTAGGCATCTCAGTCCCCCGGGGTAGGAAGGGGAAGCCATCCCCAGGGTGCTGATGGTGGTGTCCCCCTGTTCGCACTTGCCCCACTGCAGGATCTGTGTGGACCGTACGTGTTTGCGATCTTCGCGGCCCTGCTCCTACTCTTCTTTCTGTTTGCCTACTTCAAAGTCCCGGAGACGAAAGGGAAGTCCTTTGAGGAGATCGCGGCCGTGTTCCGCCGCAAGAAGCTCTCGGCCAAAGCCATGACTGAGCTGCAGGACCTGCGAGCCAGCGAGGAGGCATAGCCAGAAAGGAGGCACTGGGCATGGACCTCCTTCAGGCACCGTGGGCAAAAGTCTCATTTCACAAAAACCTTGCAGCTGGCAGACCAGGAGGACCCATCCACCGCGTTCCTTCTGGCTGCCGCGGTTCACACCTCCCAGGTGAACCTGGCATTTTGGTCTGAGACACTGGGCACAACTGTACTGCAGGAGGAGCCAGGGAAAGGACGGGAGGAGTTGGTTACCTGTGTGTTTCCATGTCCTGCTGTAAGAGCCCGACAGCGATGTCACCACACGGCCAAGCAGGGCCATCACTCAGCTGGAGTGAAGGAAAGAGGGGTCGGCTGATGCTGCAGCCTCGTGTTTTCACCTTTTTGTCCCATGCTTGCTGCTTCCTTCTCGTGAGTGACTTGGTGCCTCGAGAAGCCGACTGCCAGTGCATTTGTGCCCCCAGCACACAGCACTCATCACATGAGGTGCCAAGGAAAACAGGTACAGCAAACTCCCCCTTACTCTTGCCTGTGCAGAGGAAGAAGGTGGATCCCACCTGAACATCACTTGCTTTGCTGTCTTTGCATTATGGAAATGCTGTCCAATCTCATAAGGTTTTCCAATCAGCATTTTTTAGGATAATCTTAGAAACTGTGACTGGGCTGATGGGCATTTTTTTCCTTATGTTTCAGCCAGACTATTTAGCGCCCTCTTCCCTCCTAGGAAGCCTCTCCTCCCTCCCCTTCTCCCTGCTCCAGCACAAGGCAAGCACAATATTGACCACACAAGGGGCCTGGGCACTCCTGACCCCAGGGTGAGGAGACTCAAGTCCTGCTGCCATCCTTCCCATGGTGTGACTACTGCCAGGTCACCTCCTTCCCCATCCTCTGTGCCTGCCTTCCCTTCCTTTCGTACAGTGCTCAGACCCACAGCCTCCAGCCTGAGTCAAGGGCTTGGGCTGCCCATACTGTAACAATTAATGATGACCCAAAGGGAGAATTGGGTACTGGAGGGTTAATTGGAAGGTGACCACTGATCAGACCCCCACTTTGCACCACTTAGGATTTTGCTGGCTGGATGTGCTGCAGCCAAGAAGTGCAAGCAGGAGGTCATGCTGTTTCCATAGCCTTGTTTGTGCTCCTTTCGCTTCTTTGTGAGACATTTTTATGTGACAGAATCAAACTCCGTGGATTTTTCTTCCTTTTTTGGGGGGATATCTTGGAAACAATGTAAAAAGCCTGCTCTGTGTTTGCTCGACTTTTAAGATTTGCATGTTCTTTGTTGTGATACCAGGTTACTTTCTAGCAACCTTCTCAGGATAGAAACCCATTATTTATTTCAAGATGAAACACCAGCATTGCTGGGTTGCTGTGAGCTCACCACACTGAGTGGTGAGCTGGTGAAGCAGTGGCCAAAATGTAACAGAGGATCAAGCATAATGAAAAGCACAGAACAGATGGGCCAAGGAGGATCATGCTGCTGCTATGGCTTTAGGGAAAGTTCATGCTCTTTTCCATGTGCCTGAACGTTTTTCCTTTGTAGACTTTACTCTCTTGGAATTAAGACTCTAAAGCAAATTCTGGTCCCTTCCAAGTGACTGGAAGTGCAGCCACAAGGTCCTTTGGGAGAAGTGTCTGGCCCCAGTGCGTGCACTGAAGCAGTAAGATTGCACCAAAGGCTTTCCAGGAGTGACTGCTGGGATTTAAGGAGAACTGGGTCAATGCTGTCATGTGCTATAGCAGTGGGGATTCCAGGTCTGACATGGATCTGGGAACCAGGGCCCAGGCTGGGGTGGAGAAGAGAGCAGCAGAGCTGGGGCACAGACCTATCTGGGTGGAACCCTCTGTCTGTGTGCTGCAAACAGGTCCCCCCAGGTAAGACCAGCTGCCACAGCAGGATCAGAAACTCTCCACAGTGTTTACTACAGGTAGTTTAATATTATAACGGATTGTCTGAATGTAAAAAAAGGGGGGAAAAAAGAGGTGAGTTCTTGCTTTCAATAATGTTATCTATGTCTGTTAGATAAAAGTGACAATGAACAACATCTATGGTGTGTGTTGGCCTGTGCTGTTGGTTTTTTCCCTCTGTACATCTCAGACATATATCCAGTGCCAGATAGGACCTATTTTCCTGGCAGGACACATCTGCTCCATGGGTGGTAAATGCTGTGCAAGCCCTCAGCCAAACCTCCTTAAATGGATGGTACAGAGGTGAGATTGGGCTTGGAGGCAGACCTGGAGCCGGTGGTAGCTGTCTCTGTGTTGGGATCAACCCTCACTGGAGGTGTGCTGGTGTCTGGCCCCAGCTGTCCCCACTCCCACTTCAGCCCTCCATGAGGCACCTCTGCTTCATGGCACTGGTGCAGCTTAAAACTTGGTGCTGGGGCCTCTCTAGGCACGACTGTCAGGAGGAGTGTTTGGGGAGAGGGCTCTGAGGGAAGACCCAGCCAGGCTGGGTTCACAGCCATCATACAGGTGGTCCAAAACTATTTCTCTAAACTTCTGCTAAGCTTTGTCCTAATACCTGCAGGCATCAGTGACTGCCAGCTGAACAGTGAGGGGCCATTTATTGAGCAACACTGAGCAGCCAGTCCTTGTTTTGCTGAATGAGAATAGAAAGCCTGATTCAATTACAGCACATAAATTAGTTTAACAAAGCCCTGCAACACTAACATTAGCCATAGCTGTATCCCTGAACTTCCCAGAAGATCTGCCTGGGGGTTCAGAAACGCTTAAGGAAAATGGAGTTTCAGGTTGTGCTTCCTTGCAGCAGCTGCTGTGTGGAAGTCTTCTCCTTCCATCCTGGGACAAAGCCTTGGCACTGCTGACCCTCTGTGCTCCCTGTGGCTGTGGTGGAAGGATCAAGCTGGGCTGAACTATCACAAGAGCACTTTTACCGATCGTATGACCACACGGGAAGGGGTCATTTGAGTCGATATGTTTGCTTATGTCTTGTCCCATCAGGCCAGTAATTAGAACTGTACACTTTATCTGTCCTTGCTACATGCAAGTTCCAGTTAAAACTTGTTCTTGAGATACAGCTTGTTGAACCACTATTTTTGCCTCTCACTGTTACAGTTTTACTAAGTCGCTAATCATTAAGAAAATTTGAAAGACTTATTAGCTAAATGGTTGTTGCATTTTAGTTAACGTGCAAAATATGTTCTCAGACCATGCCTGGCTAATAATGCAATATAATTAATAATCCCTGAGAAAGCATCTTGTCAGCAAGAGCTCTGACAGTGTTTTCCTAATGTGCTGAGACGACAGCCATTAAGACTTTCCTGTTGTGCCAACGATATCTGGTCTCCCACTCTCGAGGCTTAATTTTAAAATTAGTTTGACTCCCCTAATTCAATAAACTCAGGACATTTGGCCCCATTAACACTCTCCACACTAATTTATCACAGATTTTTCTGCCTCACTTCAACTTGTTTTTCATCGCAGAAAAGCACTACCCTCCACCTCCAGAGTCAAACAGCTGATAAGGATAAAGTTAACCCAAGTTTGTGTACGCAGGTACCACGTCTTTGAGGTACGATTAATTTTCTGAGGTGTTCAATGTCCTTATCTTTCACTGAAATCTATGAGAGCTGAGGAATTTCGAGGCAGGACATCAGGTCTGGATCCAGCAGAATGTGTAAGCATGAGATTTAATTTAAGGTAGCTGAGTGTGCTCAAGTGTTTCACTAAATTCTCAAGCAATGCTGACAAATTTTACCCAGAGGCACAGCCTAAGTAGCTGTGCTGAAAAGGAAGGATCTCCTCCCCAGCAAAGGGGCAATAAATCCTGGCTGTGGATCAGCAGTCCTTAAATTTTACATGCTGTAGATACAACTGTAGACCTGAGACTCTGGTAGTGTCTTATGGTTTTGCCTCCCTGTATTCAGTTCAGGAGCGGGAAGCTGCTCTGTGGCTGTGGAAAGCATCAGGGCCCCCCAGGCTGTGGGTGGGATATCACTGCAGGAACACTGCTGCACACCCAGGAGGAGGGAACAGCTGGAGTTACTTTGTGCTTCCCCTCTTCCCGGTGGGGAAGTTACAGTAGTTCCCATTAGCTCAGTGTCCCTGCACTGTCACTGCTTGTCTTTGATCCCCAGTCCCAGGGGAATTCCCTGGGTAATTTGGATACGGGCACAGCAGAGGGAGCTGACAGTGAACAGCAGGAATAAAGGAGCGCCCAGAGCAGGGTGGGTGCCTGTGGCAAGGTCACTGCAGAGGCTCCTTGACCCGGCTCCTGCCCCACAGAGACACCAGAGGAGCTCAGAGGGCCTGCTGAGCACAGCACTGTCCTGTGGAGAGGGGAGTCACTGACTCCCAGCCTCTCATGTCCTTGATGCAGCACCCAGAAGCCGCTGTGAACCCTCAACCCAGCAGTCAGGACATGGTGAGATCCCAGCAAAGTCAGCCCGGCAGCTGAAGCAGACGCTGGCTCGGGTTGGAACGGGGCTGTTTACACTGCTTTGCTCGTGACCTGTTATTTCCAATCTTGTGACCCGAACCCATGGCTCATGTGGGTGTAAACACCACCTCCTGCCTTCCAGCAGGCCGGCTGGAAGCAAGGTGGGATGTTTCTGGAAACAAGGTGGGATGTTCAGCCCAGCTCTGGCTGAAATGCATATTCTCGAGGCTGGGATTTAAGGACGTGCATCAGACACTTCTCCAGAACATAATCGAGGACAGACACAACTCACTCAGTTTAAAACATTCCAGAAGTTTTCTAATCCCTCTTCACTTTTTATATATATAGACACAGATAGGAGAACCAAATCTTGATAACATCCTGAGCCTACTGGAAAGAAAAGGGGTATGTATGATCCAGCTGGGCAACAGTGGAAAGGAAATACCTTTAAATGTGAAAGGCCACAGGATTTTATTTTCAAATGTGCTTTCAATCAAATTGCTGTTGTTGCGTAGAAAAGGGGGATAATCACATCAGTATTATCAAGACACACACATTAGAAAATAAACGTTGATCCAGACAAAGGAAAGATGCCTGCAGGCAATGAATGATGGATTGGATTTCCAATGTTTTTTATTGAATCTCAGATAAAGGCTGTCTTGGAATATTTGTTTTGTGTCTGAAAAATAAATATCATCTACAGCTGTACTTTAGCAAAAAGACTTGATTTAGACCCAGAAGATCTCTCAACTACTCCAAAATTAATCTGTTAATTGTGGAAAATCAACCAAATTTATCAACTGATACTTGAGGGAAAAAAAATTATCAGTAGTGCTTAGCCCCAGCCTGCTGCAGTTTGGGTGAGAGCAGTTGGTCATTCTCTCACAATGTATTTTATCAGAAGAAAAAATGCCCTAGGGCACGTACAATTTGTCACACACTTGCAGGTAAACAAACACACACTGTACATGTGAAAACACTTAACAGGATGCCCCAGACTCTCCTAATCAACTGAGACAGCAGTAAAACGGGCAGGATAAAGGATATCATCTCCAGAGCAGGCTGGGTGAGGCAGCACCCACAGAGAGCTGTGGTAACAGAGAGAGCCACCATGGGGACATCACAATGTAAATGAGAGCCAAACCTTTCTTCTTGGGTACGCACCGCACAATTTGGAGTGGGATCTGTGTAACCAAGGGTGGGACCACAGGCAAAGAGATCGTGCAGATTAACACAGATGAAATAAAATATCCCACGATGAACCATTTAAAAATATGACGTTAAAAGTGACTTGTGTAGCTGCCCCATCGGAACACAGAGGACAAATTCAGGATTTTGGGGCAGAAGACACAGGACAGCACACAGCAGCGTGTGGTGGCAATGGCAGAGGCCGGTGCTGACAGTGCTGCCATTAAATTCCTGTGTTTTCCTGCCATGGGCACAGACATCTTTCACTAGATCAGATTGCTCTAAACCCCATCTGTCCTGGCCTTGAACACTTCCAATGATGGGGCATTCAAAGTTTTTCTGGGCACGGTTTTTCTATACCTACCCCACTGTTTCAGTTTAAAACCATTGCCCCTTGACCTGTCACTACAGGTCCTGGTAAAAAGTTTCTCTCACTCTCTCTCTTTCTTATAACCCTCCTTTATATACTAGAATACTGCAACAAGGTCTCCCTGGAGCTTTCTCTTCTCCAGGCTGAGCAACCCCAATTCTCAGCCTTTCTTTGCAGAAGAATATCACCTTCAAGGCACTCCTTGGGATCTGCTCCAACAGATCCATGTCTTTCTATGTTGGGGACCCCAGAGCTGGACACAGTACTGCAGTACTAACAAGTCCACTATTAATGGAATATCACGTCTGTTAACAAGCACAAGCCCTCGCTATGGATCCTGCATGTCTCAGGCCCATTTGGCTTGCAAACCACCGATTTCTGATTACTCCGAGAGGGGACCTACAAAACGGGTGGACAACTGAGTGCCATGTGGGCAGTTAACCATGCCTCATGAGGCTTTGGGAACACACATTTCCCCTGTAAATTCGCGTAACTCGTGTTAACACCCCTCGGCGAGGGCGGGTAACCCCCCTCTGGGGAGGGGGGGTAGGGGGGGTAGAGGGGGGTGGGCCGCGGCCGCCTCATCCACCCAAGATTTCTGATTACTCTGAGACGGCGACACAGGGAGCGCTGTGAGTGAATCACGCCTCACCAGGCCTTTGCGGGACGCATGTTTCCCCTGTAGCGCGTGTAAAAAAAACACCCCCACGCCGAGTGCGCTGCGGGAAGGCGGGGGGAGCGCCTCAGCCGCCCAAGATGGCGGCGATGCGTGAGGGGCTGTGGGGAGGAGGAGGCGGCGCCCCCTGGCGGCCGAGGCGCGGCTCCGCACGGGGGGGGTGGGCGGGAAAGCGCCGCCGGCACGTGAGGCGCGGGGGGCGGGGCGAGGGCGGCCACGCCTACCCCGGGGGGCGGGGGGATGGCTCACGGGCCAATGGGCGGCGGCGGCGGCGGCGGGAAGGGGCGGTGCGGGGCGTACGCCCCGCGCCGCCCCTTCCCGCCGCCGCCGCCGCAGTGTGTGGGGCGCGTGTGCGCCGCGCCCGCCGCTCCCGTTTCTCCCTCTGCCCCCGGCACCCCGACCCCTCGGCGAGGTAAAGGGGCTTTGGGGACGGCGAGGAAGGAGGGAAGGATGGGGGGAAGTGAGGCGCGCCCGGGGGCGGGAGGCCGGGGGGCCGCGCGGCACGTGGCGGGTCCCGCCCGCCGCGCACGTGTGCGGAGCGCGGGTTGGGGTTGGGGTGGGGGGGGGAAGGGGGCGCCGAGCCCGCGCTTCATGAGGGGAGGGGGTGTGGTTGGGGCCGTGCCTGTGTTCACTTCACCCCTTCTTGGTGCCCCCCCTCCTCGTTCCCGGCCTTCTCCACCCGACCTTCCCTCTCTCTGGTTTCCCTGCAGCCCCCCCCTCACCCCACACCCCCCCCCCCGTCCCTCCCAGCACCGCCATGGCCGACGAGCTCGACTTCACCACGGGCGATGCCGGCGCCTCCTCCACCTACCCCATGCAGTGCTCGGCGCTGCGCAAGAACGGCTTCGTGGTGCTCAAGGGGCGCCCCTGCAAGATCGTGGAGATGTCCACCTCCAAGACGGGCAAGCACGGCCACGCCAAGGTGAGCGCTCGGCCTGCGGTGTGTGTGTGTGTTCCCGGCCGGCTGGCAGGGATGGGTGTAGCGTTTCGTTTGGCTCCCTGTCTTGCTTTTTGCCTTTCTCGCAGCGGCGTCTCGCGTGTCTCGTCGCTCCAGAGCTGACTGAAGGGTTTCCAGTCATGTGAAGCAGGAACGATTGAGGACGGGGGCGGGAAGGGGGGGGGGGTGTTATTTTTTTTTTTCTCCCAACTTTAACGCGTTAACTCTTTTTTTAAAACAAAACAAAACAGTCGTTTACCGCTGATAGTGACAAAACGAGTTTCTGTAAATGGGGGTAGAGTAAGTTCTGGAAGGGGGGCTGATGAAATCGCTAGGGCGTGGTTGGGCTGTGCTGTCGCTACCCACCAGAGCACTTTTGTGTCCGCCCGTGCCGGCACTCTCACTGTTGCAGCGCCAGACCAGAAGGGCCCGTGCCGTGTTACATAATCCAGAGAGCCCGGCAGACACTCGGTACTCCCTGGGCCTGCTCTGGGCCTGTTTCGCTGCCTTTGCCTCCCAGCTCCTTTCCTTTTCCCAGCACTGGGACAGGAGGGCCTTCCCCCTCCTCTGTCCCAGCAGGGCCATTCTCAGCCGCTGTCTGGGGCTGCTGCCTGAGCAGTTGGCTGGTGCAGCTGTCCAGGGCTTGGGGCAAGGCTGGAATCCCCCCTCATTCATTCAGCAACTCTTCGTGGCAGGTATATGAGTGTTTAGAGACAGATCTGTCACTAGCACAGACTAGGGAGATTTCTGAGTTTCCACAACCTTGTGTGATATGTGTAGGTGGGTAGAGTATTTGGGACTTGTCAAAGCTAGAGCATACCAAGCTCTTGCCAGTTTTTTCATTTCTCTTTCCCCTTTTTTTAATAGACAGATACAATTTTCTTTAAACAGAGAAACAAGTATGAGAGGTAAAGGGCCCAAGAAGGGCTGGATAAACTGGTCATCCAAGCTCCAGCTGCAGTGGGCATTGCAGCTGGCAAAAGGGAGGTGGGGGCTGCTGTCTCTGCATGACCAGGCTTTTCCCCTTAACGTCTGTGTTGTCAGCGACACTGTTGTGATTCTCAGAACAGCTAGAACTTGAAATACACATTTTCTTAACCTCTGCACCATCTGAGCTTGCTGCTGTAAATGTGCAGAAGGCAGTGAAAGACAACAGTGATCTTGTTTTCACGTAGGATTTCTGTAGTGTTCTGTTGAAGGGATCAAGAGGCCTCCTCTCAGTGTGAGGGATATTTTCGTACCACAGGCAAAGAATCTAGGTGGAATCTGGGATTACACATGGCTTCTTAGAAAGCTGTGTGAAACCAGTTATCTAAAGTGCCATACAGCAGTGGCATCTCACTTCTCTAGGACCAAGAGTAACTGTAGTTATTTTTCTACTCTTGCAGGTCCACTTGGTTGGTATTGATATCTTCACTGGTAAAAAATACGAAGATATTTGCCCATCGACTCATAACATGGATGTTCCAAATATCAAGAGGAATGATTACCAGGTGAGTTAACAGTCATAAGAGGCTTTATACTCTTAATGCCACATGTAAACTCTCTTCATCCCCAAATTTGCCTCTTGATAAAGTACTGTTGTCAGAATTAATAGAACTTGCTTGTCTAGACATCACATAGCTAAACTCGAAGCATTTATTGAATTGTTAAGAATGTCAAAACTCTGTGCTAAGGAGGGAGCTCCTCTGTGTGTTAACAGCCTCATGTTACAGTAGTAATCTTTAAATGTGGCAGGTAATAGACATAATTCATAATCATGTTTTTTAACTATTGCTGTAAGATCACTTCTGTGTTCTTTGTGATACTGGCATCCTTTAAAATATGGAGAGAGGTTATCCCTGCTGCAAATTATTATTAGTTAAAGGATAGTCAAGCTCTCACTTTAGGTAGATTTGAATCAAAGTATATATTGTCATTTATAATTTTGCTCTTACGTAGGGTAGATGAGTTCCCCAAACAGTCTCAAACTGTATCTGATGCCAGTTCTAACTTGCTACAGTGTTTTTTCCTCCTCGTGTGGAGATGGCTTTAGTTGATATCAAATTAATTTTGGTGCTCCTGAAGTCTGCATTGAAATACCTGTATGAAGAGAGCTCAGCAGGCTTCTGTAATGCTTTTTGTGGCATGGATAGTGAGCTCTTAAAAGCAGCAGAGTTCAGGTTGAGCTGTAATTCCAGTCGTATTGGGAATAGTTCTGGTCATAAGTTAAAACATCCACATCATCTGGAAAGCTGCAATTGCTTGACAGAGCCCAGCAAAACAGCTGATGTTGTTGGAATATAGTGTGACCAGCCTGTCTTAGAGCTCAGACCTTCCAAGAAATTCTTAATGTTACCTTGGTGGTCTTTCTCCATTTCTTGGGTTCTTATTGCTACTGAAATTCCTGCTACTTATCAGACTTGTTAGGGTAGCCTTTGGATTTACTATTCCATGTTCCCAATTCCACAGCCTGCTCTGACAAAATAGCCATTCCCCTTAGCTCAGGCTTTTGGTTAGGCTGAAAACAGCATTATAAAGTGGTCCATGACTTGGTAGATGTTCCCTGACTTATTAGTGTTTAATGTAAATGACAGCATCTCACTGTAGAAATGCAGGTGTGGAAGTGTACAGTTACTCTGTTGTGTACTTTGTACACTTCACACGAGCAGCGCTGTTCCAGTTATTGTTTCTAATTCACAGATAAAGCTGAACCAGTGACCTGGAAGCAGTACATTTCCTAAATCTCAAGGGTTGGTTTTGCAGTGCCCAACACAGTAAGAAGTAACCAACGGGTTTCTGTTTGCTACAGTTGCCCTAAGGCAGCCAACTAAACTTACTGAAAACTGACTTAGAGAAGGTTCTTAACTGTTACAATACTGCAGAACTGTTGTAACAGGCAGAGTTTCCTGCTTTCTGCTGACCTTCAGCTACTACCTGCTAGTGACTGCTGATGTTAAACATCCTAAAAGTGGCCTTCTCTTCACAGCTGATAGGTATTCAGGATGGGTATCTCTCCCTGCTGACGGAAAGTGGTGAAGTTCGTGAGGATCTCAAGTTGCCAGAAGGGGATCTCGGCAAAGAAATAGAAGGAAAATTCAATGCCAATGAAGATGTGCAGGTGAGTGTGGAGGGCAGACAAGAGCAGTTATGGCTAATTCTGCTTGATGATGCAGTGAAGAAGTCTTATTCTGGTATTGACCACTTGTATCTCTTTGTGAAGAGTGGGTTAGAGGGGTGGGAATTGGCCCTTTGAGATGTAGAAGGACTTTTGTAGTGGAGTACTCAAAAGACATGAGATAGATACTAAAATGTGAAGATCTGTAGCTTCTAGGAGCACTTCCCGTGGTGTGGTCTGGAGCTCACCTTTGTGTCTTCTCTTCCAGATATCTGTCATAAGTGCAATGAATGAAGAATGTGCTGTAGCCATAAAGCCTTGCAAGTAAAGAAGATCGCCAGGCTCGGGCAACTGCTCAGGTCTGGACAAACCACAGATCTATAAATTTGGTTCTTATTGTCACCAAAGCTCTGGCCTTCACAAGCAACCTCATTTCCTTTTTGAATTGTTAAAAAGCAGTGCTGGATTCTGGATTAGTGTTGCAGGCTAACTGGCAGTTTTCAAAATCACTGAGATTTTAATTCCTTAATTGTAACTATTTTAACATTCCTGTGGGTTTCAGCTATGGATCTAAGAAACCAATCAGGTGTTACTAGTGGATATATTTTTATTTGCTTGAGCAAAACAGTGTTTGTCTGTATGAACAGACAAAATACAGTATTCAGGGGCTTTTAGATAAGCTGGTAGGTATCTAGGATTATAAAGTGACCTAGAGCACAAATAGTATTTTTCTTGACATCTTTAGGTAGAACTGACAATAAAAGTAGCCTTTTTTTTTTTCTTTTTTTTAAAGCTTAAGTACTTTGTGGATTGGGACTCTTGCAGAACTGTAGGTGCCAATCACAACTTTTAGACCAAGAAACTCAAGTGATCAGAAATGCCAGCTGGCTTGACCAAGCCCCAGTGGCCATGTGCAACTTAACTGTATTACCTCTGTTTTCTTCTTTGCCAACTTGTTGGCTTGTTGTAATGATAAAATGGTTTAAAAAAAAAAAAAAAAGCCTACCTGTGGTTTAGGCAGGCAATTGGAATATTGAGTGGATAAGACATAGATAGGTCAAGGGGACACAAAGGTGAGAATGGATGTTAAAGCTATAGACTTTCACTCGAGGCCTTTGTCAGACTTGAAAAATAAAATAGAAAAATGCAGTTCAATTGCTTTCCTTTATTATATTTATCTTAAACTATAAAAGGGTGACAAACTCCATGGGAATCTGTTGCAGTGCTTCCAGCTTTAGGTTTTAACCTTCAGGTTCAGACCGTATTTTTGTAGCACAGGGACCACATGTTTTTCAAAAAGTGGGACAAACTGTAGCATTGAGCCTGAACTAAATGCATGTGATTCTTTTTAAGAAAAAAAAAAACAAGCAAAACAAACTATTGTATTTTCAAAATATAAACTTGACAGACGATACCGAACAACCATGGCTTAACTATAAAAGTAAAACACTTGCTACCTAGTTAGGAAAGCTGGCTCCTGTCCTAGAGAGTTCTGAGTCATAGCAACACGCCTGCATGCCTCTTAACTATATAGCAGCTTCACAGCAATAGTTATGGAAGGATAATTAGCCTGCTCCTGTTTAAGGCATTCAGCTTGAATTCTAAGACTTGGTGACTCTTCATGAGTGGGGGAAACTTCCTGTAGTCCATGGCTCAGAGCTCTCTTCACAGTTGATAAAAATTGTTCCGTGAATTTGCCTTAATCTTCAGTGGCTGGTGGAGGATGACACGTAAGCTCGTGGCTTGCTGCCCCGGACAGCACGCACAACTCACGCCACCGGCAGCCAGAGTCAGGCTTCACGCTGCTCTCAACTGCTCCAGGTGTGTTCAGCTTCATAGTTTGTACTCTCCAGTCCCCTGAAGGGCTCGTGGCAACTGCCCCGAACTGCCCTTGGACACACCGTGGCAGGGCAAAGATGGCAAAGACGCGCATTTCCCACAGACTCCGGGGAGAGCAGTGAGGGTAAAGACAGCAATAAATACACTCTGGTAATAAAGCACAGTTACCTGGGACACCTGGCAGAAGCAGGACCTGCCTCATGCTCTTGCCTAGCACAATACATGTTGCAGGTGAACTCCGTAAATAGCACCTTGACCGAAGTGGCAGAGCTGCTTTTAGCAGAAGCTGTAGATTGCAGTGCCTTCAGAACAGCTCTGAAGCCTGTGTGGAATAGGTGAGGCTACTCTGCACTGTGCTCACTCCTGCCTCTCCAATGGGCTGGTACCTGGAAGACAGGCTTTGTTGGCTTTGGAGGTGACTAAAAGCACTGATAATGGTGCTGACAGCAATCTGAGCTGTGTGGTGTCACATGGGAAGTCATAGGTCTGCTATGTCAAACTAATGCAAGTTCTAATGCTATCACCGTATTACAAATACTTCTAATATGCTTGAAAACTACGAGACTTGAATTTGTCCTTGTTCTTGGTAGTGCTTCAGTCTACTTTCAGATGCCTGTCTGTCCTCAAAAACCTTGTTGGAAGACAGGTATTTGATGCCACTGGCTCTCAATCTGAGCAGTTACTCAGACTAAGCTCTCTGGGACCAGGGCTGGTTTTAGTCCTGTTCCTCCAGGCGAGGTTCAGGCCTTACTGGAGTTTTCAAGTACTACAGCAATCTAAAGATAGAGGTTTTATGACCTCCAGCTTGCTGGAAGAGCCCTCCTCGGGCCTTTCAGACATCCTTCTATTGCAACCTTCAGTTCTGCAAGATTTAAATGGTTTAAGTACTTCATTATAGGTTTGTTCTTATATACTCAGTTGTTTTTTTGTGAAGCACTTCAGACACCGTGGAAGTGCAGAGCATCATGCATGAAGCTTCCCATAGATAATACATAAGCATGTCTTAAGCATAAGCTCCAAGTTTCAGTAAGGTTAAAAGTTGCTTCTAAATTAGAACATGTATTTGAGGCGCTTTTTTTTTTCCCAAACTAAGATGTTTCAGTTTCCTGTCAGGATTGTTGCAACAAACTTTGTGATCAGTAGTCCATAGGGATGTGTATTTTTTAAGATCCATAACCAAGTGCTTAGGGAAGTTCTCCTTTCATAGCTTTACTTTAAAAGAAATCTTAACCAGTGTATTTGTTCTGTATTACTGTCTTAACACTTAAAATTGTGTCAAAAACCATAAACTATAAACTTCTGATAGCTGATGGCAATTGCTTAAAGGCTGTGAACACAGGGAGGTGATGAGAGGTGTTTCCACTCCAAATAGTGCATTTTTTTATGGCTCCTGTTCAATGAGTTTCTCGTACTACTTTACACAATTGGAAAGACTGCAGTGTTTCCTGCCTCAAATGTTGGCAAATAATACTTTGAGATTTCAATAGATCCTTCTAATTTTTGCTTACAATGGTGGTTTTTCAACTGGGCTCTTGCTGGTTGAGCCATGTTCTCAGGGCTGTTTTTTTTAAGAAGTTAGCTGAAGTTCATTGTTTCTCTTGCAGGTTTTTGTAATCTACAGTGTACCCAGAAATGGTGCACGGTCTGTAGTTTCACAGAACAGATAATTTTACATAATCTGTAAAGAAGTCAAGTTTGTTGACAGTTCAAACTCTTATGGTTACTGCAGGTCAGTCTCACAGAACTCAAAATTCAATAAATCCCACTTTTTTTTTTCTTTTTTTTTAATTTCTATTTTATTTGGTTGAGTAATTAGAATGTAGTTTGTTACAGTAGAACTAAACTTCAGGCTATTAAAAGAACCTTGTTAAGGATATCTCGAGTATCCATGGGGAATGTTGTGAAGATGTGGGATCCCGGGGGCGTGGTGGAGCGATCAGCGTGGAATGAGAGGGTCGGGAGCCTCTCCAGCACCTGCAGCCCGGCCCGACGGGATTTGGCACCCGAGAGTGGCTTGGTTTGTGAACTCCAAGGAACTGTTTGCTGTGCTTTGCTGTATCGCAGAAACCCTTGTTGTCCTGTGCTGTCTGTTGTAAGCAAACCCGCCTTCTCCGGGGGGGAAAAGGGGAGCGACGGCCACAGCCGGAGTTACGATCGTGGGACAATCCAAACCCTGCTCCCGGCCCGAGCAGCTCCGCCGCTCTCTTTGGGATGCTCGTGTTCTCAACACCACGGAAACGATCAGGGGGAAAAAAAAAAAAAAAGAGATTTGTACGTGTGTGTTTTGCTCCAGAAATAATAATAATAATAATAAAGGTGTCAGTGCTGTGGGGAGGCTGGTGTTGGTTACATTGAACGGGACCGGGATTGGGAGGGGGGGGGGGGGGGGTGGAGGGGGGAGGTGGAGACGCGGGGCTGCGGGAGGAGCGTGCGCGTGCCTGTCCCGCGGGAACAGCGCCGGGAATTCCATGTGGGAATCCCGTCCCCCTGGCGCCGCCATCTTTCCCGCAGCGCCCCCGCCTGCCTCCCGGCGTGCCGCGCGCGCCGGCGCGCTGACGTCACCGCCGGGCGTATTAAAGGGCGGCGCAGGGCCCGGCCACTTCCTTTCAGCGGGAGCGTCGCGGCGGGAGCGCCATGGCGCCGGTGAGAGGAGAGGGCCGCGGGGGAGCGGTGGGGCAGGCGAGGGGGCCGGCGGCCGGCCCGAGGAAAAGCGGGGGGCTCCCCGAAAGGGCTTTGAGTTGGGGGGGCGATCAGGGGGAGGCGGCTGCAGTAAGCGTCGCTCGTCGGGAGGTGGCGCTCCCGCTGCTGTGTCCCCCCCCCCATGCCATGTGTGTCCCTTCCTTTTTCCCATTCCTCCCCGTGTGCCCTCCGACAGTGTGTCCCCCCTCGCCCTGAGTATCCCCTTCTCTCGCCGTGTGCCCCCAGTTCCTCATAGTGCATCCCCCTCGTGTGTGTCCCAGTGTGCCATGAGTGTCCTTTCCTCCATCGTGTGCCCCAATCCCTCCCTGCCATGTCCACCCCCTCACCCTATGTCCCTCCCCTGCCGTGTGTCCACACCACCCCTTTGCTCGGATTAAAGCTTGCTCTGGCACCGGTTTCTTTATATTGGTTGGTTTTTTTTTTTGTTTTTTGGTTGTTTTTTTGTTTGTTTGTTTGTTTGTTTTGTGGGTTTTTTTTTTTTTTTAATGTTTGTGTCTGTGTGTTTGTTGTAGCAAAAAGACAGAAAGTCTAAAAAGTCCACCTGGAAGTTTTGCCTTGACCTGACCCATCCTGTGGAAGACGGAATCTTTGATTCAGGGAATTTTGTAAGTCGTGGTTCTGCTCATACTTGTGACGGATAGTATAATTAAAGCCTTATTACGGTAGCTGAAAAGCTGCATTCTTAACTAATAAGATCAGCAGCTGTCATTTAAATTATCAGGGCTTTAAAAAAGTTATTTGGCTTTAGTTGTCTTTTATAGACAGCATAGTTTATACCTGTCCATGAATAGAACTGTTTAAAATTCTGTTTTAGCAAGGGAGTGATATTTTATAATCACGTTCAAAAATCTTTCTGCATTGTAAATACTTCTATCAGGACGTGAGCAAACGGTGGTTTTTAACGTTGCTGCATGACTAGGGTCCCTTCCCTAGTTCATACCTAGGGTGCCATTCCCTAGTGTTCTGTTTCTTTGATGTTGAAACAGGAACAGTTCCTAAAGGAGAAGGTTAAGGTCAATGGAAAAACTGGGAACTTGGGCAACACCGTTCACATTGAACGCCTGAAGAACAAGATCACGGTGACATCCGAGAAGCAGTTTTCCAAAAGGTTGGCACGGGTTTCCTCCTGTTGTGTTTGTGATGGAGAGTTTTGAACTGTTTTATGTTGAACATAAAATCGCAGAGCGTTAAGGTTGGAGAAGATCCTCAAGATCATCGAGTCAGATCATAAAGCTAACACTGCCAAGTCCATCACTAAATCATGTCCCTAAAATGCCCATTAATACTCATTTCCTGCCTGCAAGGGGGATTTCATTTAGTGCACTTCTGATACTTGGAGAAGTGTTGGCTCTAACGTTCATAGCACTTGTAAATATTAGCTAAATATGTAATTAAAACATTTATCGTAGATATTTTTTAAACTGCTTTTTAAAACTAAAGGCTTGATTGCAAATTAAGCTCAC
This sequence comes from Pyrocephalus nanus, assembly GCA_038380795.1. NCBI lineage: Eukaryota > Metazoa > Chordata > Aves > Passeriformes > Tyrannidae > Pyrocephalus > Pyrocephalus nanus. The sequence goes on along the minus strand of CM076270.1, from coordinate 4,335,652 downwards.
TGGAAGCATATTAATGCAAATACTCGGAATAGGTCCTTAGAAGTGTATCAGGGGAAGATGGACCTTTAACAGACAGACTGAATCCAGATCACGGATGGCTGTTTGATTATTTAATTAGTTGTATTAAAATGTGTGTGTGTGTGACGTGTTGTTGCAAAGACCCCCATAAGTCAAATAAAGCCTTAAACTGCTAATTTTGTTAGGACACAACAGATAAGTGCAGTGATCAGAGGTACAGAGCCTTCCTTCTTTCCCTCCATTTGTTTGCTGATACAGATGCACCAGAATCTGTTACATTGAACCAAGGTTTAGAACCAGTTCTCAAGACCAAGGTTTAAAACCACTCACCAGTGCTTTTCACTTACTGGCATTTTGCTGTTTAGTCAAAACCAGATAATAAATTCTTACATATCTGCAATGAGAACCTTTTATTACCTGCAAACACAGGATAATCTTCTGTTTCTGGGTGTGACCAGCGTGTCTTGGGTGGAGTGCAGGCAGCAGCAAGGGTGGTTCAGTGAGGCAGTTCTGACATGAAATTCCTGTTTTCAAGGTACCTCAAATACCTCACGAAGAAGTACCTCAAGAAGAACAACCTGCGGGACTGGCTCCGTGTGGTGGCGTCGGACAAGGAGACGTACGAGCTTCGCTACTTCCAGATCAGCCAGGATGAGGAAGGGTCAGAGTCCGAGGAATGATGGAACCCTGGCCTTATGGTCAACACAGAGTACGAAAGACTAGAACACCTATTTATAAGAACACTTAACTTATTGGTGAATAAAGATTTTGTACCCTGTTCGACAGAGCATGGTTGGTTTTCTAGTATTTTTCTTTCATTAAAAAGCAGCTCCGGGGAGTGGTTTGATTTGCAGTTTTCCTTCCATTGCCAGAAATCAGCTGGTCACTTGGCACCAGTGAGAGTCCCAGGAGGAGAATACTGAGCCCCTTTGCCCACCACACCTGTGGGGGACAGATCAATTTTTAATCATACTGGTACAAATAAATCCTGGAGCTTTTTATGACTGAAAGTACGAGCTCCTACCAATTTATGTGGAGCTAATGGCATAATACTTAATAAAAGCTTACTTTTAATTTAGTTAAAAAACAGGCTTACAAGTTGTAAATATTTTTTTCTTGTGTGATTTACCTAATTCATTAGTCAGTTGTAGTATTCTTGTGTATAACCATGAGTCAAACTCCGGTATGACAGAAGTTTGTTAGCTGGATTTAGATTAGATTGATTGATAAGTAGTGGAGACAACTCTCATCGCCAGCTTCCAGCTAAAACTTGAAAGAAGCAGGGAGATGTCCTTTATTAATATCTGACTGAATGCCATAAAATCCATCCAGATGGTTCTACTTCTATGATTTTACGGTTCTTGTATTTGACTTCTGGGATTATTTCCTTAGAACAAGCATTTCTTTATTAGAAGTGGGGGCTTTTTCATTGAAACACAAATTGCTCCAAATCCTGTAAAACAGTTCTTCTGTTTGTGCAATATCAAGAGAAATTTGATGAATTTTCACTATGAAAAAGTATTTGTGAGTCTGCAGCTGCAGTAACTATTGCATGTGGATGCATTTCAGTGCCTTGTGCCGTTGGGCTGGTAGTGTCCTCTGCATGTGATTTATTATTACTCTCAGGTCCCAGGGCATTGGTGAACTCTGGAATAAGTAGTGCCATATTTGTTTATCATCACAAAACAGGGATGCATGTAGTAGGCTCTGATATGATTTTTGTGCTTGAACAAATCTGCTAGTTCAGGCTGAAGCACACCTTCTAAATGGTTCGATTTCCTGATGATTTTTTTAAATAAATTATTATATCAGTATTGTTTCTGCTGGCAGACCTCTCAGACATGCTATTTAGAGACTTGCCAAAGCACAAAGCAACACATTAACAGTCAAATGCCACCCCCTCGTGCTACCTAAATCTACATGAGAAATACAGAAGGGGAGATGAACTTTGTCAACAGCCTTTGGGATCCCATTTTTCATTTTTCAATGTGCTTAAGCACATCTGATGGGTGGCCCAGGGAGAGGAGAGGAGGCAGGAGTGGAACAACAGCTACTTTTGTCATCTGCCTTGCTGGTTTGTTCCATTTTGCTGTCTCAGAGGTAGCAAAAGGAAAGGAGCAGCGTGTGGCTGCAAGACTGATGTGTTGGACTTCATATGCTTCACTGGAAATAAAACACCAGAAGACCTGTCTCAGTCTAGGGCACTGGGTAATGCTGCCTTGGAATTTCCCACTGGAGAAAAAAACCAGGCAGTTTTGAAGCAACAACTAAAGGTCCTTCCCTTTCTGGAAATCCCAAGATCACTGATGCTGTCACAAAGCATTTACAGTGTTGATAGTTCAGGCTGGGTTGAACCAGCCACGTTTTTCCCTGTAGACTTGCAAGTATTTGTAAAACTCGTGTTTCCTTTGCTGCACAAAGTTAAGCAAAGGGCCTGAACTTAAAGAGTTGTATTTCAAAACACATCCCCACCTGGCGTTTCAGAGTTGTGCTTTTATGTGACAATACATCCTTTACACCTCACTGACACAACAAACCTGTTGTGATTAAATAGAACAAGCACAAACAAAGTCAGAGCTAATGGGATCACGCTGCCTTGTTATCCTTCCTTTCAAAGCAGGCTGGCAGTGTGTGGTTGTACAGCCGAGCAGATACAGATTGTCATTAGTCAGGGGAGATGGAAACAAGGCCTGGGAATGCAAGCAAAGCAACTTATTTCCTAGCTGCGTTTGGAGGAAAACTGCCCAAGTGCTCATGCGAGTTGTATTACTCCCTGAACTTCCCTGCAGTGAGGATGGAGCCTTTGCAAAACCAGAATTCTGATTATCAACTGTGGATCTAGAGTAGTTAGCAAATTTAGGAGGGTTTTTATTTTAGATAGCAGCCAGGCATTTTTGTTTTGTCCCTGTGTTGCTGCCTAAGCTCTGTTGGCTGTACCAAGAATTTCCCAGCTCTGCTTTTTGGGGCATGGGGGCTGTTACAGCTCTTCTGCAGGAGGAGTTCTGTCAGATGAAGGTGCACATATGTGTTAGGCACAGAAGCCACGAAGAGGGATTTTAAATTTAAGTGGAGCTTTTACAGTCCAATTGTTAAAAGATTCATGGAGAAAACTCGCTGAAGTCCACAGATGAGAATTTGACCTCAGGAAACACTTCAGAAAAACGGTGATTCTTTCATAAATTCATGCATTTCACAGCTGAAAAGGCCAGGTGTGTGATGCAGGTGCAGTGAGGGAACAGAGCCTGTTATTGTTTAAATGTAAATTAATTCAAATTATCGTGATCAGAATTGAAGCAAGCTTTTTCAAAAGCCAGAGATCAGTGTTTCTTTGATCCCTGGTGGGGTATAACTCACTGAGATGGCAGCTCTGCCCCACTGGGAGCAGCCAGGTACCTTCCTCAGGGATTTGGAAGGCCAACTGTTTCTTTCCAACTAGAACCTGCTGTAAAATCACCATTTTTGTTCATCTTTGTTTTGAAAGTTAAAAGATCCCGAACAACTTGATAGCGGACGGGATTGACTGCTGGAATTTTCCATGTTTAGTGCTGGACAAGAGCCCAGAAAAGCCCTGCTTGATGGAGGGACAGGTTCTCTGGAGCTGCAGGGACACGTGCTCCTGCATCAGCCACAGGATGAAGCTGCTGGGAAAAATGATGTACCCACAGCACAAAGACTTCCAAGTTCAGCAGCCACAGAAACCTCTCAGGTGATGCTCAGGGTGCTCTAGGATTTCCAGAAGGGATAAGCACAAAATCCAGCAGGAGTGAGGGCTTTGAGACCACTGCTTTGCCTCCACCCAGCTGAGAGCCCTGTTCCATCAAGCCAGAAGTGTAATTTGGAGAGAGGAATAACCATTGCAAAGCATCACTTGCACTGGTAGCACCTGCCAGCTCAGGGCTCAGGAGGGCAATTGCACCATAACTCTTACTAGACTTCAGTATAGCCAAACTTTTTACATATATATGTATTCTATATTTTATAAACATATAAAAATTTGTTATAAAAATATATTTTACTCCCCCCTTAATTTTTCAATGTTTTTCCCCTTTCTTTCTCAAATGTTTTCACTGCTCTCTCCCAAATAAAATCGGTTTATGAGAGACATCCCACACGTGTAAAATTCCAACGTCTGTCAAACAAAAAGAAGAAACAGAGATTTTTTTAAGCACAATTGGCTGTTGCCAGAGCAGCAGTAGCAGCACCACACAGGCTATTTATGTGTGAGCACACAGAGATATTATTTTTCTGCACCACCAGTCTCTATCGCTTTTACTGCAGCAAAACTCCCATTGTCCTCCATTAAAAAAAAAAAAAAAAGAACAACAAGCCCCACAGCATTTCACCAGTTTTAAGCATCACTAGTAAAGCTACTTCTTGATGTACCTGTGTGCTTTCTGTCTGTTTGCTCTCCTGGCCTGTAGCCCCATCAGAAAACAGCTTCATTATATACCCAGAAATAGTAAGATCAGCAATAAAGAGGTAAATAATAGCAGGAAGTATCCGAAAAATGTGTCAGGGTACTCATGTATACAATAAACCCAGCATGTGGCAGGTTTTAAAGGAGGTGCAGACTCAACATTGTCACAAAACATCAGCACGAAGTAATTAGAAACAGAGAGGCCCGTGGAAAAATAAATACTCAATAATAGCCTGGATGTACCCAGCAGCAGGAAATGAGCTTCAGTGGTGGAGTGATCTGATTACACCAAATATAGACAAAAATAAGGAACAATTGTTATTTCTTTTTAAAGGCAAAAACAAAGCAAAAATTCCTCATTAGGCAGATCAGTAGGGATCAAGTTGCCTCCTCACTTTGTGTATATATATATGTGTGATATATACATATAATCTATATATGTGTGTATTTTATTCATCCATTATATATTTGGAAGGCTCTGGCGCTGTCCCAGCTGTCCTGGCAGGGTAACCCAGAGGGCCCACTCTGTGGGCATCTGCCCTGGGGGCAGCACAGGGCTGCAGGGCTCAGCAGGGATTCACATCAGCACCACACTTTTTCAGCCTCTAAATCCACCCAGCCCATCCAGCCACTCACCTTTAGACTGCTGCTCAGCTGTCCCATGGACACAGAATAGCTGAATTCCTGTGGCACGTGTATTTTTGGATGGGTGCTGGCCTAAAATCCCTTTCAGGCTTGCCTTGGCACTGTGGCTGCTGTTTGAGCCCTAACTCAAGCTCAAGCAATGCTGTTGAAAAGCACAAATCGTAGGTGGGAGGAGTGGCCTGGGATAACCAGGACATGCCCCAAACACCCCTCTGGCAGGATCCCATGAAGTCCTCATGGGGCAGGTTGAGGGATTGCTGCCAAGGAGGGTGTTTCCATGACCCCTCTGAACCTGGAAGCTGCCCTAAGCAGCTTTTTGCACCTCAATCCCTTTGCTCTGAGGGTTAATAAACTCACAAAGTGGCACCAGCTGGGATAGATTTTCCTTGCTGTCCATCCCTGCTGGATTTAAACGAGCAATTAAAAGAGAAATACTTTAGTAGGTTATTAACAAATCTTTTTCCTTTTTCCTTTTTTTTTTTTTTTTTTTTTTAAATTAAGAAGTTTAACTTGGAAAGGCAGTTCAAAACACCCCATCCCACCCCGTTCCAGCAAGCATTAAGCATGGAGTCTCATGTTTGTTATGATGTTCTTGCCACTAGTTCAGAGGTTTGGTAGGGATTTTAAATGGAAACATGGGACAGCAGGCATTTTTTTCAGGAGACCATTGCCCACACAGAGGCTCGATCACCACACTGGTGTTCCCTGCATGCTGACAGGATGCTCTGAGCTCAACCTCCAGCTGCCAAAGCCAACAACAGCATCAGCATCTTCTTAATCACTGGCACAGGGGGCAGGGAGAGGGCAGACGGCACTGAATTATAAACACAGCGAGGTGCACGAACAGCAGAATGGAAAGCAAGTAACTAAAATGCTTCAGTTTGCTCCAGAAGAGCAGAACGCTTCCGGGAGCAGCGCTGCCACTGGCTCAGGCTGGGGAGATCCCAGTTATCCCTTGCTCCTCATCCAGGACAGATAAGGGGGTGTTCAACCATCGCTGTTCCCAACCCGGTAACATTTTCCAGCAAAGCTGCATTCATCACTCTTCCTCCTTCCAGCTCATTTAGAAAATATTTACACTGTTGGTAGATAAGGGTCCTGAGATAGGGGTGGTGCTGCTGACACAGCGAGACGGGAGCTGTGAAGCCTCCGATCTCCCCAGCAGTTGTTTCATGACTCTTCCTCCTGCTCCAGCCTGGGATACTGAGACCCCCACGGGGATAAAGGCCCTCCCCATGGCACCAGCTGCAATGGGGCACAGTGCTGGGCTGGCAGAAATAACTGGCAGAGCCTGTGGGTGGGCAGCAAGGGTCAGCTGAACTAGGGTGAGTAGCCTGATGCCCAGAGCAGGAGGGTCCTGCCATCTCTCCCACCTGTGTAGCACCCACCAGGGACTTGCATTTTCCTCCCTGTACAGGCTTTTTGGTCAGATGAGTATTTGCTGGAAGCAGAGATCAAGTCCTGTTTTCTCTGGGTAGCCTCGAGAGTGCAGGATGTAGAGCATCCCAGGGAGCACTGACAGATGTGCTGCCACAGCTTCCGTGCTGCCGTGTGCGGGTGTTTCCATGAGACACTGTATTGGAGCTGAAAAATATGAATCCAAACCAAACACCAGCCTGGCTATTAAATGTAAATTGCCCCAGTGTTTGCCAGACCCCTGGCTGACAGGTTACAGCCCCAGTGCCAAAGGATCTTCACTAACAGCACTGCAGCAGCAAAGTGGTCAAGAAATGCAGAAGGGCACCAAAATTTGTTGTATTGGCCTGAAAATCATGAAGTTGAATAATGAATTATTTTTTGCTCTTCTGCAGTTTAAGGAGTGGTATTTCTCAGCTCTTCTTGACAGGAGACTTAGAAATTAATTGGCTTTTTAAATGAAAGTTTTGGGAAATGGTGTGATGCCAAAGGCTGAAGTGTTAAGTTAATACATGAAAAAAGCTGTAGTGAGTCTGACCAAAGGTTCTGGACCCCAGTGCCCTCCCATCAGTAGGGGTCAGCCACACCTACCAGACTGCAGCAGCTCATGATTAGGGACTTTCTCAGCCAGAGCTGGTGTGTCTGTGTTCAATAACCCTCTCTAGACTCTTTTCCCACTGTAAACTTGTTCAGTTATTTCTCCAAACACCAGTAATTGCCAGGCTTGCAGTTGTACAAAAGCAAAAAGTGTATCTGTGAACCCAGCAGAAGGTGGAGCCAAACAAAGCAGGAATGTTCTGAAGATGAGATGGGCGCTGCTCTCCCGGGGGAAAGAGGGATGCCCAGGAAGGTGGAAGTCTGCCTGAGCATTGCTGGCTCCAACTGCATTCCTCTGCTCCTCCTCCACAAGCAAAAGCACATCCATGTATTAAAGCAGAGTTTAAAGGTACAAAATGAGTGGGTTTCCCTGCCTCCTGCTGAAGTCTATTTGGCCCTTTGGAGGAGAAAATCATCAATTAATTTCTGCACAGGATCAATCCGAGCCCAAAGGCATGTGCAGAGCCCAGGGCTGGGTACAGGGATGAACATGACCAGGGAATAGCTGCACCAAAACCAAATATATTTCCAACACAATTATTAGATGAAATAACTATTACTTATAATAAAAAACCATACTATCTGTCATATACAGATAATGTATAAATAAAATATATTCATATGTATATTTTAAGTATATATTATACATATCGCATGTATATATGTATACAACATAATAAAATATTTATGTATTATAGATAGTATGTATAAATTATATCTCTCCCTATATATCTATAAATATGTATAATTCCCAAGGCAAGGTGCCTCCCAGAGGAAAGGGATGATGGCAGCAGGGTGCTGACAGTGCTGCACCACATCTGAGCTGTGATGAGCTCTGTGGCCCTTGGAGATTAGTGGGGAGAGGAAATCTGCTTTTTCTCGTGACTTCTGACCTTCAAACCCACCACAGAAAGCTCAGGAGGGCTCTTTTCCTCTTCCCACAAACACAACAAAGAGGCACAAAGCAACTAATGTTGTTGCAGGTGCAGAATTATCTGTTGGGAGAGCAAACTGCAGAGACTGTGATAGAAAACCGCAACTTTCCTGCTCACCTTTAGCAGGGAGTTTGTTTCCCACATCAGCCCAATAACTGAAGAATCAAAGCCCATGAAATCAGAAATCTGGGCTTGGGGACCTTGTCTGCAGCTCCTTACAAAGCAATGCCATTGGCAGGGGTGCCCTGGGAGGGCTCTTTGCCAGGGTGGGACTGCTGGACCTGGTGCAGAGAGAGCATTTTGCTGCTGTGCACAAAACCTCTGGGGAGAGCTCTGCTTGTGAGTCAGGAAGCCACTGCTGTCTCTTACCTAATTCCTCTGGGTCTTTTGTGTTGCACACAAAGAGTTATGATTATAAGAATATCTCCTTGTGCTGCCCTGAGCTTTGTTAGGCATCCCAGAAGCAGCTGGGATGCCTAATTCCCTTTAAAACAAATGGCATTCCTGTGCCAATCCCTTCAAGATGGTTTTACAAATAGACCTTTGAGATATGAGCTCAAAACTTCCAGGGTGGCTCCCTCCAGCACCTTTACTTTGCCCTGGGGAATGAGGGAAGATACAAATGAGAACAGTGCTGATCCCAGGCTAGGATCAGACTGATAGAGGGATGAGTGAACGTGGGATGCAATTAAAATCCCTCCCAGTTTGCCCATTGCTCTGCTTGCCAGATATCTCCCAAGACACCAAGGTTTTTAAAGCTCAGTGTTTGAAGATGTGCTGTTTTGCAGGGAAATGCTTTGCTGTAAGGCAGGGGCAGGGCTGGCTGCCCACACTGAGCACAGGAACCCCAGTCTGGGCTGCAAACTGAGCAAGCTGGTGATGAACTGGTCACAAACAACCTGTCGAACAAGAGTTTGCTGCTAAAATGCTGGAGTGAAAAACACCAGAGCAATGCACTCGGGAGAATTGCAATGGGCAGTCCATGCAAGACAGCAAGGTCTGTTCATTCCTTACTTACCCAATATCTGGCACAGCCCTGTGGTTTATTCTTTTAATTTGGAATTCACTGCACAACTGTTTATCTGAACTTGGAAGTAGAGGTTAAGCAACGCTGCACTCATTTTTCCCAAAATTTCCCCAGGGTGTGACAACGGATCAGATCCATTGCTCATGCCAGGGTGTGATAACAGGAGAGCTTGCTTCAAAAGTGGAAAACGCAGCAGCAAACTCCATCTCAGCTGCACAGGGAGGAAGATCAAGACAGAAGATCACATTTTGCCCCAAATAGCTGCAGCAGTGTCCTGCCCAGGACTCCTCACTTAAGGTAGGACATGACCCAGATGGCCCAGCTCCAGCCTGGATAGGCAGCAGCAGCCAGGGGCTGATGGTCCAGGCTGGGTTGCACAAAGCAAGATTATTTTAAGTTCTGTCACACTGTCTGCAAAGAATTGGAAATCTGAGTTTAGTAATTAAAAGTTCCAAGGTGAATCCAGGATTATGAAAAAGAGCTACTTGCTCAGCTGGTGCACAACACAACAGCAATGCACAATGCACTTTTTCAGCTGCATTCATCATGCATAACCAATTTTACATTTCCCTGGGTACTTTCCTCAACTAACTCCAAGAAACAACATGTTGGCATGTGCATGCACATCCACTTGTACTTTCAGATTCCTCCTTTGCTCCTGTTTCTAGGGCAGTGCATTGATGGCACCATCTAGGTGCAATACCTTGAAGCCCAAATATTGAAGCTAAAATGCTTCAAAACCCTACTGTTAATGAGATTACACTTTGACTCACCACAGATGCAAAATAACAACCAAACAGGAAAGTAAGAAGCAGAGCTGGGTTGCAAGTTTAGCATCCACATCATGGGATGTTGGTTCCCTGTGACAGCCCAGGCTGACACAGATAGAACCACAATTTCTTTATGCCAAGCCTCTAAAAACATGGAATCACATGGAAGTGATGAGATATTGCAAAGCCAGGTCCCAAGTGAAGCTGGGAACTCCTAGTCTAGATCTGAGCAAAATTCTCACTAACTGGTGGGATGCTGAAGTAGCTGCCTGAAAATATTACTTTCATGGGAAGGCAAATGTTAGCACAGCCCAGGAGCAAATGGTGGACCTCTAGGACCAAGAGCTGAGGGAACTGTTGACAGACTAGTTCTTGGTTAGTTAGCCAAAACAAAAACATTCCTTAGAAACCCATAAATTTTAGTGAAATGCCCAGAAGGTTTTCTCCCATATCTGTTTTCTTTGGCAGTTTATTTCACTGATTGGAGATGAATATTTTCCTAAAATTTTAAGCTCCCAACAGACATGGGACCTCAAGGTGGCTCCTGGGAGCGAAGAGGAGGAAAAGGAAGAACTATGACCCAGAGAGGCTGCTCCAAGTCCCATCTGCATCCTGGTCATCCCCATCTGGGACTCAAATACCCAGCCAGAATAATGCATGGGAATTTTGTTGTCCTGCCTGGCAGACTAATTAAATACCTTGAAAAAGCCCCACAGCCACAGCCAGGTCACACCAGCTCAGTTTGCCCTCTCACCAGCAGAGATCCCCTGCCATTCTGTGCTGGCTGCTGCCTAAAGGCAAGCACAGATGCCAAAAGATGCTTCCTCGTCTACTGAGAGGCAGTTTTTGTATCTCTGCCATCTGTTCACAGCCTGGGACCAGCACTGTGTCACACGACAGTGGCAACAATCACCCTGACTGGTGGCAGTGCCTCGAGGGCACCACGTTTGCCTTGCAGAGATACCCAAGGGTGGGGTCTGTTGTTCTCAGCCAGATCCCCCAAACGTGGTGCTGAGGCTTCCTCACACAGCTCCCATGGTTGTGTAAGAGGAGCCATGTCCAGAAAACACCATCACATCCAGCTCCAGAAGCCTGGAGCTTCCAACTCCCTACAGTCATGGAAGATGCACAAAGAAACCCCCTCGACTTCGCCCCGGGAAATAGTTAAACACCAGCTTTTGTTCACAGTAGGGATATTTAAAATATCATAATTCACTGAAAAAGGTGAAAGAAATTCTTCCCTGTGAGGGTGGTGAGGCCCTGGCACAGGCTGCCCAGAAAAGCTGTGGATGTCCCATCCCTGGAAGTGTTCAAGGCCAGGTTGGACAGGGCTTGGGGCAACCTGGTCAAGTGGAAGATGTCCCTGCCCAAGGAAGGGGGTTGGAACCAGATGGGCTTTCAGGTCCCTTTAATTCCAAACCATTCTTTGATTCCGTGATTCTACTGTTATGCCTCTCTCCTTTGATCCTGATCTGAGGTACCAGGACAAATGAAAGATGGTTGATCACCCAGCAGATGAAATTTCCTAATGATTCCCTTCAAGACCTTAGCCAGCACAATTTAGGTGGATGCACCAACATGTGCAAACAAAAATGCACAGTGAATTACAAAGCATTGCCCTGATGAGGGAATATTTGCTGTAATTCGTTTTGCAGGCACTTAGCAAAAGTAAAATAAGTAGAAATGGGGAGAGCACCCAGCAAAGTAATACGAAAATGGAGTCTCTGGCAGCCTCCAGGATGCACACTTTTAATGCAATTAGAGCACGGAGTGGATGAGGGACCCTGGGCCCAAATGCCATCAGCTCCTCTCCTGGTGCCTGCAGTGTCCTGGACAGGCCGTGCCCAGGGCTCAGCCAGCCCAGCTGACCACGGCCACACGCACTGCTGGTGAGAGCAGCTTTGCCATGACACCCCCAGGGAAGGAAGGATCCCCAGGAAAGGGCATCATCCTGGCTGACTGCAAACCAGGAGCCCACCAGAGACACCTCCAGCACGTCAGTCACCACCCAACACCCACAGTGGAGCACCCGAGCTGCAGTGAGCACTCAAATGGAGTGAAATGAGCTATTAAAACCCACAGGAAAAGAAAGACAAAACTTGCCACAGTCTGGACAAACTGCACTGTGCTGGAGGAAGGAGAACATCAGCCTTTTCGACCTCCATCCCCATCTCAGCTGTGCCAGTGGTTAAAGCTGCAGGTCTGAGCACAATCTGTTCCACAAGTGACTGGAAAATACTTTACAGCTGTGATGAAAATGGATTTTTCTTTTCTTCTAAACCTACTGTGAGATACGAACTGGGAATTCATTAGCTAGGAGCTGCTGCAAAGTAACATTGCTTTTAAAATATTCTGTGGTCTCCTGGCTCCAGAGGACCTTGGTTAACTGCAGACAGAGCAGAGGGGTCTTTCATTTTTTAAAATGCCCCAGGAAGGATCATTAGAAATTACTTACAGATTCTTTCAGAGGCTTTTTAATTTCAATTTGCAGACTCTAAGTGAAGAGAGGACAAAGGGGAATGGCTTTAAGCTAAGGAGCATAGATTTAGATCAGATACTAGGGAAAAATTCTTCCCTGTGAGGGTGGGGAGGCCCTGGCACAGGTTGCCCAGAGAAGCTGTGGCTGCCCCATCCCTGCCAGTGTTCAAGGCCAGGTTGGACAGGGCTTGGAGCTCTGCACAAAGCTGGGGCACGATCTGCCTCCATGGTCAGGTCCCAGCTATGTTTTGTTTTCAAACAACCCGAAATTCCCAGGATAAGCAGGCCCATGGCTTTGACTCAGGCCCCTCACAGTTGCTGTGTTAGAGAGCTGCCAGGGTTGTTATCCAGAGAGCCCAGTGGATGCGATGGGAATGCTTCCAACACCATCATCCAGTTGTAGTTAAACAGCTGTATGATGAAGTGGACCATGAGGGAGTAACTCAACACCACCAGAGCTGGAGCAGCCTTTGAAGTCAGCACTTATCAACTCTGTCTGTCAGCCGTACAACGAAACCTCTCTTCCCCCCACGAAAGAGCAGATGCCAACATAAACTGAATGTCCCCTGTGACTCCCTGCTAATCACTGAACAAACCAACTACAAAGGTGACCCCAAACCCTCGTGCAGGGTGGGGACGGGGGCGCACTTGGGAAGGTGTGGTTTTGGAGATGGGAGGTCTGTGCTTGGGAATGGCTGCGCTGTGTGCTCGGTGAATGAAGGCACAGAGTGATCATCCAGACAGACACAGAGGTTCCTGTCATGTTCCCCTGCCCGGCCTGCCCACCTCCCACCACAGTTCTAATGGGTTTTGGACATATTTCCAAATTTGGTCTGGCAGTGATGCTCCCAGAGCACTGCATTTGCTCAGATGTCAAGAAAATAGTGATTAACCAGGTATGGAAATGGGGAGAGGCAAGAGCACTTCCTGCCCAGCCCGACCCAAGGGCACCAGGGGACATGACAGGAACAGCAGAGACAAAAAACCCATGGGGACCTGGGGAGGGAGAGGAGACAGGGCAGGACAGGGGACCCAGAGGATCAGGCAAATCACAAACTGCCAGCTCGGCTGTTCACAGAACAATTTATTTTCAGGAGCTTTGAAGAAAATCTCAGAGGAGTAACACAATGATTTCATGAGTACCTAAAAGAGGAGCTGAAATCCACTTTCTCCTGGCTGCAGATACATTGATTTTCCTCAAAGTTTAGAAGCCAAACAGCTCCAATGTCCAACACCTCTTGACAAGCAAGAAGCCGTGGGCTGAGAATTAGGAGGAAGAAATGTGTGAGGTCTTTTTCAGAGCCAGAAATATCTTCACAGCTGTAAAGACAAGATCTTCTGGAACAAAAGAGTCACTCCCACCTCTGCTGTCACTCACCTGACCTTTTCGTTCGGCAAAGCTGTTGTCTGGAGAGCTGATAAAACTCACACTACAAGAAATGCCTGGAGAAAAATCCTTGCTCTCGGGTTTTTGGTAGAAAAAAATATGCTTCCCCCAAAAAAAAGTTTGAAACCAACCAATTAAAAAGAAGTTTCAAAATAATTCAAAAGCAATTTGCATTTTGGTTTTTCGGTTTTTCCTGTTATTTCCAAAAGGAAAATACCAAACTAAGATACTAACTCCTATCAGTATGGGTATTTACTTCTGCTGGCAGGGTACCTTCTTTTGAAAGCAGTGCATATATCCCCACCTGGAGAGCTTGCAGTGAGGAAAGTGAGAGCCTGAAAGAAAAACTGACAGCAGACAACAATAAAAACAACAATATCTTTTTCTTTGGAACTGACATTTTCTTGTGAAAATGTGAAATGAATAATGTCTTGTTCAGTTGGAAAGCAACTCAAGAAAGTCAGTCCCTTCCAAAAAGTCATCCCACCTGCCCCGGAGCAGAGCAGGGGGAGGTGAGCTGAGCGCTGGTATTCTCAGCTACCCAGCCCAGCTCTGCTGCCTCCCCCTCCCTTCTCTTTTTTTCCTTCCTATTTTTCTTCCTGTTTCTTCCATCTGCCTGGGGCTCATGTCCCAGGAGAACTAATATTTTGCACCAGGATGCTGATAGCTATTAAAGTCCCACCAGGCTCTTCCCTGCCAGCATCAGTAACAGATGATCCAGCGGCAGGATCATCCTCGCCCACCCTGCGGTGCTCTGGGATGTCCCTGAGCTCTCTGAAGCTCCAGCACTAACACACTGCTCTTCACCCAGTTATCATACAATGGTTTGGGTTGGAAGGGATGTTAAAGATCAGTTCCAACCCCTCTGCCATGGGCAGGGAAAGCTCTTCCACTAGACCAGGTTGCTCAGAGCGTCTGAGTCTCAGAGTCCAAGCTGGCCTTGAAAAAGACCTTTCCTGCAAGGCCATTCTCCAAGTTGTTTCCTCAGCAACTTCTGCCACTGCTGTTTGGTTCATTTTTCCCAGTGGTTTCACTGAAATGCAAAATGCTTCATTTCCCACCCTGCCTCTGCACCCACTGCCAGGCACCAGGGACCACCACCAGTGCTGAGCTTGGCTTCCCCTCCAGGCACCCTCCCTCTGGGTATTGTGCTGCTCCACTAATGAAAAACTGCAACATTTTAAATTAAAACCATCTCCCCTCATATGTATTCATCACTACAAACCACAGCAGATGCTGCATCTCTCAACACATTCAGTGAAGACAAAGTCTCAGCAGCAGCTTTGACTTTCCAGATGCCAGCACAGAGGTGCCTCCTCCTGCTCGCTGGCCCCGGCCAAGAAAGATGATTGATTTTACAATATCACAGCCAGATCTGCAGTCACAGATGACAGCTCTGGAGAAGACTTCACTGCTGACTCCTTGTGAGCTTTGAAAGATCCGTAGTAATTATTTTTCCTTGTGAAAACAGATGAATTAATCCTTCTGCTGGGGTTGCGGTTGATTTTTCTAAAATGGGTGTTTTTTCAAATGGTTTCAGAAAGCAAATAAAGCTGTCTAGCACCATTTTTCAAAGTCATTCCCAGTCATGTATTTTAAACACTCCATCAGATTTTCAGAAGAAAACAGATCGGATTTCTGAAGTGCTCAGTGGGTGCTGCTGGCTGCCAGAAAAATGGGGATGTTGTCTTGTGCCTCCAAAGAGAGCAGCAGATTTTGCACAGATCTAACACATTGGAAGTAGATGCCCAGATACTCAGCTCTCCCTGAGTTTTAGCTGCCTTTTTTTTTTCTTTTTCCTGAAATGATTCATTTATAGCTTCAAATATGAAATATAGATAATCCAGGAAAGAGAACAGGAGAATCCAGCAATGGATGAAGGGTCCTGATGTGGTTCCTGTGCACAGCCACGCTCCTGATGCCAACCAAACAAACCACTCTGCTCTAAGCCTCAGGAAAACATGTGGAAACACTAAATTTTGCAATACTGAGACCTCATGACACAACTAAGAAGGTTTGGGAAAGGGGTTTGATGAGCAGCTAAGGAAAAGCCTTACTTTTTCAGATGGAAATGCCTCCTGTGAAAAAGGCACTGGAGAACAAGCTCTCAGAAAATTCACTCCAATTTCATACAATTTAGCGTAAATTAGTTTCATCAGTGACAATTAAGCGGAAATACAACCTGAAAGACCTGTAACCTTCGAATGTCAGACTTGGACATCAGCAATGCAGATGGCTCCTCTCCGCAACTGCTCTGCAGATACCATAAAGTGGTTTGGGATGGAAGGGACCTTAAGGAACATCTACTTCCAACTCCCTGCCATGGGCAGGAACACCTTCTACTAGACAGTTGCTGAATCAAATGATTTTTACCTCCTTTCTGTGGCTATACATAAATAACCCTCCACTTAGAAAGCAATTTATTTATGAAGCTTCTCTGGTTGACTCTAAAGGCATTAACAACTGGCAGGAAAAATCATAGCTGTGTTAAAACCAGTGGAGGTTTTCCCAGCAGCCCCACACAGCAGCTTCTGTCCCACTGAGCAGAGATAAACTGGGACAGATGACCAGGGTCCTGACTGAGGCTTTATTTATGGATTTAATAACTTTATTGCCTAAAATAAGAGAGCATAACTTTTTAGGCTAAAAAAAAAAAAAAAAAAAAAAAAAAAAAAAAAAAAAGCAGGTTGAGAGAAGATACAGCTGCTGTTTATAAGTAAATAAGAATAAGAGAAGAAAAGAAAATAATTAAGCTAACAACCCAAGAGCCAGTGGGAATGAGCTGGCCATAAATTATTCAGGATGGCAATGAGATGTTTCACCTCATTAAAGTAAATCTTCATAAAACCAGCAATTCTTGCCTCCAGTTAGTCTAAAATATCATGGGTGGGGGAAGGGAGAGGGAACTTACCAAAATTTCATTCTGAAAGGGAAGGGCAGCAGCAGAAGGGTAAAAGCCTGTTTACACAGAGCAGCAAATACAGAACCACAATCCAACACAAATACCCATATTACAGATTAACCAACAGTCTTGGGGGAGAAATGGCCAACATCCCTGGCTCCTCTTAGTTTATGATTTCTTTATTACTGCCAGTAAGCCCTGCTGGGCATTTTCAAATTACAGGAAGGTCAAAGTAAAAATGTATTATTTTAATAAACTATTAGTTTACTAAACTGCCTTATGAAAAGAAATGTCTGTGAAACTCAAATGGGACAGCACTGTGCCCCTTGTCTAAACCCAGGATTGGGGCACAGGAAAGACTGAGCTGGCTAACTGCAGTCTAATTTAAATGCCAAAAATAGAAGTCAATGCTTGGGCAATGAAGCATTCACTAGGATTATCTCATTCTCACAGTTTTGAAAGCAGGCAGTGCTGGTGACCTGTGATCTTCTGACCTGAAAAGATTCCTTGAAAGCAAAAAATAAGCATAACTGTCTGGTGGAGAGTGGTTTTGAGCAACATCCCTTCTGCTATAATGCTGTGGGCATGACTTTGTCCCTAAAGCAGGGGGCTTGAAGGTATCCCCTCACTCCCAGGGATCTGAATCCTACCAGAGGCATGGACAGACACATCTCCCCCTGCTCTCCAGCAAATACATCATCTGAGGGACAATCTGCAATACATTCTCAAGCTGATTGCTTGCAATTCCTTGAACTTGCAATTTGTCTTTAATTGCAGCACTCATCAAAGCAGTTTTTAGTTGTTAATTCTCACAAGGCTGTAACACCCAGCAAAAACAAAGCAGGCAGAGTTGAACTGATCAGCACAGAGTATGTCATAGCTCAGCAGAAGGAGCCCTGTCCTGACCCAGATCAGTTGCATTGATGTTTTATAACAAAAAAATGCAAAATCACTCCAGGCTAGGCCTGGAAGTCTGTGCTCTGGTAAAGTGCTGAGTGCCAGGCTTCACTGTGCCACCAGCTCGAGGGCACCCAGGATTGCTGTCTGCAGCTCCCACCCATCACTCTGCATCACAGGGGTCACTGCAACAAGCAAAGGTGCGACCTGGGATGGGAAAATCCAGCTCAAAAAGTTTGGAGCTCACTGTGCCTCTTTCTGAGGTGGTTTGCTCCTAACAAGACCTACCAACCAGCTCCTGGTTTGGTCCTAATGAGTAATGGTGACCCTTTGGGTGTCCCTAAAGAGTCCCTGGGCACTCCCCTCCTTACCACCACCAGGAACTCCCCTCTAAAACCAGATGCTGCCAGATAAGCTTCTCCACACAGAAAACACGGCATGACCAGATTTCTCTACAGCCATCCCAAATCTTTTCCTCTTTAGCCACCCCAAGCCCAGAGGGTCAGGGCTTCAGGGCACTTGCCATTCCCACGTCACACACAGGTGAAGCACCAATGCTTGACCGTGGAACTTCCACTGATGACACATCCCTGCTCACACACCTGGATCATCCTTTCGTGAGTGTCCATGGATCAGCACGAGCTTGGCAGAGCCACCTTCCCCTACCTCGAGGGAGGAGCTGGCCCCTGGAAATGCCAGGCTTGCTTAGCTCGACACATCCCTTATCAACAAGGACACTCCTCACAGTGCTTTCTGTCCCTCTTGCCTAAACAAGAAACATTTTGGTGCAAGCCAGGCAATGTTCCCCGGGAGAGGCAATTCCAGCCCGGAGATAACATGGATACAGTTGTCTCTGTTCCCTGGGAAATCTGCTGATGGGAGAGAGGGTCTCGCATGGGGGAGCTGCTGTTTGGGGCCATCCAAAGTGATGTTGCTGATGATGTGACATGAGGCAGTGTGGGGCAGGCTTGCTTTCCCAGCGAGCTGGAGCAGCGAGGCTGGAGGGAGTCAGTGTTTTGTATCTCTCCATGCAGGATTTATCTAAGGAAAAGGCACCAAGGACGGGCTGCAGACACTCGGCAGGATGAGAACAGCCAAGCACAGTGATATCATAACACACTCCCTGAGTCATTAGCTATGAATCCTATCTTTGCTCAGGGTAAGAGACAAGGGGATGTAAATAGAAATGCCAGGAGGAAAAGTTTCGATTTTACTGATGAGGCTATTGCTGATTAACTATTTTGCAGCTTGGTCTGACTGAGGGCTGGATCTGAACACAAAAATTCTTAAATAGCTTCCATGTCAAGCGTGGGCAGCCAGGGAACCATAAACTGCACAGCAGAGACCTCATCTCTCTCGAGTCCTTAGTGTCCTGATGCTGCCCAGCATCTCTGAGGTCTGGGATTGAATGGTTTTGAACACCAGAGGAGGTAGAGGCACACATTACATGCTGACAGGAGCTAATTAGTGCCACAAATACACCCTCCTTCTGAAGATATCCAAAATCATCAGTGATTTTTCACAGCTAAATGGTTTTGACAGGCTTTTCAAAATGATGGAAATCTGTTTAACTAAGTAGTAAATACGTTTGTGCAAATCAAAGGGCTGAGGAGTAAGGATGCAGCTCAAGATGAGCTCCTCTGCAACCCCAAATCCTGAAAGTTCCGGAACCCACCAAGTAACAATAAGGGAGTAAATAATAAAAGTAATAATCCATAGAGCAAAATGCTGCATTTCCCCCCTGTAATAACCCTGGAGCCCAGCTTGCTGTGCCACGGTGGCTGAGCCTGATTTCTGCTAACACACACCCCCCCTCCCTCCTTAGGTATCACACACCGTGACGTCCTCTCCAAGTCGTTTTCCCTGAGCATTGCTTAGCAACTCATTTCTGGTTATCTAACTCTAAGCAGTTCATCCTAATGACCGTGCTGAGCTTTTCTTTTTCCTATTTTTTTTTTTCCCAGCTCTTCCCATGCTGCTTCTTCTAGTGAGGAACTGCAAGTGGCAGCAATTCGAAAGCTCTGGGCAGACACCCTTGGTCTCTGCAAGTCAGCCTGTTCTCTGCTCTCCTTGCTGTGCCTGGGGACCTGCAGGATGCTCTTGGCAGCCAGCACAGCTCCCCTGGACTAAAACACCCCAAATCCATAGTCCTTTAATGTTCTTCCTCTGCATCCCTCCATCTTGATCTATCTGATCTGTTTTATCATTTTAAAAAAATCGTTTGAGCACTAAATGCCAAAACATCTCACTCCCTTGCTGGTGAAATCATGGGTAACAAACTGAGATTCCTGTGTCTGACATCCCCACGCAGCCCAAGGTGCTGTAAGTCACCCTGGGGTGCAGGCAGCAGATCTTCCACCTCTGAGGAAGGTCTTCTTCATAGATTGCCACATGGGCTTCTACATTTTTCCACGCTAGAGCAGGCATTAATTAACTTGCACATGCAAATCCCGCTGGAGAATTGTGTGAGGAGAGACCGTCATCGAAACCAGAAAGAAAAGTAGGAGATGTCTCTAATAACATGCATTTATGCCATGAAAGTGTGCTTCTGGTCGGATCATTAACTGCAAAGCACCACTCAGACTGCAATCTAATATTCGGAGGATTCAGACGTCTCGTGACTTCTTGTGCCAGAGGAATATTTCAGCTCCTGCATCAATCTCTTTCACCTTCGTCGTCACCACCACAGTGACAAGTCCCTTTTCACGGCTCGTAGCATCTTGCCAGTTTCCTCAGGCAGAAAATTTCCCTTTCTGAGTCACTGTAGAATTTCTCAGGCTGCAGAGCAGTCAAAGCCTCTCCCTGCTCTCCAGCTCTCTGTACCATTTGACAAAATCTTTACCTCAGCTTGAGGACAGAACTGCAGCCCCATAAACAGCCTAAACACCAGGGGATGTCTGCTAAACCTTGTGCTTTTCAAGCTACAGGTGAATTTATCTTTATGCTGCCAGTCAAAAGCATGGTACCTGCACGGGCAAAGGCAGGTCATGAGTGTTGTGGCCTCAGCTTCTGTGCCCATATGGTGAGGGACACCCTGCTTAGGTGGTCTGAAGGTGTGGTGGACAATTCTGGCTCCAGACAGACCAAATGTTGCATTTCAGGATGGATCCAGGGTCCTCCAAAACATGAAGACACCCTGAAACAGATCACCTCCATCCTGGAGATCAGAGTTTACACACAAACCTACTGCTAAAATTCCATATCCCTGGGACTAACAGATAAAATCAATCAAACCCTACTTATTTTAGAATGACCCTGACTGAAACCCACAGGGATGGGGTAGATGAAGCCTGACTTTCCCTGGGCAAAAAATTCTGGCATCAAGCAAGGGCTATGCCAGCACTTCCATCCTGTCCAGGCTGGGCAGCCTCAGCAACACGAGGAAACCTGTCCTGGGCTGTGCAATAATTGTTTCTTTAGTGCAAAACCAGTGGCACATGGATGATAAAATAGCGCTGGGAGCTTCCACACAGCCCAGCATCAGATGACTTGAGTGATGAAAGCTGGAGATTTCCTTCCTGGGCGTGATCTGGCTCCACTGTGTCATTAAAATCAGCACATAACACGAAAGGAAGGGTGAGGGGACTTGGCAGCCCAGCAGGGACCCTCAGCAGGACAGCCATACTCCAACACCAGCAGCTGCTGGTGCTTCCCTGCCCAGCCTTGACCTGCACATTTTTTAGTGAGGAGTGATTCCTAGGCAGGATCTGCTATCCACCAGCTCCACAATTTGGGCCAAATGACTTGGTTTTCTCGTTTCTCCTTGTGTAGAAAACATTTCCACAGAAATGTTTTGAAGATGAAGGTAAAACCCTTGGGGAATATAAGGTGGGGAAGTGGTACCACTTCCCACAGATACTTAAGTATAGCTGACATCTGGAGAGAGCCGAACAGAGAAAAATAACTAAGTTTTCAATCCTTTAAACGTCATCCCTCTTTGTTCGTTTTATTTTCTATTTTATTTTTATGTGCGGAATCTGAAGGAAGTGGGGAGCAGCAGGACATGAAACCCTGTCTGCTGTCACCTGACTGTGCAGGTACCTTGCAGCAGTGACCACATTGTCCCAGCTGGCAGCAAGTCACAGCCTGTCCCGGGCTACAAACACCAACCCTCAGAGAAGGAGGCCAAAACATGGCTCAAAAGCTGCAGCCATTTGGTGAGTAGCTGCAGTCTGTGGTTACTTCAGCTAATAAAATTGCAATCCTCTCAATGACTGGTCCAAAAATAGGTTATGATTTTGGAGAGAGAGAGACACACACAGAAAGTCTTCGTGGTGCTCCTGGGGTCATTCCCTGCCCTGCAGCTTTGCTCTGCTTTCCAAAATAAGGAGCTTTGCCGTCAATGCATGGCTGCAAATGCTCCCGGCTCCGAGGTAATTAGGGCAGGACATGAATATGCATGGTGGCCGTCGGTCCCCGCCGTCGGGGGCATCTTGGGACAACACGTCTTTTAGTATAAAAATATGACTGCAATCTCCCCGATCTGCAGCTTAATGTAATATCGTCTCTCTCAGGCAGAGCACTGGCAGCAGATGCGCCGCAGCTAAATGGATTTTACAGCCTGAACCAGCCACCCAAACAGCCCAAGGGAAAAGCAAAGTTCCCTCCGGCACCAGGGGACCGCAGGGGAGGTGGCAGAGCCCATCCAGGGAGGCTGGAGGGGCACGGGGAGCACCAGCGATCCCACTCTCTCCATCCCGCGCCTTTGGATGAGGCTTCCCTGCCCCTTTCCAGGCAGGAGCTGCCCCTCCTGTTCAGCCCGGGCTCATCAAACTATAATGGAAATGCCTTGCCCTGATGAATCTGTTTTAAATCTCTGCGAATTGGATAGATTCCAGCAGGGTGAAGAGTACATACCAAGCCCTGAGCACAGAGGGTGTTTCAGCATCACAGCGTTTCCCACGAGTGGTGAACCCAAACGCAGCCCCTGCCCCCTGGGTGCCCCTTGAACCAGGCAGTGCAAGACCTGGACCTGCGTTTCACCCTTCTCATTGCCCCAGGCTTGAAATGGCTCATCTAATTTAAGGTCAGAAGAGGCTTTGAGACAAGCAAAGAGTATCTTAAAGACACCCTGAAAACATTAACAACATCATCCAAAAATGTTAAATTCATTAGCTGGTTAAATCATACAACGGAGTAATAATTTATTTTAAATATAAACTGTAGCACAGTGCCTCGATTGCCGAGTCCACATCTTTTTCAGTCTTTAAAAAAAACCCTTCCTACAGCAGATATTGTCATCAGCACAGAGTTTAAGATTACTGGTGCAGCTGTTAAGACACTCCCAAGTGGACAGCTCCTTCCTGAGAGTGTTCAAGGCCAGGTTGGATGGGGCTCTGAGCAACCTGATGTAGTGGAAGGTGTCCCTGTCCATGGCAGGGAGGTGGGCATAAGAGGATCTTTAAGGTCCCTTTATACCCAAACCATTCTTTGATTCTACATTATGTCCCCTCTCAACGCTATCCAGCTTTTTCGTTTTAATTTGGGCCCATTTGCACACAAATCGGGTGTGTTTCACTCCTGATCTTCAGAGCAGGCTTTGCTCAGTCACACCACTGAAAAACAAACCTGGAATCTGCCAACACTTCAAGAAACACTGACTGAGAAAAGAGGAATGGAGAGGAAAAAAATTAAGTAAAAGCAGGAGCAGCAGTGGATGTTCCCTGACAGTGGCTACAGAATAATAGCATGTAAAACTACATTTCGAGCCAGTGTAAGGCACCAAGTAGAGAAATTACACTTCAGACTGTAAGCAGGAAGCTCTTCCATCTCCTTTTCTCCATTTTCTCTAATAAAATTGTTTTCTATGAGCGCTGCAGAGATTACAAGCAGAGCCATGTTTCAGTGCAAGTCCCTCCCCCACCCAAACACTCAGAGGCTACTTGCTGGCTAGTTTTTCGAGTCCCTTTGTGAGTCTAATTAAAGCTTTCCATTTTTTTCAATGTGAGTAGCAGAGCTGCTAATTAACTGCTGAAAATTATACTGAGGATCCAGTGTCTGCTGTGCAGCTACCTCAGTGCTCATCAGCTTCCCAGGGTGATTGCAGGAGGGGTGGAGCAACAGCAGAGATACAGAAGGAATGAGGGGGGGAAAAAAATCCAGTAACTTTTGAAAAGACTGGTGGCTTGGGAATGTCTCTAACTTGAATTTCACAGGAATAAACAAATAAATAAATAATAATAATAATGTTGGATATTCAAACTAGAGTGCAACCCAAATCCACAAAACATTATCTTCTCTTTGCATCCTCTCCAAATGCAGGGGGGACTACTTCCACTTTTGTGATTCCACTACAATCCTTTTTCATAAAAATTAATAAAGAAATAGATGCTAAAAGCATTTTAGGTCCCCTGCCTCTGATGTGTTGAAGGCCCTGACATGAAGAGGGGAACACTTGTTTAGATGAAACTTGATATGCCACAAAAGCCATCCTGTCTACAAGTCATCCTGAAACCTTGGGACCAGGAGTCTTGATTTCTGGTGCAAGGGACTATTCAGTAACAGGATCCCTGTGGGAGTACAGGAAACACACCCTAAATCCCTGTGGAGCACAGAAAAACAGGAAATGGCAACTAGCCCTTCAAAATGTGCCTCATTTATATAATTTGTGTTACTTTTCTTATTTATCACCTTAAATGGGCCTGGTCACCAGGAGAGGAGGGGGGTCAGGAGGAAGCTAATAGCAGATGAGGTGCTGTTGCTTGAGGAGCATTTCAGAAAAAGCCGTGGCCAGGTTAGTGAACATTTTTAATTAAGATATAACCTTAAAAGGCTTTCTTGATGAAATGCCAAAAGTTGGAGCACTAGAGAATGAAGCAAGTGAGTCGGGTGAGATGTCTCACCAGTGGAAATGGCTTAATGAACTGCCCTTAATGCACCTACAGAGCTACTGAGATATCTTGCAGCTATCAGCAGAAAAGATGATTGCACTAAAACCCTGGGTTTTATTTTCTCCTGACTCTGATGACCTCCTGAAAATCCCCAGGCAGCCTCCCCTGCAGCCTGAAGGACCAGGGCTATCAACAAATGTCTTTGCTCCTTGGAGAGGAGCCGCTGCTGTGCAGGCTGACCCTCGCTGCCAGGCTGAAGCCTTGCCTTCAGGAAATAAGTCTCCTGATGCTCCTGCTGGGTGCCTTTCACAGGAGCTTTTAATAAAAAAAAAAAAAAAAAAAAAAACATTAGAAAATCTGACCGTGGTTAATTAAATATTTGTCTGAGCAGGAACATGAGCAAACCACTGCATCCCTCCATAACTCCAGAGAAATCCACAAGTCAGTGCGGTAACACTTCCTATGGGTCCTCCTCTGGGAACCTGGGGCTTCAGGATGGTCTTCCAAGGCCAAAGAAAGCTTTTTTTCCTACTCATGACTTAGCTGGAGGGTTTAAACACACTATTCAGTTGGCTTCGGTGGTTATTGCCGAGCTGTTACATGTTGTTTGTGCTTTGCCCACTAAGTGGAGCTGGGGACTCTCCCATCCTTCCCCTCCCGGGATGGTGCCAGTGTGCCTCTTTCCCTCCCTGGACAGAGTGACAGGGTCATGTGCTGGCAGCGTGGCTGCAGCTCACACGGACAGACCCACCCTGGCCCAGGGGGGATGGCACATCACTCACTCCCCACCATGAAAGTTTGAGGTCTTTCCCCCTTTTTCTACTTGTTTTTGAACCCAACTGACGCAGCCTTGTGCAACCAGGACAGGACCATTAACACTTCTGGAGGGTGAGGAGTGCCAGAGCTTCCTCCTTTAACACTCTGCTGCATCAGCTTGTTTCACAAATTCTGCTAATTAATCTCTCCAATATCTGCAGGTACTGACGGAAATATCTGTTAGCACAGAGGATTTTCAGAAACCTCCTCATAATGTGGTCCCCCTGTTGTGTTTTATTAAGTCTGTTTTACAAAAACCACCTAAAAATACCTATGGATGACATGGCAAGTCAGCAACAAAAATATCCCTGTGATCTGCCACGAAGATCAATTCAACCATTAAAATAAACTATTTGCTTCACTAGAGACCATCCAACACCTGCACAAGTTTATGCATTCCCAGCAAAAATTCCCTGGGAATTTGGGAATGCAGCTGAAGACAGATGAATTCCTCCATACACCACCTGTATCCAAAGATCCTGTAGCCAAAGATCACGACAGAAATAAGCTCAGAGGAGAACAGAGCATGTCTCTAGAGAAAATAGAGGACGTGGAAGTAAACCAGGATAAAATTACAGCTTCACAAAACTCATTGCATTACCCTGTAACGGAAAGATAATTAGGAAATTGGTTTTGTACTAATGATTCATATCTAGCTGGGCAGGAGCTATGTCAGGAAGATGACTTTAATTTAACATAATACTGCAGTATGAAACATGGCTTGCAATATTTTTATGCCCAAGGATCAGATATGCCCAGTGTGATGCCTTTCCCCCCAAATCACCATCCCAGACAAGGACATCTGGAGATCAACCTGCACAACTCAAACAGCAGCTGAATGTCCTTAACTTTGTTTGCAGTGAGGCAGGTTCCACCTGAAATTGTTGGGCTAGTGGGATTATTTTCGGTGAACCTGATTATGAATTTTGAGATTCAATTTACTGCAACATGATCTTCTCATTGGTGAGGCTGGATAAAATCCATAGGATCACTGAAACCTGGTACTGAGACTGATCCACAAGGCGCTCCTCCCTGGAGCAGCCTCTGAAAAATATCCCTGATGTTGGAATTTCCTCATGAATGTCCCTTTTCTGGAAGTCAAAGTTTTAGGATAAGCTAAGGCTTCCTATTCAGCTGTACCAAACCCTTCCCTGTGCTAAAGGAAATAATTCCCTTCAAATTATGTCAGCACACTGACAGCCTCGACTGGAGTAATACTAATTTGCAAATCAAGTGTCTTTATGCAGCAGACATATCTTACTTGCCTCTACAAAGGTTTTCTTTGCAGACAAAATATTTGCTTGACAAAAATTTACAATTTCTCATGGAAACGTTATCCATGGAAACCACACTACTGATATGTGATGAGACAGGAATATGCCACTCACCACTGCATAATGGATGTGGCTGAGCTGTAGATGGAGTAGATTGACGTGTAGTTCTTCAGTTTATGAAACAAAGCCTACTTGTTTTTCAGTGACCACCGTATAGTTAAGTGGCAAACAATTAGTTCTCTTTAGTGTGTAATGAATTATATATTATATATATTATTATATAAATAATATATAAAATATTAAAATATATAAATTATATATAATATATATTATTACATAAAAGTATTTATTTAATTGTAGATTTCATCTTTCCCCCTTTCCTTTGCTTCCCAGACTTTAGAGTGACTCAATATCTCTTCCGAACTTATAATGACAGCTTCTTTCTCAATAGTGGCCTCGAGGCACAAAGATTGCCTTGGAGGAAAGCAAGTTCATCATACACCAGGTCCATCCTAAAACAAAGTAGAATATACTGAATATTATGTACTTACATAAACTAAAATGAGAAATATCCTGTTAGTCAGTTCCTTTTAATCTAAGAAAAGGGAAAAGGATTTCATGGCACGGAAAATTTGCTAATATATTGAACCATATTGCCATTATTGCTTTATTGCCAGTTATCACAGGGCTCTTATCAGCACATCCACTTGGTAAATGAATAAACCCTTTCACAGCACATGGCTCTGGATAACTGTGGGATGGGACGACTGAGGAGAGCGCCAGGCAAGGCAGAGGATGCCTGTCCTGCCCCTCAGGGACACACCAACAGGCACTCATCCATCTGGGCAGCACTGCTGTCCCTGGAGGCTTTATGCAAAGCAGAGGGATTTGGTGATTTAAAGGCAAACAAATCCCAAACCCTTCACCTGTCCGCTCCAGCCAAAGCCGTGGCAGGAGCTGGTGTCCCACCAAAGGCTGCTGGGGGTGACACAGAGGGGACCTGCACTGCTGGCTCTGCTCCCAGGGCACTGATGGGGCTCCTTGGCCTCTGCAGAGATGCACAGGTGAGTTACTGGGTGGGATTTGCCTTTGAGGGATTATTTCAGTGAGTGTCTCCCTCCTGAGTGAACTTCACACATTACTGAGTTAAAGCACTTAATAAACACTGATGAGAGTGTCACAGTATATTAAATGCACTACTGGTGTGGGTGGGCTGTGTTTTGGTGACTACATGGGAGAAAGAAACATCTACC
The DNA here is from genome assembly GCA_038380795.1 of Pyrocephalus nanus. NCBI lineage: Eukaryota > Metazoa > Chordata > Aves > Passeriformes > Tyrannidae > Pyrocephalus > Pyrocephalus nanus. The sequence continues at coordinate 4,307,990 of CM076270.1, read as the reverse complement.
CACCCTTCCAAGATGCCTGAAGGGGATCCTCACAGTTAAATCTATGCCTTTCACTCATACACAGATATAAAACTGCAACACCAGTCTAAACTTTCACTCTGAAGCCAATTCTGTGCCAAGTGACTGAAAAATCCCTTCACTGCATCAGTTTCCTAATTATTTACAAGCAGACTGGTGCTACCTTTCCTGTTAGATAGGGTTCCCATAGCAACATTACTTTTATCACATAAGAGGATTTACCAGATTAAAACAGACGCCTTCAGGTAATTAAAATACATGAAATTTCTTTTGTTATTTACATTTCTGCTAGCGAGGAACCACAATACTCAATTCAAACCAGGATGTTGAGGATCTTTGCGACCAAACAAACAAGAAATAAAGCTGTCAGTGTTTGTCTAGTACAAAATGGGGACATGCCAGCTGCAGGAGGCATTGCACACAAAAAGCCTCCCAGTTTGGAGCATGCAATGCTGAGAAGGGCAGGCTGTGCAACCTGGTATTTGCATTTGGAGCCGGTGCCAGAAGGTTGGGATGAATGGCCTGGTTTATTTTCTGGAGAGCCAGTTTTCAAGAGAAGACATACTGCATTGGATGTGTAAGAGCTTTAACTCCGGTCTGAATGACAGAGAGGGGTGGATTTGGATACTATCACGTGTTTCCCAGGTATTTCAGCTGGACACACACAGTATCTGCCACCTCTGCCTTGCAAAGTGCCAGCCCTCCAGTTAATTAGAGGTTGTGCAAAACTCATTCTTCCCCAAACTTGAGTTCCCACTACAGGAGCAAAAAGATCCAAACCAAGGCACCTAATCCTTTCCATCTTCCTCCAAAGGCTTGCCATTTGGGATTTTGCTCTGCCCCCTTAGCACTTCTCTCCCAGCTTTATACACTTTGTGATGCTCCTGGATGCCCCAGCCTGTTGCAGGTGAAGGCAGACACAGGATTCAACCTGTCCTGTAAGGTGACAGGGATGGGAGTAGCTCTGGCAGTGCTATCAGAATCAGAGCAAAAAAGAAAACAGCAGGGAAAGTCAGATCTGGGAAAGCAGCCCTCTTCCTCTGAGTGCTGAAGGGCATTTTGCACAGTGAGAGGATTTCCTTCTGCTGATGTTGTGGCCACCAGGCAAGAGGTGGAAGGTTGGAAGCAGGTGTTTGTCTCTGTCCTGAGGAACAGAGAATTCAACCAGTAAAAGCACTTTGGTTAGAGGGCTGAATTAACCTGCTTGTACCCCTCCACAGCAGTAACAATGAAGACATGGCATCCAGAGAGCTGGATTTCGGACTGCTTCACTCTGTGTTTTTATGTGGCTTCCAGGAAAGTGCAGAAAGCTCTTCTCACATTAAATCTGTCATTGGTATATTTTAGGATCTTTGTTTCTAATTAACGTTCAATTTGAGTGCCTGCTATGGAAAGTTTTCTTGTTTGAAAGTATTGGGGAATATTAAATCCAAAGTTGTTCTCAGCAGTGTGCCAAACTACACCAGCTATTTACTCCACAGCTAGAGTCTGGAGCAGTGAGGATTTAAATCATGCTGTGTAAGAGGCAACTTCAACTTTAACAGCAGAGACTTCCAGCCCTTCTCATCCCTACTTGAAGACAGAGTTTCAGAAGAGATTTAGTGTGTGTTGTCTAACCCTCGGCAAGCCCTGACTCCTCCCAGCAGCTACAACTGGTGGATGAAAGCAAAAGGATATTTAAATGCAGATAGGGGCCTCCTCATCATTTTCTCTGCATTTCCCAGCAGTTTCTCATGGGAAATGAACAAAGCAGTTCACCCTCTCAGAAGTGAGATTCAGAGTCCCCAAAGAGCCATGAACACCCACTGTACAGGCTCACATTTCAAGCTTCTTTTCCAGACATTAGAACTGGAAACTTTTTTCTGAAGTTACGAGAAAAGAGCTAACTTCCATTTTTTGGTGTTAAACCCCATGTCCAGCTTTGCATGACACAGAACTGCAATTAAAACCTGACTGCTCTGATGACAGGCAGAAAAGAGTAACATGCAGCTGAAAGTACACCAACCCCTGGAAGTCCAATCTAATTCTGTCACAGATATTTCCATTGCAGATGGCCCATGAAACCCATATGTGACATCACTGTGGCCTTGCAGCTTTCTTTTTATTGTCCTGGCATACCTTCAAAAAGATACATTTGTCTTCGGGAAGGTGAAATGGAAATAAATTTCAGTGAAAAATGAGTAAAGGAGTGATTACACAGAAGGAAATTAAACCAACAGTGTTATGTCTGGCAAGTCTCCTCCATCCTTTGAATCAGCTGGTTATCTCTTGATTAACAGAAACACAAAGAACTGGAAGACAGGAGAGTGTCCATAAAACAAAGCTGTCAGCCCAGCCAACACCCTTCACTCATCTGGGAAAAATGTCAATTCGGGGTTATTTGGAGCAGATTTAGATGCTACCATGGAGTTTTAATGATGCTGACACTGCAGATGAGCCCAGTGGGCTGCTCAGCAGCTGCTTGACAGGTCTTGTTTTTGCACTGATTGGTGAATTGACCTGTTCCTGATTGCTGCAGACTAAATCTAACACCAAAGCAAATGACTCACACTGCAAACCATTTACTTTCTAGGCATTAAATCTTAGTATAAAATTTCAAACCCCATTGTGAGAACTGCCCATTCCCTGCTGTAGCCAAGCAGCAGGCACTAATTCCACCAGCACACACTCCTGCCAGGCCACACCTCATCACTGCACAGATACAAACCCAGGAATTAACAGACCTGTTGTAGATCATCAGTATGTTCAGCTGTGAACTTACTGAGAAAGCTGGCCATAAAATGTACTGCTGTCAGAGAATTTGGAAGGGGAAGTGCCTGTCCTCTGTGCACATTATCTCTGCCTAAGTGGGCTTTGGACTTGAGTACAGTTGGCCCCAAGGATTGCTCCCATCCCTGTCACTGGCTTCATTTGTGGGTGGGCAAAGGGCAGATGTAGAACCATAGAATCATTCAGGTTGGAATTCTAAGATCACTGAGACCAACCATAAATCTAACACCGCAAAGTTCACCCACTTCAGGGTGGTTTCATGTCATAACACAACAAGAAGGGGGTGCCTGAAAGGTTCCTGCCTGGTCCAAGGCCTCATCCAGGTTCTCCACAGCCAGCAAGGGCTGGTAGCGCTTCCTGAGGACAAAGCATCTCACCTCACCCAGACATCTGCCCATGAACTCCAGGGATTTTCACAGAAATATCTTGGATTAGACATGACTCATGGAGTGATTCAGGTACCTGTGACTCAGCTCTCCATTGATTATAGTGGTCATAGCCCAGCTGTTAAAAGTTAATGTGAAGGTCATTTAAATTAAATGAAAGAGGCATCTTTCTAAGGATCATTACTGCCTTTGATGCTCCCCTATGGATTTTCACATTTCAGAAAACGCAGTGACAACGTACAGTGTCTTTAAAACAAAGCCTGACTTATTTATCCACGCAAATGGAGGCAGGGGGTTTAAAACAGAGCAATTTCTTACTTTGCCTCAGTATTTCCCTTGGGCATGGGCACTCTCTTCCTGTGATCCTGCTTCTCGTGCCTGTGGTTTGCGTGCATTCCTGCTTTCCTCTTGACTGCCTGGCCAGCAGCTGTCGTATTTAAGTTTAAATTTTTAAAACATACATTCCCTAACAAGGGAGACCATTCCCTACCTGGAAAGAGTCATCCACTGTAAGTTAAGCAACAGCAGCGAAGAAACCCCAGGATAACTTAGTGTCATTTTGCAGCAAGCAACATCACTGTCAGCAAGCAAAACACAACTCAGTGGCCCTGAACATATGACAAATATTTTCTTTTTTTTTTTAATTAAATTTGAACTGAACCCATCAATGCCCCAATTCTGAAAGAAACCCCCGCAAACAACAGTTCCATTGGGCTTTCCCCCGAGAGACAACAAATTTTATGCTTCATCAGAAAGAACACATTTCACTCCCAAGAAGAATTTTAATCCTTTTCCTAATTCGCACATGTTAACACCCAGGAGTGATTAGAATTGCACGACATGAAGTAATCAAGTTCAAGCACTGTCTGTAATGCTCAGCAGCTTCTGCACAAGGCAGAACACACCCTCAACAAATTTATTGGTAGGGTTGCCTTTTTGAGAATATCTGGGGATTTTCTGTTGGCAAAAATATTTCCTTTATTCCCATGGTATTTGCCCAAAGTATTCCCTGGAACACCAAAAGAACAAGACAATAATAAGGTTACCTTCATAACCCTTCATACAAAACTTTTGCTTTGTATGGGGCCCTTTGAGCCTTTTTTGCTTGGCTTTTTGACTCGTCTGAACAATTTACTTTGGGTCAAACCCAGAAGCTTTTACTGAGGCAAAAATTCATCACCTCCAAATGACCAAATCTTGCAAGAAGCCTCAGCCCCCAGAAAGCAGACCATCAATTTAATCAGGGTACCTCTCTGCTAATAAATTAGATAGGCTTGGGACCATTCTCTCGGATATTGGCCAGCTGGCACAGGATGACCCATGAGCATAATGCTTAACTCTGTCACCCTGCAAGAACAAAAAGGCTGTGTGAAAATTGCCTGTGGGAAGGGTTGATCCATCCCGACACCTGCACCGTGCCCAGGGTGTGCTGCTGGGCACAGACCAAAAGTGTGCCGTGAATGGTGTCAAGGACTGACCTCCTGCACTGGAAAACAGTGCACTGTAAAACCCCAGACTCCTTGAACATGAGCACAAATGTAGCCCCACAGTCCAGCTTGGGTCAGCACTTGTTGCTGAGTTTGCACAGCCCTTAATCGGGGAATCCTTCAGTGAATCCGAATGTAAAAAGTGAGCCAAGGCACACTTTAAGTTTAGCAAAACATTATGCTCCTTGGGCTAATCCTGGAAGCTCAAACTTGCAGTTTTCCAGTTACAGTGCCTTCTTGATGCAGCTGATAGGAAAACCTGAACAATTCTTGTACAATCCTCCGCATTACTGTATTTCTTCACTTAATCCCTCACGGATAAGAGTGAGAGGAAACATTAACAGAGCAGCATAAATTGACAATGACTACTGATAAACCAGTGTTGTGAAATAATCCAGCTGATCCAATATGCTCAGTATTGAACATATTGCTGCCTCTGAGCAGCAGCAAAGGGAGATCTGAGCTTTGGCTGCCTTGGCACTGCACAGAAAGCATGGCATGGTGCCTTGCTCTGTTTGCCTCCTCCTCCTCCTCCTCCTCCTTAGGCACAGCTCTTGCCTAGGGAATGACTAATGCCACATTCAATTTCCTTAATATGGCTTTGCATTGCTGATACTGCAACGGAAATTTATACTTGAGTCTGAACATGGAGAACCTGTACTGAAGAGATGGGAAGGGCAGCCAAAACCAGAGCCAGAGGGGCTCTTGGGCTCACCATCAGCCTCTTGCTGGTGGCTCAGAAGTCATCCTCCCAGAAGGGCATCACCATCCTGTTCAAGAGAGCACCTTTAATTTAAGTCAGTTATTTCAAAGTATTTTCTGCTTGCTCCAGTGTCTGCTCCCTCCAGAGATCTCACAGCAAACCCCAGGGGAATGTTAAACACAGATCCCAAGCTGTGTTTGCACTGTAACCTCCATTTAGCTCCATTCCTCTGGTTCTCATCTTCCTTGTCTAGTTCTTCCCTTATTCGGGCCAAGGATATCTCAAAAACTCTGAGGATGGGGTTCTTTCCTCCATTACTGAAGTGCATCAAACCCCATTAAATAACTTCTATTGTCTGTGTAATACAGGCACTACTGCACCATCTGCGTTTCGTGTTTGGGGAGAGAGAGATGCAGGAAGCACTTACAGACCCAAGGAAAGGCTTTCAAATTAAATGAAACAATGGAAAAAAAAAAAAAAAAAGCCATCCTGTAACCTAGTTTGTCTTTCTACAGTGTTTAGGATGATATGAAAGTGCTATTTGATAAGAGAACAATTTCCAGGCTATTGTACAGCTGATTGGGCTTTTCTTGGGTGCAGTTCCAAAGGATATTTAACCTGCAACCACTGCTGCAGCAGCAACAGAGGGGCTGGAAATGGTGTGCAGGTGCACTAAATGCCCATCCACAGCTTCACATGTGTTCCCTGCCCTTTCCCACAGCTCATGGGCACGTGCCCTGTGCGTGGCACAGCTCTGCACATCCCACAGGGACTGGGAAGGACGACTGCAAAAAATGCAAAAGAAAGCTGACAGTACAGACAGTGGAGGCAGGGAAATGGCTGAGATGGTTTGAGATAACAAAGGCCCCAATATCCCAGTTTACCAAGGCTCTAAGCTCTGCAAACAAAGGGTGCTCTGCAGCTGGGGCACGAAGAGCAGAAGCTCAGTCCCTCTCACCCAGACAACACCATGGGATCACACAGCACGGGCTGCAACTTCAGCATTAAAAGGAGAAACTCATCTACACCCAGCTCTTTTCAAACTTAAGGGGAAAAAAACCCCCAAAAAACAACAAAACAAGGTATTATAGAGCAACAGGCTGGGCTGTGGAGTACCATGAGTAATGATTTCTGACACCACGCTGAGGCCTTAAGTTACGAGAAAAAAGCTCATTCTCTCCTTCTTTACCTATTTTAAGTGCTTTAGAGTTCTTCCTTCCTCTCACAGAAACTCAGATTTCTATTACCAACCTCCAACAGTCTTCTCACAGCACAGCACAGCCCTACAGGCACTCCACAACGGCTCTGTGGGTGCACAGAGAAGGCAAGGGGCTGGTGGAGGCTGCTCCTCCCAGGCATCAGCAGAGCTGTGGCCAGGGCTGGCCTCGTTTGCAAGGCCTGGGATATTCTGCATTGGCATCAGCCAGGTCTTTTACAATGCAATATTGAAAAAAAAGAAAAATAAAGAAAAGAAATGATTGCAACATGAGTCAGGAAAAACTGTAACTCCAGGGGAAAAGAGTGGGGCTGTCATATATTCCATCCTAACAGCTTAAAAGGAAAGTATTGGTTACTTCTGAGAACAATACAAGTATTACTAAATTCATACCATTATTTCAGGATGTTAACTCTATGCCCCCAAAGTGCCTCTGATAAGAGTCCAATGGACTGCAAAGGGAACAATTAGGACAGCAGAGTGTTTTGTTAAATGCCTTCTGCCATCTGCCAGTCCTGTGTGGCTTTCCAGCACTCAGACACCACTAATATTGCCCATCTACAAACACTCCTTGCCTCCAGCCTCTCCATAAATATTTCTTGCTTTCTATTGCCCTACAGTCCTCCTGTATTTACAGTTTCTCCTAAGAAGACCACAACATGCACAGTCTTTCAAAGCCATCCTGGAAAAACATTACCCAGCCCTCCTGTTCCAAACCTGTGGTTATATATGACACTTCATCTCCAGTGCTACCCAGGAGGGTCCCTTCACCTGCAGGAGGTGACTCTCAGCACAGTCCTGACACGCTGAGGGATTCACTGAGCACAATATTGAACAGGGATGGGAAGCAAAGTTATTGCATTAGCCAAGAAAGACAGAAACTTTTTTTTTTTTTTTAATGTACTCACTAAAAGAAATAACTGCAGGGAGACACTGTGGGTGAGCGATGGGTTAGCACAGCTTAGCAATATCTCCAGAAGAAATTCTGTATCATAAGATTTTGCTCTCGAGAGCTGTGATGGACAAGCTCAGCCTTCACATCTTCCCACAGCTAAACAGAGCAGACTCTGACAAGCTGGGTTTGTCTTGCTCCCTGTTTGCCTTGACTTTTTGGGGAGGAACAGGGTAAAACCCCACAAGGGTTCACAGCAGGCTGTGCAATCAGAGCTGCAGTCTCTCCCCAGGCCCCCATGGCCAGGGCAGCACAACCCCAGGGCTCCTCACTTCATGGTCACCTGTAGGCACTGTCTGCACCTCTGTGAGCAAAGTGGAGTCCCTTCAGCATCAGGCTCCAAAGTCACAGTCAGGGACTGCTGTCCTGTCCACGGGACAAGGCCAGTGCTCTCTCTTTAATACAGAAATCACAGAATGGTTTGGATTGGAAGGCACCTTAAAGCTGAGCTCATTCCACTTCCCTGCCACAGACAGGGACACCTTCCACTATCCCAGGTTGCTCCAAGCCCTTTCCAACCTGGCCTTGAACACTTTCCAGGGATGGGGCAGCCACAGCTTCTCTGGGCACCCTGTGCCAGGGCCTCACCACCCTCTGAATAAAGAATTTCTTCCTAACTTCTAATCTAAACCTCTCCTCTTTTAGTTTAAAACCATTCCCCCTTGTCCTATCACCATCAACCTTGTGTAAAATGAGAAATGTTCAGTTGAAAAACACAGCTGACAAAAAAAAAAAAAAAATCACAGAGGAAGGTGAGCATTAAATATTCAGGCAGGAAAAAAGAAACATAAAGTTGTTCTCTGCAACACAAAGCCTCAAAATGGGACAAAGCACATCCCAGTGCTCTGCTTTACACAGTGCAAATAAATTGTTTCTGCAAGAGAAATAGGTATTTTCTCAGCCAAAAGAAAAGCAGAGCAGGAACTAATCAAATTCAATGTTCTTCAGCAATGTAGCACGAATGCCTCCCACTCCAGTGTCATTTCAATCATTTTAAAAGAGAAGTGAAACCCATAACGTGTATTTTGCTTTACTTGTAAATATTTTAAAGGCCAGGGGATCTCAGTACATCAACATTCCTCCACAAACATTGCCGATTTCACCTCCAATAGCCTCTGGAGCAAAAGGTTTGTCACAAAGGAGGGTCTTTATGAAGATGGTGTAACAGGCCTGAAGATCTGGGGACCAGACCTCGAGAGTGTTGTGCATCCCCAGAGCAAAGTGTTATCCATTCATTTCTTTCTTAATAATACTGATGGAATGAAAGAGCTGGTTTCTTTTGCTGCTGGAGAAGAACTGGAACCCCCTGGCAGCTGCAGGCTGAGGGCAGGGAGTTGGGATGTTCCACTTGGGGGAAAATCAAGCAGAGATTTTAAAACGCCACTTCATCTGATTCATTGAGCAACATGACAATTAAATAAACAAACCCCAACCCAGGGTTTATTTCTCCTATTTCAAATTTGTACTTCTTGCTTTCCTTTCCTTCATTTCTGCCCACTGTTTTGTTGAAGTTTAATCTGTCTGCACCGCATGACTCCCATGGATCCACGCCCAGGCAGTGGGAAACATGCATCCAGATCAAGATTTTACATTCCTAAAAGGTATTTAATGTATTTTTAGAGTATATCTCCCCCTCACTGCTCAGACCTTCCCTCCTTTTATCTCATCTGGTGGATGCTCAGGTGGGAGGTCAAGGATAACTTTAGTTAAACATGAAGAAAACAAAAGAAATCATGCAGTATTCTGGAAATGCTGAAGCTGGAAGGAAAATAAAAAACAAACCAACAGTGTTCTCCCACACAGAAGCAATTACCATTGACTAGCTTTTTTTTTTTTTTTTTTTTTTTTTTTTTTTTTTTTTAAATTTGTAACATTTCCCCTTCCTATTAAGGGTTATTTGCATTGCCAAAAACTGAATTTGCTTTGCCAGCTCCTTTGTAGTCTGTGACCTCCTTTCTCCTGGGTAGACAGTCATGGTGAATAAGAGCACTGCAGATTCACCAGATGATTAAAATAACAAAGCCTAGTGTTATATGCCCTACAATTGCCTTGAAAGCATCAAATACATGTGTATTTAAAACATAGAAAGTGAGCTTTTAAAAAAAAAAATTCATATCTCAGACTAGATATGGCTTTAAATTTTAAAATGCAAGTTAATCCTTGCTGGACTGGCACAGAGAAGGCTCTGATCTGGCCATAATGGCATAGTTTTCCCCCTACACTTCCAAATGGACCTTGGCTCCCTTCTGGGAAGATGCCATCTATAAAGAGAATTACAAAAATAATTAGCAAACCTCTGTCTGGTTCCTGAGTGCCAACAAAAGTGGAAACTTGAGCCATTTCTTCAGATGGATTCGATGATGGCAGTATCCCCCCTGCCCCGAGAAAGTCACTGAGCTGTATTCCCTTCTCACAGCACATTCCACGCCGACCACAAAAGGCAGCATTTGCTTACAAAGCAACTGTTTTAGAGCCAACTCCTGACTTTTTAATTTATTGAGTATTTGTTCCCCTTGACCGAAACTTCAGCCGCGTTTCTCTGCCAGAGCTAATATTTTAAAGCGCGTATTTTAACATCATTTGCATAACTTTTTTTCCAAACACCTTATCGCTATCCATGTCCTCCTGTTTTACATCCTGCCTAATCCCAAGGTCAAGGAACTCAGGAGGAGCCCCCTGATTTTTCTGGGCTTCGGACAAGAATTTCCAGACCCAACAAGAACACTCTGCCAGGGAAGTGCTGCATTTGCCATGGGCTCTCTCCTGACTGTACTGGACACTTGACAGCAGGACCACGCTTGGTTTGTTTTTATTCACTCTGTGCTATATGTTTTAAATTTTTATCCTTGCTCAAAAAGCCAGCAGTTGTGCTTGCTACATTCTTTTGTGAGGTCTTTTGTGGCTACAACAAACTCTTCCATCAAAACCTGAGCAATAGCTAAAATTCATTTTTTCTAAAACGCTCTTTTGGACAGGAATAACCTTCTGGAGAAGATGGCTACAAGCACAACAGCCTTTCTGCTCAAAAAGCTGCAGGAAATTAAGACTGTCCCAGCAGGAATCACTCACCTGTGAGCTGCAAAAGCAGTGACATACCAAGAGGGATCATGACCTGACTCTTGGTGGAGTTTATGGTAACCTTCCCTCTTGACTCAGACCAAAAGGGTCTCATCCTGATCGTGCTCTGCCAAAATCACAATCCAATGGGCTCCTCTGTACCCATCCCACAGCCTGGGCTTCCTTCCCCTGGACTTTGGGTTAAGGACACACATCCATTTCCAGTTCTACCTTTGCAATGTGGAAGAGCTTCAAACCCAACATCACTTCTGTTTGGCCATTTCTCTTCCAGTACTGTCCTTATGAAAAAGGCTGGGTTTGGTGCACAACTACTGTCCACACAACCCAACAGAAGCGTTTATCAGGATGACAAATTGACTTATTTTTGTTTCAAGAGGTGCTCTTTTGCAATTTGTTTTATAAATAACTCGGTTTTTACATAAGGATCTATAAGCAGATGAGTGACAAGAGTAGTTACCACTAATAGCAGATATATAGGAAGCTATTTGTATACCATGTTGCACAATGATTGTAACCTGTTGTATGTATACTACTATTTTTCAGTGGTTCTACTCCATCCTTGCACCTGCTCCACACTAGAGTCTCTTTATTTTCAGTTCAGGAGGGGAACAAGAACAAACTGTTTCTCAGCAGCAGCCAAACAGTGCATTTTACAACCAACCTGACACAAAGCCGATGGAAGTTCTGCTTCTATATTAGTACAAAAAAAGTGGCTTTAATTGGTAACAGATTTTGGACAGCTTATTCAGGAGTTGCCTTCTGAGTCACATGCCTTCTCCCATAGATGAAGGTGCTATGAGCCCAGCCCAGAAGAAACAGACCCTTCCCCATTTGCCTTTTGTTCAGCTGGGTCTCTGAACCCTCAGGAGCAATTTCTCCAGGAGAGGATTATTGACTCTGAGTTGCATCATCCGTGGGATGCAGCAATCTGACATGATTTAGAGGATGGGAGGGAGAATACAACACCCAGCTAAAAGAGCGAGGAAAATTAAGATGCAAGTGGACTAAATACACTGAAGGAACTGGAAACTAAAGAGACATGGGGGACAAAAAAAAATTACAAATTCTCCTTATGCTGTCAATAAAACCACTGCAGGAAGAGTTTTTCACTTGGTTTTCTCCACATTCTGACTGCCATCCTCATCCTTAATGGTTATAAAGAAAAGAAGCTTTATACATTTTATACATTTTGTTCCTCTAAAGCAAGACATTTGGAACTGAAGAACAGAAGAAGAGACTTGCTGCAAGCCCTCACAGGCCCACACTTACCAAGCTGCTGGACAAGGACACCGGGCATCCTGCTGGGATGGCACTGAGAACTATTAACAGACAACTATTTTTCCCAGTCCTTTAAATGGAGCAGGAAGACTTCCCCCCAACCTTTTTTCCCCATGTATCTCCATCACAATTGGCTTGATAATTGTGCCTCTCAGCTCAGCTGCCCCATCCTGTCGATGGTGTTCACCCAGCGAAACCGGGGGTGGGTGGGATGGTTGTAGGTAGGACCCTCCACCCTTGTGAATCAGCCCAGCTGAGCCGATTTGCCAGGCCATCAGCTGATTCCTGCCAGCTGAGCCTCTGCCTTCGCCTCCTGTGACTCATCCTCCTCCGAATTCAACAAAGAGCCCCCGGACTGCAGGCTGAGTCACATCTGCTTTGAAGGTGGGAGTGGAGTGGCTTTTGTGTCGCACTCTCCCCGCCTCGGGAGGGAGTGCTGGGGAGGAGGTTGCCCATGTGGCAGTGAAGCTCGAGTCAGAGCTCTGAAAATAACAGCAAGGGGACAAGAAAGGCCTCTGAGAACAAGAGTGGCTTCCAGCCACCTTCTGCAATAGCACTTCAATCTTCTTCTGCCAGGACAGAGGGGACAGGGGTGATGACTGATGCAGGGGGAGACCGAGTTCCCAAAGACTGTAATTACATGGAATTAAAATGCACAGCTCTGCAGTTACATTTTGACAGAAATGATGACCTTAACTGGGGAAAAAGTTGGGAAAGGGAGCCAGTAAAGCAGAACAAGCAAGCAAATTCAGCTCTGATTTAAGCATACGTCTCTGCTGCCAGATTTGACCACTTGGCACCCTCTGACAGCTGTGGATCACCCAGTGGCCCTTCCCACCAGAGGCAAAATCACAGATTTCCTTGGAGATTGCTAAGATTACTCTAGATTTTTGCTTTAGTGTTGAGTATGCAGTTTTGCCCTCCCCACAGATATCCACCGCTCTTCCTGCAGAGAGGAGCTGGCAATATGTTCCCCTGCCAGCTCCCCTCCTTCTCCTCTCCCAGGCCAGCAGCAACCTGGGCTGCCCACTCCCTGCTCCCTGCCTTCAAGAGTCATTAATTATCATAAGGAAGAACATTTCCTTTAACTGCACAATGTCAAATGACTCCTCAATTTAAGTGCTCGTCTGTTTTCATCAGTCGAGAGCCAAACTGCTGTACGAGGAGCCCGACTGGTAGCATTCCACTTGTGAGCATGCTTTGACTGGGAAATACAAAGACAATCCACTGACAGCAAGAAATAATATCAGTCATGGAAAAGCCAGAAAAAAACGAAGGATAGACTTGGATATTGTGAGGGAATTGTGAGGCTGGATAGGGGCTGTCACTGGTTATCTTGGAGGAACCCATTAGGCTGAACATCTGCATTTCCAAGTAGAACTAAGCTCCATCCGGAGCCTGGGTTTGCTTAGATGTTGTTTTAATGTTTAATTTATTCCGAATAATTTAGCTTCATTTGGGAAGTTGCAAATGAGCTGTTAGTTGTTCTGTGTCAACAAAACACTGGGGTTTCTTGCTTTAAAAAAAAAAAGAAAAATAAAAAGAAAACACACATCGTGTCAAGCCAGTGTTCCTTGTTCACCATTCACCTTTGCAAAGACCAGCTGGTGGAGAGTGATATGGGATCAGTCACTCAGCAGTGGCCGGTGATGCTTTACAGCAACTGTGTTGAAGCACAGCACACTTCCAGACCAGTGTCCAGCAGGAAAAGGGAAATTACTCTCCTAAACAGCTATTTCCAGAGTGGACAGTGGAAAGAGTGAAACAAACCACATTTTCCCGTGTCTCCTCCTGTATATGCCTCAACACCAGAAACTTCCTAAAAAGCCCCAGGGTAATCTGACTTTATGATTCAGTGTGGGCACAAGAGGATAAAAATTGCCTGCAGGAATGTACATTTATAATGTATTTAAGGAACTGGTGGCGTTGGGCACTGTGTGTGGCACAAAGCAGCAGGCAGCTCGTGCTCCCTGGTGAATGGGAAAGTGGGAATTCAAGCTGGGTGAAGCCTGTTTATACATACAGAAGTGTGTGTGTGTGGGGAGGGGGGTGGTTAAACGACTGTCACACGCTACAATATGTGCTATCCTACTGCAAAACTGCATTATGTGTAACTCTCCTCACTCCTTCCTGTGTAATAAAAACACCTCAGGAAATTCCGTAGTGCTAAAATTAGCAGTTCAGAACTCCATCCAGATATAATCCTGTATCAGCACAATAAGGTTGTTAATAGAAAGACCAATTTAAATTTCTCCTTAAAGCATAGATGCTGGGTTTGATCCCATCCTCTGCCATCCGTGCTCCTGCTCCTCCTGCCTGAGTTCAGCCTCGCTGTGGGGCTGTTCCTGTGCAGGCAGGTCCCCTCTGTCCCCTGGAGTGACCAGTGCCACCACACAGGGGCAGCTTCTGAGTCAGCAGCCACTGGTTACCATTTCCATGACGAACTTTCCCACAGAGCAGCTTTCTTCCCAGTGCCTCTGCTTGATAATTCCCAGTGGGAAAGACCCAGTGGCCAGTCCCAGTTATCAGCACTGCACCCAGCAGCTCAGCACCAGTGCAAAGGGAATGGCAATAAGAAGTGGGGATTAAACCCATTTTTTTAGGCTGGTGGGAGAACAATGGAGCATTAGCATTTTTTAGTTACTTATGATGCTGTGAATGTAAAAGATGACGATGAGCTCTAACAGAGGGCTTCTCCTCCTTCCCTTTGTAGTGCAGCATGATTCCTCTGCACCAGGCTGGGGCACCTGGGGTCCCTGCTGTCCCCAAGGAGGCCATTGAGCTGTGACACACCCCCTTGCCCTGCAGCACAGCAGTGAACACGCAGCCCTGGCTCGTGGTTCGATGCAAGTCATCAAAATGCAGTTCAAATATTGTGGTTTTCGCACAGCAAGTCAAACACAACATCCGAACGAGACGAGGATGGATCCAGGATGTAAATGCCATCTCCAGCACTGCATGATGGGGACCACTGAAGATTCACGTCAAGGGGATGGGAGAGGGGATGAAAAGGTGGGGGCTTTCCCTCATCCTCTCTCCTGCCTGCAACAGGCAGCCTTTCCTAACCAGGAGTTGTATAAACATGATTGAATCATATGCTTCAGAGTCCCTGCTGGTTTCTGTTCTGGTAAATCAAGAAGGTAAATATAGATCAGTCTCCTCCTGGGTTCGTCAGGGTGTATTTGAGCAGTAGCTGGGCTGTCGATGCTTTATGTGGACAGCCAGGACGCACCCTGGCCATTAATCTGGTTTGTCTAATTGATGTGGTCATTTCTCTTTTGCTGACTGGATACATTAAGAAATTGCTCATTCATTCCTCTGGGTTTTTAATGGAAATCTACTTTATTTTGCCCAAAAGCACGAAACAAAGCAAAGCCCTTCTTTTTCCCATGTGCCCTGCACAGAAGAGATGGCTCCAGCCCTTGCTTCAGCACTTGTTTCCAGCTCTGTTAAGCAATGGTTTCATGAGACTGAAAACATCACCTCAGATTAGGTAAATCTTTTCATAAAAGCCATTAACTCCTCTATGGAAAAGCCCAGTGGATTTTTCCATGAGATGCAATTTCTAAAAGCCTGTCTTTATAAATGTGCAACGTCAAGGGCCAGGAAAATAACAATAAATTAGGGAAAAAAAAAAAAAAAAAAAAAAAAAAGCAAAAGGGATCAATGTAAGCAGCATTTCATTTATGTATGTTCCACCTGATTTCAAGAGCTACACCATGCCTGTACCTGGCCCACTCCAGAACTGATTCATCAGAACAGGTACTTTTAGAATTAGATCTCACTGGATCACACTCAATACTAGTATTTGGTCTCCATTCTGGATCAACTTTTTTTTTTTCTGTGCACAGACTAGTGGAAAAAAATTTTTTCCCCCAGTTTTCCAGTCCTTTCCCTGCACTGCAAGTGTTTTGCATGCTAGCTGGCACATCAGTGATGAAAAACACACTGCCCCAGTATCCTCCCCCAGCCCTGCAGAAGCTTTCTTGAAACCTATTTACTGCTGGGATGTGCATATTAATGTCTTGTCTTATTTGCCTCACCAAACAGAAAGGAGCTATTTTAAGTTAGTGGAAGATACACAAACTACTGAAAATCCAATCTTCATTTTCTGGAGGAGCCATCTGGTTCACGTTCCTTCTTTTGTATTAGTTTTAAAGCTTCTTTGGGGTACTCCCATGGACAGGACACCCCCACGTACCAGAGGGTCACTAAAGGATGGTTATCTAAGCCATGGAACCTACACCAGAGACTCAACACGTGGCAACTTATTTCACCAGAGCCAGTGGATGTGGCAGCCACCTGGCTGAGATCCCATTAGCAGCTCATAAGCGAGCCGGGCCCCTGATCGCTGATAGTGATATAATGAATGCCAAGTTAAAACCTAAAACTATGCTACCACAGGCTAGATCTTATCAGCCTCCCCCGAAAGCTGAGCTGCTTCAGGCCCTGTGGGTCTTGAATAGGAGATTTCAACTAATATGCTGCAGGTAATTCAATCTGTGCTGCTCTGCTCTTTCAAACTGCACTCGGCAGGGCTGCATTACGATATTAAATCCACGGTGACTTCAGAGGTGTAGGCTTTGGCTCATTGTCCTTCAGCTGACATGCAAAATCAGGTTGAACAGACCTGGAATGACCCAGATGAAGTATCTTGGCTGAGCTTCAACTGAGAAACTGTGTTTAGTCCAAGGAAAACCGCACTGTGGTGCACATCTGGATAACGCTTTTGCCTTCAGTGCTGGCCCTTCCCAGCACTGGCCTTTGACTTCAGCAGTAAGAAATCATCAGGGAATAGTAGATCAATAGAAATGTCAATGACAACAAACTATCAGATCGATATTGTCCTCTTTTTTTCTGCAGTGCTGCTGGTTTCAGAGCAGATGTGCAGTGCTCTCCTGCTGAATAGCTGATGCTACTTATCTCCAATCCCTGGGATGTTTATAAACCTTTCCTTTCCTGGAAGGCCTACTTCTGGGACAACAGCCGTTATTCTGGGCACGCAAAAACTGCACTTTTTGTGAAAAACAAACAGCAGACAATAGACCTTCTTATTTACATGCAAAGCAAATGCACTCGTGCAAACAAACAGCCTCTCTGCAAATCCCGGGATGGGCAAAGCCCTGTCCATGGTTAGCAGCAGGACGGATAAATCACACAGCCAGTTACAGTGCCCAGGAAGCATTCACATATCTTTCTGTTTTCCTCCCCCAGAAAAAAAAAATGTTCTGTTTTTTTTTTTTTTTGTGTGTTTTTTTTTTTTTTGTTTGTTTGTTTGTTTTTTTTTTTTTTTTTTTTTTTTGAACAAGCAGAAATAGTTCAGGCCTTGGGTAAAATTTGGCAAGTAAATGCTAAAATACTCTGAAGACCAATAATGTAACCTGGCACTCTCAGCAGTAGCAAGTGAGCTATTTGTGTATGAACCCAAAGCAAATACTCTGGCCTAACACTGCTTTTACTGAGCAGGACATAAACAGCTTCTCCTGGGCATGGACAGCCCAGCAGAGACTAAGCTGGACCTGTCACCACAGTGTGTCACAGTGGGGACAAACAGCTCCTGGATCTTCCCAGCCCTGTGAGGATGCCAGATGCAACAAAAGATGGGGAGCTGAAATGAGTCTAGGGTAGGGAGCACGGGAGGCAACACAGGAAAGCCATGGAGATCAGACACAACCTGGTGTGTACAACACCACAGCAGAGCAAGTCATCCCTCAAAAGCCTCCCAGAACATGCCTGGAAGTGTTAAAGGCCAGGTTGGATGGGGCTTTGAGCAACCTGGTCTAGTGGAAGATGTCCTGCAGCAGAACATCTTTCCTGCCCCCTGTTCATCATGGGTGAACCAGGTCATGTGTCCCCTTGTCAAAGCTTTGCTCTGAAAGCGTTCCCCTCAAAGTATTCCCACACTAAAAGCATTTGCAGCATTTGCTCCTATAGCAAAGAAAAAAAGGTTCTCTCCAAGCTCTTTACTGATAGAGTGAGTTCTGCCTAAAAGTAGCCCAGCATGGGTCCTGCTAGAACCAGCTTTACTGAGATGAGTAGCTGGCAAAGCCAAGCAATCCTCTCAGCTTCAGAGGCTCGTCTTTCCAGGGCTTGAGACAGGTGGCAAACACCACAGCTCTCTGCTCTGGACTAAGCACTCAACACCAGACAAGTCAGTGCTGACAGATACGGGTTACAGGTGGTGTATCACTTCAAACCCAAGGTGCCTGGCAGACTTTGGAGGGCTTAAAGGCATCAAGTAGGTGCTGATCTTCTGGGGAGCACCCATGGGAGTCACAATCTCACCTAACACAGAGCTGACATCCTGTGGCGTCTCTGTATCCAGAGCCACATCCCACGTATGATCTGTCAACAAATCCACCCAATGTCCCTGCACTGGTACCATCTCTGTGCTATGGTACTTCACCTGTTACTCCCAGAACAGACAGCTAAGACAAAATCCTTCCACCAGCTGCACCCCTGCGACTTTAACTGAAATCCAGAAGAGCTAAACCCACCTGCAAGACAGTGGGAACTGATACTCAGCAGGGTATCAAGTCTCACTTGATTAAGCCATAATCATCACAGCATACCTGGTGTGACCTGGCTGGACAGGCAGCACTTAGAAGCTCCATAATGGCCCAAAGCACTAATGTTAAACTGTGGGATGAAGAAGATGAGAAGGCAACAAAAATCAAGTTTCTGCCTGGTTTGGTTGTTAAAAGCAGTCTTCCCTGGATAGGTCAAAAATAGTGTGTGGTCCTTTAAATAAGACAGCAGCCTCCAAACAGTGAATCATTTAATCCCTTCTCACTGGCAGCTGCTTTATCCCAGCCTCCCCCAGAGGCACATCTGCAGCCCCTGTCCCAGTGCACTGTCCCCTGTCCCCAGGGGAGCCCCACTGGGGGCTGCAGCTCCCCAGGGTGGGGTGTCCCCACAGGTATCCCCACCCCGTGCAGCCTCCAGCCCCATCACGTGGCTCTTTATGCATCCATGGCCAAGGTGAGCACGGCTGTCTCTCAGTGCCAGTGGGAGCTCCCAGTTGGGGACGGTGACAGCACAACCAAAGGGCATCACTTCTTTTTGCAGGCTTGGAACTGGGCTTGCACTGTACGGTCACATTTGGATTTGAAAGGGATTTCTTTAATTCTCCATCTTCCCATGTGCCTCTGAACAGCAAACATGTCTGATGGATATATCATCCATCTTCTCCACTCAACCTGGCATGGATGATATGGAGTAAGAAAGAAAGAGGCTGTGAGAAATCTTGGCTGGATGACACCAAATGACAAAGCAATCCCAGGTTTTGGCGTGCTGGGATTACCCCAGTTTCTGTTTAAATCCATGCACAACTGAGGTTTCCCTCCCTTGCAGAGGGAGGCACCTCATATGGGTTTACGAGAAATATCCATCTGGATGTTTTTCCTTTCAACTTGTCCAAGATGCCACTTAGCAATGCAGAATAACCTTTTCCACTGCCCTAAGCATAAATTAATCCCGTGGCCAGTTCCACTACAGATAAGTAATTTAAATAATGAAGAGGGTGCCCTGTGAGTGCTGGGCTTGTCCCCTGCCCAGCAGGGTCAGGGCTGCAGTCCCTGTGCCTCAGGGTAAGAGTTCATAGGGTCAGGGAAGAGGCAGGCACAGCTCACCACTCCAGGCACTTTCTTCCAGCTGCTCAGCTAATTGCATCTGCCCAGCTGAACTGTCCCAAGTGAGGTCAAGATCCCATAAAACATGTAGAGACCATCCCTCACCCATAGAAATTACAGTCAACACACTGCCTGAGACCAGGAAATACTTCCACTGTCATCTCACAGCACTGGGACAAGAAGAACACTGAAGCTCAACCTGGAAACCTGTAGTAGAGCAAGTAACCCAAGTGAGGTTTTCTAAGTCTCAGGTCAGGGCTTTAATTACAGGACCATCCTTCCTCATGCTGGTTTTCATCATGGCACCAGTCACCCACAGGAGATGAAACAGCAAGATTAATCCTTCTTTCATCCTCCTACAGTAGTGCCTCCATCCCTCTGACCCCTATAGGCACTCACTGAGGTTCCAACTGATGCAAAAGGAAGGAAAAGAGTGGCCAAGCATTCTGGCTCTGTTTCTAAAAATACTGGCACTTCTGCAGGGCTCCACCTGGTCTGGGCTCAGAGACACTGTCAGCTGAATTTTGCAGTGAATGTCTGGGATATCCTGCTGTTCTGTGAGATATCTTGTGACGCTACAGACAAAATCAAAGAGGGAACACTTGCCAAAGCCATGGACATGAGCTCCTGGGCATGCAGAGCACACAGGTGCAGGGCTAACAGGCTCCCATCCCTACATCCCAGTGGCTGCTGAATACAATGTCCCTGTGCAACCTGGTGTTTGCAGACAGAAGAGCTTTTCTATGAAATATCAGTTGTTCCTAAGAGCCAGCTGACACTCTGCAGCCACCTTTGCTAAATGATGAGTGTATGATAGAGGCTGTGCTCTGCTTGTCTAACGGGAGCTGCTGGAGGGATGGCAGGCAGCACACATGGACACAGAAATGGAAAGGGAAAGGTGCTATGGGTTCCCTCAAACAGTTTGAAATAATTTTTTTTTTGCTTGGAAACATAACCCAAACCAATGTACCTTTGTAAAACCAACAAAAATGCCATGGGATGACCAAGGACACACTCTGGGACCTTCATGCAAACCCATGCTTGAGCATCCCATTAGTCAGTTTTGATAATGTCAAAACATTTTGAGGAACAGCACTGAGGAAAACCCATCAAACTAAAGGGATTAGAGATGAGCCTTTCCACTCTGGGGAGGTTTCATGAAGAGAAAGAGGGCTCATGAGGTGAGGATGCTGGAAGCCCTGGAAGAAGATGGGGGTCAGCAGGCCAGAAGATGTTGATTGTCCTATTAGAAAGCTCTGCAGACAGAGAAATAACCCAGAAAACTGCAGGAACCATTTAAATGGTATTTAAATGTCACGATTAATTAGTCACCGATGAGACAAGTATGAGGGGATTATGAAGGAGGCAAACAAACATTTTAATAAAAGGAAGAAAGAAAATCAATTGGATGGATTCTTCTGGCTTTTTCTCTCTCTGTATTCAGTCACAAAAAAAAAGAAACCTATGTCCCACGAAACTGGAAAGGCCATCTTTAACTCTGATAAGCAAAACAGCCGAGATAATGAGGTAGCAGCTGGTGGAGATCCCTGCTACAAGGTGTTATTGAGGCCAAAGCCTTGGTCAAATTCAAAATAGGATTAAGTATTTAAATTACTAGTCAGACGGCCACTTGCTGTTAGGGAAAAATAGGCAGAAATTAGTTTGGTCTAGAAAGTGGGCAGTGCCTGGGAACAGAAGAGATTCTGCTGTGAAAGTATCCTCGTGTGCTTGGCCGCTATGGAAAATTTCACCTTATTCTAAGGGCGACCTCGCTGATGGGACTTGTTGAGAGGGTAACTTGTCCCCACTCGGTTCTTTATCCACATTTAATCACCTTGAAGAGAAACATTAGAGGGGCAGGTGTAGAAATTCATCTTCCTGCAAGATTGGATGTTACAAAACTCATGAGAATGGGGTAAAGATTAATGAGAAAGACCCTAAGTGAGCCTCTGACAAAACACTTGCAACATTCATCACTCAAAGTGGTGGCAGGTTGTTCTGTGGAGCAAACAGCAGGTCCCACTGCATGGAACAGAGGCAAACTTACACAAAATAGATCAAGGCTGGACCAAAACAGGATCTGTGAAGCTATTACACAGCAAAGTCTGCCAGAGCAAGAACCCTGAGCAGTAGAAGGTGGAAGGTGGGGGTAGAATCGTGGTACTGCACAGTGATTTGTACCAAAGTGGGTGCTGCAAGGGTTTCCTAAGAGGACACAAAAGCCTCTCTCTGCTGCTACCAACCAAACTGCCCCCAAACTTCACGTGCTCTGATATGCAAGCCCCAAGTAGTAAATAAGACTCAATTGATTCTGAACCCAAACACACAGAAAAGTCCCATTAAAACTTGGCCAGATTGACAATCCTGTCACAAAACAAACCATCCTATGTCCTTTACTCACACATTCTATGAGCACTGAGGAGTTGGATGTGAGCACAAAAGGCTGGTGGTGCTGTCAGATAAGAGTTCACCATGGTCTTAGAAGTGCTGCAAAACAAGGTGCAATAACAAATGGAGAATGTTTTCACTTTTGCACAGATTTAGTCCAAGGAAAGCTCCTGCTATCAGCTGTATCCATTGTCCATGGACTGAACAAAAGCAGGTGAGGAAGCCAGTGAATGAGAAGAGAAACAACAACCAAACAGGAAGCCTGGGGACTACAGAGAGGGACAGGAGAGCAGCTGCAGCTCTCAGTGTTGCTTTCAGGCAATCAAAGAATAAGGAAAACAACAAAACAGGGTTTCAAAACTGCTGGTTGTGAACAGGGTAATCAGCTGGTCGCACTTTGGCTCCAACAAGGCCTTTTCTGCTGTGTGCTGTATGACAGGACGAGTGCTGGCCACAGTGACAGGAAGGGAACGGAGCATCCTGTCATCCTGTGATGACACCTCTGCTGACCAGCAGTAACCTGGGAGAGGTCTTTTCTGTTCCTGTCTGGGAAGAGAGGGGCTGCAAAGAGACTGCAGTGGGGGGGGGGGGGGAAGAGCAAGGTAAAGCTAAGCTGGAGAGAGTCTGGTAAAAAACTGGGAAAATGACAGCACTCGTCTGGAAAGACACAAAACCCGCCACAGAAATCAAGGCTGGAAAGGATATCAGAGATGGCATGTGGTCTGCTATCCTGGCCAAAGACAAGATCATGGGCATAGAATCATAGTTTGGGCTGGAAGGGACCTTTAAAGGTCACCTAATCCAACCCCCACCCTGGCTGGGTTTATCTGTGCAGTGCCACTGTCTGTATGTCCCCAGAAGGTCACTGCCATTGATGCAGCTCCTGTCAGAGTCATTCACATTGGGCAAACACTGACTTCAGAACCGAACTGATCCCACTGGAGGATGCCATCTTTCATTTTTACAAGCAGACATTCATTTCAGTGTTTAGAGAATGAAAAGTTTCTCTCCACTCGAGACACAGCCCACACTGGGAATAGGTCCTGTTAGAAGTTCTAGCATGAAGCTGTAATAGAGACTGAAATCTGATCCTCGCCAGGCATCACTGGAGATGAAACCGGTTTGGATTTTATGTCAAAATGGTACAACAGAGATACAGCCAGGGAGTGTATCTAGAGCGAACCAAACTGTGAGAATCAAGAAATAAAAATGCAAAAAGCAATAATCTTGAACATGAATTCCAGCTCTCCTGAAAAGCAGCTCTGGCTATAAAATATTAAACACATCCTGCACCTGACACCTAACTCCTCCCAGCCGTGCCGTGCCGAGGGCCGGACAACACGGCATGCTGCAGTGCATGAGGCATTATTTTAGCCCTAATTCTGTCTGTTCCGGGATTACGGCATTAGCACCCAAATCTCACAGCGCAGTTCAAGGAGAAAACAAAAAGCAGGCTCCCCACGTTTTGTCCCTGGGGCGAGGGAAGCTCTGCTCTGGGGGAGGCAGCCAGAAGAGTTATTTTCCAGCGGCCAGACAGTTTGGGGGATGCCGTCTGCAGCCCACAGGACACTTGGGCAGGCAGAAAGGACTCGGTGGGAGGGGAGGCGGCAGCCCCGTGCAGGGAGGTCTCCCGGGCCCGGCACGGCCCGTGGGTATTGCCGGCGGTCACATGCGGCAGAGGCGGGGAGGGGAAGCGCTGAATAATTGAGGAGCTGCAGCGCCCTCCTCCCTCCCTCCCTCCTTCCCTCCTCCCTCCATCCCTCCCTCCACACTCCCTCCGCCCTGCGTGCGCTGCCGGGAGCCGGGGTCGGCGGTGCCGGCGCAGCCCCCCCCGCCCCTCCGGCTGCAGCAGCGCAGCCGCCCCCGCGGGGAGCGCGCCCGCGGCGGCCCCGCAGCATCGCCCGCCCGCCCGCCGCGCTCCGCGCCCGCGGTGAGTGCCCGCGCCGCGGGGAGGCAGGGAGGGAGGAGGGAGGGCGTGCGGGGAGGTGGGAGCCCCCCGGAACCCCTCTGGGAGCGGGACAAGAGGCGGCGAGCCCGGGAAAGATCTGTCCGGAGCCCCGCTGGGTAGCGCGGCCGCGGCCCCCCCGCCGCGCACACGGGGCGGGTTTTGTGCCCCGCTCGGCAAGGGCAGCGCCCCGGCTCCTCTGGGACACGGGGGACCGGCCCCGGGGGACCCCAGTCCGCCTGAGCATCCCCTCGTCCCGGCCCGGCGCGGCCCCGTGTTTATGGAGTGTCGGGGCACTCGCCGGCGGGGAGGAGGAGGCGGAGGCGCCGGCGCTGACGGCGCGGGATTGATGGAAAACGGGGGAAAAACAGAGTGAGAGGAGGGACACCGGGTGGTCTGAGCGAAGCGACAGCTCTCGCTACAGGTGACCGCGCGGAACGCGCGGGGAAGGGGAAGGTCTGGAAGCTGCGGGAAGGGGGGATTTTGGGGAACAAAATCGGAGGAGATGTAAAACCGCGAGGGAGGCGGGCGCGGACAGCTGAGACCCGCGGGGCAGGTGACACTCGTGGGGCCGGTGTCGCGGCCCGGGGCGATGCGGGGATGGGTCGCGCGTGGGGCCGGCGGCGCCGGGCGGGCGCTGTCCGCGGTGCTGAAGCTCCGATGGGGCGGCCCCGGCCCCGCCGAGACTCCCCCGTGGTCGGGGCTGACCCACGCACACGGGCCCCGTTCGCGGCTCCGTCCTCCCCCCCCGGCGCCGGCAAAACTCCCCGCGACTTGGAGGCCGGTAATGGAGTTGGCTTCCTCTTTACGTCACCCCGGCTCGGTGCTGTTTATTGATTCCGCACGGGTATTTTGGAGCTGACTGGTACCAGCCGTCTGCCCGCCTCGGCCCCGGGTAGGTGTGCTCCGGCAGCCTAATTTCGTCCCTCAAATTGCTTTCCAGCCCAGGTTTTGTTGCTTGTTAAACAACAGTTTACGCAGATGGACTTAGTGCCTTCCTGTCACAGGCTGTGCTGAAAAGTGCTCTATTACAGGGCTTACAAAATCAACACCCCACTCTGGGGAGGAGTAGGAAGCTATACCACTCTGGTCGACCCCAGAGAAGACTTTTGTCTCAAAAGGACCATGTCTGATTTAATCTAGCCTATTAGCTAATTAATTCTCCCAGTGTCCCTGAGTAGCAGGCAAGTACATTTTAGCATGCCAAGGCATTTGTTTAACTGCCCAAGAACTGTCATGAGACTGAAAGTCTGATTGCTAAAGATATTTACGTGTGTTTGTTTTACTGGTACACGTACTTAAGGCATCTGATTTACTGGAGTTGAACAACATATTGTAAACAAACAAAAAACCTCAAATAATAAGCCAAAAACGACACTAGAGAGAAAAGTTACCTAGATTAAAGTGACAATCTGTTCTTAAACGTGCTCTCCATGAGGAATCCTTGTTGCATGAGAGCAGAGCATTAAGGCAGAGATCCAAGGCCCGATTTCCCTTTTTCATCTATCAAAGGTGCTAAACTTTGCCAGCAAAATAGAATCTGATGAGTAGTAAATAATACCAACAAGGAATATTGGATCCTCTCAAAGTAAAGTCAAATGTGCAGTACATATCTGAGAAGACAGCACGGAGGCAAGAGCTGAGATAGGACAAGCTGTTGAACAAGAACTAGGGAAAAAACATCTTGTTCAGTTGCTGCTCAGTAAGTGGCGATGGAGGAAGGAAATTTCACCTCAGCCCTTAGAGACAGACTGCTAGAATACATTAGACATCAACAAAAATGACAATAAAACTGTAAGTAAGGAGAAAGGAAAAAAAAAAAGAGGAAAGAAAAGCCAAAGCCTGTTAAGGACTGGAGAAAGGCCCTTGCAAAGGAGGAACTATGGCATCTGAGAGCTCACTTCATTAAAAAGAAAGGTGATGTGATTCTTGCCTCTACAGAAAGAAATTATTAGACATGAGTTATTCCTCCATCTGCCAAGGAGAGACTCAATATGAGCTAGTGCCGAGGTGCTGAAGCCAAAACATTCCAGTTCAAGTGAGGGATCACATTTTTGAACAGTGGAGGGCTGATGACCTGATGAAGGAGCCATCAGAAAACCTGCTGGATTCTCCATCTGTTTATGTCAAGACTTGATGTCCTCCCAAAATATGTAACTTAGCCAAAACAAGTCATTGGGCTCCCTGCAGGAGTAATTGCCTGGAAACTAATGGCCTGCAATTCAGACAGAATTAACTCTGAGGACTTAATGGTATTTTTGATTCTTAATTCTCCAAGTAAGGCACAGGAAGGTAGAGGTATCCCAGCCTCCCCTCTAGGCAAGTAACACATTCCCAGTGGGTGGGATTTTAACTACGTGCCAGGAGCAGAACAAATGACTGACCAAAATTCTATTTTGAATCCCCCACTTTTCCGACTGGTTTCATTAATTAACTCTCCCTAAAAATAATCTATTTCTTTGTGCCTATTGCAGTGAAGTGAAGCATTTAAAAATCATTCTCCTCAGGGAGTCAGTTATGACTCTCAAGTCAAGACAAATCTTATCCTTCTCCAATTTTCTTTTAGGATTACATGAAAATGATGAAAATTCATTCTTTGTGTAAATTCAGAGTCTCAGATGGGATCGTATCAGGAAGGATTCCAGCCAAAATTATTTTAAAGGGTATATCTGTAGGCTGATTTGACACTACTTCCTTCTCAAGCACAAGACAGTCTGTTTTCTCAGTTCTGAAATCACGCACATATAATAGGATTTCATCCATCTTCCTTTGAAGGCAACAGGAGTTTTTCTAGAAAATTCAGAGAGAACAGTGAAAACCTCCTACTGGCTAAATTAATGGTTTTCCTGTGAAGCCCTGCAACACTCAAGCAAATAGGATGGCAAGAACTTACACAAACATAAACACCATCCTGGACTCCTCATGAAAACAAACAAACCAGCAAACAAAGAGGATAACAGAGCAGTCTGTAACAGACATTTTAGCCTCCAGGTAATCAGAATTTTGCTTTCAGAGCACCTGAGCTATTAAAGTCATCATAATATATATGTGTAAGCAACATGCCATTGTTTGGATTATTAAGACATTTTAAAAATAAGAATACAAAAAAGAAAGCAAATACTTCTTCATCCATGTGTGGTAGTGGGATCTGTGTGTCACTCAAAAACAATGCTGGCAGGTGGACACTATTTGTGTCTTTCACATTGATTAAAAATAATTAAACCCCCAAATCACTCCCAGAATAAAGTATTTTTTATACATATACATAAATCACTCCTCTATAAAATATAAAGCCATGGTTGGGTCTGAACTTGTCACTCTTGTGGGAGATAGAAGATCTAGGGATGCAAAGTATCCAGAGCCCAGAAATATAGAAGGCATTTTTAAGCTACTTCACATGGATGTGAAAACCTGGCCAGAGTCTCACCTCAGTTCAGGGTGAGTCTGCTGAACTCATTAAACCACCCAAGGTGTAAATGGGAGCAGGCTCTAACTTAGATCCACAGAGATTCCTTAAACATTTTTCATTTACATGGTTAAGCTGTGGTTGCCAACAGGAAACTGCTCCCTACTACAGGGAAATGTTTTTCTTTTATATGTTTCCTTGGCTCATCGAATAGCAGCCCTTCCTCTGGACCCTGTGGTCCATCTGCATGGCACGGGATGTTCTGACCAGCACTGATGCTGCCACCACAGCCCATTCCTTTCTGTCACCAGGCAGGAACATCTCTAAGGGAAAACTATTTTTTCCCATAATAAAACTGTCAGAGTGAAGCTCTGGCACTTATGAAACAAAACCAGTGAGGTGGAGCCACCACACAGCACGTGACTCTGTTGTTTTTGTTCCTCAGCACAGTGACTGTATCAATAATTTACCTAAAGTCATGATACCATAAATTAAATCTACCTGGCAGGTGAACAGAAGGAGAGCTTTTGCAGCACGGGTTTTTCAAGCACCACAAGCTAATTCTCAGGAGACAGTGTTACAGGACCAAGCGGTTTGCTGCCTGTGGAGAAATGAGTTACTGCTGCTGTGCTGCAAGTGCCTATGGGGGTGACAAAACTGTGTCAGAACTTCAGGGTAATGTTGGTAAAACCACATGTGTGCATTTAATCCCTCTCAGCAGTCACTGACTCTTGCTTGTTGGTGACCATTAACTCAATTAGTGGTTCGGTCCATTCCTCCTGCAGGTCCCTGAGTGCAGGCTGGGTCTTCCTCAACAAAAGTTTTTAAAGCTGAGGATGGAGACCCCCCCTTTGTGCCAGACATCACTTCCACACCTGGGCATGTTTCACCCACAGCAGCCCGATTAAAACTTCGCTTTAATCGTGTGCTTGAGCATTATTGAACCAGGTCTTGATGCTGGACCTATCGAGCCATTTTACTGAGCCACTGCTCCACAGTGCTCAAAAATGCCAGGGTGGCTCCAGGTAGGATTTGGACACCCTAGTCTGGTAGAGAAGGAAATGTGTGCTTCTCCTGCCTGTCCTGCATTCTCAGCTGGGACCAAGCCTGGTTGGTGACAGGCCTTGCACCACTCCAGCCCCGAGGCAAGGAGCTGGGGAAGCATCTGGATGTGCCAGCGCCTTGTCTAAGACACCTGGGCAGCAGCAGGTGTGTTCCACTCATTAACCAGCTGTAGAATCAACAGGGACCAGGAGATGTGCAATTAATAACCAGGGGCACCAGCTCTGCACAAAGTAAATTAAGACAGAAGGAAGCAATATGCCAAGTTCCTTTGGCTGAGGGCTCTGGCACAAGCAAGAACTACGGCGATAATATTCCAGCAGCTCTACTGGTAGTTTGTGAGTGGGCACACCAGTGGAGTTGTTACACTTGCCAGGCAGGGCAGCACCCCCTGGGGAAACTCCACTGGCTGTAACTGTGTTGTCTCAATGAAAGAGATTGGGTTTTGGGGTCTTGCCACTAAGGGAGGCTGAGAGCAAGTGAGCAATTAGCTAGTTTGAGCTGGAGGTAATTGTGTTGGCTCACGCTGATTCCCTTGCTCCATAAGAACATCTCTGGGCAGTGCACGTTCACCACTCAGGGATGTTATAATGCCTGAACTTAAAATTTTTAAGAACACATAATTCTTCATTTAATTCTGCTTCTCTAGTACCACCCTAGATACTGATTTAGTCTTAAATCAGCATTTTTAACTCACTGGGAAATGTCAAAAAGCCCTCATGCTGAAGCTCCAGGTATTACTCACACTACATGCTGCTTAGGTGTTACGTTGCCTTTGCCTGACTGATGATGATAAGTGACTAAACACAGGAACCCTATTCTAAATCATCATCTTTGATCAGCTTGTGCTCGCATTACTCATATAATGGGTTGTGTTGAAAAGCAGGAGGATTACTCGTGTAAAGCAAGGATGTTTTGTCCTAGTGAAGAATAAGAATAAGCAGCAAAATGTAATAAAAAGCAGCAGGAGCTGCTATTCACTTCTTTGGAAGTGTAGTGAATCTACCTCAGGCTTCTGCTGAGGAATTTAGCGACACAGGTGACAAGCAGCCAAATTACCCCCCAGCTCAAAGCTCCCATTTGCACATGCAAAAAGCTCCCGTTGATTTGCATATGTTACTACTGCTCCTTCTGGAACCCTTAGCAGGCTCGGGGTTGAAAAATGTGTCTTTCCAGCTCCTTCTGAGGAAAGCAGTTGTTTGAGAACCTCTCCTGGGTTAATTTGCTGATAGCCAAAATAAGTGGAAGCGGGGCAGCGAGGCATAATCAATGACATTTGTATAACTGCTGATGGAACACGATCACTAATTAATGAGACCGTGTGCACGTACAAAAGGAAAACGCATCTGAAACCTGGCAAGAGCTGATTTGTGTTTGTAAAGCCTGATGTGTTTACTGTGTAAAGGGCCAGTTCAGGACTCCTACTAAATTATTACAGAAAGCTGGAAAGGTTGCTGGCGAGTGAGAGTCAGCAGTGAGAGGGAAAAAACCCAGCAGTTTCTTAGTGGGGAACAAAGGAATCTCTGTAAACCCAGCAAGCTTCAAAATAAAAGCAGAGGTTTAAAAATAGTGGATTTTCAGGTCCTGTGTTTGATATACAGGTAAATCTTTTTCTGGTTCAGTGATGAAGCCAAAGTGTTAAACCAGTTCTTTACTGAAAGATTTGTGCTTTTGCCTCTGAATTCAAAATGTTACCCAGAAATGAAATAAGTTGTCATGATGATACATCAGCCAGACTCTTGCAACAGTAAAAATCCATTTTGTTTAGAGAGACTCACACATTAATAAATAACCCATTCTGTGAATTATGTCAAATGAAAAAAGCTCTCCTGTCTGGCTTGCAGCAAACCATAATGACTTTCATTCTGTGGTATAAAAGTATGGATCCACTGAGAGAAGAAAAAGAAAACACAGCCCAGTAATTAGAGAGATTTCCTCCTGTGTGTTGTTAAAGCAAAGACAGTTTTGAAACGAATATAATTCTAGAAGAGACCGTCTGGTAACCCAGGACTAAGTGTTGCAGAGACACAAAGGCAGCCCTTTTCCACTCTAACAGTGGGATATGATACAGAAAATGTGCTATATCATCAAAGTGGTAATTACTGAAAGTATAATCTACCAACCAAAAGCAGGGAAAAGCTCAGAGCTGCAAACACGAGGCTGCAACCACTCCACTGATGCCATCAGCAGTCATACTGTTAGACTTCAGCAAGGCACATCTAGAGGAGCATGAATCATTTTTAGCATGGTTTCTCTTCTGCTTCTATAGAAAACCCAACTGAGTTAATCACCACACACTTCTGTAAGGCAGTGGCTTTCTCCATTTTACTGAGGGAGGAACAAATTTACTAACCTCGTGTGGTTTCACTACTCTCCTAGAGGGATCCTGTCAGAACAGCCCCAAGAAGTTCCTGGTTCCCCACTTTCTGCTCAGCTCACCCATCTATTGATTTACCATTTCCCTGCATTAACCATATCGTTACACCCTTTAAGGCTTTTACTTTCCCATCTCAAGCCAACAATGACGAACTAAAGCTTTTAGCAAATGTGTAAATTGATTGTGCCTCTTTCTCTGCAGTTCTCTCTCTCTTTTTTTTTTTTTTTTTTTTTTTTTTTTTTTTTGTGTTTGTTTTTTTTTTTTTCCCTTTTGGTGGTTAAATAGCTTTTTTGCAAACCCAAATGGAGCACCTCATGCATATTGCATTACCTACAGCTCGACACAGACTCTCGTCTGTCATACCCTGAGCTCATCCCTACGCTGCTCTGCACTGTGGAAATCGTGGCTACCTGTACAAAAAAGGCAGAAAATAAGTAGAAAACCAGAATTCCTGGCAGTGGACTGCCTTCTACAGACACAAGGGAGAGGGACAGGAGAAAATCTGATGTCTTGGACAGGTGGATTTACTGAGGGGAGGGGATGTGCCTTCAGGGATGCACGTGAGCATCTCTGAAAGGGTGAACAGTGCATTTTGGCTTCTGTCCCATGCAGGCTCTAAGAACTGTAGGTGCTGTCTCCAAATGCATCCAGGCCCTAGGAAGGAGGAAAACACTGATTCCTCCAGTCCCAGAGCTGTTTCCCACAAGCCTGGTGCTCCAGGGGGTCCCTGACAGCCTGGACCAACTGCTTGGCATGGGATTAACCCTGGCAGAGCTTAGAACAACTCAGTATCGAGGGATCTGCTGGCCTTCACCATGACCAGCTCTAATTTCACCTCTGAATATGTCACTTATCTCCCATCTCATCCAGGCAGGAAGATGAGCCCTCAGCCACCAAAACCTCCTCATTGCTCTCCTGCATGGACAGGCTGCCACAGAGCAGCGCTTAAAATACTGATGTGCTGTTTGCTTGGGACATGGGAACCACCAGCTGCAAGACAGAAGGAAGCTTTAGCATCTCTCCCCTGCTTCCCTCTGCCTTTTCTCTGATAATCCAGGCAGTCCAGTCTCTCCCCAGCAAGGACAGCAGTTAAACCATCACACTGTATCCCCCCTGAAGGCTGGAGAGAGGCAAAAAAGGGTGATCTCTGTGTACATGCTAATTATATCACTGGATTACTGTCTCTGCTCTTTAACTCTTGCACTAGAGACTAGAATGCAAAGTTTAGGAGCTCCTTGGGGGCTAGCTCTGGATGCATGGCACCCTTGCCTTGTGTCTTTGGTCCAGTAAAATATTTCCTCTTATTTTTTTAAAAGAAGTTAATGATGTTTAGCCAGCTTGGAGCAATGCTAACATTAGTGAAGCACTAAATATAACACAGATAGAAATAACATAGAAAACGGCCATTCAACCTCCCCACTTCCATTTTGCTGGGGAAGACACACACAAAAAATCCCTGAACCCGTTTTTTTAAGTTGATGCAACGTAGAAAGTTAGTCTTAAACCCGAGATATCATCACTGGTTTAATTTAGGGACAGTTTTAGTTTAAATTAACCACAGCTCCACTCGAATCGCTCCAGCAGAGGTAAAAATGGAAGGATTAAAAATAAGAAGAGCCAAAAATTACCAGCAAAGGCAGAAGGCCAGATTGCTGAAGCTGGACCCACGTGAGCGGTGCCGGGACCGGCAGGGACCAGCCCTCGCTCTCGGCTCTGTGCCTGCTTTTAAATCCCTTTAAGGAGGGCTGACGGTGGAGACAGAGCCAGCTTTTACAGTGGCAGCCCAGCTGGGGCTCGGCACTGTAAAAACAAGCACGTAAAACTCCAAATGAGATGGGGCTCGTAATGAAAACATCGCGGTGACGAGCAGCCCCCAGCACAGGGCTCCGCTCCGAGCTGCTGCCCGGCTCCCGCATCGCCCCGCTGACGTCAGTCCTGTCCCTGCTGGAGGAGCTGTAATGAAATTCAGGATCCAGTGCCTCTTCAGACACCGCTACCGAGCTCACAATCAAAGCAAAACGGCGAGGTCAGGCCGGCACATTGTTCGGCTTGTCCTTTTTTCTGGGATTGCAGCGGGTTTGCTGCCCGGAGCCGCCTTTTCCATCATCTCGAGCCGCCTCTCGCATCCCTTTGAGCTTTTGGGGCTCCCTTTCCCCAGGGAAACGCTTTAGCTCAGCTCGGCACGCAGCCCCTACGAGGAGGGGGTTTGAGGGATGCTGCTCCTACATCATAAACACCGGTATTACCATTCCTGGGTTCTACTGCAGGCACTGCCTTGGGGATTGCTAGGAACCTGCTTCAATCCCACATTTCTGGAGCTCATCTCCCCTGGGCAAGGAGGAAGGTGCTTTCCCCCTAGAAAATCCTGCAGCAAACTGGGTGCTGCTGACCCAGCTGCTGAGGGCATCATCCAGTTTCCCTCTGCAATAATTACTCTAGGAACCATGGAAAAGCAGAGAAAATCCAACCTTTTCCTTTTAATGAGGGCCCCTGTCTGGCTTTCCATCAATATACCAACAGGAGCTCTCTTTTTTCATTTACCACGATCGATATTCTGTTTCTTTTACATCCTCAACAGCTTTTAACAGAGATCTTTGCTCAAGAATACTCCTATGGACTCCTGGACAGATTCTTCTGTCATTAGCAGACAAATCAAGTAAGCCAGTCCCAAGATGTGGTTTGGGGAAGGTTGTCTGGGGAAGCTGGAGCCGTGGGGGTAATGAGGATGGGTGGTGCTGTGGGGCACCGAGCTGCATCTCACCAGCAGAACGAGTTTTACTTTGGGAATAATTCAGCACTGACCCAGACACTAAGGAAGATCGTGCCTGTAAATACCTACACCTCTCCTTCTGACTTGATTGCATTTTAGTTAATTCACCCTGATGAGGAAGAGTGTTTCAGTACAAACAGCAGTCACTGACAAGCACATGGTGGCAGCCAGCAAGGAAAACCAACCCCAACAGCCTGATGATGGAGAGCTGAGCAGCTCCAAAGCCCGGCTCCAGCTTATCCCTTCTGAGCCACAGCTCCCTTCATCTCCCTGGGTTTATGATGAGGAGAGCAAATAAAAAAAAACAAAAACAAAAACAAAAAAACCCAACCTAATATAAATTCCCTTTCCTTCCCACTGAGTGCTTTTAGTCAGCCAGAGTGAGCAGAGCAGAGCAGAAGGGAGCTGTCTCTGCCCCATGGAAAGGGTTGCCATCCATGACATATTTTTTCATTGTTTCAAATGGAGTGAAAGGATGTTTTCCAAGCTACAGAGCAGCAATATGCTGATCTCACTTAAACATCTGGAATAGTTTCGAGTGACTGCTTTAATTGAATATAGCAGCAATTATAGAGTTATTTCATTTCAAATGTTTTTAAAGGTTCTTTTTCTTTTCCTTGGTGAC
Source organism: Pyrocephalus nanus (assembly GCA_038380795.1). Classification (NCBI taxonomy): domain Eukaryota; kingdom Metazoa; phylum Chordata; class Aves; order Passeriformes; family Tyrannidae; genus Pyrocephalus; species Pyrocephalus nanus. The sequence continues at coordinate 4,273,899 of CM076270.1, read as the reverse complement.
TTAGGGGGAGCCATATGAATTGCAGGACTATGTTGGGCTGCCATGCAGGAGGATTTGGTCACAGCCCAGCCTCGGGTAGCTGGAACTGCTCAGCAGCCTAAATCTGGGTGCATCACCAATCCACCAGCCAGTTCTTGCTTTAAATTTAAAGCATTTAAAATATTTAGGATTTTTTTTCATTATTTTAGCAGTTGAGATTATTCCACAAGAAAACTGCTGTGTCTTCTCTTGGAGCTCTTTGCAGTGCTGGTGAGAAAGTAATTTCTACACCGTGATGTGGCTGGGGAGTGAACTGGGCAGTCCAAATCACTCATGCTCATCTCTCTTCAGCTGGGGGAATGCACTGATTTTTCCAGTGTGGATGTGAATCCCTACAGCAAGACCTGACCATTTGCCACCCTTCCCAAAGCCTTCATCAGCCACTCACAGGCACGCCAGACGAGATGATGAAAAATCGCTGATCTCTAATCACGGTCACAACCCCTCTTAAAAACACAGGGCAGCTCTTCCCATGCCAAAGCACAACCTGGTGATGGGACCAAGGACCAGCCAACAGCCTCAGCACCTCCATCCCACACCATCTTACCCCTTCTGATGGTCCCTCTTGGCTGCTTTAAGTCAATTTGGTGCAAACCTTAGCGTAGCAACCTGAGCCTCTCAGACTCAACTAGGAGCACCCATAAAGTCCGAGGTAAATAATTATGTCAAGGTTGGGAAGTGGGAAGCACTGCAAGACCTCTTTGCCAGCCCATGCTTCAGACATGCTGTGCTTTGGATAACAGGAGGCTGAATTTTGGGTAGTGACGAGCATTATTCTTGGAGAAGTTTTTTTTCCCTGTGGTTGAAACCACAGATGCACATCTACTTGGGAGCAGTGACAATTTTTCCTTATTATTATTCCCAGCTAGAACATCCAGCCTTTCAGCTTGTGGTTGCTTGAGGTAAAAAAAAAAAAAATCAGCACAATTTGAATTGTGATCAACCAAAACACGAAATGAATGCTGTGTTTCATTTAATAAACTCCAGCAACACAAGGCTGCCTGGTGGACACAATGTAATTTGTTTTGGATGTAAAGATGGAAAAAAAAATAATTGTTTTGTCTTCAAGGCAATTAGAGAATAAGAAAGATTTCTGTATTAACAGGAAAGAAGCTGCCACGTTAAAATTCATATTTCAGAAACTATTTTTTCCTGTTCCTTTGTATTAACTTGCAGATTGTCAATTCTTGTTTTGCTCAAAGCTAAGTCATCATGTGTCACTAGGAAGTCACTGCTGCTGGTATTATGAGAACTACACAGTTTGTGAAGAACAGCAGAAAAGGAAGTGGGAATGGCAGTTGCTGAATAGTTCTTGAAAATATGACTGGGGATGAAAAAGCACAGAGAAAGAGAAAAACAAGATAATGTCATGATTTTTAAGACAATCCTAGAGCAGATGGATTCAGGCAGGATAATTTAAAAGTATTTAAAAATGGCCTGCTTTTCAGTGGCCAGTGAAGCTGGAACTGCTCTGCTGAGTTTCCCACCCAGCTTGCCTTAACTACACAGAAACCAGATCCCAAAATATGTTTCAGTTACACCAGCAAGAACACATATCTCAATTTAAAAAAGCATTCCTTAAGCCATATTTAAACGACTACAAGAATGAAGTGATAAACTGAATGAAGGAACCACACCAAAGAGTCTTTTCAACTTTATGATTCATTGGGAACTGAACAACCAGTACCTTTTAAAACTTCCCCCTTCAGGTTTCCCCAGGATGACAGTAGCACGCAAAACATCCACAACCAACCAGTGCAGCCAGAGAGCTGTAGCACTGAACTTCTATAGCACCAGAATACAAAAATAAATCACCTGTCCTTGTAAGGGCCAGTTTGTGGTGATCCAGCCCCAGCCTGGCACAGGTGGGCAGTGGTCTCAACACACCAGAGACGGGAGCTAAGCTACAGACTTCCTTAATTTTTTGCAGTACAAGTGGATGTTTACAAAATGGTTTGGGTTGGAAGGGACCTTCAAGATCATCTCATTCCAACCTCCCTGCCATGACCAGGGACACCTTCCACTAGACCAGGTTGCTCCAAGCCTCATCCAACCTGGCCTTGGACAATTCCAGGGGTGGGACATCCTCAGCTTCTCTGGACAACCTGTACCAGGGCCTCCCCACTCTCACAGGGAAGAATTTATTCTTTTATCTGGTCTAAATCTGCCCTCTGTCAGTTTGAAGACCAATTCCCCCTTATCCTATCACTCCATGCCCTTGTCCAAGTCCCTCTCCAGCTCTCTTGGAGCCCATTTATATACTGGAAGGGGCTCTGAGGTCTCGCTGGAGCCTTCTCTTCTCCAAGCTGAGCAGCCCCAACTCTCTCAGCCTGCCTCCAGAGAAGGTGTCTCACAGATGGTCCCCTCATAGCCTGCCATGGTGATGGTGCAAGTGTGATGCTGTCAGGCTTGGAGTCCCGCTGTGTCCTGGCCAGTTCCCACTGTGCCACAGTTGCACGAAGCCATTGTTGCTTTTGGTAGCAATTAAGCCATGTAATGAGCACTTGGAGGAAATCAGGTTCCTGCTGCTTGTAGCACTCCAGCAATGACCATGGTTACAGCTGAGCAGACAGTAAGGAGGGCAGTGCATCCCTGCTGTACAAAACCACTGGGATGGAGGGAGGAGATTTCTCCGTAGCAGCAGCAAAGGTGAAACCAAAGCTCTCCCAGCACTGGAGCCCAGTCAGAAAACAGCTCAGGGGGCCCTTTTGGAGCACATCCCTCTTTCTTCTGTATTTCATTCAAAAACTCTGTTCCTCTCTCTTGCAGCCGGGCCGCCAGCGCGGGAGGGAGATGCACCCACAGCCCTGAGCGGGCGCTGCCAGAGCCGTCCGTGACCCCCCTGCGGGGATCCCAGCCCCGGCCATGAGCGGGTTCCTCTCACGGCTGGACCCACGGCGGGTGCCGTGGGGGGCAGCGGGCCATGCCCTGTGCACCCGCGTCCTGCGCACCAAGCCCGTGGAGTCCATGCTGGAGGGCACGGGCGCCGCGGCCACGCAGGGCGCCAGGCTGGCCAAGGTCCTCACCACCCTCGACCTCATCTCCCTGGGCGTCGGGAGCTGCGTGGGCACCGGCATGTACGTGGTGTCCGGCCTGGTGGCCAAGGAGATGGCGGGGCCCGGGGTCATCGTGTCCTTCATCATCGCCGCCGTCGCCTCCATCTTGTCGGGTGAGTCGTGTGTGGGATTTCGGGTAGTGTTGCCATCTCGTGCCACCTCTCCATTCACAGGGGGACCCCCGGCAGGACAAGTTACACCCTCCCCACAGACACTAAAAAACCATTTCCCCGGTTTACCCAACCGGGCTCACCCAACTCGTGGGGTGCACTGTCCCTCGCTGCCCAAATATCAGACCAAACCTTGTACTGGGAGCCAGCAGCCCAAGCACAATTATCCCAGTGAACTGCCAATGCCTTCCACACGGATGGAGCCTGTGGTATTTGAGACACTGGAGAGTTTTGCAGTGTGTGTCCCCGGTTGAGAGCTTGGCCAAGCCACAGCACTGGAGTGAGAGCAAAGCGTGGCTTGTGGGAAACTCAATTCCAGCAGGGAGGATATCAGTGGCTTGGGCAGCACCAGGGCCAGCTTCCTTTGTTGACATGGCTAACAGTTGAGAAATTCCTGGAATTAAGAAATTAGTTCTGGAGTTGATTTTACTGGCTCCTATTCACGCAGGGTCACTCTTTGAATTTCCAAACAAAAAACACAACAAACAAATGTGCAGGGAGAGAGGAATTATGTATTTTAGTGAAAACCCTGTGAATTCCATCTCCTCTGTAGGAACCCAGCTGAGCATATGGCTTGAGCTGCGGTTTCCACATGAAGCCAGTACTGCTGGCATTTGTCCTTTCCAGATCAGTGCTAACACGATGATGTGATGCTCCTGCTCTCCCCCGCTCAGAGGACTTTGCATGCTGTGTCAGTCTGGTATCCAGCTTTTGTCTGCGGGTTGGATAAGGAAACCTGAGTAAATGGCAAAGAGCTTTGACAGAAGCAAACACAGCAAAATGAGCCAGCTCAGCTTTTCAAGCCTCCAGATTTTTGTAGGTGGAGGTGGAAACACACCGTGCTCTTTCCCAGGAGGTTGCAGTGCTGCTCCATGGAGATCCCACCAAAGTGTGTGCGAGTTTGAACCCCTGACATCCTGCAGGCCAGAGGCACAGCCCTGGCACAGCACAGGGGTGAGCATCACATCCTCTCCGAAGCCCACAAAAAGAGCAGAGAGCTTGCAATGAGATCTGATGCTTATTTGAGATCCCAACAGAACAAATAACCCCGAAAGTCCATTTTTTAACAGAGGCAGTAGATAACATCAGTGCCTCTCCTTTCCCACCGCCTGCTTTCTCTCCTCTGTGAGGGTTTGGCTGGCTGGGATGCAAACCAAGAGCAAACGGAGCTTGGGTGGGTCTGTGCTAACAAAAACATGCTGTCCTCCAAAAGGGGCTGTTTCACCCCAGACACGAGCCCTGCCCCGCAGCAGGAGCTCCTCCCGCCTTCGCCCACGGGAGCCCACGCCGCTTCCCACTCCGCTTTCATCTCCCCTTGCTTTTGTAGCCCTGGGAAAGTGTTTTGTGAAGGATGCAGTGTTTTGATAGTCTCCTTGGCCGCTTCCTCGCTTCATCCTTGACACTGCTGTTGTTTGTAACAGCAACACTTTCTTGGCAAGTAAAACCAAGCAAGAATTCGGGAGCTGGATGGGCTGTTGGACTCACTGGGGATGTGATTTCAGCTCTCACATCGTGGTTGCTCCCGGTGTGCCAGGCACGGAGTTTGGGCAAGTGTGCACAGACAGATTTTAAGGAGCTTTTCAAAGTTTTAAGGCCAGATGGGACCACTGGATCACCTGCTCTCCCTTCATCCGTCACAGATCACCAAGTCAAACCCCACTGGGTGCACAGTGAGCCCAGGGGGGGTTTGTATTGAAAAAATTTCCAACAACAAAAAGCAAACAAACAAAACCCAATGCCATCCAGAAAGCCATCCAGCTCACTTGGGATCTCTGACAGTGGGAAACCCCTCTGCACTGTTCAGCCCAGTTTCAGACGGGGATTTTTCCAGTTTCCTCTACTCAACAAATTCCTGCCCTGAGGTTTAAGCAATATGTACCCCATCAGGGTACTTACACATGCACTACAATCCATTAACCTGATAAGCTAAATTAAATCAATTATTCTCTCACTGGAAGGCCTTTTATTTAGCTCTCAAGTAGCAGCTTCCCTCCACAAAGCCTCTGCATGCCCCTCTGACCACCAGGGCTTCCCACTCACACCCCCATGTCTAACCAAGCCCCCTTCTTGGCAAAAATCAACAGTTTGCATCTCACCCAACCTCATCACCCTCTCTGCAGCCTTTTTCACCAGCTGTTGCTTGGTGATCTCCTCTCCTGAAGTAATACAGCCTTGTACAGAGCACAGTGCCATGGTCTTACCTGGTACCCATGTGGGAACAGCTCACCAGCAGCCAGGATACTCCATGAAGCAGGAAGGATCTGAGCACGTGCCTCAGGTGCTGCCTGGCTGCAGGATGAGGGCTGGGTTAAGGGGATCCAGCTGCAGCTGCCTGGGTGGAGCTGGAGAGATGACAATCCTTGTTCTGAGGAATCTTTCTTTATGGAGCTGCCTCTTATATATCAGCACACAGTGATCATGAGACACAGTGGACAGACTCAGTGGCTTGCTGCAAATAATATGACTGCCTCAATTAATAGGGTGCTGTTCATTAGCAAAGGGTGACCCCTCTGGGTTTTTTGCATGGTAACATGAATTATTTGGTGTTACCTCCAGTGCACCTGAAAGGCCCCTTTCTGAAGTTTTATTTTTTTCACCTGAAACATCACTCCCATCATGCCAGTGCCCTTTGGGATGTCTCATAGTTTCTGTGCCAGGTATTATTGGGAGGGTCAGAATCCACAACGTGGCCACCAGCATCTCAGCATACCAAAAGCACCAGTTCCTTGTGCCACCAGTTGTGCTGCCCCGCAGCTCTTTTGTAGATGGGATCTTAGAAGGGCCAGTGCCGTGGACCAAACCCCTCAGCTGTGTTTATGTCCTGCTGAATAATGTCAACAACTGTGTAATGACACCAGTGTAACGACTGTCACACCAACTGCACGAGTGTAGCATATATTTAAGGACAAAAATGGTCCTCTGTAGAATGGTTGCCCTTCCAAACAGCCACTGTGTTGGCTTGTTTCCTGCAGAAGCTTGCAAACACTCTTGACTGGGGGGGAAAGAGAAATTTGTCTCCAAATTCAAAGAGTTGTGGCAGAGAGGGTGTGCCCAGTCTCTTCCTGCAGCCTCCAAGCTGGACTGTGCAGGAGTACTGGGAGAGCTGCATCCCTCTGGATACAGAGGGACAAGGTGCTGAATAGCTCAGGCTGCCAAGGAGTAGCTCACAGTGTTGTTGTGCAGTTATATTGTAGTAGTAATAGTAGTAGTAATCATAATAATAATTTTAGTAGTATTATTCTACACTGCAGATGCAGCAGATTACTATATATAATATGTATTTTATATATATGTACATAATATGCTGATACCTAATGCTGATAACCACAATGTTTTGCTGGACCCAATGCATAGTGAAAGACTTCTCTTCCATTTTGGGCTCCTAGCAGAACAATTGAAAACTCAAACATTTTATACATATTAATGTCCTTGCTCTGTGTATCGATCACAATTGTCTTCAACTTGTTATCTTGTCACAGGCTAAAAGCAGAGCTGCCCCCAAGAAAGTGTGTATGATTTTTAGGGCCATCAGAGAGTGACACTAGATACCTGTCCCCATCAGAGCACCAGATTCATAAATCATTCAGGCCTGTAGTTATCTGTGAACGTTGCACCTTTGCTGAGCACATGCATTTTTCATCAGCTTTGAATAATGACTGTCAGTAGGGCTGGATGGATGATGGGGATGTTTTGCAGCTCCTGTTGGGCTGCTTTACAGAAATCAAGTTTTGAAGAGCCCCATTGCAAAGCAACACACATGCAGGTTGAACAGTGAATGGAATATAAAAGTCCTCCAACACCGAGAAAAGAAGCACCACCAAATTCAGTTTAAGAGATTCAAAAACTCTGTGTTTGTACTGTATGAAAACTGCACTTAGAGTGAGAGCAGCCACCTCATAACGTTTTTATAAATTATTCATTTCCCCTCTCTATACTGAAGTGATTGCAAATTTGAAGCAATTATTATCTTTTAAATAGAGAATAGTAGATGGTAAAGAGCTCAATAATTACTAAGTGTTTACACAATGATAGTAACAGCCTTAACCAATTCACCCATACAAGCTGTGCTGGGGTCTTTGGGGTGGGGGTTTTGGGGTTTAATCAGTGTTAAACATGCAAGACACTGTATGCCCTTCTGGCTCTGGTCCTGACTAATATTTGGGGAATTTATAAGTAAGTCCATCCATTCCTTTTAAATAAAACTAATGATTGTTTTAAGACATCAATGTGTCAGGGTCAAGTTTTTATTAAAAATTATCCTGACATATAAGCACACAAGGAGTTCAGAAGGTATTAATGTCCACTGAATTCTTCTCCCAAACAGTTCCAGTTAAATACCTCTTTTTGCTTTTCTTTTCTTCTTCTGCACAGTTAGTTTTGCAATTATTCTTTAGAAGATTTAAATATAACATTTTTCAAGTGTTAAAATAACTAATGTTCTCTGTGTGAGATGTCTTCAAACTACTCTTGCATAGGTATGAACAAGAGCAGGGATGATCAGGACAGTGCCCGTGCCTGGACCTGGCAATAACACAATAACAGTTGTTTGGAGATTGGAAGGTTGGGGCAGGGAGAGGCGTAGCCTCGTGTGAGCCCTTCAGTGGCATCTTGATCTGGGCAACAGCAGTCCAGGATGCCATGTGTAAACATTTAGCTAGTTTGAACCGTGTCTCAAAAAGGAAAATCCATCACAACCTGATTTTAGTGGAAATTTGTCTGGTTTTCAAGCCAGGAAACTGGGGATGGAGGGTCACCCTGTGATGTCTGTGGGCTCCTGATGGTGTCTGCAGCCCCGACACCTCCCGGCACCTCCTGGGAGGTGCCACCGGGGGCAGTTTCTCTTCCTCCTACTCCAAGCACATCTTCCTTATGTCTCCTCGCATTTCCCCACGCAGGCGTTTGCTACGCCGAGTTCGGCGTGCGCGTCCCCAAGACCACGGGCTCCGCCTACACCTACAGCTACGTGACCGTGGGGGAGTTCGTGGCGTTCTTCATCGGCTGGAACCTCATCCTGGAGTACCTGATCGGCACGGCCGCGGGGGCCAGCGCCCTCAGCAGCATGTTCGACTCGCTGGCCAACCACACCATCAGCCGCTGGATGATCAGCAGCGTTGGGACGCTGAACGGGCTGGGTGCGCCGCGCTTCCGAGTAGTGGGGGTCTGGAAAGCAATTGGAAGCTCCGTCAGAAGTCAGACATGGATATCAGGCTTCATTCAGCATTTACCCTCTGTCTGGCCCTGCTGCTCTGCCTCGGCAGGGGGGGTTCACGGGCGGGGGTTGAGGGGGTGGGATACGGGGTAATGTGAGCCCCTTTGGGATGTGCTGGAATTTAAATGCACAGAAACAGTCAAATGTCAAAGGGTAATGACAGCACAGAAACACTTCACCCAGTGCAAACACTCTGCTCAGTCCCACTGAGGCACACACGGAATTTTGGTAGAGAGCACAGGCTGGTGTCTGCAGTACTGCCACGGACAAACTCGAGGCTGTGGTGATCCTGTATGACCATCATTTCCAGCAACACTCCCATGGGTCCTACCAGTAAGTAAATCAGCCAGATGTCCTGTACCTGTGTCATGAAAACTTCATGGCTGATGGATTTTTAATGAGTATTTGGCAGATACATGTTATGCAAACTGGGACCTGATCATTTGTTTGCTGCTCTCCCAAAACTCTGAACATTGTCTTGAGGCATCACGATTTACCACCTTAATTAAACAACTTTAGCTGGTGGATTTGGGGGTATCTAGAGACCGCCTTTGCAATGAGACAAATGAGTTTTGCAAAGCTTCAAGGTCTGGAAAGTGTTTAAAACTCCCCCATAGAGTTCCTGATGATGCTGTGGATGGAGAGTAAGACACCTCTTTTCTCTCACCTAGGGAAAGGAGAGGAGTCATACCCCGACCTTCTTGCTCTGGTCATTGCTGTCATTGTCACCATCATCGTGGCCATGGGGGTGAAGAACTCGGTGGGGCTGAACAACGTGCTCAATGTCATTAACTTGGCAGTCTGGATCTTCATCATGATTGCTGGGCTCTTCTACATCAAAAGTGACAACTGGGCTGAAGGGCAGTTCCTGCCGTTTGGATGGCCTGGGGTAAGTCCTGGGCACATGGAGGGACACCTCGGTGGTGCCACACACTCAGCTTTGCCCATGGGGTGCACACCCTGCTCCCACTGCACCCTCCAAACCCCAACCCTGCCAAACCCACCTGTGCTTTGGCCAGGGACCTCCAAATCCCAGGAGTGCGGTCTTGGATCCAGACCCGCTCGCTCCCCCAAACCCAAAGAGTACAGCAGTGCTTTGCTTTTATCTCCTGATGCCTCTTAGCATAAACCCAGAACCTCTCCAAAACATCCTCCTGGAGAGCCAAACCCCACATGGAAGTATCCCCCAGGAAATGCCACTAATTGCCAGGCCATGGAGCAAAATGCTGTGGCCATCCGAGTCAGGGAGCTCCGGAGGAGCTGGCTCAGCCTCTGTGGAGTGGGGAGATACTTGTGTTGGCCGGTTTTCAACAACAATGTTCTCAAGCATTTGTTTTGAGCACTTCATAATGCCACCTGCCAGTACTTATTTTATGGATGTTCCCTCATAGCTTACTGAGAATTTGGACATATTTGGCTTTTTTAGCTTGCTTGCACTGGTTTTTATCCAAGGATGAACAGAGACTGAAAATATCTCAGCTGGCCTAAACCCAAGATAATTTCTCAGATTTACACTGCTCGACTCCATTGGGGGTTTGTGCAGAAAAACAAGCAAGAAAGTAAAGTAAACCAAGAATCTTGATTATTGAAAGGACCCCAAGCTGCCATACAGTCCCTGCACCTCCTTTCAGTAAATCAATACCTCTCTGCCAGAGAACAACAGTGAGGAGAAGAGCACTGAGCCTCACTTGAGGGCAGAGGTCATCTTTACCTTCGTGTTGTGCTTGGCTTTTTATGCCATACAGCAAGAGTGAAAAAGAGGAAATAGAAAATGCCTGTTTTGCTCAAATTCAACTCACCAAGCTGAGAGCAAAACCCCACAGTTTGAAAAGGTACATGTCCAAAACACATCACACCCAATAGGGTGGTCCCATCATGTTCAGCTGGTTGGTTGTCTCACAAGTTGTTTGTAAAAGTGAATCCACCAAGCACAAGTGTGAGGTGTAAAAGCAGTAAAGGGGATACTTAAAAAAGGTAATTACAGATAGTCCCGAAAAGAGATGAGTTTTACTGTGTTCCCTATTGCCAGAGACTGAGATGACAGAGCTGTGATGGACAGGTGGTGCCCAGCAAGCAATCTAGATGTATGCAAGGGTTTCACAGCTCCAGATCAGCTCACTCACAGCCAGGCAGTCTTTACCCTGCTTCAGCATCTCTTTCCTACAAATGTCCTCGCTAGTATTGTATATTTTTAAAAATCACATTAAAAAAAAAAATAACCAAACGGTACAAATAATTCCTCATCCAAGGGCTCCGACGTGTGCTCCTAACCTGTCTGCAGCTTCCAAGCCAAACAGGGGTTGTTTGGAGAGCGGCACACATCTGACTGCTGCTGCTCTCTCCTGCTTCCTCTGCTAGCGGCTCTCGCTGCCACATGAGACATCTTGCTAACACAGGACGTGTAAACACGCTCCAAATCCCTACTAATGTAAACAGATTTGGGGTGGAGGACTGTGAAAGCAAACCTGAAATCGGTGGATTGTTTTCCCCTGCCACTGGGGCCCTGAGTGGGCACAGGCCTGTGGTGCACCCTGAGTTGCAGGTGCCTCGAGTGGCTCAGGGACACACACGGAAATCTTTCCCCTAGACTGAATCACTGGTTTAGGGGTGCTCCCGGGGTCAGTCCTCAGCTTTGTGTGCATCCCCTGACCCGCCCCCACTCACCCCTTAGCTCACACAAGGCAGAACTGGCCTCCTTCAGTTTTTGCTCAGCTCCCTCTCCCTGGCTGGGTGCCAGCCTCCCTCCTGGCACCCAGAAGTTTGATCCTCCATGCAGGTGCTCAAAGGGGCTGCGACCTGTTTCTATGCCTTCATCGGCTTCGACATCATCGCTACCACGGGGGAAGAAGCCAAGAATCCCAACACCTCCATCCCCTACGCCATCACAGCCTCCCTGGTCACGTGCTTGACAGCATATGTGTCTGTAAGTACCACCCATACACCTATACAGGGTAAATGTACAGAAATAAGCATGTAAGCATATTTTTTTTTTTTAATATATATACATAAGTATAGTGTGAGTCCCTTCTGGGCATCTGCACAGCTCCCCTCCCCAGTCCCAGGTGAGGTGAGCCAAGGTGCCAGTCTGACCCTTGGACAAGGTCCCTTTCCTTGGTAGGAACTGACATCAATTTTGTTTCCAAGTGCCTGCAGTACCTGCCAAGGGTCCCCTTTGCCACAGCCTGGTTTGTCCCCAGGCTCCTGTCACCTTACCAGACCCCTCTTCCAGCTGCAGGGATATGGTGGCAGACTTTTTTTTATCTCATCCCCACCCACAGCTATTTTTGCATCCAGGAGTGCAGGAAAGCAGAAGGAAAAGCATTGCAGCATCCTTTCTCTGTGTTTCTGGGAAAAGCAGCACTGCCTCTGCTGGAGATATGGGAGAGGGTCCAAGTGAGGGGAGGGTTGGGCAGGGATGGCCATGTGAGAGATTTTGCTGCTCTGCAACCCAACAAATGCTTGTCTGTACTCAGGGATTTTCCCTGTAAGGCAGCAAAACTGAGCCATGAAGGAGAAAAAACATTGTTCTGATAATTTCAAAGAAAGCTTCTCACAAAACCAAATTCGTTGGCTCAAATAGGATCAGAGTGTTTCCCAAAGGAATGCAATCAGGATCTGGGGTCTGTCCCATCAGGAATGCAAGTCTCAGGTAGCTGTGTCCCAGAAGTGGAATGTGGTCAATAGGAATGTTACTGACCCTGCAAGTCCCACCAGCCCCACTGGTCACACCAGTCCCACTTGACTCCTGTATCACCACTACAGCAAGGTTCAAGCTTCCCTTTCTTGCCTTTGAATATCAGGGGCCAAGTCTCCCCAGTTTTCTGGATTAACCACCCCACAGCAAAGCACGTACAGTCCCAGCCTCCAGCATTTTACATCCCATCCACAGGGGATGTAGGAGTACAATCCAAACCAGACTTGAAATCTTTTGGGTTTCCACCTTTGCAGCAGGTGGAAGCAGCCCCCACACCCTGAGAGTTCCCAGCAGCCGCTGGAGCTGCTGCTGACACCCCTGTCCTGCTCCTCTGCCCTTCCCCAGGTGAGCATGATCCTCACGCTGATGGTGCCCTACGATGCCATCGACACCGAGTCCCCGCTGATGGAAATGTTTGTGGTCCACGGCTTCTACGCAGCCAAATTCATCGTTGCCATCGGGTCCGTGGCCGGACTGACCGTCAGCTTGCTGGGCTCCCTCTTCCCAATGCCCAGAGTCATTTACGCCATGGCTGGTGATGGGCTGCTCTTCAGGTCAGTCATGCCCATGCTGGCATTTGTTTTTGGCCTCTTGGGACCTGGAGGGGAATTGTGCAGGGGGATGGGGGCTGTCCTGTGTCCCAATGCCCCGACAGTGCAGGGAGCAATGGGCATGCAGTGACTCAGTGCTTGCAGAGCAGGGCACACACCAAAGCAATATCCTGGGGAGGGGGAAATATCAGGAGTGATCTATCCAGAAGTTTCTCATTTGGTGCTGGTATGTGGAGATTCCTCTTACGTGAGGATGAGGGTTTAATTCCAGAGTTACTCACAAAGGAGATCAGCTTATACACATAAAATCTAGGTGTTTATTTGCCAGTGTTCCAGCGCCCATTTCAGAGCTGCTCAGACCTAGATCTAACTCCAGATCCAGCCCCAGCAGCACTGCCAGTCACCAGCTGTCTGGAGTCCAAGCTCCAAAAAGCAGCAAGAGCTGAAGGGATCCCAGCCCTGAGTCTGTCCCTTCCAGCTGGGAGCAGGTTACTGAAGCAGAGAACTGCTGTGAGTGTTCAATTTTAACCTTGTGTGACTCTTTTGTGCTCCAGGTTTTTGTCCCACGTCAGCTCTTACACGGAAACTCCCGTGGTGGCTTGTATCGTCTCCGGGTTCCTCGCAGCACTGCTGTCCTTGCTGGTCAGCCTGCGGGACCTGATAGAAATGATGTCCATCGGCACCCTGCTCGCCTACACACTGGTGTCCGTCTGCGTCCTGCTCCTCCGCTACCAGCCCGAGAGCGACATCGACGGCTTCGTCAAATTCCTCTCCGAGGAGCACACCAAGAAGAAGGAGGGCATCCTGGCTGACTGTGAGAAGGAAGCTTGCTCCCCAGGGAGCGAGGGAGAGGAGTTCTCCGGCCCGCCGACCAACACGTGCGGGGCAAAGAATCTGCCATCGCTGGGGGATAACGAGATGCTGATTGGGAAATCCGACAAATCCGCCTACAACGTGAATCACCCCAATTATGGCACGGTCGACATGACCTCGGGGATAGAGGCAGATGAGTCTGAGAACATCTACCTCATCAAGCTGAAGAAGCTGATTGGCCCTCGATACTACACGATGCGGATCCACCTGGGGCTGCCGGGGAAGATGGACCGCCCGACGGCGGCCACCGGCCACACGGTCACCACCTGCGTGCTCCTGCTCTTCGTCCTGATGTTCATCTTCTGCTCCTTCATCATTTTCGGGGCAGACTACATCTCCGAGCAGAGCTGGTGGGCTGTCCTCCTGGTCGTGCTGATGGTCCTGCTCATCGCTGTGCTGGTGTTTGTCATCTTGCAGCAGCCAGAAAACCCCAAGAAGCTGCCCTACATGGCACCCTGTCTGCCCTTCGTCCCTGCCTTCGCCATGCTGGTGAATATCTATCTCATGCTCAAGCTCTCCACGGTCACGTGGATCCGATTTGCCGTCTGGTGTTTTGTGGGTGAGTCCCAGATCCATTTATTGTCGTTTTTTAACTGACACTTTTTTGAAAGGTTGGTAATAATAACAACTTCCCTCCTTGGAGTGCTTAGGCTGAGGCTTCTTCAGCTGGGACATGCCCAGTCCTCTTCATCTGCCCCTTGTGATCCTCAAGTTCTTAGAGATCTCATTTTCTCAAGCCCCTGAACCACACCTAAATGGAAAATTACACCTCCAGAAAATGTCAGTTTGATGGAAGCAAACTTTGCTGCATGCAAAGGTGACTATTTTGATGGCTTTTTTGATGCAAGGTAGGCGGGTTCTGGAAATTGCCTCGCAGGCAGGTTTCGTACAGAAATCAGCCTGCTTTCTTGCTATTTCACCCACTTGAGCTCTTCAGCAGCCCACACCAATATCTCAGCACTGTTTCCAAAGCCTGGAGCTGCCCAACCCCAACAGCCCTGGGGAAAACAGAACCAAGGGACCAGTAGAATGTATCTCCTTTTCTTGGTCTAAATTCTTAACTATGTGGCAGGAGCACCTTAGGACTCACAAGCTCTGTTGTGAACCCTTTTTTTTCCCCCAAATTTAGGCTTTCTGACACATAGCCAGGAGTCCAGCATATCCACAGTTTCCCTTGCTTTACATTGCAACCCACTTAGTCCACAAACCCAAGAGAAATAGGCAACTCTCATACCTCCTCCATGCTGAGCCACTGAGCAGGAGCTGCCTCCTGCCCTTTTTGGGCTGGAGAAGCCACACTCAGGGCTTTCTTGGCCCTTGAACGCAATAGGTGAAGCTGCAGACCCAGGGAAAGCCCTTCTACCTGGAAGTAAAGATGACTCCAAAGCATCAATTTAATCTGCTGTGATTAAGTACTTTCCCCTGTGTGTACATCTAATACCCCCTCAGCTGCCAGCACTGGCAACAAGTAAATTAAGCTCCTGCATTAGGTGTTAAGGGCTCCAGCAGCCCATCCACAGCTGTTTGTGTGCTGGGGAAGGCACATCCCACTGGTTTCTCTGGCAGAGACGTGTGGTCCTGATTTAACCTCACAGTGGTCAGTCCACAGCATGTGCAGGAGTCCGGGGTTTCTCTGTGCACACGTCTGGTGTAGGTTAATCCCAGGATCGACTGGAAATGAGATCTCTGGATACATTTGCGCTCAGGGGAAGCACTGGTGCAGGAAGGTGAGATCAGGTAGGGGCAGCAGCCAGCTGGGGTCCAACCCTCTCCCTCTCACCCACCGCAGGTCTGCTCATCTACTTCGGCTACGGGATGTGGAACAGCACTCTGGAGATCAGCGCCCGGGAGGAGGCCCTGCACCAGAGCACCTACCAGCGCTACGACGTGGACGTCGACCCCTTCTCCGTGGACGACGGCTTCTCCTTCGCCCCCGAGGGCGAGAGCTACCCGGGCTGGGATCCTCCCGAGGACAAGGGCTTCTCGTACCAGCAAATGGCGGGCGCCAAGGAAAGCCATCGGACAAGTAGCAGGTCGAAAAGCAAAGGCAGGCACAAAGCGCCGTCAGAGGCTCTCATTGCCAACGACGAGTTGGACTATTCGCCCGAGTAGCGGGGCGGGCAGCGGGGCACCGCGCCACTCAGACCACGAGGAAGGGTCCCTGTGGCTCCCCCGTCCTGTCCCATCCTCCCCGGGTCCTCCACCACCGCCCCGCTCACCTCCGGTCCTCGGGACACGCTCTGCGATTGCCGTCGACCCCGAACCAAAATCACTCGTGGCCCGTCCCAGCTCCACCAGGCGGGTCTCGCCCCGGTGAACGCTGGCTGATCCCCCAGCACCGGTTGATCTCCTGGCACCAGCTGCACCAGTGGAGGCAGTGGAGTGGGAGATGTGCCAAACTGGGAGAGTGTTGAGAGGTGGAAGGAGCCGCTCGAGGGGACGAGACAAGCTGTCCCCGGGGAATGTCCACCCGAAGGCCGCAGCGGTGGGATGCCACTCTTACATTTTTGGCACTTTCTCGGGACGTGTGTTTTTTCTCCTTTGAACCACCTAAAGTGACAGCTGAGCCAGAGGCACAGGGGGGTGGGTAGGTACACAATGGAGATGGACAAACTCTTCCCAGGGAGTAGCTCAGAGGTGGATGGTTGTTTCCATCACACAGCGTTTCCATGGCCCGTTCTGGCGCGAAGGCACCCGGTGCACTCAGCAGTGCTACCCCGAGTCCACCCCCACACCCTAAACCCAAGTACCCCAGACACAGGGATTCAAAACTAATCTCTGTCTTAGTCCAACCTTAAAGTCCCAGCACGGCCCAACATCCCAAATCTGCGGTTGGGACCCGGTTCCCTTTCGGGTCATAGCGAGGGCTGTGACCCACTCTTGGCTAACCCACCTTGTACAAATGGTCAACAAGGACCACAGGCTGTTCCTCTGATCATCACCCCTCTGAGGCTGAGCACTGCTTCCAGCACCTTGTGTCCTTTACAGAAACAACTGCACCACCATTCCCTCACCGTGCTGGGCACATTTCAGTGCTCGCTCTGGCCTCAGAGCTTTGGGGATGCATCCATGCCCTCTCAAAACAGCAGCATCCCTGGGTCAGCCACGCCTTGACAGGGCTGGGCCACGCGTGGTGAGCAGGGAGGGACTTGGCAGCTGAAATCTGTCTCCCTGCTGCCATCTCCACCTTGTACCATTCCCTCTGTTTCTGACTTTGGCTTGGTGGGTGCTGTATGAAAAACACTGAAATGCTGCTCGTTCCTTAAGTGTCCATATTTCAGTCTGAAACCAAACACAGCTGGCGGCTCAAGGGGCAGAGGTGGTCAGCAGGTGGATGTTAAACCCCTGAGCATGGCCATGGCCCCCAGCAGTGCCATCAGACTCCCTGCTGCTGGTGTCCCCACAGAACCATTGGCAGTGATGGGGTTTGGTCACTGACTAGCAGCAGGTCCAGTGCTGAAGCCCATCCAGCTTAGTGTAAAACACTGTGATGGAGGAGCATCTTTTAGAACAAATAACAACCAAAAAAGCACCCCATCAGACAGCAACACTCATCCTCCTCCTGCCTGCTGAAGGCCACAGATGAATCCACCCCTGGGGGCTCCTCAGCACAGCCCAGACCAATCCCCGGTATCAGGTGCTGCTGCTGGCATTCCAGGGGAAAATTTAGCATCAATGGGGGCAGTATTTCCAATATGGAAATGTCCTCATGGATAATGAGAACCATTAACACTTTGGTTCACTGAATGAGGTTCAGTCCCCAAAACACCTGCCTGGCACCCTCTGTGGATGAGTGGCTGCTGGGTGCAGAGGGTGTCTGGACGTGTGCCCATCCCATTGTTCCCAGAGCTCAAGGGTTCGATGGAGAGGCTCTGCCTGGGGCCACAAAAGTTTCCCTGCAGCTCCTGTCCCAAACAGTGACAAACTACAGTCCTTTTCCCAGTGGAGGAGAGCATCTGATTCTGCAGATTTTAATCTGGAGCGCTCCGGGCAAGCCAAGGGACGTTTGACTTCTGTGGGGGCTTCAGATTGGGCGTGAGGATTTGGCTAATGGACTTGTAAGCTTTGCTGTGGCATCACCTCGTGCTGCCCACCACACTTCTACAGGAGAAAACCGGAGTGTGTCCCACGGAAAAGCTGCTTTTAAAGTGTGCACCTCTCACGGGCCAGCTCGGGAAACCTTCCCGGTGGTGCTGAGCTCCTCTCGCAACAGTCACCGCTCACTCACGCTTGGCTGCTCTCCTCCTCGATGCCTTAGAAGTTCCCCAGAGAGAGATGGCACCTCGCAGGTCTGGCGTTAACGTTTTCAGGGAGAAAGACTGATGCTATTTTCCTACCAGCTCTTGTACTGTACCGTATCCGAGGTAGTCGTTTTGGTCCTGCTTCCGCGCGGTATTTAGGCGTCTGCCGAGCCTCAAACTCAAGCCCAAGTACCCCGTTGAATCAAAGCCCATTACTCTTCTTGCAGCCTTAATCTCTTGCTACAGAGCAGTTACCAGTTCCAGTGTCTGTCGTCGTGTCTGCTCTAGTTACGCCGTATAATTTGGTGGGGGGCTTGATCCCTTGCTCTTTGGTGTCTGTAGGAACCTCTCCATTGGATCCCAGCATCGAGTGAAGCCCTTTGGCTGCTCTTGTTCCCATTCACCCCATCTTCCTTCCCCTTCCCGAGGAAGTGCCGGGGCAGGGCGGCTGTGCCACATCCTGGGACTGCCAGGAAACAGCGTTTGATGGCACGGCACTGCCTGGTGAGGATGGGCTGCCGTCAGCTCTTGCCGTGTCAGAGCTGGGAGCTGTACCCTCTTCCCAAGGCCACCACATCCCACCCAGCGGAGCTGCTTAAGGAGAAGCAGCCAAGCCACAGGCTGGGTCAGGCCTGGTTCACAGCAGGATCCCTGCCCCTGCTCCGGGTGGCTGTTCCTGGGGGATGTGCAGGTTCAGTCTCCGTTTGGGAGCTCGTGTGCTCTCTTGTAGCAGCTTTGGGGTCTTCAGTGGGCACGAGCAAAAGCTGCCAAGGCGAAATGTCCAGGTGTGTCCATCGCCTCTGGGCACCGCTGGCCCCAGGGATGCTCTTGGGTGCTGCAAAGAGGTGCAAGTGCTGGTTTTGCTGTAAGCCCAAATCCAGCCTTTCTCCCTGGGTGCCCAGAGGGATGTTCTCACATCCCTGCCCATCAGGCGGGCACAGGCAGAGCGGTACCATCCCGCTCCCACCACCGGTGAGAGGCACACAGCCCCTCGGTGCCTGACCACCCCTCCTGAGGGGCCCAATGCATGGTACAGATTGAGCATAAATACCTCAGACCTTCCAGACCAACTCTGTAAGATCTCAGCCCCCTCCACAAATTCACTCTGCACCATCACAGCCCCTCGGTCCGAGGCCCAGCCCGCTGGCATCCTCCACATGGCAGCGAAATCACACCCCGAACAACATGGGATGTTGTAAATCCAGCTTGTAAATGACCCTCACTTTGTTTTGTTTGGTCTCTCTGATGTATATCTTGCTTTTTTATTTTTTTGCAGGTGGTACTTTCTGGTGTAACAATTCTCTGCAGTTCTGGTATGAAGTTGGTGTATTTGTTAAAAGCAGTTTGTTCTATCCATTTTTTTTTTTTTGTGGTTTCCAGAAGCCCATTGGTGCATTGTACAATGGGATCTTGTAGTGTGTCATGAGAAAGAAAAAAAAATATGCAGATATGTTATGGAGTGATTTTTATTTTCAAATGATTGTGTTGTTGACAGTTATACATATAATACATATATATAATCAAGATACTAAGAAAAAGAATCTAAATTTACCAAAATCTGTATATTTTAATAAATGCATAAAGCTTTATTGTGTGCCTTTACATTTAAAAATCAAAGAGGAACTGAGGGATTTGTAAAGAAAGCCAGAGACAAATGTGTCTTAGTATCAGTTTCCATAGTAATGTAAATCTTTTAAATGAAAGACTAAACAAAAAAAAAAAAAAAATAAAATTTCCCATGTAAATTTTGTTAAGCCAATCAGTACCTGAAGGTCTGATACTTTTTCAGTGCTCAATTGAAGCTAGGGATAAAAAAAATCTTGCCTTAAGTGCTTCAAAATTTCCATTGTAGAAGATCCATGTCAGTGAGCTGACTTTGGTATTGACTTGCACTGTTGTGAGAGAAAATGGTTATCCATTTACACAGTAATTAAAAAAAAAAAAAAAAAAAAAAAAAAAAAAAAAGAAAAAGCCTAAAGCCAATGACCAGGTAACTGCACCTGGTCTTCCCATCTGCATGTGTTGCTCCTGGCACCCACCTTTCCCTGGAGGAACTGGGGTGTCACAGCACTGTCCCCTCCCTGCACGGGCACCAGGGCTGTTTGGGAGCCAGGCTTTGCTTGTGAAGACACAGCTGCCTGTCCCCTTTAGGGTGCTCAGGGCCACCAGTGTCCCCTCATGGTCTTCTTCCTTCTATCCCTGCTTTCTGGGGAGTGGGGAGGCTGCCGTGTGCATTCCCCATCGTGGGGATGGGATCAGCAGCTCCAGCTGGTGCTGGCGGAGCTGGGGAGAGCTCCACTGGCCATCGGGGATCACCACCACCACCTCCACACCGAGGTGACCACCACAGCTCACACCCCCTGCTCCAGATTTGATGGTAGGCACGGTGTGGAGCAGTTTTTCTATTCAAGACGATTCTATCTGACCCTATTTTGAGGCTTTGAGTTAGCAAACAAGCACCAAAAGCCTTCAAGGGTTGACAATGCCATGGCCATCCCTGCCTGTGAGATCCCACAGGAGAGCAGCGCATCTGGGGAGGGCACAAAGCTGGTGTTTCAGCTTTGATCCTTGAAAAACTTGAATAGTTTAGTGTTCTTTGTGCTTCCTTTGAGCACTTCCCCTCTGCAGTGCCAGCACTGCACATTCTTGGCCCCTTCTCCTCGCACCCCACAGCTGCAGACAGTCCGTTTTTCCCGCAACTGCTGTGGGGTTGTTTTGTTTAGTTTGATTTTTTACTTCTCTGAAATAAAGCTTCTTCCTTCTCAGCAGCTTGCCCAGAGCGTTTTAAGGGTTGCATTTGGGGTCGGACGCGGGTAACCCGTGACCGCGGGCAGAGCAAGCAGAGCCCCGGCACCACCCCCTGCCAAGGGCCCTCAGCCCCACCTGCCTGAAGATCATGGAATCACAGAACGGGTAAAGTTGGACAGGACAAGGTGCAGCCCAAGGATGCGGACAGGAAAAAACACCCCTGTGCTGCCTGGCAGGGCTCGTTCCCCATCAGGCCACGCACCTCCAGCAGCACCAACACCTTGCCAAAGACCCAGCCCAGGCACCCGAGAGGGGTATTCCTGTTCTTTCCCCTCCCGCTTTGCTCCAGGGCTGCTCGCATTCCAGCGGCTTTCCTGCTCCCACGCCGCCGTCAGTCCCGGGGTTAAATCCCGGGGTTAAATCCCGGGGCTCCATCCGCGGGGCACAATCCACAATCCCCGGGCAGCCCGCACAAGCTGGCACGTCTGTGCGCCGCCCCCTCGCCCGTGGCACCCGCACATCAATGGCAGCACTGACAGCGCCCGGCGCGCACAACAACTGCCTGTGCCCTGCCTGTGATGTCATGGGCACAAGTGTCCTGCCACCGGCCCTGCCCGCCCTGGGGACATCGGCCGGCACGGCGGGAGAGGCACAACAGAGCCGCCTTCAAGGCTGCCCCGCGTTACAGATGCTCGGGCTGCTGCCCATCCCCGGTCCGGGCAGGGGAAGGGTGGCTGTGGAGCTCAATCAGCCTTCCTTTGGCTCCTCTGAAATGCTCCGGCCTCTGCTTCCCACAGAGGGGGGAGTGGGGAGAGGTGGGAGCTACAATGTCCTTGCCCGTGGCTGTGTTGCCCAGTTTGGCTTCTACTGAAGCAGATCAAGGTGAAAGGACGGTCCTCAATCCACAACCTTGTTTTCAAATTGTTCTTCATCCCCCCAAACAATTTGGTTGCTCAGACCCTCCTCCTCCCCTCGCCTTTTCGCTGGGGCTCTTCCCTTGCCCACCCCTGAACAGCAGCTATTCCTCTTTTCCTTCTCCTGGCTTACACAAATTATTTGAACTGAGTTAACATCTCTGGGAACAGATGGGATTTTGTATCAACATAATTAAATTCCTACAGTCTCTGGTAAGGACAGAGTCAGATCTTGATCTTACACAGCTTTAATCAGAGCAATGACCCCAGATCAGACTCTTCTTTTAGTTGAGAGCACTTCCAGCAACACAAGGTCTCAACTTGGCAGTGCTGGGGGTGCATCTCCACCCCCTTGGGGAGTTTCTAAGTCTTCTTCATAATAAAGAATCCCACAAGTGGATACTACTGCTACAAGTTGCTACTGGGAACACTGAAAGAGCCAGTGGATAAGATAAGGGTCAGTCCCATGCAGGAAGATTACTCATATTTTAAATATTCCCCACTTAATGCCACAGCAGAGCAGAATTTTTCATCCTGAACTGCTATTAAAAAAAAAAAAAAAAAATCTTCAAAGTCATTGGGAAACTCCTGTCATGGAAAAACTAGCTATGGAAACACACAGGAAGGAAGGAAAAAAAATGAAGTCAGAGGTTGCAGGTACTCTGTTATTTATTGTACAGTATTTCACTGAAAGTACAAAGGCATCATCAGTACTCACCAGAATTGTATTGTAACAGGTACATTATACTGCGTGTTAAAATGTGGTGCTTTAACGAGGCAAGACAGAACACAAACTTAGAGGAAGAAAGCAAGGAAGTTTTTAAAAAATAATGTAAAAATACATTTTTAGTAACTGATCTGTACAAAAGGAAGAAAAAGAAACTGAACCAGAGGGTGGGGATAAGAGCCCCCAAAGTCATTTATAACTATTTGAAGAGGCACTGTTATCTACCGCGTCATTAGGACCTTTGGGTTCGGTTTCCTTCATACTGATGACTGTGGGGGTGGGGGAAATACTGTTACTAAAATGATGAAACTCATACAAAAGTATTTACAGAGAAAGGCAGAAAAGTCCCCTCCTCTTGTTCCAAAAGAGAAACATTCGCCCGGTGGGAGAGGACAGCCTTCCTCCCTATCCTCTCTCCCCAACTGTGCCAGAGCCGAGACCTTGAGCAGGGGAAAGCAAACAGTGAGGTGGGGGCAGAAACTGTCAGAGTCCTTCTAACAATGGGAAAGTGTCCCTCTCATCTCTGTTTTATTGCTGTAAACTCTCCTATAATCAGGGGAGCTAGAAAATAAACTAAAAACCCCGAAACCCACATGACAACCCCAAACCATCTGAGTCATCCTGGCTGCAAGAAGACGGGGCAGGCGGTCAGGACAAATCGGGGAGGGACCAAGAGGTAGGGCTGGCTGGAGCTGTCTGTTTAGAGAAGGGGGTGAAGAGTTGGGGAGGGGTAGGGGGGGGGGAATAACGCTTCAAACTACCAGACATTTGTGCTGCTTTTTCTAAATCTCCCCCTGGGAGCCTGACAGCCATGTGTGTGTCAGTAGAAGCAAACCCAGGGCACACAAACCCACCAGCCAAAAGCATCCGACGGCAGCCGTGGGGCGTCCCCGGGGCGGTTACACGTGAGCGCTCTTGGCGTGGGTGGGGGAGCTGGACCCCGAGCCGTAGTAGAAGCGGTTCTCACCGAACGTCTGGGCATCCCCCGAGCAGCAGACGATGACGCAGCCACCGAAGAGGCAGAGGGCAGAGCCGATCCAGCCCGTGTACAGGGAGTAGCCGAAGCTCATGATGGTGGTCTCGCGGTGGGCGCACACCGGGAACCAGATGGTCGCGACGACGCCGCACATGGCTGGGGAGAGAGGGGGAGGAAAGGGTCAGGGTTCCAAACAGGAGGGACTCCAGCGTGGAACCCCACCACGGGACACACAGCACGCCAAAAGGGAGGGAAGGCTCAGCAGGACGGGGCACAGAGAGGAAGCCCATCCCTCCGAGAGGGCTCCGAGCAGGAGGCAACACAGGTTGGAGCGAGACAGAACAGTCATCGCTCTCAGGAACCAACAAGAAGGATAAACAACTGCTGCCTGACAAAATCTGATGTGTTTATGAGAAGGGAAACAGGTTTGTTCCCTAGAATTGTCTTTAAAGGGGGAAGAATGAGAGTCATCCCTGCAACCGATGCTCTGGAGAGCTGCAGAATTAGGAATATATTAAATACAAAGCAAGTCCATAAAAGCTGTGTGCATTAGTGAGAGTGTGAAATCAGTGGCCCAGAATCACCTGATTTAAATCACTATTTTTACATAGATTCATGTGCTATGTCCTCAGCCCGTGTCAATCCACATCATTATAATGGCTCTACCGAATGGTCACACAAATGTCACCAAAATATCCCAGCAAGGCAGAGCAGGGCCTTGTGAAATATGAGCAGGAAATGGGCAGGGAAAAAACGAGCAGCAGTTCAGCACTATCAGGATTTTTTTATGGAGAAGGAAACATCTCAAAACTCTGGAAAGCAGATTCTGCTTCCCTATGGAAAATTTCTACCAAGTGATGGGGACAAACCTAGCAAGGCTCTCCAGAAACTTACTGAGTTGAATAGAAGTGGGACCTGGAGAGTCTGCAGAAGGGAAAACAGGACTCTACCTAGAGTCTGCAGCAGGTCAGAAAATGACTGCAGGATTTGCATTTTACTTGAAATTCTGTCGTTTTTTTTCCCACAGAAAGCAGGAATGCTGGTGCAGTGGTGCTGTGAGGTGACATGTGAGGGAGACAGAGACAGTCCCCACAGAGTCCCTGCATGTACGGAGGGCAACAGGAGTTGATGGTGTTAATCACTTCCCAGGAGCAGGTCCTAAAACAATACTCCTTGATGGCCTGCACATCTGAGAAGAATTAATGTGTCAATATTTACTTGCCTCCGGGACAAGCTGTGCAGGACTCCATCCTTGTGGCTATCAGAGAATCAGAGCAAAACAATAACAGGTCCGTGGCAGCCTTACAGATTTCCACCGACCGTGTTAAAAGGTATCTGGAGGCAGTGTCAGAAAGTTAAGGTTGCAAGAGGGAAAAAGAAAGGGGCGAGATTAAAAATAAAATTGTTTGGCTAAAGCAGAGAACAAACTGTAGCTCCTGGCCAGTACAGCAAAAAACCCATCCCCAAAGCTGCAGTTATTGTGAGAGAAAATATTTTCTTATGGAAGAGAGAAGAACATTTGAAGGATGCTAATAAAGCCAGTAATAATTTTGGGCCTCCTCAAAGCAAGGGCCCCGCAGCTTTGGAAGGAATTTTTGGAGAAGGCAGGGAGGGGAAAGAGCATTTCTCCTGTGTATGGAGCAGTCCTGCAAACAGCTCATGAGCTTCCAGTGCCTTAAAACAAAAATGTATCAGTTGGGAATCCACAGAGCATTCTAATGGGCTCTGGAAACAAAGCTGCTTTGTTGTCCGGAAAAACACAATCATCTTTTCTTTTGCTGTCAGCAGTAAATATATATAAATATATATATTTTTGTCTATAGACTATAAGAGCCTTATGTATCCAGACCCTCCCCCACAACGCAGGAGCAAGGAAAACACTTGCACTGGGGTGAGAAGAGCTCTCAGGGATGCTCACACAATGGCATCTCTTGTGTGTGTGGCTCCACTACATGTAAAACCACCTTATTTTAGTGCTGACAATACCAGAGAGCTGTGAAACACAAGCCAAGGGCTTTGCATGGGTCCTTTTGACCTCCCTGCCTTTGGAGGCCACCAGCTGCCGTCAGTCACCAGTGACCCCATTGCTGAGCAAGGGGAATGCCCTGGAACAGGACGGGGTTTCATCGCCCTGCACAGATGAGGCTGGGCTGTAAATCCTCCCAGGAGATGGGAAAAGGACAGTCAGCAATTGCAATATCCCCCCGTGGACTCAGATTTTGGTGTAGTTGTATCACAGGGAAAGGCTGAAAAAAACCCAGGTGATTTGACGAGGAACCCAAAGGGATTGGAAAAGGCATTTTAGGGCATATTTTGAGTTCTAAAACAGCTGCCTACACGGAAAAAGAGTGCAGAGGGAAGTTATTACCCCTTCTCTTGTGCTAATGCCGAGAGACCCTTTGCCTCTCTCTAAATAAGAAATTCTTCAGACAGTAGAGCTGCTGTAGCCAGTATAGCCCAGGAGGAAAGGAAGTCCTTTGGCAAACAGAAGGAATATTTCCTATTAGAACAACCAGGTCAGCTGGAAAAACAGGTGTGTTTTGGAGCACACACAGATGGAAAGCTTGCCTGCTTTTTTGCAGCTGGAGCAGGCAATCCTGTAAAAGCCACTGCCTCTACCTAAAACATCTCAGCTCTGCATGGCATGAACGTCCTTGCTCCACCAGATTGCTGTGAATCCATGGGGAGACATCCCAGCTCCCAGCATTTCCAAGGCCTTTTTTGACTGTGGACTTGCAGTAGCTCAGTCAGTTGAGCTGAAACTCTTAATACTCTACATTACAGGAATATTTGAGTCAGAGGGAAGTGCACAGAAACAAGAAGCACAGAAGGTACTTGGGGAGCTGGGGGAGAGGGAGCAGGATTACTCTAGCCCAAGGGACAGTGAGTCCCTGCCAAATTCCTTAACAGTAAGTTAAAGGCTTTCTGCAGAAGAAAGAATACTTTTCTTTCACAGCTAAATTTAACTACTCTGAGTTGCTGACTCAAAGTCACACAGATTTCTCTTTCAAAGCATTTGCTTGAAACAATAGATACCCACAATTTTTTGTTCTATGTTCAAGGTAATCTTTTTCTCTTGATACCTATGGTTTTACGAGCAAAACTCATGCAGTGTCCAGAAAAAACTCATTTAAGTCCTTTGTTTAGTACACAATAGCTGATGGGCCATTTTGTAGTAGCAATTCCCACTAACTCACATATATTTCATCTGTGTTTTCCCGTGTCTCAGTCTCTCTCCTCCATTAGGAAGATGCCCCTTTGGTTACCAGCAAGGGGTCCCCCAGATTAGAGGGACAACACGGGCTGGGCCGGGGTTTTTCCATCAACACCAGCGTATGAAATGTTATCAAACCTCAGAGCCAACCTCTGCTCATGGTTGTTTTCAGCAATAAATCAATTCTCTCAGTCAGATAGGATCAAGCCAAGCCATAAACACATCAGCAGCAGGATAGGAGGGCGTGCACACAGGTTGCACTCTGCAGCCAGCGATTATCAGTGGACAGAAAAATCAATGGAATATCTGAGCCCATTGTTTTCCTGGCAAGTTTTCAACTTCTTATATATATAATTTTTTTTTGGCTCCATGCTGTGTTTCAACCCCTGTTTTCCCTTGTAATAAATGTCAGTGACAAACTGCCATCCCTTCCCTGAGCAAGAGAAGTTTGCCATGGGCCAGTTCTGCTGATTGCATCCCCACTCCCTATTTCTGCTGTGTTAAGGAGGGGTTTTGGGGTTGTTTTCTTTTAACCAGAGCTCTGGGAGTTGCTCTCTCCTAAGAGGAAAAGGCTGGAGCCTGTGAGGTTCTGGAAACCACAATTGAGAGTTCAGTGGCCAGGGGGAAATAAGAACAGTCCAGGGCATGTTACTTCTAGAATATAATGGATTTTAAGTCACTCTAATATCTTTCAAGGCCTGATCCGTGCTTGTTAAATACTCTGGAATGGTAACACCTCATTTTGCAAGTAACAGATCATTCATCAACTTCAACAATGTCAAAGTCCAAAGCTCTGTACATTATCCTTCTTCCAAAGGGACTGCCTTGCTGATCAGACTGGAAAAACTTGGGCTTTCTAAAAGTAAATGTGGGTTGGTTTGTTTTTTCTCAAAAAAAGAAACATTTCCTTTCCTCACAGGATCTACCTAGTGGGAAAACCATGCTCAGAGGGAGAGGGGAGCCTGGCTTATGGAGCACCACAACTCTCCATCATCCCCTCACATCCATTCTCCTCCCTGCTGTCCCACCACAGCACAACCAGGACGGGATAGTGGCACAGCAGACCCAAACCCTGGTGTGACACTGCAGCATGTGGGGTTTCACTTGTTGTAAAGCAGCATTATCCAAAGCTGCCACTGCAATTTGCCACATGTGTGCTGGTCCTGTAATCCCATTGCCCTCTGGGATTTTTAGGGACAATCCTCCTGCCTCCATGTCTGCAGCGGTACAAGTAGGGCTGACTTGGAGCACAGTTCTCCTTGACTGGAACCAAAAACTCCCGGCTTCTGTGACAAAGTGCAGATCTGCTGGGTCTCTCCACCCTGGGCAGACTCCTCCAGCACTGAAGTTTCGCTCACAGGCAGAAAATAACTCCACTGTTTCTTTCCCTTTGCTGAGCCCAAATCCGTGACTCAAGGTTTCAAGGACAGGGATGACATTCCAACAGCTGGCTAATGTGGCTCTTTATAATTAACATGTTCTAAACAGGCCCTATAAAGCTGATTTTAGGACTTCCAACCATGATAATGTGCCCTTAAACCCTACAGGTACTAATAGGGCCATAGGTTTGGGATGTATGGACTTGTACCAACCACAAGGGGCCGGAGAAGGCATTGCTCGCACGGAAGGAGCACCCAGGGGACAGCCCCTTCTGTGAGTGTGCAGCTACATTCAGTGCCCACTTGAAAAAAAAAAAAATAAGGAGAAGAAGAAGAAAGAAGACGGGCATGATGTCAGTGCTGGCTGCCAGAGACCAGCAGAGCCACACAAAGAGGCCACTTTCCCTTCCCCCTCCTCCTCTGCGGCACAGACGGGTGAAAACAAGGCCCCGCAGGCTGTTGCTGCGATGACGAGGCTTCAAGAACATGCAGGTGTTGCATGGGGGACAATGAGCTCCACAGTCTGTGCTGCTCAAAACAATCTCCTCCACAAGCGCTGAGGACGGGAAGAAATTCCCAGGGGAACTTGGAGGCCAAGGGCTAGGCAGGTCAGAGGGGGTTGGGAGACACAGGGGACACACCAAACCCCTTCCCATGTCCATGCCTGCTCCGTGCTCCTTCCCCTAATGTTGCCATAGGACCAGGCCCTGCTCAGCAGGGGCTTTCCCTTTCTGCACACCTGCATTTATTTCACCCCACTGCATTTGCAATGCCCTGTGAAAATGTGGAGGTTGCCCATTCCCTGGAAGCAGCTTGGAAGATAAGGCCTTTTCCAAAAATAAAGTGGCTTGCACAGTGAACCAGCAAAACCAGTGCCTGCAGGCCGTGCCTGAGGACTCACAGGACAAGGACAGTGGGATTCCCATCACTCCTCCCTCACCCTCCTTCACTCCCTGCCTCCTGTCTTTGTCCCCCTCACTCCTATCCATGCCTTTTGTCCAACCCACAGACTGCAGGGATGCCGGAGAGCTCCGGAGTCCGCCCAGCCCAGCCAAACATCCCTCCAGGTGACCACGCTCAGCCAGCCCACAGCGTTCCCTCCTGGAGCAGGGGAAGAGCTCTGGCTCTCCACACGCAGCAGTTGCCTTACCCAGGAGGATGATGAGGATCCCTCCCAGCTGGGACCGCCGGTACTTGGCTGCTCCGGGCTCGTGGCCCATCCGGATGCAGGGCAGGACCGTTATCAGCAGGAATATGGCGGGAAGGCCCAGCACGGAGGCGGCGATCATCAGTGCTCGACACGCTTGGACATACCCTGTGGGCAAGGCAAGGAAAGGGGATTTTGGTTATTTGGCACGGGAGAAGGAGACTTTTGGACCAAGGCTTCTGTTTGATTAGATCCTGAGACTTTCATGGAGTATGGGAGGTGGGATCACCCCTCGTGTAAACACTGAACCTGCCCCAGAGTGAGGCAGGGAGGCCGAGGGGCAGTGGGAAGGGCACGAGTACAGGATGTGCACGCTCAGAATTTTCCAACAAACGAACAGCACTGCCTGGAAAACACAAGCTCTTTCCCAGCAAGACACTGAGAAATCATGGAGCTGGAAAATACGGGAAGGCAAAGCAGGAGAAACGGCTAGGAAGGAGTTTTCCTATGGCTTTTTGTAGCGAGAGCTTCGATTACGTAACAAGAATGTGAAATCTTCAAGATTGAATACAGGAATCTAAAGTTTTAAAGACTCTCCCACCATTCAGAGGGCTGAAGAGTGGAAGGCTCACTACTGAAACTCTCAGGTCCATGGAATACTACGAGGAGCTGCCCCGAGGTGCTGAGCACTGTTTGCCTGGGAGGAGGAGGAGGAGGAGGAGGAGGAGGAGGAGGGACATTCCTCAACCACATCCCAGCGCTGCACCCCAGGAGCTCAGGCTGGTTGTGGGGTTCCAGAGGAGATCCAGAGCTGACCACTGGCACAGCTTTTCCTTAGGGAGAAGTCATTGCACTTTGCAGAGCTGCCTGAGTTGCCATAACTGAGGGCCACGTTGTTCCTTGGGGTCCCTACAGACATCA
Organism: Pyrocephalus nanus; assembly: GCA_038380795.1. NCBI lineage: Eukaryota > Metazoa > Chordata > Aves > Passeriformes > Tyrannidae > Pyrocephalus > Pyrocephalus nanus. The sequence goes on along the minus strand of CM076270.1, from coordinate 4,244,040 downwards.
CAGGATCTCCTGGCATTTCATCAGCTCCCACCCCTCTCCTGCCTGTCCCTGCACACAGGGAAGCAAGAAACAGCAGGGAACCAGGGGCTGTGGGGGTGCTGGGAACCAGGACTGTGGCATTTCTGACACTCTGGGGGGGGGTGGTATGTATCATAACATATTATTTTAAAAATATTTATACATAGAATGCACATATCAATTTTATGTATTTTATATATAATCTACATATACTATATAAAAAATACTTATAAATACATTAAACCAGGTCATCACTTGCATGCAAAAGAAAAAACACCAGTGTCAGATTTGCCCCAGTCTCTGGTGACCTCCCTGAGCTCCCAGGACAGTCTCAGTGGGTGTGCTGGCTCCTTGTACCCTCTCAGTAACAAAACAGAGCTGCCAGATACAGCCACAGGGTTTCCTGATGCCTCAAACAACACCAGCAAACTGGAGCCTCCAGCCTGTCCCACTGACACACGGGGATGATGCCAGGAAAGAGGATTTACTGTTCCTGTAAATGCAGATTCTCTGGATACTGAATATTTGCTTGATTTTTTTTTCAAGAGGAAACTTAACAAAAGAAGTTACCTGAGGAATTCAGGGCATAAAACAAGACCCTAAACAAAGGCAATGGCAGTGCCCAGTGTGGTTTCTATGCAATCAATTCCAATTAAACGAGAATACAAACAATTTATGTTAAAGACTTGACTCAGACCATGAAAGACTCTTGGGCACACCAGGATAAATTTCCCTCTCATCACAAGCTGTGGGTATCAAACAGGCTACAAGCAGAAACACCTTGGTTTGTGATTTGTTCCTGCTGGAGGGAAGCCTCGCTCTCTGCTGCTGCAAGACCCATTTACCTATTTATTAAGTTGCATTCCACAGTGTTACTTTGGGACAAACCCTTCCTCTGACTTCTCTGCTGGATCAGATTTAACAACAGGAGTAACAAGAAAGGCAAGCCCTCTAAAATAAAAATACACACACACACACACACAGAAAGGGAGAATAGGAGTGAACCTGAGAGACTCAATATTGCTGAGCAGAGGGTGACACAGACCAAACTGTAACACAGAGAAAGTCAGGAATAATCCCTTTTACCTCTGGCAAAGTAATTTTTCACATCAGTTTAAACAAATGAATCAAGAAACACGAAAGAAAATGACAAGGAATAGTAATTTCTACCCTGTCAGCTTTGGGAGAGGCACCTCTGACACGGCAGAGGAATTGCAATCTAAAACACTGCAGAACGAAGCACTTCAAAGTTAACAGTGATTGGAACAGGCAAGATCACAAACTAAACTTACAGGGACCAGACCCCACTAGACTTTGGCAGCTTTAATTACCTCAAAAGGTGCATTAATACTAATTGAACACCTTGGTTAATTTTTGCTTTGTAATAAACTAGTTGAAAATTGCTATATCATTAAAAACCATCGAGACAAGTTAAATACAGTTACATCTGTTTGCTGTGTAGAAGTTTTTTCTTGCCTTAGAACCTGTGGGAAGCCCAAGACCATCAAGACAAATGATGATTTTTCGAAAGATTAAAAGCCATAGGAGCATTAATAATAGATGCTGAAAGATTCATTATGCTCCAAATCACTTTAAGGAATCGACCCTTAACATTTATAATAGCTCACCATCCTCTTGAAATACTCTATTATGTGCCCTGTGTGTTTTGCAGTGCAATCCAGGGACAAGATAGGAGAGGAACAGTGAGCTTTTACTCAGAGCAGTGATTAAACATTAACGGGATTTCAGCAGCCACGGATAACACAATACCTGGGTATGATTAAAACCAGGTGTAAAACAATCAGAATCCCGGTAAGAGCTATCATTCACACTCTTTAGGGTATTTAATGGACCATCTGCTGTGCTGATGAAGCTGAAGGAGCTTCACCACCAACTCCTCTGGCAGGAGGACCTGCCCTGCTCCGGGCAAGGCTTCACCCCTCAGTCCGGGTGGGAAGGGGGAGGACGGGCCACACGTACCTGGCAGTATGAGGATGTCCACGAGGGGCTTGCAGTGATAAAGACCTGTTGCCATGACACAGTCTGCCCACAGCCCCTTGGATCCCAGCTCGTCCATCTTCCTGCAGGTGGTGATGGTGTAGCCGCAGGTCACCACCCAGTCGTTGGTGGCCGTGGCCACAACCACCCCGATCCACCCTATGAAACTGCAGACAAATCCAGCCAGGTGCAGGCAGGTGGCCACCATCTCTGTCCCTTGGCGGGGCGAGCTGGACAGGACAATGCCCGCGGGGAGTCAGCGAAGCCGCCCGGAGAGATCCCGGCTGCTGTGCGAGCAGGAGGGCTGGGGTTCGGCAGGATGAGGTCCCTGGTCAGGCTCTGCTGAAAGGACTCGGCTGCCTCTGCCCAGCTCCCTCCCTGGGAGGGGTCAGAGCTGCCTCCAGCCCCACAACACATGGGAGGAGCGAGCGGGGAGCCCCAACTTCTGCCAGTTCATCCCGAGCGGCCGAGGGGAAGGAGGGTGTGGGGAGGAGGAGATGCACAATCACACCCAGCCGAGCTTGAGAAACGAACCAGAGGGGTTTATTCAAATGCAAACAGCCTGACTGTTCAACAGTCAGCATCGAGGGAGAAAAATTAAGGCAGTGTTTGCGAGCGGAAGACAAATGGTCACACTGGTACCTCCTCGTGGAATGATGAGGGAAGAAACGTGGTGGAGAGAGTTACTGGAGAGGTGCAACTATCATCTCACCACAGCCATCAGCAAGGCTGCAGAGAAGGGACAAAATCACCCTCGGGTCTTTCCCGATGTTTTCTGTAATTGTAAAAATATAAAAGACCCATCACTGCATTCTCTGCTGCGCCTGGCTTTTCAGAAGTGTTAACTAACACTCACCCAGTCTTCAATACGTGTGTTTAACAGCATCTTACTTCCACTTTTGAATGCTCAAAACAGAATGAGCCGCTTTTAACTCAGACTTTTAGTCTGAGTCAACTTGTTATCTGAATTTTAGCGTATTTGATAGAACAGGAACAGCCCACTTCAAAATGACAAAAGAAGGGAAACTTCGCAGCTCGTTCTGCATCACAGGCAAAACAGGCAGGCAGGATATTTTCCTAACGCTGCTTTGTGTTTTCACAACACACCAGCGAGTTATCGCGTGCCAACACGCCCCTAAGGATATCTCCTCACTCTGCATCCTCCTCCAGCGCTGCTGGCTCTGCCAGGGGAAGGTTTGGATCTCGGCAGATGCCGCGTGCCTGGAGAGACCACTAGTGGAGAGCTGTCTGTGGTGCACGGAGAGGGAAAAGAGGCAAGAAAATGACATTACAGTGGATTTGACTCACTCCCAGAGCTGTTAGTGAGAAATACTGGAAGCTCCACTCTGAGATTAAGGTGTCTGGAATGAAGTATATCCTGCTCTTCATCATCTTTCATCCAACGGTATTTTTTCCCCCATTTTTTAGCAAATGAAGTGGAAAACATGAACAAGAGCATCCTAAGCTTCATCTGTCACCTGTTCCTTAGATTCAAGATTCAAGGACATCGAGGGCACAGTTTTGTCACAAAGCTTCATCTGAGCACTGGAGTTACTACATAAATAGCTGGAAAATATCTTTAAAGAGAAACTTTTACAATAAACAGAAATTTAGTAGTTGTTTTCACATTTGTTTTATATTGTTGGTTAATCCTTGTTTTTTGTGATACCTGGTTTAGGGTATTTGTGTGAAAAATTGACTTTCCTGATGCTCTTCCATCTGCCTACATAACTTATTCTTCCATTGCACCCACTTCAGGTGGAGCACACTGTTCTTACATCCAACCACCACTTTTATGTTGCCTAGGGTTCAATTCTAGATGGATTTAATCTTTCCCAAACAATAGCCCTGCTTATCCATTATTCAGGAGATAAACTTGCCTTCTCTGGAGTGAAACCAGTGTTGTTCCACTTGGACTGCACATTTGCTTTGGAGGGAACACTGAATTTGGAAGGAGATGAGATCAAAAATGTCATCCCAAGGCTGGGGTGAGAAGCATTTTACACACTGATAGTGCAGGTGCATCCCAAATCACAATAAAAGTATTTTTTACATGCTGCAAGGTATTAATTTGCAGGCTGCAAACACGTCCTTCTGCAATTCAGTCTCCTACAGTCACGTCTTCCTTAACCACAAAACCTTTTTGAACTCCACGTTTCCCTTAACAAATGTATTTATCAGGGACTGTGCAGCAGCTAAACAGCCAAGGAGTTAATTTTACACTTTGCTAACTTACACTGTTCAACAGTACTGGAGCTGGAGCCCACAGGGCACAGTGTGAATTATTTTGCTGATGTCGATAGAGACAGAATTTTATCTGTCTTTTAAATCACCCCATCAGTAGTTAAGTGAATATAAGTTACAATGAGACAAGTGAACAATGATTTACAAGATCAACAGAATAAGAAATGGCTTCCCAGCAATATGCCAAATAAACTGAATCACTTTGGGCCACAGTTTTTAAAGTTACCCTTTTAAAAGCTGCTGCTGCACACACATTTATTTCAGCAACAGTGTGAACTCCTCAAAAATCAATCTTTTCTCCCTTCACTCACACAGTTCCTGCTTGATCCTCATTGTTCTCCCTGACAAAAGGCAGGAGTTGCAATTAGTCATAGCCAAGCTGTCAACACCCCATGGCTCTTTCTCATCCAGATGACTCACCTTGAACTTTTTCTTTCCATCTTCAGCCCTGCAGCTTCTCCCCGTTTAGAAACACAGCAGTTTGAAAATGCAAGATGGGATGCAGAAAAAAAAAAGCAAGTTTAAGTGGTACAGCTTGTTTTTCATTTTCTGCTTTACTTAAAGCTGAGCTTATCAAAATATCAATTTAATCTCTGTCCTGGCTCATACCACCCCTTTCTCTCCTCAGCTGGAAAACACAGGCGAGCACATGGGAGCATTAAGGGTTTGCAATAACCTAAACCATCATCAGGATTTCCTATGTGCAAAAAGAGTTCCTTAAAACAAGGACAAAGCAATTTTTGCACTGATTTGAGGAGAGGAAAAAATACCAAAGTGTGTGGATGTGAATGTGCTTTCTTATCTGCCCAGAGAAAAAACTCTCAGGATGAATAAAATCACCAAGGAAACCTCCAAAATATTACTTGTGCCTAAAAGTTTTCTTTTACTACAATATGGGGTGTTTTAAAGTGACCAACAGAATACAGTTTATTGTTATAAGTGGTGGAAGCTCAAGGTAAATGGAAGACTCATTCATATACAGCTCCCTCATCATCTCAACTGCTCCTTCCCTCTTCTATTCTGATTTTTCTGCTATTTAAGCTCCCTGATAGCACACAAAACTTGTGTTAAGCAACACAATCACGTGGTTTACAAAAACTAAGAACTCCTGAGAGCCACTCTAGGACGTATTTCCCACCAGCAGTAACCATTTTTTCAGCAAACACAGTAAAATTCTCCTTTCTGGTTTTAACTTTGTAAATTTATTCTGATAATGTGTGGTTTTACCCTCATCCATTATTAAGCCACTGAAGAGAGGTGTGAACAACTCAAACATTGCTTGAGCAGCCGAGTGGTGACAGAGCTGAGCAAGTGGTTGTATTTACAGGTACAACCCCCAAATTTACACCAAGCTGCACAGAAATCTCAGTGTCAATGCCTGGACAGAGCCACAGGAGCTTTAGGAAGTGGAGCCATGGGGAGGGAGAGCTTTGATTTTGTAGATTTTGCTAAAAATACCCTGTAGAGAACCGGGGACCTGCTGCAGGCCACGGGAGTCCTGCTAACAAATTTCAGTGTAATCAGGTTTTAATTTGCTGCAATCAGAGCAAGGAAGGCTCTGCCCTCGTGTCAAACACCTTCAAAGAGTCAAGTTTAGGAGTCAGTGTTCAAAAACACAACAGACAAAGCGTTCTGACATTACAGTTCTTTATTTGCTTTCAAATCCACGATCTATACAGGTATTTACAAGGCATGGAAATGGATAACAGCACAAAATACAATTGAGGTATAAGCTAAGAGCACAGTTATGTCATGTTTCAATAAATAGAATTCAAAATTTTGTAAACTAAGTGACCAGATAGATGCATCTCGTTTCCTAAAACCATATAAAATCTCTTGTTAAATTCTCACGTGAGGTAGAGGACAGTTTTCTGTGTGTCATGTAAATGCAACCACAGCGACGCTGACAGGCAGACTGTACATCATTGGCAAAGGATTAAAAAGGGTGGAATTCACGGATCGTTTTTCCCTGCGGTTCCGGGACGGTCATTCAACCCTGTTGCCTCGAGCTCCCACGGGTGTTTCGCAGCTACTTTCTGTCATTTGAGAGAATTCTACTGGCATGTCAACAGCAATAAATACTTTGGAGAGCGAGGATGAAAAAACACACACACACACACACACAAAAAAAAACCCCAAATGTTTTGTCTGTCACAGAAAGCAACGTCGACGGCAACGAAAATATTTCAGACCAACTTGTTTTTTATTATTTCCTAGAATTAGTTTAAATACAGTACAGCTGTGCTTTCCTTTAAGTGAGGTATCTCTTAGAAGAAAATAAAAAAAAAATTTTTTTTCAATCGATATCGTTACATTTAATCCATTTTTCAAAGAGCAAAGTTTTATACCGTGTTTGCTGTGCTTGGTGAAGTGCTTAAAACTCCTTTTTCAAGAGTTTTCCAACTGAACCACTAACCCTGAAAAAAACAATTTGCTAAGTCGTGGAGACACACTAGAAAACCATCTCGTGCAACTTGTAAGTAATAACTGCTTTCACAAAAGCTTAAAAAAATGGCTGCACTTTTTTAAATAGATATATGCAGCAAATAGAAAATTCTACAAGCTTTCTGTAAAGAAAACTGATGAACACTCCCACTACAAATGTAATGAGCAAAAAAAAAAGAAAAAAAAATTGAAATTTGCAGCTTTCTGCTGCTTCCTATTGATGGCTTAAATAAAATTACTGAAATATTGCAAGCACAGATTAACAGGTAGGAGGAATTGCGTCCTTTGTCGACTTCACCACGTTATAGAAAACTCTGTTGTGTGGATTAATTACACAAATTAAGTGCAGAAAAAATACAAAGTCGTCATCTTTACCGACAATCAAAATATATACTCTACAAACAAGTGAATTCCAGGGAGCTGACCGTGACAGCTCTGCAAGGCCAACCCCCTGACTAATGCTAGGAAAGGTTTCCAAAAATTTCATAACACATTCTAGCTATCCCCTCCCCAATATAAAACAAGATGTGTGAATAAAACATTGTGACTTCTAAAATACGGGCCAAGACTTATTTTCTTTTTATTTTCCAGGCCACCAGTAGCTTTATGCTCCCACCCCACTTTTCCTACTTCACTAATTGCATTTTGCCTTTACTATGTACAAATGGTTTGACACCTAAGCTATCAATATATTAAATATAGAATAAAATTAGTTTAAGAAGGTGAAACATAACTACATTCATCTAAATACTCCAACTGAAGGATATGCTTTGTATAAAAACCTAAAGCACGGATTTAAATCTGGAGATTCAGATAAAAATCTCTTTCGTTGAGGGATTCCTGGTTATGCTGCGAGTGAGGGTGTTCCTAGACTGCCAAAATGACAAGAGTTTTACTCTCTTAAGCTCTTCTATTTTGTGGATTAAAGGACACAAAGCAGGTGAAAGTTCTCTTATCAAAATGTGGAGGAGCAAACAAGGTATTCACCTTGAGTCCTACTGACTTTGTTCCAAAAAGTGCACTAAGCAACTTCAATCTTGCCCTAGGTGTTCAATAACCCAACTTGCAAATTAGGGGCAATTTTAGGATTTTTTTTTTTTCTTTTTCCTACAGGCTTCATGTCCCAAATCAGCAAGCAATAGCTGGAGGACAAACAAATAACAATACACTAAATGAGCATGCTGTGAGTAAAAGCAAGGAGCTGGTGACAGAATTAGTTTTTACCATTAAGTGTGCACTTAAGTGAGGGCCCTCAAGGTGCACTCCAAGTTCCTAAATCAGGCTGCAAATTAAAACATTCAACAGAACTAGCATAAGGTAGGGGGCAAAAACAACAACAAAAAATAGTCAACATAAGTTCTAGAACTTATACAGTGCTATTTACAATTTACTAAAAAACTATCTTTCGAAGACTGTGAGCACACAAAAGTCTATGGCACATGTATGTTTACATTATTACTTAAAATCAGTATAAAATTAAGTCTACACGTATGAAAATTATGTTATGCCAAGGGCCTGAAAGTAGTATTTAAGAATTTTAAGAGGATTACAATAATTTAAAATGCATTCTAACTTTAGATTGACTAAATGGAATATTTACAAAGCTACTTTTAAAGTCATTTTAACGCATGGCCCATTAGCTTTATCAGCCAGATGTTTGAAAACGATCAGGAGGCCTCGTCTGCAGCTGGAATTGGTAAAACATCCCAGAGCTGCTGGAATTCTTGCAGCAGTGAAAATATCAGTACAAAGGACAGCCACCAGCATTTTAAGAGCCTCCAGCAGTCCACCAAGTGCTGGCTGAGGCACAGGAGCCTGGGTTCCACCAGTCCTCCACTGCCACTGCTGGACATCGACCGCTGCCAAAAGGGGAGGTGTGAGCAGAAGTCACAAAACAGAGACAAGACCTGCATGGAAAGGGAATATACAGTGTTCCAGTATCAGAATCCCAGGAGGATTCCACACATTCAACAGCTAAGCTATAAATACTGGGTGAATTAGTCACTGCAGCTGTATGAAACGAGCTGGTGGCTTTAGTTATCCACACTGACAGCCCCACGAGTCCGGGTCCAAACACTGACACTGAAAAGCAGCTGGAAATGCATCTCTCCATCCTTTAGTGACACCCTTTTCCCTTGCCCAGCCAGCTAATCCAGCACAGGATCTGCCAAGCAGGTTGGACACCTTGCTCCATTCCCCACCCATCACACTCCTGTCAATATTCCTGCCTCCTCTCCTGCCAGCCCTGGGTTTGGTGGTGGCTGCAATGAAACATTCACGGTGTTCTTAAAGCAAGTGCTGCACACACAGCCAGAACTGTTTAGTCAGCACCTTTTCCTCCAAACCACGCTGCAAAGACAGGCCTTTTCCTTTTTCTTTTTTCTTTTTTTTTTTTTTTAATGCAAAAATTTGGAGATGGAGCTGAAGAGGGGGAAAACATAATCTGGGTTTCCTTTTCTGGCAGGGGGGTGGTTCAAGATCATCTTTAAGGTCCCTTCCAACCCAAACCATTCTATGACTCTGATTGACACTGACAAAGAAAACTGATGATTTTTCATCTATCCTGCTTTAATTGTCAGTGTAACTATGAAACAGAGTTCATAAACAAAATTGTACATAGTTATAAAAAAATCGTCCTATGGCTCCATGACATTTAATTTACCACCTCATTTCTCATTCCATTTAAAGATATGTGCAATTTTACCCCTCTCTGTGATATTCAGTCTTGTTATGCCACTAACACAGAAACAAAAAAGGAGCTCAAAAGTTTTCAGTTTTACAAGTTCAGGGGAAAAAAAAAATTAATCAACGTAGGCTTTTACTAGTGGCTTCATCCAAAATTAACTGAATTAATGAGGATATTAAACCTATGTACCTCAAAACCAGAAGCTAAAGCACGAGTTAAAATTATGTAGTGAAATACTAGAATTACTGAAAGAGTCCTATCATTGACATGATCAGCTGACACCTCTGCCAGCTGCACCCAACTTTTTGGAGAGAAGTGCAAATAAAATATTTCTTCATCCAACTCCGTAGCCATGCAGTTAATCCACTAGGAACCAGACTTCAGAAGCACTCAAACATTATATATACACATAAAACAGTAATTCTGTACAATTACACATTTCCCAATTCACAAACATGCTGTATTTCTCAACTCATGGTAACCTCACCATGCCAGTCAAATACAGAGACTATCAAAAGGATTTTTCAAAGTGCCATACCTCAGAATTTTATTTTTTTAAGCTATGATCACAATGTCAGTTAAGGCCTGTTCTATGTCATGGAAGAAAAACCCACAAGTTGGCACGAAGCTCAAAGTGTGGAGGCTCAGGGTGCTAAAGAAATTAACACGTATTCCTTAATAAATATTTTTCTTGAAAGCATTAATATCTGAAAAACGATCAAGTCAAGCTTTCTCGGTTTCTAGAAGGAAAAGCCCCACCTTTAAGCCTTTTATTAATGTTTGTTTCACACCTACCACGTGGAAGAAAACAGAAGAAAACTTGTGAATTTTCAACTTCCGAAGAATCCATTGTAATTGTAATTTTTTTAGCTAATTAAAAAAATCCCAATGTTTTCTTCTTCCAGCACAGCAGGTGAGTGCTGGCTCTAACACTCTTTAGATTGATAACGAGCTGTTAAATAGACAATACTGAAAAGATCAGCTTGACTTCACACAATGGAATTATGGGGAAAACTCATGCTGGTAAATGACTTTTGAGGCTCAATCATCAGTCATTGTGGCAATTTTGAGCATCACCTAATGGATGAAAAGCTGCCTTTAAGACTTTCCTCAGTTCAAGAACACTTAATTCTCAGTGAAACCCAAACTATTTTTGACTCTGAAGAGTTCAGAATGTTCTTAATGTACTTGTATAAGTGGATGTGCAAAATAAAGATACCCACAGATGTTTGAACAGACAGTGTTAAAAGGTGTCGAGTCCTTAAGACTGTGTTAGAAAGAGACACAAAAATGGTCACTCTAAACCAAGGGGTTTCATATTTGTCATCGTTTGAGAAAAACACCAGTACAAATCAATGCAGGTTTTCATTGGTTAGGAAAATCTAAAAATGTCTCTCTACCCCTAGTTATTTATATCTATGTGTATCTTCATCTGGACCTGCCTGGGGAAGCAGAAACCTGCAGAGAACACTTTTTCTCAGCACACGGAAATTGTTCACAACTCATTAAAAACCAACACACCCTGTCTGAAGGAGGCAAGTCGGGCTTCCTCTTCCGATTTCTATTTTCCTTTCCCGCTTTTTGAAGATTTCAGGATCTGCAGCTTCAACTCCTTTATCATCATCTCTAACTTCTCCCGTGCCTCCCGTTCCTGTCTCAGTTCATCCTGAAGCTCTTGTCTGTCTGCCTCTGCATGATCCAACCTCTGCCTCAGTTCTGCCAGCTGTGAAACAGGAGAGACAGAGAGGCAGAGCATATTTTAGCAAAAAAAATGAGAAAATCCAGTTTTTAAATACATATAAATTGTAGTTATAGGATCTGTCACACCAGACCGTGTTGATGACACACATAATCTGCTGGGAAGATTAGGATGGTGTCTGCATCAGATGTTTCACAAATCCCAGGATAAGCTGCACCTTTTCACTTCCCAGGTTCATTTCTCCGACCTGACAAAATGTTACTTCTTTATTTCAATACCTGAAAGCATTTCTAGAGCAAACAAACCCACCAGCACTGCTTTCTGATACCCTTTAGTATAAAGGAAACAGAATTACAAGAAATGGCATTTAGAAAATCTCAACCATAGCCACGTGTGAGTGTTTAAACATAAACCTGAGTCCCCACAAACGTTTCTGTGAAATACTTTACATTTAAACACAGAATTAAAGTACCTTCTCCACCTTTGGAATACAGTAACAGGCTGTTAATGCAAATCCTCTGACTCCATGGCTTGCATTCAGTGAAGCACAACAGTGCCCACTGCCTGCATGTTGCAGCACGTCCCACACACACATTTCCCTGGCTGAGTTTTGATTTCCAGCTCTAAGGAAAGGTTCCAGTACTGGTTATTCTGCCCTACTGTGACTGACAGGGTGAAGCAACAATTAAAGCAGGCAATAAATAAGCCAATTCAATAAAGAAGCCAAAAAGGGGGAGAAGGCAGTGCCTAGACAGGCCTGAAAAGAAAAAGAGACTTTTAAGCAAGTAGCAAATCCCAAATTATTAATTTTGTTTAATGCACACAGAGGGTTCCTTCCAGTCCACAGTCCTCTGGAAAAGGCAACTGGGCGACTGCTTCAGGAAGACATTGGATTAAAGCTTGGGGAAGTTCCCTGTTCCCAGGACCTCTGTTTGACTCTGATACTTCTTGGAACCAAAAACTACTACAGGACGTGATAAGTGGAGAAAAAAGTCCAAATTACATGCTGTGAAGAGCTGCACCACACAGGTAATAACAGAGTCAGCTTTTACACAAGGAAGGTGTTTAGTTTTCAAAGTCTAACTTCAAAAGAAACACTTGGGGAACAATCCCTGGTTTTTACCCAAGCTGCACGAGCCACATAAAACGTGCTATGCACGATTATCTTCGTGAATTAGAACACGTTGTTACTTGCACTAATAGGGCTTGTACCAGATGTTTAGTAAAGCAGGCCTTAGTCAGAGAGGATTATTTCTGGCAGCAAAGGCCAGGAATCAGTGGAGTGGGATGTCATGAAATTAAATTCATGAGAAGGATTTACGATGCTGGTCTCTCTCTGCCCTGCTCACCAAAAATACCCAAACCTGTCTCTCAAGTACTGCCTGTTTCTCACTTTGAGTCAGTAAGAACAGGAAATATATTTACAGTCAGGAACAAATACATGACCACAAAGCTTTGCTGAGCTCAAGTATTAGATTTTGTTTACTTTAATAATGAGTCTGTTAAGATTAGTTTTCTGTGACATGGTACAAAACACATCACTACACATTTGATCATAACTGCATAACTGATTTTTAAAAGGGTATTCCAAGATTCCCTTTGGCACTGGCTGAATTTGTCCCACTGGAATGACATGAATACCCTCCAACACAAAGGAACAACACTAAAAGCTGGAAGGAAAGTGAAAGGAAAAAACAATTTCCCAGGTTTTGACATATGAATCCAAGGGGCAGGAATGAGAGACACAAATATAATTTCCATTTCCAAGAGAACTCTTGGCCAGATGCTCTGCTGCAGCACAGAGGGGGCTCAGCAGATGGTGCAGAAGATTCTACCACCAAGGAACAGGAAGAGCAGCAAGTTGTGCTGCTAATCTGACAAAAACGTGGTTCAGAGGTTTGGATTTTCTTTTTCACATAAAAGGAAGAAGATGAATAGCTTATCTCTATAAATAAAATGAGATTGGTTAATTTTCTACCACTGGCAAGCCCATACACAGTCAGAATAGAATTTGGTTTAAATGAGGATATAACAGACCTCACGTTTAAGATTAATATTTCACCAATAATATCATGTGTTTCTCTAAGTTCTACCCCATTTCAATCAAGGGACAGGGAAACAAATATTGCTGTCACTGTGACCTATTTTGATATTCGTCTGTGGTGTCAAAACACACAGAGAAAATGAAACCTTTAAGTGCTTCACCATTTCCTGATAACTAAACACAGTTTGGTTGGAAACAAAGCTTCCCTTCTCACCTGTGCTGCATATTCAGCTTCTTTGTCTTTTTCCAGATTGGAGTCACAGCTGCACTTTTGCTTCATCACTTGGTCCAGTTTCTTCTCCAAGTCTCTCTGCTCAAAATAAAACTCTTCCATTCTTTGAGCGTGATCTGCTTGCAAACACTCGAGTTCTTTCTGTAAATTCTGCTGCTCTTCAGTCAGTTCCTTCATAGCTTTAGAGTTACTTAACATTTCCACTTCCTGCAGAGAAAAATCAAGATCACATGTACCTTTTTTTCTAAGACCAGAAAAGTAAAAAAACCTGAATTTAAATGTGTGTCTGGAACCAATGAGGCCAAAAAGACCATATTTATCTACTGATAATGGTATTTATCTACTTATCACTGACAGCCTGGAACTCTGTAGCAAGCATTTCAGTTTCAAGAAACTCTTTATACTTCCAAGTAGCCAAGCTTTTAGAAACAAATTCGCAACTTCCAGCAGTGAACCTCAGAAAGCACCAGCACTGATTTACTAAAATATACTCTGAAGTTGTAAGAAGTGCATCATCAGAAAAAAGAATAAACACGTTTGGCTTCTTTTTCCAGTAGCATTTTGATATTCTTAAAAGATTTAATTTTTTTTAACTTACTGAAAAGCTTTACCTCCAAGAGCAGAACAAATTAAAAGTAACTCTAAGGCCCTACCTGAACTCATAGATTCTGAGATTAGCACTTTGACTAAATTAAATTAAATTAAACTATTAGGTCTGTTCTATGAATATAAGAAGAAGAGATAGTGTTTAACTTAATTCAGAAAACAGAAATGTCACAAGTGAACACTGGCCTCTAAAATCAGCCATTATTACAAAAAGGTTAAAACTAAAATCCCTAAAAACAACCCTCAGCAAACTGAAATAGGAGGGTGGTATTCTTTTTTTTCTACAGGGCAGTGATAAGCCCATTCCCAGAGCACTGATGTCACCTCTTTAAAATCCAGAAAACGGAGCAATTTTAGAGGATACAGCAGAAGCAGGAGCTGCTTGGACCCAGCGGCCGCAAACCAAAGAGACACCGATTATGAGCGGGCTCAAACCTCCCGAGCGTAAGGGATACCAAAGATTTGGTGTCTGGATTCAAGCTGAGGGGAAAGATGATCCGTGTGTTTTGCTGTTGCTAAATGAATGTGATCTGTGCTGCTGCCTCTGGGCCCAGCCAGCTCCCAGCAGCTCTCTGGTGGCAGAGGCGAAACGCTCTCAGACCGGCCACGGTACCATTTGAAGCTGCTGCTTCCTCCTCAGAATGGTGTTCAGCTTCTCCTGCTGTTTGATGTAGGTCTTCATGACTTCTTCCATGATCTTGCCCTTGTCGTCCTCACAGCTGATGTCCTTCATGAGAGTGGGGGACAAGGTTCGTGCGTCACCCCCGGCTTCGGCACGGCCGCAGTCCCTGCTGAGCTTGGAAGAAACGCGCTCGGCTTTCCCAGCCCTGGCGGGACGAGTGGGCACCGTGGGTGGATCTGCACGGAGAAAAAGGGAACATGGCATAAGAACCCACAGAAAATTCGACTTCAAAATGGGGGGGGAAGAAAAAAAGGAAACAAACCAAAAAGCAAAGAAAAGCAAGATCCACCAGGAATTTTTGGAAACGCGAAGTGACGCCGAAATTCCACGTGACAAAAATCAAAGGCTTCGACGTGGTTTTGACCACTCACTCACCTAAAGGTTTATCCTGCTCCACACCGCTTCTCAAGTCAATTTTTTCCTGTTCTTCAAGAGAAACCTCTGGATAGGAGGCGGCTTTTTTGTGCTTTCCACTGCTGAGCTTCTTTTCTGACTGCCCAGGTGAGGATTTCATTACTTCTGAAGCTCTGACTGCTGTTTTTGCAACATCCTTATATTGTGATGCAAGAGAGACATTCGGGGCAACCACTTTATCACACATGTAAAGGTAGTAACTGAAACAGCAGAAGAGTAAAATCCATAGTGAAAGGTCAGACACAATAAATGATGAATGGTACAGAGAAATAAGTTTAATTTACCACGAGTTCAAACCGTAAAAAATAAGCACGTCCTTTTTAAATTTTTCCTATGCAAAAGGAAATCCAAACGATCCACTTAATCTTTACTGAGTAGATAATCTAGATAAGGTTTTGAGGCTATCAAACGAGAGGATTTTCCAAACATGGCTGACTAAAAAAAAAAAAAATACAGAAAATCATATGAAGTCTGCATTTAAATGCAAAGAGTGAAATAAGAATGCCACTGAAACCAGACTCTCTAGCATTTTTATAATCCTTATTAGCAGTGAAGTGGGAATGAGCATTTTGAACAGCAAAGCTGCATCCTGACAGTGCTGGGGGATGTCCCAGGCCTGTGCTGGACCTTCTTTTCCACATACACTGAACGGCCTGTTCGAATTTTCCCAGGCTCCCAGGAGCATCCCCGTGTACCCCCCTGACCTCACCACTCAGCTTTTGTGCAGTACAGAGGGGAAGAGAGTCCCAGACGTGTTCAGGTCAGTGCCAAGACCATCAGAGTCCTGAGGCTGGAGTGAAGGAAGGCACTGCTGGAAACAGGAATGTGAGGGACCATCACAGCAGTGCCCCCACTCCTGTGCCCGTGTGGGAACCAGCGTGATGGTTTGCTGCTGCTTTGCTGACTGCTGTCGACCCAAAGGCTCTGCTCTGACCCAAACCCCCCCCTCAGTAACCACAGGGGGTGAGGGCACACGGGAGGTCAAGAAAAACTGTTTCCCTCGCTGAAGCAGATGACAAACTGTGTGAGAAGCTGAGGAAACGCACTCGGTTTCTCAAACCAGGAAACCAGTCAGCAGACAACTCAGCTGCAGCTATTGCTCCACTGTGGAAGAAAAGACTTCAAACACCTTTTACAAGTCTTTTCTGGAAGAAAATGAAGTTGCCTTCATGGTAAATGGGCATGCATTGTAACTACAGTGAGGAAGGTCAAAAATTATCTGCTGTCATCTCTGCTCAGAAAAGCAAAGTTTTTAATTGCGTGTCAATAGAATTGCCTACTGAAGAACACTCACAGATCACAGCTTGAGTCCTGCACCAAAAACTACCCACCAGCAATTCATTATATTGACATTAAGGAATGCATAAAGAAAAGTTAGGGTTCAATTATCCCTGCGTGATCCCTTAGAGTTTTCCTAACAGTCCAGGTTGCAAATACCTTTTTTTTTTTCAGTTTGAATTACACTTAAATAGCCAAAAATATTTAAATATTTGACAGTGCTTATACTTTTAAACCAGGAAATTCAGCTACCTGGGATGGAAAAAGGAGGGTGGTTGAGGATCAGTTTCTGCTTCTTGCTTTATAACTGGATACCACTGCGATAATTCCAGGTTCTGCTGTGGCTCTGCCTAAAGAAAAGAAATTGGAACATGGGTACATGTTATTTACATTTTCACAAACACTTCTCAGAGGAATGGCATTTACAGCATTAATACAGACACACCAGAGGAACTGGAGTAAGGGAAGTGGGGCGTCTTTGGCAGAGCCTTGGGGTGAGGTCAAGCCACAGAAGTTTCTTCCATCTCAAATTTCCCATTATGGGCAAAAGAGCAATGAAATTAAAAGAAAATCTCTTTACCAACCTATCTAAAAGCTCTGCTGAGTTCTCAGAACTCTGCCAGAGGCATGCTAAACAAGTTTGGGAGAAACACAAAGCAGAAACTGGGATTCCCAAAAGGTTGTGGGAGCCTTTTGCAATAAAGTATCTCCACGTAGAGTAGGAACCTGTGAGATACTTTATTACAAAATAAAAGGGGACAATTTGATGGTGTTCCAGGGACAGAATTTTATTCAATCATCATGAATTTTTATTGTAGAAGCAGGCAGAGCTGCTCACAGTAACGTGACAACTCCAGTCCCTTTGCAGTAACAAACAAAATTAACTCAGGTGCATCAGAATATACAATCTTAAAAACTTCTGTGCATTCCCCCTTTGGATAACGATTCCTGTTCTGTGTGTCTCAAGAAATATTTCTGGAATCACACTTTAATCAAAGTTACTGGTGATCCTTTGTGCTCCCCTGCAAAGTTGCTGGTGATTTCAGGGGGAAGGTGGCTCATCATATATTTAAGCAAGACTTGCAGTTAAGAAATTGGTTCTTAATTTCCCTGTGTTAAGACAGCCCTGGGATGTGGGTTTTTGGGTAGGGTGTGGTTGGCTGACCCCAGGCAGCTGCCAAACACCCACACAGCCACTCCCTCAGCACCACCCCCAGCGAGATGGGGACAAGGACAAGAAAGTTCCCAGGGCGAGACAAAGAGGGTTTAATAAGTGAGGGAAAGGGGAAAATATAAGTGAAGCAAAGGATATCACTGTTTGTGTGATAGTTTACAACTACCCACCCTGAAATGAACTGCCCTAGAACTGCATCCCTGGCACTCAGAGAGCACCCAATGACACCAGGACTGTGTGTGCCATGGTCTGCAGAATCCCACAGGACTGGAATCCAACACCTGACCCTGAGAGGGACCAAATCCCGGATCTAAACTTCCAGCCCCCTAAACTCAGCTCTCACAATGAAGCTGAAAGTTAACTCCACCCCTGCAGTTCCTCAAATCAGTCCCAATGCAGACAGAAAAGAGGGAGGGCTCAAGGAAGCAAAGCTCCAGAGTAGTAAATTCATAATCAAGCCTCTAAATAATAAAGACTGGGGTAATCTCTAGAAAAATTTGCCTCATCCTGACACTTGTGAAGTTTTTTTTCTACTTATTCAGATCATTCAAGTAATTTAAATAATCACATATAATCTGCTTATACAGCAGCTAGTATGGAGCAGTCTGATTTTGCCCTGAACCACATTTGTCCATACTTTACAACTTACATTTTAACATGTTTATATATTTACATATGAAATTGCCTATCACGTAATCTCTATTTTCAAGTTATTAGGTTAGATTTTTAATTTTTTTTAAACCTGTTTCAAATGGAAACTGGCTTTACTATCCACCCATTAATGTGCATTTTGCAAATAAATTTCACAGCATGCAATCAAATTTTTACTTATGAAAGAAATGAAAGGAAACGCAATGTAACCATAAACATGAAGTCATTTTCTAACAGGATTCTTCCTTCCACATACAGGTTAATAAAATAAAGCATTTACTTATATATATATATATGGTATTTCATTACCCAGCAATTTGTTTATTTTAGATGCTCTTAAATAATTCTGTAAACACAATATATCCAGATTGAATTGGTTATACCCAACCTATTTGAAAGGGCTACAGGAAAAATGTCTTATTTTTCTTCTAAGCTAGTTAGACAAAGCTGTTCTTCAAGGAAAAGTAATATATAGGTAGGTTTTTTTCAGTCTAATCATTAATCCAGTAGTGTCAGCAGAGATGGGATTTACAAAGTAGTCAGAAACAATATTAACTCTTCACACTGAGCTTTTCCCCACACACTGTGACCAACTCAAGGAATTAATCTGAGCAGCGAGACGAAGTTTCAGCGCAGAGAGGTCAGAAACTGTCGCAAAGTCAAAGGGAAGGAGGATCTGGGAGCGCAGAGATCGGCACAGCCTCACTGACAGCTGTTCCATGAAGAGCAGGTGGATGTGGCACTGCAGTCTAGAACTCCACGGGAAACTCTGACAATCAGGCACACAGCTTACAGATTTCTTACTAGCACAAAAAACAGAAGGGAATTAACCTCCTGAGTACTTTGTCTGCTCTTAAAATATCGGAGCAGAATATTTATGGGCTGGGAGGTGAATAACCCAGAGGGAAACGCTACGGAGAACGGCAAGCCACGGGATCTAAGATGCTCCAAAGGCTGTGGGACTGAATTAATTTATTATTACTAAAGGGATAAAGACCTGGCCAAGGGCAACTGCTCCTCCTGGGCCCTCCAGGATAACAAAGATGCAGCGGCACCTCAGAGCGCTGACTCAGCAAAGGTGGTGAGAGGCACATGGAACATCCTGCAAATGAATTCCCTGAGGAGTGTGAGGACAAGGAACGTCTACATGTTGTACCTAACACCTCTCTCTCTCGCCACAGAAACGAGGGAAAGAAATTCCCCATCCCTGGAAGTGTTCAAGGCCAGGTTGGACCGGGCTTGGAGTAACCTGGGATAGTGGAAGGTGTCCCTGCCCATGGCAGGGGGTTGGAATAAAATGAGCTTTAAGGTCTCTTCCAAACCATTCTATGGTTCCACGAAAAGATGACTAAAGCAGCCCAAACTTCCCCAGGACAAGGAAACAGAGGCTGTGCTCCAGCACTGCCCTCTGAAACCATTCCAGTCTTTCATACTTTCCAGATGAATATCCACAAGACAAAAAGAAAAAAAAAAAAAATAAACCAAAGAGAAAATCCTCCCCCATCGCTTAATTTTGTTCAGGTTTTCACAGCTTCTCACTCTGGCTTTTCATACGTTGCTTTTAAGAAAGAACTATGGTCTGCAACAGAAGACTGCAGAAAGTTTCTGTATTTCCTTTGCACTGGTCCAGTCCAAATTGCTGCTACTGCTGATTTCAGCTAGATTTTTTTCATCTGTGCACACGAAACCGAAAGATCTCACGGTCTGAAATCTGCTACTGTGGAAAGGGGAGCAGCAGCATTTATAGGCATAAATATGGAAGACTATTTCCACCATGCTGGAGTTTATTTCCTACACTGGCATTGCAGGGATGAAGACTGACAGGTCTTTATCAGTTGAAAAGCGAAGTCTCCTTGCTAGGAGACTGCATCTTCAACTAATTCAGCACATGGAAGCATGCCATACTGCAGACTTCCAGGGGAATTTGCTGCTAAAACCCCTCCTGTAGACTGACACCACTGTAACAGTACCTGTTACTACAGCAAGCCTTCCTGCAACACTAACTTTGCAGGAATTTATGTCAAAAGGTGTCAGCTTATAGCACCCCTTTTTTGGGCTCAGCCATCTGGGCTGCTCTTGCTGCTATTTTGAAATCCTCCACAAAACATCCAGCAGGCAAACTGGATTTATCACCAAACCAAGAGCCATCAAACAGACACAGAAACACCAAAAACACCGAAAAGAAAGAGGGGCAGAAATCATTAAAAAACCTCAAGTTTAAATTATACCCAAAACTTGTCCTTTCTATGAATGGAAACACCTATGATGTAAATGTTTATCTGCTGCTTGTCTTATCATTTAAAATAGAAGCCCTCCAAGGGACAAATAAGCTCTGTATTTCTGAACCACAGCACAGACTTGCAGCAGTATTTTAGGAGAAAAAGAGACGTCTATTATTAACCATTGTCAAGATCCCGGCCTACAGCTCATTACTTGGGCTGCTTAAATCCCCCCTCTTTTTGGCATATTTCTCTACACAAGTGGTTTAAACAGAAAGCTTCTGCTGAACAAGCAGACTTTGGGCTCCTAAATAGGCCTTTAGCAACGCACCATCACCCTGCACACAAGTCATGAGATGGGTGGCCAGCAAGCCAGGTCGCCACCCTGCCCACGTGTGGGAGCTGGAGCACAAATAACAAATGAAGAATTCATCTGTAATACTTGATTTTCAAGCTCCTTTCTGCTTTGCTCAGCTGCTGCGACACACGCCGCATAAAACCTACTCAAAGGTCAAACGGGAGGATGAAAATCCCCACTGCAGCCCTGATTTTTTCCGGAGTCTGTAATACCTCGGAACAGAACGAGAACCAACAAAGCCAAGCCGGCTCCAGTGGTTCCTTACAGCCCAAAGAGGAGAGAAACTACGGCCTCTTTTCATAAAAAATGTTATTTCCATGGTGAAGCTCTCTCACAAATTTAACTTAGGCTTGATGTGACAAGCGTTCCCACTTAGCAAAGCCAAGCAACGCGCTTCCAAAACAAGTATTTACGTGTGAGCAGGAAGAGATTTGGGAGTTTTACCAGAGCAAGGTGGACTTACTTTGGACCGCGTCCTTTTCTGATTTTTCTCACTAAACTTCTCCTTCATTTCCTCCAAGAGATGCTTCAGCTCCCGCTCCTCCGACGTCCCCAGGTATTTTTGGTTGATGTGCAGGTAGCAGTGCCACTTGGCCGACTCAAACCCCCAGTGGCAGGTCCTCTTGTCTGGGGACCTGTGCGAGTGCATCACGAACGTCTGGGGCGAGAACATCCCGTAGCATTCCAGGCACTGGATACACGGGTCGTCCGGAGCAAGGTAGAACTGAGGCGCAAACAGCCCCTGGCACTTGCCCAGGCATTCGTGCTCTACTTCAAAGGCACTGCCAGTCTCCTTCAGCTGGGCCAAGGTGTTCTTAGCGGGGAGGAAAGCGCCGTTCTGGGGGAAAGTGCGAGGGCGCAGTAAAGCGTTGCATAGTCTCTGAGCATCCGTCAGCGTAATGAGCCCACAGGACGGAGCGTTGAACGGGAGAATTCCCAAAACCTTCAGGATGTGAAGCTGGTCGGAAGTGCAGCGCGAGCAGTAAATGTAGAGCTCGTCGCACACCGTGTTGATCTGCTGCAGAGAGAAGTCTCGGAGAACCGAGTTCAGCACTTGGGGAAGGCAAAGTCTTTTTTCTCCCCCGACTTTAAAACAAGAGATGGATTCCCCCTCCAGCAGGGTCTGGGTGAGCTCCGTGGAGCTGTCCGGAGGAATGAGCAGCGGGCCGGAGAGGACTTGTGGCGATGGGAGAGGCAGGAAGACGGTGGGTGACATGGTCTCCTGGGAATATCGAGCTGAGAAAGCTGCCGGCCCACCCAGAGAACTCTGGCTGCTCAGGTGAAACTGTGCCAGCGTGTGTTTCAAACCTGGATTTAAACTCAAAGGCTCAGATAGTGAAGCACTGTTTGGCTTGGCGGGTTCCCCATCAGCCTCCACAGGAGTTTCGTCATAGTCATCCAAGTTTTCCTTCTTTATTGTTGGCAATTTATTTATTACAGCCTGTACTTTGTTATTTACATGCATTTCTGTCATTGCTTTTTTCAGTGGAGGACTCCCATCCTCTTGGATCCTGCTCCTTTTTTGGTCTGAAACCAGACCTAGAGGGAAGTTTATCTGTGGGCTTTCCATTGCTAAACACCAGAACTGTAATTAAGTTAGTCTTGAATGTGCATTTTCCTGCTTGTTCATATAAAAAATAGTTTCAAGTGATCCTGGATTACCTCAGGTACAACAAGTTTCACAATCCTTTCAGTAAAATGTTACTTCTTCAGCCTCCAACAGTAAAAACTGTAACCCATTTTGCATGTAATACCATAAAATTACTAATGGAGAGGTTACACAACTTTTTTTGTTATTTGTTCAATTTTCTAATATAAAAAACCTGCTGCAATATTTATACAAAAGGCTTTTCTTCATACCCTACCCACTATTTTACGCAGTAGTCTTGTACAGCAATTTAGTAAAAAATTATGTGCTGATACATGTCCATCCTTGATCATAGTTTTCCTTTAAAAAATATACTGTCTTTTCAAATAAGTCTCTATTTAAATATTAAAATAGAAAAATGGGCTCAGCTCGAAGAACGTCAATCTGAACGCGGCCAATCCAAAACGTAGTTTTAAGTTGTGTGAAAATTTTATTCAGCACTTTCGGCTCCCGGAGATCAAACACAATTTTTAAGGGCTTGCTTTATTGTGCTGCCAGCTTTATGATTTCACCACCACCACGAGAGTTCCTACGGCAGTTCACAAATAAATCCTCAAACTAAAGGCTGTTCCAGACCGACCAGCAAAAGCTAAACGTCCCTAGAGAGTCACCTTTTGCCCAGATGTCACTGGCGTGTGTCAGAATTTTCCCAGCCCGAGTTATTAGTAATAGAGGTGAGATCCAGGCCATGGGCTGAATTCATGTGCTAGAGCGGAGTCCTGCCAGTCCTTCCTGAGAACCTGTGAACAGAGAGAGGGGCTGGTCACAGGCAATGCCGGGGTGTGCTCAGCACCTAAAGGGGCTTCGAGAGAGCTGGAGAGGGACTTTTGACAGGAGCAGGGAGTGACAGGACAAGGGGGAATGGCTTTAAGCTGAAAGAGGGAAGGTTTAGATTTGATACAAGGAAGAAATTCTTCCCTGTGAAGGTGGGGAGACCCTGGCACAGGTTGCCCAGAGAAGCTGTGGCTGCCCCATCCTTGGGAGTGACCAATGCCAGGCTGGACGGGGCTTGGAGCAACCTGGGCTAGTGGAAGGTGTCCCTGCCCGTGGCAGAGGGGTGGAACGAGACGAGTTTTAAGGCCCCTTGGAACCCAAGCCATGCTGGGATTCCCTGCCAGAGGCAGGGTGCGTCTGCCGGTGACTCACGGAGCCCCGGGGCGAGCCCCGGGACCAGCCCGGCCGACGGGTGATGCCGGCAGGGGAGGGGGCGGCCGGGAGCGGCTCTCCCGGCGAGCACGCCCCGCAGGACAGGCGCTCTCCCGAGCCCAGGGCCCGGCACCGACCCCCCCACACCTCCCGCTCACCGTCCCCGGGCCCCGCAGCCCCTCCCGGGACGCCGCATCCCGCCGCTCCCTCCCCGCGCCGTGACTCACCCCGGCCCCGCCGGCAGCGCTCCGGGCACGGCTCAGCCCTTCCCCCTCCCGCCGCCGGGCTGTCCCCTCCGCCCCGCCCGGCTCCCCGCTGTCCGCCCCGCACCGCCCGCTCCCCTCCCCGCCGCGCTCCCCTTGTCCCCCCTCTCCCCGCCGCCTCCGCGCCGCCGCCGCCGCTGCCGCCGCTCCCTCCCATCCCCCGCGGGCGCTCCCGCCCTTTCCCCCCCCCCTCCGCTCCCCCACAACCCTTCCCCACCCGCGGCGGTGCCGGCGGGTCCCCGGCGTTCCCCGGTACTCACCCGGCGCCGCGGGGGCTCGGGCGGCCGCGGGGAGCGGAGCGGGAGCCGCGATCGCGCCGCCCACCCGTGACCTCACTGCGGAGACCGAGACGGCGGCGGCGGCGGCGGCGCGCGGGCACGAACCCGCCGGCGGCGCGCGCCGGCCCCGCCCACTGTCTGGGGCAGCGGCGGGAGCGCCCGCCCGCCCCTCCCCCCCCCGGCACCGGCACCGCCGCCGCCGCCGCCTCAGCGCCGGGGAGCCCGGCACGGCTTCACCACCCCCCCCCAGCGCCCCCGGGAGAGGGCAGAACGCCTTAAAAATTGTATTAAATATAAAGAGATGTAGACACGGAATGGACATTAAAAAAAGTGTTGCTTCTGTCCGCCCACCCGCCGCCCCCAACCTCAGCCCGCCCGGGTCATGCCCGGCCCCCGTCAGAGCCCGACAGGCGCCGGCGGAGGGACGGGCTCGGAGCGGCAGCTGCGGCGGGCGGGGGGGAGGGAGAGCGGCCATGGCAGAAGGGCAGAGCCGGGCGGGAGGAGGCCCCGGCGCTGTCAGGGAGCTGTCGGGAGGGTCGCTCCCCTGAGGCGCGGCGGGCGGCGGCAGGCGGAGGCCCTCAGCGAGGGGCTGCCACTGACTGTCCCTCAGGGTCTGCCCCTCAGCGAGCATCCCTCATAGAGGGTCCCTCAGCGAGGGCTCCTCAACGACTGTCCCGCAGCAAAGCTCCTTCGGTGACTGTCCCTGATAGAGGGTCCCTCAGTGACTGTCCCCCAGAGAGGGTCCCTTGGTCACTGTTCCTCGGTGACTCTCCTTCAGTGAGGGTCCCTCAGGGACTGTCCCCCAGAGAGGGTCCCCAGGCAGGGCAGGCTCTGCTCTGCCCCTCCACTGCCGGGAACACGGAGATGTGGGGAAGGCGGCTGTCCCCAGAGCAGGATCACAAGGCGGCTCCCCCCAGTCACAGGCTCACAGGAGATGCTGAAGGGCAAGAGACATTTTGGGAAGCGGAACGATCAAATTCTGCAGAGAGGTGGGGAAGATGCTCTTCAGGGACTGCTTAGTCGCTGTACAACTAGTTCATGTATTACAAGTTCCTGCTGCCTGCAAGAAGCCCAAAGCTTTTCTGTGTTACATCTTTGAGAAGACAGCGCTTCAGCTGGGATTACGGCACAATCCAATTTGCCGTTGCCTTTCATCCCACACAGTTACATATTTTGATGCGAGTACAAAAGCGCAGCACATGAAAATGGGGCAGTTGTACAACCGCCAGGCACCGCTTAGCACCGGCCAGCGCTGCCCACGGCCAGGGCTCCCTCCCGAGCCGTTTCCTAATGCTGTCCCAGAGGGATTATTAGAGAGCAGCAAAACCTGCCTCGGTGTTGATCAGCTGAGAGGGGGGTTTGGTGCATTTTAATCCTTGACTTTGCACCTTTGGTATGCTCGGCTTCCCTCTGGGCTGGCAGGGCCCGCTGATGGCGGGGTCCTTGAGCATCACTGAGGCTGCTTCACGACTCACCTCTTAACTTGCTCGTAAACTACCACATCCATTGTGATATCTACAACAATATCTACAGCATCTTTGGTACTGGGTGATCTTTAGGGTCCCTTCCAACCCAAATCATTCCATGATTCTATGATCTACATTTCCTCCTGATGACGGCTGGGCAAGGAGTGACCTGGGATTACTGATGATGTGGGGGGTTTTTCCTGTTGCTGACCTTAGATTGACACATCCATAGGGAGGAGCGATCCCTCATTCCATGTTTGCACAGCAGCTGGTGCAATCTTTGGGCCCCGTGGTGCTTTATATTGCAAAACTAATTTATTTTTGACAGTTTAGGTAGTAGAATGGAGTTCAGAATAACTGTATAAAATAGCAATGCCTGGGCTTTTAATGATAACTGTGATGACAAAGACAATAATGGTTATATTCATTTTTTAAAACCTACAGAAAACCACTTCACCTTTCTATTATTAAAGAACTCGGGTATAGATGAAGGAATCGTAAAACCGAAATAGAGCACGACCTCAATTCTTCTGAGCACTCAGAAGAAAATCTCGTAACAAGGATCATTATTTTACTGTTGCCACATTGCAGCACTCAGGCAGCTTTCCTAGAAACAAAGGGGTACCAAACCCAAACCTCAGTGTTGTTGAGGGATGTGAACCTCTGAATTACCTGTGAAAACAGAGAAGGAAGAGAAGGCATAAATTCCTTTCTTTCCATGTAGGGAAAGCTTCCCAAAAACTAGAACTGAGATTTAATTTCAGGGAAGAAAAAGCATCAGAAAAATACACACATCCCCCAACCTCCCTTATTACTTATCCTTTTTTTGTTTCTGTAAATCACTAAAGATTGACTCAGCCTTTCCCCATAATAGCAGTTATTTAGTTATTTTCACGACTACTACCATCATGAGGAGAGCACATTTCCTTACTTACATGTACCCTACCACTTTCCAGCTCCTTTTGCCAGACTTTGCCTGTGCAACTCCCCCATAGCAGCAGAATCATTGCCAAAAAGGGTAGGGATGAAAACACCAGGCTCCATGCACGACTTTCATGACCTGGGGGATGATCAGGATTGACACCTCTGCGCTCTCCGGCCACTCGAGATTCACCACAAATAGGATTTGGGTATTTTAAGAAAATTTCATGGATGCCAGACCATAAACCTGAATCCAGCACGGTGCAGCAACGGGCAGTTGTCTCCCGGTGCTCTCCATGAATTCCATCCTCCAGCCTGCAGCAGCACAATCGCACAGGGCTGTGAAGGCATCATCTCACTGTGGCTGCGACAACAAATGCCTCTGCAGCACTCCCAGGACTGCCTCACACACTGATTCTGCAGAAGGATTTATAAATATTGGCATCTCGTCTCCATTTCCAGTTCAGCAAACACCACGAGGCAAAGCAGCTGCAGGAGTTACAAGCAGCAGCCTGACAGGAAAATGGGAACTGCAAGGAGAGGGATGGAGAACGTGCAGAAGTGTTTGATCTCAATCGTCTGTTTAAATCCTGTTTCATTCTCTATTGTTCTGCAGTAAGATGTTTGCAGGTAGGACAACAAAGAGCTTTGTAGAAAAGCAAACACATTTGTGAAGAAGAGTAACACCCTGTACTTACTGAGTACAAAGCCATGAATAGCAGAATATACATACACATATATATATAAAATAGCAGAATAAAAACAAGATTTCTAAATCTACCAGCTTTTGGAGCTGATCCTCAGGGAGCCATATCTGTGATAGAACTGTTCAAACTTTCTAGACATTCCTGTCTGCTCCACCCTCTAGGAATTTAGGACCTGATTAAAAAAACCATTCTTTTCAAATACCAATAAGTGAAATGCACTTTGTCATAATCCATTTTAGATTTAATGAAGAAAAAGCAAGATGTATAACACCAGAGCTGGACTGATCGATGGCTGCAAGGAAGGCAATGTACGTAGGCAGATATTCCATCTTTTATTAGACCTACTGATGTAATGGAAGCTTAGAAAGTCACTGGCATTAATTTGGGGGTTTTTTTTCAAGTTCTGCTGCACATCTTCCATTTCAGGTTGCAAATTCTGGTAACTATTGTGCTGTAATGATAGTGTTGCTATAGAGCTACAATAATCAGGCAATGGAAGACAAAGTTTGTAGGTAGAGGATTGTCTAAAAAAAGATGTTAACTCTGCCTACCACTTCTACTGTGGACTGTGAGAAGCGGTTCTGAAGACACTGCAACTAAAACCTGAGTTACAGACCTTTGCAGGAGGTAATAAAGTGCACTAACAGTGCATAAGAGGAATCTTCTTTGATTGTTAAAGTCTCTGAATTTCCAAGAAGTGCTGGGGCTGTGGGGAAGGTTACAAACTTTTCACAGACACACTCCCTGAAGATGCTAAAGAGCAGTTTAACCCTAAAGACTGTGCCTTCTCTTCTCTGAAGATATTGTATTGCACTTTTAAAAGAAAATCACTTCAGTAGCAATGTTTAATAGTAAATTGTAACACTTTAGACCACTGTTGTGAAACCTCCTAAGCCACATTAGGTCAGACGACACTGTATTAGATATCCTATTATTTTACTTTAAGCACAGAAAGTTGATAGATTTTGGCAGGCACCACATTGTGCAGGATAAATCACTGTGGGAACAGAGCTGTACAGAACACTCAAGCTCCTGAAGAACTTGAACTACACCTCAGTGCTACCCCAGTGCAGGGGGGGGCGTAAACCCAGGCACTTGGTTCGTGTTTAGAAGTCAAATGTGGCTACAACAGACTCGTGGTCCTGTTTATGCCATCCATCTCCTGCAAAAGCCCAGCACACAGGGGAGGTGGGTGCTTCTCTGCCTTTAATTATTGGTGATTAAATAGTAAGAGCCCACATTTCAAGCAGGCAGTTCAGATCCCTTTATCGTAAGCAGGAAAAAAATTATCTTAAAATAATTAAAAAAAGAAAAAGTTCCTGGGGGAACTCTCCACAAGAAAATGCAAGATGTGGTAAAATCTCCTTTTTTTTCTCAAAGGGGCTTCGATCCCCACCTCCCTCTTCCCAGGAAAACATCATTATTCTGTGGCCAATTTCAGATTAAACGTCTCCTAGACATCTTACGCCGTCCAACATGGAGTGAGGACACACGCTCAGCACTTATCAAGTGTATACGGAGATTAGAGCAGCTATTAATTTCTTTTACAGAGTGTCTCAGCATAAACAATTGCTCAGACTGAGGCGAGAGCAGCTGGGCACCCAACTGAAGAGAAACAAGGAGCGTGCGTGGGGGGAGGTTACGCGGGGAGGATACGCAGCCATCTGCAGCACTCGCCGGGGACTGCTGGGAACGCTCCAGAACCAGCCAGACTGAGATTTCCTCTCACTAAAACACACACAGAGCCTGGAACACACATGTCCTGAAATCCTGCAGCCAGAGCGGGGTGTGAGGTAACCCCTCCCGTGTCAGAAATCTCCGAGAAGGCAGGGGAGGAGCTGAAGAAACAAAGAAAGAAACCATGCAGAAGTAAGTGTGGCAGACAGAGCGTTGCTCCCAACTCCAAATCCCAGCTCTGGCGGCTGAGGTGACGTGGTACAAGTTCCAGCTGAGAGGGGAGCAGGCTGGAGTCACATTTTGTACTGCCCATGAGGCTTTCAGGCCCTGCCCAGCAGACTGAACATCACAGCTTTTGTCTCCTCTCTCTGGAATGATAACCAGAAGCTACAAGGACACTTTTTCTCCAAAAGGGCATGAGGAACATCAGGCTGAGGAATGACACGAGGCTGGAGAAGGACCTGCATGCTCAGACACATTTGGGAAATCCAGGCTGAGCAAGGCATTTCTCTATCCCAGAGCAACATTCTACAAGAAATTACAAGATCAGAACAAGGCTCTTGTGAGTTGTAGATAGTTAAAAGGGTCAATCCCAAGCAAAGCCCAGCATTTGTTTGAGGTTTTAACACACAGAGGCCTAATATAAATGTTTTATTTAAAGTAAAAAGTGTGCACAAATAAAGGAAATGATTACACAACAACGTTCAAGACCGTATTCCATATGAAACAGGAAAATAGTAGTGACAATATTAACTAGCAGAGCACCCATAGGAATCCAACTCACATACAAAAAAGGAGGTTACTCCACATAAATACATCATGCTTCTGATGCAGACACATTCTCCATAAAACAAAGCCTACTGCACTGGACTGTTTACACCCAATGTCCCTTCTGAGTATTTATGACAGTTGCTATATGCTTAACAATGAAAAACAACAGTTAATATCATGGCACTTCGGAGAAAATGAAAAGTTTAAAAATGGATTTACAGTAATTTAAGATATTTGTCACATTTGCAACATTCTCAATGGTTAGATATGTAAATAGAAAAAGTATCTTTTCTGTGACATTATCTATGTAAAAAAAAAAAAAATTACGTTTTACTTTACTCTTCTGTGATAAATGGCAGAAATGTCCTTCCTTACATAAAGCTGTTTTCCTTAATATCCCATAGGAAATTAAGCCACTGTAGAGACAAGGCTTTTCTTGTTTAAAGAGCTTCTGAATTTCATATCAGTTCTGCCCTGATGTCTAAACCAGCCATGGGGGTGCAGGAGTCACAGGCTGAACAATCACCCTTTTAAATCTGCACGTAAGCAGTTCATTGACATCAACGTGCTGAAGGTATTAGCTGCTCTTTACAAGGTTCACTCTGATATTTTACATTTCAAAAGACACAACTTGAATTTAAGGGAACCTGATTTTTAACTGTGTGGAGGTTCAGCACTTCCCTGAAACCGAAAAGCCCCTCAAATCACTTCCCAGTTTTGAAAACTCAGCCCAATATAAAGAGTTTCCTCCTCATGTTGCAAAGAAAAACAAGAGCTACCTATGATAGCGTGACATCAGCGTGGAGTTGTGCAATCTCTCTCCCTGCAGCTCACATGGAGGTGAACAAACACACACAGGAAGGTTTAACTATGAATTTTACAGTGTTGCAATGCCAGGATTTTCAAGGAGAGACACTGGCCAAGCAGAAAGTCTTAGTAAAAGCTCCAGGTAAGGTTTGCTAACTTGTGCTTGCAGATACTCAGACCTGCTTTCAGTGACACTTAGCTTGTCTTGCAGCTCTTACAGGACACAGATTCCTCTCTTCAATGTCTCTTAATCCCTTTTCCCCAAAACAATAAAAAAAAATGGTACATTTGGCATTTCTTCAGCCCAAAACATTCATAACTATTCCTTAAACATTACAAATAAGAACTATCTGTGCTGTAAATGACACTGCTTACTAAACATGAAATGTAAGAAACACACCTCCTAAGTCCTACTTTGAACCATTCTTCCCATTGCTTTCCTTGAGCCTGCTCCCAACATTTCAGGTTTGCTTGTGATTACAGATCACCATCTCTAAGGGGAGGAGTTAGGGGTGTCATTGTGGACAGCACCTATTTTTTATTCTAGATGTGCTTTTTCCACCGGCAAAGTGGAACAAATTCCCAACAATGTGGCAGTAAGACCAAAACGGAACCAATGCCCTGATCCAGGCCCCAGCTGTACCTGGGCAGTTCTGATGCAGTTAAAACAGAAAGTGTAAAAGCAATAAATAGTATCAGGCTCTACATCTGTCAGTATTAGCTGCCCATCACTGCTAAATCATGCTGTGGAGATTTTAACTTCCCAAAGTGTTAACTGAGTTCTTTACACTGACACTTGATGTCGTGTCCAACCCTCGCTGGCAGGGCCAGGCTAGAAAGGCACTCTCTGCATCAGCAGGTAATTCCTGGTGTGAATTCTGGAGCAAAGTCTACCAATTCTAATATTGAGTTCATCATCTCCTTCAGGACAGGATCAATAAACCCTGTGAGAGCAGCCATTCTTGCCCTGTGCAGTGTCTGCTCTCCTTGCTGCCATTTCAATCTGAAGGGCACTAACATAGCTCTAAGCCTAAAACAGGGAAATCAGATGTTTGGAGAGAAGAAATTCGGAACTACAGAAGTGACAAGTTCTTACTCATCTTGCTGAAAAACCTGAAATCCTTGAATGAGAACTTATTACATCACCTGATGCAATTTGTTTTTATTAAGCACTCGCTCAGAATGCTGTACTGGCAAACTGTACAGCCAGACATCTTCGTTCAGGCACAGGAGCCCCACAGACCAACCCCTGTGTTAAAATTCAAGTTTGGCAAAACTGCTGGCAAGTTTAACATTTTAAATCTGGCAGCTGAAGGTTCGGCGTAACAACTGTCCTGGACAACATTAATACAAAAAGAAAATTAGTGAGTAATTCACTGATGGCAAGGGCAGGATGTTCAGTTACTCATCTGTGCAAGAGCATCCAAATGGAGAGATGTTTATCCATGCAGAAACAAACTGAGTAACAATTGGCACAGTCCAGAAATGGAGAATTCAGACACATTCCTCGGCTGACATCAAAAGAGGATTTATGTATTCAAAGCCTTCAAATTCAGACTGGTCAATCTTCTTCACAATATCACTGTTAAGGTTAGAAAACAGTCATTAGTTCAGCAAAATTTAAAAGATAACAATATTAACTGACAGTTTGACTTTAAATTTAACCCTGCACAGTGGATTGCAATT
Source organism: Pyrocephalus nanus (assembly GCA_038380795.1). Lineage (NCBI taxonomy): Eukaryota > Metazoa > Chordata > Aves > Passeriformes > Tyrannidae > Pyrocephalus > Pyrocephalus nanus. The sequence goes on along the minus strand of CM076270.1, from coordinate 4,211,922 downwards.
GAGACCATTTCCCTTCTCTCTTTTGTCCTTCTCTACCTTCACAATTAGCACTGTTTTTTTCTAACCCCTATAATGGTAAACACAACACCCCTCAGGAGCACTGTCTGGGCTGCACGTTCTCCCACAAAGCAATCTGCAAGGTCTGCAGTTTTAAAACTTTCCCTAAACAGTCAGTTTTGTAAAAACCTGAAAACATGAGATGTGACAGATACTGCACCTGCATCAGCAGCTTTTCTACACTTTATCTGCACATTCCAGATTGAGAAAGGGGTGAAGAAGGAATTTGGATCTCAGACCTGATTAAGGTGAACAGGTGACATTTAATACTCACCATGTTAATATGCTACAGGAATGCTACATAAAACCCTAGAAAAATTCCTGAAATGTGAACAGCAGTGACTCAAGAGAACCAGAAAGGCCCTTCCCTCCTCATCCCAAATCAGGGCCCCTCCAGAGCAAGGACCCACAAATCCACTACCAAAATCATATCATGCATTTTACCAAGGCTTTTCAGCCAGGATAATCTCACCTGACTACAAACAGCTTCAAATACCCAAACAAGCCAAACAAAGCATCTTCTCTTGTTCAGACAAATTCAATTTAAACCCAACATTCTAGAAATATCATTGCTTGAAGCAATGCAAAAAGAAACCACTTGATAAAACAGGTCTTTCCCTTCACACATTCATTTCCTGCAGATGATACCACTAAAAACTTGTGAAACAGCATTTGTTTGTCTTTCCCTGAACTAAGATTCTTTATAGCAACTTTCCAACTGTTAGTTGATTTTTACATTGTGCCAGAGTAAATTGCTTAATCCAGAAACACTATGTCTGTCATGAGGACACACAACAGAATTTTCTTTGAACCAACATGAGAAAATGCTATTTACTGCTTTAAACATCCTCTTATGTACTACAGCTACAGCCAGTAAATGAAGGGTGACAACCCCTTCACTGATTTAATCAGAACTTTGTAAATTCTCCATTACTTACTCATCATCTGGAGTGAGCTGCACAGGTTCATTGGTGAACTGGGAATCAAAGTTATCCAGACCAAACTCTCCAGATATATTTGGCTTAAATGGAGGCACCACTTGCTTTTGCTCCATCTGAGAATAAATGCACTGAATAAGTGACACCAAGAACGAGTTACAACCTCCTGAACTGCTTTTCAACAAGGCTGGAAGTTACTATTACCTTTTATACTTTCTACAATCATTCTGTTAATCTCCTGTGTGTAAGAGAGTTAAAAGGTTCTGCACTGCAACCATGGTATGACATAAATTAAGAGCTTTAGGGGTTTGAGTTTAGTCATCTCTTCTGCTCTACACAAGTTTTCAAGCCCATTATTGGAGCAAAGCAAACCAGCCCAGCCAGGGGGGTCCCACGTACCAGATCCCAATCCACGTTGCGGAAGAAGGGATGTCCTTGGATATCTGCAAACCCTGTCTGAGGATGGCAGCCCAAACGCTCCTTTGGATCCTGTGCAAGGAAGAAAAGTGTTCCTAAATAAGTGCCATGGGTGCCACCAATGAAAGGCAACTGTTACAAACCCCACGAGAAATGAAACACCGGAGTCACAGGGGACACTGAGGAACTAAGTGCACATTATTTACTTTGTAAACTGTCCCAGTTTACTGTCTGAAATAGGCACAAATATATGGAAGCCCCTAACTGAATATGAACAACCATGCCATCTTTCTTCATTTGTGTTCAGACCTTTTTAAACACACCACATGTTTCAGAGCAGGCATGGTTAGATTATGAATTAATTTGATTTTTAACCCACACCTTCGCCTGCTCTTCCCTGAGCAGAGTATGCCAGGCAATCACACTGGGGCAGTAACTGCAGTTGCTGGTAAGTACTGTGGAGAAAAGGTTATTTTAAAAAGACAATTCCATCTGCATGTGCAGCTCTCCTACCAGGGAGCTGTAACAGTGTGCAGTGAGCAGTGTTTTCTTGAAATAATTTAACGAAATCTGGTTTCTCCTGTCCCTTTCTTCCCACTCATTCAACTCTCACTACAGGACAGCACGTGCTTGGACTCATCCACTACTACAGGAGCAGCTTCTGACCCTCAGGCTGGAGAGCTCCCAGCAAGCAGTGAGCACATCCTGCCTCTGCATTCCCTCCCTGCAGTCATCAGGAGGTGTCAAAGCAATTTGTTAAGCTGCTTCTCTAAGAATCAAAATAAATCTGATAAGTTTGTTCAGTTCCCCAGGTTAGAGAAATCACATGGAGCACGTCTACGCCTTTCACTTTGAGATTTCCTTACAATCCCAGCCTTAGAACCTGCAGCTTCAGGTTTTAAGACAAGTATTCAGCCCCACTGAAATTCTGGTTTAGGCTCACACCTTTTCTACACATCAGTCAACAGGTATTCAAAAAAGTAGTTGCTCTTGAGCAGCCTCCAATACCCCCCTTCAGCTCCTACCTTGTTCAGGAAACTCTTCAGAACACCCGCTGCTTTAACAGAGAGGGATCGGGGAATTCGGATCTGTTTCTCCAAAATTACTGCAAGGAAACAAAGTTCCTATCAGCCTTGGCATCTCTGAAGTCAGATTAAAGGTAAGCAGAAGCACAGCACTGAAGTGTAGGAGCCTCACCTTGGAAGAGATAATCCTCTGTGTTCTGGTCAGGGTTGTCAGAACTCCCCACGATGTCAAACGGCGACCGACCCGCCATCATCTCAAACATGAGCACACCAAGAGCCCACCAGTCCACACTAAAGCCTGGAATTCAAGACAGAAAACACCACTGGAGACATTTCACTACAAAAATACCAACACTTTTGGGGCTAAAAACACAGAAGAAAGAATGAATTAAAAGGTGTAAGTATCGCCAGTCTTTCCAATCAGCTGATTTAAACAGAGATAACGATTGTACCAGACTTGGATCGTTATGTGCACAACAAGAGGGGATGCTGTGCAAGGAAATGGAGAGTTTAAAGGGTGGTGATAAGACCTTAACAAAGGTTTAGATAATATTTAAGCCACTCGTTACTAACCCACAGTGTGTTTATCCAGGGAGGGAGATAAGGACAAGGAGGAAGTTTGTGATTCCCAGCAGCAGCAAGTCAGTCATTTGTGGAGCAAAGCACATCTACTGTGCCATTCACTGCTAAAGCAAAATCCAGTAGCCAGGCTGGGACTGATACAGTCTGTCTGGCCTAGAATGTTTGTGATAAGGAAGGAAGATCTAAAGCCAGTCTGCAAGAGACATTTGACTGAAATAAGATAGCAGATTAAAAAAAAAATATGCAAACATGCATTATCTAGGCCCTTTGCAATGCATTTGTATCTGATCTATCATTGCTGCCAAATGCAAAGCTCCAAAGCCAAACACAATTCTAGACTGCAAGTACATCATTAGTAGTAGCTAAAATAGTTATAAGCAATAATAAATTTGAAAGACTCAAGCTATTCTTCAAGACTGGCAAAAAGAGTTTAAAATGTGGAAGGCAGAGTCTCTCACTTGCTTTGTGTGATGTTCTCTGCTCTTCCTTTGAAGGCTTTATTTACTTTTTCAGACAAGATGCTGAATTAAGACTGTCTAATGGAGATTTATACTTTCTACTCCTAAACAATTCAGGTAAGAAGTAAGAGACAAGGTGAAAGTTATGAAGTAGCACCAAAAAAATTCCATTTACCATAATCCTCTCCCCGGAGAATTTCAGGTGCAATATAATTTGGAGTCCCGCAGAACGTGCTGGTTGTGTCACCAGGCCTCAGACCCTCCTTTGAGAAAAGATGGGAAGAAAATACTTTAGAGTTAAACAAAGATCCCACACTTTCTCTCTGCTAAAAACTTTGGCATTTGTCTTTTCTCCATGTGTGGAAGTGAAAGGAGTAAACAGCCCACATGCCCTGTGTCCAAATACACACCTTGACATTTTACATTTTTAAGTCTCTGCATCTTTTAATTTACTGCAACTTCTTAACTGTTGATTTTCCTGATTAGCAAGAAACCAAAGCTTACCTTGCACATGCCATAATCTGTGAGTTTGATATGCCCTTCAGAATCTAGCAGCACATTATCCAGTTTTAAATCCCTGTAGATTATCCCTCGTTCATGTAAATAGTTCAGTGCCAGGCTGATTTCAGCAGAATAAAACCTAATGTAGAAAGAGTTACTGATTACTCAAGTAATCAAAACCCAACCCACAATAACACAGTCTTGGTAGTATGATATTTTTTAAAACATAATCCCATGTATTCTATTATTTTTCCACAGAGAAGTGGCAAGTTTTTTATAATCATCCAAATGTTTCTATCCGCTTCAAAATTTGTTTTTAATTAATATTAATGACAACTGCAATCATCCCTTTCATCTCACCATCTGAGATTAAGCATATGCACCAAGAACTCAGCATTTGCCTGGACAGCTGGTAGTGGTGGTTGTAAGAGAAACACATTGATTTAGACACGTAAAAAAAATACCACATAAAAAAATACCACAGAACTGTTTTTCTAGGAAAAAAAAAAATCAGACTGAAGTCATCCAGGGTAGTGCAAGTGCAAACAATATCTAAGGGCTTCCTGCTGCAGTTCCTCCTCAAAACAGAAGTATGGAGGCTTGCAGCACCGAAATGAGGATGCAGTTCCACATGCCTTAAATCCTTAATATCTGGAGAGGATTTGCTGGCTCATCCTCATAAACTCTGCACTGTTTTGATGCAAGAAATCTGGAATGAGACACACCTGGCATGCTCCTCTGGCAGCTTCCTCTGCCTCTGCATATGGAACATCAGATCTCCTCCATTCACGTACTCGATGACAAAGAATAACCTGGAACACAGGGGATTGTTACAAATGATTGTGCACGTGGCTGAAAGGGGCTGGAGATGCTACAGGTGTGGTGTCAGACAATGCCAAGGCTGTTCCTGCCACCTCTCTGCTGATATTGCTGCTTTTACCACCTCCCCTCCCTTTTGAGTAAATTCCCAATGTTTAATATAAAAGTATACTGAGTTTCTCCAGGTAATTCCTTTCGAGCTAAATCTTCCCATATTCCAAGATTAGAGCTACTGCTCATCATTATTGTATCTGTGACTACATAAATAGATGTGCATCAGTTTCTATGCACAAACCAGTAAAAAAAACCCAAAATAATTTTCATTCCTGACCCCTTTAATCTCCTTTGTTTTCGGTTAATACTTTCTTCTCACTTCCCTCCACTAGCTTGTCACCTTTACAAAACAGCAAGGATATTGTTTAGATAGAGCAGGAAAACAATCATTTTCATCTCTATTACTTGTGTCTTCCTTTTAAAAATTCAGATTCTATTTTCTGAGTCTCACCCAGAGATTCATCTCCAGAGAATCCAGGTACGTTTGAGACCGATTTCCTCATTGTTTAAACTTAAAATTTTCCTCTCCCTTTTCCCCTCCCATTTTAGGTTCTCTTACATCTCATATTTTCAAGCCTTTTTTCCTGCTAACTGCACTTCTCTTCCTGTTCAGAAACCTCCCCATCACACCTGACAGTACTTTCTATTCTTTTGCATCTTTGCCATCTGAAAGCCTTAGATAAACGTGGGATTTGGCCCATAAAATGCTACAATGATTGACAAAACACTGACTTTTGCTTCCTACTTATCACTTTATGCTTTAAATAGACCTTTGAGGTACCTAACAGGATAATTTTTTTTTTTAATAAAACTATCTTCTTATTATCTTATGACCTTTACCTGCTTTCTGTCTGAAAGCAAGAGTGCAGTCCAACCAGAAAGGGATGGTTTGAGGCCTGTTCAAAGACGTGTTTCTCTGTCTGAACCCAATCAATATCCTGTGTATTGAAGAAAAGTGACATTCAGAAAGGGGATGGTTGCACTTCTTAGGTCAAGTATTAATGACAGTTAGCAGAAAGACTTCCAAGTGCTTTGCTGTCCTTATTTTACTTGCAAGAAATTAAATATTACATAGTTCTGCAATGTGAAGTAACACAGTACAGTATATTCCGTTTTTTTCCTGAACATCCTGTACTTTTAACCTCAATTTGTAACCACACTTGGGAATAAAAACATCTATAAAAGATAAACTGGTGCAGATAAATGTAAAGTAGCACCAAGAAATGCAGAAAAAAAATCAATGACAGACTGAGAAATAAATGTAAAACCTCCTGGACAGCAAGTCACAGTCACTCAAATCTTTTCAGAGTAGTCTAAAGAAACCCAAAGAAATCCTTACCAGCCAGAGGTTTTCAGCAGTTTAACAGTGCAATTGCTGACAAGTTTTCACTAATCACTAATTGTAAAGATGGAGGTCTGATTTAAAGAGCAATTCAAACAACATTGGGAGATTCCTTTGTGACAAAACCCCAGATTTGAACATAAGAAAATCAGACTCCACCCACTTCATTTCAGCCCAGCAAACCAACAGGAGTGATACCAAAAACTGCTCCAAAATGAGCAATCAGTCCAGGCTGATTCACTGCAGTTCTGCAGGAAGTATGGAAGGAGACACTGAGAGCAGAAATCATGAGGCCCATGACAGAACCACAGGCACAGGAGGGTGGCTGGGAGCCACCAACCTGGCAGTGAAGATCCCAAAATCTGTGCCCTATTTACCTTCTACAGTGCAGTAAAAGGAACCACAGATTTAATTTTCCATGAGTGCTGCAGCCCACACCCTGGCTCCCTCCTCGTGGTGGTTACTGGAGCTCTTGGGAAGAGCTGCCCAGTCCACTGACAAACCCCTCTGCCCACCTCATCATCGTTGACGAGCTCTTTCTTCACCACCTTCATGGCGTAAATGCGCTCGGTCTTCTTCAGTCGGACCAGCAGCACTTTGGCGTAGCTGCCCCTTCCAATGACTCGGAGCAAGTCAAAGTCCTGAAGGCCCAGGCTGGAGGAAGCTTTGCCACTTTCCCTGATGCTCATTGCCTGTGGATAAAGACACTTGGGAAGGGGGGAGCAGCTTGCCAACTGCAGAGGTCGGCATTTGGAACGGAAGAGCAAAATGAATATAAACAAGTAGTTCAATTAACAATTGTTATTCTTAAAACTGCACCGTCCTGGAAAGGAATGTGAGGGGGGGAAAAAAAGAGGCAGAGGAGACTTGGTAGCTAAGAAACAAACCAAACTGGAGGAATCTGGAATACCTTCTAAATCAAAGCCCATCTCAAGTGAAGGTTCAAACTAAAACCTTGGCAAGCCAAGCCACACGTGCACAGCCCTGAGCGAGCAACCCAAACGTGCCTTCATGTGCTCACTTTCAGTTTGTGACAAATTAAACGACCCAAATCTGGAAACTGAGAGACATACAGGCTTTGAGATCTCTGAGGATCCTCATGGGTCCCTTCCAGCTTCAGATATCCTATGCACAGTTAACCTGGGTAAGGTATTTTACCTCTTTTTCTTCACCGACGTGGTCCAAGCTCTCGTGGCTCGAGGGGTTGTACGGAATCACTGGAGGTGCAAGGACAATTATTAGATCAGTGCAGCACTAAAGGATTTTCTCTTGCCCTAAAATTTCCACACTCAGACACACAATTTAAATGCATCTATGGCAAGTATTCAACTGATGGGTTTGAATTAGGAACCATCACTCTGACTACCACAAGAATGAACTGTTTGGTTACCACCCCACTGGTAAGGGTTGGTTTATTTGTTTGATCAGGGCTTACAGTCTAAATTCTCCTTTTTTAGCCAAGTTTCTTAAACTGATAAGATATGAAAAACTGGGATTTTTGTATTTATATCCCCCCGAGCATTAAGAAGCTGTCTTACTTTTCTTATTCTGTGAAAAAGTAAAGAAGGGTTTTAAAAATAATTTTACTTCATGTTTCAGCAAGTTACAGTAATTTCAAGGAAAAAAAATTATTGATGTTACCTGATTCTACATTATCTGAATGCACTGATGATGGATCCATAGGCATGATTGGTTCCTGCAAATATGCATAGAACTCTTGTAGTAAACTGTCCAAGTGTGAGAAGCATTATTTTAGAGTCAATAAATGAAATTAATGATCCCTGAGGAATACAATATAGCTACTTTTTAACTTGACTAGTCAATATAATTAGTGCTTTAACCCTTAAACAGTAAAAAAACCCAACTGCAGTCCTTATTTTCCCTATTTTCTGGAAGTTACAACATTTCCAGAAGCTGTTGAAGTGACAACTTAGTACAACAGAAGGACAGCAGATGAGAAGTGAGAAAAACTTAAGTACTTCAGCAGTACATATATTTGTCAAAAGAATTCACAAAATGTAGAACTGTAGCTGCCTGCTTGATTAAACCAGAAACAGTGACAATTTTTTTCTGGTGACTTAAGAAATAAGGACGATTGAACTTCTTGGGAGAAAAGTCAAGTCTTCTACACTTCCTTTTCTGTAAATGGGCAATAATCCAGTAATCTGACATTTAGAGAATTTATTTTACCTGTACTTCACTTTGAAGATGTAAAATAGTGTGTGTGTGTACATATATATGTGCTATGTAACAATTTAGTGAAGGATGAGATAAATGCCACTTCTGTGCTTATATCTGACACAGATGTGAAAACCAGACTTGCTACTAATTCTGCTCAGTGAATGCCAAACTTTCTTGACAAGTCACACTTAAAAATGATGTTTCATCCACTGTGATCATTTGCATCTTTTGTTTGTTTGATTGGTTGTTGCTGCCTTTCCAAGACAACCTCTGGGGAAAGTTTTACTCACTGGCTGCAGCGTGTGACGGCCACATTCACTGCTGACGAGTTTGTGACACTTCTTGTGAACCAGCAGTTTGCAGTTGATGCACTTGTAGCCCTGGCGCCCCAGGCCCCATATCCGGTCAGTGCAGATGGCACAGTGAGCTCTCTGCAATCAGAAACCAACCCTGATTAAAGGGCCAAACCAAGCCATAAAACCCAGCCAGCCACATCTGCAGTAACCAAGCTCATTTTCTGGGTCTCATCTCTCTGTGCACACCAGTCCTTAACACAGCAAGGCAGGAGAGCAAAAGCTTCACCACATTAAACCACCAGATATCGGGAATGGGAACATCACCACTCACTGACAGTCACAGCACAACCCTAAAGATCCATGAGAACAGGGTGCCTACAGAGGCAAGAGTGGGAAGTGATTAAACTATGGTGCCTTGACAGCCTCTGACCTGCATGAGGCCAAAAACAAACAAACAAACAAAAAAAAAAAGCCAAAGTTAGATATGAGGATGCTCAAGATGAAGTTTAGTGGAGACAATCTCAAGCATTAAGCACACAATACACTAAGCTCAGAGAAGAAGGAAGGATTATTGAAGCTGTCAAGGGACCTGACTTATTGAAATATTTTGGGTTTGTTCTCTGCTGTGTCTTTTTCTGAAGACAGCAGACAGCCTTCTGGGTCCCTCACTAATTATATTTGACCACTGCTTCTTGAAAATATTCCAAATGGTTTGTTATTTTCAGTTGGTTACATGGCACCAGAAGCAGGCAGTTTTAAGGGAGAAAACTCAGATGTTTCTCCAAAGTAATAAAAGAAAAGTCTATGCATCATAAAAAACTTCAGACCTTTTTATCCCCCGAACTTAAAGAACTGAAAATGTACTTTCAGCTCACAGCCATCTAATGCCAGCATTCCAGTTTGCCCTCTGGGAAGATTTTAAGGGAACACGGGAGCTTTTATGTGACTGATAACATGGTTTCAAAGTACATTTAGGAAAACTGCAAGCAATTGATGTTTTTTCTATTTTAAGCTCCTGATAATTCAATATTAAGTTTCCTGAAAGTACGGGGTTACCAAAAGCCTACAGACAAAACCGACAAAAACAAGAATAAAACCACCTTACAACTTTTCAAGGCAGTGACGTGGTCATTGTGACAGTTAAGACATCCCTGTACCACGGCTTTAAGTCCCCACCAAGAGTCTCACCCTGTTAAATCGTTTGGCCTGGAAAGTGTGACCATTTGCACAATAGAGCTTTCGCCACCGGCGGGCGCCTCGGCGATAAATGGATTCTAAGAGGAAAAACACAGGATTATCTCCAGACAAACACAAACACACAACTGCAACAGCTGCTCAGGGACCTGTCTGGGTAGAGGGATTGGCAGAGTGAAGTTTCACTCTTGCACCTTACAGGGAGACAGAGGAACATTTTAAGTATCTTTTGAGGTTTTGGAGGAAATTTGAAGTCGAATGTCCCAATCAGCTCAAGTTGATTCAGGTTTTCCAGAGTTAAAAGGAACAGTGAGTCAAGAGAAGGAAAGGTGTCTAAACAATACAAACATTTATGTGCAAAGTATGCACCTGCCTTACCTAAACCTGGGGAGGAGCTGTGGGGAAGGGGAAGGAGGAAGGAACGTGAATTTCAGGAGCATGTCCTGATTTATAAGATGGCTTGACAAATGCTCCAGTGTTTAAGATCCAAAGCTGCCACTGTTTGCTTTTTTTTATTTTAATTATTACTTTTATTTTTTTCTTACTTGAGGCAGGCCAGGAAACAAAACTGAAAACTAAGATATACACTGAGCTGCAAATCTCTTCCAGATTCAGCCTGCAAGCTCATTTTTTTTTCAGACAAGCAGCATTACCCACCCTGCCCAAGTTAACTGCACATTTACATGTGCCAGAGACTTGGATACCAAGCTGACAGATGTGAGTGTGCATAACACATTTTATAAGGGGAAATTACCTCTCTAATGTCTACAGCATCAGCTAACACAACTTGGGGGTTTTCAGAGAATCCTCTGACAGTACCTAAAGATCCATTTTACATGAATTAACCACAGATCTGTAAATGGTGACACGAGGCATTGCCACTGGTTACCACTGGTTACAAGCCTTTCATGTGTCACCCAGCAATCTGCCAACTCCCAAAAAGACAGGAATAGGATCAAAAACTGTCACGATAGAAGAGGCAAAAGCAAGGAAAGCAGAGTGACATGGAGAGTTAACAGGAATGTGAAATGCTTATTAACAATGAGTCAGAAGTGACAAACAACATTAAGTTCAGCAAGACTTTCTATTCCTTTTCAATACTGAATTTACACAGATTTGCATTATTAATATTCATACGTGTGGGATGCCAAACTATAGAAAATCAATCTGCTAAAACAGGAAATCTGAACTGGTTTTCTGTACTTCTCCAGTAAAATGCCCACTTACTGTCTTCTCCTGGACAAGGCATGCCAGGCCGCTCTGGGACACAAGGAAACACTGCAAGAAAGACAATGACTTCTGATTAATTTTGATTTCAGACACAAACCTAATCTTTGGGTTAAATAAAACACTGCTGAAAGGCACTCAGCCATATGGGAGGACAGCACCGACTGCATTTCAAAAAAACCTGCACACATCAGAAATACCAGCAAAAAGCAGAATAAATGAAGTTATTTCCTAAAGAAAGTAACTAGAAAAAAATAACAATTCTGGTGGTGAACTAGATTTTTGCATCCTTTTAAGAGCAGGAGCATGTTTAGACACTGATGTAACACACCAACACTTCCCAATGATCCCCTGCTCTTCTACTCTAATCTGGTAAACCAGGATCGACCTTCTCCTTGTAAAAACTTACAAACAGCAAGAAAAATACTCTGCAGAAGCTGCCAAAGCAGGCACATAACCCTGAAAGATAAAAATTGAACAATTCCACCTCAAACGGGGGCATGATATCATTGAGTTTAAAACTGAAGGGTTGGGCTTAAAACTGAAGTCCTCAGTTTTAGAAAAGCCAAACTTTTGAATTATCTGGCATCACAAGTGGAGTTTATTAACTTTTTTCCTGACATAGATGCTGCTCTAAACCACTCATCAATAACAAAGTGCAGGATAATTAATAAATTTAATAAATAAACCAAACAAATAAACTGCTCTGCCTCCCTTTTCCCATTCACTGCCAGCAAGTGTACGAAGGCACTTGGGCTGAACGGATGACAAGACCTTGAAGTCTGTCAGGAAGATCGTCCTTCATCAACAAACTACCAGCAGAGTATTTTTCCCTCCCTTGATTTAATAAAGAACAGCTCAAATCCCAGTGCAAGGCCATCATCATCCCCCTGACACAATTCCACCAGGGGCTTTGACCATGGAGGACGTGCACAAGGCACAGATAATTCAAGGTCAGAATTCCACCCCTTCCCAGGTACAGACACGAGCACAGCCCAGCAGGGTCCCCTTACCATGGATCAGCAGCTCTGAGTCCTTGTTCAGCTCGTACAACCGAAAGGCCTCTTCTAATTCCAGCTGAGAGGAAACTGTGCATGGATCTCCTGGGGGAAGATCACACAACAGCACAACACTCGGTTTGTTCTGGGCCAGTCCACAGTTGGTTCTCAGATAATTATTGTAACAAAGCAGAACAGCATTCTCAAGTGTGGTTGTATTTATTTTGAACACTGTTCAGAGAGGACATCTGAAAATACGTTCATATTGAATGCTTTCAGGGGAAATAAAAATATGGGATATTCCCAGAAGGCAAGCAGGTCATAATCCTAAAACATCAGTGGTTTGGTCTGCTACAAGTATGGTCATCCATCATCTCAGTACAGGGGGTGCAGGTTATGGTCCTGCACCTAAAAACCTTCCGAGAGTACATTTTATTTAATGGATTTTTAATTAGAACTGAGGCAATTCTATTTTCACAGCTGCTTCAACACTGCCAAGACTTTACCCAGAGGTGCAAAAGCAGCCTCACCTCCAGTCCCCCCTCAAACCTCAATGAAAACTTTGACAAAGAACATAACCTAAGCACAACACCCCGTTTTTCTGATTTTTAACTTCTACTTTCACACTTTCGGGACTATTTGAAATAAAATCCCTTAAAGAAAGGGCACCAAGGCAGGAAAAAAAAAAAGTGTGGGTTGGCTGGTTTTGTTTCTTCTTCTTTATAAAACAATTGCAGTTTTGTCAACCATTGGAGATGGTGCAGGTTAAATTACATGCCAAATATTTGATGATAGAGTTTCTCTGCCAAGACTGTGTTTTCTTTGGTGTCTGATGCAGATTAGTAACATTATAAAAAAATTATCCCCCTAAAACAGTAAGCCTTTTTCAAAATAATCCTACAACTGAAACATTTTTAAAACAATGTTGTATCTCAACCATCACTGCCCCAAAGAAAGAAAACATTTCTAGTTATTAGTTCAAATTTTCCCCCCTCTCTCCACCTACACAAGATGTTCTGTGCGAGAACAAGGGATTATCTCTGCCTGCTTGTCCTCCAACATGAGCAGAACAAGCTTCTTTCTGGCCAAAATCCCACATAGCAACTCTGCTGCCACATAACAATTCCAATTTTTAAAAGAAATGCTACTTTCCATGTCCTTAAGTGGTAAACTGGAGGAAGGCAGGACAATCCCCATCTCAGCTGAACTGGATCCAGTCTGGAGGTTTTCCTGCTCTGAGTCTTTGGGCAAGACCACGGTTTGAAAGTGAATGAGCAACAGTCTATTAGCTATTTAAACTCACTATTAAAGGCACCCCACAGAAGTTTTTCCAGATAATTTGGTTTGTTCCTAATGTATCATCATGTATTTGTTTCTAATCTGTTCCCCCAGCACAGGAAGGACGTGGACCTGCTCCTCCAAGATGACCAGAGAGATGGAGCAGCTGTGCTGGAGGAAAGGCTGGGAGAGCTGGGATTGCTCAGCCTGGAGAGGAGAAGCTTTGGGGTGACCTAATTGTGGCCTCCTGAAGGAGCTGACAAGGAAGATGGAGAGAGACTATTTCCAAGGGCCTGGAGTGACAGGACAAGGGGGAACAGCTTCAAACTATTATTCAAACTATTATTCTTTTCTATTGCTAAAACAGTAATAAATGTAAATGGTCCATTTGCAGCATTCAGTCCTTATTCTTCTCTGCACATCATAATCCCTCAGATGAGACTCTGAAGCCACCTGCCATCATTTTCCATCCACTCCCCTACAACTGGCCCACCTGAACATCCAACTGCCCACCCATCCCACAAACTTACACCCTGCAGAGAACAGGGAGGAAAAGGAACAACTTATTTACTCGGACTCACTCCGAGAATCAACAAACCAGTTTCTCCTTCATTTGTTTCTGACACCTGTACAAACAGTTTTGTGTTTCCTTCTGGCAGAAGCAAAAGAGGGTCTCAAGAACAGGCAAACCAGGAACAGAAGTTTATAGACATCTCTTTCAACAAGCTTAAGCAGTACAAATATTGCAGTCAAAGACAGCTGGGACACACAGGAAAATATTTACTTTGGAGTTATATAGCAAGAGACAACTGACTGAGGACACACAGAGGGCAGTGCCCATCCCACAGGATGTTTCAGGAGCCACAGGGAAGATGAACTGGACATTTACAGCTAAAACAGAAATATGTCTAAAACCAAACCAAGTTCATTCTATTTTCCAGTAGCATCTGAGAATTTTGGAAGTGATTTCACTCAACTACATTAGATCTGTCTTTGTGTGCCATTCATTACCTCTGTGACAAAGGAGTAGCTACACGTGATGTTTTCAGCTTGCAAAGCCTAAAAACACATTTAGTGTTTTTGTAGACAAATAAAAGCCTCAGTGACCAGGTAAATCCAGCTCAGCCACACACATGAGCAGGCAGCTCAGTCAGGAAGCAATGATGTCTCAGATCCCTTCTCTTCTCCTGTACTATAAAAAGCATGAGCAATAATGTAACAAGAACCAGCCCACGGCACTCACATTTCCTTGTGCTGCCATTACAGAGTAAACTCCAGTTTTAGTGAAGGGGACATAATACAGGAATTTTCCAAGAAAGCAAAGCAGGTTTCTAGAAAGAAAATCAACTGAGAACACTTCAGAGTGGTGGAGAGAGAGGAGGCAGGGGTGTCTGGGCACGAGGCCACGCACTGTTCATGCAAGAATTACTCACAATAAAGACAGGAGGATTTTTTTAAATACACTCCTCATCACCAGATTAACTTTTCCTCCACTGGCATTAAACTGTAAGTCAATGATTAAAGCAAACACAGCTTGCTCGTGAAAATTAATTCCTATGTGAACACATGAATATAATTCAGTCAAACTGCAGCATTCCTTTTTTTTTTTTTTTTGAACTTGTGTCTAATTAAAGAGCAGAAATTGAGACAGAACAAACTGTGACTTCAAATAAATTATTAAATCAGCACAAAATTTTTATTAAAATATATACTTCTTACTGTGACAGACACTGCAGTGAGGAGTCCATTATCCTCATCATGATAAAACAACACAGCTTACACTGAAGTAAATGTTCAACTCCAGTAGCTCTGCTGGATATTCAGTCAGAAACACTTCATGTTCCTGTACTGCATCTGCCTGGTGTAAATAACTGTGGCATAAGGAGAGGAAATACCCCCCCACACACACTCTGCTCAGGCTCCCAAACCCACATAATCCTCAACACACCTGCCCACAGGGCTCTTCCAAAAATCAGCTCTCTTTAGCTTTCAGCTCCAAATAAACTGGCAGCTGGTCAGTTTGGAAAGGGAGGAAACACTTCTGTAAGCACCTTTCATGCTGATGGCTGCCTGCAAACACCAACCTCTGCTCAGGAACTGGGAGAACAGACTGGATTTCTTTCATCCAAGGTAAACTTTAGGATGGACACTCTAAGTGCTCAAGATGACAGGTTCTCAGCTGAAGGTGTTACTGCACTTTGATGAAAAGCAACTCGACATCATTCAGACAAGTAATTTCCCTTTCAATATTTAGAAAAGTTTTATTGGTAGCTATGTGTTAATAGACTTTAGGTTGTTAAAGCGACAGCTAACAATAAACCAAGACATAACGGTTTTGGTGACACACAACTCAACTATATATTAAATCACAGCAATATTTGAGATAAATACTGCAATTTGTATAATTTAATGTCAGTTGAACTCTTTTTCAAACATGTAAGATGTAAAGGGAATCATGGTCTTCTTCAGCAGTATAAGGGAGTGCTTTCTGTTCCCTTCATAAGAAATCCCAACACTAAATTAACATTTTGATATTCACTGAGATCTTATTTGGTTTAAAAAGAGAGGAAGTTGCACACTCAGCACTGTGAAAGAACCATCTTTTCATTAAGCTACACTTCCAAAGGCACAGGATGACCAGTATTTTTGGAGTCAGATTTACTCTTTCCACGCTTTATAAGCTTATCCCACGAAGGCAGAGGGAAAGGAAATTATGAAAGGGAAAGAAAAGCTGGAAAGTTGAGCAGCATATTGATGAGCATCGATTTACCTTCCTCATCAATCCACTTCATGGTGAAGAGCTGCTCGTTGTCGAAGGAGCACATGTCCCGAACCTCACTGCACAGCCCCTCGAACGAGATGGAAGGTTCAAAATAGGTGATCATGATGTCCCTGAGCAAGAGAAACACAGAGTTGAGAGATTACACTGCAAAATGCAGCACCTCACCATCACCTCTAACACTTTTCATATAGCACCAATATAAAATCCACCCCTGATTCCACCCCCCCCTCCAAAACATTAATTTTTTTATTTTTTGGTTTTACTTGTTCTATAACAGTTATTTTGTTATTAGATATCAAAATGTAAAAACATACACATCTTCTCTGAATAAATTTTGATTGTGTAGATGTTATGAAAAAAATAATGACAAATATTAAACAGGTTTTCTAGGAGATTTGGGGGGATGTTCCAAATATTGAAAGTGCCTTTAAAATGAGTGGTGTTTCACTCCATGAAGGGAGGGCTGACAGAGAGCCATACACTTAGAATTACAATTTATCACTCTACTGTTATGCAGAATGGGTATTTCTGTGATAATTGAGGTTATAACTGAGTTAACCTGGTTTTACTGTGTTAGCATAAAATGCTGACCCATTGTGTGGGTATTGTCTGGGCCCTAAAGGGGAACAGATGACTCAGGGTTCAGTCCCTTAAACAAAGGACATCAGTTCAGAGGAAGGTGGAAGGCTGTTTACAACACACTCCTCTTCAAACATCTCATTTACACCCAATGTCTGTGCTACAAGACTGATTTTCCCATAAAACCCTCGGCTTGCTGGATTGGCCTCAGTGGGTGCCACCTCCCAGGACAGTTTGGTGGGGGAAAAATTAACCAAAAGCAACAGTGGAAATTTTTATCTGGTCAAAACTGACATCAGGCTTCTCACCAGGATGAAGTGTACATATGCAGCAAGTTTAATGTCTTTAAATCACCTTGTGCACGGGCACAGTGGGATCAAGGAGGTGACTGCACATAATGTTACGGTCACAGAACCGGAGTGCAGAGCACACACGAGAAACAAAGTGCTGGCCTGAGGCTCCCCCAGCTCCAGCAGCAGGAATAAAATCAAACAGCACTTTGTAAGCACTCCAGAAGAAGGCAGAGCCTGGCTCTGGGTTTATGAGCACCATCAGCTGGTTTGGGTTCAGGAAAGACTCCAGTGAATAGGATAGAGGTGTCCAGGATAGATATGACACCCCTTCAGCTAAAAAGTTGCTGCATGATTTGGTTGAGGAATTGCTCCTCATCTTTCCACAGGAGACAAGATGCAAAACAAAACATTTGAACCTCAGTTATTTAGGCATAATACAAAAATTTGGGGCAAAGGAGGCTTCATTTGAAAGCCCCAACTGTGCCCACCCTACACATCCCGTTCTTCTCTGCGACACAAAGGTCTCCCTTTGCATCCTCCCTAAAACCACCACGAACTGGGAACTCAATTCCAAGTTTTGTGTCCCTGACCGAGGTGGATCTGACAGTGTGTTACTGTCACAGACACACGGGCACCCCCCCTTTGAGCAGCCCCGTGTTGGGAGGCAAAGCCTTAACCTGTATTTCCTGTTTTTCCGGGAAGGAAAGAAGGCACTGCTTACTCGGCAGCTCCACTGATTGGTGCTAAAGTTTACCATTCCTTTGTTTATTCACATTTTAGTCCCTCAAATAAAGGAGAGTTTAATTATTTTAGAGTTTATGCAAGTTGTCTAAATTATTCCTTTAATACAACAGGACAGGTATCAGACACTTATTAGATAATTTGGAAGATCTTTGCTACACCAAACACTGAGCACAGTTTCAGAGAACCCCAGCTCAGAGCAATCTTAAAAGAAAAAGATGATATTAAGCATAAAAAAGGTTCCACAAGCAACACCTACAGACCAGCCTAATGCACCCCATATTATGTATGTGGAAATACAGATGCATTATACATATTATCTGCATATCCATACATTTACCACACACCTGGGTCAATCATTAAGGCTTCTGATAATGTGTAATTACAGCAAACCGAAATTAAGCCACGCAGGACTCGTGGGGAATTCTGCTGGGTCAGGGGCATTTCTGTGCCATAAGGGGCAGGCACTGACACTCACAACCATTTAAGGCATTTCTCTTCCCCGTGGAGGTCCAAGGTATCCAACTGCCTGATCCCACAGTCCCTTTTTCAGGAAAAAAAAATGTACTTCTGCAAAGGTAAACCAGAGTTGAAACAGCAAGAAGGGATGAAAGTGTCTCTGTAAGCTTAGACCAAAGCTTTTTTATGCTGAACACTCTCTTTGATAATCACCAGACAACACAAGACATTATGCTAAAGAATTGGTCAGAAAGCATTCAAGACAAAGAGCAACAAAAAGAAAGGGTGCAAGAACTCAAGAATCCTTTAGAAATTAATTCCCTGGAAATCTTTATGGAGGTACACTTTGATTTCACAATCAAAATTCAATTTTTTCACCCCTCTTTTCTGACTCAAGCAACTACATTAAAATTAAGAAAAGCAGCAAGTTTAACACCCATCATGAGAGGACTGTCAGGAGCATTTTTCATCTGAACCAAATCAAACTGCAGGCAGGCAGAGCACCGGTAACAGCCTTTTCATTAAAAATCTAACCTACATTCCAGCCTACACAGCTAAAACCAGCATAAAATCTATGTCAGGCACTGCAAGAATACAAGCTAGGATTGACAGAACAACTTGGTTTTGCTTCTTTTTGTAAATCAACAGCGTGAATTGTACAGGATTCCTCGAGCACGAACAGTGTGTTATTCCCACCTGTTCTCTGCTGCTACAACGTGTATTAATAACAACTTGTACCGACCTGACAAAAAGCATCTCCAACAAACGAGATAAGACAAAAGGCAAACTTTGAATATCATCAGAGAGCTGAAATGGGTGTAATTACAGATGCTGATCAGTGCCATAAGCTTGGAGCTGCTGTACTCTTGTTACTGCCTCAACAAAAAAAAACACATGTAAACTTTTAGAGTAATAAATTCCCAAAAACTCCCCGGGGACCCTCCATTACACACACTGCACAAATCACAGCAACTCTTTACAACCGGTAACACTGTTTTAAGCGTTTTAAACAACCACCCCATGATAATGATAAGCAAAGTTCACCTGAGAGAAGGAAAGACCCGGACAAACTCAACCTACTGCCCTAATTCTCTGGGAATTCCCCACTCCCTTATTCTCATGATCTCTGTTCATTCTCAGGAAAATTTTCCTTCCTGTTTTAACATCTTCCATGAATTTAAGATAAAGAATTAGCACTGCACAGTTCAATGAAACAAAGCCTCTTCAAAGGGTCCTGGGTGAAGTCTTTGTCTTGGCTGAGAAAAGCAATTGGGCTCCTGGCCAGGCCCACGTTTTAGGGATTCAGGATCGGCTCTTTGCCCCAGGCAAGTATCCCAACTATCAGATGCACAAACCTTTCAAGAACAAATCTGTGTTTTTAAGTGGCTGGGCTCTGTCTGTTGGTTTTTGGGTTTTGATTTAACCAGAAACTCCTGGAAGATGAAAAGGCCTTCCCAGCAAGACTTTCCCAATAACTTCTAGAACCCACTTAAAGGCTTCTATTAAAATGAAATTAGGAGAGATTAACATTTCCTGATTAACACTATTTCCTATTAAATCCTCGATCCAGCTCTAATCTTGAGACGGTTTATTTGAGGAAAGGGGAAAAAGGTGCCTTTGATATCAGCATATCCTCAGTCTCTGAGTCATTCCAGGGTAAGAGCAGCTGAAGTGTTTGGCTTTGATACCCACCTGATAGTGCAAGTCTGAGAAGGGGCTTCAGACTTTCTGTTGTAAGAAAGTGGAGAGAATAATTTGCTTGCATCTCAAAATAAACCATGACTAAGGCATTCAGCTTGTTAGTCTGTAGGTATTCACAGTGGTTAACCAACACCCTCCATGACTCAGTGATATTATTAAACTGATAACTCCATTAACAGAGAAAAAGTCAACGGATGAGACTCAAAGGAAACATTCCAATGTCTCTGAAATTATTACCAGTGCCATGAGCCAGCATTCCTGCCCAATGTAGCAGATTTTTTCCTCACTCCCACAACCCTGAGCTGCTTTCTCCCTTCTTGCCCCACAGCCTCCCTCTGCTGAAACAAGAATCTCTGTGAGAGCACGTGAAAATTATCAAGATTAACACTGACCCAGCAGAAGAAAAATAAATTGTTTTAACGCAGAACAATTCCCATTTTAGTTCACTGTCTGACCAAATGAATGCTCCTGCCAGCTGATAGCCAGGGGCATCTCCACTTCCTTAAGAATAGGTGGATTAAAGGGACTGTGAAACAAAGAGCTGAGAATTTCACATACTATTGCTTTGACAGAGTCTCACACATCCTCTAAGGCCACAGGCGGTGCCAGTCTCTAGAGGAACTTCTACAGACTTTTGGACAAGAAAAGCCCCAAACCAGACACCAGCCAGAAACCAAACACACCAGCAAATGCCAAATGCTCTCCTTAAAATTAAAAGGCCAGAGAGAGCAAATACTGAAAAAGCAATGCACCCCTTCTGGTGCTGAACACAGATAACTCACTGCAAGGAAGCTGTCAAGTGTGTCATGTGTTCACTGTTAATCCAAAAATGCAACCTACATTTTTTGCTGCTTAGATCACCTCCACTCAGACTTAATGGCTCAATGAACCACCGGCAACCCTTGCACTCAACCTTTTTAAGTCCTGTAACTGTTACTATTTAATGGGGGCCATGAGCCCAAGGCAGAATGTTTCTTCTGCCTTGTACTTTACTGCTGAAGAGACACTGAATTAGGCCAGCAAAATTCAGATTTCCATTCTGCAGACCTCTAGTATTTTGCTTTTAACAGCAGAACCATAATTGATGCTAGATAATAACAATAATAATCTTAGTTACCACTCACAGGCTACCTTGGAAGTCACTCAGTCCTCAGGAAACAGCCTAAAAACCTATGAAACAGATTTTCATAGAAACATCTTTTTTTTTTTTTTTTTTTTTTTTTCAGATCTGAACATCACCTGATATAGAGCAACCAGAACCAAAGCTGGACCCTGAACACACAAAACATGAATTCTGGCATGATTATGAAGGAATATACAGTTGTTGCTGCCAGCAGGGCCTGGGGGCGAAGGGAAGCAGGGTGAGCAGGGCAGAGAGGCTGCTCAGGTACATCCTTGTTCATCGGGACGGCCATCCCAGCAAGAGGGAGGATCCAGCTCCCCCCAAACCCCAACACAGGGAGGGGAGGCTGCTCCGGACACAAGCGCTGCGCTTGAAATCCATGTAAACACGGCTGGGCGGTCGTAGAGGGCTCATCCTTCCTTCTCTCCCTCCTCTCCTGCAGTCAGGGGATACCCAGGGCTGGAGCCGGGGGTGTCCGGGGGATCCCGAGCCGGGCACCCCGAACCCCCTCGGGGCCGCTCCGGACCCCTCTCCCCTCCCGCGGGGCTCGGCGCCGCACTCACCCCTTGTAGTAGGCTTTCACCCGGACCTGGTGGGCGCCGTCCCCGCCGAGGCCGCCGCCGAGACCGCCCGGAGCCGACATGGTGCTGCCGGCCGTGCCGTCCCGCTGTGTCGGCATCGCCCCCGGGCCGGGCCGGGGGATCCTGAGAGAAGCTCAGGGAGCGGGGCCGGGGCGGAGGCGGCTGCGCGACCCCCGCGCCTCAGCCCGCCCCGCCCGCGCCGGGCGGCACCACGCGCGGGGAGGGGGGCGGCGGGGAGCGCGCAGGAGGAACGGGGTGGGGAGAGCGCGGAGCCGCGCGGGGCAGCACCGGAGGGGAGCGGGGGATTTCTCACGGAGGAGTCGCTCGGAGAGGAGCCGGGCGGCAGCTCCGCCGCACCGAGACACGGGTGACAGCGCCCTGTGTGCGCCCCCCCCCGCGAGCTGCGTGGGCTCTCCCCGGCTGGACTCCACACCTGTGGGGCGGGATGTTCCACGCCGGAGCCGAGGGGGGGGTGGGGGGCGGCGTCGCGCAGGTAACCGGGACCGGAGTGGCGGAGCCGCTGCCGCCGCTCCCGGTAGGACGGCTTCGAAGCCGCCGGACGGTCCCTCCGCTCCCCTCGCCGCGCCCGGAGCGGGGCCGGCACCGCAGTGCACACACAACTCCCCGGCACTTGGTACGGCCCGGCGCGGGGCATGGCGGGGCCGTGGCGCCGGCGCGGCGGGAGCGGAGTGGGATGTGGGGAGTTGTTGGGTGTTGTTGGGTGTTCAGCGCCGGGATGGGGAGCCACGGTGGAAAACTCGTTTTACCCACGGACCGGCGGGGCTCATCCCCGCAGCGTGGGCAGCAGGCGAGGGAGGGGTTCTCCCCGTCTGCTCTGGGGAGATCCCACCTGCAGTGCTACCTCCAGCTCCGGGATCCTGGACACGAGAAGGATGTGGAGCTGTTGGAGTGAGTCCAGAGGAGGTCGTGAAGATGATTCGAGGGCTGGAGCCCCTCTGGAGCTCTGGAGACAGGTTGGGAGAGCTGGGGATGTTCAGCCTGGAGAAGGCTCCAGGGAGACCTGAGAGCCCATTCCAGTTCCAAAAGGGGCTCCAAAAGAACTGGAGAGGGACTTGGGGCAAGGGATGGAGTTACAGGACACACAGTAATGGCTTTAAACTGAAAAAGAGTAGGTTAAGATTAGATATTTGGAGAAAATTGTTCCCTGTGAGGGTGGTGAGACCCTGGCACAGGTTGCCCAGAGAAGCTGTGGCTGCCCCAGCCCTGGAAGCGTTCAAGGCCAGGTTGGATGGAGCTCTGAGTATCCTGGGATAGTGGAAAGTGTCCCTGCCTATAGCAGAGGGTTGGAACAAGATGATCTTTAATGTTTTAACCCGAAGCGTTCTGCTGTTGTTATTTTTTTAAGGCTGAAAGAGCCAGAAATGCCTATAGAGGTACTGGTTGGGAGCAGCTCCCCATCTGTGGGCCAGGCTCCAGCTGAGCTCTTCCATGAAACCAAACCCATCACTACCGTCCCAATGCCAGGAATAAAAGCATTGGACACATCTAACTAAGTTCCTTCACAATCTGTTCACACCACGACTCCTCCACTGCTGTGGCTGCTCCCAACCTGATTTGGGAGGTGACAGAAAATTCAGGACATTGGCTCAAATCCATGGCAAAAGCAGCCAGTGCAGAGGTGATGGGCAGCAGGAGCTGTTCAGAACCGATGGCAATGCATTTCTTACAATTACCACTGACCAGAGTGTTTTCTGTGGGAATTCTCAAGACTCTGTGCAGTGTGCATTGCCCTCAAGACAATATGGTCAGTTCAGGTGAAGCTTTAGTTCCCATATGTACTTTTTTCAGAAAAGTAACATGAAGAATTTGTTTTAACCAAGTGGGTGAAGAGGTTAACAAAAGGTATTTTATTAAAGCTGTTAATCATAAGCCACCTTATCACTGCAAGCAGTATTTCCCCTCAGCTTTGCCTATTTAACATCAATAACTTTGACAACACACATTTATTGCCCAGCACTTCCTGAACTGAGCGATGCTTCCTGCAGTCCTAAGAAAATGAGAATGTTTGTTTTCTTGTTACAGTAGGACAAATTCCTCTTTCCCACTGCCCCCTCCAATCAGCATCACATCTGGATGTTGGTATTGGAGCACCCTGGAGTTCAGCTTTTTGTTACAGGCTGCTGGGTAAGATCTGCACTTGCAAATCAACACACTTGGCTTTTCCTCATGTTTGTGATAAAACAACTTAGGGCCTTGTTTCCTTTAGTTGTGGTTGCAAAGTACAGATTTTATTTTTTTTTTAATGCTACCTGACCTTCCTGCAGGGATTTGTTGGGTTTTTTGTTCCCCAGAAGCCAGTTATTTGCTCCACCCAGCATCCACAGTCTTAAATCCTATTTGTACAACAGGAAGTGCCTTGCTCTACCTCAACTCACCCATATCTTGCACCAAGACTTCCAACATGTTTTCTGCTTCCTACTGGATCTCCAAGGGTATTTCAGCACCAGTCTTCATTTTCCTAAACTTCCTTCTTTCTTAATCTGTGAAAATTCCTATTTTCTCCTCATGAATCATATCATCTTTTATGGAAATGAGGCAAATTATCAGGAATCCCACCTGTGCTCAGTGTAACTCCTTTTTTCTAATGCCTTGGAAGGTATTTGAGTTCTGTGAGACACTTGCTGAGACTTTTCTTTCCTAAAGAATTTATCTATCCCAGCTAGCTGTGAGATATCTGGCAATTTCTCTCTCCCTTCACAGAATCACTGAGGTTGGAAAAGGCCTTTGTGACCATCCAGTCCAACCTGTGACCGATCCCCACCTTGTCAGCCAGACCATGGCTCAAAGAGCCTTATCCAGTTGTTTCTTGAACACCTCCAGGGGTGAGAACTGTATAAAATATTTCAAGTGCCACGAATGAGCACTCCTGTCTGATGTAGCAGTTCTCTGGCTCTCACTGCAGGGAGCCACTCTTTCTGTATCCTTGGGAATACAACAGCTTTGGAAACACTGGTATAGCTGAGGCTGTGTAATAGTGTTGCATAATTCTAAGATACAGAAGATGTTGCTTCATCACAGAAATATATTTCGTGAAGAGGGATGAGTTTATCAAGATGTCCCACGTAAAATTTGAATTGGATCTGTGAGGTGGAGTGACTGCTTGTCTTTGGAGAGTTTGGGCTTTGCTCATCTATGCCTGGTAGTATGAAGGAGCTGCTAATTTCAGACTGGAATTATTGACATAATTCAATTCTGGTGAATCATGGTTCATTTAGGGGAAGGGTTGGTCCTCCCCATAGCAGGGAAAGCTCTAAGGCAGTGTTATATGGGATTCTTTGATTCTAACAGAGGGGCTGTGCTTGGGAAATGACTAACTCTGCCCTTCTGTGTATAAATGACAGTGTGGAAAGAAGTCCAGTGGGGTGAGCTGGATTTGTGGAATACCACCAGGCATCTGGGCTTGGGCAGCTCTGAAATAAATAATCCATGTCACTCCCGAGTGTGTCATTACTGGCTTGTTGCACACTGAGGAACGAGCCTGATTTTGTGGACAATAACTGGAATGAGCACACAGCTCCACACGCAGGGCTGTGGCTGTGATGGAGACTGCTGCTCACAACCTCACTGCACTGGTACGAAGCCGGTCACTGCCTCACAGTGATCCCACAGCTGCCAGGGCTTCCCCCAGCCTGGCTCCCACATCCCCATCCCCTTCAGGAGCATCACAGGTTGGAAAATTCCTCTGCAACCATCGAGTCCAACTGATGACCAAAACCCACCGTGTCACCTTGATCAGAGCACCAAGTGCTACCTCCAGTCTTTCCTTAAACACCTCCAGGGACAGTGACTCCACCATCTCCCTGTGCAGTTCGTTCCAAATGGACTTCCATTCCAAATGGACTTCCAAAATTCCATTCTGGGATCCCCTAGTGCAGCTGCCACACTGACTGTGGTGATGGGCAAGGGAGGTTACAGGGGCTTTATCCTGAAGGCACCTCTCACAGGCATCCAAATACATCCAAACCCTGTATTTACTGTGAAAGTGCATATGTATCAGTGATGCAGGAGAGACCGAAAATACCGTTTTAACTCATATTCACACAGTGCTTCGAGCTGATGGGTGGCAGGAAGGGTGTAATGAAGCAAGCAGAGCCTCAAAAAGGAAAGTTGGACGGCTTGTGCCGTGATTAAGAGCGAGAAGCTGCTGATAGCATCGAAGCAACAGCTGCTAAATGTAAGAGGCGCTTGGAAAGAGTCTCTATTTTTTTATACATGGGAATCAGTAGGTTATTTCGGTTGGGAACACCGTGTTTTCCAAGCCCCGGACCCCGCCGTGCGAGATCACCCTCCGCCCCGAGCCCTCACGGGCAGCGCCAACATGGCGGCGGGCCCCGTCACGTGCCCGGCGGCGGCCGCGCCGCGCGCGCGCGGCGCCTCCCCCGTGAGGGAGGCGAGAAAATGGCGGCGGCAGCGGCGGCGCCTTGAGCGGCGCGTCCCAGGCGAGTGTCCCGGCGGGACGCGCGGGGCGCGGTAAAGCGGCAGCCGCGGGGCCCCGGCCGGGCCGCGGGGGCGGGGAACGCGCGCCCTGACCGCGCCCCGGCGGCGGGCCGGCCCCGCCCGCCCACCTTTCCTCCCCTGAGGGGGCGGCGGCGGCGGGGCCGGGCTGGGTGAGGCGAGGCGGGGGCTGAGGGTGGGTCCGGGCGGGGGGCGATCGTCGAGAGGGCCCCGGGGCCCCCTCAGTGCGGGGCCGGTTCGCGGCGTGGCCGGTTCGCGGCGTGGCGTGGGGTGTATTCCCACAGAGCATACCTTCGTTATTTGCTTTACTGTCATTTTATTACCTTTTTTTTTTTTTTTTATTATTATTTCTTTCAGTGCCTTCTGCCACATACCAAAATGCCTGTGGGTGGTTAGGCTTAGAGGAAATTTTCCGGTTTTTTGTTTTGGGGTTTTTTTGTGTGTGTGTGGTTTGTACCCCTGGAGTTGTAGCGGGAGGTTGTGAATGGAAAGAATAAGAATAAACTGTATATATTTGGAAAAAAAAAAAAAAAAAAGAAAAAAAAGCCCCGACTATCTTTAGATAACAGTTACGGTTGCGAATTGTCGGCAGTGTCTGTTATTACCATGGCATTTACCAAAACTTTCTAAAACGTGTAGTGACATCCGTGTCCACTGTGAAGGTAGTTTAACCTTACTGGCATAGAATAGCAGATATTTTTTTTATTTCAGATGTTTGCTTTCACCAAAAAAATGTAAAGCAAAAAAACTTTTGAATATTTACGTTATGCACAGTAGTTTGAAGTAATGTGGCGTCTTGTAATGTTACTGCTTGAATAAACACTTATTTTCAATATAGTTTTCTGTTGTGCTTTGTATTTTGGGCTTGCTTAAATGCATAGTGGTTGTTTAAAGTCACTTTAGTGCGTTTTCTAAAACTTACTTTGCATTAGGGAGGTTCTTTTAAGTTACAGTTGCTCGGGAGCATCACTGCAAGGTCTTCATCATTAAATGAGTAATTTTACTCCCAAGTTAGCATCTCATACCTGCTTGAAGTTTGGTGTCAGAGGAGATGCTGGGCAGAATTTTAGGAGCTCTTTCCTGTTTTCATTGTACATCCGTTATGGGAACAACTTGGGCAGTGACGGAGCGTTATTTTTGAAAATGAGACACTTGGAGCTAAAGGATTAACAGCTCTCAGGGGGTGAACTCGTGATGGAATAGTTAGCGAGTGGGATATGTTGCACATCTTGGTTATAGCACATCCAAAAATGTGGCTGAAAATGAAGGAAATGATGCATCCAGTGTTGTTTTCTTAGGCTCATTTAACTGGTTGCATAACTTTGCAAAAACTAGCCAGACAAGTTGTAGGTGTAAATATTTTGAAGTGCTTTTAATGTCCTCTGGAGGAGACGGGACTGGTTTTTTGAGGTGCTTTTCATTATGTGAAATTAATGTAAAGTGGTTTTAGAAGTGATGCTGGTTTTATTGCAGTTGGGGTGGTAACCCCTGTGTGTTAATTTGTGCCCTGATGTAGGCAGACAAATGACATCAGTAATGCACAGCTGAATTTTTAACAGCAGATCATACTTCTTCAGTTCTAATAGCAGGGAACCTCTACTTTTAAGGCATCCTTCATTGCCATGAATTTTGTTTGATGGCAAAATACATGCCAGGATCCAACACGGTGGTGGGCAAGAGGTCCTTAGGTGACCATGTATCTGTTAAAGTTTAGTTCTTGCAGGTGCCCTGGAGCATCACGTGCAGCTCTGCTGGCAGAGCAGTTGTGTTTTGGGAGGTGAAGGTGGCTCTGTAGTGTTCTGCTTCCAGCTGTGAGAGCTGAAACTCCTAATTATGTTCCCATTTGATGCAGCATCCAATGGGTGGTTTGTTAAGCACTTGGCAAAGCTGCTTTTTTCCCAGTACGTTGCAGCTCTCTCTGATGATTTCTCTGAGCCCTTCTTTATGGTAAGAAGGAAACACATCTTCCTCCCCCTTCCTTTTATTAACATCCTTCTAAAAGCAATAAACAGCTACTATGCTGTTTCCTGTTAATTATAGTACTAAGACTGAAAAAGAAACCAGAGTAAACACCCCTCGTGTATCGAGGTTTGTGATTCATTTCAGTTTTAAAGATGACATTTTCGGAGAGGGATTGCACTCTGCAGCAGAGGGAATTCTCATCAGGCTGGGGAGGATCACCTGAGGTGATTAGATAGGTAGTTTCTTCCTTGGTTCTTGCTGTGTTGTGTGAGATATTGCTGTAAAAAGCATTTTTCCATGTGTTCTTTCCCTCTCTTTCCAAACAAAACATGCCACCAGTGACTTTTACCAAGAGCAGGTTTTGCTCCTTTGCCCAGGATAAACCAGCAGTTCAGTGCTGGGCTGTGAGGGAATGGGACATGGCAGCACTCCTTTGTAGCTGGCTGGAAACCTTGCATGTATTCCTGAGCTGCTGCTTTGCTGCAACTTCTGATGGATCTAAGATTATAACCACATTTCTCGGTAAATTTCATCAAGTAATAGCAAATACTACAAACTTAAATTAGGTATTAGGAAGAAATCATTCCCTGTGAGGGTGGGGAGGCCCTGGCACAGGTTGCCCAGAGAAGCTGTGGCTGCCCCATCCCTGGAAGTGTCCAAGGCCAAGCTGGAGCAACCTGGGCTAGTGGAAGGGGGTTGGGATGAGATGAACTTATGGTCTCTTCCAACCCAAATCATTCTGTGATTCTGTAAATCCTATCCATTTGAAAACACTCTGTTATGTTATCTCAGCAAAACTTCAGGTTTTTGTGTTGAACATCACGGTGTGCCAGCCCTGTGTTTGTGATCACTGTTCTCTCTGTGCTGCCAGGCTGGGCGGGCGCTGCACAGCGATGGAGAATGAACCAAACACAACAACGTGTTCTGCGCCTACCACGACTGTCACCACCACCTCCAGCTCCCGCCCCGCGCTCCCGCAGATCTCCGTCTACAGCGGCTCCGACAGACATGCTGTCCAGGTACTGCGCTGTGGGGTGTTCCCCTGTCCTGTACAGAGCTCTCAGTGCAGGCACTGCACAACACTTTACACAGGGTTAACTTTCCAGTCTTAATTGCTGTTGTCTGTCTGCACAGCTGACATCATTTTCAGATGTTGTCTACTGAAGGATATCAGACCGCTTAAGGATAGTGCAGGGTACAGACCTGACTCCCAAATAAGGGAGGGGGAAATGCTGCACTAGAAAGTTTGGTTGGTTCATCCTGTGCTGAGGGTGTGGATTATTAACATAATGCAAAAATATATACAAAATAAAGCTGTTTGAGCAACACTGACTGCAGGAATCCAGAGGTATATGTGTGGGATCCAGCCCTCTCTTGCTTCTCTTGAAATCAGGTCTCCTTGAACTCTGTACAGTCCGTTGTGTTGGGTTTGATAGCTGGGTCTCTCACACACTACCCTGGTCTCTCAAAAAGCAGAACATGGTGTAGGATGTGTTGACAAGCAGCTGAGAGGCTGGGATGTTGTGTTGGGAATGATGCTGTATTGTCAGGCTGTCCTTGAGGGCGTGAATATACTGAATATACTGTTCTTTAGCAAGAACAGTGATGGAGCGAGTTCAGCATTACATAACTTGGTGTGAAAAGAATTTATTTGGTTGTGTCTCCTTGTAAAGGTAAACTTCAACATCATGTCAGCATGGTGTGTGCTTTGTAATTGTAATTAATTACCTACTGATTCATCACAGGTTATTCAGCAGGCCTTGCATCGTCCTCCTAGCTCAGCTGCTCAGTACCTCCAGCAGATGTATGCAGCCCAACAGCAGCATCTAATGCTGCAGACTGCTGCTCTGCAGCAGCAGCACTTAAGCAGTACCCAATTTCAGAGTCTGGCAACTGTTCCACAGGTGAGAGTGAAGATTGCTGACAAAGAACGGTGTATTATCTAGAGCAGGGCTACAGTCCTTGTCAAACGTAATAACAGCTTAAGTGCCTGAGCTTAAAGCCTCACCATGATTCACTGTTATGTTCTGATGACATTGTTATTTTAAAGTGTATCTTCCTCCAGACTGTTTGGAGGGTTTTGTCCAGTGGTATAGATGCTCCAGTAGGCAACCATTCCATGCTTTATTGCATGCATTATAATGCATCATGTAAATCATCGAGCAGTAATAAAATAAATATTAAAAATAGACTACTTCAATCTTCATCCCATGATTTTCTCTAAATGTTGATGGGGAAAGCAATAAATACCATTGTATCCTAGTGAAATCAAATGAAAATAATGAACATCTTAATGTGTTTTGCCTCACATCTGGCTGCATTACAAGTAATAGCAAAATTCAGTTTTAACTCTGAGTGTGAAAATGTAGGAGGTGAATGACATTTCATTTCTGAAACACAGCTTTTAACATTAGTGAGCACTGGAGGAGACCCATTTTGAACTCAAGCAGTGGCAACATTTCCTTTGACCTCAGTTGACCTTAGACTGAGAATATGATTTTGCAGAGAGAGAGGTGGTTGTTAATGATTTTACACGTGGAAATGCTAAAATGGAGTTAAAGACCTCAGGGGAATGGCTGCTTGGTGTCAGAACTGGACTGGCTCTTTTTGGCTCCTGGCTTTTCCTTCTATACCTTTTTCATTAGATTGTGGTAATATATTGATTTGTCTTTTTTTGTTGTGATGGAGTTGTGTGTGGATAACCAGTTACTGAGACAGAGCAAAGGAAAGCAGGCTGGGGGAGGCTGAGAGGTTTTGGTGTTGGTCTGTTCATACAGAAACCTAAATCCTTTCCCTGTATCATCAGAAGGGATGGAGTAGCCTGCTGTGACACACTCTAAATGTGCATCCATAATTTACCATTCTAGAATAGGAGGGTGTTCTTTACAGCATCTATAAGGCTTGATTTATTTTTTTGAGGAGTTTAATTACAGTAAAAATGTTATGTGAGTTTTAACAATGACAGTTTTCAATGATGTCACATCTTAAGATCCGAGCACCACAGGTGGTGATCTGACCAGTAAACTCCATCATTAACAGCTTGACTTTACCTCTAGTAGTTTTTATTCAAGTCTTGATCTGAAAGAACCTTCATGCCTAAACTGGGTAGGAATTCAAGGAATTTAGCACCTTGCAGATAGGATCCCGTAGTGCAGAGTGCACTTTGCTGAAAAATATTTCCACCGAGAAAACTTTTTACTGTTAACTCAGAGAAAAGGTAAAGGTAGAGAGGGATGTTTCTCATGGTTTATGCAATAATATGAACAACACTTAAAGCCTTTCTGATTTCAATATTTGACACCTATTCTTGCTATTTAGGCAAGCCTGTCAGGTGGGAGGCAATGTTCTTCCCCCCCTGGGAGTGTCACTCAGCAGTCGAGCATGTCGCAGACCTCGGTACGTAACTGGACACAGCCCTCCCTCCGTCCCCAACCCTGCTTGGTTCTTCCCTGGCTCCTGGGAGAGACAGAAATACTTCAGGATTTAAAACTGCACAGTTCAAACTGGTATTGCAGACACAGTGAACGGCTCTGTAGTAAGTGTTGGGTGCTGGCTGCTGTTGTTGCTGGCCACTGTTGGCTTCCCCGGTCCCAGACCCCTCCTAGTGCTCTGAGGGGTGGCTGCCCACTCCACAAGCACCAGTGATTGTTCAGACTCCTGCAGGAGTCACTCCCTGAGCTCTCATACTCTTACTCAATTTCTTATTGGATTTCCCACATTAGTTTCTTTATTGAGGGCACTACAGTAGATTAAAATCCTAACTGTGTATCCATGATTAAAGAGCACCAAATCTAAAGAATCCAAATCAATGCTCACATATATTTATGAAACTGATTAAATGTTTATGGCATTCATTCTTTTATTGATTATCATCTTTTATCACACATATCTTTCGCTCTTTCACTTCCCATAATCTAGGCATGTGCTCAGGTCTCCGTTGTGAGCAGCTCTGTGTTCAGTTCATGCTGTTATTTCTTTCAGTGGCATCTTCAGACATATAATTTGCACAGTCTTTACAGTTCTACAGTTGTCTGGCGTAGGATTTGTTAGTCCTACAGACATCCTGCTTATTAATCACCCCCTCGAGCTGTTCATGACTCCAGTGCATAGCTTCAGTGATTTAACTGTGTATTTTTTTAAGCTCTCATAGCTTGGCTTGGCTTACAGTTGTTAGAAGTAAAATCATTCATTCATTAAATTTAGGAGGGAAAAGTCTTTAAAGATGTCTGATGTTAAACTAACAGAATAATTGGGCTGGGGTTTTTCAAGGAAATCTTTTAAGTAAGTGATGAAAAAGAGCTGGGCACTTAACTCTGTTAGACTGGTTAGAAAAGAAAAAAAAAAAAAAAGAAAACCACAACAGCTGTTTTTTTTTTTTTTGAGAAGATGCTACAGAGCAGTTGTTGAGGAGCATTTAATGTGAAATTAGAAAAGGTTGTAGTCTTCAGTCATTTCTCAATGTGCATATGTAAAATGAGGATTTCAAGTCCATACGTGGTGGCACAAAGAAGTATCCTGATGAGGTTGCATAACAAGCCTAACAGAAGATACCAGTCCAGGCAGATAAACATTTAAAAGTACTTCAATATTAAAAATCATGTGTTTTTGTTTAATATTGTGGGCTCATGCTACTTATTCTGTAAATGTGTATTTCTATGAGATATATTTTTCAGACTTCATATTATCACTGTTTATACTCATAACTGCTTATTATTATTTACTGCAAAGTGGTTGCTTGCAGTTTTAAGAACCAAAACGAACAATCTTGCCAGAATTCAGTTTTGTGACGATTGGCTCAGCATATTTCTGATACCTTTCCAGTTCAGAGATTTCAGCTGCCCCTGCCATGCTTGTCAAAGCCTTTCTGGCTTTAGACCGCAGGACGACTGAATTTCCATGACAGAAGCAATATTTTTGTTTCCTTAGATTAACCTCTCCACCTCTCCCACACCTGCACAGATAATAAGCCGCTCTCAGACCTCCAACACCACCAGCAGCAGCATCACCCAGCAGACCATGCTGCTGGGCAGCACCTCCCCCACGCTGAGTGCCAGCCAGGCTCAGATGTACCTGCGAGCTCAGATGGTGAGTGTGGGTTGAGTGGCTCAAAGGTTTTTCTCAACATGTAGAACAAATATTTTAAACTATTATCTTTTAGTTTCATTTACTTAAAACTACCACGATAAAGAGTTCTTTGAGTAAGTTAATCTAACAGTAAAAAAGTGAATCTTAGAACCTGTGCATCACTACCTGTAAGTTATGTATCTTCTTAAGGTGCTGCATTTCTTTTACAGATTTTGAAAATTTCAGTCTGTTGGCATATATTTTTTTTCTTGCTTAACAGCTTATTTTTACTCCTGCGACCACTGTGGCTGCTGTCCAGTCTGACATTCCTGTTGTCTCATCATCCTCCTCATCTTCCTGTCAGTCTGCAGCTACTCAGGTGAGCTTGTGTAAACTTGTGGAAGGTCTGTACAGTAGAGTGGGCCAAAAATTAAAAGGAAGGAATCACTGTGTGCTTATAAAAACGACTCAGCCCAGACCTTAGAGCTGCTGGGGAGCTCCTGCCAAACTCCAGCTGTTCCTCTCCCCCCTCATGGATATCTCAGGTGGGTCACCCTACCTGGGAGGAGGTGCTGAAGGTTGAGTTGTACTCACGGGTAGGGTTGCAGAAAATGCATCCAGTGAGGAAACAGCTACTCTTGTCTTCACAACAGGGTTTGAACGTGTCCTGTGGGGACACACTGAGCACTGAGAAGTGAAAGTGTAAACTGGCTGTGCTAAATGTTGAGTGAGGACGGGATCATGTGATCAAAATAGTGGCTGGTGGTAATAATTAGTCCTCTTTTTCATGTAAATATGATGTAAATTAGTGCACAAGTCGTTACCCTTGAAAATAAAAATTCTAGCTTAGCATGTAGGATTGGAGATCTGGGATCACTCTGTACAGAATCTGGCTGTGATATAACAGACTTCAGTAAAAATAATCTCTGATTGATTTACTTCCAGAAGGCAAACCTGTTGTTTCAGGTGACACTGGAGGTGTCAGGAAAAGGTAGATTAATATCACTGTAGAAACAAAGGTCTCAGTTTTATTAATGGATGGATAACACAGAGCAGATTCTGATCCCACCGACCACCCAAGGTCTGCTTTATGGTGCTGTCTGGAAGCTCTTGTGCAGTGTCTGTATGAAAATAAAATTGCTTTTGCTTAAGATGTTTTGTGTCATTCACTTTGACGGTACAATAAAAGAGAAAAATGAAAGTTTTAATTCAAATTAACGAAAAATTTCCATTACTTTTGGAAGTTCAATAAGGAACAAAAGAATTTTCTGTGTTTTCTTAATCGCCGAAGTAATAAAGATCCCTATCCTCCTCTAAATTTTATGGCTTGAAAGATACTTCGATATGCAGATTTTTAGATTCTTTTGATCACATGGGATGAGAAGCATTACAAAATGTAATTTTTTTTTTTGCTGTTTTTGCTGTTTTTTCACGTTTTGCTCATTTCCCAGGTTCAGAACTTGACGCTGCGCAGTCAGAAGCTGGGTGTGCTGTCAAGTTCCCAGAATGGCCCACCAAAGAGCAGCACTCAAAGCCAGTCACTGTCCCTGTGCCCCAGTAAACCCGTCAGCAGCTCCAAGGGCAGCCAAGCAGATCCCAACGAAAGCAATAGGAAAGGCGAGAGCCCAAGCCCAGAGTGCCGGAGCACGCCGGTCACACGCACGTCCAGCATCCACCACTTGATAACACCAGGTAGGGGGGAAATGGAGCTACAGCCATCTGATTGTCATTCAAATGGTACGATTCTGTCAGAGTTCAGTGCTCTCTGGTGGAGTTTTCAGATATTCCACATGACTAGAGTTGAAATTTTAATAGTAAATTTATTTATTGTTGATATTGGGTGTTGCACAGGATGTTTTCCGAGCAGAGGCAGTGATGCAGGAATATGGCAATTGCAATGCACAGTTGAATCACAGCACAGACATGATTCTCATTCCTGGTCTCTCTGTATTTTTGTTGTCAGGCCATGTCATCCCCAATCTCTGGGGGCTGAAACCACCTCAAGCCTCTTGCTCTCATCAAAATCTATTTGTTTGTGGTTTGTTTGGTTTTTTTCTGCCTTGTCTGTGTCATCGGAATGTTCCTATATCAAGTACCTTTATAAATCCTTAGGTAAATCATGCTCAGAATCTTAGTATTTTGTATTAAGAGAGAAATGTGAATAACCTGCACTTGGTTAGATAAGCACTTCCATTGCATGCCCCTTATTGGCATCTTGGCATCCTTATTTTGGAAGAGTGAGGGTAGCTTAGACAATTGATCTGAATCCTGTGGAATTTAGCTTGGCTAATGGCAGCTTTTAGAGGAAGAGTGGGACTTGGAGGCCGACATTCTGCAGGTGCTGAGCCCTGACGCTCTCAGAGCTCAGTTTGGGAAGGAAAAAAATCCATCCTTAGTAGCACAGCAAATCATAAAAAAAACCTACATAAATGAGTTTTCTCTCAAGTGGACAACACAAAGCAAGAAGAGGTTTGGATGTGGAGGACAATGTGTGTGCTGTAAGGAATCACTGGTGAGTCACTGGCTCACTTAAAGGTGGTATCTCTGGAAGCTGCACTGTTTTTAGGTTTGTACCTCTCAGTTTGTGTGTTCAAGTTCAGGCAAATATTTTCAATGGTTTAAATTTATCCTGAATTCTTGAAATTTTAGATAATGCTATTTTTAGAGACTGAGTAAACTTTTAACTTAGCAGTTACCAACAAATCCTGCTGATTGTGACATGCTTATAATTTCTATTCCAGTCTATTTCAAAGAAAAGGTTAAATTCATTTAAAGTCACATGAAATTCTTAAATAAGCTGGATCAACTTAAATAGATAAACATAATAAATGTAAGCCTACATAATAAACATAGGCTGGATCAACAGTAATCTTAGAACTAGCTCCAAAAAGATAAATTTATGTACTTTTATCTAGAAAGTACATATATGTAAAAGCATGGCTATGTTTCTTTATTCATTGCTGCAACTTGCTTTGGAAATGGATATATTCCCCTGATAAATTGCTTTTGTGTACTATATGCTGTCCAAGAAGATATTTCTAAACGTGTATTTTAAGTGTTGAAAAAATTGTGCTGATCTTTAAAGTGAAAACTTTTTGAAGTTTTTTATAATGTTTTCAGGATTTGAAGATATAAACACTAATTGTCCGGTGTGTTTGTTTTTTTTTTTTCCTCTGACAGCTTCATATTCTCCATTGCAACCTCATTCTCTAGTAAAGCATCAGCAGATCCCACTTCATTCACCACCTCCAAAGATTTCCCATCATCAGCTGATACTGCAGCAGCAGCAGCAAGTCCAGCCGATTGCACTCCAGACTCCTTCGGGCCAGGAGCCGCCTCCCTCCCAGCACTGCCTGCCCCTGCCGAGCCACGGGCTCCCCCCGGCTGCCAGCAGCGTCCCGTCCCACTGCTCGCCGATCCACCTCCATCCGCCGCCTCTAACGCTCTCTCCCACCCCATCGCCGTCAGCGCAGCAGTCGGTGGTGGTGTCCCCTCCGCCGTCCCACTCCCCCAGTCAGTCCCCCACCATAATCATCCACCCCCAAGCCCTTATCCAGTCGCAGGGGAGCTCCCTGGTGCCGGCGGCGCTGCAGCCGGAGCCGGCGGCCCCCGCGGCCGCTGCCAGCACCCCGGTGCGCCCGGGGGCGCCGCCGCTCAGCCTCCCGCCGCACCTGCCCCTGCCGCCCTCGCCCGCCGTGCACATCGGAGCGGTGGAGCAGCCCGGCCTGGTGCCCTCCGCGCCGCACCAGCAATACCCCGCCCTGCAGTCCGCTCCCATCCCTCTGGCCGCTCCTCCCCAGCTCTCGGCCTCGTCCACACAGATCCAGCCGCTGCCCTTGCAGTCTGTGCAGTCTTTACAAGTGCAGCCTGAAATTCTGTCCCAGGGCCAGGTTTTGGTTCAGAACACTTTGGTTTCTGAGGAAGAACTTCCCGCTGCAGAAGCTCTGGTGCAGCTGCCGTTTCAAACTCTTCCACCGCCACAGACTGTCGCGGTCAATCTGCAGGTGCAGCCATCGGTGCCCATTGAAACTCCAGTGGTAAGTGGTAACATTGCATCCTTTATTCTTTATCCTGGGCTTCTCCAGGGCTGTGATCCTGGACCGTTGACTTCAGAGGTTTGCTAAGCCAGGTGCTACACACAGGACAAGAAGAAAGCTGTTGACTACAGATAGATGCTTTTCCTGTGGTTGGCTTTTTGTAATGGATCATCAGTCAAGAATATCAGCCAGGAAGTGCAAATACAGAACTTAAAATCTTATGTTTTGATGAAATTGCAGTATGTTTAAAGTTAAAAGAGTAAATATATGTTAATGCTTATGTTAAAATGAGTTTTTATAAATGTCCCATATGGGCTGTAAGCTCTTACCTCTTTATCTTAATACAAATACAGGCATTCCAAATTTTGAGTAAGAGAAGCATGTCTATACTAAATGTGAAGGTGTGTAGTAGATTATTAAGGTAATGAGGTTCTGAATAATTAATTTTGTGCTAACATTGCAAATATCCTCATCATAAAAGAATAGGGGAGCTTTGCATGCTGTTTTGGTAACTCCCATCACTGCCATTTAATTTGGTTCAGTGTTAGACGTATGCAGTTTGTAAGTGAAGGTTTTGACTTCAGTCACTGAGCTAAAATAATTTACAGTGAAATAAAATAATGTGCAAATAATGCATTTAAGATGGCATTGCTGGGTTTGAATGGTAATGTGCTAATGAGATTAACTTGAGCAAAAGAATCAACAGGTCCTGTAGGCTTTTTTGGGGCTATCAACAGGTTAAGGAAGGAGATGTGGTATTCATTTTTAATTTATATTAACAATTAATAATCTCAACTGTGATATTTCATGTAGCAATCAGGCAAAACTCGTGTTTTGTAGATGTGTTTAAATTGCATCAAATGTGTGTAAATAAAAATACAGTCAACTGTACAGATAAGGTATCAAAAAAGTCGAGTTCTCTGCTCTCTTTATACGTTGCTATTTGTAACAAAATACTTTAATTTTGCTCTCATAGACATTGTGATGTCATCAAAGTTCACTGTTAGGTGTGCAGTTTGGAAACAAGTATTTTATTAGGAGATTAGCATATTTGAACTGGTAATTTATTTAAGAAACTGTATTTATGCAACTCTTTTAAGGTATTAGGATAGAGTGTAAATCTGTCTAAAGCAATAGTTTGTTGGGTGCAGATTTACCAAGTGGAGAATGTGTGTGAGGAGGAGATGCCCGAGGACTCCGAGTGTGTGCACATGGCCAGAACACCCACACCCCCCACCTTGTCCCCACCAGCCATAACCCTGGGGAATGGAGAGGCCCTGAATTCAGATGATCCTCTGTCAGGTGAGGATGAGTGTCCAGCTAAGGTAGCAGCGGTTGGACATGAGTGATAAAACCATAACATCCTTGTTATCTTTTTCAGATCACGGGGGGCTGCCTTCAGTGACATCATCAGTCAGTGCCTCAGTAATTAAATCTCCATCTGACCCTTCACATGCCTCTATTCCACCACCACCTCTTTTGCTTCCAGCAGCAACGACAAGGAGCAACAGCACCTCAATGCCCACCAGCATTCCTAGCCTGGAAAATAAACCTCCTCAGGCTATTGTCAAACCCCAGATCCTGACCCACGTCATCGAGGGCTTTGTGATCCAGGAGGGGTTGGAGCCGTTCCCTGTGAGTGTAGAAGTTGCTAAGAATTTTTTGTCACTAATCTTTCAAACAAACTGTTTGTAAGGGTGATATCTGTGGCTAGTAGGTGTTTAGATCTTGAATTATTTTTCGGATGTTGGTTTTGACCTTTTTTCTGCTGATTGGTGAGTTGAGTAGTAAGTGATATCTGGAGATAACTACAGAGGGTGATTTTAGGCTGCTGTTTGGAGTAATGGTTTTCATTTGTCTGTCTCCAAGATCCCTCAGTTTTAGTGATACCTTAATTTAAAGCTCAGAGCTGAGTCTGTGTTAAAATTCCAAAATGTTACACATTGTTGTTTAAAGCACTGTCAAACTCCTCAGTGGGCTGGGTGTGATTAGTCCTGTGCCTGGTAAGGAATTACTGTTGAAAAATTTAAATCCACCAACGACCAATTTAAAAAACCTGCCTCATTAACGAATTTAATGTGCATCTCATTTCACCATTCCTTCAGTTGTGTAGGTATAATGTGTTTCTTCCTTTGGTAAATGTAATTGCACAGTCTGCAGAGCAGAAGTGAGTCTTTATTTGTTGGAGGAGCTTTGGCACCACGGAATGATTCATGGATAGGGAGCAGAAACTGGACATCCTCTCAGGTGCAACTGCTAAGTCACAAATACCATTTTTTAGTAATTCCCTGTCGCTCTGCTTTTGTTGCAATAGGTCAGTCGTTCATCTTTGCTGGTGGAACAGCCTGCAGAGAAGAGGTTGCTGGTGGAGGGTCAGATCATGAGTGTTGTGTGTGTGGAGTCAGACCTGCAGAACACAAAACACGCAGACAACTCGTCAGACACAGAGATCGAGGATATGATTGCAGAAGGTCTGTGGGGTTTGGTTAAATATCCACTTTGTGCCCTTCAGTTTTGTGTGTGGTACAGAATCCCATCCTCTCTGTACTTCTGGAATCTTCCTCCAGTCTTTACACTGTGTTTAATATAAACTATTTTTAAGAGTTTTTTTGCTCACTACACAGCAACACAAATGTCCAGACATTATGCACTTGTCCTGCTTAGATGCAGGGATCTCCAGCACAACTCATGAGCTAAACTGAGTTCCCCATGCAGTGTCCAACTCAATCATCATCATCTTGGACTTCTTACAACTCAGCAGTCAACTATTTAAGATGTGTAACACCACTGTTACTGTTCAAACCCAGATGTAGATAGCCTTGTGTGTGTGGAAATCAAAAACTGTGGCCTGCCCCAGAAAAGCCAAGTTATTCTGTAAACACACATTTTTTCAGAATATTTTAGCCACCTCTGGATTTTTCTCTTCCACAACTTGAGTCTTTGTTGCACCAGAGCTGTTTTTGGTGATCTGTTTAATTTGATATAAAAACTGCAGTGAGCAGAGTAAGAAGAGACAACTCCAGTACCTGCTGCTGCTCCAGGTGTGCATCAGGGAAGATTGCTTTAGAAAGCACTCTGAATTGAAGCAGAGTATTTATTGGTATTGAAGACAAGTAAACATGGCTGGAATTTTTAATTGAGAGTGATTTACTTTGCTGCTCAGGCAATATGTACCTCTGCTTAAAATTAAGAATATTTTTTTACTTGTAGCACTGATTTTTAGTAGGAGCTGGTTTAGCTTGGAAGCACAGTTCTGGAAGGAAATACTCATGGATTGTAGCCCTCCTACTTTGCTTTTTTTTTAATATCTTATTTCACCCGATATATTTCAAACAAAAGAAACTTTTTGCCCTCTGGTGTATCTTCTAAAATATTTGAAGCTCTCTTTGCAACAGTTATTTTACCCTTAATTTCTTACACTAGATGTTAATTCAGTTTTCAGTACAAACACTGTGCTGTTCCTCAGATTTCAAACAGCTTGTCTGTTTTCTGGAACTCCTCAAGCATTCATGATTTTGGTGTCAGTTGTTGTTCCTGACAGCTGCTGGTAGGTTGATGTACAAAACTTGTAACTACTCATGAGATGATCTGGTAGGAAACATCCAACATCAAGATGCATCCACATATGTAGAAGCTGATTTTCTTGTAGTAAACAGGCTGTGATTGTGTCTGTGGTAGGATCACCCTTCAAATACCCTTTTTGGGTGTTCCCAGCATTTTGCTGCACTCGTGCTTTTTGTGGAGCAGGAAAAAAGCCACCTCATCTCAGCAGAAACAGAAAAATGTTCTGTACCAGGAGGCTGCAAAGCAGCAGGTGCCATAACCCTTTTTTTTTCTTACATGCAGCTTATCTTTTTCTTAGATTCAGTGTTCCATAGGTCCAAGATCCAATGTTTTCCTTGCTTTCCCAAGTCCCTTTGGTTGCAGCAGTTGCTTATTCAAAGGTTATTTAAAAGGTTACTGCATTATGTCATTACAGGGGAGCTTGAATTTAGACTGTGGAGGACCTGGTTCTCTTAATGAACTCTTTATAAAAAGTAATTCATGAGGACTGTAACTCCAGTTAACTGTTTGCTGAGTTTGAGGACATACTTGCTCATGGATGGCTTGAAATACAGCAAAAAAACTGATTAAATTCATTGCACAACTTAATTGATGGTTCAGTGAGGTTCAGTTTGCTCCAGATCTTTTCCACAGAGAATGAAATCTGCAGCTTGCTCAGCTTTCTATAATTGTCTGTTAACCAAAGGATTTAATGAAATGTGTTAGATATTTGAAAATCTTCTACTTCCCCGCTTGAGGTGAGAAATGTGAACATAACTTTGTGCCATTGCAACTGACTTCTTTATGCCTCACTCCTTTCTTTAGAGGGACTGGATGAAATCGAAAATGAACTTCTGAAGTGTGAATTTTGTGGGAAAATGGGGTATCCCAGTAAGTTCCTACGGTCAAAAAGATTCTGCTCCACATCCTGTGCCAAAAGGTAACTCTGTCTGGTTATTGCTTATCATTAACTGGTTAATGGGTTAACTTCTCTTGCTTAAGAGAGGAAGAATTCACAGTCAACATCTGAATGTAAAGTCTTCCATCGTTACAGCTGGAAAGTTGATGTTTAATCCCAGATGTTCTGGAAATGGGGAATAGTTTCCCATTTCTAGTCACCACTTAGCTCTTTTTTTTGCATTTGTGTGCCTGGAAATGACCTTTCTCTTTGTGTCTGCCACATTCCCATTTTAAGTAGTGGGAGTTTATATTTTTCATTTGGTACTAGTTGGGACACTACCAGTGAAATGAATTTAAGAAGGGGTTTGGCCCCTTAACGTGGGATTTTTGCCTCCACCCTCCTTTGACTGGGTATCAGCCAGGCAGAGAAAATGGAGCCAAAATACGCAGTGTGATTTCAGGTTTTTAGTGGACATTTCGGAGAAGCAGAACTGTATAATGTGATAAAATGCAAAGGTATTTCTATCATGGAAAAATTTTAAGAATGGGAAGGACAAGACATCTTCCAGGGATGGTCTAGGTGTACTTGATCCTGCATCGAGATGAGGGGCTTGAGTAAGTGGCCTCTGAGATCCCTTCCTCTTTTATTGCTGTGACAGCTGTTGTTTTAATTAAGCAGCATTTCTACAACACTATGATTTTTACGGTTACTTGATTGAATTCAGTCCAAAAAACCATTAGTGCATTATTGAATATATCTTACTTCTTTAGGCACAGCCTTAGTTGCACTAAGAAATTTGGGCTGTTTCCATCAGACAAGACCAGTCGTTGGAATCGGAAGTCAGATAGCCAAAGTCTTGGGCGGCGCGGGCGTCGGCCGAGCGGCCCTGAGGGGGCGTCACGAGAGCATTTTCTTAGACAGGTCTGTGGAACATTTGCTTAAAACTATGGCACGGCTTCGGGGATTGCAAATAAAGCCTAATACTGGAGTTGTACTGCGTTTTCCAGCTTCCAATTACTTATCCATCTGCAGAAGAGGATCTGGCTCCTCACGAGGACGCTGTCCCGACGGCCATGACCACCCGGCTGCGGCGGCAGAGCGAGAGGGAGCGGGAACGGGAGCTGAGGATCCGCAAAATGCCGGAGAGCATCGACCTGCTACCAGCGGTGCAGTCTGACCCCTCGGTGTGGACTGTGGACGAAGTCTGGGCCTTCATCCATTCTTTGCCTGGTATGTTGTGTGCAGTACCTTGCTCTCTCGTTCTTTCACAGAGGAGTTCTTGCTTTGTGGCATCCCTGTGGTGAGGAGGTGGTGTGGTTACAGCACTGGAGTTCTCCTTAGTTGGTCACAGAGACTGGAATGTGATTTGTTTCCTCTTGCTTGTTCCTTCAGCACAAAAGCCGTGTTGATAGAACTAGTCCCACTTCTGCTGTTGCATCCCAGCTGATGGAGATTAGAGCTGTTCCTTCCTTCAGTCTGACTTCTCTCGAGAGGTCAGTAGAGAGGTCAGACACAGTTCCTCCTTGGTACAGTTCTCTCTTCCCTCCTCACTTGCTGCTTATTCAGTAGAAAAAGCAAGAGCAGTGTTATTTCTGAGAAGTTTGAAAGACGCATCCTGATACAAATCATTAAAAAAGAACAAGCAAGTTGCTTCTGTAAGGTTTAACTTTATTTTGCATAGCTTTGCTCAGAGAACTCCTGCCTAGAGGCTTTGCTTACTGGTAGGCACAGATTGTTCTCAGAAAAAAACAATCTGTTTTCTCTTTATTTACAAACCTTTTCTTTTAGCTCAATATTCACAGTTACCTTTGTCATCCCCACCTTTTCCCAAGGATGCCCTTCTGTCTGATCAGGTGCTGTAATCTCTCCAAGTGACCCTCCACAGTAGCAGTCATCCCAGAATTTTTGTTGCTTACCCATTAAAACACAGCTT
The DNA here is from genome assembly GCA_038380795.1 of Pyrocephalus nanus. Classification (NCBI taxonomy): domain Eukaryota; kingdom Metazoa; phylum Chordata; class Aves; order Passeriformes; family Tyrannidae; genus Pyrocephalus; species Pyrocephalus nanus. Next base: position 4,168,380 of record CM076270.1, on the reverse strand, counting down.
AACTTTGTTCCTAATTTTCTCCTCTTTCTGGTGTGCTAAACCATTTTTGTGTATCCTGTCCTGCTAATAAACCTGTAAGGAGTAAATCCTCACTGCTAAGCCATGCACATGGGTTATGAGAGATAATCTTTTATAGGTCAGGCAAAGAATGGAGTAAAGAGTTGTCTTAGATCAGCAAAAGCCTTGGGGTGCTTTTCTTCTGATAGTTCATTGCAGCTGAGTTACATTATCTGTTCCTGGGAACCTGCAGGGTTGTCTGTAAAAACAAGCAAAGCTCCTCAGGTTTGACAGGGTCAGTGATGTTCCTGTAGCTGAGCTGTGTCACATCAGTCTTGGCTGGAGTTACTGTTTTTATGGATTTGAGGCTCCAGGTGATCCAGGAACTGATCCCAAGCTCTGGATAAAGGACAGCTCCTGTCCTGGAGTAATTGAAGTGGCAGATAAGCACAATTCACTTGCAAGTATGAAACAAAAAATGTTATTCTTAAAATGTAGTTTCTTTTTTTTAGAGTATTTCATTATTTTAGAATATTTCAGCAGCAGCTGGAACTGGGGTGGTTTTGTGCTCTATAATAAAGATAATCTTTCATTATCTTTACACCTCTCTGTATTTAATGAAAATTTATTATAATTATCCCCATCCATATGAAGGCCTAGTTTCTCTAATAATTTTAAAGAAAGTTCTTTAAACAAGTAATATTATATTCACAACTGACCATAATTATTATTGTTCCATAGCTACATTCATGTTTATTGGCGACTTTGGTGTTTGTTCTGTTTGATATAGTCACCCACTTCCCATCCTTTTTTTTATTTGGCCAAGTTATTGCACAACAAGCAGTTGCAGAAGTGCTGAAGAGTAGCCAGATGTGCTTGGATGAGGGAACTGAAATCCATTCAACTTCCATCCTCTGCTTTTCCAAAATGACTTCGATGAAAAGTATTTCAGAAGCTGCATGGAAATTCTTCGTGTCCTGCTGGAAGGAAAACAACCTGCAGCAACATCCAGTTATCTGTTTGAATAAGCCCAGTTTTGTTCTGAAATTCAGGAGCTTCTCTTGATCTCTCAGGTGCTTTGTAAATGGTCTGACAGTCACAGTGTCTTCAAGTCAGACATCCACGATACCTTTCACAGGAATAGTCAATATTTGGCTTACAGATGTTTTATCTGTTGTCAGCACTTCAACAGGAAAACCTTTATGATGATGTTGGAGCTAATTGTTGCATGAGGCCTGTTTAACAAATCATTGAGAAAAGTTGTGCTTTGTTCTTTGTGTAAAGCCAGCCTTTCCCAGCCTTGAATGTTATAACCTTTACAGAGTAATAATCCAGATTAATTAAGGTTTGGATATCAATACTTCTGTCCACATTTCCTTTCCATTTGTCATGTACACTTTAGTAAATCCATCAGGAAATTAGATTATCTGTTCTTGTTAGAATTTAAATCTGAACACATAAGAGGACATAAAATTAATTGCTCTCATCTGGGTAGAAAAGGAGTTCTTCAGAGTAATTTTGCTATCTCTGTAATAGTTTACATTTAAAATGAGAAAATAAAGAAATGCCAAAAAATAGGCTTAACTGAGGAATAATTGAAAGCAGGAATGGAAGGTGGAGCTGAAAAGCTCTAGTGTGGCCAGAACCATTGCATCTAAGAATGCACATTTCTAACCCAGTAATTCCATTTTTTTTTGTTGCCTTTTAGGTTGTCAAGATATTGCAGATGAATTTAGAGCACAAGAAATAGATGGACAAGCTCTCCTTTTGTTGAAGGAGGATCACCTAATGAGTGCAATGAATATTAAGCTTGGACCTGCATTGAAAATCTGTGCACGGATCAACTCCTTGAAGGAATCCTAGGAGGTGAACATGAAGGTTTAAACAACAGAACTGACAGTAATATGCCAACATCTTCACTGTGGCATGAGTGTTACTGTGATGTTTTGGTAAATTGAGGGGGTTTTCCCCACATAAAGACTTAAAAATGTTCCTTTGCTTCTACCAGGTAGTCCTCTGTAGTTTCCAACAACCCACAGGTTCATGGTAAAGCCTTGAGTAATACTTTGAGTTGAAGTTTTTCATGTTAAAACACGGAGTGAAATACCCTGTGATAGGTTAAATATTCCCCAACGTGGACTTCATCTTATGAGTTTAAGGTTAACACCCCAGCCCCCACCCCAATCTAAACACCTTTTAGATTGTGTTGCTGTATTCTGAAAGGTTTGGGTTTTTTTTCCCCACATACAGCAGTGTTTGGACTGAACTGACAGAAGTGTCCACAGGCCCTGTGGAAGCACTAGTACCAGTAAAATGCTATGCATTTAGTTGTGCTCTCTGAGTTTCTTTTAGTCTTGAGCTAATTGTTCGTAAGGGGTAGGTTGGCAGCTGGCTTACCCTCATCTCTGCCACTATAGTATTTTCTTGGAGTCTGTAAAATACTATAAACCATGTAGATGTCTCATCGAAATCCTCATGATCAGGCTACTGACACTCCTGCCAGAGGTAACTGAAGCACATGTTACTTTACTCTTTGAATGCTGCTATGCACTAAGGGGGCATTAAGTGTTAGTTTGGAGTTTTCCCACGCTGCTGGTTAAGCTGGAGCAGCAGTTCTCAAATGGGGGTTCAGAGAGGGCCCTGAGGAGCTGTGGGAGCACTCGGGGTTCAGGTTCCCAAATGCCTGGGTGGGAGGGGCTGAAGGCTCAGCCAGAAACAGTGTGGAGACAAGGTACTGCCGAGGCTGGAGAGAAGGGACAGCAGAGCTCACATGTTCTTTTAACTGATACCTCTTCTGACGTGTCCTTCCCTGCAGTGCATTCCTACTGCCCCACTGGAGGCTCCCAAGCACCTTTGTTTGCTCCACCAGGCCCCTTCAGAGCTCGCTGGAGGAGCAGCTGCTGCTGCCTGGGGGAGCCCAGAGCTGGGGGTCAGCAGAAGGAATGCCAGCATTTGGCAGCTCTGGCAGAAATCTCCAGGGGCCCTGCTTTGTCCCTCTGGCAGGAGATTTTGGCTTGGATGCTTGCAGGCTCAGGCAGTGGGATTTTAGTGTCTCCCACCATCTTCCTTCTCGCAGTTTTTGTGGAACCAACGCGTTTCCCCAGTTCCTGATGCTCTTGGGAGCTGCCTGAGCTCGGAGGCAGCAGCACCTTCTTGGCCTTTGCTTCTCCATCACCTGTGCACGGAATGTTCATGGATGGATTTTGTACCTTCTGTGCCCTCCCTTTGGCAGCTCCACTCCCCTTGTGTACAGACCTGGATCCCTAAACTCTTGTGTAGGGAAAGAAGGGTATGTGTGCTGGTAGTTGTTGTGTATATTTGAATTGAATATGTGTATGTGTCTGCAAATAATGTATTTTGTATTTGATGCAAATTAATGCATTCTATGTGATTGTGTAAGGAGGTATTCGGGAGGATGTAAAGTATCCCTGAAAAAAAAAGAGGAACTGCCCTGAAGTTTGAGAACTGCTGCCCTAGATCAAAAGGAGTCAATGCACATACACTGGCTGAAAGGCAGGTTTGTGACAGATTATTGTGTATAATATTTAACTGATGACTTTAAAGAGTAAATTGGGATTACAGAAAAAATCTGTGCTTCATTTTCCTTTAATTAGACTATTGCTTTGTTTCCACTAACAGACTTTCTATCCTTATCTTCTGGAGATCAACATTAGAATAACTGTTTTTAATTGCAACTGTTTGAGCTTACTAATAGCAGATATTATCTATATTTTTATGAACCACTGAGGCTCCAAGTTAGGACAACCCATTGCTGTTACACTCTGGGATGTGGTGAGAGCCCTTGTCCAAATGTCACCAAAGGCTTGAGAGAAGGAATCGAGGCCTGGGTTTACTTTGGAGGGAAGTTGCTGAGCACTTTCTAATTTGTTTTTTTCTGTCTTCAGTTACTGTTGTAAAATAAACTTCTTAGCTGAAGGTCCAACACGTGGCAGTGTTCATCTGAAAGATGTTCCAGTGGTGGAGACAGCGTGTTCCCATTTGTAGCATTTCTGTAAGATACACGGTGTAGCATATCTGTAACATATGTTCTAAAGGATACCTTCTGTTTTGATGAGCTAACTGAAGACTAAAGATACCTTAGATATTTATCCTTTGGCTTTTGTCTCAAAGTTTTATTATTTTTATACTGGAAATTTCTCTGGCTAATTTTTAACCTGTCTGCTGATTGTACTGTTCTTAGGCGATGTAAAAAAAAGTAGGGCTAAGTCAGTGTGGTTTGATAACGGCTTGAAAACGTGGGCTTAGGAGTCTTCTTTAGACCTGCAGTTAATCAGTGTTACATGCATGAGATTTTCATGGCTGTTTTGATTTTGCTTTATTAGGCAGCTTTCAGGAGAGCTCCTCCAGCTTGTGTTTGTGTCCAGCTCCCTGCCAGGTGCCAGGAGCTCAGAGCAGAGCCCAGAAAGGCACATCTGTCCCTGCTCTGGTGCGTGACATTCCCTGGGGGTTCGGGAGAGCCACAGACAGTGAGCTGTGTTTTAACTATTCTAGAGTGCAGCAACTAAGAATGTGGACCTTCTGCAGATTGGAAGTTTTTTCTCCCTCACTTATTTCAGTGTTAAACTGGACCTTAAAAGCAGACACAGCTGTACTAACCTGTGCTGGTACAACTGCACTCCTGTGGGAGTGTTTGCCAGCAGAGCTGTGTCAATAAAAGCAGTTTAAAAAAAAAAAAAAAAAAAAGGCACACTTGGACATGAAAATAGGCTGGAAAATTTCCAAGTGCAACTGAAGACTACTTCAGAAGCTTTTGAATTTACTCAAAAAAGCAATATAATACTTAGACTAATAGTCCTCCAGAAGCATTTTGATACCAACCACTTGTTGCTGTTCAGATAGGTGAGGTTTTCCCAGGCTTATCCTGCCATTTCCCATGGCTTTCCCACACATTAGGCTGGACCTCCTTGCAAAAGAGGAAGTAGTGCAGGTTTTAATTGACTGGTTTTTAGCACTTGCTCCCACTGGATGTATCTACAAGAAATCCTTTTAATTAGACTAATTTCCTGGGGTTTTGCTTTCTGTATTCAGACTTCTGCTGTTGTGGGCTACATCCCACAGGAATCCCTGCAGTATTTCAGTTCCTCTGGGTAGCAGTGCAGGATGTTTTGGGATCTTTGCTCAGAAGGGAGGTGTTTTGCATGGCTTTTTCCCTCCCTTTTTTTCCAGTAGTCCCCATCCTGCCCCACTCCTGAAGGTGCAAAGTGCAGCATTAGCTCAGGGCAAACCCTTTGGGCTGAATGTGGCTGTCAAGATTTCATCCAGTAGAATTAGAATTATTACACTTGTCTCAGCTTCAGGGTTTGTGTGGGGTTTTAAAAGAATGAGCAGAATGGGTGTTCAGCCTCCCCTGCCTCATCTGGCTCACAGCACTGAGCTCTGCAGCAGGAGCAGGAAACTCCTGGGAGGAAACTTGGCCACCTGCACTGACTTAAAGTGCCAGTTGTCCTGCATCACCAGAGAGTGTCTGAAGGGTTTTTAGACAGCTTTGCAAATCCCTTTTTTACCCATCATATTTTTTCCTTAAATGAAGTTGTTGACGGAAGGGAAAACCTTTGCTAGATTTTTGTCCATGAGATACCTTAAATGAAAGGTTTATGTCCTGCAGACATCCATTTCCTAATTTCTTTCCTGTGAAAATAAGTTAGCTAAAACTGATGCCCTATTCCAGGTGACTGTTCTCATTTTAACATCCCAGTATCAGTGCAGGAACTTCCAGCTCAGCAGCTGAACAGAGTTCTTACACTGACAAATGCAGAGCTTTGAGTGATCAGAGAACTCGGTGATATCTGTGTTGGGAGTCCTGGTTTTGCAAATAATTAGACATCCACAGAAGTTATGACATCAGTAGTTCTGATTCTGCTGAGACCATTCCAATTCATTAAAACTAAGCATGTATAAAAGCTTGCAGGGTTATTTTCTCACCAGTATTGCATAGAGATGTCCTGTTAGCATTTATTTAGAAACATAGTTGTCATCATCAACCAACCTTCTACTCATCAATTGTTCCAGGCTGCAGATAATGACACTGCAGAAGAATCAATCTAGGACACTTTTTAATGCCCACCTAAATTAGTTTATTAGAGATGGAGACAAACTAACATTTCAGAGTATTTTGTTTTCAGTACACTGTTTGATGCTGAATGGAACAGGTATGAGCAAAGCTATAAATGAGTCATTTCAATCTAAGGTGTTAGTTGCTCATAGTGAATTAATTTTTAAGTTATTCATGTTCAGAAGTTCCAAGTCGTGAATATGACATTTCCAAAGACTGGGAGTCAGTGTTGTCAACAGATTTCAAGTTAAAAAATGTTAAACTTCCAGCAGATATTCCTTCTGAATTGTTCAAAATAACTCTGGACAGCAAGGAGCTACAAAAATGAGATTTAAAAAGAGAAGTAATTATAACTTGACACAATTGTGCATTCATAGAACAGTGATCATAAATACTGTTGAAGTGCAATAAGTATCACTTGAGGAGCATTCTAATTGTGTTTTAAAAGCACTGTATTGGTCCATAGGATTGTTGAGAGGCTTGTGGTGTTGTTCCCAGTCCCAGATGAGGGTATCAGTGCTGATTATGGGATTAGGCTCCAAGCAGAGATGGAATGGATTCCTGAGGTGGATCTGCCCCGAGGGTGAAGCCCAGGCAGCCTGGGGGGAGGCTCAGATTGGCCTCCACTACCTTGCCAGGATGTTCCCATCCTCTGGCAGCCTTTTGCAAAGCCATTTTTGGAAAGAGCAGTAAGAGATTCTGCACACTCAACTGCATTTTAAAGTAGTCTTTGTGTCACAGAGTGAGCAAACCAGTACTGATCAGGAAATCTGAGTAAAGATGAAGGATTTTATCTCTGAGTGCCAAATACTCAGAGTTGAAAAGATGTGGAACATCATTAAAATCAGTGTTGATTTGTAAGACATTCTTTCTATGAGGAGAAGACAGAAGTTCCTCATTAGGGTTAACACTTCAGCTGCTCTTACCATTAATATCAAATAATCCTATAAGAATTAAAGGCTGTAAAGTATTTGAAACGTTTGCTTTGGCTGCAGGTTGTGGATTCCCTGTAAAAAAAAAACCAAAGCAATAGACTTTTAAAAACTTCCAATGGCTTTAGGAGCGCTGCAGCAGCTCTGGCAATTCTGCCACAGTGGGGTAGATGGGGTTGTGGGAGCTTTAATTAGGGGTTGGGCAGCTGAACCACACTGATAAATAAAGCACCTCGACAGCCTCACCCAACTTGTTGCAGTTCCAGTTCTGTGCATGTTTGGGAATCAGAAGGGTGAGACTTGCCATGCAAAACACACCTGGAATGGACTGGAAAATAACTTTGCCTTCACCTGGTGTTACATTAATTTTAAATGAGGAATTTCCCCCCGCCTGCCCAGTCTGTAGGAATTGGTTATTTCATGATCTTCTCAAATGCCTGGTGTGTTACTGTATTTGAGGTTATTTGCTGGTTTTTAAATGGAATTAGGTTTTGTAAATATTTTGGCGGCCCCATTTCAGTGGGTGTCCAGTTTATAGAAAACCTGAAGAAATGCTGTGTCAAACCCCTGTTTTTAGCCATGGTTTATCCTATAGCATCTCCAGCACTAACTGACAGCAACTGCAGTTTGAGAGAGCAGGGAGTGATTGCTCAAGGTTGTTTTTCCAGTTAACAACGTTTGTGCTTTCCCCCTTTTAACGTGGAAGCAGAATTTCCTCTGAGTACGTTTTCCAGCATAAAAAAAAATGAAATAATTTGTGGTGCCAAACACTTCAAGATATGTTGCTAAGTGTTGCCTCCTCTTCTTGCACTAGTTTTAAAATTCAGTTTTTGATCACTTGCTGTCCTTTTGATGGCCTTTTTAACAGATTTTCCCCCCAAAACCACTTTCTACTCCTGAAAAATGCTTGTGTCCTTTTGATTATATCATGGAAGCCTCCAAGGAATTTACCCCAGACTGTGGATGAAAGAAGCACTGTGTGGGGTGAAGTAATAAAAGAAAATAATCAGACTCTGATATGTTTCAGAAATGTAAGTTTAATTTATGATTGAGATGTGATTGTGTATTCTTATGGAGTGAAATACTGGAATATTCTTTTATAAGAAAATTTAGCCCACATAGCGTTAAATCCTGCAATTAAATCTATCTCTATCATTGATATATAATAATGTAAATTATAGCCCAAAATTTAAATTTTACAGTGGAAGAGCACACAGTGAATTATGTAAAAGTATGATCTTCACTTTGTGAATCGTTTTTAAGAAGCACTTTCCTATCACCACCTCGCATGTGAATGAATTTTAGATTCTCTCCTTTGTTAGGATCTGTAGAAGTGAAATTTCTTTAATCTGTCTGTTAATGGGTAAATCCATCCTACAAATGCTGAAACAAAGCACCTTATACTATGCTGCTTAAACTTGCTTGTAATTGCACCTTTTGTTATCTGCAGAGTTTTCTTAACGAGTGTTCTGGTGTGAAATCCTCGTTCCCTGTGGGTCTGGGGGAATGATTAACCAACCTGCAGCATCGTTTACTTTCTCTTTCAATACAACATTGTATTGTGAGTTCAGTGCTTCAGAAATAAATGCTACTTTCATTTGTCTGCTTTGGTTGTGTATCATTTATTTCTCCTCTACAAAATTAAACCAAGTCCTTTATAGAACTGTAAGAATTTGGAGATTAAGAGCATTTTTGCTCCAAGCCTGATTAATTCTTTCCCTGCCATAGTCACCCTTCACATTTAACTATTTTAAAGTAATTTTGACTTCAAAATAAACTTGATAAACTTTTATTTATATATAGCAATTAACCTTGTTGCTTAGAGCTCTGACTGTGGTAATTTAATTTTTAATATGTACTTGTACATTACAGGAGCAGCAGCAAAGAAACATCGAAGCTTCAGCACCTCTCCCGTGGCTGTGGAAGTTGCACATCTTGCACTGGTTTTGTACCAGGTAAAGTTCCTATTTCTGTAGGAGCTGTAGCTTTATATTAACTAAAAAAAAATTATTTCTGGTTCAACAGACAACCCTTAACTTCAATCAAGCTGACAAAAAGCCAGACTTTAACAAGAAAATGCACTTCAAAAAAAAAAAAAATCACGGAAGTTGTTTGAACTTTAGGTCAGCACCTGTGTGTAGCTCCAGCCTTGAAGACTTTATTGCATTTTGTACTGGTAAAACCTGAGATCGTTCCATGTAAAGGAAGTGTGAAAGTGTCACAAACACGAGGTTTAGCAGAGAACTCGGCTTATGAAAGCAGTGATCTCTGAAACGTATTTGAAGATGAATCCCCTGAACTGGCAGTGCTTGCTGTGCACTGGGACCGGTGTCCTGCACTCCAGTGCAGCACCCACTGCAACACTGGACTGGTTTCCATGGAGTGCAGCTCTGGAGCTGTTTCTGGAGCTGTTTCCTCGCGTTGTCTGTAAGGACCCAACCGCAGAACCTCAGAGCCCGCCCTTCCTGCCGCCTTCCCAGCCCCGCAGCTCGTTAACAGACAATCAGCACCCCCGCCTCATCAGCTGGCTCCGTGCTCTCATTGTCGAACGGCACAAAGCAGAATTTCCAGCTGACAAACGGGTCTGAGCTCCACGTCCCCTCTGCCAGCTCGACCTCGTGGCACCGGCACCAGCACACGGCTGCCAGGAGGAAGCTGTTGATGAAGTACAGCCAGGGCACGTTCATGTCCACGTAGGCCGGTATCTGCACCCCCAGGAACACGACCAGGACCTGCAGAACCACCAAAGGTGCCCAAGTGCCAAGAAAGCAGACGAGGAGCCTGGTCAGGAGCTGCCACTTGAAGCAGGTGGTGGTGTTGGACGTGTAGGGGAAGATCAGAGCGGGCTGACTGGAGAAGGAGATGAGCCTGGCAGACAGCAGGGTGGTCACCACCTCCCTCCAGCGAGCCAGGAGAGCAGTGCCCAGGAGCAGCACCATGGCACACGAGATGGAGTAGCTCTGCAGGCTGCCAGACACAGGGCACTGGTAAGGAGAGACACTCCTCTCGATTTCCAGCTCTTCGGAGACAGCGGGAACTTCGAGAATACAAAAAAACCCTGAAATCCATAGAACCATCACAGCGAACACGTACAGTAATTTCTGGCCTCTTTGGGGCAACTGGGACGTGTGGGAGATGGTGGTGTAATGGTCCAGAGCAGCCACGAGGCACACGGGGTAGTGCAGAATGCCACAGGTGAGGGAGCTGAGCTGGGTGAAGAGGCAGATGTGGTAGCGGGTGAAGCGCAGCCCCCAGAGCGCAAAGTCCTCCAAGCAGAAAATGAAACACAAGATCAGCAGCAGCGCCAGATCGAGCAGCGCCACCGACACGCAGAAGTAGCCCATAAAACTGACTCTCACGTTTTTGGGCTTCACGTGCAACGTGAAGAAATCCAGGGAGACTTTTCCGAGCATGATCAGGAGCAACACGCAGCTGGTTTCAAGAGGTTGGTTGATGTGGGTGGAGTGGTGCTGACCAGAACCATTTTCACAGAGTCTGCCAGCCATCCTCCAGTGGTGGAAACAGCAGAGATGAGTGTCACAGGGCACAGTGCTTCATCTCTGAAAAGAAAAAACAAGTTAAAACAAATTTATTTCTCGTTGCCTCTACCAGTTAGTTGATTCTCCATCACTGCAAGTACCCAATTTACATCTGAGTTTTCCAGGCTCCTTAATTAAGAGTAAATAACTTCGCTAACACATGATTAAATTGCCAACAAATGCCTACATTTTATGTTCTTTGAATTACATTTTTGAGAGTTACAAGGTCACCATAGGCATAAGTTATTTTTCTAGTTGCTATCCTAAGGAAAGGTTTAGGAAATAAAGCTGACTGTCCTCCTTTCCTTTAGACAGCAAAGAGGTCTCTCTGTGCAGCTGGGCAGAGGTTTCAGAGCTCCTCCACATTTTGAAGAAATTAGACAATTAAATTGTGCAAGAGATGTCGCAGCGTGGCCTCACAATTCATGATGCTCACAGAACCTGTGAGAAATTGTGACTGCAGAAATATCCTGAACACAGAGAAAGCAGCAGTGCAGCCCATCCTTTTCCAGAGTCCTGGAACTCCGAGGCAATCCAAAACACACGGGCTGTAGTAGTGACTGAAGTAGGGCTTTTTGCTCACCTTTAAACAGTGGGAGTGCTACAGTGACAGACACCTCAGAACAGCTGCTTTTCCCTTCGGACTTCCATGAGTTTCCTCATGATAACTCTTTTCTGTGTGTTAATTCCTAAGGAGAATGAACACAGGATGGCTTCGTGGAAATCAGACAAAGCTCTCCATGCCTTCCTCTCTTTCCCTGAAGAAGCAGGATGGTGTCAGTGCTCTCAGCGGGAGCAGAGAAGAGCTGAAGTAAAGAGGAGTCGGCTCTTTGTTATCAGCTGGATTTACACAGACCTGTGTCAGAGTCGCTGAACGCTGGAGGCAGAGCACGTTTGTTTACAATCCTACCTGGGCTCAGCGCTTCGCTCCTCATCGGCTCGGGTTCATCCTCCAACACCTGACCCGTCTCACACAACGCCTTCATTCCCTCCGTGTTTCGTCTTCACGGACCGGACGCTGCGCTTGTGTCCGCCGAAAAGGAAACCTGCGCGACAACAGGGTCCGGCTCGGTAAGCGTATAATAAAAATAATAACAATAATTTATCTGTTGTAAGGCGGAGTCGCCATCCAGGGCTGTGCGGACCCTGCTGCGGGCACAGCCCGCACCCCGCGCACGGAGGGACCGGAGCTGCCCGCGCCTCCTCCCCGCACTCCCGGCCCTGCCGGCGGGATCCGCAGGGACAGGAGAGAGGGAGGAGGCTCCGAGGGGCTGCTCCTGCTCCCCCTGCCCGGCCCCGGCCCCCACCTGAGGCCGCCGCTCCTGCCCAGCGCCATCGCCGCCTTCCCGCGGGGACCGGGCGGGACGGGGCGGGACGGGGCGGGATCGCGTCCAGGGAAACGGAACATGACACACATCACACATCGGACACATCAGACACAGCGCACACAGCGCGGCACAACCGCCCCCAGCAGCTCCCTGCCGTGTCTGAGCCCCCGGCCCAGGGAGACCAAGAGCCCCGCGCTCTTGGGCTCCCAAATCCTTATGGATATGGCAGAGAAACGCTTTGGGTTCTGAACGTGTTATGTGTTTGGGGGAAAAGGCGATGGCGAGGGGTGAGGGCGTTTCAGGGAACCCTCGGGACTTGGCCTCATGGCAGGGAGCACGGGATGCTCCCTTTGGGAAGCCCCCAGTCCGCACGGTGGGTGCTGTTTGATGTACCCCAGTGTACAGGAGTGTCAAGTGGCTGGGGGACTTTCTCTGAAAGCAATTAACTCTCTGGAATTGATTCAGATGTAACTAGAGATATTTTTTCCCCTCTTTTTATTTTCCCCTTCTCCTTCCCATCATGATTCATCTGAAGAATTAAATAACTTCAGCTGGGGGAGTGGAAAAAAGTGATCAGTATTGTGAAAAACGTGAGAGCTTCAGGTAATCTCCAGCAGGATTCACACTGGCAACAGTTACTTGTCCAAACCATTTTCCCCAGGGCTGTTGCACAGATTGGAGTATAATAAGAAGCTGTTTACACCTGAGAGGGTATTGCACCTTCTGATCACTCAGTCCACCCACAAGTACCTGAAGGCTGATGCCTTCGAGAGTAGTTTTCTTCGTAGTTCTAACCCAAGGCAAAGCAGTGGAAGTGATTTTCCCGATGGGAGCTGATGAACTGTTTGGATGCTCCTGTGGGATGTTTTGGTTTGTCTGTGTTCGTGTCTGTCTTTATGACAGCAGCAAATACTGTACTGGCCTGTGTGGGGAGGTGCCTGGATGCTGGAAATGAGCAACCAGGAGGGCACAGGGACAGTTTAGATATATTTTTGTGCTGATAAAAATCCCAGTGGGAGTGTGATGTCCAGACTATGTCACATCCATAGCAGTGGTTACTTCTCAGCTTCCCTTTCCCTCCACCACCTTTCTCAGCTGGTTTGAAAGTTTGCTTCTTACTCACTGGTTACCCCTGTTTTCTGCTCCTGGATACTGCACCTCACCTTCCATCCCACAGAAATGGTGGTGCAAGATGGGAAACCAAATGCAGAGCTTGGCACTTGCAGGTCCTTCTTGCTGTGCCAGAAGAGCTGCTCACACTCAGTACTGGGTAAGGGTTGGGTCTTCCTTTGCAGGAAAACTTGCAGGTACTTGACAAACACCATAATCTGAAAATAATGGCTGGAGCCCATCCTGCCTGGTTAAAGAGGCTGCATTTCTATTCACAGGCAGCAGTAGAAGGGTTTAAGAAATCAGTTTATGTTTGAATGCAGGCAGCTGTGTGTGCAAACAGACAGGAGGGTCCTCCTGCAGCATGAGCCACATGAAATAATGACAGCAAACCTCTTGCAAAAGCTGCCTGTGTACCAAAAGCTCGTGGGGTGGTTCTGTGTGTCCTCTGTTGTAACAAGATATTTGCATGAGGCTTCCTTCCTTCTTCAAGGCTGTTTCCTTCTGCTGATTGCTTGTGCTCTGGGTTCTGTTGTTGAACTTAAGTGTAAGGGCAGGATTTTAGAACAAAGGGGAAAGCAACAAGAGAAAAAAAAATTCTCTGATATCAAATCCAACTTGATAACTTTGTGAAAGAAACAGTGACTGAACAAAGTGTCCTCACCGAGCAGGGCTGGGGCTCTACCCTCTCCTCCCTGGGGCCTCACAAGTGACTTAAGAAGAGCAGTGTGGATCATTACAGTTCCTGCACGCTGCTGCTGCCTGATTTAGGGCCAGGAGGTTTCCTTCAGACAGGGGCAGGTGCAGATAACTCAACTCCTGTCCACACAGACGTGTGGGCTGTTCTTCCTGTGCAGGGAGAGCTGAATCTGCTTGTCCCCTGCTCGTCCTGTTTGGGCAGTGCTGTGCTTCAGAAGCTCATTGCCACCTGCCCCTTCCTGCTGCTGAGCAGAGGAAAACAATTCAAACCTCTCACCTTTGTGCATTTTGAGAAATCTGATGTTGTCATCTTGGCCACCTCAAGCCCCGGGGGTGAAGACAAGAAGATCAAGTGCACATAGGGATGAGTTCCAGTCTGGTACAGCCCTGCCTGCATCCTCTCCTTTCCCTGGATGTGCCTTTAACTGGGTGTGTCCCAGCTGAGCTTGTTCAGTGCCCTGTGTCAGATTTTGTGCCTCGTCAGCACGGGATCAGCAGCCGGGGTTTTGCAATGGCAGGCACTTGTGGAGCTGCTGTTCCTGCCGTGGCTCAGGAAGGCAGGATGGTGGTTAGGGAGATTTAAAATTTTTAATTAAATATTTAACAAATAGCATATGTAGCTAATAAAGTATTTAACCAACTTTATTTTTAAAGAAGAAAATGCTTGACCAGTGTCCCGTTTGCAAGACGTTTTCATGTAGCGTTCAAGGATCTTTTAAGGGCACAGGCAATGATGTTTGAGATCTTCATTCGAGGTGCTCATCTTAAAAGTAACAGGTTTGTTCTTAGGGAGATCTTGTTGGGGATGAATACACTTCTGTAGTAATTTTAATTGGAAGGCAAACTTGTTACAGAATTCTCCCTCTGCTGCTTCAGTGAACGTGCAGTGCCCACAGTGCAGAGGTGACGCCAGCCCGGCTGGATTTTTCAGGAGTGGTGGTTCCTTGGTTTGTGTGCCCCCCACCTGCTTCCCCTGTGACCTTTCCTGGTGCCTGTGGTGACCCTGCAGGGTTGGTGTTTCTTGGCTTGTCTTTGACACAAGTCATTTTTCAGGGAACCAGAAGAAAGTAAGTATGAGCAAGACTCTGGAAACTCCATCACACGAACGAATAATTTATAAAACCCACTTTGTGGCTTGCTGGTGATAAGGAGCTAAAATTAAGACTGAAGGCAACATGGAGTGCAGGATGTGAGCTGACTCTCCTTGTGCTGCCCACAAATACCACAGCTGAGCCTTTTAGTGTCTCACTACCTCCTGCTAGACTTCATTTTTAAATGAGTTCTGTAGTGGCACTTTCACTTAAAAGGAAGTTTAAAAGAGTGGAAATTTAATTTCAATCCCACCCTCAGCGTGAAGAATTCAAAACTCCGTCTTCTGATTGCTCACCAACAACCTAATTACTGGCGTGCCAAAAAGAGAAAATAAGAATTTACTGAGGGCCACTGAGGGTCACCCAGGACTCTGCTCCGTGTTCCATTTACTGACTAGCAAAGGTAAAATGCCAGAGTGTGACTCTCCTAAGCACCCACATCCTTCACTGGATCCAGGCTCCTGGGTGCTTTTGGGGGTCACCAGCTGAGCCTTTTCAATGTTGGCTTCTGTTGTACACGATGAGGATTAATGGTTGTTACCACCTGCAGAGAATGCTTTGATCTTTATCAGAAGCAGGAGCGGTGTTTACCCAGCACTGTTGGCTCTCTCTTTACTTCGACTTGCACTGCACCCTTTGCACTTGCCATTACTGACTCGAACACGATTCCTCTCTCAAAAGTCTCTTATCATAGAACGAATTTTTTTTTTTTCTGAGTGACCATTATTTTCACATCCATTAGAAATCCACGTGGCAGAGCAAACGCCTCCGTGCCAGCCAGGCAGGAATGGACCCTTTGTGGGCGCTATCAGGAAATGTGCCTTTTGTTTTCCTGCACCTGTTGCTGAATTCCAGATAAAATAATCCAATGCTTTATTAAATAAAATGAAAAGCCCTAATGAAATTGTACCAGCCATTACCAGGAAGTCTATTGAGAACATTCAGCAGCTGCTTCAGTCCCAGTGCCCTTACACTGATAGGATTGTTTTGCCCGTGTCCTTGTGCTCCAAGTGAGGAGGGCACAGAGCCCTGGACCATCTCACACCACTCTGCTCTCGCTCCCTGGGAAGGATTTGGTCAGGATCAGTCATAAAGGATGGTTTTTTGGTGTTCCAAACTTGTGGATCTACTCTGAGTTTATCCCAGTGCAACTCCCTGGGGAGTTTAGGCTCAAATACCTGGAAGGCAAACAGAAGCTTTCTAGAATGCAAAGAAATAATACATTTAGAGCTTCCCTGTTGGAAAATTTGATCTGAACGAGGCACATCTGGAGATGGGGAGCCACTGCAAGGACTGCAGGGGGCCACAGGAAGGGCAATAAAGGACCAAACCCAGCAAGTGTTTTCCATTTGCACAGTTCATGTTTGCATTGTCTACATTTGGTGTTTACAGGGGGCAGCTGCTTCTGCCACTGCTCTCCTGAGTCCTGGGGATGGTGTAATTTAGGAGTGGACTGAGGAACTGAGACACTGCCCAGTTTTACCTGTCCCTTTTCCTGCTCTGTGCTGCTCAGTGAACTCCAGCCAGTGTTATCACAAACAGAAACAGCCCTAAATGAGCAATAGATATAAAAACACACATACAGAGCTTTTTATATATATATATATGCACAGGTTTTACATATATAATCTATTTTTATATATATATATAAACCCAGGAAAATCTGCTGCATGCTACACAGCAGGTGAAAGCAAATGCTCCTAATTTCACTATTAGGGCATGTTGTAATCATTTCTCTCATTACCTTGTTCCAAAATAATTCAGAAGTATTGGGGGATATTTCTAGAACTAGATTACAGCAATGAGCCACAACTCCTTTCCTTGACCACCAACCAGAGCTCTGCCTTCACCCCACCTCAGAGCTGTTCACAGCACAGCAAAGTGGAGGAGTTTGAGGCCAATTCTTTTTCTAAGCCCTGGGAGTTTGGAACTCTCCTAAGGTGGCAGCACAACTGTTTGGTGGTCAATTGTGACCCCAGACACTCGTCCCCAGGCGGGCAGCGCTGGCACGTGGCCCCCGTGCAGTGAACAGGGAGCAGGTGGCACCATTGCAGGGGGATTTATTATTTGACCATTTCAACTTTGTTTTCTCAGCAAGGCCCTGAAGACATTATTTCATGTAGAGGAGGAAAAGTACTTGAAACAACTGAAAGCCACTACATTTTCTTTAAAAAAACTGGCCAGGGCTGCCCCCTGTTGAGCCCCCAGAGCAGGTTCTGCTCTCCCCACCACACACCCTCCCAGTCAGTACAACAGCACTTCGTTTGCTACTTCAATCAGTGACAACACACAAGTGGCCAGGAGTCAATCTGTTTAGTTAATGGGTCCTTTAATTTTTTTGCTGTATTAATAAAAAAGTGATCCAATTTATCTGCTTCCTTATGGAGTAATTATTCAGGAGATTTAAGAAGCAAATACACCATATCCATGAATTGTTTATCAATGCACCCATGATGACGTAGATGTTTGCACAATCTGAAAAATCAGCATCTTCATCCAGAACGCCGACGCTGGAAGGATGGGAAGCAATTTAGGATAAGGGGAAAAAAAAGTTCTTAAAAGTCTGATATGAAAACATCAAGCTTACCCTCATCTTCTGTGAGCGGGCTGGGGGGACAATCAGTCTACAGTTCAAGTCATGGAGAGGAAAGATGTGGAGTCTCAGCTTCTTCCAGGCTTTAGGCAGGTCCTGCAGTCCATCCTCCCACGGGCAGCAGGGAGGGATGCACGGGAGAAACCCCCCCAGCTGCTCCAAAGGGATTTACAAACAAATCATTCACGGTCACTTCACATCAGCTCTGAGTCCCCCAGCTCGTGGAGCAGAACAACCCTCTCCTGCCTCTTCAGCTCCAGTTCCAGGGTACACAGAGGGTTAACATTAAGGCATCCATACAGCTCTGGTGTTTGCTTGCATTTAATAAAGATCAATTTACTCAAATACATGGAATGTTGGCACAAAACTAAAGCTCTTGTGGAACAGCTACCGATCGTACACAAATATTCCGTGAGGTCCTCTCGACTTGCATTTTCTCCCATAGAGACACACCACAAAATGGCTTCAATAATACAAACTGAATGCTGGATCAAATCTCTAAATAATAAGTAGCAGTTAAAGTAAATGGTTTGCTTTATTTGTAAATTATGTACAGAATACATTTTTATTTTTTTTTTCTTAATTATGATGGAGCAGGAGAAAGAAAACAGCCATTATTTCCAAACTGTGCTGCCTCCTTCCCCTGCAGGAGATGATGTCTCTCTCTGCACCGGATGTACAAAACCAGTTTGGATTTCCTCGGTTGCTGGCACGTGGGCTGGAGAAACAGAGACACTGCAGCCAAATTCAGCACTACCAGCTCCTCTACTGTCAGCAAAATGCTTCTGCTAAAACTAGTTTTCTTAGGAAAGTTCTCACAATCTCTCGAAAACAAAATCAAGAAAAATATCAAGAAAAGCTGTGGGCTAAGAAGGGCCTTACCTAACTATCAAATGAGTATAACTAGGAATAATCCGAGATTTGGTCATTCAACTTTTACCTGGTTTACAAAAGCAAGTTTGAGAAGCTAAACTAATTGACCAGTTATGCAAGTACCGGAAAACGATGTTTTTCAGTATGTTTGAGGACAATCTGGGCAATCTATCAATCAATAAAAAAACTTGTCAGATTGATAAAACTTCGGTAAATGGATATTAATGATTAACATAGTACCAAGTAATCAAGTTAATGGTTAAAAAAAAAAAAAAAATGAAGGAACTAGATATAAAACTGTTTGGTAACACGTATATTTCAGCAAACGAAGATGCTACTGTATGGTCTATGTTTTGGTGATCAGCCAACAAAGAAAATCCAACCATTTGCACATACTTAGTCCCAAACCACAGTGAGTTATGATTTCCCATGGGAAGGCCTACTTTCGGTATCTTCCTCCTCTTCCTCCTCACAATCCCCTTCATCTGTTTGCTGTTCCAGTTCCTCTTTTGTGATCATTTCAAAGTCGTTTCCGTTGCCACTACTGTGCTGGGACCTGTCGTCGTCGCGCCTGTCACTGTCAGTGTCTGAGTGTCGCTCCCCTCCCGAGCCCTCAGTGCCCGAGTTCCTCGTGCCTTCTGTTTTCCCCTCCTCCTCTTCCTTCTTCTCACTGTCTGATTTCTCCTCGCTGTCGTATTTTTGCTGCTTTTTGGATTCTGATTTTTCCTCTTTCTTTGAGTCTGCTTTTGGTCCTTTGTATTCGTGTGTGTACAGGGGCCTGAAGGAGTCGATGAATCCCACATCTGCCGTCAGGTTTGGCAGGAACCAGAAGTGATGCCTTCCTCCGGTGATGAGCCAGATGATGAGGAAAAGGATGCAGCGAGCTGTGTGAGAACAGGGGAGACGCTGGGTTTTGTTAGGAACACACACAGAGCACAGCCAGGGGGTAGGAGATGCCCACTACTAACGCCCACCCCAAGCCAGGGACTGGGTGACATCAGGGGAAAACCCCTCATTCCACAATAGCACTGGAATAGTTTGTTCTTGCCCATCCCACTAACCATGGATCTGCTCTCTGATTTGGCCCTTAATCCTCTGCCACAGAAATACAACCAGAGTGACTTTTAAAATCCTGGTAACATCATTCTCACCACAGAATCTGTTCTTGTGTGCAGTTCTGGGGCCGTTTTGCTCTTTTTTGTTTAAACAGGCAGCAAACGAACGTGCACTACACGGGAAACACCAACAGCTGACACGAGCCCCAGATCTCCCTCTTCCCGTGGCACAACTGTGACCCCCGGTGGCCGGGATCGAAAACGCGCACGGGATCGGCCAACAACGTCCTGGGAAGCGGGACCGCCCCGCTCCGAGCCCGGCCCTGCCCCTGGAGGCTCCGCCCGCCCCACACTCACCCACGGCGAGGAGCAGAATGCTGGCCACAAAGCAGCCCGCGCCCACGCTGAGGTAATAAACACCCACGCGCATCTCGGCGGGCCACAGCGGGAACAGCGTGGCGGCAATCACGGCGATCACTGGGCACGGGGAGGGGGACAAGACAAGCAGGAGGAGCATCGTTAGTTTTCCCTGGCACGTGTACGGAGGTTCCAGGCTTGCTGTTCATTCCAGGGACTGGCTTAGCACAGGGTGAGCTGCTGACAGTGTCTCTGTGTGGATTCCCCGCTCCTGGCTTTGTGCTGGGCAGAGACAGCTCCTCCAGCAGCTCCAGTGGCTGCACTCGGCCAAGGGAGCCACGGGAGCAGCTCTGGGAGAGCCTCGAGCCAAACAGGGAGCTGCTGGACCAGTGCAGCAGGAACTGCTGGGGGGACATCCTGGAGACCCCAAGGACTGGTCAAAAGCCCCAGTGTGGCCCCAAGGGATAACATGGATTCTCAGGAAAGGTGGCTCTCTCAAGGTGAGGAAGCTGGAAGGTGTTGGACCAGCAGTTGGACCATGGATGGTCTGTCAGCTCACTGGTTAACATCTACACTAATTTAGATTTAAAAAATGAAATTGGCTGATTGGGCTTATCCTACACAAATACAGTTCTAGAAATTAATTACATATTTCCTATTTCCACATAACCTACATTTGCCCACTGGACACTCCCTGGTTAGCTTAAGGCAACAGAAATCAACAGCTCAGGTCTACTCGGACTTACCGAGTACGAGTCCCATGGCAAAAGTTTTAAAATGAACAGGGTCATAGATCCACACGTACACCTACAACAGAAATGACCTGGTTTACAGTCAGAAAACAACCTGATAAACAGCTCATTTAATCCCTCACCCAAACCTCACTGCCTGCAGTGCTTGGTGCCCTCAGTCAGCCCTGGAGCAGATAAGGGGTCAGGATTCCCAGGAAGAGTGACTGATGGGTGATGTAATCCTGGGCAAAACAATCACACAATAGAACTGATGGGAAAACAAAATATTCAGAAAAATCCCTAGTTTTGGGTTTATCTTTGTTCATTAACTTTGTTCAGCATGAAGCCAAAAACACTTCTGCAAAAAAAAAAAAAAAAAAAGAGAAGTTTCTCAGGTCCACCAAGGGGAAACAAAAAAGGCCTGAGAGCTTTGCAGAGAAAAAAGCCCAGACTGAACACCGGGAACAAAGCAGTCAGCTTTGTGCTGGGCTCAGAGCAGTGTCACTGCCCCCTCTGTCCCACTGGCAATGTCACCTCAGTGTCTGCAGCTGCAACACTCAGTGCCAAATGTCTTGTGTGAGGACTGTGGGTCACTGGAATCAGAGCTGCTCAGCTGTATGAAACAAAAAAACTTCTTGGTAAATGCGGGAGTTTCTGAACTGGAAAAATTGGTTTTCTTCTCTTAGCAAGCCAAACAGCTTGGATCTGAGCTTGCAGCTCTGAAAAGAAGCTGCTGATTGCTGGGAACCACCATCCCCATTGCAGATGTGTCAGTGTGAACTCCCTGAGGGACACCTGGGAGGCAGGGGGGATTCTGTGGGATCAGCAAGTAGTAAACAATCAAGTTCTTTGTCTTCCAGAAAAGCAAAGCACAGAGAAGCACTTAAGGCCACAATTTCATCTGCAAAGCCAGGATGAGAATTCAGGAAGGCCCAAGTGTCACCTGCCTGCTCAGATCACAAGGTCAGGCAGGTATTTTTTATTTCCCCTCCTGCAGCTGAACCTCGTGCTCTGAAAGGCTCGTGCTGGGGTTGGAACTATCCTGGCATGGGGTACCTTGGGCTGGAGGGGCCTCAGGAGTCTCTGCCCCCCTCCTGCCCAGGCAGGGTCAGCTGCAGGCACAGCGGCTGTGGCACCGCCCGGGGCACAAACACTTCCCCTCACGGCCACCAGCACGGAATTACTGCTAAATTACATTTTCTTTTGGATTTTTTGAAGCTCCTGTCCTACATTTACCTGTCTTTAACCTCCTGGCAGATATGTATAAATCTGGTTTCAGGATCAGCCATTACATTGCGATTAATTTTTCTTTCATGTGTCAAGAGTTTGCAGAAATCCAGTAAATGAAGTTATTTTCTGACAATAGCACAGTGACATTCAGTGTTGGAAAGTCCCCATAAATCTTACCTCATTTCCATCCAAGAAAACTTGGTCTTCATGTGGCTCAAGTTTAAATTTCCTCTTAGTTTCCTTTTTCTTGGGTGTTCCTGGGGTCTCATCCTGAGGACAAGCACAAATATTTTTATCTACATCTATAATATTATATGTATAATCATTATATATACACAAAATACATATATATGAATTATGTATATATAAATTAAAAAAAAAGAGGTTTTAACTTCTCCTATGTTAATGTAGTCTAACTTCTCACAAACTCAAGATCATGTTCACGCTTTTTCTTAAAGATGCTTCATTTCCTCCTGTTTTTATTTATTACCATCCAGGTACCTCAAAAATAAAGGAGAATTGTAAAGAAAGAGAAATTTTATTTTTAATTAGTATCTAAAGAGCAGGCTATGACTTGAAGATTACATTTGCCTCTTCAAATGCATAGCAGAGCTGGGCTGGCATGAACAGAAGTTTGCACAGAGACCAAGAGCAGGGAACAACATTTCACCATCACTGACCTCAGCAGAATTATCTGGTACTTTGGTGCCATATTTACCACAAGGGCATCCTGGCAAAATCACTTTCTGCCTGTTTATTCTCTGTCCTCTTCAATCTCTTTGTGGATCTTGTGCTTCCTCCTCCCTGTCTCCCATTTCCTTCTCTTTGCTTATTTCACTGTGCTAAATTAACTTTCTGATTTTGCTCCTGAGTTGTTGTTCAAGTTCCTACTCACTGCCTTATATAACCCGCTAAATGTCTGCTCAATAAATGATGACTAGTTTAAAAATTAACATTACATTTAATAATGTACCTCCCCTGATGAGAGCAGGCTGGAGGAGCTCATAACTTTCATAATCAGCATTTTGGCTTCTGTGCTGACCCTGCAGCCAGACTGTTCTAATTCCTTCTTAACCATGTATATTTGTCTGAAATCCAAACCTTTGCAGACAGACTTTACTCTGAATGTGAGAGGAGTGTCTGAAAGGGAGTAACTCTGGAGCACCATCCCACCAATTCTCACTGATTCAGAGAACAAAAACCACCTCCACTCATCCAGTTTCTCCTGCAGGTTCCTAACATTTGAATTTAGGAAGTCTGTTGTGCTTACAATAAAATAAGTAATAAAATAAACCAGGAATGGAAACATGGAAAAACCCACATGAAAACTTGTTCAGGAACCACAGTTTGAACCTGGAAGATCAAGTAAGATGCAGCTCAGAGAGGAGCTGTCACACAACAGGGCAGCTCTTACACAGCCAGCTACAGGCACCACACACCAAATATCACATTCCAAACATTCTTGTTACCAAACACCGCAGAACTGTTTGTGTCTCACTTGTGCAGCTGTGCTGGTTTGAGATGTTTGCTCCCATGCACATGTGGCATTCCATGCTAACTGAGGCACAAAGCCTCCCTGGAGAGGAGCAGGTTCGGATTAACTCAGCCCACACCAGAAGATGACGATGCACAAAGGCCAACTGAAGCCTTTTTTTGTGATCAAGATCAAAATAAGAATAATTCAAAAGGTAACAAAACAAAGCAGCATATTTTAGAGATGAAAACAGGAAAAAAGGTAAGTCATATTTTAGAATAGCCAACTATACTTTTGAGCCAACGTGACTTTAAGAATTGGTTATTATGTATTTGTTAACAGGTTTGTCTCTCCTCTTACAGACAGTTCTTACCTTCTTACACTCCTCTTTTTCACCATCCTTTTTCTTTTCCTTTTCCTTCTCTTTCTTAGTTTTTTCATCTTTGCCACTTTCCTTCTTGCTCTTTTTCTCCTCTTCCTTCCCACTCTCAGCCTTTCCTTTTTCCTTTTCTTTCTTTGTATCCTTGTCAGGTTTCATTTTCATCACTTTCAAAGCTCGATGAAAGAACTGTTTTTTCAGGAGCCTTAAAATGAACAAGAGTTAAATGATACATTTAAGTGCAGCTGTGATAACAACATTTACACTCCATTATGTTGTTAGACACCAACCTAGATTCTCTCTCTAACATAATCACGACTAGCATGACTGAAAGGCAGAGGTCACCATCATCTGCTCTATTTACCACACACACCAGACCTAATTATCCCACGTCTTGCCTGTTGCTTTGCTTTTTTTTTTTTTTTTTGTTCATCTATTCAAAACTGGGTGAGAAATGGACTTTTCTGTGGCAGCATTTTGCAGGTACAGATGAATACACAGGATGTGGGAGACAGAAAGCCACCAGGTCCATTTAATTGTCTCTAAGGGCTTATGGAGTTCCTTGGTGAGTGATGTCCAACAACCAGAACTGCTCTGTGGAACTGTGTAAGCATTCCCTCCATGTCAGCTGCAAACAGACCTTACTGCAGGGATGAGTGGGGGTCATACCTGTTGCAGTAATCAACTACAGACTCTCGGGTTGTAAACAGAGCCTCTTCTCCTTTCTTTGCCTTTGCCCATTTAGAATCCAGCAGGCAATCCACAGCTTTTGAGGCTAGAGGAAAAAAATGGAATTAAAAATGCATTTAAATTAACATTTATTTTAACATTTAGTCTGCGTGCCTTGAACCACACTGACCAGTCAGTTCTGGTGATGTTCCACATCCTTTCAAATCTTTAAAGTAAGACTGGTCCCTACTCTGAAACACGTTACTCTTGACAACTACACCCCTTTAAATCACAGAGTGAAAAGGTTATTGTCCTGATGAGATTAATTTTATGGCTTCCTAATGCCTTGATAAGTTTTCAAACCCAAACTGTAAGATCAGTACTTATCAGATAAAGCACCAATAATAAAACCAAAGCAGCCCCTCCCGCCCCTCCAAGCAGAGTGTCAGAAGAAATGTTAATTATCTGGTTAAAAAAGCCTACCAATAAAATAATCAACTCGGTGACCCATCATGTTGGTGGATTTTGTTGGGCAGTTGAAGCGCAAATATTTAGCAACAGCCTTCTCCTCCTTGAATGGCTCCCCGACTTCCTGCAGGGGAACAGGCAGAAATCAGCACAGGTACAAACACGTGGCAATACATAAATAATAAATAAAATACAAAGGATGTGAAATTAGGTCAGGGCATTTTTTTCCCTGAGAACTTTCTCTCTACATAACGCAGGAATTTTTCAGTTGGATGATCTGGAGGGAAAAGTAATAACTCCTTGAACAGCTGAGTAAGAAGAGCAAACTAAAGGAGGGCCCAGGAGGAAAGCAGAGGGCACAGGGGAGGCTGCTTAAGGCACGCGACTGGGATGGAAACAAGCTGGGAACAAAGGGAAACAGGGAGGAATGAGCGTGTCTGAAGTGACAGCAACGCAGGCAGACTGACAGAACACAGAGCAGCCTCAATTTCACATGAGAAAGGAGAAAACCATGTGGAAAAGAAGCTGAAAGATTCGACCAGAAAATTGATGTGCGACTGCACGACTACAAAATGAGTTGAACTTCAGAGCAGCCTTGAGGAGATTCCTCCAACCCACAGAGTGGGAGGCACAGCAGGAGGAAGCCCAGGAACACCTGACCAGATGCCATGTGAAAAGGGAGCCCTTGGTCTGCACACAGTCATGAATTCTGTGCTTTCACCACCTCGCAGAGGCAGCAGAACTCAGGGATGGGTAAGGCAGAAGGACAGAGATGGGCACTTTCAACTACGTAAAACTGGGATCTAAGATTTGCAAGCAGGAAAGGCAGAACTTTCTGATGTTCCTGCTCCACAAAAACACATCTGAAAAAAAATAATAAACTGGGATATTAAAGTGACTTGTGCAAACTGCCCCAAATTTTCTTTCTGTGAGACTTCTTTTAATCCTAAGGTTTAATTCTCCAGCCCCTCCTGCTACTCATGGATCAGTAACAGGGAAGCACCGGGACATCTTCCCAGACTGCAGCAGCACTTCTGTACCTGTTCTGCTGCTGCTGCTGCCCAAAGGAAGAGATTATATAAGCCACAAACCAGATTGCTCATTTACAGGAATAAAAGAAAAAAAAAATCAGTTTATTTAAAGACATAATGTTCCTAAAGGCCAATAAACATATACAACCTCCATTACTGCTTTTAAGATGGATAATCATAATATCACAAGCAGCATGTGAAGTGGAAATGCAAGGTCAAATAGACGTTGTTACACCAGAATAAAAGCTTCAGATGGTAAGAGTTGTTAATTTTCAACAGTTTGCACAGCTAACTTTCAAAATCAACTGGTTAATGAATATCCTTCCAGAGGACATTGTTGCTTTTCCTGTCTGAGGACAATTTTTAAAGAAAATAATCCAGACATGAGGTATCCAAATGACCAAAAGACTCCGTGGTTTGTCAGCTCTGAGATTTTTTAAAAGTCTAAATCCTTCATATGTAAGCAGGAATGTGCTCTCACATTCCCCAGGTAGTTTCACAAACATGTGCCCAAATTAGGCCAGATGATCCTAACACCCCTCACAGGGATTATATTATCTCCTTCTCCGTGTCCAATCCTTTTTTTTTTTTAATTTTTAAATTTTTAAAATGTGTATCAGACATCAGATAACTGACAGAAAACCCTTCCCTGGCAATGCACGTTTGCACACAGTTCATATTGTGTGGTTTGGGGTCCTCTTATGTGGTCCAGCTGTCCCAGGAACTGTAAATCACCGACAATGGCACCGAGTTTGGTACCAATTAAATCTGGAACAATTCACGGGGCAACTGTTCCTCATAGCACCAACAGTGAAAGAGAGAAGCTGCAGATATTCACCTTGCTGTTAATTCCTCTGCTAAGGTGCTTTTTCTCCTCCTTCCTAAAATATTTATGGTTCTGCTGGGTCATGTGATGCACTGCACAGGCCGGGGCTGGCACCGGGAGATTTTGGTGCTCCTTTCTATCCACTGCTTTGTCCTTTCTCTGGGATGGTTTCATAACAAAAAAAAAAACTTCCCTGGGAGAGAGACTGCCACAGTTTAACTGTGAAAATGCCCCCTGCAATTTAATCCCCATTTTTCATCCTATTTCCATCCCTTTGTTTGCAGAGCCAGGCTTCTGCTAAAATATTAAACCATCTGACTGACAGAAAATAATATTCTGTTTCCTCATCAGGTGAAATCACCCAAAGTTCACAATCCTGGCCACAAAGTTGCAGTTCCACCAAACTTCGTGTTCAGTTGTAAAAACCGCCCCGATCCAGGCACTTTAAGCCTCCTTAGGCATTTGGGAAAAGATTATACAATTAATCAAGGGGGAGTTCTGAAAAAATTATACAGCTTTAAATCAGGTAACACAGTCTTAAAAAGGAATATGAAAACTTCCTGCTGTTTAAAGTTTGCTTTCATAGGAAAGACAAAGAGTCAGGAAACATCTCAAGTAATCTATTTCTAGAATGCTGAAGATGTCTTACTTAAAATTCTAGGATTAACATGTTTTAAAGTAATAAAAAATAGTGTCAAACTTCCAAATACTTCTGCTCTAGATTTTGTTTTAGACTGTTGGATCTACTTTAGTTTTAGATAAAACGTAAAATTTAAAGGTTTACTGCTAAGTTACAAACTCTGGGAGAATGCCATTAAAAATAAAATCAACCCAAACTTCTTATTTGTCTAGACAGAAGAACTCCACCTGCAGACAGGAAAAGCAGTGCCCAGCCTAGTGATTTACCAGAAATGCACTGACATTTCACAGAATTCTCTATCACAATTCTGCTCTACATGGATTCATAAAACATTGAGATTATCAAGCCTAGGGACGTTCCAGGCCCACTGAAGGGAAAACCCTAATCCAGTTATTTACCATTATCTCCCACATCGAAGTACAGCCCAGTGCATTCTGCACTGCCTTCAATACAATAATTAATGTAATTAATTAATTAACTTAATTAATTAATTCAACCCCCAGCTGGGACTGCAGCCTGTACACATCACAAACAACATCTGAACTGAGCCACAGAGACTGGTGTGTCCACGAGCTTCCTTCTCCCCTTCAACTCTACCTAAGCAGGAGTTGTCCAGGCTCTCTTACTCCTGGAACACTCCATGGAATACCAAAGGCCAGAGGACATTTCTGCTTTGGACATTTCTGCTTTGGACATTTCACTCATTTTATTCCCCCTCTGCATCACAGTTGGGAGAAGACAGGTATGACCCAGGACAGAACAATTTCCTTCCCCAGGTTTGTAACGTAAACAGGGTTTCTGGAAAATCAGAAGAGAGTAAATAATGAGTGTCACTAACAAGACAAGTTATTTCATGTGCAGACAAATGCATCACAAGGATTTATGCTCCTCTGTATTAAAGGGGCCATCAAAATTCTTTTATTTCACTAAAACAATTATCTAGCTCATTTCTTTGCTGTTAGATTTTCAGAACACCACCCCTACAGCAGAGTGCTCAAGCCTAATAGTTTATACAGTTTTCAGATAGGGAGAAGAAGAAATTTAAAGCACTTTTATCATGTGCAGCCTGTTGTTCAAGCTGAGAGGCAACACCAAAATCGACACTGTGCCAACCCAGGTTCCACTTTCTCTTCTCTGGAGATGGGCTGAGCACACAACTGAGATCACAACTTGGGCTGAGCTGCAGGATTATCTTTTCCCCTTCCCTGCTGACTGTCAGGACCTTCCACTGAATGTTCTGGGCAGGGGAGTGGGTGCTGCTCATCCCTTTACTGAGACTTTTATCCTCTGTCCAAAACACACCCAGGGGCAGGGGGGAAACAAACACATCAGGGGCTTAGGACTTGCTCTTAGAACTCCATCTGTGTTTTCTCCAGTGACTAATAAATTTAAAATTGCTGGACTCCTGCACTGATGGCCAGCACAAGGATTGCCCCAGGTCTCTGAAAGGAAACTGTGGCAGAGCCATGTGGAGAAACCAGTTCTTCAGGATTACCACGGCCGTGTGCTGGCCACAAAACATTAACTTTTCTTTACAGAAAAAGATTAGCAGATGTTTTTTCAGTCCAGTTCATATCCTATAAAAATACAAGTATTTGTTTTCTTCATTCTTTCTTTTCAACTTTTGCTAATTTTTTTGAGCAAAAGCTGTAAATGTAGAGAGTTCTCAAACACATCCAAGGAGCAATGCACACTACTTTGAAGCCAAAACACACCACCTTCAGTCCCCTTCTAACCCAGGCCAGCTGTTTCAACTTTTCCCTTTCCTTTCCCTTCCCACCTCCAAAAATGTAACTCAACATTTCCAAAAAACTGATTCTGGCTTTAATGACAAGTCAGGCTGCTACTTTTAATTCCTATTTTTCTACCTTTTTTTGACCCCTTGATCTCTTGTTTTTTCCCCTTCTATCACCTGATGCCACTCAGCTTTCAAACAGGTTATTTAGCCTTTCTTCTTTGTCATCATCCCACTCGACTTTATTAGAGTTTATGAGAAAATAAGGACAAACAGGCAAGCTGGATGAAAATCTGCATTACTAGAAAGCCACTGCATTGTCCTTTCTGCAGATCCTTTCCAGAGTCACTCACACAAAGCTGTAGCACAGGAGCAGCAATGCAGCTGTTGCCTTTCCCTTCCAGCAAAGCCCAAATCCCGACAGGACACAACTGTTGGCTGCAACAGTTAATGATTAGTAGACGTCCTTCATCAGGAGAATCTCGGAGCTTCAACTGAGGGAAAAAAGTCAACAAGCAAAGTACCTGTCACTGATGCCACCTCAGCCACCAGTCCGCAGTGAGACACTGTCCCAGGATCATCTGCTGTGTCCCCAGGGTGGGGTTTGTGTGCAGGAACATTTCTGGAGCTGTTGATCACAACCAAGGACCAAACCCAAACTTGACGTGGGGAGACTCAAAGTGTGCAGGGTGGAACCCAGCCAAGGCAGTGAAACCTTAATGCCTGCAGAGCTGCCACCCTGCAGAGCTGCCAGCAGTGCCACGTGTTCCCCAGCCCAGCGCCGGGCACGGCAACCAGAGCCCAAGGGTTTGTGGTGAAGGGAATATTTCAGGACACGGATGCAACTGTGGGGTTTTGGGTTTTGTTTTTTTTCCAAGACATGAAACAGCTTTGTTCAGGTTGCTGGAGTAACAGTCACTCAAAGCCAACTCCCATCTTTTGAGATGGATGTGGCTAAAATAAAAATATTAAAGCAGCCATTAGACAACATATGCTGTTGTTCTTTCAGTCAGTCCTTCATACACAGCAAACAGTCTTGATTTCAGATGTTTGGATCCTGTGGGAGCCACTGGGGCAGTGACCTGCATCCTACAGAGCAGTCTCCTTTCACTACTGCATCCCAATTCATCTCTACGTTAATTACAGTTAAATTACCACCAGGAATGACACTCGGAAAATTTTACCTCTAAAAGATCTTTGCTCAAATTTTTGAAGTTAAAATGTTTGCAACTTTCACAACTTCCAGAGGAAGAGTCTAAGCTGTGCAACACAGGTTGGGCAACGCTGCCTTTCAATGAGAACACATTCCACAGAACACATCCTTCCTGTGACCCCTTCCGATGGGAAGCACGCAGAGAAGGCTGGACAGAATTGTCTTTTCACACTTTTTTCTTGCTCTCTGACCTAACTATTATGATTCCAATCTCCATGGAAGGCATAAAATCCTACGAAAATCATTCCAAACTCCGTTTCTGGGCACGTGGTATTTGTAAATGAGCTCCATTTCATCAGCCTCTAGCACAGCTAAATGCACCAGCTGCCCCCCAGAGCCTCCCTCCTGTCAAGAAATACAGCTCTGCTTGGTGCCAGTGGGGTGTTCAGGTGTCAGACGTGCCTGCAGGGTGATAAATAATCTCTTCATTAAGGGGCACACATCACCCTACATTAAGTCCACCCTGCTGAAACACTGGAAGTACCTACAAATAAAAATCCCATGCTTCATTTAAAAAGAAGAAACGTCCAGCATTAAGCTGAAAACATGATACTTATGCTGTAACTACACCAATAAAGTTCAAAAAGCTTAAAAAAGACCCCAAACCAACTACCAAGAAAAATATGTGTTGTTTTATTCACTGACCAATTAAGAACACCCCTTGGGCATTCACCAGTATTCTTTGTTCAGGGTCTTCCCATTGTTGCTGACATACACTGGGAACTCACCAAAATCCACATTTATCTCCATAATTGTATCACAAATTTAGGCCACGACCTTAAGTATTAACACCCAGGAATCGATTTAATTACTAACAATCTGGGAAATACTTTTACAGGCTGGAAATTAAGCATGTGCTTAACTGCCTGCTAGACCACAGCCCTGGGTGTTACACAAAACATTAAACTGCATTTAAATTGGGTTTGATGGATGCTTTATTGAGCTGTCGTCATCCTTGGAAAGGGACAGTCTATAACAATCGTGAGAAGAGAATAATTCTGTAATGTTTTACAATAATTCATTGAATGCTGTGATTGATAAGGCTTGTTTAACAAGATTTTGATTAATTACTCCTCGTCTTTCTCCCTCTGCCGCCGTAATTTGAATTAAAAGGAAAAAAAGGAACCATTACAAGTGTGGGCAGATCTCCCATTTTCTTGGGGGAAGGCAAAGTGGGCTGGGAAGGGGAAAGATGAGAAAGGAGAGAGGGCAACCAAGCAGAAGGGTGACATATGAAGTGCACAACGCTGAACGGCTCTGTGATCTCTGTCAATGTTATCTGCTCTTACAGCAGAGCAATAAATCCCAAACAAACACCGTCTAGGCTCAGTGTTGATAATACACAACAGCAATAAGTGTTACAGTCACTGATACTGCAACCGTGCCCAACACACGCGTTAAAAACACTGTCAAACTCCCTGCTGCCAAACCAGACTTCCAGGTAAGTGAAAGCACCACGCCAGCCTTCCCTTCGCCTCTCAGTGCCACCGCACAATTACCACCGCGTTTTAACGCGATCTCAAAGCTGATTAGGTCTATTTTTAGATGCGCCTGTTTGTTTATGTTTTCCAGACGCTAATTTCCTTTCCTTTCCCGCATCATTTCCTGGCTGGGGCACGTTTGCTTTTGAAGATGCTTTTACCATCTGTCCCACGCCTTTCGCTTACGAAGCCCGGGCCGGGTGAAGGGGCAGCTCCCGGGTGTTTTGGTGTGACCCGCACCAAAGCTATTGTTCACGCTGCTAACGGGTGCGATCCTGAGCGTACCACGGCGATTACAAACAAGGAACAGCCCGAAATCTCTCTCTTTGGTCATCGAGAGGCGAAGAACTTCTGACGGCTCGGACCCCGGGGGGATGAAGCGGAGGCGCCTCGGATGTGCCGGGGGGGGGGGCCCGTCGGCCGCCCCTCAGCCCCTCGACACGCTCCGGCATGCGCTCTGTTTGCACAGTTTACCGATTTGCCAGAAGATTCTGAGGGGAAACCCGCCCGCCCCGTGCCAGCCCGGGCTCTCCCCGCGGCCTGAGGCGCCCCCGGTGCCCCGAGAGCGGGGCGCTCCCCTCCCTCCCCGCGGGCCGCCGCCTGGCAAACGGGGAGGCCGCGGGGGAGCGGGGGGAAAGCCGCCCGGGGGGACGGGGAGCGGGGGACGCCGCGCGGGGCCCGGCGGGGGCGGAGGGATGGGGAGCAGGGGGAGCCGCCGGTACCTGGACGCGCTTCCTGTGCCGCCGCCGCTCCGCCATGTTGTCCCCGTCCGCTCCGCCGGTGACGCGCGGGCAGCGAGCGAGGGGGGGCGGCCTCGCGAGAGGCGGCGGGAGCGGGCGAGGGGCGGGGAGGGGGAGCGCCCTCAGCGCCTCCGCCCCTCGGCCAAGCACCGACCCGCCCCGGTGCCTCGGTGCATCATCGACCAGCCTCGGTGCCTCATCTAACCACTGTGCTCCCTCAGTGTCCCGCCTCGGTCCCCCAGTGCCTCATCTGGTCACTGCCCTCCCTCAGTGCCCCGCCTCGGTCCACGAGTTTGCCTCAGTCCCTCGGCGGCTCATTCTGCCTCAGCCCCTCGCCGTAGCCCGTCCCGCCTCAGCCCCTGAACCCCTCAGTGCGCCTCGGTCCTTCAGTGCCTTCCCGTCCGCCTCAGTCCCTCGGTCCCTTCACCCGCCTCAGCATTTCGCAGACCCTCGGCGCCCTCCCGCCGCGGCCCCGCCTCAGCACCTCGGCTCGCCCCCTCAGTTCAGTCTGTCTCAGCCCCTCAGCGCCTCCTCTCAGCCCCTCATCCCGCCTCAGCCCCTCATCCCAACTCAGCCCCTCATCTCGCCTCAGCCCCTCATCCCGCCTCAGCCCCTCATCCCGCCTCAGCCCCTCATCCCGCCTCAGCCCCTCATCCCAACTCAGCCCCTCATCCCAACTCAGCCCCTCATCCCAACTCAGCCCCTCATCCCAACTCAGCCCCTCATCCCAACTCAGCCCCTCATCCCGCCTCAGCCCCTCATTCCACCTCAGCCCCTCATCCCGCCTCAATCCCGCCTTATCCCCTCATCCCGCCTCAACCCCTTAGCGCCCTCCCGTCTCAGCGGTCTCGGTCCCTCATTACTCCCCCCTCAGCTCCTCACCACCACACCTCGGTCCCCCAGCCCCTCACCGCCCTCCCTTCATAGCCCCGCTCACAGAAGTTGTTAGGGTTGGAAGGGACCTCTGGAAATCATCCAGTTCATCCCCTCTGCCCAGGCAGATGCATCAGGAGCAGGTGACACAGGAACACGTCCAGGTAGGTTTGGAATGTCTCCAAGAGGGGGAAACTCCACGACCTCCCCGGGCAGCTGTTGCACTGCTCTGCCACCCTCAATGTGAAGAGATTCATCCTCATGTTGAGGTGGAACTTCTTGTGTTTTAGTTTATGGTCATTGCTCCTTGTCCTGGTGCTGGGCACCAGTGAAAAGAGCCCCTCAGTGCCTCAGCCCCTCATTGTCCCCCGTCAGTCCCTCACCGTCCCCCTCAGCCCCTCATTGTCCCCCCTCAACCCCCTGACCCAGCAGTTCTCCAGCTCTTTGGCTGTAAAACCCTATACATTTAGTTCTGATACTCCTCCATAGAATGTTAGGCCGTAAAGATGCTCTGTGCAGCAGGCCTTTGTTAGCTGATACCTATTTAAACAGATTCACTGCTCAGACCTCCTCATTTACTTACAGAATTGGATTCAGAAAGCAACCTATAGGGAGCAGAAGGGCCCTTTGCCAGAGGTTGTCCCACATACTTGCGCTGTGAGGTCACTGAAGTTAGCAAAGCGTATAATGGTTTATCCTGGCTCCATGTTTCCAAACCACACCCTGGCACTTTGGGATGGAAAAGTATGTGCAGCGCTGTGTCGTCTCCTCCAGTCCTCTCACATCTTGGTGCCCCTTCTTGTGCCTACAGTTTTGGAACCTCTCGGACTGAAAAGTGGGCGGTTAAGAACCTAAAAGCGTTTCCAGCAGCGTATTTGCCCCTCAGTCACCGTGCCAGGTTTTGTGCTCTTGCTGGTACAACATCTTTTTCTGTTGAATGTTTTCCTTTTGCTGTTGCTGGGCAGAAAATCTATACAAGTTACAAATTAAGCTGACTGACTGCAGAGAGAGTGAACCAGAAAAGTGTAATTCAAAAGATAAACTAGGTAGAGGGAATTGAAGTTTTTATGGTTCCGATAAAACAATGCCTTGTAAAAAGTGGGCAAACTGCATTTATTAAAAAATATATGCTTTAAGCTGGCAATAATTTAAGCAGTTATTTCATCTGCTTGACTCACAGTAACATAAAAGCCCATCTGACATGCAGGCTTTCTTGCAGAAGTTTCAACCATTTGTAACTTAGAGATTGCTAATAATACACGATGCCTGCAGTGAGGATTTTGGCACAGCAGAGCTCAGAGCCCTCTGCTCTCCCTGCACAGGCTCAAGCTGAATTTCAGCTGTGAAGCTCTCCCAGGTCCATGGGAGACACAGTTTGGAACCACACTCCTGCCTGGTCACACTGCTCTCCTGAAGGGTGCAATCAGCTCACAATGGGCCATCATCCCTCATACCTCCACTTGTGGGCTCTTTTAAGGTCTTACTTCCCTATGCCCCCGTCTCTTTTAATCTATTGCTGATGCATAAACCCATTTTTAATGCTTAGCTCTTCATTTTGCAGGTTGGTTTTTTTTTTTTGGCATGGTATGTTATCTGCAGTACATCAAGCTGTTTGCTGCCAGAAAAGCACCTTGACTATCTGGTTAATCGTTCTTTTTTTTTTTTTTTTTTTTTTTTTTTTCCCCTCCAGAAATTTTAATTCATCTGAAGTTTGAGAAACACCAAATTACAGGAGCTCTTCCTGGGAGCAAACCCATCACTTCAAGCAGATCCCTAAGAAAGGACTGAGGGATGGAAGCTGGGCCAGGGAATGTGTCCTGCTGTGTGAGGCACTGCATGGACCTACCACTGTGGAGCACAGAGCAGAGCAAGGCTGAAGTGTGCATGGAACAAGTTGAATTGCAGTCATCAGTATGGCAAAGAGGAGAGGAGCTAATGGCTGCATCCAAAAAAAAAGCCAGGGAGTGGAAGTGGAAGGTTCAGACTGCTTG
Organism: Pyrocephalus nanus; assembly: GCA_038380795.1. Taxonomy (NCBI): domain Eukaryota; kingdom Metazoa; phylum Chordata; class Aves; order Passeriformes; family Tyrannidae; genus Pyrocephalus; species Pyrocephalus nanus. The sequence goes on along the minus strand of CM076270.1, from coordinate 4,133,252 downwards.
TGTTTAAGGTCAGTGTCTGTCAGCTGAGGGGGAGGCTGCAAAAAGCAGCACTGCAGAACCTCACAGTGAAGTCACAGCCCCTAAAGGGCCAACTGGCCTTGTGATTAGGGTAGATTCAGAATTGCTGTTGGGAAGGATATTGCATACAAGTGGGGTAGTTTCCTCTTTCAACTGAAGCCAAACCAACAGCATTTCATTAGCTTACTTTCCTTCTTCACCCCAGCTGTGTGATCTAACACAGCAGAAAGGATGCTGGAAACTCAGTCCAAAAAGCAGCTGGATACATCAATGGAACAAAAATGCATCATGAGCTACTGTTCAATCCAGGAATCACCTCTGTTTGTGAAATAGGTCCCTGGAGATAAAGGAATTATTCTGAAAGCTTTGCTTTGTTCTTATGCTCTCCTCAGGTGTCCTCTCTCGGCCCCTCAGGCAGGGCACTGATATAGGTGGTGCTCTACTCTTTCTGGTACATATTTTCTTATACCCTTAAATTGACTTGTCCCTGTCAATTTATTGGCATTTGTGCTCTCTGTTGTCCGACTGCTTTGGGCTCAGTCACCCTGGATCCATGAGATGATGGACTTACCCCTGTGACACACACACACACACCAGAAGGACAAGGCTCAATGTTGGCAACTGAACTACAGCCACGTCACTAATTCCCTCTGCAGTCACACAGCCTTCTGCAAAACAGCAGCTGAAGTCACACCAGAAGTCAGAGCAAGTGTTTGCTGAACAAACTGTTCACTTGCAAGAAGCTTATCCACTGGACCCATGGCTAATCCTTCTGGCTGTGAGGAAGAGAGGGGAGAACACATCACAATTACCTCACCTGTTCTGCTGAGGGGCAGGGAGGGGAGGAAGGAAGGAGGGAAGGAGGGAGGAAGGAAGACAAATTCCCCAGCAGTGTTAGGAGCCATTTCCTGGATCATCTGCAGATGATGACTGGAAGCAGGCTCTGGACTGACCTCCCTTTTCACCCAGGCAGCTTCAGCACCCATTATGGGCTCCAAACATAAGGAGTAGGGGCCTTGTGCTGTGCAGCATCACACACTGTCAGGGCAGGTTCAGCTAAAATCCACCCCCAAATCCATGAGTCACAGCTCAGAAACACGTTCCACTGTAGGCATATCCTGAGTCACTTCCATCTCCAAACTTATAAATATTTAGTTAGCCACTTAGCTTTTAATCTAGCAGAACAACAGAGATTCATTAGACAGATCTCCAGAATTATCTTCCACTAAGAAGCTTCTTAAATACTTCCTCTCAGTCAAGTTCCCTTTCATTTCTATACAACTCAGAATTATTTGATACATATAATTGACAAAAATCACAGGTGAGCTAAGAAATAATTTCTCCTGATTCTGTTCCATCTGTAATTAATTGCATCTATTTCAAATACCAACTTTGTTCACTGCAAGAGTATATTCTCATGTTAGTAATAACTGTTGAACCCTAATAAGGACATTAAGGCCTCTCCTGGTGTGGGGTGGCACATCAGATCTTCCTAAAGACCACTGTCAATCAGACCATGCTGGAGTCAGTGGGGATATGCCTGGACACATAAATGGAAAACACATCAATACATTTTTTTAAGAACCAGCTGAGATTTGGGAGGAAAAAAAAGTTAAAAGGGCTTGCTAGTATTTCTGTATTTTTGGCAGGAGAGGAGGATAAGAATGGTAATATTCAAGGATATAGCATTAGGAAAAACTATCTGTTATTGTTTTATAAAAATCATAGATTTGTTGTTATGACTACAAGTGGTTGAGTTAAAAATATTTGTTATATAAAAATGTGAGTCTTGAGTTTCCTTCCCTCCATTTAACAGATTGAACCAGAAGTCAGTGAGAGCTTTACAGACCATCCTTCAATGCAAACCATTTAGGAGCTGCTGGAGTCCCACAAATCCCAGCTGTGCAGAGCTCCTCCAGCAGAGCTGTTTGAAGCCTGGGACTGGAAGCTAATCAGCAAAGAGGAGAACCAGGTTGGCTTGATGCTTTCTTTTCCCCCCCCACCATGGTCAGCAGTGCTTTTTCTGCTTTGCTGTTTTGTTGGGTTGATATTTATGCCAGCAGTTCACGCAGGCAGATGCCACGTGTGCTTTTAAATTTTGATAAATCAAAACATCTATTCATGTCTTTGCTGTACTGTAGGAAAAGATACTGCATCATTCTCTGTGCAACACAGACAATAGGCTTTGACAGGTTTTCTGGGGGCTGGGTTAAAGGCTTTGCATCCTCACCCACAGGGAAATTGGGGGTTCAAGAAACCCCAAACAAATGAGAAAGCAGGGGCCAGGTTTTCTCTAACCACAAGCAGTGCTGTTACACTGCAATTGCCATAGCAACACAGCTCCAGCTCTGTTTACAGCGTGAGGGGCTAATCAGAACCCACCACTGCAGGCAGCAGAACCCTGAGGAACACACTGGGCTGGAACTGCACGAGCTGTGGGGTCACCTCCAGCCCAAACCCTTCTGTGACAGAGTGGACTTGTTATTTCCCAGTGAATAATAAAGGGCTTAGACAGAACATCACCAGAGCAAGGTACCAAAATGAGCTGTATTGACTTTTGGGTGCTTTCCTGTAAAATTTCTGATGTTGAAGGTGACTCAAAACACTGCACAACCAATCAACATTCTGTGAGGGTAAAGTCAAAAATATCAGAAGTTTCTACTTAGTTTAAAAAATAGAGGCAATTTTAAAAACTAGAGGTGGTTATTTTTTTTCTGGTTCACGCTTTAAGGATAATTTAACGTTCTGAAAATTATTTTGTGACAGATTCACAATAATATAAAGTTTTACAATTTAAATTTTAATAAAGTAGCTGGTGACATGGGTATGGGTCAGTTTGAAATACCATTACCCCTGTGGATCTGGCTGCCTGCTCTTGTGTTTTTGTGCTGGATTAGAATGAATGCCTGACTTGGACCAGGTGGGAATTCTGCCTCACTTGTGTATTCGCAGCATTTTGTAGAGATTTTTCACCCGTGGAATCGAGCAGAGAATTATCTGTTTAGGTCTGTGTGAGTATGTATTCCACACCATCATCATATGCAGCATTCATAAGGTCAGAAACTCAGCTTGTCATAGGAAAGATAAACCATTTCTTCTTCTTCAGGACTTTCCTAGATCTGTTATTTATAGTACAGAACCATTTTGTTTTTTGTTTCTTGTACCTTATTAATCTTGTCTTTAACCTCGGCCCTCTTAAAAAAAAGAAACGGAAGTCTCTGTCCCTGGGAGCCCCCACATTCAGTGTAGGTACAAAATCAGACACATCTCCAACATCTTATTAAAAACATTCTCTTCTTCATTAACTGCAGCACTGCTATGAACTAATGCAGCAACAGATGTTAACTGGAACATTTCCAGTGATGCCACTCATAATAAAATAAGTCATCTGCATCCCCTTGGGATTTTAGTGGCATAGCAGAAAAAATGAACACAGTGGTGGCACAGGTACCAGGAAGTCATTAAGTGACAGAATTCTGCCAGCTTTTGTAGTTACTTGTGATTGCTACCTGACCTCCTTGGCAGCTGGAATAAGCATGAAAAGTCAAAAAAACATAAGAATCAGTAAGGCCTCAAGGTTTACATCTGAACATAATTCCTGAAAGCACATCAAAGCCTGGAAGTATTGGTCTGTCTACTAATTCTACGTTTGGTTGTGGGTTTTTTAATTTTTATTTTTAACCTTTTTTTTTCTCTGAAGTGTTTGTGGAAGAGGAAAAATTAATTACTAGTGGTATTTCCTTCATTAGAAATAGAATCAATGATGTCAGTTTAGGCAAATCCCTGTCCTTCCTATTTCACTCCACAGCTGTTTGCAGTGCAAGCCTTATTTCATTTTGGCTGCTCCAGCACATCAGCCCTGGGTTCAGGAAGCCATGAAGTCATTCTTTTTGCCATTTTGGGAAGGAGTGCCCAGTGTGTGGTGAAGGATCAGATGTTTGGGGTGTTTTTCAGTTTAGTACCAGACTGCAGGGTTTTCACCCCTCAGCTTTTGGCATCGTTCACGTCTGAACCACTTACAAAAACAATCGCGCTCTTCAGAGCCACATTTCGATCTTTCCTCCCTGGCTCAGGGGACAGCGAGTCGAGCTTCTCTGCCTCTGCTTTAGGAAAAAACAAGTTGAGTTTGTTGCCATCCTTGCCCTTCACCTGGCGCTCAGGTGTGCTGCGTTTCCCTCGGCAGGGCAGCAGGTGACCTCGCAGCGACATCTCCTGGCCTGACCCACCTGGAGTCGAATGTTTCACACAGGGAGCAGGCAGGATGCCGTTTGAAACCCAGATGTTTAATTAGGTGAGTGACGCTGTCAACGTGATTGCCAACTGTACAAAAATAAGTTAGAAATTGCTGTCCATGCTAAAAAGAATACAGGTTTTTTTGCCCTTCTTCCAAAGGCTGCAAAGGGTGGACAATATAAGACGAACATCTCAAGTCACTGTTGGAAATATCTAATTACCCATTGTCTAGTGCACAAATACAGCAAAGACACAAAAAAAGTTATCTTAAGCTAAAGTAAAAGAACAGAATATGAAAATACTCTCCCTCCTCTCACCATCTAAACAGTTTTATACCTCTTTGGGCTTTAAGTACTTGAGGCCACACAAACTAAACTAAGGGGAGCGAATCTAAAGTAGCAACCTACAGCAGATCCACAGAACTCAATTCACAGAACTTCAATTATCACAAATATTTGTGTGTCCTTTGGAGTAAAGAAGTGTTCTTGCAAGGAGAAGGGTGGAAATGTACTGACTTCAAAGCCTCAGTGGAAAACCAGTGTATGAACAAACCCCTGCAGAGGGAACAAAGATAAGTCACACAGAAATCACAATAAATGCTGGGGGTTTATCCTTTGCCTAAAGCTCTATTTCTTGTTCTCTTGTTCTTTTTTTTTGCTGTGAGATAATGACTCATCAGTAGCACAAGTGAGGGGAAATCATATTTTTGCAGAGAAAAGGGAGCTTTCAGGCTAAAATCGGTTTCCAAAAAGAACACTGAGGATGCTGCTGAGTGAAGGGCTTTCCATGGCTTTCCCAGGCAAGCCAAGGGGAAGGTTGGCAGGAACCAGGTGGGTTTGAGCCTGGTGTCTGCAGGAACATTACTGTCCTCCAGTGACTGCTGTTCATGGCAGTCTGCTGCTGCTTCCCCCTAAAATCTCAGCTGTGCAGTCACACAAACCAAATTCCAGCCCTGGTGATAAGAATGCCTTGGAATAATTAAAATTAATAAAATTAAAATTACTGTCACCCCTGGTATTTTCATGTCCAGAGTTTAATTCGTGCATCTTCCTTATACCCTGTATACCCTTCCCAGGCACTTAGAAAGGCTTAGTTCTGGAATAGCAATGGGATGAACTCAAATTTCTCCGTATTCTGAAGGTAATTCCATACTCTCCCAATGAATTCCATATGAATGTTCAGTATAAATTTTGTTCAGTGGAAGGAGGAGTCAGCCACGTGTGGAAGTTGTGACTTTCCCAGGTAGTTTCTCAGCAGCCCACAGGAACACAGTGTAAGACAGATGTGAGACAGACAGACACTGCACTCTGAGCCTCTGACAGCTTTCAGTGATGCCACGGGACTGTAATGAAAAATTAAATTTACCTGCTGACTGTACTGGTATTCTTTTCAATGAATTGCACTTTAAAGTAATTGTACTAACATGTAGTTGCATTTTTAGTATCTCTGAGATGCTCCACTTCCTCGTGCTGCATTGACTGCTCATTTCCTTCAGCCACACAGAGGTTTCAGGCTGTAGCTCCTTCCCAAACACTTTGTGACTAGAGGTTCCTGTGTTATTAAAAACATCTTGTGTCCTGGACTTAGCTCAGCTTTTCTGGAAAGCCATCATCTGGAAGTCAGCCTGAGACCCAGCTGTGTCACAGGGATTTTCCCTGCTTTCTGAAACGATCTGTTCCACTGCTTGGGAAGTTTCAGGGTCCTGAGAGCAGGGACTGTCCAGCGTGTCCCCGCTGCTGTTGCAGTGCAGGGGGGAGGCCATGTCCGAGGGCTGCTCCGAGGGTTTCCCGGCAGGCGCGGGCAGGGGCACCGGCAGAGGGAGATTCATCATGTACAACACGTTTCCCAAGCGCCGGGACACCTTTAAAGACAAAGGAACAATCGCGGCAATCGCTTCTCCAGACGCTGTTAATGCCTTTAAACATCAACATTGGCTCTCGGGTAGCAACGCCAGGGACATGCAGGGGATCCCAGCCATGCCCAGGGGTTATCAGTGGTCAGCAAAGGCAAAAAAAAAAAAAAAATCCCTTGCATTTTCCCTCTCTCATACTTTTCTAAGCCCGGGTTGTGGAAGGAGCTTGTCAATACTCAGCTTGGGAGTGTGGGGTCTGTGACAGCAGGATCCTCCTGTTCCCGGGGAGCTGCAGCACCCCTGGGACACAGGGAAGGCAAACTGCAAAACAACCTGCGTGTTGTGGCAACATACAGAGAAGCAAAAGCAAACTCTGCTGGAGTAATTTCTTTTCTCACAATGTTATGGTAGTTACTTTCTCAGTAAAAAAAAAAAAAAAAAAGTGGTTTAGTTTGGAAAGATTTCATCCTGGGAGCTTCTGGCTCGTTCGTGTGTCTGTGGCTTGGGCAGACATTTAATGATCATACCTGAGAGCGGATTTTTAGTGCTGGTCCGAGTTTTAATCCCATTGTATCCAGGAGATGTTCCTCTGTTAGCAGTGGGAGGGTTTCTCCATCAATAGCATGGTCTTTAAATATCTGAAAAAAAATGATAAAACACATTATGGTGTGCTAAAACAGGCTGGTTATTTTTTATGATTAATCCCGAGACACAGAGCATAAAAGGAGGAAATAATAATTTTACTGATTTATCCTCCCACATTTACATTTATTTGACGACCTTTAAATCTAGATGGTCCTAAAGACCCGAGAATGTGATGAATGTTTCTAATCACCTGGGCATAATCCGAGCAGCCTGGGAGGCTGACGATGAAGTTGTGCACGTCATCAACAGTCCACTTGCGAATGTCTTCGATGGAGGAAATGTCTTCTCCGTTCAGGATCAGGCCGTGTGCTCCTTGGAGGAGGGAACACAGAAGTTATGGTTGTAGAATTTTGCGGGCAAATCAGAAGGAAGTGGTTGTTAATATGTCAATTTTTACACTTCTCCACAACTTTTGATTCCTTAGACATTACTGTTACTTTAATTTTACTAATAGTTCAGTAGAACTTTGCTAACCCATAGTGCCTACTGAGAGTTAGGACATATAGAAGCTCTATGGGCAGAAGGGAGAGACTAACTCACAATTTCAGTCAGCAATTTTGTTTATTTTAATTGATATTCCCTTATAAAGCAGGAACTGAATTCAGTTGTTACTGTTTGCAGCATATGAATTCTACATTTAGTTGCAATGACTCTACCGTAACAAAAATTCACTTCAAACAGGGGGAAGAAATAAAAGACCAGCTCAATAAAACAAATGATCTCAACATATAACCGTAATCTGGAGCTCTGACAAACCTGAAGGTAGCAACGGGTTGTTGGGCACTGGAATTCCGTATGGTAACGCTGAGAATGGGATTGCAGAAGGGTACATGTACTTGTCATCAAAAGCAGCACAGGAGCTATTGGCTTCCTTCTCGTTGGTGTTGCTGCAGCTGTTGCTTTCAGTGGAAATTTCGTGAGCAGCGCAGTTCTTTCTCAAGCCCTGCTCAAATTCTTTACAGTTTTTGGCGACCGCAGACGGCTCAGCCTGGCTTTTGCTTTGCTCGTGTTTGTTCGGTGTCTCCACCTCTATTTCTTTCTTGTCTTCTTTCTCCTCATCCGCCGCAGCCGCGGCGGAGTCCGCGGGTTTGTCCTCGGCCTGGCTCTTGGTGCCATTGACGCTGCCATCCGCAGTTTTGTGGTTCCCAGCTCTCCTCCCCGGCCGGCGCCCCCTCTCCCTCTGCAGCGTGGCCACCGGCGGGTAGGGGCTGGTTGCCATGAGCACGGCATTCCCGTGGATGTCATCCAGGCTGCTGCGATGCACGTACAGGTCGCTGGGGAGGTGGCCCTCGGGCAGCCTGTGCCTGCCCCGGAAGGCGATGGGGCTGGCCGGCACGCCGTGGTACAGGAAAGGCGCCTCCAGCCCCAACAGCCCTTTCCGATGGGCTTTCTCCATCTCCTTCTGCTGGAAAATAGCGCTCATCTCCATCTCCATTCTGAGGGACACACAGAGCAGGGGCTGTTAGGGCAACTCACTTCCTCCAACACCTTATTTTTTATCTGAGTTTTCAGATAATTGAACAGGCAAGAGAACTGCTTGCCTTGTCTCTGCCCTGCCATGCTGTGTGTGTGTGAGGGCACCAACTGCAGATGGAATGGCAACCTGGTTGTATTAATGTGCTGTCACACACATGGAGGAAGCTAAAAGGAAAGGAAAATTTATCTTCCTTGGGATGCCCCTAAATTATATTTCAGACAAAAGTGCCATTTGTGTGTTTTCAATCCAGGCATTATTAGGTGATTATGCTCACTTGGGGTTTGAAAAGATTGTCTCCAGGGTCCTAAGGGTTGAAGACTAAAGCAAATCAGTGAATGACATTACCATTCAGAAAACTGCACTGAAAACTGCAAAATTCCAGTGATATTGCAAGTGATAAAGAACTAGAATTGTGTTATCTCTGGAATGTGGCACTCAGAGCTAATGCTGAGTCCCTTGGGTGATTCTCTACAGTGCCTGGCACTGAGCAAGGCTCTGAGAGTGTGAAAAGATTCGATCCAGCTGGTAGATGTTCAGCTGATCTCCCTCCTTGTGGATAAAGCCAATGCTCCAGAGCCTGTGCCAGCTTCCTGCCCCTGGAATAGCAGGTAGGAGATTTACCAGTAGGATATGAAGACTACAAGGAGTAATATTTGCCTTTGCTGGCACCAGCTTTCTCTGGAGCCAAGCCAGAGACCAAACAGAAAACCAGAGCTCCCAGAGGAGCTTTCAGTGGGATTTCTGCATCTTCCTTTGGAAAAGGGCCTGGGAAGTAAAGCACTTTAAAGTTCACCAAGATAGCTTTCTTAACATTGCCATGAGGGTAACAGGTCAGAGAGAGTCTGACTCCTAGAAGAGTGGAAAATTGTCAGGAAAACAGTTTGGGCAAAAGCTATCTATTCAGATTTTTGCTTTGAGGAGGAATTAGTTGATCACTCCGTTCAGGGATTTTTCTCTGCCCTCTTTTCATCTCTGAATTATTGCTTTTCTACTTTCAGAGATCCCATGGAAGTGTTTTGTCTGTGTACCATGTCCTTGTACCTCTTGCCCCACTGTCATTGCTCCCACACAGCTCTTGGAGATGTCAGGGGTGGCACCACTGAGCGCTGTGCTGCACCCAGGGCAGGAGTGGTTCAGTTGAGAGTTCTGCTGTGGAAATGGTGTGGCTGTGAAGGGAGGGCACTGCTGGTTACTTAACCACCTACTGATTACACTCAAACTGGAACAAATAAGTGGACTTTTCTATAATCACCCTGATATTCCAACTATTTGGTAAACTGAGAAAGTTGCCCACCCTAGTAGGGTGGAGACACAGCTGATCATCCCAAGGGCCCAGCTGGAGGGGCTTAAAATGTTGTGTGTGACAGCACACAGCTGGAAGGTTTGAAGTTGTTTCTGAATTTTTATAGCCTCAGGGTGTTTGGATCCAGAGTTCAAGGGCTGGGGCTGGAGTTGGTTTGTTTCCTTAGCCAAGCTAAAGGCTTTGTTTCTTTTTCTTACATCATTTTAACACTCAAAGCAGAATAGGGCCAAGCAGAAAGTTCTGTAGTTTCAGGTCTTAATAGATAATCAAGGGCTCTCTGCTTCTCTGGATGAGTTGAAAAAATATCTCAACCACTATAAATAGTAAATGTGTGATTTGGTAATTGCCAGCTGTCCTAAATTCTGGCAGGCACTTCAGAGCAAAGCTTGCTGTGGATTACCTGGCAATATTTTGCTTTTGAGCTAGTTCCTGTCTTCTGGCCACAGCTTCCATGGATTCTGGTTGTAGAAAGCTGTATCCTTAAAGGGAAGGGGCAAAAATAAGTCTTTAAAATTCACTTGTTTCCTCAAGCAAGTGCACAAACCCCAAAGCAATGCAGAGACACTTTAAAAAACTTTTTAAAACTTCAGCTATGGGCTCCACCAGAAAGCAGATATGACTTTAAGTCAAATGCTATTTGTGGTCACTGCTTTAGTGGGAATGAGTAGAACAAACCTCAAGTCCAGAATTAGGTGTTTGAGGGATCAGATCTGTGGTTAAGGAATATCTGCTGTTATCCATAAAGAAAGGAGACAGCAGGGTGGTTTTATAACTGCTCAGAAAATAATAACCATCAACTGAGCAAAGCAAACCTGCTCCTTCAAGATTGCTTTCAGCCTGGAGGCCATGTAATTTTAAATTGAATTTCCTCTTGAGGGAATCTCTTATTTGAGATCCACATTAGGTGGGAAAAAAAAAAAGCTGAAGCCAGAAATACTTCTTTATAGATCAATGTGACATTGAGAATTCGTTCACTCATCTCAAAGGAAGAACCATAAGATCACTTTGTATGAAGTGATATGTAAATTTATGTGCAGCATGACAGGAGTGTCAGAGTTGTGATATCCCTGGGAGCTGTGCCCTGTGATTTTGAACCTTTATTAAGATGACTTGTAGCTGCCCTAAATGAGTAAGGTGGCATTGATATTATCATTAAATATGATCAGTATAAAGCAGCCAATACTCATACAAGAGCAAGAGTTAAATGTAGTGTGAAAGTGTTGTTAACTGGGCTCATTTGTTTAGCTACAGCTTTCTTTTCAGATGTGAAAATGCTTGGAAAATACAAAAAGAAAAAGAGTAGAAAACCATGCAAATTACTTTGAAAAGAGTGTGTTTAACAAAAGCCAAAATTGATGTGTTTAGACCTAACCTGGCTCAGTTTAGCTTCTCTGGTGGACAGGCTGTTTCCCTTCAGTGAGGCTGTTTTCCTAAAGAACATAAACTATTACTGACACTACCCCCAAAGCAGCAGGTGCAGTTTGCTGTCTCATTTACACACTCTCACGTGTCAGGCTGCAGACTCTGCTGCCTTACCTGGGCCCGGGTAAACTCTGTTGGCCAGGATGTTGGGCACGTTGGGGTGGGGCGGCACTGCGGGCCCCAGGTGGGAGGAGATGTGGATTTGCCTGGGATCGGCAGAGGCCATCATTTCAGTGGAAGGTAGCAGGTCCCTGGGAGGGAAACCCAAAAATAGATTCAGACACGCAGAGTTCACTGCTTAGTTAGGACTAATCGAACGAATGCAGTCGTCATTAACTGCAGCGCTGGGACAGGGAAGGGGTGCCCGTACCTGTCCACCAGGCGCGGCTCAAACTGGGCAGGGATCGCCTGCACCCTCTGCTGGCCCGGCGCCATCAGCTGGGGATTCACGGCCATCAGCTGATTCCTCATCAGCATCTCCTGCCGCTGCCGCAGCTCTGGCACAAAGCAGACACAGCTCTGGGGTCAGTGGGTTAACTTAGAAAGCGATTCTGTCTGCAGAACAACTTTACCAGAAAAAATGATTGCTTTTCCCCCTCAGGTACTTTGAGTTAGCAAATCACACTTTTTTTTTTTTTTTTTTTTAATAGCAGCAACTAAAAAATAGGTTTCTGCTGCCACCATAACTATTTGATTATATAATGCAAATTTATACTATCAAACTGCATTAAAAATAAAGATATACACAGTCAAGTGTACAAAAAGGCAGTTTACAATGAATAATAATTCACGACAGTATATTCACAAGAAAATAGCCATGGATGTTAAATTCTCTGCTTGAGAGAGCTTTAATTTCTAATATAGCTTCATTTTTAGAAAAATCTTATTAACTAGAACCTGCCTAGTCATGAAACAGCAACCCTAGAAAGAAGAGCCAGAGCATGGTAATGTCCAGCTATGGCTTTTGTTGCCAAGTTCTTCTGTGACCTTGCCTTGTCTTTCAGATGCTCAGCATCTCTTAATCAAATTCTGAATGCCAAGACACCCCCCCCCCCCCCCGTTAACTTTAAACTACTTTAGAGAATTGTTTTTGCAGTTACTCCTGAGGTAAATTTAAAATGCCTTTTTAAGACATCCAACCTGTTGCTGGCTGGTTTTTGTTTATTGCAGAGGAATCAGCAATCCTATAAACAGATGCCGTTCGGGTCCCTCCCTGCTCACCTCCTGCTGCCATTCCACTTGCTAATCGGTACAGGTGCTTCTCCTCCAGCGTTCCTTGTTCCCCCAGCAGAGACATCTTCCTCATGTGCTCCCGGGGAGTCATTCTGCAAGGAACTGAATCAGCAGGGCCAGAGTCTGCAGTGTGGGGAACAGAGCAGGTTGTGTCAGTTATTTCTATGTTTGTGGGCTGTTTTCCATACAGAAACTTTCAGGTTTCAGGACGATGCAAACGTTGCCTGTGAGTTGCCTCTGAGTTGTTCGGTGTCCTTGGATCTCACAGTGCAAGGAAAGTCAGGATGTTGGGAAACAGCAGCTCAAAAGGATGTAGTTAAGCCAAAGCCTCTGCCTGCAGTGTCACAGCAGTGACAGGCAGGTATCTTTGGGTTCATTTGGGAATTGTAATAGTTTGGAACCCTCTTTACTGCAAACTGAGTTAAACAGATGGAGAGAAATGGTAGAAATGAGCTGTTCTAAAAGACATTTATGCTTTTAGTCCCTTTAATGCTGCCAAATGCAGGAGAAAAGGTAAACTAACATGCTTTGTAGTGATGAAAACAGGGATAAAACAAGTGAGACTCAGATTAATCACCCATATATGTACAGGTGAATAAAGCCAGATGAAGGTTAGGAATCTAGACTAAAGAGAGCATTTCCAAGTCTGTCCAAAGAGGAAGGTGACCAGACTAAAAATGATCCTGATACCAGTGGGATGAATAACCACAGTACTCCCTGCTCAGAATTTTGGGTGAATAATCTACAGCAGGATTATTTGTGCAGACAGGTCCTAAAGGAAGCAAGTCCTGTAACCCAGAGCCTGGATGTTAAAAAGTTATCCTGTATGGAATGCTTTAAGCTGAGGGGTTGGCAGAGGGAGCAGACCAGCTCAAAAGCAGCAGCAGGGACACCTGAACACTCATTTAAACCCAGAGTTCCACAGCAAATTATTGATTTTTATTTATTTATTTTTTAAAGTAAGTTGAAAGTAAGGACTTGAACTGCCATCCCCATTTAGCTCTGAGGAGATGGACTCTTTCTGCCCTCTGAAAGAAGGAAGATGTCATGACTGAGTGTTCTCATCCTGCAGATAGAGAGTCACAGCTCCATGAGTTTAGTCAGCACTTGGTAGAGGAAACAGTGAGGGAAATACAAAGACAGGAGCACTGTTCATTATCCAAAAATCAGCTGGAAGCCAAATCTTGTATTTTGTTACCCAAGCCATTTATAACTTAGATTAATCATTAGAACTTCTTTTGTTGCCTTTGCCCTATCGATGAGTTGAAACCGAATTCAGGGAAAGCTCTCAATCTAATTCACATTTCTGAGGAATTTACCATTTCCTTGGTACGGTGAAGATGGTCTGAGCCTCAAAAAGAGTTTTCCAAAAGGAAGACAGGTGAGTCATTTCAGCTGCTCAGACTGAGAGCAGAGGCTGCACTTGGACCACCCCACTGGTGCTCCCTCAAACTAAAAAATTGCCTTACATTTGTAAACATAAAGGCTGGATTCATCTCCCTGGCAGCAGACATCCTGTCCAGTCCAAGACTAGCATCACATCCTTTGTTCTTGACACATGTATTATTTGTATTATCCAAACATGTGCTGCTGGATATATTTCCATTTGCCTTTTTTTTTTTTTTTTTTTTTTTTTTTTTTTTAGGATACTTTAGACTTAAAGCGATTTAGGATGCTGGGGCTTCATGAAGAGCATTTGAGCTGCCAAAGTGCTTCTGAGCTGCTAAAGCATTTTAAAGCTCAGTCCTAAAGCGATTTAGTGCTGAACTAAAACTTTTCAGCAGCTCAAAAAATAGGTGCCAACTGGGATGATGGTATTTGCCACACCATATTGTCCAGTGAGCCATGTAGGTGGTTTCTTGTCGTGGATAAGTGATTGTATTAAATATTCTGCAAAATAAACTGCAGTTCTAAACTTCATGCTGACCTCATTACAGCCTGGCCTTTGGCCTCTGCCTGGTACATCTGACCAGAGCCATCTGATCCACCTGAAGATGTCAGTGCTTATTGCAGGGGGATTGAAATAGATGGACTTAAAGGTCCATTGCAACCCAAACTATTCTATGATTTTATGAGGGTGCAAAGAAATCAGCAGAGTTCCAGATAGACATAATAGAAAAAAAAAAATCTAGTTTTTAGGCTTTTTTCTGATAAATTGGAAAAAAAAAACCTTAAAAACTGGTATTAACACTGACAAAATTTAGTCTGTCACCTGACTGACAAGTTATACCACTTTTGCTTTTTAGGAACTGCTGGATTGCATCAATCCCCTGTTTTAGTCACAGTGGTGAATGTTCTGTATTCTGGGGAATGTGTCCCTGTGTGGGCAAAAGACAGCCAGGTGAAAGACTTCCTTCATCAGGCATTCCTACAACTTCTACACTTGCCCCTAAAATCACACCTAAAATCAGGTTGTTCAACTTTAAAGTGTAGAATCATGGCAACCCTAGTGGGAGAAGACCCATCTTCCACTCAAGCTCTCCTTACTGCTTCCACTGACCCAGTTTTTGAATCATCATGAGCCAAAAGGAGGGGTTGATTCCTTAATGAGGTTTTTCACTGGAGTTGCTTCATGACATCATTGGTGTGATAATAAATCCTTTTTAAGTTAGCTTGGATTTTTTTTCTCAGATACAAAAAAACAACTTTGGCATTTGTGATAAAAAAATTGCCATGTTTTTTCTACCAGAATTATAATCTACTTCTCCAAGTCAAGTGGCAGAATACCAGTTTGGTTCAAATTTAACACAATGTTTCATATGTATATGTTCTCTGTATTAAATTATTTCCTAATTTCCCTGAATTTGCTGTTCAGGGAAGCATTGAATTGATCAGGTAGGATAAATAGTTAGCTTAAAAAAAGACTTGTATGTAATTCTCTGTCTGGAGGAGGTACTGAACTCGACCAAACTATGTTATTCCATTTGGAAAAACACCTTTTTTGATTACTTAGCTGTGGTTCTGCCTGGCAGGTCGAATTTAGGGTACTCAAGGCTCAGCCTATTTTCATAAGAATGGTCATATTAGAAACCACACCAGCAAAGCCCCTGTGAGGGAACAGGGAAAGTATGGTTGTGATACATTTATTAGCTGGGATTTGAGGGCAGCTCAAAATCTGCCATCAGGCTCCATATAAATTCATACCTACCAGCTGTCCAGTGGTAGATTCATATATGGCTCTGCCCTGATCCTATTGCACAAATCCTGGCTGTACAGCACATTACAGGGATGAAGACAAGTTAATCTCTACTTTTAGAGTTTTACCCTCAGCAAACCCTTCTTGGCAGCAGGCAGAACCACTCACCCAGGACTAATTCTGTCTCAATTTATTAGATGAGAAGTGGCAAGACACGAACTTCATGAACCAGAAGCGTTTGCAAATCTACTCGTGCTACCCTGCAGTTCCAAAGTGTCTGTGCCAGGCTGTGTGTCCATGGTGTTAATGGCACTGGCAAAAGGCAGGGTAGTTTTATGTATAATATAGACCCCTTTTTTTAGCTAAATGCATTTAAGTTTCATTAATTAATACTGCTTTTGTTTCTATCAAGCACGAGGAATTAGCATTTTTTAAAGTCAGTGTTTAGTGTAACCTCAGCAGTGGCTCCACAGACTGTTTGGAATAAGCTGAGTATTGTTTCAAATGCTCAGTTAATTCGTGTCAGAGATATCAGTCAAACATGTAAACATGTAGCCATGCTTATGACTGAAATCATACACTGTTTTATTTGTGTTTCCACTGCTTCCTTTTTAGAAAACCCTCTCCTGATTACTTGGGAAATCAAGTGCTGTTTAAAGAAATAGATAAATATTCCAATATTATTAATACTCCTAATGGCATTAACTGTAGGATCAAGGGTTCTTGCTCTAAACCTATGCTAAGAGTCACAAAACTAGAGACTGTCATTATTCCAGAGTCCACAGCCAACAAACTGAATGGCTTTTAGAAAACAAAAAATTATCATTATTAACATTATGTCATAGAGGAACATGAAATATGCCTTCTTAATTGGGGTAAGGTGCCACTGGAGAGGCTGTGGGGCTGAATTCTAATCCCAGATACGTGGGCACAGACTGCTCAGAGACCGAGATTAGAGTGTAATCCTAAAACTGGATTGAGAACGATACATTGCCTAAAGAAAGGAGAATAACTATATTTACACTGTGTGTGTCAGCCAGCAGTTTGCAGTGCATGCCTTCACACACTTGGGTGTTCCCCCATTCCTCACCCAGCCCCTGGGGAAGATTGCAAGCAGCAATCACCCCTTCTGGCTTTTAAACACACTGATCTCAGGAAGCAGCCAAGGCTTAGTCCTGGCAAACTCAATCCTTCAGGAACTAAGCTGGGTTCGTAACAGGAGCTCATCCTGTTCCCCCTGGAATGGCTGAAGGCAAAGGGAAACTCATTCCTGCCTGCCACTGAGGCAACAATGATGGACTAAAACCAGGGCTGGAGGTGCCTTGTGCTGAGCACAAACACACACTGAGATCCCACAAAGCCCACGAGGTGAGAGAGACAGATGGGGGAGGGAAAAGGAGCAGTCCTGATGTTTGATATGGCACTGGAGGCAAATGGATCCAGCACAGCCAGCAGCTCAGGTGGCAATGGTGCTCAGCTCTTGTCCCTCTCAGCTCAGAGCTGTAACCACAGGATTGGTCTCTGCAGAACCACAGGGTTTGTGGTTTATTTATTTGTGTTCATAGCAGCACCCAAAGGCTCCAGCTGGGGTCACACTGAGGGCTTGAACTGTGCCTGTTAAAAATCTGAGTACAATAACCAGGCAAGAGCTGGTAAATATAGTGGTTGTAGAGGGGAAAGTGTGAGTGTGCACGTGGATGTGCCATTGCTGTTACATCAGTTATATTCACAGAGATAAAAGCATGATGTCATTTGTTTTCCCTCTGGGTTTAATTCATAATTAGGGATGACATTTGAAACGTTATACTCTTATCTTTGATTTTTTTTAGAAGCCTAAAGATTGCGAAATATGGCTTAAGTGGGATCAGTTAAAAGGAAACTAAACTCTTTTTAATAATTTTGATTTTAAAGCATTAAAAATAGGGTTTTGTCTATCTATCTATCTATCTATCTATACTGGAAATGGAAGTCTGGGGTGGAAAGCTTTCTAATCATTAGAGGGCAAGGTTGGTCCTTCCAAATGAAATGCAGTTGAATTTCAGTGGGATTTATGTATCACTTTAACATGAAATACTGGTGCAAATGACAACTCTCCCAGTGCCAAAAGAAAGCAGGTAGTGGAAAGAGAAAAGGGTTTTAGGAAGGCTACTTAAAACTCTTCTCATTTAGCAGCTCTTTATCTTCATTGGCTAACTAAGAGTTTAAATCTAGAAAACTTATACTGAATCCTCAGGAACTGACCCTAAAGGGTCAGGATATTAAAAACTGCAGCAGGATCCTTTGGATTTCCCCAAATCCTCCAATAACACAGAGAACTGCATTTGATGTGTCTTAGACCACTAAGGTAAATCAAGATGGTGTGGCTTTTCATCACTAATTATTCCAGGTCAGCTTTCTTTATTACAAAGCAAGAGACAGTGCATACTTATCTGAAAAAAATACCTGCAGGTATATTAAAATATGTGTGAGTCACACGTGTCAGATACTAAACCTGCTATTGTTTTATGAATTCATGTATAAAGTCACATATTTTAATACAAACTTCTTCCCTCCACGAGATTAACACGTGGAATTGCACACCTGAGCCTGTAAACAGACAATGAAATCAGCACCTCAAACAGACTGAACATTTTCAGCTGCAGTTTGAAGGAGCAGCCCATGATGAAGTCAGCTGAGTTGGGATTGCCTCCCTCTCCCACTCTTTCCATACCCCCGGGGCACTGTGGAGATCTGGCAATGCAGGTGTTGTGTAAATAAGGAACTTGGATGTTTAGCTCTGAGGGCAATACAACAGTGCCCAGCTAATTCCATGCACAGGTTCAGGTAATAATCATCATTACATTATGATATTATTTTTCAGAAATATATCCCACTGCATACACTGGTGTTCCACAGGCTGCCAATACTGGGGTTTGTTATGATGGCTACACACCCAGCAAAATTTTCATTGGGTGAATCTACTGGGGGTTCATCAGACTAAACGAGCCAAATATATCTGTGTGATGATGGCCTTGATTCATTCTGATTGCACACTCATTTAGAAAATCCACTGCTCCAGGAAGTCTCTGTAAAATGTTGAGGTTTTGCTATTGTACTTTAAAAAGATAAATTATCACAAAGATTAAGGTAGATTGATAGATATTAACAACCAGCTAGCTTTTAAGAATATTGTGCTACAGTTAGACAAGACAGTGAAACATTGGTGCATTTGTATTAAGCAACACAGTCTGTATGCAAAGTTTCCTACTAAAATACTGAATATGCAATGAAAAGCCTTCCCAAAGTAAAATCCTCCTTTTGCAAAAGAGATCTTTTGGTATTTCTAAAACAATCAAGTTTGTGCCATAAAAAATACAGCATTTGCACCCAAATATGCAGAATTATTTACCCATAGGAACACTCAGAGCAGATTGCTGAGAAATCAGAATATAGCCAATCACATACTTCACTTTCCTGCATCCCCTCTGCCTGTTCCTAACTTTGCCCTCTACACTCCAGCGCTGCTCTTACGTAAAATCACCATCAACAAGTTTGACCTGCTCCATTTCTGTCGCTAGACGAGACTTTCCAATCATAATCTGAAAAATCATACACCCCTTGGTACTGTTAACAGGTGTTGCCTCACCATTTACACTAAAAACCAGCACTTTTTGTTTTATGTATACTTACATCTATTGTGCAGACCTTATTTTGGGTAAATGAAGACACCAGGAACATCCAGGGGGGTGTGACTCTGCTGTGAGTCCTCCTTTCAGGCTGCCTCAGTAACGTGTTTGGCAGCTTTGGAGACACATCAAGATTAACGTGTCAAAAACTGCCTTAACTAACGCTGCCTTGACTTTAAATACAAACTGAACTTGTCTTGATTAGCCCTCATCCCCGCTCCTAAGCCCTCCCCACTCTGACATCACAAGCTCTTCTCCAATACCATCCCCTAACCAGGCTGTAAAAACATAATTACATGAAGAGCACTACCCTGAGCTGATAAACCTATTTCACATTTAACCTGCTAAGCTGTTGTTAGCTTTTAAGATGCTTGATGCATTCACTTGAAATCTTCCTGTTCCGACAAGAAATCCCAGAGAGGGTTTGCAGTTGCCTAGCTCTGACTGTGGCCTCACCCATTTACACTGATTTTTAGGAAGGGTGCAGTTCTGACCAGGGACAAGCAGTTATCCCAGAAGGGTGATATCCCAGAACTGTGTATCCCATGGGATTGGGGGGAGCTGCAAGGTGGAAATCCTGTTAAGCACCTTGTGAGGCTAACACAGGGATCAGATGGTTATACTGCTCAAGCCGGACAGTCACTCTTTAATTCTCACTGGCCAGAGTTTGGCTCCCAGAACCAGTTCCTACAAATGGCAGGGTCGGAAATGCCAGGGAGTGCTCAGTTTCTCCCAAGATCCCTGTCAGCTGACGGTACAACAGCGCTGATGTTTGTTAATCCTTGGACACCTGCCTCCAGTTCAGCAGGTGCTCACTGCAACAACTCAGAATTGTCCCTCGCCTTCTCTCAAACACTAAACCAGTGCCTAAATCTGGAGAAAATGGGCTCATTCCCACTGAAAATCACTCTCAGGGAAGTGTTATTGTTACCAAAGGGCTGTCATTCTGCTGTAGTTCAGCACATCCTCCCAGAAAACAAACTAATTTTTTATAACACAACACAAAATACACATGCAGTATCTAAGATGGGATTTTTTTTTTAAGTGACTGTGGCTCTCTAAATATTTTTGTTGCAAATGTCATTGTGGCTCTTTTGTTGCTTTCTGGACCTTCTTTACAAAGAAGAAAATCAGAAACATTGCTTAAAAAAAATCCAATAGTAGGTTTTAAATATTATTTTAGGGCTTCCTTTAAAAAAATAACTGGAGACTAGCTAAAATAACCTGAGAATAATTTTCATGTTGTTTTCAAGATCTTTTCATGTGCAGGCAGACAAGGAAGCAAAGGAGCATTCCAGGCTTAAAGATAATTTTCAGCTTGTGATCAGTCCATTCCACTGAGTCTGTAGCAGTGGAATGCGACTTGATATGTAATGAGTAGACACAGTCTTGAAATAAGTTCTTCTGCTGGGATTTTTGGAAATTGTCTGGGTGAAGTTGAAGCAAATGCTGTGTAAGATGTGGGGCTGCCCAAATAAATTAAAAACAAAGTCTTGCACCAGCATCCATTTTTCATCAGATGTTTCAGTCTGTGTGAATGACATTTCAGAAAAACCACCAAAATTTTAACACTGGCAAAAATTAATTCCTGAGGTACAAACAAACCCAGGAATATAATAAAGATACATGTTTATTTTTTCCTGTTTCACCTCATGAGTTTTGGGCAGGTTAGGTTCTATTCCAAAGCTGAATTAAGAGCAGGGAGACTCTCTCCATTAATTCTCACTTGACATTTTATTAGCTCTGATTTGGGCCAGAACTTTTCTTTGTTCCCTTTTGACAAAGTCAGCAACAGACCTGGCTCAGCTGATGGAATGTATCAGTCTTCAAAAATGGAAGGCAAAAATTGTGTGAGATAATTTTATTACTGGTTCAAGAATTACGTTGGTTGTCAAAATGCAGTGCTGGAATGGATTTGTACGAGTAGAGAACCTGCTACAGTAGAATCTAAGCAGGTTTTAATCCACTGTTTCTAAACACTGTCTGTCACAAGTGAGGAATCTGTGATAATCCCTGTTTCTTCTCCTTATCAAACCTACTGAAGCAAGATAAAAATCTACTTATCTGCACTTCAGTGGAGACAAATTTCTGTATAATGAAATCAACTGGACCGATACAGAACCTGGTAAATGGCTTATTTACTACAGATCAACCTGTCTTTTCCCAAAGTGAAATTGGTGTTCAGACTCATCAAATTCTTTATCCAAATGTCACTTCCTTCCATGCTTCCCCCAAAATCTAGAGCATTCCTTGGGAGTTAATTTATTTCCCACTCCTCAGCCCTTCCCTGGGCTGCAGGGCAGCTCCTTACTGAGTTGCAGGACACTCTGCAAAGTGCCCAAATTTGGGGTTCTCTTGTACTAAATTCATCCTGACAGCAGATACTGCAGAGGGAACAGGGTGCAACACGATTGCTTGTTCAGTGGAAAAGCATCACATTGACCACAGCCCTTGAGAGAGGTTTGGAGAAAGCAGGTGGATTACACAGCTGCCTCATTCCCAGTGGAAATCCGGGCATTAATCAGAGAGAACTGGAGCCAAACTTTAGACCAAAAAAAAAGCCACTAAATTTTGTTTAGTGTGGCTGATTTCAATTCCAAAACCCAGTGAGTGAATCTCAGTGATGAAATATGGCAAACCATCCAGATCCTTTGGAAATTAAATTGTCCAAGTGTTGTACGTGGAAAGAAGACTGGATTTTACGTGTCCCTGAATCAAAACCCTTGGAAACCAGACAAGCTGAGGTTTCAAAGCCCTGATTTTTTTTTTTTTTTTGGCTAACATGGTATAAAACAAGACTAACATGTTTTGGTCAAAACTTTTAAACTTGCCACATGTTGAAAGAGCAAAAATTAAATTACCATTTCCATGCATGCACACCAGACGTAATGGAAGCTGCACTGTCATATTCATATCATAAATGGAATTTCACTTTGTACATGCCTTTTTATATTGGAGTAATAATTAACAAAGCAAAACATAACAATACACCCACTTTGTGCCTCAAATTAAACCATTTCATGGCAGACATTTTCCTATTTGCCTGTTTGGCCATTTTTTTTTTTTTTTTTCATTACTCCATGTATGGATTTCAGGTTTATTTTGAACTAACTTTTGCAATAACAACCAGAATGCAGGGATCAGGTGCTGTCATTTAGGATTACTCTAAAAATACTTTACAACCAGCTCCTGGATGTGCATGAACTCGCTCTCTGCCAGCATACCCTGAGGCTGAAGTTGCACACAATGCACTGGGCAGTTGTGCTGAACTCTCCAGCCCCATCCTACCAGATGGTACCGTATGGAAGCACCACTGATCCTGTGACTCTGCTGGTTTGTAATTAGGTTTCTGGTAATTAATATAGTTTGCAGGCCTTGCGTGAACTCTGCAGATTGTCCATTCATGTAAATGATTAACTGCAAGGTGGATTAATTTTCCAGACTGAAAATCTTCTCCATTAGTCTCGTGTATTGTGAGAGAGAATGAAACATTGAGAGAATGAAACATTGAGTTTCTACTTGTGTAGCTCCATTTCAAAAGGAGTAACTCCATATCAATGTTAAAAATCTCTGCATTGAGGATATAAATACACATTTGCTGCCGTAGATCTTTTAGTCTTTCCTTTTATGGAATTCAAAATGCCTATGGATGAGTAGTTGGGAAAAAAATCTAATTACCATTGCTAATATCTAATAGTTCATAGGGTAAATTCTGGCTTTGAAAAAAAGAATATGTTTTAGGATTCTAAATTTAGAGTCCATCCAGCACAGGTCACTGTCCTAGGATCCCAGAGTGGCTGGGCTTGGAAAAAACCCTAAAGACCATCTTGTTCCACCCTCATTGGAGGAATGTCCCCTCCCATGGCAGGGACACCTTCCACTAGACCAGGCTGCTCCAAGCCCTGTCCAACCTGGCCTTGAACCTGGCCCTGTCCTGCCAAGTGTGCAGCCCCCTCAGGGCAGGCAGAGCTCACTTTTGCGTGCTGGCACCAGAGAGTCATAACTTTACTTTTTGTCATGTTTTAAAGTATTAAATTACAGTGAAATGTCAAAATCTTCCTCAGCCTTTCCCCCCACGAAGTCTAACAGAGTTTAGGGGGCTGTTCAAGGTTACTCAACACACATTTACCAACCCAAGGGTTTAGCTGGCTTTGTATTTTCTGTGTCTCCTCAAACCCCTCCTGTGAGCACTCTATGGTTGTCCATAAATATGGAATAAAGTGGTTGGATTTAGTTTTCATTTAATTTCACACAGTGAAAGGTATTTTAAATGGCTGCCTCAGAAACTACTGAGGCTGCTGGGCCATTAAAATCAGAGGGTTGAATATTTATTTTGAGGGAAAAGATGAGGACACTCAAACACTTCGGATCAAATTGAATCCTCAGGCGTGCCCACTGATCTGGGAAGTCTGGAATGAGTTTGCTCCAGGGAAGTGTCAATGTTGGACAATATTTCTGAGAGTGTAAGAATATATGGAAAAAAAAGTGTTTATCCAGAGGGCAGCACACTGCTGGTCTGTACCTGGAAGCCTGAGCTGTGTTTCCTAACCTTGGTTCTGCAGAGCACTTCCCAGTGAGTGCAGCTGTGTCCATTCTTCCTTGGGAATTGCCATGGAAGCAAACAAAGGTCACAGTGTTACTATGTGCCACAGGATTCAAAATATCAAAAATCCCTAGCAGATAAATACTCAAATCATTAATTTCTATATAAATATTGGGCCAAGTGCCTCTCTGGTAGAACTGCAGCATTTGTAAGGCAGCAAGGACGTGTTTAGTCCAGTGTGTTTAGATTCTGCATTATTTATACCAGATGCTTGGGCTTTTGTTTTCCTTAATGGATAATAAGGGTCATCCCAAACAGAGTTGTTACTTTGCTTGGGTTTCATTGAAAGAGACACTACTAAAGGGAGAGGAAATCCCCAAAATGATACTTGGTGATTAAGTACATAGAATATAGGATTTCAGTGTTTGCAAATCCTTTTTTTCAAATGAACTTGTGGCACTAATCCTCTAATGGCATTATTTCTTTGGAATATATGCCGGATTAAGGAGTCACAATGAGGCAAAGTACAAAAATCCACATTAATCTCTCACTGATGGATGCTGTGTGGGATGCAACTTTAACTGTTTTGTTCCAAAATTGGTTCTGTTCCTAACCTTGCCCCAGGCCTGGACAGAGGGCAGAGTGGATATAAACAAGTGTGACACATGGGCAGATGGTCCCAGCCCGGTTAACTGGATAGAGAGGGGAAGGCGTTCATTCCTTTTTAACTCCAGAGGCTCAGCCTGCCTTGTGAGTGCTGCAGGAAGCAGACACAGGTCTGGCAGGCAGGGGCAGGACACCTGCTCAGGAGTGTGTCAGGAGGAGACAGACACAGCAGAGAGCAGGGCCTGGCTGTCCTGATGTATGGTGTGTCCCCAGCACAGCCTGTGACAAAGCTCTGCTCATGTTTGCAGCCCAGTGCAGCCTCCTCCCTCTCATTAACTGCTTTGTTCTGGGGTAACCCTGTTGTCCCCCCTTCCCTCACAGCTGATGTGAAACATGTAAAGATTTGCTTTCTGTGATGAGGAGAGACTGTGGAACTGCATTTCCCTTCTCACTGAATTGCAGGTGGTCTGTGAGGTGTTGTCACTGTCACTCAACAGCCTCCAGTGACGAAAGAGTTTCTGCATGGGCAGCACATCACCTGAAACGCTGGTGTCAGACTGGGCTAGTTAGCCCAGCCCAACCACTGTAATTGGTGCTTAACCTGCTTAAGGATTTCCCCAGATTCAGGGGACAGAGGTTTTGATCAAACATTCCCATTCCACGTTCTCCCTGAACTGCAGTGGGCACTGAGGGTCTTGGGCCAGGAGAGCCTGGCACGGGTTCAGAAATACAGGTTGCTTTTCCCTGCCTCATCTCTGGTCACTCTGTTGGTAAGCACAAGGAAAGAGCTGCCAAATCCAACAAGTTCTTTACTGACACAAGTGATTGGGATTTTCCATAGCCTGCAGAGCTGAGATGCCTTAACTTGTGAAGTGAAAGAACACGCAGGGAGTGATACTTCCCAGTGGATACAGGTCTGTAGTGAGATTTTAGTTTCAGAAACTGGGACAGGACAGTCCTGCAGGGAAAGATGGTTGATTGCAGTGGGTTTGTGCAGTTTTCCCTGCTGTAAATGTTTCCCAGTGTGACACTTCTCATGGGCATGATGTTCACTCTTTGAGTTTTTCTATTCTTAATCTTATCCTTTGGGTCCTGGTGCCCTATTCCACCCCAGGAGAATCATTTTTGCATTGACACACTGAGTCAGGCCTGTCCTCAGGGCTGGTGTCTGCTCAGCTGCTTGCAGTACAATCATTAGTGTTGTTTGCCAGCTTTATCATTCCCCACCAAAATCACTCCAGTTCCCATATGTCTTTAGTGTGCACATATCCATGGATGGCCCCTTGTGCTTAAGGAAGTATAAATTATATTGCAACAGGTGCAGACAAAAGGTGAGCAGGAAATGATAAGGGAAGTTGAGAGTTTGCCACATGAGGGGAGACAAGAAGAGTTGGGCTGGTTTGGCCCACAAAAGGGAAGACCTCATGGGTTGCAAAGGATTAGCAAGGATAGAGAGATTCAGCATAAATGGCCACTTTATGGTTACGGTAGGAATTGTAGGATTCTCCATTGTGGCAATCAGACTTTAAGGCAGACAGACAGATAAAAAAGAGATATAATGAAGTTTGAGGTATATATAGGGTGTGTCCAGTGATTGCTTTGTAATGTTGTATCTTGATGCTGCCCACAAGCAGACTGCAGTGGATGATGCAGTGTGACCCCTCCTCTCGTGTCTCCAATTGCCCCAAAATGAACAGGAGTGCCTTGGTCCTCTGGATCCCTTTTCCTTACTGGACTGTGCAACATCCTGCTGACAGCAGGGCTCTGCTCAGCCTCCAGCACTATTTCTGACCACTATGGACAAAAGGGGTGGGAAAACAAAGAGCTTTTCTCCAGGTATTTTTGTAACCTGATCTACAGGGTGACTCAGCCCCTCCCAACAACAGCTGTCTCAGGGAGGTGCAGCGGTTTGGGTGCAGCATCGAGGGCTGTGCTGCCACTTCCTGATTTCTGCCTTGGGACATGATCAGAGCATTTACATGGACTTCTCAACCTTCCTCAGGAAACAGAGGCCAGGGCCAGCAGGCTGATTTTGGGACACGGTGCAGGGGAACAGAGGCATTGGGGGAGAGCCCTCACAAGGCTCGTGCAGAGCTGCTGCTGTCACACTGATGAAGGCAGAAACTCGGGAGAGAAAACTACGTGGAAAGTTCCTCTTAAGGAGAGGAGTGAAGTTTTGTTTGCGTGTCATGGCTCATCTCTCCAGCAAGCCTTGAAAGTGCTGGGAAACGTGGAAGGGATCCTCGGGAGAACCAATGGAAAAGACAGGTATGCTCTTTGTCTAAAATAATACCACTCTACAACGTGAAATCACAGCCAGGGTCAGCAGGATTGCTCAGCAGCTCAGGAACTGTGCATGTACATCTCGGCACATTGGTTTGTATCAGCTCTGGGTTTATCAGAAATACGGCTGTGACAACATATTAAGAGCCAGACTTTAAACAGTGCATCAGCTTTCTGTAATTGTAAATGCTTTGCCCTTAAAAACTTGTATCATGGCAGAAAACTTCCAACACAATGAGAAAATGTACATACATATATGCACATCAGCATATAGATATATAATCACATTTTTAAATACACACATAAAAATTCCATTTGCTTTATTTTTGCATTCCCCCCCCCCCCCCCCCCCGACACACCTCTTGCTATAATAACATGGAAACCATCTGTGCAAGTCACGGGGTTTCTGATACTTCTTCATGTGTTTCTCCTTTTTTGGGAGGGGGGTGCCAGTGACTGTAACTGTACAGTGCCCTGTAACTGATGGTTACTGGAATGACCGAGTTCACGCACTCTGTGAATGACCGCAAATTGTGGACCGAGTTCCCTGCGCGGGTCTGTGCTGGGGAAGGCGGAGTCTGTGTGAGCACAGGAATCCATTCACGGGTTCGGCTGTGTTACGGGCTCGGGGGCTGAGCGATCCTCGTCCCCCTGCAGCCGATGGCACTCGGCAGCCGATGGCACTCGGCTCCCGATGGCACTCGGCTCGACTCCGTACACGGAGATATCTTTTCCTCCAAGTCCTCACAAAGTCAATGAATGTCTGCTCAGTTTTTGTGACTGCTCCATTAAAAGCATGTGTGTGTGTGGGCAAATGATAGAATTACAACTGAAGAGAGACCATCCAATTAATGTTAGAGAAAAACAGAGCAGCTTCAGAATCACTGGCTGATGCTACAGCTTGTGTAGCATAAATTGAAATAAGGACAGGTGTATATAATTACAGAGTCAAACTTTATTGTGCTTGTGAAGTAGTGACCAAAACTGAGGTCACTGATCTGTTCCAAACAAGCTCCCTGGGGGTTTTTTTTCTTCCAGTAGTGACACATTCCCAGGGTCCACAGACATAATATCTGGTTCGTTTTGGCACTGTCACTTCAGCTTTGCTCTGAGGTTGCTGGGGTGTTCAGCCTGGTCAACTAAACAGTGCTGTTATTAGCATAAAGACAACGGTGGGTGGTGAATTCTCAGGGCCATTATGAAGGAAGGTAAGCAAGAGTGAACGTTACAAAAGCTAATTCTGTGTCTGCTGATCCCCTGGAAGATGATGTGCTGGACTGCCAGGAAAAGCAGGAAGAGGACGCCCCAAAGAGTTCCCCGTTTGACTTTGTTATAAAACAGTTCCAAGGAAAGAGTTGTGCTCCTGAAAAAGGGAAGGAGCAGCCTTCAGCCATCCAAAAATTCTTCAGGGGCTTTGACTTTGGGAAATCTGAAGGCAAGGACAGAGGGGAAATTGAAGAAAAAGAAATCAACAACTCTGGAGCTGATGATGAGAGTGAGAAGGAAGATCTCTCTGTAGAAGGTAGTGCTGGGACAATAATGAAATATATGTGCATGTGTATATATTTTAAGTTCATAAAAAATCAGTTGCTTTTTTTTGCTAGCCAAAATCCTGTATTTGCTCCTTACAGCTTATCTTTTAACCAGGATTTACTTCTGACTGGGACATTATCAAGGGTGTACCCCCTAATTTGATAGGTGCCAAGCAA
Source organism: Pyrocephalus nanus (assembly GCA_038380795.1). Classification (NCBI taxonomy): domain Eukaryota; kingdom Metazoa; phylum Chordata; class Aves; order Passeriformes; family Tyrannidae; genus Pyrocephalus; species Pyrocephalus nanus. The sequence continues at coordinate 4,105,127 of CM076270.1, read as the reverse complement.
GGAGTAAGGTCCATGTTGCTGAGGAGGGGTAGAGCTTTTGAGTGACCTCTCTCTTAGTCTCCCACGTGAGAGGTCAGTGCTGAAGTCACTCATTACTTGCAGTGCTCATTTGGTTTCCAAGCCAAGCTTTCAGCAGTACCTTGGCTTGTTGTGTTTAGGATGGGTCTCTGTCCATCCTGCTGTTAAAGCAATCTGAAGACAAGAAGAGCAGATGTTTCCTTCCACTCTCCACTGGAGAGGGAAAGTCTTGCCATGGCAGCCTCAGGCAGGTTTTCCACCTTTGTGAGTCCCAGAGATAAGCAGGGCCCTATTTCTTTGTTGCTCAGATGGACCCTCACATCTCATTTCTGAAGCGGAGTCCCCATCTGGTGAGCAGAGATTTAAGCAGTTCATGCAGAAACTGGGGAAGAAACCCAACAGCAAGAATCTTGATCTAAATAATTGTGCATTGAGTGCAGAAGATGTAACAGAGCTGGGTAAATAAACATTTTATTCAACTAATCACTTCATACCCTTCTTTAATTCTTATTTGCCTGTTCAGTTATTCGCTCTTCACTTTTTCTTTCCCTTTCTTTTATACAGGCCTGGCTTTATTTAACATTTCATCTGGTGGTCCCAGAGAAACATTAATTAATAAACTATATAATTTATGTAATATATATATAAATATAAAAATTATACAGGTCTGTGAAGCAGATGAATGTCCTTACACTCAGACTACAGATAAGAAAACTGAGGTACAAATTGTCATGGCTTTATAATGCTTTATTGGTACAGAAAACATCTCAGTATTAATATGTACTGACATCCAGAGTGAGCAGAAACAAGTAAATATGCCTTTCCTTTCCCTTCCTTGCAGCTTCTTTACTGCCATTTCTCCCAGAGCTGGAAGAGATCAGCCTGTCCTGGAATGGTTGTGTTGGTGGGACTCTGAAAGCTCTCACTGTCCATCTTCATCACGTGAACCTGTTAAAAGTCCTTCGACTTAACAACTGCAGGCTGACAGCTGAGGATGTCATCTCCTTAGGTACAGGATTTCATTTACATTTACTCCCAGACAGCTTGGGGCTGCTGTAATCCATCTCATCTCTTCCTACATCCCACTCCTGCTGCTTCCACGCTGGGCTGTGTCAACTCCTGCTGTGAAACAGCAGAAACTTGGGCTTAGGGGTGACCTTACACCTTCAGGTACCTCTGCTGAGTTCGTTCCTCAGGGTGTGGAGCTTTCCCACTCTGAAGGGAGCAGAGATCAGTCCTGTTTGCAGGAAAGCATTTCCAGTTTAGATCAGTATTTTTTTGGCTGGCTGTGATTTCTAATTGTAGACAGAAGAACTGAAGCAGAGTCAGTCAGAGTAGGGGCAGCTCAGCTCCTCAAGCTGCAGGACAGATGAGTGCTCATCACAAAAACCCCAATGGTCTTTTGGAGGAGAACAGCCAGAAGTGCTGCCTCAGAACTTCATGACTTGGGCTTTTTGCAAGTCTGGGAGAAGCTCATCCCTCTGCTTCCTTCCTTGGAGTGCCTGCACCCTGCCTTGTGCAAGGCATGAGATTTAAAGGGTGTAAAGGTGGTGTTCCACACTCAGTTCTGACACTGAGTCACTCTGGGCCTGGACTTTACTCTGGGGTGGATCTGTGGTTTGTATCTAAAAGAAGGACAAACTCAATCAACTAGGAATTATAGAAGTTACTTCTTATTTTTCAAGTTCTAAAACTGGTCTGAGTTAAAAAGCTGGTGTTTGTTTATGTCATTCATATCCAAGCCTTTTCCAGGAAAGGTTCAGAAATAAAATTACATATATGTTGGCAGCTCAAAAGCAGGCCATGCTATCTGCTGGGGAGGAAAAATGCATTTCTCCAAAACCTGCTGAAAATAATTGATCTACTTCTGATGAGAGTGAAATCTGTGTTTTATTTCCCATTATTTTTCCAAATTGAGTTCATTCTTTTTCAAACCCTTTTCTCATACCTTTTTTTTATCTTTTGAGTTTTATTTGCTATATTTCCAATTGATGTATTCTGCGGGGTTCTTCTGTGCTCTTTCCTTCCCAGATCTGTTTATCCTCTGCTGAGACAGCCACAAAACTGATCACAGGGCTTGAATTTCCAATCCAAATGTGATGCCCTTGGCATGGGGAATAACAACAGTCAGTTTGCATTGATTTTGCCTGCGATTTTGAAAATAACTTGTGTATTTAGGCCAATATTGACTGTTTGACCTTGTCCACATCTATCTGAAAAAATGTGACCTCTTGTGGATTCGGTGCATTCTGGTTAGAAATCAGTGTCTCCAGTGTAACCAGAATAACCTCTGCTATGAGACTGCTCAGAGCTGGGACTGTGTGAGGTGACAGGAGACCATTCCTGCAGTTACAGCCCTTTATTTATCTTCTGGGTGGAAATTGTGTCTGGAATGCTCGTCCTAGTGGCAAGCAGAAACAGGCTGTGCTGCACTTCTCAACTGTAGAGTTGGTTCAGTGTTCAAGGCAATAATTTAAAATAAATGCAAAAATAAAAATTAAGGCATATCCTTTTCTCTCAAACCTAGATATTCACTTTCAGATATAATTATTTTTCTGTTATAATCTTTTGTGAAGAATTAATTATGAAAACACACAGACATGAAGGGGTGTTACAGTTAAAATACAGTTCTCAATTATTAGCCTGATGACAAGACTTTAGATCCCAGATTTTTGTGGGACACTTTGAAATCGCATTTGCATATGATCTGATTGATTGATCTTTCTTGGGAATGGGTTTATGCAAATATGCATCTGCCTCCCTCCTCTGCAAAGGAAGTTGGGAAGCTGGATTTTACAGTGGGATGTGTTTCAAAGAAGCACTAACACAGATCACACTGGCAGATGCTTCAAGCCTGGAAAAAGCTGATTTTTCTGAATGTAATCAAAGTCAGTGCCTTGAAATCATGGGAAAGTTCAAGTCAAAGCAGTGATCATCTTGCCTCCTTATGAAGTGAGTCAGAAACTCCTGTCAGACACGAAACTTTCACATTTCAGAAATAGTAGTGAGAGGAATTCTTTCCTCCCCTCCACAATGACCTGTGGACACAGCACAGAGGAGGTTGGAAGTTTGCCAAATAAAACAGGGCAGAACTGTGCAGGACACTAAATTCAGACTCATCACTTATATTGCTTTCCCTCCAGACTGGACATTTTGGGTCTGCAATGATGTCCAAACAGCCTGATGAGAGTTTGGGAATGTGAATAAATGTCAGGTCTTGTGTGTGCTGTAACAATGCCTTGTGATCTACATTGCTCCTTAGACAACGTGAGATTGTATACAACTTTGCTGCAGGAGCAACAATTCATTCAACAATTTTCCTGGCAAGACATTCAAAATAAAGCAATTTGAGAATTAAGTGGCTAACCTTCCTCTTTAATATATTTCAAACCTGTATTTTTGTTGGTACTGAAATTGATACCTAGAATGAATCATGCCATATTTCTGTTGCAGGAGAGGCATCTGAAATTGTTTCTCAGCTTGAAGAACTGGATTTGTCATGGAACAGTAACATAGGTGGAAAACTATCACTGCTGACAAAAAAAGTCCAGAATGGATGCAAGTTAAAATGCCTGAAAATTACAGACTGTAACCTGACAGCAAAGGATGGGGAATCCCTTGGTATGTGTTGGTGGAGAGTTAATTTATTTCAAGCTCTGCGTTATAACAGTATTTACAACCCTATGTGAGGATTTAATGCACTTTCCTCCAAAGAGGAAAGTTGTTTTCTCTCATCATGTGAGGGAATGTTGAGGGGAACAGTCAGATCTAAACCACAGTCTGGCAGCCTCCGGGGTGCTGGATCCTTTGAGACCTTGAGCAAAAGAAGTGTGCCAGAATTTCCAGCACTGATGGCTTAAAATTAAGCAGCTGAATATGTAGTTATCCATGGGATGGGAAAGAAAGCCTGAGAGTCGGGAATTTAGGCTGAGCTGGCAACCACTGACCACTCCTCCCATCTGTCTCTCACCACAGTTTAATCCTGTGTGGTCTTTTTATCTGAGTGTGTGTTTTCAGAGGTGTTTTCTCTGTAAAGAGAAGCCTTTGTGCTCTCATCTCCACTGCAGGAGGAGGCCCATATGGAACATACAATCCCGTGTATTTTCTCTTTGTGTTCCTGCTTTTATTCCCCTGTATTTTTCTAACTGCCCATGTATTTTTGCACCTTTATTTTTTCCTACAGTTTTTTTCACTCATTTTTCTTGATTCCTATCCAATCTTTATTTTGCTGTATTTTGGAGGTAGAACAGGAACTGAGCGAGCCTAAACCACATATACAGGAGACCCTTTCTGTTTGTCATGCTGCTGTATTTTGCTAGGGTTCATCTGTATGTACTCCAGACAATTACCAATTCTGGGTTTCCTTTCTTTTTTTTTTTTTCTTTCTTTTTTTTTTTTTTTCCAGCTGAATTTCTAAACGTGACCCCAAACCTCGAAGTATTAGATCTCTCCATCAACAAACACATCGGCTGCAGCCTCAAGGTTATGGCTCAGGATCTGAAAAACGTGCCCGGCTTGAAAGAGTTAAACTTGCACATGTGTGGATTAAAGCAAGACAGCCTCCAGGGCTTAGGTTAGACTTTCTGTTCAGAAAGACTTTCATTCTGAATAAACTGGACATCTGCAAGCCATTTAGGAGAGGCAATGAGGTGGGATTTTGCTGATGGTTTGGCAGCGTTAATGGGCAGTCATTATTTGCTGTTTGAGGATTGATAAAGGGCTACAGAGGCTTTCAGCAGGACTCACATTTATCTGCCCTGAGCTCAAATATGTGAAAGTCAACGGGGAGAGTCACCCTCCACACCATTTATCTCAGACACATCTCAGGGCTGATTAGTGGCTCTCTGGGCATGTTTCCTCTTTCCCCAGACAGAACAATAGCCAAGGACACAGACAGGCCAGCTCACTTTTAACAGGCTAATCCTGCTCTCCCAGGGAAATCCAAATTCACCATTATCACCCAGAGAGTGCCCAGTGAAATGGGCTTGTTATCTGTGTCTCTCCCTAGTGGATGCCTCCTGGATAAGGCAGAACAACTGGCATGAATTAGCAGGTCCATCAGCAGTTTGTGCAGAAGGCTGAGGATTGATTGGATCTGGGGGATGAGCTGGCCTCACCTTCACCTGCTCCTTCAGAGAGGAATGGTGGGGAAGCTTTGCTGCATGGCTGTGTGTGCTGTGATCATACTCTGGAGCTCAGTCCCAGAGCTTTGCCTGCCATCCCTTGTACAAACTTTGATGGTGACGTCAATGAAAGTAAATGAAGTAAATGTGAGCGGGGCTGTTGTAGGGCCAGTGACCAGCTTGCCCCTTTTCCCATTGCAGACACCGCTTTCCAGCACCTCGCAGAGCTGAGGAAATTGGACATGTCGTGTAACAGAGAGATTGGTGGTGGATTTAAAGACTCAGCAGCTCATTTGGCCAGCCTGAAAAATCTGGAAGTCCTTGATCTTCACCAGTGCTGCGTCACAGAAGAGGACATGGCCGTTTTGTGTAAGAACATGCTGAGGAAATTCATTAAGAATCCAGGTTTTGCCTTCTGAAAATATCTCAAAGACAGAAGGAATGCTGCCTGGCAGAATAGCTGATCTCAGTACTTCCTTCAGCAGGCAGTTCTGGAAGGGCAGGGTAGGGGAATAACTTTCTTGATCAATATGAAATGGTATTTTTGCTGAACCAAAGAAAATCTCAGAGTGTCTGATCCCACGTGGAATTAAGGACCTGAATCCACCATGATTCAGACCCTCAATGGGAATGTGGGAACTGCCTCTAAACGCTGCTTTTTTTTGGTAATCAGTAATTTTGGCAGTAGCCAGGGACAGTTCCTCCACTGCTATGAATTAGACAGATCCAAGGTGTGTATGTGCATGGAAAAGGAGCTGCCTAAAACTCTCCTGGTGAGCTGCACACCGAGTGGAGAGTGATTTTAGGAGATTGCTGCTGCTGTGGTTTTCTCCAGGTTGAACTGATCCAACTCTAAACACTGTTGGGAAGAGAAAGGCAGTTCCCAATCAATTTGTAAAACATTGCCCACATCTTCTTTTCCACGGTAAAGAAGATTATTTGAAAAGCTGCCTATTAAGCATTGGAAAATATTCATTATTAGTAATAGCAGTCATGATTTCTTTTTAATTTATTGAATAATAGAGAATAATAGCATTAAGGTGAAGTTTCAGTTAGCAAGGAAGACATTTGGAAATAATCCCCATCTCATTTAACGTTTAATTAATGTTTCTTCACCTAGAAAATTTCCTGGAAGCCACGTTCTGACAACCTTCCCCACAGTATGGAATACCTAATTCCTTGAACATTCTTACTGAAAATGACAAGGCTATTTTGGACTAAAACATTGCCATGAATTTGAGTGTAAAAACTTGGCCTTGACTTTTGGATTGATTTCTAAAAATTATGTCAGGCAGGTATACAACTACACATTTGTTGTGAATAGGTGACTGTCTAATAAATACCTGATGTTTTCATAGCCCAGGTGATACCTTTACTCTCCAGTCTTCAAGAGCTGAATTTATCCTGGAATAAAAGTGTAGGAGTCTCATCTGATCCTCTCCTGGGCCGGCTCAGGTTTCTGCCCAGGCTGAAATCTGTGGCCATCAGCAACTGTGCTTTAGGTGAAGAATCCCTCTCATCACTAGGTAGGAATGTCCTTTAAAGTGTGTCTGGGTATCCCTGGGGGACAAAGCACCTCATTCTCCTTTGGCTGAACTCCAAGGATCATGGTGACACTGTAAAAAAAAAAAAAAGCCTGTGATCAAACCATTCTATCTGACTGCATGAAGCCCTTTTAGTCCTCTGTCTGATAGTGAGCTTTTCTGAATTGCCTGATTTGGGGGGATAAAGGAACTCATGATTTTATGTCATGCTGTAATTCTAGTTGGGATGTACCACTTCCTTTGCAGTTTGGTGGGGTAAAGTTTGGACTGAGGGTGAAAGCTTCAGTAGAAACTTTCCGGGGTAGAGTTAAGCCTGGGGCAATGGAGGAAATCACTGCAGGAGTGGAAAAGATATTGCACAGGCACAAGGAAAAGTCCAGTTTAACACAGGATATGTAAATTCAGCCTCTTTTGCCTACTTATTGCAAATCTCAGTGGATTAGTGTACACTGTGCCTGTGATAGTTGTTCCATATGGCACATGGCATGGAAATACAGAGGGATCTCTCAGGTACTCTGTATGCTGCACTTCTGTTTTGTGCTGTTTACCACTGACATTAAACCTGCAGTAAGACCTGCCTGCCTCCAGCAGAAGCAGAGGCAATCAGAACTGCTCTGAGGTCCCTGCAGGAGGATTATATTTATATTATTGCAATTATGTAAGAGTGACACCACAGAATTCAGTGTTGACAGAAGATGCAGAGCATTTCAACTTAAATAGTGAGTTCACAGAAAAAAAAAATACTGTCTTTGAATTAATATAAAATGATTTAAAAGCAAGCTATTAAATAAATAAATTCAGTGGGACAAGGACAAGCCAATAACATGAGTAGAAACACAACAAACCCCTCCACAGATTCCTGGTAGAACCTATGGGCAGGCCTTTTTTTCTTTTCTTTTATCTGACTTTTATGAGGATAAAAGAAGTCACCCTAAGCACAGCCTGGCAGGATCCTATTTACAGGTGAATTGCAGGTGAGGTGTCTGTTGAGGCCATGTTGTTTTCTCTTAGTAAGCAGAAGTTGCTGGTCTTAATCTTTTCAGCTGAGGCTGCCCTTCACCTTCCTGAACTGGAGATATTAGACCTATCTTGGAATAAGTGCGTTGGTGGCAACCTAAAGCTGCTTTTGGGAGCACTAAAGCTTGCAGTGGAGATCCAAGTGTTAAGACTGAGCAGCTGTAACTTGATGGCTGAAGATTTGGCACTTCTAAGTACGTATAACGTGGTATTTACCAGCAGTCCAGGCATTTGGGCCACAATTCAGGAGGGACTTGTTCCTTGGGCTGAGCGTGAATCAAAGGAAAAGAGGGAAAATGCAGCAGTATTTTCCCAGAAAGGGTTGTCATCTTGTATGTCCTGTACATGGAAAGGATAAAATACAAAGAATATTTTAGCACTTTTATCTATTATTATTAATAATAATAATAATAATTTTTAAAACCCACTTAGAAAATGTAGAGTTTAAATCTCTTTTTTTATATCTGATATTTAAGGCTGCCTCTGGGGAGTTTTATTTTGCTCAATTTCTGTTTTAAGTTTCACTACTTTATAGAAAATGTATCTGCTGACAGCCAGTAACACAGGCACCACCAGCTCTCAATCCATTAGGTGTGTTCTGGACTCAGACTACTGGGGGAGAATTAAAACAGAAATATTTTCACCCACCTCTTAGCAGCTGCTGGGAAATACAGGAAAATGGGAATGAATTCTAGGATTCTTTTAAAACCCTGTTCATTTCACACTCATCTTGGTGTTCCTGTGGCCCTGACTCAGGAGGTTGAGTGTCTGAGGTTGGCAGTAGCTGTGTGACAGCTGTTAAGGCCCTGGAATGTGAAATCTGGTGAGGTGAAGCCTGAATATTTTTGACTTTTAAAAATCCTCACCCTTGATGGGTGTCCCCTTTGCCAGTCACACCTGAAGGACCCCACTTCCCTTTAGGGTAGATTAGGCCCTCCCACAGTGAGAAGTTGCTATTGCAGCAATCCAACCTCATCTAGTTTTGCTCTGCTCTTCCTAAATCTCCCTGTAAAACCTGTCTGCCTGTTTTAATTGGCACTTGGTACAACCTTCCAGCTGACTCCGGGGTGTTCAGGGTGCCATCCCCTTTTAACTCAAGAGTTCTGTTTCTTTTGAATTACCGTGTTCATGTCTGTCCTCTCTTGCAGCATCCCTGACAGGGGATGGCCACCTCTCCAGACTGCAGGTGCTGGATTTGAGTTACAATGACAGCGTCTCTGATGAAGGGTGGGCTGTTTTCTGCCGAGGTTTAGCACTGTCCAAGGAGCTGTCGGAGCTCGATCTCAGCCTCCGGCCCTCGTCCTGCCGGGCCTGTGGGACCTGGTTCGGTGAGTTGTTGGCAGCACTGGCACAGCTCCCTGCCCTGGCAGAGCTGGGCATGCAGAGATGGGGCTTGTCAGAACTCCAGAGGAAACAACTGGAAAACTTTAATCGGGACAACAAAAGGAACATTCGCTTTGACTGCTGATGGAGGTGGAAGGTGTCTGGTCCAGCACGTGGAGCAAGTGTTATGTGTCTGTCACTTAGGAGATCACACAGCTTTCAATAATCTCCTGAATAGTTTCACAGTTATTTAACCCTCTGCATCACAGATCATTCCATTTAACAACATGCTCTTTGAGATTCCCTGGGCCATGCTTACACTGCTGCAGACACTTAATCTTCGTGGTGCCCAAAGAGCAGTGCTGGACTCACATGGACACACTGCAGGTTTGCCAGTGGAGGGGATGTGTGCTAATGCAGGTGGGTGGGCAGTGTGAATGTGGCCTCAGAAAATGCCTCTAATGTGAAAATACTTGAAACCTCTGCATTTTAAATTTTAAGTTTCTTCTCCCCCAAAACTTTTGCCTCTTTGTGAATAAATTAAATCTACATAATTGGGAGATTTGAAAACCATCCCAACAACTCAACATTATATATTAGTCCAGCAAGGAGAACACAGGAAGAGCTGTTTTGCCTCTACTCTGGTCCTTGATGCCATCTCATTGTGTAGATGAGTCCTGTGTACAGAATCAACATAATATCAAGGTAAGAATCAGTTGTGCAGGGTCTTTGCAGGTCTCAGGGGCAAGGGAAATGCTGTGGTACACTAAATCAGAGGTATGTCCTGCTACCTTAGCAGGATTTCAGACACAGAACAATCCATAATCATTCTGGCCAAGACTGTGTAAAAATTTCAGGATACTTTAGGGATGCGCCTTCTCATCTTGAGCTGTTTCAGGCCTACCCAGACTAAGCTTTTGGAACCGACCATTTTATGACATGCAGCACAAACCCAAAATCCCATGTCTAAGAGTCTGATCTAGAGCATATGAAAGATAGTGGGAGTCCCTGCAGTGTCTTCCTGCTTCCTGCATTCAGGATTCATCCATCAACCTTCACACCACCTTTTTTTTTTGTTTTTACACTTTATTGCCCTGTCTGACACAGAGCCCAGTTGTGGCAGAGTCAGTCGTGTCAGGGAGCGTGTTAACCCACACGTGAGCTGTGGGACTGCACTGGGATTATTCATCAGTAAGGTATTTTAGGAAGTAAAGATATTAGATCTGCCCACTGAGTGAGGAGTCTTAGAGAAATCCTGAGGCAGCTTGAGGGATAAAGTTCTGCTCAATTAGCTCTGAGTATCTCTCCATGCTGCAGCAATCTCCTGGAGGAGAAGCACAGCAGGATCGCTCAGTGGCACTTTCCTAACTTGCTAAGGCCCCTCTCAGCAGGTTCTGTCCTGCAGGTGCTGATCAATATTCACCTTTCAGTCCACGTGACCCTTCCAACATCAGGGCTATCACCAGCAGCACAATGCTGTGCTGATGCCTATTGATCATTTAATCCATGACTTCATGTGGAAATCTCCCTGGATCCAGTTCCAATTGAAAAGTGCACTTGGCTCCCCCAGCTCTGAGAAACGGGAGTTGAACTGGAGTGTGTTGGTCAGAGGCAGCAGGGAATTGCTGCAGTGTTGGGATCAGTTATCTCCTGCACAGACCCTCAGCCTCTGAAATGAACCAAAGGGCCCCTGTTTCATCCAGGGCTGATGAGAGATTTTCAAGCAGTGACTTCAGCCAGCACAGTTGTTCTAATGTGGAAGTACCATCATCTCTGTTTGACAGCAGCACACCAACCTCTTCTCTTAAACTTGCCTTCCTCTGACTTTCCTCCTAAAATATGCCTTTGGTCCAGCTGGAAAATTGATCCTTAATCTGTTCTGTGAGGATGTCTCTTAATCACTCCTTTCCCATTGAACCTTTCTCTTTAATTAATCTTTAATGTCCAGATTCTGTTGAAATTTCCTGAACTTCATCTGGATTTCAGCTCTGTTATAGCTGGGTCCTCAGCTCCAAAACACATTATGGACCCACTGCAGCAAACTCTCCCCTTGCTGTTGCTGATCCCCTGCTCAGTCCTTTGCCCTCTCATGATTCTGTCCTACCTACTGTGCCACTAAAAAGCTTTTATTCCTTTTATCACCTCTATTAAATGTACTGTCTATCTGCCAGTCTTCCCAGAAATCTCTCTCTTCCAGTGATTTCCTCTGAATTATCCGTCTCTCTGTTCCTCTTTGCCTTCACTTAGGGTGAAAAAATTTCACAAGACACTTCCAAACAATCAAAGCAGCCTCAGTTACCCAGTGAAATGGAAAATGAGAACAGAGCCGTCCCACTTTCCTGCAGTCCCAGCTCTCTCCTGCCAACAAGCATATTAATGAGTTTTCAGTGTCAGTCAAGAGCCAAACAGAAATGAGTTCCATACCCTGGTTGCAGACTCAGAGAGCACTCCCTGGAGATGCAACTCTAGGAAGAGCTGGTCTCAGTGAGCTGCCTGATTCACCACCCCCCTCAGGGTGCACAACCTTCCCTGAGGCAACTCAGACAAGGGCATCAGATGTCCGGGACAAACAGTTCTCTGTGAAGATGTGAATTTGGCATGCAAGAATTACAGTGAGGAGGGTTTGTCACGGTTCTTTTGGATAACAAGGATGTTATGATGTGCCAGAACCAAAATCATGGCAGAATATTGCATCCTGCAGACTCACTGCCTTCATCCAAATCTGTCACACACAGGCATTTCCCAAACTGTCACCGAGCCATCTCGGGGAAGAGCTGCACCACCGAGGATGTGACAGCTTGCAGTCATTCAAAGTGCTGTCACTGCAGGCTGTCAAAACATCAGTGAACAGCTTTGCAAAAGTGGGGAGATACTTTCAAAACAGCTTTTTACACCTCTGTAAGGCAGGATGGTAATGCAGGTTCTGGTAGAAGTGTGTGTGTGTTCTGACTGCCTGGAATCCTACTCTGTATTTCCAAACAAGGAACTGATCATTTCTGGAGGCAAAACTCGTTGAACAACTGCTGGCAGGTGGGGGACCAAAAAATGTTTGTACCTCACTGACTGGCAAACATTTCTAAGAATTGCAAGTAAAATACTTTGGGATTCAGAACAAACAACACTTCACTGCACCAGATTCCTGCAGGTTAGAATGATTTCCAGATTAGATTAGTTTCCACCTAATCAGCTACCTTTATGCTTAGAGATAACATTCTGAATGAGACACCTCAACATTTCTGAATATGCCTGATTCACCTGGGGTCAATGTGGACAAAAACACAAAACCAAACCTAAAAACATTTGTTTTCATTGTCACACCCACTGATTCAGATGCTTGAACAGTGCTTGTCTCCTACTTGCTTATCTCTGCTCACATTTGTCCTTGTAAAAGAAAAGAGTTCTGTGTTTCTTTCTTTTTTTTTTTTTTTTTTTTTTTTTAATTAAATTATTAAGTGCCAAGAAAATTCCAATCCCCTTCTGGTTCATCAACCCACACCACAAATTTGGGATCTGAAAAAGAGAGAAGAACAATTTGGTTACCTGGAAGAAAAGGGTAAAAGCAAACAGCCTTGAGGAATGGTGTTACTGGTGAATATTCATGATGCAAAAAGCATTTTGTTCTTCAAAAAACCCTTTTATTCTGGATTGGACTACGTTGTTGGCAGCGAAGATGAACTGTCAGTCATCTGATTTTTCTTTAATTCTCTGGTTTATGTTTTTCAAGAGGAATTTCTTACCTGGGAGGACACTGGTCCCCCATACCTTTGATTAGAAAAGTAAATGACAATGTCTACACATCTTTAAATGTCACTTTATAGTTTGTAAGAACAGTTTGGGAGAAGCAGTAGCTCATGAAGAAATTACAGAAAGAGAGGAATAATTTAGGTTCAAAAGACTGAGGAGTCACCTTTCCCCGCTGATGATCCAGAGCAATGTTCTTTTGGAAAAAGAAAAACAACAAACCAAACATAAAAACACACACAAAAAAATGTCTTGTTCAACCTGTTTGCACAATGGATCTGCAAGTATCAGTGAGCTGATGGCTGTGGGCAGGTACTGTGGACAATTATTCTCCACATGCAGTACCTTCAGATTCTGGAAAATAGGTGTGCAGAAGGTTTAATAAGTGAGGGATTTTTCCTCAGCTTGGTATATAATCAATGTACAGAGAACATAAGTGCAGAAGTTTATAAACTGTGAAATTATTGGGATGATTGATAAACTTAGAGAGGCAACATGGGTTTTAAACACCGATTTCTGATATTATTATGACAGCTCTGGCCTGATGCTGCACCATTTACCTAAAGAGATAAGAAGACCCTTCAGTCCTGCATTTGGAAGCAGCTGAAGTCCATGGAATTTCCATGTTGCATCAGACCAAGATCTTCCCCCTTCTATTGCTCCTGCCTGCAATTTACTGATGTCTTCTGGCAGACTTCTGAATTTAATTCCTTTATCTTGTCCCAGTTACAATCTCTGTAATGACTCCAGGAAAAGACTTCCTCTGGAAAGATACTGAGTTGGTTTTCAGGCAGGCTGAGGCATTTAAAACTTGGCAGTTCCTTCACCCCCACAGGTACCTAGACACAGTCATTAGAAAGATACATTATGTCAATTAAACAGTAATCTTTGGGATTCTGTTTGTAGAGGAAAAAAAATCTCCCAAGAAAATGCTGTGGAGCTGCATTACAGTTGATGGATGAACACAGAATATTCTGCTCGTTAATGTCGCATTATACCTCACAGCATGGTGGAAATTTTGGCGAAGAAATCCATGTTGTTTCCTCTGCTGGAAAGATTTCTTATGGGGTTAATTTTACTTCTTAGCAGAAACATTAGTCTGCTTCTTTGTTTCCTTTGTGTGCACGGTGCAGGGGAGAGCAATTTAAATGAATGAAATCTGAAAGGGAGTCTTTTGCATAAATTACTACTTTGGTAGATGTAACTTTCAAGAAGAAAATTGCACCAGTGGAAAAAAAATCCTTGGAAAAGAAGTGTTGCATTGTATAAAAAAAGGAAGGTGTGTTCTGAGCCCTAAATTGGAATGCCCAGGAATACTGTTACACTTATCACAGCTTTAGGGTGCATAACTGCTCATGATCAAATGAACAGCAAATGTCAGTGGAGTTCAGGGCATTAATAATATCACATCCATTTTTAAATTGCCCTCTGCTCAGTTTGTGACGTTGATTCTATGCAAATGCAGCCCTGATTTTCTAGTGGACACATTTAAAAAAAAAAAAAAGAAGAAGATGCAAAAAGCTGCAGCAAGGCCAGCAGCGACTGAGTTGTGGGAGATTCTCTAGGCTGGTCAGAGAGCGCTCTCATTTCAGGGAGGTTCCTCAAACCTGGGGGAAGCTTTTTGGGTGGGTGGGCACCAATCCCCCCACACGGGTCTGCCTCGGGTGGGTGCAGCCCACGCCCTCCTGCTCACCTGGGCAGTGGTGGAGTCTCCGAGGGGATTTCTTTGCTGGAAGAGGCCAGCACAGGCATCTCTGAAGTAACGACCGATCCGTGTAACCACGGGCGGTTCTGTACAGGCTCCTGGGAGGAGGGCAGAGCACCGAGCCCATGAGAGCACCGAGCCCATGAGAGCACCGAGCCCATGAGAGCACCGGGCTGAGGTGACGAACCCCCCCTGCCCTTCCCAGCACCACCCCGGGGGCTCCACCGGGGAACCCCTCCCTGCCCCTCCGGCTGCGGGCCGGGACCTCCTTGGAAACGGGCTCCGTCACCAAACACTGCTCCCCTCGGAGCAGCCCGGTTACAGAATTTATCCAGCCCGGTTACCGAGTTTATCCAGCCCGGGGAGCCCTCGGCCGGTCCCGCAGGCTGAGCCGGGCAGGAGGAGCAGGAGCTCATGGCTCAGGTAAGGCCTGCGGGGCTGGGGGGGCTGAGCCGCAGATCGGGGATCGCTGCTCTGTTAGCTCAGCTCCTGTGCCACTGCAGGTCAGAAACACCCAAAAATGCACGCTTTTCCTGCCGAGATCTGTCACCCCGGTGCTGCACACCGAGAGCTGTCACCCCCTCCAGACCCAGCCCGTTTTTACTGTTACGCAGATCCCAGCCCCGAGATCGCTCCCGGGGCTGTTGCTGAGCTGCCACAGCCATGCAGGAACGCTTTGTTTTGTTTTGTTTTCCAGCAGGACACGTCGGTTCGTCCGGATCTTCACCTGCACTACGTGCAGGCCTGTCAGAAACTGGGCCAGCCTGAACACCCCTTAATCGCTCGTGTTCTTCAAGAAGCTGATGAAAATGAGGAAATGTGAGGCATTAACAGTGTGTTTCAGACGCTTCTGAAAGCCTTAAACAGGGGAGCCAGGATGAGGAATTGAACGATGAGAAAGTTCGTGCTGTTTCAGGCTTATACACAAATCAAATTTAGCATTTACTGCTGAAGTTCTGGTTTGACTCATCTTGACATCATCTTGGCAGAAGTTTGTAGCTGCGTATCCTTTCTGGGCACCTTTACAAGCAGTGAAAACAAACAAAAAAAAAAAAAAAAAAAAAAAAGTAAAAAACATACAGGATGGTGACTTTCTGTCCCTTAAAAAAGCCAAATCCAGTGTCTAGTCATCCTAACTCCCTTTCTTTTGTCTTGCTCCTGTTTAAAAAGCCTCAGCTGCATCCAGTTCCCTTCCAGCTGGTCATGCTTCCCTGAGCTGTCTCTGAATCCTGCCAAGCTACCCAAATTCTCTCTCATTATGGGACTAGGTAGGGATTTCTCTTGTGGATGCTGCCAGGGTCAAAGTTAATTTTCCTTTAGGCAAAAAAACCTGAGAAAATGAAACGGTTTTTTCAAGTTTTGATCCTGAGGGCAGGATGGAATAAATACAGGAAAGGGAGCAAGTAAGAAGATGATGAGGTAACCTCTGGGACAATCTTTATTTCCATCTGCTTTCTGTGCAAGTGTTGTTCTTGCAGCTGTGTGGTGCCTTTAGAAGGGGCTGTGCTGAGGGACAGCTTGAATCCCATTGTCTGTGCTGGTGTTACCAAAGGTGTATAACCATGGGCAAGCACGGGCACACCTCCCATCTGGAGAGGCAACTCATTTCCCTTATCATTTTGCTTCTCCCCACGTGCTCACATTTTTATGTTGTAACAGATGCACAAAAGGGATCACGTTAAAAATAGCTGGAAATAATCACCCAGTGCCTGTGCAGAGAGTTAGAGACGATGATCTGGGAGCTCTTGCCTCTGTCTTATCCCATGCTGCATTTGTCAAAGGTAAGGCTTTTCCATGTGTGTTTGACAGTGCTGTGCTAACACAAGAAAACATGATCAGTCTTGATTTCAGTCTTAGTTTATCTTTATTTCTTTTTGTTTAGACATCAGTGAAATGTAGGCATGCATCTGTCACATTCCTCATTCTTCATCTTTTTCAGGGTTGGATCTTGCTTATAATGTATTGACTGATGCTGGAGCAGAGACCATGGCAGCATTCCTCCAGGTGCCAAAGTGATGGTTATCTTTCAGCAACTTGTAATTTACTTGGCCATGGAAATATTTATATGTGGTCTGTTGGGGACAAGACTGCACTGGTTTGGCAAAATTCCGTTACTTTTGACTTTCACACCCCAATCCATCCTACTGGAATCTTGGGTTGTATCTGCCTTTCTATCATTGTAAAGCACTGGAATACAGATGGAAAATGGTGAGTTGTCACCTGGTTCCTGTGTTCCTAGAGCTTGGGGGGTGCCATTAAGTTCACAAAATGCACCTGAGCTTGACCACCTGCCTCATTTGGTCATGCTGAGCACAGGATCCTGGGTGGTTCCTGTAGGCCCCATGAGGACCCCCCCATGAGAGGGTTTTATGCCTTTGCCTCATTATCTGCCATACTTTGACATTCTTTAACTGCTTTTCCAAGTCAGGGGTTGCCTGAAAGGCACACACAAAGCTCTGTCCTTTGCTGCATCCCCTTTCTGAAAAGTGCAGGTGTGCTGTGGAGTGAACTCTCATTGTTTCCTGCTCTGTTTGTTCCCAAGGAAAACTCCTCCCTGCGGTACCTGAACCTCATGTTCAATGACCTTGGCACAAGTGGGGCAGAGCTGATAGCGGGGGCACTTCATGTGAGTGTTTGTCTGGGAGGTTTAGACAGTGGCATCTCGTTGGGATATTTTTGCTTTTGATGACCAGTACTGGCTGTCCTGCCAACACCAGAGCTGGCTCAAAGGGGCCTCTGTCCTTGCTGCACTCAGCATGTTGCTGGATCACAGGGATTGCCTGTTTTCCCGAGGCAGACCTCAGACATCAGATTTCCCACAAGGGAAAGTTGCACTGTGCTGCCATTAACACTTGATTATCTGTAAAACAATTGTCTACAAACCCCGCAACTACCGTAGCTGGATTTTTTTTCTGTGTGAAAAAATGCTAAGCTGCAGGATATAGAATGCCATCTGTTTTTTCCTTTCTTTTTTCCCCCCCCCCAAAACACAGTATTACATTTGCCTCTACCTTCATGTCAATATTTGCCTTGATTCAAGATGTCTGAGACGTGTTTTCAAAACTTTGCTTTTACAGCAGCAGCACAAAACCCAGTTTGTTATTTTTGATGTGGTTTCCCAAGGAAATGAGGCTTGTTTGTAAGATTTGTTGTGTTTGTGAAGGAGACTCATGTGAGCTCTTTCTTCCTCCTTCACAGCCTTTGAACCCTGAACTGATTTCAACTAAATTTGACAGACCTCCAGAACACTGAGGCTGTGCAGTAGATTGTACAACCCTGGGCTTGTGCAAAGCTTACCAGCTTTAAATCAGTTTGATACACTGTGCATCTCGAATTCCTGCCAATTCAGGCAGAAATATTTGCCTGGATTATTTTCATGTGAAATTTGTGGGCTCGGGAGAAACAAAAAGTTTTCAAATACTGGAGTTTTGCTTGCAGACTCTGGTGTCTTTGATGCCACCGAGGGGAGCCTGAGCCAACAGGATAAGTTATCACTTAGTTATCTGTGTTGTCACTTAGACACAATTCTTCTCAAAGGTTGTTTTGTCTCTGTGTGACAACCAGCAGGATTCACACACACAAAAAAAGGACAGTGTTGTTTTTCAGGCCATTTTAAAGGATTTTTTTTTTTTTTTTTTTTTTTTTAATTTTATCTAGAGGAACACAAGTCTTGTGCACATGAGAATGACTGGAAACAAAATAGGAGACCAAGGTGGGATGTTCTTTGCTTCAATGCTGCAAAGAAACTCAACCTTGGAGAAGTTGGATCTTGGAGACTGTGATCTGGTGAGTAACCCAGTAAAATGATCAGCAATCACAGAAGTCTTTCAAGGGTATTACAAGGGTCCTACAGAGCTTAATTAGGGGGGCAATGCCATCTGCTGTCATTGATTTTACACTTTGTGACAGCCAGAGGTAACACAATATATAATACAGCGAGGTGTGCTTGGAAAGGCACATTGCACAAAGCACCTGGGAAGTCAGGACTGATATTTCAGAGCCGTTGTGTCCCTGGGGATGTAAGTGCTGGTCTTTCACATCCTCTGAGGTTTGTTTCTGCTGCTCACTTCTGTTATGCCAAGTCCTGTGTAATTTGTGTTGAAGGATGGACTTTTTATTCCCTGGAGAAGCTTTTCCTTCTGAAGTGTGCAGTGCTGGAACCCCTGAAAGTCACCCAAAAAAAAGTGTAACCAGTGTAGGATTTATTCAAAAGCTTAATATGTGTCTTCTTGGTAGGGATTTGATTGAGAGTTGGTTTAAAATTAAGTGGCTTTGGGTGTGGACCAGCCTCATTGGAAAGCAGCATAAATAAAAATTAGTGAGCAAACCAGAAGGAAATAAAAAAAATCCTGACTGACCCATATTCTAGACTCTCATTTCTCTGCACCACATGGTTGGTACTAAATTTGAATTTACCCAGTGGATGAATGTTGGGGGAACACACATAAGCTGATTTTGTTTCATAAATCAGGAAAACCAAAACACAGAATCAATTAAATGGACAAGTATCTCTGAGATTCATTATTCTCGCCTTTTATTTTCTGAGGTGCCAAGCCATTTGTACTATTTAGTCTAATTCCCCTCTACTCCTCCACAGGCAGTTGGCATTGGTGGTGTCAGAAAACCTGTGTTGTGTCTCTAAACAGTTGACTGTTGTACTCCAGAGGACAGGGAGGCAGAAATAATAGTCATGGGAATTTGGCAGCTTGATCTACAGATTAAATAGGTTTCTCTTCAGAGTTTGTTTGTTTTCACTTCCAGGGCCTGGACTGTCTGATAGCAATAGCCAGAGCCCTGATCCAGAACAAATCCCTCAGAGCAATCAACCTAAATCGTCCCTTGCTGTACAGCCAAGAGGTACGTGAGTGACTGTGGGCTCAGCTCAGAGAGGAGCACAAGCCAAGTCAGTGCTGATGTATTTATGGGCACCTGAACTACACAGCCCTCTGGAATTCCTTGCAGACTGAAGCAGATGGTTGCAGGAACATTCTTTCTCTTTCTGTGCAAGTCACCACCTGCCCCTGTTTAACTAGAATGTTAAATTTTAAAAAAATCTCTCTCTTGGTACATTTGTTAAATGATGGGCTGATGGAGAGGGGTTGGTATTGGAGAACCAAGTCTTCCTCCTGCAGTTCCACCATGGAGTTTCCTGCACTGCTCAGCAAACAGAGAGGGAAATGCTGTTTAGGAGGAAATGAGGGGAAGCACAAAGGGCTGCTGTTTGCCTGAGCCTGAAGAAGACACTGCAACACCTCCCTGGGCTGGCTGGTTTGGCTGTTTGTGTGGCTGGTGCTGCTCAGCTCGTGGCTGTAGAGCCAGTGCTGCGGTGTTCTCAGCTGCCTGGCAGTTCTCAGGTGTCAGTGATAGCAACGGTGTTTTCCTGAGGTCACGAAGGCCAGATCATCCTCAGTTCCCTAAGGTGAATTGAACAGTGTAAACAGATTTTAGTTGTTTCTTTTTTACTAAGACAGGGCTTGATCTGCCTGACTCCGGCTTTAGAAGTCAATTTAAATTACTGCTATTGAAAACAGAGGCCAGTAAGGACCTGGTCTAGATCTGTCAGCTGCTATTGCCACTGTTTCCACCTTCAACTCTATCATTTTCTCAGGCCTCTGGGTTGTTCCCTTACTTTTGACTCACAGTACTCACTGTTATTTTCTTAACTAAACAAGAACAAACTTCCTTTGTCTTACAGTGACAGGACATATTTTTTTTCCCATAGCAGTCCTGTTTCTTTTTCGTAGAATCACAGAATCATTAAGGCTGGTGAAAACCACCAAGATCATTGAGTCCAAACTCTGACCAATCCTTTCTTTTATGAAGGCATAGACAAGCATCATGACAAAATACTTTCAATGTTAGCAAAGACTGACTCAAACATTCAGGTTTTTAAGAGCAATGACTGGAAGGAAAACTTATCAGACATAATGACTATACATTGATGCTTCTGATATTTGCAGGGATGTCGATAGTACTGTAAATCTGCAAATATCTGTCTAGTATTTTTTTTCCCAGCTTTATCCCAACACGTTGTTTCATGGCTATTTCTATACAATATACAAAATAGAACACTACTGCTGACCAAATCTTGATGTTAGCTGTGTATCTCACTTGTACTGAAGCAAGACCATCTTTTATCCCAAAGCTGAGCTGAGTAAAACTGAGTGTGTGTTTGCAGGAAGAGACCACAGTCCACATAGCTCAGATGCTGAAGAACAACCCTCCTCTCGTGGAGCTGCACTTGAGCAAGCATGAAATGAAGAACTTCGGTGTAGAGCGACTGTGTGAGGCCCTGCAGGAAAACTCCAGCCTGAGATACCTTGACCTGAGCTGGTGAGAGTCGTGACCAACAGCAATTAATTTTCTTAGCATTGATTTTATTTTAAATACCTGCATCTCTCTTGCAGTAATAAAATAACCGCCGACGGTGCAAGATTTTTGGGAGAGCTGCTAAAACACAACCAAAGCCTGGTAATCCTGGACCTGAATGCAAACAGAATAGAAGATGCTGGAGCCACCTACCTGAGTGAGGCCTTGTCTTTGCACAACAGGACCCTGCAGGCGTTAGTATCTGCACAGCTCCCAGGCACTGCAGGGGTAGGAAACCTGGACCTGGCAGTGGCAGAAATGGCATCAAAGCTCTGTGTTTGGATGCTGATCAAAACAAAAGGAAGTTCCAAATGTTTCGGTCTGTTTTTCCTTCTTGGGGAAAGAAAGCTGCGAGTGAGAGATTGGGTGGGATTTCTTTGCTAAGCACAGGGTGAGATGCCCCAGGACCTGTGGAACTCTCAGGTCTGCTCAGATCTCCCACAGCTTTTCCAGTTGCTCAAAGAGGTGTGAGTGTGGGGGGGAAGGCAATTCGATCTGTCAGTTCTTCCTGCATCTTTAAAGCGCAGGTCCCTGTGGGGCACAAAGGCAAACAAGAGCTGCAGGCCTTCAAGAATTCTGAGATAATCAGATTCCACGCAGGGATAAGGCACTATATTTGTTGGTTCTGATCTTCAACACTTAGGAAAATCCTCTATTTAAGTTTGCTTCCGGGTGAACCCAGCAGAGCTGTAATCTCTCCATCAGGGTGTCTTTTGCAGCCCGTTAAACCCCGGGCTGGCAGGATGTAAAAGCTGATCAAAGGTGTTACCTGGAGCCATCAGGTTTAAGTAGCAGACTGAGGAGGTGGCGGCTCTGAGGTGCCTCTGAAAGCCTTCCAGGTTCACTAATATAAAAATAACTGCCACTCCACAAAGATCAAAGCTTAGCCTGGATAAATGCCAAGGCTCGGGCTTCAAAGCAGGCTAGAGATGAGACCTGGCCCCCATGGAGCCACTGACACCGAGGAGCTGCACAGTGAACAACTTTGGCTGCATGAGCCTGGAGAAACAGAGCAAGTCACAGTCCAACTGCCTTTGGCAACCTGAAAGGGCTGTTAGAGTAGGACTGGCCTTGATACAATTACAGAATTGTATTATTAATGACAAATTAATATAGAAGTTCAATATATATTATATAATAACAACACATAGAATAAGCATAAATCATAGTTAAACTCTTATTTTTAACTAAGAGATGTGAGTTCCATGGTCTGGCACGCACGCTGTGTAACTGTTTTCTCTGTTTGTCAGGTTGTCAGTAGTAAACTGCAGTATAACTGGCAAAGGACTTACAGCTCTTTCAAATGCAATCAAATCAAACATGATCCTTTCCCATATATACCTCTGGGGGAACACATTTGATGAAGATGCCTGTATGGTAAGTGTTTGATTTGGAACTGCTCTGAGAGGGGGGGTTTTGTTTGTTTGTTCCAATTTGTTTTTACCATGGTTGAGTGGACTACAGCAATTAGTGAACAAAACACCTGATTTACTGGGGTTTTTACAAATATTTATAACCTGGTGGTGCTGGGTTGAGACTCAGTGGAGATCAGCATACTGAAGTGACTGAGCACTCACTGTGTGTTATCTTGTAGAGCCTTCACTGCAGTCAAAAGGAAATGTAATCTGTCATATTCCTGGTATTTTCCAGTCGTTTTCTGAGTTAGTTCAGTCGGGTCGCCTGAAGCCCAACTGCACGGACGTGGCCCAGTTCCAGGTGGACGGGCAAGCTCAGCTGGCAGAGCTGTCCCACGGCCTCCACAGGGAATATTACTGGGCCCCACGGCACAGGGTGGTGGCACACAGTGCTGCCAACGCCAGCCTGGCACTGGTAGCTGTTTCAGAGTATCTGTGAGTGAGGCAGCAGCTCAGTGCACCCCACGGGCCTGAGCTTTGCCTGTCTGGTTTCCAGTAAAATAAATGATATCAGCCTCAGATTTGCTTCATGTTGTTTCTTCAGGTTTCAGTCTAAAAGGAATCTAAAACTGCTTGAAATGGCATAATGATAAAATACTGAACAAATGACCTTCAAATTAAGTGCTAAATAATAACAATAATAATAATAATAATGCCCAGTCTGTGGAGAGTTCATTACCACGAAAAAGTTCACAGCCAGGCAGAGCACACTGACAAAAGCTGACACCCAGGATTGCTGGCAGCAAATCAGACCTGCTGCAGAGCAGGACTCCCGGTGGAGCCGAGAGCTTTGGGTGAGTCCATTTGTTACCACTGCACTCCATATACTCTCTGCTTTTACTTAGTGATTCATCCATTGGATCTTCTTCCCACTGTGACATTTTTAAAGCAAGGTAAGTGAACTTTAGCATTAAGCCACAGTCATGGTGGAACTTCAAAGCCAATGAACCCAGTTTACTGAGATATACATGGAATTTTGATTAACCTGAAGCATGAAATGACCAAGGCAGGTGTGAGAGCTGTTGTGTGTGTGGAGGTTTTTTGCTGTTTGTTTGGTTTTTTTTCCTCATTGCCCCCCCCCAAACACAAACGAGTCAGGCTCTGTTGCTCCAAAAAGCAGCCCAAGGGGCCTCAGAGGAAAGCCCAGAGGGGGTCTGTTTGTCCTGCACACCTGCACAGGGCCCTCCTGACCTGCAGCCACCGTGCTGAGCACAAAGTCCGTGTGTCACACGCTGTCAACACCCTGGCTGAGAGAGGAGCTTACATTTTAACTGCTGGTAAACAGGAAGGACAGAGCAACAAGAATAAAAGTTGAGGATACACTGGATGTGGTTGGTTGAGAAGAATCTGCATGCTGTGAACATTCCTAAGGTTTTAAACAGATAAGATAAGCCTCTATTGGTATTTTCCTCAGTGTTGCTGCTCTAGGGCAAAGCAGGTTACACTATGAGAGTCTACGGAGAAACCTTTCAGTTCTGAGACAGAATTTCTTGCCAGAAACACCCCTAAAAGACTCAGATTAAGGTATTTTTTTTCCGTATTATCTTCCTTTCCTTTGTCTGGTGGATGAAGTTCAGACTAATTTCACTGCCCAAATTAACCTTTAATTTACTTGTATGAATGACATTCATTAATCTGCCGTGGCAATGGGGAACCAGCTCTACCAATGGCAGTATTTTACTTTTAGTGACCTGGTTAAGATGGCAACATCATCATACACAAAATGTATCAGGATAAATGGCATCTACTTTCAGAAGTGCTGGTGTATCTGTTTGAAATATCTGCACTCTATCTGACCCCTTGTTTAACAGCAACATGCTCAGCCTGGAAGAGCACTCTGCATTATTGACAATACCCATAAAACCAGCTCATGTGTTACAGTTTATTTTTATGTTCTCTTGTAAGAAAAGGCTGCAGAGTAATTCCTACTGAATTCTGTACAAAGAGCTTCCTGAAAACGAAAATAATTATTTGTGCATAACCCTGTAATGCTTAAAGAGGACTATGCCAGAGACTGTTATTGCTTTTCTTTCTCTGAAAAACCAAACCTTGGAATCTTTGAAGGATTTATCTTGTGTTCTTTGGAATGAGAGAATTTACACAGGCTAGAAATCTTTTGCCATGTTCTAAGTTATTCCAGTAGCTGAAGCAAGCATCATCCTGCTCTGAAAACCATCTTTCCAGCTTTCTTCACTGAAAGGCAGAATCTTTGCCCCAGTTCCCAAGGGAAGGAAAATGACTGATCCAGAAGGGCAGTGGAGCAGCACAGGTCCCCTCAACCCCCCTGTGAGGGGGGTATTGTCTGACTCTTCCCCTCCTGCTTTTGGTGCAGTCATGAACAGGAGACACAAGGTGAGGGAAAATTACAAAACAAGTTTATTAAAGTCTAACATAAAACACTTCAGGCTAAATATGTACAACCCCCTCCCTTCCCAGGGGATTATAAAATTGAGAGTTGAGGTATATACAAATAACAGAGGAAAAATTGTATATACATGACATACTTTAAAAATAATTTAACAAAAAAAAAAAATCAGATATTAGTCCTTATCTGAACTTAATTCTGCAAGGCTTACTGAGCCTCTCTGGGATCACAGCCCTGAAATCCTTCATGTGGGACTCGTCTGTACTTGAAAACTGCTCTTTTAACAAATGATTTCAGAAAGGTTGTCATGCTTTGTGCCCCCTTACAGGCACAAACTTGGAAGTAAATGTCATACAAGGAGCTATTCTCCCCTAAATATTTCCAAGCAGCCAATTCAGAGATTTCTAGATGCAGAGAAGCTGTTCAGGCAAAACTTGCACCAACCTCAGTGCAAAACTGACTGAAACAACAGACAAACAGTGCCATTGTCTCTAAATGACTGTTAAGAGAATTATTAAAATTCCTTCTTTCCTCTTGCAAGGAGACATCTGCCTATGAAAATTCCATGCTTTTCCCTTATGAATCCCTTACAGAAATGACCAATACTGTTGTGAGCCTGGTTACCTCCAAAATGAACCCAGAATCCCTAAGCCTAGGACTGAGATGTGCAGCTGCTTTCCATGCATCTATTGGCAAAAGGTACAGTCCAGACCTACAGCCTGAACACACCTACAAATATATTTATATATATATATATATATATACTTAAAATCTATATTCTAGTAAATGAATAGTTTGTAGAGATCATACCTCAGCAGCTGAGATATCTTCATGAAAAAAATGAGGCTAAAAAATCAAGATTCTCAGATGGGGACTCAAGAGTGCAGGTCACTAAATTATTGCTCCAAGACAAAACTACAAGCCTGTGTATTCTATTAAGAAAGGTTAAAAGTGTTGTCTTGTAAAAAATAATGATTATCTTCTTGTCTATAAAGAAAACTAAATGGCTAATAAAGCAAGTGTTACTGTTATAAGTATCTAAACAAATCCTGTATAAATCTAAGCACTGTATTTTTTTAAAAAAGTCTGAAATCTAAGAATACAGTAACAAGCTATAATTTTAGAAATATAAACCCAGTCCAAACAAACATTGTTATGGAATGCATTTTCTACGTAGGAATGTAATTATTTTTTAGGTTTTTTTCCAGAGCCAGTTCTCTCTCAGGGTCATTTATCCTGGGCATGTTTATCTTCAGCTACTTTTCCTCAGGGAACAGCAGCATATCGTTAGTTTGTCTTCCAAAGCTGTTTAAATATGGAAGTTATCAGTTGTAGGGTGGTTTTTTCCCTCAGTATTCATGGCTAAGCCTATGTCTGTCCCAAGATTTCTGCTCTATTTTCAGAGAGAGAAAGTAATGAGGAAGTTTAGGACAAGCTCCACACAGTAAAGATCCCGATCTTTGGGGTTCTTCAGTCTTAAATGGCAAGGCTAAGGAATCCCTCAGGGGCTACAGCAACAACAGGAGCTAAAAGAGAGGGGAGGAAGAGGGGAAATACCGAAGAAACAGGAAAAAAAACAACAGAGAACTTCATCCTTTGTCCTCTGCCAGTGCTGTGAACATCAGCTGTTCACAAACCTTGTGGGGCAGAGACATAAAGAAATTAAAGGTCAGGCAGGTCCAGCAATAATCAGCTCCAGTGGATGGAGTGAGAGATTCCTGCATTAAGGATGTTCCCACTGGACATGGCTGTACTCCTGCTGTCCGTGGCAGATTTTATCAGCAAATTTACCATATATTAAAGCATAAAATATGATCAAGCAGCAGGTTTTAAACGTGGCATGTACTAAGATGATCAACACAAAGAAGCAAAAGGTCTGTTACTTCACAACACGTAGGAAGAGAAAAAATAAATCTCTAGTCATGGTCAGCAGTCAAGGGATCACTTGCAGAATATTTAAATGAAATCCTACAAGAAGTTTTTCAAGAGCCTGTTTAATTAAGGTGCAGATTAATTATTACTCTGTGTAGAACAAGATCAGTTAAGAGGTATCTCCTATGCTCTTCTATGTAGCAGTGTCTGGACACAAGGCATCAGTGGAAATAAATGCTAGCACCAAGTAAATAACCAACAAGGTAGAGCTTTAAATGCATTGTTGGTACAGTATGATCACTGTTTTGTTACTATTTGATGATTGCTTAAATAATGCTTACATTGCTAATGGCACAAACTGGCAAAGTGGAGTAGGAAAGTACTCCTGTGGTCACCAAGTCTTTCATGACCCTACCAAGACACTAAAAACATTGCTTTTTAAGTATGTCTGTGGCTAGGAATAAAACATATCCTTACATGGGCCTTGCTAGGTACCAGTTTTGTGCATTTACTGTGGACAAGTGACATGAGAGTCAAAGCAATACACAAAAACTTCAGTTAAAACAAAACCTTCCCTGGAAGAATATCCACCTGCTCTGCTGTATTATTCTTTAATACCCCTCATGTAGTGTTCACTTACTGTTTTCACAGTGAAGGGCAGGATTTATTTCCTCTTCTGTACCTCCTGTCTAGCACAAGAAGCAGCACTACAGTAAGAAAAGGATTAGGAAGCTCTCATTGACACCTCACAGATTAAGTCACTGCGTTTTTTTGTCTCATCAACAAAATGCACGTTCCAGCTCTCCTTTTGTTGCTGTTTGTGCCAAACCTGGGGCTGTTTAGGGATATCAAAAATAAATCTGGGACAAGATATGACAATGCTGGATTGACTTAAACAAACAAACAAACAAACAAAGGCAACTTGTTGGAAAGAAGACCCAGCAGTTTCTATGCCATTAGGACCCTCTGACTTGCCACGCTACAGAAAGAAATTAACCTTCCTTTGCTTGTCTTGTCAGGAAAATACACCCAAACCTTTCTTTCCCTCTGGTCAGGCTTCACCTGCAGATGGCACTTGTGGCAGCCAACAGCAAATCTCTGCAAGCACCTCAGCAGAGCCCTGACCGACCTTCCCCATGGACCATTCCAGCACCCTGCAGTGCAGGCTTATGAATACAGCAAATTACGCCTTCCCCTTGCACCTCTGGGTTAACACTCTTAAACTATCAAATATGGCTTAAAAATACCTGTTCTCAAGTGACACTGTGACACATCAAAACAGCAGAAACGTGGGAGGAGATCTCCAAAACACATCAACGTACGCGACAGAGAATTCTTAAGGCAGGTGTTGCTGGAAAGGAATTGTCTCCTGGAAATCAGTGTTAACTGCAAATAGAAATCTGATTGTAGATTAGCACAATTCAGCACTGCCCCATGGAAATGCCTCACAGGTGTCTTTACACCGAGGGAAAACAAAGAACAAATCCAATTCAAGGAGCGTGACTGTTTGATCGTGCGCATTTACCAGACGTTTGGGGGTTCGCTCTGTCAGTACAGCTGCTGCAAGAAAATGAACTGAGGTTCTGAGTATCCAGTCACAGCAGATCTCAGCAGTGTTTCTGATGAAGGGGACTGGCTCCCCGTCACGGGAAGCAGCATCTGGTGCTCTTCAGTCCCGATGGGAAGGGGAAGTGCTAAAGACATCTCAGAGGGCTTCACGTCTATGGACTCCGACAAAGGGCTCTTCTGACTCTGAATGGGTTCTTGTTCATTGAAAGAATTATCAAGTGCATTAGAATCGGGGGGAGTTTCAGGTCCTGAGGGAAAAAAACAACAACAAAAAAAAGAGATGTTTAAAAGTTCCTGTGCAAATTCTGCAAATTCCTTCTCAGCTGACTGTCAAAGCCAACAGTTGGGATGCCAGTGGTTTCCATGTGCTGGAAAGCCACAGCAAGCTGTGAGTGCAGTGTAAGCACTGGGAATCACATCTGCTGCTGCTTGCAGTGTGGCAGCTAGAGGGATGATGCATTCCAACCTGATCTCTACTTGGCATGCTATAGGAGAGAACAAATCCTTAACGTCCCAGTGAATGAAGGACCTTTGGAAAAATGTAATTGTGAAAGTTTCCTTGAGATTTCCCACCCTAGAAAATCTTGGAGCCAGAGCCACTGTCAAGGTACCGTCCAAAAATCTTTTATTTTCTAATTTTGGGCCTGCATGAGCAAAAAGATTTATTCAGCACTGGAGGCAAAAGAGCTGATGTAGTTCCTTAACCTTTCTTTGCACACAGAACTCACCTGCATGAACTTTCGTTTTGTGCTTCTTTAGATTTTTTATATCTGTGTAAGAATTGCCACACATTTCACAGATAAATGGTCTTTCACCTGAAAAATATTGGTTTGGTAGTTAGAACAACCTTGACATTGAAAGAAAATACAGTTAGAGATGAACAATAATGGATTTCGGTGCTGGATTTTAAACCACAACTTTGTAACTCTTATTTTGTCTGTCTGTATTCAGAATAAAATTGTTTCCAGAATAACAGTTTAAAATAAAGCAAGAAGACCTTGAACATTTTAAGTAAAGCCTTGGTCATACATCAACACCTACGCTGGTGCACAGACACTACTCTCAAAAAGGCAATTAAAAAAAAATGAATGAGTTTTTTCTTCACATTATGTTAGCCCAGAGATGCATAAATTAAGAAACTCTGGTATAGCCCAACACTTTGCATTTTAAAGGCAAAAGGGTAAAGGTAGAATATAATTTATAGTGCAGGAAGCAGCTTGTCTGAAAACTGACCTGTATGGGACCGAAAATGTTTATTGAGCTCTCCAGAGGAAATAAAACTCTTTTCACAAATGCCACAGATATATGGCTTCTCTCCTAAAGGAAACACGTGGACTTGGTTATTTCAGTACATAAACCAGAATACACACACAGAACAAGTCACAATGAAACAGAGGCATGTCCAACAGGAGAAAGAGCTCCCTAAACTGGAATCAGGGGAAAAAAACATACGAAAGGAGCTGGATGAGAACTCCAGAGGTAACCTGTGTGTCATCACCCATCTCCAACCCTTCTGCAGGATCCAGCCCTCCCTGGCCAGGCCTGTTTGTGCTCCGTCCCTTCCAGCTGTGGGACCCTGTCCCCCCTTACCTGTGTGTTTGCGGGAGTGGGTGATGAGGGAGCTGGAGACAGCGAAGGCTTTCCCACAGCTGTCACACACGTAGGGCTTCTCCCCGGTGTGGCGCCGCACGTGGTAGGTGAGGGTGCTGGCCTGGGCAAAGCGCTGTCCGCAGCGGTCACACACATACGGCTTCTCCCCGCTGTGCTTCCTGGAAAACAACGCCCCAGTCACCTCCAGGAGGGAAGGGAAGCAGCACCCACTGCTGAGGAACCTGCCTGTCAGTGCTTCATCCCCAAAGCTCCTGCTGCTGACGGTCTGTGATGCAGCAGAGATGTAACAACCGAGCCTGGTTTGACTCTGCAGTTCTCGCCGAGTGAAACTCACGGCCTGTTCCATCAGGGATCAGCACATCCCTGATCTCCATGGCAGCTGAACTGAAATACAGGCCCTGCACGTGTAACACGCACCATGGGAACTCAGCATGCTTTGCGTTTTAGTGGAAGACAAGATGACGATTCCCAACAAGGGAATGCCATTCCTGCTCCTGCCGGCGATGCCCAAAGCCACGCACAGACAGCAGGGAGAACTGCTCTGTCACTCCCCACCACGGAACTCTCTCCTCTGTGGTGCTGCAAGCACTTTGAAACAAACCACAAGGATACCAGAGCACAGGCTGCAACACTCATACGGCACAAATCTCCTCCCTAGCAAGCAAGTCCAACCACGGAATTGCTCTGCTAGGCACTGTGAGAGAAGTGCCACGAGAAAAGAGGGAGGAAACGCCAAAATTCTGTGAGTGTGTAACTCTTGCTCACACTGGAGTAAAGGGTTCTGTTTAAACAGACCCAAGGAGGACAAGCATTTATTTGCAGGATCTCCCCTGTGCCCACCTGGCGTGAATCTTCAGGTTGCTGGAGGTCGCAAACTGCAGGTTGCAGACGTCACATTTGTAGGGCTTCTCCTCCCCGTGATGCATCCGGCTGTGGAACACCAGCTGGCACTTCTGAGCAAAGCCCTTGTCACACAGTTCACACTTGTATGGCTTCTCCCCTGGTGAAAAGGAACACCCTTGTGCTCTCTGTGTTCACCTAAGAAAGCTTTGCAGTCCATGACCCGAGCAGGGCTCAGGTGTCTGATCTAATACTTCTTACAAATAACATCTTGGGACATCCTGTAATCGGCCCACTGAAGTGGAACGTGCTCGGAACATAGAGGATAACAAGACTGTTTTGTAACACATCATGTTTGTGAAAAGAAAAAAAAGGTAATAATGTTTTTAATAGTGCCACTTTCTCCATGTTATTTTAAGAATGCTGCTACCGTGTTTTCAGACTTTTTGACAGTTATGTCTGTTCATCACTCAAAATATTCAAGATGAACCAGTAAATCATCTGCTTTTTCTTGCCTGCCCAACAGCAACAAGTCTTCAATGTACAGCCTAATGCTCCCTAATTTCTTTTAGTGTCTGCTGCAGGTATTTCTCTGACTAGTCATGTTCTTTTAGTGCTGAGCAGTCTCCTGCAAGGGCTTGTGCAACTCTGCAGTCCCAGATGACAGTAAAAATGTGCCTTTCTCTGCCATTCTGTGGCAGCGCACGATCAAACCACAAACTCAACAACTCACAAGTATATTGTGTACATAAAAACTTCAAAACTAAAAGTGTTAGACACCTAATGTGCCACCTAGCAATCAACACCATGGAATTCCCTACCCACTCATGCAGAAATTCCCAGGACAATACCCTCAGAAGTACAAAGTACAGCTGACATTCCTACCAGCACCATCCCTGAATTCTGCTCACAGTCAGGCTCCAGCAATTTCTTGTTCATCATCTTTTTAAGTCAGACATGCTGCTTTAAAATGCTTACGCGTTTCTAACTGATTTCTTTTTGATGCTTGATATGACACAAACTCCTGGTAATGTTACTGAATGCACCATCACACATTCCAGCTGTATGTTTTACTAAATAAAATCCCAAATGCTGTAGTAATTCAGCCAACCTCCCCACCTATTTCTGAAGACATTAAGGGACAAGTTATTTGGAACAAGATTGCATTTTTTCCCCACTTCTGTTCTCAAACATATATTTTGAAGTTTAAAAAAAAAGCAACAGGAACTTTAGTATCAGGTACAGCAAGATTTTCATGCTCTACTGACAGCAGCTTTTGGCACTCCGTCACTCTACAGAGCTAAAGCCAGCTCTTCTGAGTCTCTCCAGAAACCAAGATGCTCAGACTTACAAAGTCCTCTCTAGCTACTAAAAGCAGAAACTATGACCTTGTACCGAAAAATGCTACCAGGATATCTGGACTATCCCAAGAAACAACATTTCAAGAGGAAGAAGTCAGAATGCAAAGATCTTTCTAGTGCTGCGCTCAGAGGCTGTGTGTGATTCCAGGCCTCCACAGCCCACGAGGCCAAAGTCTTACCTGTGTGAGTTCTTACATGTGTTTTCAGCTGGTTGCACTGGGTGAATGCCTTCCCACACAGCTGACACACGTAGGGCTTCACCCCCTTGTGTATCCTCATGTGCCGGCGGAGGCTGCTCGCCTCCGAGAACACCTTCCCACACGTGTTGCACACTGGCTTGGCTTTGGAGTACTTCTGGTCCAGCTCCTCTCCCGAGCTCTCCAGCTGGTAAGAGCCCTTGTCACTGGCTATGTTGGACATGCAGTGCTCCTTCAGGGCACAGCTCTGCTGAGGCTTCCCCCGTTTCTGTTTGGCTGCCACGGTCTGGGCCAGGATGTCCTGCGCTGCCAGCGTCTCGCTCTCCCCCACGGCCGCCAGCTGCAGCTCGGAGCTGTCGCTGCCCTGGGCAGCCTGCTCTGTTATCTGGGTGGCCAGTTTGTTCGCATCTAAAAACATCTCCATGGACGTGTTCTCGGTCACATCGTTCTGGTACGGCAGGGATTTGTTCTCTACGCTTTTGGGGGGGCTGAAATTCTTCTTCCGCTTTTTGGGTTGAGGCGATTTCTTGTCCAAAGCTGCTTTCTTTGCCAGGGGTTGAACCAGCTCTGCAGCAGCAGCAGCAGCAGCAGCATCCGCTTTCTCCCGATTACTGTAATCTCTGAGAGTCAGAAGGCAAGTCTGCTGATTCATTTCAACGTTCCCAGTGATACTGGATGTCTCTGTGGAAGAGGGATTAGCAATAAAAGCAAAGTCCTCCATCTTGATCTTGCACTTCGTGACCACTTCTTCCACTTTGAGATAGTCGGCAGCCTGGTGAATCTCTTTGACATTCCAGCTGCAAGGGAACAAGGCTTGGGTGAAACATTCTGGACAGATTGTTCTGCACCGCCTGTATCACACGGGGACACAGAGCTACAGAGAAGTTACACTGTCAGAAAATATAACTTTGAGACCACACAGCAAGCTCTGATCTCTCAGTGCTGCAGCAACACAGGGCACTAAACTGTCAAGTTCTCCTGAGCTGAAGTCATTGTCTAGTGGGGGCTGCACACCCTCAAACCGAGGATTTTATTTTCACAGCACAAAGTGACAAAACACTGGAGAATAAAATGCATAAACTGCCATCCCATAATCCTTCTGGCAAAAGCGTCAGGTAATTCACCAGCAGCACATTCACCTCAGCAATTCTGTGAGGCAGGTACTAATCTTGTTTTATAAAACGATCTACAAAGAGTCTTAACTCTGTAACAGCTGCACAGACACCACCAAGACCTCATTTAAACCACTACACTCTGATTTTCAGTTCCTACAACACGGGCCTTGATGGGGGCAAACACTTTTTCTGTGACTCCTTTTGTAATATGAGATTTTAAGTAACAGATTGTACAAATTCTGACAAATGTGATCTTTTAAAATCATGCCTGTCCTCATCCATTCCTCAGACTCTCTACCACACACACAGTTTCTGCGTGTTTTTGCAAAAAAAAGACTACTGTAATTCATATCCAGAAAGTACACACCGGTCTTTCCCTCTCCTGCTAATCGTGCAGGATGTTTAACCCCTTCTAACTCAGACAGAAAGAGCGGGAGACTGGAACTATCAACCAGTGAAATATCAGACAACACCCCTTTGTTTTGGCACTCCCGTGACAGGTGGTATTTTAAAACATGGCAAACAGATGAACCTCAAGCTGTTAATATGTATCACATCCACTGTTCCTCCTGAACTTCCCACAAAGAATCCAGTTCTGGCTTACCACAAAGTTTATTTCCCTACTCCCTTCCCTCCTCTAACAGCGTAAATTACCTGTCAAGGTTTAGGTTTCCCGTATAAATAAATTCCAGGAGCTTTTGGAAGCCATCAGCTTTCACTTGAGTCTGATCCAGCACAACATTATTGTCGGACGCGTCCCTGTAGAAGGCCCCGAAGTACTCGCTGAAGGAGGCGAGCACGTTCCTGTGCGCCTTGAACTGGCACTCCCCGATGACCACGGTGCAGTCGCAGAGGAATCCGGCCTCTCGCTGCTTGTTCAGCCTCTCCAGCAGGTGCTCACAGTGATGGGAATACTGCATCTTGAGAACGCGCTGCAGCCGCTTTGTTCTGACCTGTGAAAGCACACACACAAAAAATTATTTACGTGCAAGACGCCACTCTGTTTTGCCCTCAACAGTTAATGATTACAGAAGAGTCGGTGTCCGTGATCACCGAGGGCAGTTCGAGCGGCAGAGGGATGGAGGATCCTCCTGTTCTCGGGGAGCCGCCGGTTTTAGGACAGAGGTTTTGTGCTGCCCCGGCCCCGACAGGATCAGCCGGGCCGGGCTCATCCCCGCAGCTGTCCCGCCGTGTCACACCGGGCTGGGGGAGCGCCCCAGCTCCGACCCCGCGGCTCGGACTGACCCGGGCACCGGGCGCTCACCGGGACATCACCAGGCCGGGCTCTGGGGCCGCTGAGGGAGCGAACGAGGAGCGGGACCTGCAGCCCCCCCGGCCCGGCCCCGCCGCCGGACGGGTCGGAGCCCGCAGCGCCCTCCCGGGCCCCGCGTTCCCCCCGCTTTCCCTGCTGTCCCCCCGCTTTCCCTGCTGTCCCCCCGGCCCGGCCCGGCCCCCGTGCACCTGCGGAGGGAGGAGGCAGGGAGAAGGAGGGAGCGCTGCCCTCAGGCCGCCATGTCCCGCTGACGCCGCCGCCGCTTCCGGGACGCGAGTTCCGGCCGGGGGCCCCTCGGGAAACAAGCCGGGTTTAATGCAATGATCCCACCGGGCCGCGCCGCGGGTTTAATTGCAAGAACTTGGGTGTGCGTGTTTGAAAACCGAGAGCGGCGCCGTGGTCGCTGAGGAGAAAAAAAAAAAAAAAAAAAAAGTAAAAAGCCACCTCGGCGGGTGTTTCCGCCCGGTTTCGAACCGGGGACCTTTCGCGTGTTAGGCGAACGTGATAACCACTACACTACGGAAACGCCGCTGATGGCCCCTATTCGCGATTATTTCTAAATTCCCTCCCTGCCCTCCCGTCCTTGCTGTCCCCTCCGCGACCTCCACGTCTCATCCTGCCCCGCAGAGTGCCCAAGGCACAGGGATCGGCGGAATCTGCATCCCAAGGGACCCGTCAAACACCCCATCCTCCCCCGCCTCCCGTCCCCTTTCTCCCCGCGGCGCCCGCAGGTCACCCCCAAGCGCGGGGGCTCTGGGGGTGTGCGGTGCTGCCCACACACACACCGGGAACGACATCCATGTGAACGGGGAACTTCAAGGAGGAGAAGGGGAGTGTTTGGCACTGCTGGAAGGGCAGATGAGCGCACAGCCGAGCTGGGAGCTGGACACGGAGCGTGCCACGCCAGGCAGCGAATCCTCTGCAGGCCTCTTGCTGCAGTGGAGTTGGAGAATGGGAAAAAGACTAATCCTGGATTTTCTACTACACCAGGCACTAAAAATGCGTGATCTTGGAAGAAGCTACAGAAGGGAACTTGGTTTTGCCATCCTTTGCAAAGGGAAACACAAGCCAAACCACAGCCGGTAGGACGAGTAAAAAGAGCTGAGAGAAATGAAATAGGAAAGATTCCAGAGTGACAGGGAAGGGTAAGGGGAAGCCAAAGAAAGCTGGAAGCAAGTAGCAACAACGTTCTGTTGAGTTTTGGCAGTGGCAGCCACAAAATCTCTTAATGCTACTGCTGTCATCGTGCAGAGGTTTCTGATGGCTGCAAGGATGTGTGTGCAGAGAGGTGACAAAATGAGCATCCTTAATAGCTCTTTTCATGCTTCTAACATCTCCCAGGTCCATGTGGAAAAACACTTCTGGGAATCCACTTCTGCACAACTGTAGCACTCAGCGTGACTTTGACATTGCAACCCACCCCCATATCTCCCCAACACAGATAACACAATAACATAGTAACATAATTACACCCATTTTGTTCCTGCAAGACCTTCAGCAGTCCCCGAGGATTAGATTTTAATAACAGTAAACAAGCTAATAAACCACAATACAAATTAACAAATGCATATGTATTGCTATTGATATTATAATATTTTCAGTCACAGGTTGACAACCGTGAAGGAAGGAAGGCCCTTTTTAGGTCACATGCTATAACCTTCTCCAAGGAGCTGAATGGTCTCAGTTCTCACAGCTGCTGAAGTTGCCTGGATTGTGAACATGTCAAATGTGTTTCCAGTATTTTTTTTTCCAAACAAAACACATAATTTAGATATACACATTCCCAATGTCCTTTACCTAGGACAACCCCAGAGGACCTCAACCAAAGGGAGACGCCGGTGTTGCCATGAGACCAGGGTGGAAAAGAAATTGTCCAATACCACTGTATTTTGTTTGATTCCTGTAGGTATCCAAAAAATCATGGGAATGTCACATTCTGGAGAGATGTGAGGCTGCGGGGAAGAAATGGCACAGCTGTTCCCTGAGCAGACTGATGTGCCAGCTCTGTGCCTGTCCAGGCTGCTCCTTGCTCCGTGTTAATTCCCAGCTTGACCTGGACAGCTGTGAACTTAAAAAGCACCGAGCACGGATTCTCAAAGAAAGTGGCACATCTTACATCACCAGAGCTGAGAAGCTGCTTGTACAGGGCACAGAAGTAAAAT
The DNA here is from genome assembly GCA_038380795.1 of Pyrocephalus nanus. Taxonomy (NCBI): domain Eukaryota; kingdom Metazoa; phylum Chordata; class Aves; order Passeriformes; family Tyrannidae; genus Pyrocephalus; species Pyrocephalus nanus. The sequence continues at coordinate 4,068,507 of CM076270.1, read as the reverse complement.
GAATTATGTGTGCCTCAGGCTCAAGGAAGAGATGACTAATAATCCTAATGAGATGGAAAAAATTTAGCGCCTTCGGTGAAATTACAGTTGAGAATCAAAGGTTTAATTGCCCTGAAACCCTCTTTCAGTGTTCTGATGTTGGCACAGGGTTATCAGTGATTGACAAGCTCCGCTCCAGTTCTATCATGAATGAATTATCATCATGTTGGTGTAAGGACTTACTCCCACTCCAGTCCTTTCTGCTGTTTTCTGGTGGCCTCTTCCTTGGAATTAAGTTGAATTCATGGCCCCAGGAGGTGTTGGGTTGAAAGTCAGAGCTCCTCCTAATAAGAAGCTTTCAGTTTGGACAGAAGGCATCTCTCTTCCCTGAGTGCCTCCCAGCTAATTATTGTGTCAGAGTACAGGGAGGCTGAGCCTAAAACAGGGCACAGAAAATGTTTCTAAAATACATGTGATTTTATAACAGATTTTACTTAACACTTCATGGAAAGTAACCTGAACGATAATGAACTGCACATGTATGACTAAAGTTGAGAAGACCAAGAGCTCTACACCATCGCTTTACACTCCGTTGTACCTGCAGAACTGCACTGCCCGGGAACGCCTTTGCTTTTCCACGGAAATCTCAGTGCCAGAAAGCAAACACGCTAAAACCTCCCCGAGGAACGTGGCGCAGCAGAGGGGAGGCAGCCGTGTCCATGGGGGAGTGCTCCAGGAAGCGGGTCCTTCAGGGAGCATCCGCCTGGCACCGAGAGAGGTCACGGCAGAGACAAACAAATACCCTCATCCAATGGAGCGCGGGGGGCCGGCACAGCCCTGCTCCGGGGGGGAAGGCGGGGTCTGCTCCTGGCTCCTCATCCAGGAATCCTCGGCTGGGACGAGCAGGACTCGAATGTGGACCCGGGCCCCTAAGTTTATACCCCAGGCACCAAGTCGTGGCCCTAAACCCCAGACACCAGCCCCCAAAATCCTGGCACCAGCCCCTAAATCTTGGCACCAGCCCCCAAATCCCTGGCACCAGCCCCCAAACCCCAGGTACCAGCTCCTAAATCCTGGCACCGGCCCCCAAACCCCGCTACAAGCCCCAGGCCCGGCTCTGTGTCGGTGTTTCCTGTCCCAGATCCAGGCTCCATTCCCGGACCCCGACCGCGATGAGGGGCGGGCGCGCTCCCGATCCCGGTCCAGGCGCGCTCCCGCGAGCACGAGGCGTGTTCCAAACTCCCGCCACTCCGCGCGTCCCGCCCCCTCCTCCTCCTTCATCCAATGGCGGCGGAGGAGGGCGCCCCTCCGACCAATGGCAGCGCGGCGGGCGTGGCCGCGGCCCTTTAAGAGGCGGCGCGGGGCGCGCTCCCCGTGCGCGCCGTGTGGGGAGGCCCCTTGCTCAACTAACCCTAATGGCGTCCGCGCTCCCCGTGCCCGCCCGCTGTTTTACTCGCTGACTTTCAGCGGGCGAGGGGAGCTCCCGGGGGAGGGCGGGGGGAGGAGGAAAGGGGTCCGGCAGTAAAAAACGTCAGCGGGGGGGGCTCCTCACCCCGGCCCGCCCTGGGGTCCCTTATCCCACAGCCCGGAGCGCCGCCGCGCCGCGCAGAGGCCGCGGTCGGCCGGTCCAGAGCCATTGCCGCCGCGAAGAGCTCGTCTCTGTCAGCCTCGGCGACGGCCGGGGAGCGTACAGGCAGTCCTCCCCAGCCCCGGGCAGTCGGGGGTCCCAGCACAGCAAACCGGGAGCGGCGCCTCTGTGCTGGACAGCCGCGGCTCCTTAGCCGTGGAGTGCGCGGCTGGCGCCGCCCCGACACCCCCAACCCCCCCCCCATCCCATCCCCACAACACGGTCCGACCCGCCGGGCTCGGGAGGGTCTAGGCGGTCCCCCCCGGCTCTGCTAGGCCGGCTGGGGACGCCGAAGGGAGCCCCCAAGGCGTGGGTCCCCGCCGAGGTTCGCTGTGTGACCCCCCCCCCCCCCACACACAGTGCAGGATGCTGAGATCTTATCAGGGAGAGGGAGCCCTGCGGCCACGGGAGCTCGGAAATGCCGCATTTAAGGCATCGACTTTGGAAAATGTTCTACTCGTCGATTTCTAGAAGCGCGGGGCTGAATTTGCGGAAACATGCGAGGCTGAGCAGCGGGGACAAATATTTCGCTGAGGTGTGGAACGAGGATTGTGAGGGGAAAGTGTCGGGGCTTGTCCCCATTCCTCTCTCTGATGAGGCCTTGGCGCTGCCACGAAGAGAACCTGCCCTTGATGTGCCGGGCACAGCACCAAAACCTGCCCTTGGTGTGCCAGGCACAGCACCAAAACCTGCCCTTGGTGTGCCAGGCACAGCACCAAAACCTGCCCTTGGTGTGCCGGGCACAGCACCAAAACCTGCCCTTGATGTGCCAGGCATAGTTAAAACCTGCCCGAGATGCGCCAGGCACAGCACCAAAACCTGCCCTTGGTGTGCCAGGCATAGTTAAAACCTGCCTGAGATGCACCAGGCACAGCACCAAAACCTGCCCTTGGTGTGCTGAGCCACAGAGATTTTCCAGAGGGAGGAGTGCCCAGAGCCCACCTCGTGCCATCACCATCATGGGAATGGGCTGTTCAGATACCTGTGCTGATAAATTTTGGCCCCAGGCCGGACCTTCTGGGTACCAACAACTTGCAGAAGGTTCCCTGGAGCTGGCGGGGCGATGGAGCCGAGGGTGCCCCATCCCAGGCCTCAGCAGGGAACAGACGTGGCCCTACAAACCTCGGGCATCACTCGGTGCTCGCATTTACCAGCCCGTCCATAATTTCCTCAGCGTTTGACCAGTGCCATCTTGTGGCCTCCTTTTCTTTCCACTAAGGACCGGAGTGAACTTAGGTACTTAAATTTTTTAATTCTCTTCAAAAGAAACCTGCTGCTGCCAGAGTAAGTAGAAACGGGAGGGTCCGACCCCGCACACTTGAGGACAGGTAGGTCCTTTCTGGTAGTGGAATTTGAATGTTGCTTAATAAACCTGATCCAACTAAAGCTAGCACTGGTTCTGCCACTGGTAATGTTCTTTCTTGGTTCAAACAACTGTGTTTTCACTGTTTTATCTTGTTTCCGAGCAACAGCTTTCACTTAGCATCAAATAATTAATTTCAGACTCATGACTAAACATGTAAAGCCAAGATATTTCATATGCTTACCACGTTTTTCAGATGAAACTCGCCTTGTCTTACAATTCTCTGAGAAAAGTCTTGTCTCCTAAATGTATCTGGTTTTGTGGCATTTACAATGTGTTTGTTTTTTTTTTTCACTGTCACTTCTGAAAGAGACAATGAGCTTAAACTGCCAAGTTTCTGCCTGCATGAAAAAGTGTCAGATCCACGTGTCAGAGAAAAAAATGCTAAGGAACAGAGAGCTTGGTCTACTTTTGTTTCTATGTATTTGTGGAAGCAAGGAATACTGTGCAGTTTGGTATTGTTGCAGGGACTATTGCTACTGTTTCTGTACAGTCTGCAGGTGCCCTCCTGTCCCCAGTGAAACAGTGAAAGGTGTGGCTTTTTAGGAAAGAAAAAAGAAGCTCTCGGTGACATTTCTCCCCTGAAGAGTTTAAAAACCGTTCTCAACTTTGTCAAAGGAATTTTATTCAGTGTCTCCTCTCCAAGCAGAACTCCCCTGGCAGCAGATACCTGTGAGAGCCAGCACCTCGGGGAGTAGCTCCACCTGGGTGCCGAGCTTGAGTCGTGTGGCACTGAGTTGATTTTCTTCCCTCAGAGTGTGAGTGCTCTTCTTAATATCTCCAGATTTCCTTTTTTTTTTTTTTTCTTTTTAAAAGTCTAGTAATTTGTTTGAAGCCTGTGTGCACTGAGAAGTTTATGATCAGGTGATGATTTTTGGGAGGAGAGGGGCTCTTGTGCTCTGTGGTTATGGAAGCACATTATTGAGGTTCATACTCTGGGCTGCCACACAATTGGTTTGGGATTCGGGGCTTTGCATCCTGGGTGACTTGCTGAGTGCCAGATGCTCGGGAGTTAACACCAAGTTGTCAGGAGGTACTGTGGGAAATGTTTGGACAGTGAGCTTTGAAGGAGGGCTTGCTGGTGTCTGCTTAAGGTGTTATCGCCGCTGCTCGAGGTCAGGCACACATCTGCTGTACCAGGTTGGGCACATGGACAGTGCTCTGGCCAAAGGTGACACAGCTCTGTCTGAAACCCCAGCAGCATGAAATGGCCTCACTGCACTCGTGTGTGCCTGGGGTTGCCTTCCTTTTGCATGGTCACCTTTTAGTGTGCTGTTCCCAAACATCCCAGAGTTTTCTGTCCCTGTGGGAAACTGCTCCTCTTTTGGGGACAACCGAGAAACAAAAAATCAGCACAGCGTGGATGAAATCCATGGAATTGAGAGGATAGCAGGAGGGGTAACATTACCATGCTTGTGCAAACAGCCCCCCTCTGAGGGTGTCTGGGGAGCTGACAGATGTGGGGCCCTTGAAGGGACCACTGTAACTCTCCCTTTACCACATTTTCAAGTGCACGTTTCTAAGCATGAAATCCCAGCCAGGGCTGATTCCAGCTGTGGTGCTGTGTGGCAGGCAGTGTTCCACTCCTGGCTCTGCCTTCAGCCACCTCTCAATGTTGTTACCCTCTTCCACCCCCTGAACAACTTGCTGTACGGAAAAGCAGCAGGATTTTATCTTACATTACTTTTTCATTACTTTTATTACTCTGCTTCCAGTTTACATTTTAGCTTTCTTGCATTACTTTAAAAACAATCACGCTTGTTTGGGTTGTGTGTGATGTGTCAGTGCACAACAAACAAACCAAGGCAGGTTTAAATCAGTTCAAGAGGTCTGTATGCAAAGATGGACAAACTTAAGCAAATTAGAATAGATTCACATGTCGGTATAACTTTGTGTGCAAATTTAAAGTGCACTTTGCTACGTACTTGAAATGACCAACAGAAAAGCTGGAATTTTTTCCACTTAGGGTAAACTCTGCTAAATGCTTCCCAGAGTTGTTGGCAGTGGTGGCAGCACACGCAGACTTTGTAAGAACAGCTCGAGCAGAGTTAACGTTGAACTGAGATACCAAGTCGAACAAAACACAGTTCAAGTTGACCTTGCTTCAGAGACAACAAAAAGTGTCTTAAGGAGAAATAATAATTATCAAAGAGCAAAGAATGGTTTAATTCAAAGGCTGTTTAACCTCCGACAGGTCTGGCAAACATTAATAGAACCCTACCCTAATTCTGTTTGTAGATTGCCTCAACAAGGGGTACTTGGAAAGCGTGGTTGGATGTGGTATCTCAGGATATTTATCAGCAGAGGGAATGGAAGAAGCATACATCTCAATCATTTTTACATGAGTAATTCAATGGGAAAGTGAAGTCATGCAATCAAATCTTTGTAAATACTAAAAAACATGGACTAGAGATGGTTTAAGAATATAACAACTCTCTGTGCTTTTCTTTGCCCAGTTCTCTGCATTCAGCTTAACACTCCCAAGCTGGGGAGTTCTATCCAAGAGAAGTTTGGAAAAAGCAACCCCAGGCTCTGCTAAACCCCTGGCACAGGAGCCTGGGAGAACTGCTCTGGGTCTTGGTGCTGTGCTCGGTGACTCTGACCTGCTCAGGGGGTCAGCTTTGCACTGCATGGCCTTTGCTCAGAAAGCTGGGGGGCAGCTTTTACCCCCTGCATTTACAGTTTCCAGGCTGCAGAGCCCTGAAATGATTGTAACTTGGGTGGGCCTATTAGTGTATTAAAATTAAGCTTTATTGGTTGATATTTTAAATTGTGTGTGTCCAACTCTAGCTGCGGTTCTGGGTGAAGTGTTTCAAGCCCTCGGGTCTGTACAGAAAGAACAGTTGACGGTGTTTGGATCCGTGTACACTTCCCAAAATGAGACCAAATGATACCAGACCCAAAATGAGAGTGGTGCAGCAGTAGAAGGCACTTTTTTCTACTTCTCCTTGGTCAGCTGAGTATTTGTATTTCAAAGATTCCATCAGGGTGAGCTGCTCCCCTGTGGCTGCTGAAGCCTTTGTTTTCCACGTCCTGTGTGTGCTGTGAAGGTGTGTGGGATGTGCTCTTGCTGTGGATCCTATTTTTCCAACGGTAGATGGCAACAGACGTTCATTTGTAAAACATCTGAGTGGAGCTCAGACTTTAATGTGCAGGGAGGATCATTCTTGGGTAGGAATTTAAGTAGAACTATGTGTAAATACTTTTTCTTTTCTCCCCCCCCCCCCCCCCCCCAATTACAGGCAAACTGCCATTAAACTGAAAGATTTGCGATTAAAATAAATTTTTATAGAGTCCACTTGAAAGCAGAAGTTTGGAAAGACGATGTTTATGCTTCACAGCAAAGTACTGTATCGAAGTCAGGTATTTAAAGTGCACTTTTCAATGTATATTATAGATAAACTCAAGTGATTGAGAAATGTTGGTTAACACTAGATTTTTGTTACCTTTCAAGTTTGCTCAAAACAGCACTAATTTTCAGTTTATCTTTGGTTGACAAACTAATTAAAACATGCTTTTGCGCAAATTGAAGAATTCTATTTCCTATCTATCCTGTTTAGGATAATTGATAAATCGATAAATTATTTTGACAACTTGACCCCGTTTAAAATAGTGCCAGAGACCAGCATTTGCAGATCTTCAGTTTTACTTTTGCCTCTGAAAACGCACTGTGTGATTTGAAACTGGATGTGCAAACATCAGCCTTTCCAGTACACAGCAACACGTTGTAGGAAAAAAAATCGCTTTCCACATTTCTCATTTATTTCAATACATTTACTGTTTGCTTTTTGTGGAATATACACTTTGTTTCCCAAAAGCAAATGTGGGAGTTGTGTGAGTGAGGAAGGTAATCATCTATAACAAAGTTCCAGCCGAGTCACAAGACTTTTGGGAATTTTACAGCTGCAAACTGAAGTTCTCCTGCGTTATCATAACACTCTGCTTTGCGACGATAACGAGTTTAAAGGCTGGAATTTCTCTGTTTTTATTGAAAAGATAATCAGACTTCCGTACATTAATGATGGGATATTGGCAGCCGTGATAATTTCGTGGTGAACGTTTTAGCCCTGCAATTAGTATTTTAATAAGGCTGTTTCTGATGACTCTATTGGTATTATCTGAGTGGTACAGTTGGGCGCTTCGCTGGGCTCCGTGGGGGACAAAACGAGGCAGAAAGGACAAAAAAACTGCCTGAAACGAAGCGATGAAGGGGGTTTGGTCCCAGGGCTGCTGCTGGGTCCAGATGTGCCCTTCTGAGCTCCTTGGATTGTTGCTCCATAAAACCGGGATGGGGATCCTGACCCCCTGTGGAGGCTGTGGATGGGAAGTGCTCAGCAGCGTCATCCGCCTGTCCCCTGGCCCGGGGCAACAAACCCATCGAGCCCTATTGTTTCCGGAGGGACCAGGCTCTTCGTGCATAAAACTGTCTTCTAGGTCGAAAACTTTCAGGATCAGGAACATTTACCAAGCCCGAGTGCTTAAAGCTTTTCTCTCCCGCTCCAGCCTCTGAGCCTCCTAAAGAGCAGAATGCCATCACTTCTTTCATCACTCTAATATTCCTTTAAACAACTGTATCATGGGATCTATTGTACTTAGCTGTAGTATGTCTACCGTACAGTCCATGTTTTTCATCACAGGAAGCAGCTTGAACAGCTTATAACACATGGAGCAGATATTTGTCTTGTTTTAGAGCAGCTTTATATCGTTCAGCTGGCTTTGCAGCCTCTTCTGCGTCTAAAGATAAGTACGTTTAAGGATAATCCTGAACTTTTTATCTTCTGCATCATCAGCCCACACTTTCGTTACCGTTTCAAACTGTGCTGCTCCAGGCAGCTTTGAACAACCTCTGCTCGACAATTAAGGGAGTGAACCGGCGAAACTGCAAATTTCTCTCCCTGTCCTTCCCCTCTTATCTCGTATTCTCTGAGGTGCACGTCTTTATCTGCGTGTTTCCAAGAAGGTGCTCAATTAATAACTCAGACAAGTCAGAGCTGATAGGATCTTTTCATGTATTAATTTAACTCTTCCTTTCAAACGGAGTGCCAGAAAATGACTGTTTTCATGTTTTCTCTATTTATTCTGGCTGGGGTTTTTTTTGTATTGAAGTTGCCCGCCGTAGTCCTTTGATTCTGCTCCCAAGAAATTATCAGGGATTACAGTGGTGGCCTTACAGGTAACGGGGGTTCTCACTGATGTGTTGAGCAGCAGCTTTCTTCTGTATTAATGTTGATTTCAGATTGTTTTTTTCCTTACAGCAAAAAAATAAACCCACACACTTGGCCGTGTAGGATATAGAAATATTAGTGGGTTTTGTTTTTTTTTTACTCAGTTTGTTGTGTTTGTTTGGGTTTTTTTTCCAGATAACAAGAAGGATACAGATCAGCTGATGAGTACCACAGAATTAATTTCCAGTGGACAATCACAAGACTCATTCAAAGGCAGAGGTTTGTTGGTTTGTTTGTGTGAGTCATTTATCAGTTACAGAGAGTGATGTTTGAGCTCCCTGTTCTTTCATTAGACATGAATGACACTATATTTAGTTTCCACCTGTGTTGGTCTTGCAGCAGGTTTAAATTTGCAATAAGAGCTAAGCTAATTTGATATTAGGGGAAAAAAAGTCCTCTTGGCTCTTGTCGATGGTTTAAATTCACCTGGTCCCAGGGGAAACTCAATGTGAGCTGGGAGATGCAGAAAAACCACAATCATTCTTGGCTAAACAATAGACAGGAACACCCATCTCCACAGACAGCAGGTTGTTTGGTGAACGTTAAATTTATGGATGCCTCTGAGAAAACAAACATGAAGTTCTATACTGAAAAAAACCAATCTTTAAAAGCCATCTCAGGGAGCCTTGTTTTGTTTTGTTTTGTTGGAGGTGAAGATAATGATTTTTTAATTGGTGTTTTTGATACCAAAATATCACTGATGAAGTATTTTACAGAAAATACTTCAGAAAATGAAATATTTCTATTCTCATGGCTTATAAGTCCGTGTTCCAGTTGCTTTCAGAGAGAGCAATTGAACCTGAAGCTGTCAAGATAGATGGCAAATTCTGAAAAATGACAAGTGGATTCTTTCTTCTGATTTTCTTTGTGAATACAGAAGAACCTTTCAGTGAAGAATTTACCTGAAACTAATATGTAGAATCTAAAGGTGGTGTTGGCCAGTATGGGGGGGAGGGGGGAAATTACCCATTAATCAGCATTTTGATATCATCCCTTTTTCTACCAAGTTGATTTTTCATTCTTCAGCCACGAGGACTTTCCAGAGCGATATTTTTCCTTCAGGAATGCCATTTTTAATGTAGCAAACGTTTGTCACCGGGACAAAAAGTTGGTTAACATCCAGTGAGGATCACAAACACATGTGGACTAACAGTTAAATCGCTGACCCTGTGATTAATAGTGATGGTTGTTCTGGTTGTCAGCCTGTTTCGTGGAAATCTTGTGAGTGGAAAGCTCAGGTTTAATAAGCTTGGGGATTCAGCAGTCCTGGAGTATTTCCAGTGGTTTGCTTCCATTTCCAAGTGTATCTTGGTAGTACCACCAAGGCAGGTGACTCTCTGGTTGATGTCACAGGGCTCAGCCACAGGACTGTAATGTTACACTTTAAAACACAGTTTAGTTTTGTAATAGAAGCCAGTTCCAGTTCCCATCACGTTTTAAGGGTGTTTCTCTGCTGTAAGTTCTGGCCAAGTGTTTCAGATAGTTCAGGGATACAGCTTAAAGAAAAATATTGCAAGAAGGAACAATATTTTAAAAGGTGAAAGTCAGCTCTCTCGAAGCCAAGTCCTGCAATGCTCTATTTTCCTTTTTTTTTTTTTTTTTAAGTATAGTGAGGGCTTCAAGTGTTTCCCATCTTAATGCTTGTGCAAGGTGAAATATGCCCTTTAAATGAGCCTTTTCATGTAAATAGGAGATATGCACATTTACTGGTGGAAGGCTTGGGAACCAAATGTGAGACCCCAAGGAGATGTTACTGAAAACTCGCTGGTGCAAAGGCAGCTCTTGGGCTGTCCCCAGGTTCCCAAGGCCCATGTAGTGCCTGACAAGGAGGAATATACACTGACAGCATTCCTTAAAGGAATGCTTCAAGGGCAAAATGAAAACATTTCCACAGGGTGTAGCCATCAATCACCAGGAGGATGTTCTTGTACACCCAGTACAACACAGCAGAGCTTTCCAGTGACCTCAGTGCACTGGCCAACACAGGAGCTGCTACAGCAATTACAGATTACATCAAGTATCGAGTAAAAGCCAACAGCCAACTACCAGGCAAACCTTTTATACATTATTAAAATCATATCCTTCCCAGAAGATCCAAGCTAATAAAATTGAATTCGATAATGCAATCAGTAAAAAGCAGATTTAAAAAAAAAAAAAAAAAGGGAAAAAAATAATAATTTCTCTTTTGTTGATAACGTCCCAAGAAATCCCGTGTTTTATATAGTGCCTAATAGAGGTAAGCGTGAAAATAATCCCTCAGGTATATTAAGAGTTTCAGTTGCACATTCTCTGAGACTGCCTGGGAGTTTTTTTTATAATTACATTTTATTAAGAAATAATTGTTATGTATCAAGTATGACTTGCACTTAGATTGAAGATTGAAGGCTGTGGTTACCTAATATTTCAGCAATTAAAATACTGGGGAAATTTTAGGAAGTATAAAATGGGAAGGATTTTTTTCTCGTACGTTAAGGAGATAGTTCTTCCTGAGCAATTGGCTGGGACAGTTTGTTACAGGCCCTGAAAAATAAAAAATATTAGAGGTTTGACATGAAAAAAATGGGAGGGAACAAACACTTCTGTATGTAAAGGAGACCAATGTTCAGTGCTCACATTTCTAATAAATCACTTATGACTGGATAAATCCTATGTTTGGTCACCTTAAAGGTGCCCAAGTGTGCTAGACTTTCAAACCAAAAGATTTTGAAAACCTGGCACTTTGAGGGATGGACTGAATAAGAAATTTTCCTCTTCTTGGCCAAGTTAGTAAATTTTATTATAAAGTAGAACCAGGGTTACCTGTGTTGGAGAACTGACACTGCACAGCAGCTGCTTTTGTGAGGTTATTGGTCAGTCTTTGGTTTCATACGAGCCTTAAACGTTAAAACAAGGCATAAACTATTCCCATATATCAGATACAAAGTTTAGAAAGAAGTTAATATTGAACAATATTCTACAACTTGATTGGTTTTCTGTTTCTGTGAGCCTAAAGGGTCTGGGACCTGCCTGTAAAGCTGTCAGCAAACGACTTGAGCCTGCACTGAGCATCTAGAACACGGCTCGAAGCAGAATGTGGTGCAAGATTCCCTGAGTAGGTGGTAAAATGATTAAAAATAAATAAGGCCAGGATTAATCAGTTTCATGACAATTTATTTTACACACAAAACACTGCAGTTGCAAAAAATCTGCCTCTTAAATGAGTAGCTGGCACAGCAGCACAAAATTCAGCCGTGCCCAGGTGAGGACCAACATGTTTGTTGTTTTCTTCAGTTCTCCCAAAGTGATTGGAAATGTTGCAACTTTGTGCATTAGATCACAGCTGTTGCCTAAAGCAAGAAGTACTGCCTGACCTGTTCCTGTGGCAGGGCATGGAAATCCTGCTCCCAGTAGGAGCTAACTGTGAGTCTGTCATAGTCTCAGCTACGGCTTTTGAACCAAAGTTGCCCCAACAAATTCCATTTTTACTTTTCAAAAGTCACGTTGCTTATTTCAAAACCGAAGGGTAGGTTCCCATTTTTGTAAAAAATGAAGCAAACCCCCTCACCCCTTGCCTGAGTCTTTGTTGTTCACTGCCTCAGGAAGCTTCCCTGAAGCAGCACATGGATGGAGGAGCAGCAGCAGAGCAGGCCAAGGTCAGCCCTCGTGCAGGTCCAGTGGAGCCCTTGGAGCAACGCCTGCTGAAAATGGGGCTGGATTTGGTTCTCTGTCTTTGCTGTGTGAGTAGAGATCCTGTTTCAGTTCTTCACAGGCGCCCGAGAAAAACTTTGTAATTGATGTTTTCCACTCATTTTCTTTCTCTGCTGGTTCTGTATTTTGGTTGACTCGTGTTTCCCCAGCTTTCAGATGCATGCTTGAACGCTGGAAAAACTCACTCTCATGCATAATGAAAGAGGAAAAGTAACAGAGGAGGAATTTATTGGCTGGAGTCTCCATTCCTGCTCTGTATCTTGCTCTACAAGCTCCCACAGCAAGTGAGTGGTAGAGCCAAGAATAGAACACCACTTCTCTGACACCCAGTGCAGTGCCTTAACCCCTGCCTCCCGTGAGAAATTTTGTTTCGCTTTTCTGTGCAGTGCAAAGATAAGATCATACTTTATTTTGGTGCCTAAATTGATCTCTGGGGTGGTTGAATAAAGTTGGGAAATAGCCAGAGAATAACACAATGTAAATAGTGAAACATAAGGAGGTCACATATATATAAAACACTACAACTTCTCAGACTGCTGTGTGGCTAGATAGAATTAATTAAAAATTGTATGAAGCATTTGGGTTCTCTCAGGTTTGTGTTGAGCATGTGAGGTCTTCTTCAGCAAGAAAGCAAGGTTTCCTTTGCTCAGCTGGATTTGGATTGAGAGCAGCCAGTGGAGGTGTTCTTTGGTCTGTAATGTAATCTCTGGTAGCTTTGTTGGGATGATATGAAATGCTCCATTGCATCCAGTACTCACAAATGCTAAAGGCAGGAGGGGTCTCTACAGGTGCTGACTCTGGAACAGCCACTCTGAGTTTGGTTAGGAAAAGTGTACCCTCTCCAAAACCCCCAGCTGTGCTCAGCTCAGCTAACAGGGATGCTCACACTGCCCTCTGGTTTGGTGTCCACCAAACCTCCCAGGAGATCCGTGGCTGCTGCTGTGCTCTGTTACAGCCAGCTCCTTTCCAGGATTTCTCCTCCAGAAAGACTTCGAGCTCTGATAAATCAGGGAGTTATCACCTTGCACTCAATTTTAGGCAATTAAGAGCTTCTCTTTCCCAGCCTTTCCCGACACGGGAACAAGGGGCAGGTGGATCCCACCTCTCTTTTAAAGGAATATGGGTTTGAAGAGTAAATTTTTATGAAAGATTTATTTCCAGAATCTCTCCACCCATCATGAATGGGTGGGTATGTAAATGCAGGGAAGAGAAATTGCTGTAAGAGGACGGAAGAGAGGTCACTGTAGCTTTCTGTCTGTGTTCTTTAGCCACACTTACTCCTTTTATTCAAACATCTGCAACACAAACTGCTCAAAGGGATTTACAAATGTCCCTACATTATTTCAGGTGCCTGGCACTGTGGGTGCACACACAAGTTGCTGGGGACAAGCTGAAGCACGACCTTACAGCACCACAGGGACAGGGACATCCTCGTCTGCTGATGGCAAAGCAACACATTTCCGTGCTCACTGGCGAGAAACGATTGGGATTTTTTTGGCAGTGCTTTGCACTTGGGAACTCTTTATTTCTCACCACTGAAACACTTTGTGGGAACATGCCAGTTTCAGGGAAAACTTCTGTAATAAAAAGTTTGTTTTCAGGCTAGACTCTAGAGGGAGTGTAGATCTAACCCTGATCTGCCTCTCAGAGAAGAAGGATTTAACCCCCAAAGTCTTCACATTCCAAGAGAGCTCTAATTCTGGGCTATGATGTTGTTAGAGTGCTCTTTTTCCTGTGCTTCTGTAAAAGAAAACAAACAAACAAAAAACCCTAGACAACAAGCAAATCCCACTTCTAAGGTCATCTCTTGTTGTGATTGAGAGTGCTTCTGAAATTTTGAAAGGGTTTCTGGGATGGGAAAAATTATTTTCCTTCTCTTTCAACTTTGCACCTCAGCACTCCGTCATGAACTTTGCATCTGAGATTTTGCTCTTGATGAATGAGCTCTCAGCCATAGAGACTGCTGTGAACTAGGCTTAAGGACTTTCCTGAAAAATGAAAACCAAAAGGCTAAACCACAGTTACCTTAGGAAGTGTGAGGAAGGAGAAAAATGAGATCTTCGCTCTCCTGCCTCTTCTGAAGGGTTTTGTGATTCGTTCTGCAGATTCTCCTGTGCAGACACTGGCTGCTTTTGCTCAGATGTGAGATGTGGGTAGGGCATTGCTCTGTTATCAGGAAGGGTCTGCTGGGCTCTAAAGGGACTGGCAGGCACTGGGATGGTTCTGATGGAACTAGTCACTTCATGATGCTTTGTCTAAGGGAATCACAAACTGACTTGGCTCTTCACCTGCATGGGCTTTTTTGGTTCCTGCAGTTAGCAATGCCAGCTGCATTGTAAAACAAATGACATCTATTGTTATTTCCTGCTTGCTGTAGTTGTGGCTATAATTTTTCGTCATCATCTGTGTGACAATTGAAAGAAAAGAGCTGAATTTTGACCTCATAGTGTGGGTTGACTGGAAAATTTTCCAGAGACAGTTTGAAAAAGGACTGCTTGGTAGTCAAAGTGTTGTGATGCTGTACTTGATGGGGCTTTAGTATCCTTGGGTTTAGGTATGGTGGAATTCTTCTGGGATTCCATAGCCAGCAGAAAGTTCTGAGCAATGGCAAATGGAGTTATGTCCTGAGCAGAAGTAGCAGCACGGAGCACACAAGGGAATAATTCCTGTGTGACGTGGAAGGAATTGGACTTGCAAGCTGTAAGCGCTGTCTGGGTGTGCCCTCTGCTGATGTGAGGTGTGTGTCCACGTGTGCTTTCATATAAGCCTGCACAAATTGAAAAAGTGATGCTCTAAAGACACCTTCCCTCTCGAAATCTCTCAGAAATAGCTTCCAAAACAACTCCTGGTGTTGTCGTGCAAAGTCTGGCAGTGCATTTGTGCACTGGAGTGCAAAGGAAGCAAAAAAAAAATAAATTTACAATTTTTCTAAATTATCTTTGTGAGTACTTCAGATTTGCTTCTGACAAACTGTTTATTTCACTATTAATTTTAATAAATTGAAAGCATGTTCATTCCTGGGTAGTTTTTACTCAGTTTTTGAGCAGTGAGCCTTGTTTTAGTTCCGCTGGGACTGGAGGATGGGGTCCTTTGTTTTGGTACAATAACCCTGCTATAACCAGCCATCATTTTCTGTTCCCTGCTCTCCTAACTTCTGTTCTGCTATTTGCATCTTAGCTCCAGCAGGCATCAAATAAGATGTTTAATTAAAAATGTTATTGGAGGTCCAATTTAAGATCAAAGATCACATGCTATCAGAGATCCAGTACTTTGATACCACAATAATAGGTACCTTAGAAGTAGTCAGATGGGTTAGATTAGATAGTAATTTATTTTAGCTTGTTTCCTTTCTCTTAGTACTCATTCCAGATACCATAACCTGCTGGAAGTTTTAAGAAGAAGCAGTAATTTTTAAAGTGAAAAGCAAAAGACTCCCAGTTTAAACAAAACTGATCAAAAAATTATGGAAGTAGGAAATTGAGACCTTTAGAATATATATGACCAAAAGCATAATAAACATTGACTGGGAGCACAATCCTGAATGCTAACAGAAGTCCGTTTGTTGTAACAAACATTTCATCTAATTTAATCTTCAGATGCTGCCAGAAAGAATAGAACTTTCAGGCTGCAGTGTGCTGCTTACTCTTGAACTTCGGCTTGAACTAGCGATGCTGAGAGTGTCTCCCACCGAAAGGATCATTTTAATTACGGTTGTCATCCCTCTCAGTGAGGTCTGTGCATGTGTTCTCATCACAGATCACCCTTTAAACTACTAAATAAGTTGTGTACCGTGATGGGAACAAGACATAAAATTAGGTTCTGTTGCCGTCAGAGCACAGCAGTGTGTGAGTGGGAGCTCTTGTGAGTGCAGAGCTCACGGTACAACATGTTAGTTCATTCCCTGGCTGTGCATCTGCACGGTTAATTCTCGGGTCCCACAAGACATTAATCACCTCTGAAAAGATGCAAGAACCCTCCACTCCTGACACAGCCCATGGCAGTTCATGGAACCGGGCAATGTGCTTTTACCTCTTTATTTTTTGTTCTACTTCTGAATTACCTTGATTTCAGATTAACTAATCTAAATGTCTGCTTGGTGGAGAACAGTATTTTTTTTTTTTTTGTATTCTTTCACACTTACAAATTATTCTAACAGCTCTTCCGGCTAATAAATCATAACTAGGTTGGTTTCCAGTGCATTTGAACTGTCAGCCAGTATGTGCAGAATGTTATCAGTTTTCACGTGTTCCAGATAGGGGACGTGGAAAAGTGGCTTTCAAACGGTGTTGAGCTACTGCAAAGATTTTCCATTTGCTTCCCAGCCTTTGCCTTTGTGCAGTCTGGAGGTGATTGTGCTGAAGTTTTAGGGAGGGGGGAAAGGTCTGCCAGAAGGGACGCTCCCAAAGCTTCCTTTGGCACCAGTGGAATCCAAAAATCTCTGAACTGGGCAGAGTTCTGTGAACCTCCCAGACAGACAAGGGAGCAGAACTCCAGCTCCTGTTTCCCAACCCCGAAAAAAGGCTTGAAATGACTTTACTTTTTTTTTTTTTTTTTTTTTTTCTTGCCCCAAAGTGGCTTTGGAAACACGGCAGGAATGCAAATAGACGTGTAAAAGAGTCAGTCTAATCGGGTGTACAGTTCTCAGAACTTCATTACTCTTGCTTATCTGAAAAACTGCAAATAAGAAGGGAAATGCCAGCGGGGCACAGATGCATTGTCACGTTGCAAATTTCGTGTTTGGAGGGATATCTGTGAATGCTGACAGAAAGCCTGACATCCCAAACTCGGTATTGGGTTCAGTCTCGTGAATGGACACTGTTTTTAGAAATGAACTCGATTGAAAAATCCTTATTTTCCATGTAAATGGACATCTTGTTTAAATTCAGAGGCAAAGAAACCTGAGGTTAAGTGTAAGACCCACAATTCAATTTGCATGTTGAGTAATTCAGACTGTAATAGAAGCTTTGTCATGTTAAGGTTAGGTCTTTCCTGTGGCTGTTCAAGTGGGCTCTAAAGACTTTTTAACATGTTGCAGGATATTAAGGGGGGGAAGGTTTGACCTACATCCATTTTTTTTTCAGCCCCACTTCTGCAGGTTTCATCACACTTCCCGTGTCTCACACGTGGGACATTGCTGAGGGCAGAATAGGTGCCCAATTGCCTACATACAATTTCATCAGGAAAGGTATATGATTTATTGCCCTGTAAAGGGTTTTGACATGAAGCCTGTGAAAAGCACTATATAAATGCCAATACAATATAAAACGTCACACAAATACTTTGCTCATTAATTCCGACCCTGTGCTTTTGTGCTGGAGAGAGAAATGAGAGTGAAATATGAATGTGTTCCTTATGCTTTAAAGGGGGGGGGGGGGAAATGGGTTTGTGGATTTTATAAAGGCTGATGTGTTAACCTGCCTTTGTGGCTCCTTTAAAGACAGGCAGCAAGAAGCCCCCTCTTTGCCTGGTGGTCACACTGCGAGTGAAAGCAGATAAAGCCCCGACAAAGGGGAGCCCCAATGTTGGTGATGACAGTCCTCGGTCGTGACACAGCTCTCACCCCACAAAAGGAGATGATTTCATCTTTTCATTTCAAAATTTCATTCATTTCAGCACTACTCGCCTTTCTGCCATCACCCAGTTACGGTTTTACCCCTCACATTTTTGTCGTATTTTCTTCTTAAAACAGCCTAACATCCAAATCTTCCCCAGTCATCATGGCCTGTTTGAGAAGGTGGCTCCAGCAAAAGGAAATGTGCTTCACTGGAGTGTTTTACTGACTTGTTACAGCTCAGCAGCCCCTGCTGCACACCTTCATTGTGCAGCCTGACGGGGACAACATCTCCTCAAAGCCCAGATCTCACCAGTCCCCAGGTCCCTCCTTCTGGGAAGCCACAGGACCAGGGAGGAAGGGGAAGGTCTCAGAACATACCAGGACCCCCCCTTTCATCCTTTGCAGGGATTTTCCAGTCTTGCCCAGTTCACTTTGCAGAATGGGAGCGAGCCTGGCCCAGTGGGTACAAATGACAAAGCTCTTGTGTCTGATCACCTGGGGTTTTCTCTCACCTGCATGGTGGGGCTTCAGTTTTTTTAAATACTCATGCATCAGCTTAAGCTCTGAATACTGAGTAAAATCTACTCCTTTTATTTTGATTTCAGGTTGCTTTTCAGATTCCTTACCCCTCTGTGCCTCTCTGTGATTTTGACTGTTTCTATTTTCACTTTAAATAGGATGTTCACTTTCTGCTGATCTCTGCTGATGTTTTTCCCTTCTGATTTGTAGTACTATTAATTCCCCCTCTGTTCAGTGTTTTGTCTACATTCAGAACATGTTTGTTTTTCTCTAGTGGCCTGTAATTACTTTCCCCCTCCTCCTCTTTAATTTTTCCAATTACGTTCTCCACCGATGCCCCTTTAAGAGCAAGACATACTGGGGGTAACCTCTTGAGGATATGAGGATACGACTTCTTGGGCCTGAAAGTGCTTTTAGACTTAGAAAAGAGCTCGAGTTGAGAATACTGATTGCACCTCTCTTTGGTATAGGGGTAAATCAGTGTTCTGGGTGCAGTTAGTTAATAGGTGAGTCCTGCTTTTTGTCCAGGGATGGTCCTGCATTGCCACCTCCTAGAGGGATGAGAGGTGGGCAAAGGCAGGACAATTCTGCTGTGCACCTTAAAACAGAGACCTTCAGCTCTTGGGTTCAGGGAAACCTCTGCCCACTTCAGGTGAGGGCTGGAGGCACCAACTCAAAGCAGCACAGGAATCTGGAAGGAAGCAGAAAATCAGGTTCAGTTCTCCGGTGTCCCCATTTGCCACGGGGGCCTCCACCCCGCTCTTTCAATCTTGCCTCTGGCCCGTTCATTTTCCCCCTGTTTTTCTTTCAGCCTCAGTGCTGTGGAAACCCAGGTCCTTCCAACAGGCAGAAAGAAACAAGATCCGCTTCATAGCTGGCGCCCCGTCCCATTTTCGCAGGGAAACGTTTCCCGAGGAGCGCTCTGCAGGGCTCCGCGCGTCTCCCTCCCCGCCCGTGAATGCGCTTCATTCTTCCCGGCCCCGCGTTCACCAGGGACGCGCCAATTCCAGGCCTGCTGGAAACCCGGAGGCAGCTCCTCTTCCCGGCAGGCTCTTCCCAGACCGTAAAGCAAAACCCGGCCCGGGAGGGCTTTGGGCTTTCCCCGCGGGTTCAGCGCGGGGCGCGCACCCCGTGCCCGCGCCCTGCAGTGCCGCGCCGGGACCGCCAGGGGGAGCCGCAGACCGCGGGGGCGCGCAGGGGGGTGCGGGGGCGCGCAGGGGGGTGCGGAGGGGGGCGCGCAGGGGCCAGGCGAGCTCTCTCCGCACCGCGCGGAGTTCCCGCAGGCGCGCTCTCACTTTCCCCCCCGACCCCCGCCGGGTCTCTCCCCAAAAAAGGGTCGCGCAGCCCCCCCCGGGGTGCTGCGGGGGCTCCGCGGGCGCTCCCCGGCCTCGAAAGTCGTTTAGGGGCAGCAGCGCGGCGCGCAGACAGGGAGGCTTTGTGCTGGCGTGTGCGTGGAGCGCAGCGCGAAGCGGGGGGGAAAAAATAAAGAAAAGGGAGGGGGGGAAAAAAAGAAAAAGAAAAAAAAAAAAAGTGGTCAGGGTAGGTTTGTTAAGGAATCCGGTAAGTTATAGGAAGCAAAATTAAATGTCTGGTGCTTACACGACGGCATGTTTTACAAGGGAGAAGGAAACTGTGCAGAAAATGCATGGGCTTTTATTGTTGGTTTTCATTGCCTGTATTGTGGTGGATGCTTTATGCTACGGAGAGCAAGTTTAATTGAACCAGATCGCTGATTTCATATAGTAGGGGGCATGGGGTGGGTTTTCTTTTTTTTTTTTTTTTTTTTTTTTTTGTTATGTTTTCTGAGTTAACCGTTTCGGGGACTGGAGGCAGGCAGGGCTGAGCTCCGCAGCTCCGAGTTTCGAGCCAGCAAATAAAAACACATTACATAAAAACAAACACCGAGCCCGGTTATCAAAGCCTCGATCTCTCTCTCTATTATTTTCCCTTGTATTTGGTGCCTTTTTTTTTTTTTTTTTTAAATCACATCTGTCGTTCCCAGCCTTTCCCAGGACTGCAAAGCAAAGTGGACAGCTTCCATGTGACCACCTAGCACAGGAGGCATTTTCTGCTGGGAAACTTTGCAGTGGTTTTCTCCTTTCCTTTCCTTCTGAGAGCTCAGAAAAGAAAATGTGCAATCTTCTCAGTGATTAAAGTCTCCGTATTTGTCTTCAGAGTTATCGGGTTTATCCAAACTTTTGTGTGTGTGTGTGTATATCCCCCCGCCCCCCCTCCTGTGCATTTGTAAAGTAGCCCCATCTAGCAATGATAAATATCCCTGTTGATCACTTGATTGATTACCTCTCGGAAAGGTCACGCGGGCTTGCAGTAATTTCCTTTTGCCTAAGGCTCCCTTTTCACTTTTACTCCCGCACGACAGCTCCAAGTATACAGGATCTTTATTTTTTGATTTTTAACCCCTAAATAGCTCCCCGAAAACAATGCGCTGTTGAAAAGAAGGAGGGAAATCAGCCGGCGGCTCGGCGCTGCCCCAGCCCTGCCGCGCTCTCCCGGGGCGGGTTTGGGGAGGGAGAGCCTCCCTCCCCTGCTCTCCTGTGGACTGAGAATTCGGATTTAAACAACCAGACAAGCTATTAATTTACCCATGCTACCCAGGGTCCTGAACCCAATTAATTTCTAATAATTACAGCCCAAGGGGGCTGGAGAGATCCCTCTGCCTCTTTCTAGCCTTGCCACTTCGCGGCACCGAGGTCAGCATATAATAATAAAGTGTATATTTTGAAAGTGATCAGCAGAACAGTGAGTTATTGCAATGAATGAAAATTGTTTCCATTTTGGCTAATTGAGCCCGTGGCTGAAAGCTGGAGTTCTGAGACTAAATAAAGAGGACTGTTTCAATTCGACGTGGACTAGAAATCCCTGCATAGCTTTTCGGTCACCCAGCAAGAAGCTTAATTTCTTAACAGCAAACCTGAAATCAAGCGTTGGGTAAACAGTATTAATAATTGCATTACAATGATTAAATTAATCTTACTGGTAGCTAGGAGAATATAGATTGAGATTGAATAACACGATGTAAAGTTCACTGCACAAAGACAATAGCACAACAAATACCTCGATGAAGAATTCCAACTTTTCTCCAAGTAGGCTGCGGGGCTTGCTCAATTATAATCTAAGGAAGAGAAAATTTCCTGTTACGGGGAATGCACTGAAACCTGTGTGTGAGGGGGTGCCTTTGGTCTCCCAGCCTGTGTTAGAAATAGATTTAATTTCACCTCTCCACGCATTTAAAAAAAAAAAAAAAAAAAATCCCAAAATTTAAATCTGTGTTCCTGGCCGTGGATCCGCTGAAAACGACCCCGCAGCCGGTTGCTTCCCACCGGGAAGGGAGAGGAGGCTGCCGGCGCGGAGAAGCTTCCCCGCACGAACGAAACGGAATTCCCGGGGGGCTGCCCGGGACCTTTCTGGGAAGGGGGCGAACCTGGTGGGGCCGCGGTGGGTGACCCCGAGGGCCGGCGGGCGGGCGGGGGAACGGGCTGGGGGCGTCCCGGGACCGCGGCCGGTGCCCAGGGAGGGCGGCGCGGCACCTGCCGGGCTCCCGGGGCCGCTGGGACGGCGGGCAGGTGGCGGTGACAGCGGGGCACGGCCGGGGTCAGGGCTGCCCGCCCGAGAAACCCGCATCTGCAACACCCCGGCCCGGCCGCGGGGCTCGGCCGCCCGTGCGGGAGCGGGTCCCGGGGTGCGGGGAAGGACGCGCATCTCTGCCCGGGAGGAGGTTTTGAGTGGGGGGCATCTCTGTTTGAACCGCGGGAGAGGGGGGTGTGAGAGACGCAGGGAGTTTTGCAAAGTTCACGGGCGTTTTCATGTGTCCTGAGTGAACCGGCGCCGCAGGTCGGTGCGGAGGGGGGTGATCTGGGGACACCCCGGTGCAGCCCCGCAAGGAGAGGCGCTGCCTGCGAGCGGAGTCTGGGGTCGGGTAGTGCCGGGACCCAGAGGGTGATGCCAGGACCCTCAGGGCAGCCCCGGCCCTTCCTTGCGCATCCCCCACGCAGCCCGTAGCCGCTCCCCGAGACTGCTGGGGCAGAGGGGCCCAGCTCCGCCCGGGACAGCCCGGACTGGGACCCCGAGGGGCGCGGGGGGTCCGTGGCCATGGGAGGCAGCCCCCGCCCCTCCTGCCCCTCCTTCTCGGGGGCGTTGGATGCACCCCTGCCCGGCTGCGAGGGGATGTGGAGTGGATATACGGTCCTAAAAAAAAAAAAAATATAATAAATCTCAGTTACAATTTAAAAATAACGACGGGCATCAAGGACGGCTCCGCAGAGCGGGTTCAAGCGCTTGCGCCCGTCTGTCGGGCGTTCGGGGCAGCACTGTGGGATCCGCAGTGCCCCCGCCCCACGCCGGGGGCTGTCACGGGTGGGGTGCGGGAGGCCCGGGCCGGGCGGGGGGGGCTCCACGGGCTGCCCTGATCCACGGCACCGGCAGCCGGGGGGGGCAGGGGTGGGTGGGTGGGGGATTGAAGGGGGAAGGGGCGATGCTGAGGATTTTATTAAAACAAAAAGTTGAGCAGCGTGTATGTACTGGCGCAGCCCCGAGTCTGAAAGATTGTAATTTTCTTTTATGGTGTCTGGCAGGATTTGCAACAGATATTAATGGGAACATAAATAGCGCATGGAAGGTATTG
This sequence comes from Pyrocephalus nanus, assembly GCA_038380795.1. Taxonomy (NCBI): domain Eukaryota; kingdom Metazoa; phylum Chordata; class Aves; order Passeriformes; family Tyrannidae; genus Pyrocephalus; species Pyrocephalus nanus. Next base: position 4,045,911 of record CM076270.1, on the reverse strand, counting down.
AACAAAACTGTTTAATGCAAGGAGGTTGTACCAGGGGAAAATCTATACGTAGTTTGGATTGATTCATACCTCGGACACAGCCATCCCCTAAAGGAGTTCCCAATTTCTGCGCGCTCCCTCTTTGATTGGCAAACCCTGTAATTAAAACAGATTAGAGCGGTCGGTGTTACTGTTTTTAAAACGCTTTTTTTCTGCCCAACTGGTGGTGGCTGAGCCGAGTTCAAGGTGGCGAAAAAGTGTGCGCGCTGGGAAAGTGTACGATTTCATGGTACGCATACATAATAAAACATGTAATCAAATTATATCTCCCTGCCTATATATACGGTAATTGCTGCCGGGTGAGAATAAACTATTTAAACGTTGCGAAGACGCCAGCACAGTATTAATATCCTATTAAAAAAAAAAAAAAAAAAAAAGAAAAGGACAGGGAAAAAAAAAAAAAAAAAAAAAAAAAAAAAAAAAAAAAAAGGTGTCGCTTCTCCCCCCTCCAGCCCCTGCCCCGCGGGATCGCGGGTCTCCCCCGCCGTGACCCCTCGCGGGTGCGCGGGCGGCGGAGCGGCTGCCCCGCGGCCGCGGTGGCGCAGCCCGGCGGCCGCTGCCCGCCTCGTCCCGGCCCGTCCCGGCCCCGGTGCCGGCTGTCAGGGTCCCCACCGGCGGTGATGGATCGCTGCAAACTTTTTTTTGGCGGCGCTGAAATGTTGAAGAGCGGGGGGGAGCCGCCCGTGCGCATGTGCGAAGGTGTCCAAACTGACAGTGCTGGAGAGATAGCGAGCCGGGATTGAGAGAAAGGGAGAGTGTGTGTGCGGGAGAGGGAGAGGAGAGAGGGAGAGGGGGAGCGAAAAACGAGGAAAAGCTCCGGGAGGACAAAAAAAAAAAAGAGCCCCCCCCCACCCCAACCCCACGCCAGCATCGGCCGCGGGACTGGCAGCATGCGATCCAAGGGCAGGGCGAGGAAGCTGGCCGCAAGTAGGTGCAATACCCCTTTCTCTTGGCTTTTCACCCTCCCCTCTCTGCCATGTTGCATAGACATGTCTGGTGCGCCGCGGAGCTCGCCGGCAACCTGCAGCATCCCCTCCGCGCCGCCCGGCCCGGCTCGGCCCGGCCCGGCACGGCGGGCGATGGCGGGACCGGGGCGGGGGGTGCGGCGGCCGGAGCCGGGCCGGGGGCTGCGGGAGGGAGGTGGGGAAGGAGTTGAGGAAAAGTTCAGTGGCGAGCGCTGGAAGTTGCTGCTGCTGCCGCTGCCGGGGGCTGGAGTGGGGGGGGGGGGGTGTCGGGGAAAGGGGGGGGTGCGAGAGGCTCCGGGCCCTATAGTGGGCGCTGTGGGCTGTCGCAGGGCCGGGGGCCGTGCGGGGGGGGTGGGCGGTGAGTGCATGTGCGGGTGCGCGGAGGGGCAGCGGCAGCTCCGCGGGGGAGGCTGGCGAGCCGCGGGCGCAGGTAGCCGGTGCGGAGCTACCGGAGATCCCCCCCGCTGGCCCAGCCCTACCCCGCTCGCCCGCGGACTTGTGCCCAAATCGAGCTCCCCGCGCCCCGCGGAGCCGCGGGTGGGGTGTGCGGGGCAGCGCGGTGCGGGCGGGGCCGCGGGAGCCGCCCCGCGTGGCCGGGATGCCCCGCGCGGTTTTGGGGTGGATGGGGGGGGACACAGCGGGGACGCCGGGCAGCGCGGAGCGGTTCCCAGCCCGCTGGAGTCACCCGCTAAAAGTTGATGTAAATGTTGTAATTTCAGGCGCTTTTCCAGCACTTTTTTTTATACAGTTTGGCCGCCCGAAGGTCTGTGTTCCGCGAGGCGAGGGCTCGGCCGTCCACACGCAAAGCCCGACTTACTTAATTATTTGTCTTACGCTCACCCCATCTGTTTCTCTTTTATGATAGGGATCTCTGCTTTTAACTGCTGCAGTGTTGGGTTTTTTTTTTTGGTTTTTTTTTTTTTTTTTTTTTTAAGAGAGATTCAACAACAAAACTTCGCCAGCTTTCGCGTCCTGTTTTAAAAGCAACTGATGTCTTTATTTTCTCTGACATATCTGGGCAAGTTTCATTTGATATCCATGGCGATGGCAACTCACATTCCCGAGTGAAAAAAAATTGGGCAGGCGGAAAAAAAAAGTGAGATGAAATGTTGCATAAGTTGCGTGACGTAAAAAGCAGATGCTTATTTACTCTTTATTTGTGAAAGGGGGAAAAAATAGAGGAGCGTGGAAAAGGCGAGGCAAAAGATATCTCTGGATCATCATCAGCTTTTCTGTGAACCTGAACAACAGCAGCACCCTGCGTTTGATTAGGTGATTTTAAAGTGGATAATCCAGCGCCCTCAATTTGAAAACAAATATATTGTTAAATCTCTAGGTCGCCGCTCTTGCTTTGGAGATAACTATGGAAAAAGAAAAGCTCACATCCCAGACAAAATCCGTCAGGTTTCCTTGTCTCTCCCTTGATTTGCTCGCTGCGCAGCCATGCAGGGCTCCTGCTCCTGCTCCGGCTCTGCCGGCGAGATCCGATCGACTGCAAAGTTTGTGCGTCTTGGCTTTCGCAGCAGCAGCAGCACTTTCCCGCCCTAGACAGATGCGTTGCATTAAATAATCCTTCGGTTACAATCGACTCATAAAGGAAATCATATTTACAAAGCCGGGATTTATTTCTTTTTTTTGTGTGTGTGTTCCGAAAAGCTGCTTCTTTCCCCCCCCCGAACAGCGTCTCAGTTTCATGGCAAGTGGAAGGAGGGTTGGAGGCGACCCCTGTAATTTAGTCGTTCGAGAGGAAAAGTTTTCAGCTTTTCATTTCTTTCTGTCTGAGATAGGAACAGAAAATACTATGTAGCCTTCACTCTCTTACGTGGAAAAAGGTACAGATCGGGATCGAGCGCACTTCTTGTATTATTTCACTTTTACTGCTTCGTGCGTGAAACAAAAATTGCCCCCATTGCGTGACTGTCGCCAATACCCAGGAAAGCTTTCCCCTCCTTATTAAGGGAGAGTACCTTAAGAACATTTTCTTGACCTCAGTGTAAAATCGCTAAAAAAATAATTTTGAGGCTTTGCCCCCCTCCTCCCCCCCGCTCTTAAAAAAAAAAAAATTAAAAAAGAAAAATAATTCAGAAGAAACAAAAAGAGCCACGCTGGGGAATAGCTAGTGAATTTTTTTAAATGGCCAGCTGTAAAAATAAGGGCAAACACACCCTCGAGTCCGTCTCCCCGCCACGCTCTCGGGAGGCAGGCGGTGCGGGGAGCGGTGCGGGGAGCGGTGCGGGGAGCGGTGCGGGGAGCGGTGCGGGCCCGGCCTCCCGCAGCAGCGCTGCACCTGCGCGGGCATCCCCGGCCCCCTGGGCAGCTGCTCTTCCACTCGGGTGGGTTTTGTGCCCTCCTGGTGAAACCGTATCCCCGAATAACCCCCGCCCCAGCACGGGCCGCCGCAGCCCCGCAGCCGGCCAGGGGTAGCCCCAGCCACCCAGTAGCCTCATAAAGAGACAGAAGGTGATCAGATTAGGGGAACACACGTGAATAAGGAGGCACTTGTTACTTTTACACTTTATCACCACTTTTTTACAGGCAATTTAGTGCAGCCAAAGGTAGATCCAGATCCCTCTAACCATCTGAGATAGTAAAATAACACTTTCCTAAGTTTCAGCAGGTTTTTCCTGCGCCTGTAATTTGCCTCAGTCTAGTACTTAAAAGGCTTGATTGAAAAACAGAGCCGGCAAGTTTATTTGCCTGTTTAAGACTCTGTCCGGGAATTTGTTTTCGAGCAGGGAGATGTTTGCCGTGTCCCGGCTGCCGGCCCTCTCGGCGAGGCTGTTTATTTGCCATCGCTTTACCATCACCTCCCGCTCCGGGCGCCTGGACCGCCGGGGGGAGTGGGTGCCGGTGTCCCCGGTCCCTCTCACACCGCCCCACCCGGCCCGGCCCGGCTCGGCCCGGCCCCGCTGCTGCTGCAGCCGCTGCTCGGCACCGCCCCGGCACCGGGCTCTGCTTGGCTCGGCTCGGCTCGGCTCAGCTCAGCTCGGCACTGCCCGGCCCGGCGGCAGCCCCGGCGCTGTCCCCGGGTGGCTCCTGCGCGGCGGGTGCGGGCACGGGAGGCTGCGGGGACGGGCCAGACAATCCCATTATATGCCGGGCACATTTTCACCAGGCGCTTCATTAACCCTTTTCAGGGCGGAGAGTGTGCGTGTGGCTTTTCGCTCCCTCTTTCTGCCCTTCCTTCTCTCCTCCTCTCTCTTTCTTTACTTCTCTCATTTATCTCCCTTTTTCTCTTTCCCTTTTTCTTTCTGTCTCCCTTTTTCTCTTTTTCTTCTTTTTTTTCCTTTCACCTTTTTTCATCTTTTCTTTTCTTTCTTTTCTTTTCTTTTCTTTTCTTTTCTTTTCTTTTCTTTTCTTTTCTTTTCTTTTCTTTTCTTTTCTTTTCTTTTCTTTTCTTTTCTTTTCTTTTTTTCTCTTTTCCTTCTTTTCTTTTTTTTTTTTTTTTTCCTTCCCTTTCTTCTCTCCCCACTTTCTATCTTTCTCCCACTGTCTCTGACTCAGGGCCAACCGAATTTGGGATCAGCTTTGTGGGGCTGCAGTAGGTGACGCCGCTCAGAGCTGAGCCCAGGGCTGAGCTCTGCTGTGCCTCCTGGCTGCTCCCCGGCCACACCGGGGTGCTGGGCAGAGAAAGGACACAAAGGAGAAGGACGGTCCGAAAGGAGGGCTCGTTATTAATACAGCCCTGCTTGTAAATGAAAAATGTAACCCTTGTTAATTAGCGCTGTTTACATGGGGTACAAGAAACTTAAGAAATGTTTCTACAAAGGGGAAGGGACTGTTTACAAAACTCTTTCAAAAGTGTGACATATTGCTGCAGTTCCAGCACTAAAAAGCCAAACACACTTACACGCCTTTGAAGTTGGCTGGCTGAGGCAACATTATTTGACTCGGATTCAGATATTGCTTGTGGGTATAACTAATGGCTTTTACCTAGTTAGTGGGCTGGGAGGGGCGAGGGCCTGGGCGCCGTGGCCATTGGGTCCCTCTGGAGAGCTGGGGCTGGCTCCCTGCCAGCTCTGTACAATGTCAACATTGAATATTTGAATTCCCAGACTCTATTTAACAACTTTCTAAATAAATAAACTCATTGTGTGTCTGTGTTTAAAATTATTTCACCTCTTTCATGAAAGCTACAGCATCTTATTACACCGGCCTCTCAGGCTGCTTTTCCCCCTTTTCTTTCCAAACAAACACAAACGGCGCTGAGCACGGGTGGGTTTTTTTATTTATTTATTTTTTTTTTTTTTTGCTGTCTCATAGCTCTCCCTCTCTCCCCTTCTCACTTTCTGTCTCGGGAAGCACGAGTGGAAGCTGCTCGGACATCCCACCACCGTCCTTAGTGGGACAGCTCTGTGCACCCTGTTATCTAATCACAACTAAAACCAAAGCCAGGTTCACCAAGTCGGTTAAATATTAATCATTTTTAAAAGGAGGCCCATGTGAGTGCCATTGCTGCAGCAGTGCCCTGTACATACTCAATCATTTTGGCTGCCATACCCTAGGCGGGCTCCAGGGACAGCTTTCATTGTTGTTGCCATAAATGGCTATTAGTGTTCATATTCACCTATTCACCTACTTATTTAAGTGCACATAAGTGTGGATGTGGCTGTGCTTGCTGGATATGTGGGCGTATGTGTGTGTTCATAACATACTTTTCTGTTTATGCCACAGAGATATATGTGTGTGTATATATATATATAATTCCTATATCTATGTGTGCACATACAGAAAGAAAAGCAGGTAAATCCATTTGATATTTGTAATTGCAATTAATGTATGTACAGTGTATGGTTTAGAGAGAGACTGTGGTGTGCAGGGGCTCCTGGGGTGCTTTTAATCCTGGCATCTGTACATCCACACAGGCTCTGAAACGCTGTGGATGGATACAGGGAACACAGGGTTGAGATACAGCAGCCTGTGTGTTGTTCCCTGGGATGCTTCCCAAATCCATTAATTGTGTGTGCTTCCGTGGTGGGAGTATTCACTGCAAAATATTTATTGGCTTCACGTGTAAGTCGAGGTGTGTGGACAGAGAAGGTATTTGTGGCAGTCCTGGGGAGCACAGCTCCCTGATAAAGCTGTCTGAGTTGCTGAAGGAGAAAGTGGGATGAATTTTCTGCCAGGACAGGTATATGGTGAAGGAAAAAAAGTGTTGGTGGTTGCTCCAGCCCAGGGTAGATGAAGAAAGGGCAGTGGGGAAGCAGATGGAGTTTTTATAAATCTCAGCTAATGAAACCTTGTCCGCAGGAATTGCCTTGCTTTGCAGTAAACCACTCTTCAAACAAATGTGCTTTAGCTTTGGAAGGGCTTGTACAGACACTTAGGTTTCCAACCAAGAATTCATAATATTTGTTTATTTAAAATTTAACTAGGTTTGCTGACATTTTTGGAGCAAGTCGGTGTTCTTTTGCTGTAATTTAATACAATCAGTTTTACATCATTGCAGTTTAGTTAGGCAAGGAGTGGCTTACGAAGAGCAGAAAGAGGTTTAATCCCACAAGATTTTCAAACTAGCAGATGCAAGTGTCATGTTATTCAGTAGGCAGAGCTAAAACTGGACAAATGCAGATTAGAAATGCAGTTTATATTTTAAGTAGTGAAGGTATTTAACCAGTAAAACAATTTACTGAGACCTGGGTGGATTTCAGCATCACTGGAATTCCTTTGTCTTAATTAAGGTTGGCTGTTTTTCTAAAAAGATATGAGCTAATCCAAACAGGAATTAATTTAGGGAATTCCTGTAGCCTGTGTTGTACAGGGGGGCAGACCAGACCCCTCTTCCTGGTTTTATAATCTATGCAGTTAAAGCAGCACCGTTTCATATGGAGACATAAGCTGAAGGCTGGGATCACAGGAATGCACTTAAAAAATAAATGACCATTAAAAAAACCTGGGCTCAACTCAGACAACGCAGAACCAATGTCTGGCTCAAGGTCTTTTCCATCCTTAGCACTGCTTACCTGGATCACAGGCATCATCCTCAGAGCCCTTCTGGGCTCAGGAGTGCCTGTCCTTGGGTTTGAGGGCAAAGGCAACGATGGCTTTAACAAAGAGGGGAAGGAGGAACAGGGTGTAAGGAAGGAGGAATAGGTTTGGGGACAAAGAAGGGGGTCTGGGGTGACAGGACTGATCACTGCTCTGTGATGGTTTCCAGTGGGTTCCTGCCATGTGGTCACTGCTGCAGTTCTTAATGACCAGAGCAGGAACCAGGCAAGACCAGTAGAGATCATGATGTGGACTAATGGGCATCAGGAAGCACCTCCAGGCCCCCCTTGCTGCAGGGGCTGCTGGAGGGGGGTGTTTGCTGGCAGATAAACGGCAAGGTGGGAAAGGGGATGGAGATGCTAAGGAGGAGTGGATGTTGTTGTCCCCAGGACTCTGTCTCTTTGCATTGCCATCTAAAATAAAAAAATCAAAATGCTCAGGGTACAAAGCAACCCTGCCTGATCATTCACTGACTTTATGTTCCCTCCTTTTTGTTTGCATTTCCAGGCTATGCCGAGGCATTGCCTTCTCCAGTGGTGCTGGAAGAAAGGGCAGCCACGGATACGTGTGGGAGGAGGGAAGCTAGCCTGCAATGAATATTGTATTTGGTGCTAAATATGTAACAAAGAGAAAGAAATGTGAGTTAATCCTGCAATAAGAGTTGGGAAGTGAAATACAATTCGTTTTATTTCAGGGTTTAATGCTGTGGCCTGTTTCAGTGAAGCATGATCTTTTAAAGTAGGATATACACAACGACGTGACCCCCACTACCTTAAGGGAGTGTCAAAGTTTGATCTCCGAATAAAGGAAATTCAGAGTTAAGGCTGAAATGTACCACATGGCCTCCAAGTCCCAGGAACAACAGGAGGCAAGGAAGTACCTAAAGCTGTGGGCTGCACTTTAAAATGAGTCCAGCAACTACCAGGCTGCCAGTGCTCATTGCAGATCCGCAGCACGGTTTGAGCTGGGATTTGTATTGACTGGAGAGAGCCTGGCTCAACAAGATCTGCCATGATCTCCAGTCTTTTTGGAAATCTTGGCTGATCTGTAGTGAGCATGTGAGTTTTATGGTGGAAGGATTACAAGTGTGGGCTTAATTTATGCAACAGAAACGCTCTGTCTCCTTCGACACCAATAGCTTTTGTTTAGAAAATCTTATATTGGAGCGAAATTTCGGTTCAGGAAAGAAATATACCCAAGTTACAGCTTTATTCCTTTTCTGAAGAATTGCTTATATGTTTGAATGGGTGCACTACATTTTAGCCCTGTTTAAGCTCCAAACTAAATTTAAATTGCCTGTAAAATAATCCGCAGAATGGAAACTGCCACACAACCGTAGCCCTTGCTCCCTGACCCAAACCCATATTCCATTGCAAAGCACTGCACTGCTCTGTTTCGTGATTACAGTAAGTTAGAAACCAGAAGAGCAAGACTTCTATGAATAGGTTATTTTTGGCAATTGCATCACCAATTATGTATAAAATTTCAAAAAATATGAGTTCTGCCAGTTTGATGTCTGAGAGGGATACAGAAAATGAAAGCTCCGAGACTGCTGTAACATCATACTATTTTGTCTATTAGATATCATTAGATTACCAGAATACTGAGACCTTCATATCAACCGGTCTAACAAAAATTTCCCAGGTGGTTTAAATTAAAAAATTAGCCATAAATATATTTTGTGTAATGCAATTTATTATGGATGTTTATTGTGTGCAGTGGGAAAATGTTGGGTTTCAGATGATCTTACCGTGTAACATGTGCCCTACTGAAACTGTTTATACTGTGGCAGGCTGTAAAAGCCCCAGTCTAATTCCAAGACCGGCTGGGCTACATGCTCTGAAAGCCACAGGAAGGCAGAGCCCTTCCCCTGGAAAGCCAAAGGGGCAACAGCATCTTGTATGGGGCATGTGCAACAAAAAAACTTGGCAGTGGGGAGAGAGCTGAGTGGCAGAGAAAACTGGAGGATGGTTCAGGGCATGTTTATTAGGGAAAAGAGGATAAAAATGGTACCAGCTTGCAGCAAGTCCTGTTATCCCGGGATGGGAGGCTCACCTGTGTCTAAGGGGGTGTTTTGCCTCCCACATCCCATGTTTTGTGGAGCCTCCTCTTGTTTCAGCTGGGTTTGGAGAGTGGGGCTCTGTACTGATGCCTACCCATGACTCCAGAATACCCTTCTGCAGCAGAGAGAGGAGTCTAACGTGGGCTTAGGGACCTCGGGGTCCCTGCAGTGGACACACCCATGCTGTGCTGGGATGCTCTGGCAGGGAGCTGACGGCTTCGGGAAAAGATCTCCCGCCTCCTCTCCCGTTCTTTTGCACAAAGTCCACATGCTGGCAAGGGTGAAATCATTCCTCAGTTTCAAAAAAAACAAACCCTCAAAAACTTCCCCCCCCAACCCCCCCCAACCCCAAGCTCCTTCACACATGTATTAACACCAAACTGGCAAAGCCAATGGAAAAGGATTTTGCGTTTTGGAAGCAGAGCTGGCTCAGAGCTCACTGCGGGCCTTATCCCAAACCCACTGGAGCTGAAGGAGCTTGTACCGACTTCAGCGAGCCTTGGATTGGGTCTGGCTGGGAGGAATCTGCTTCTCTTCATCCTTGGGGGCTGGGGGGTTATCATCAGCAGCTTTTGCTCCGCAGTGAGCCCCAACAATCGGCGCTGTAACAGATACCTGGATTTACATCAGTGTAAGTGAATTAGGTTGGCCCCATAATCTGACCTCATTTAGGAGTCATTTTAGCCATTACAATGAAACATGAACGCTGCTGATGGGGGGACTGCAGTGACTTTCAGTACTTGTTTCCCACCGTGCCCCACCCGTTCCCCCTGCCCTCCCTCTGTCCCGTGGGCTGAGGATTTCTGGGGGCACTTGAGGGGGTGCACGAGGGGTCCAGCACCCCTGGCTTGCGCTGCAGGGCTCTGCATCCCAAAGTCTGTGGTTCTCCAAACAGCCTGAATTTGTACCTTCTGAACAAATAGCTGTGCTGCTGAAATACCTGGTGCCTCTAGTAAGCTCTCCATTTATTGCCTCCCGATTTCATCTCAGACAAACAGAAGGTATGTGAGGCACAAGCACTGACCGCTGGAAAAAAATCACCCCAAACATGTCTAAAGCACAGCTTGAGTCACTGGTGGTGCCTATATTTTTGATTTAAAAACCATTTAACATTTCCAACGTTTGACAGAAATGATTAACCTTCCCCTCTTGAAAACACTTTGTGATTTGAACTTAACTGTGTCACATTTTATTTACTTGCACCTTGGTGAGGAATTAAGCCACGCTTTTGGTGAGTTTTAATCTTTCCCATTCTCTTTGTGGCTCTCTGTAAAGGAAGAAAAGGAAATATGTTGTTTGAAATAATTTTGAAGTGATGTTTCTATTTTACTTTTTTTAGGCTCTTGATGTATTTTTGGCTGCAGGGACTGGCATGGAGCAGTGGGCTAAGAATACATAACATGGAAAAGCAAAGGGATGTCAGCTGTATCTGAGTTAACAGCACAGCTCTGTACTTTTGCTGTTTTGTTGTTACTGTGTCATGATAATGATAATTTACAGCAATAATGAAAACTTGTTAATTGCAAAAGATAAACAGTATCAGATCTTTGTCCTGATTCTTTCAGTTCATGTGGTAAGGAGCGTTTCAGTAGTCACTGGCTGCCTGTGTTAATGCTATTAAGCAGTTATGCTCTGCCTGAATAATTAATGCCCAGGAGTTTGGGCTTCCTGATGAAGCCAAGGTAACTAAGAAGTGAAGAAATGATGCACTGGGTCACTCCAGATGATGAAGATCAGAGACATCTGAGGGAATAAACCCATGCAGTATCCTTCATATCAGTGACCAGACTCAGAATGAAAGAAAAGGTGAAATTATCTGTACTGAACCAATGTCCTGAGTGAAAACTGAACTGAAACCGAGCCAGAATTGGTGGTGCAGAGTCAGACCCAGGATGGGATGCAGCAAAGCTTCCCAGCTGGGGCTTTCACCACGCACCAAGCTGAAGGATCAGCCGTGGACCAAACATAGGAGATTTATTTCCATCCTGACATTATTATTTATTATGACTTGAATTAAAACAACGACCACAGAACGCAGCCAGGACTGGATGCCTGTTGTGCCGAGCTCTGTGCAAACACGGGCAACCCGCACAGAGCTCAGGTCCTGAGAAATGCAGATTAAACCTCGGGCCTGCTGCCCTACATGAGCAATTACAGCATCATTGGAAGCAGTCATAAAATCCCAAGGAGAAATGGATGCTTTAAGAGAATCCATGGAGTCAGGACTGCAGAGTACAAGGCTTTCCACTTGCACATGGGTGGACGTGCTTCAGCTTTAATCACATCAGACCTTTCCCCCTGCAAGGAAATGGCCCTCCTGGCTCCGTTTTAGCCCGACCCTATTATTTTTGGCCATGCCCATTAATCTTGGGTGATCAAGCTGCATTAAGCTGTGAGTATCCTTGCAGCATCACCTGCTTGCTTTCAAAGAAAATAGCTCAGAGATTCCCAGGGAAGGAAGAAGGCAACACGGGCAGGTAATCCAGCCCTATAAAATCCCCGGCTTGTGGTTCCAGCCCTCTTTCCACGCGGGCGCTGCAAGAGGGACCCGAGCAGTGTGGCTGGCAAGTGCCAGCAACCAGAAAGTCCCTCAAGCCTATAAGGTTTATTAAGGCTCTTTTCAAGTCCGTGCCAACAAAAAGGGTCCACACAAGCTCCGAGCGAGGCTTCGTAAGCTCAGTTTTATGTTCGGATAATTCGGAGCCAAACCGTCACGGAGCTCACATAGCGAAATACCCCACGGAGCATCGCAAGCTGCGAAGGAAAATACATGGAGGAAAGAGAGGACTGATAATTTTATGGTTTTCCTCGAAGTTAAGCAGTAAAATGGGCTTTATTTAGCAATTTCCTAACTCCTGATTGCAATTCTGTTACCAGGGTAAGGGTTTTAGGTACAGTGTTTTGTAGATGGGGAGAAACATTGGAAGCCAAGGTGCTACAGCTTTGTGCACAGCTTTTGGACCTGCTGGGGGAAGCAGTGCCACACACTCCTGGTTTCCAAAATGTTTGACTTTTGGATCAGACATGGCAGCAGCAATCAGCTCTGCTGTGGAAAGCTGAACTATGAGCTTGGCATGGCGGACTAGCCCTTGGAAGGGATAATCCTTTAAAGACAAAGGGTCCAGGGATGAGAAACATACACTTAATTTTGGAGTGTGAAGCATTTCCAATTTGAAATACATTGAAGAGCCTTGATTTTTACAGGTGAGGTGATTGTCACAATCTCAAGGCTCATCTTCTAAAGCAGGCTGTTAAAATCCCTTGTCCCTTTGCCTTTTGGCCAAAACATGTGCATGTAAATGCAGGTCCAGAATTCCTCTGATGGAATATATAAGATAAACCTCCATTACGTTTGCTCCTCACACAAATAACTATTTTACACTTGGCACAGCTCATCTTTTAAAAATCTATTTTACAATGTAATAACTCACACAAACTTCTCTTTGGGAAGTCTGGGAAGTCATTTATAGAAGGGAAATTAAACGTGGCTGGGCATTAGAGGGAGTACTGCTGATACATGCAGCAGCTCAAAATGTTGAGGGAAGTGGTTATGGACATGGGAGAAGATGCCATCTTGACCTTGGCGGTTTGTTTATTAGACACTAAATCACAGACATTTCTTCTTCCAGTTATAACTGGTCTGAGGACGCAGATATAACCTTAAAAGCCCTTTCTGGGGTTTTAAACAGAATTTAGATCTCATCAGCGCTCAGTATTTACGCAGCTTGAATGAGAAAAGGGAATGCAGAGACCACTGTGGGAAAGGAAAAAAAGGTGAAGAAACCAGAGAAGAAAAAAAAAAAAAATATTCATTCCAATGGCTGTATTTCCTTTTCAGAAGGTTGCCCCTCCCAGTGACACAGAGAAGAGAGAATAAGAAAATGTCTTTTTACCCATGTTGTTTATGCACCTTGTGCATACAACAGCCAGTAACCATCAAACTCATCCTGCCAACCTTCTGTATTCCCTGGAAAGAAGGGCTGTCTCTCGCTGTCAGCAGCAAAGGTAGCGCTGGAAATAAGGTGGAAGTGACTGGACAGTGGGTCAGGGATGTTGAGGAGAAGAGTACTGGGAGATGGGACACACCTGGTGGATTGTTGTCAGACCCCTGGGCAGAAGGCTGCAAACAAATCAGCTCCTTTCTGGGCAGGAATAATGCAGGACAATATACATATATATATATATATATATATATGTGCATGACCTCAGCAAGCTAACGTGGCTAAATCAGCTCTGAGCATCCTGACCTCCTGCTTAGTCTCTCATTTCAGAGGCTCAGTGTGAATTTGGGTGCTGGGCTTACTCTTCAGGTCCACATCTCTCCTCTGTGCTCGTGCTCTGCAGAAACAGCTCTGCGGGTCGGGGAGGATCCAGCTGAAGCCTGCGAGGGCTGGAGGGAGCAGTGTTGCTTTAGGCTCCCTGCCTGTGGAGTGACATATCAGAAGCAATAAGTCTGAGCCTGAGCTGATGTCTAACAGCATCGGAGAGCGGGCTGGAAGGCTGAACTTCTGCAAAAATGAAAGCGAGGAATTTAACAGCAGTAAAAAAGAGGTTAAGGAAAGAACAAAAAGGAAAGGAAATAAAAGTGATATGAACGGCTAGAAAAACAGCTACGTCCAAATATTAACCTCTGCTGCTGCATTTGGACACTGGACTGAGTTAATGGGAGTGCATGGTGAATACATGTTTCACTGGGGAAAGCTACTTAATTTCAGAAATTATCTGGATCATCTCGATACAGAAAATATATTAGCAAAAGTTATTTTATGTATGTTCAAATCTGCCAATAGCTTGAAGACATATTCTGCAGGAGGTTAGCAAGAGAATATGTGTTTTACTGGTGGGGTTTTCAGCCAAACTCCCTAGCTCTTGGAGCTTCTTATCCTTTTCTCCTCCAAGATATCTTTCCCTGACCATCAGAGGAGCAGGAGCAGACAGACCTTTCCCCAGCCTGCCCAGCCATACCTCCTGTCAGCTGCAGGAGCCACACAGACAGCACTGTCTTGAAGGGTTTTTTTTCCTCTTAGCATGATAAAGGAGCAGCCCCAAAGCACAGGAGTTAAACTGGTGTCAAACTGGTGTGAGAGCAGAATCTGCTTTGGCCCCTGTGCAGCTCTGCTGGCCGTTCCTCCTGGGCTCTGTCCAGGGTGGGGAGAAAGCAGATACAGGGCAATCTTCACTCTGTCAGGGTTTTCCTCTGGTCTCTAACACTTAGAAGTGGAAAATATTTTCAGTTCTTTAAAATAATGGGTTTTCTCTCCCTTTTGGACTGCTGGATGTCCCTGGGATTTGCGTTCTTCCAAGAGCATCATTTGTTTCAGAGCAAGGAGTCACGGTGAGACGGCCTGGGCTTTAATTTCTGGGAATATCTTTATAGGCTTGTTTTCATGGTTATATAACAACATTATTTTATCTATCCATCTCTCATTCCACTTCCTGATATACCGAATTATCAGGACTACCCATCAGTCACTCTTGTGTTTTCTAGCCCTCGGTGCCAGTATCAGTTTTTAGGATATTTTCCCAGTACTACAGCTATGCTGAGCTTGGTGACTGTTAGAAAAATTATATAATGTCTCTAAAAAACTCTGCTGAGATGTGCAACACCAGCTGAAAAGAAGCAAAAATTAGATTTGAATTATATCATTACTGGCTTCCTGAGTGTTTGAATGAGGAAAGACTAAGTTACTTTTTTTTTTTTTTTTTTTTTTTTTTTTTTTTTTTTTTTTTTTTGAGATAAAAGCAGTGTGGAAGAGCAGGACATCTGCTTTTCTAATTATGCGCTAACGAGCTGGGACTGTGCCCCACCTAATGTTGTCCTCTGCAGCCTTTCAAGTGCCCAGGCTGTCCAGCTGATTTCTTTCTGTGATTGCATCAGGATTTCTCAGGTTTTCAGAGGCTGACACAGTATGTTTGTGCACCTGAGGTGTCAGATGGCCTGGGATGTGATGGGACATAGGGGTGGTGGGTGATACAGGGGTGAAGATCACTCAGTACAAAAAGAATAGAAAGATTCTGAGGGTGTGTTGTGCCTCTCCTGATCTTCACCTCCACGCAGCTGTGCAGGGACCTGCTCAGCTGTGCCACATCACGGGGAAATTGGGCCCTCTGTTCTTAACTTGTTTGCAAGATAGTTGATAAGTAGAGAGGTTGGCTCTGTGTTGGACAGAAGTGAAGTTTCTCCCTGTGGAATATTTTGCTGTTCATCCTGTAGGACCTCATGGGAAGTGTTTTACACCCTACTCCAGGTAAGATTGTGTGTTTGTGGAGTCACCATCTCAGGTACTGCTCAGTTAGTGACGGTTTTGGGTCAGGAACGTCTGGGCTTTGGCAAACTGTCCTGATGGTTCTTTGCTGCCTCAGTTTCCCCCAGCACTGTCTGCAGTTGAAGCTGGGGGTGTTTCTCTCTCCTAGGTGTAAATGCATGTGATAACAGCAGTCTCAAGGTGCCATCCCAGAATTACTATCAGCAAAATGCTGTTCCTCCTGGAACTTGAGCAGAGAATACAAGAAATGGTCTAATGTTTCCTTGGGAAATACCTAATTTTCTTGTCTTTTTTTTTTGGGGGGGGGGTGAGTGAAGTTTTCACTTGTTTAGTATTGTGTCTACTGGTACTGCTTTTTTTCAGTGTTGGTTACAAAGTCCCAAAGCAATAGGAGGAAGAGGGTTTTTTCCTCCCCTGTGTGCTTTTTAGATCATGTTGGAGATTAGCTCGGGGGAACGACAAACCACTCTGTTCCCAGCAGTCTCCCCATCCACAGCTAAAATGCTATGGGAGTAGGTGTTGGATACCATGTCTGGTTTTATTTCCTATTACAACCTCAAGTGCCAGAACTTCCGTTGTTTCTTCTTCCAGCCCTGTGATTCTGCCATATTCTTTGTAGTTTCCTTGGTGTAGAGAAATACATATAAAAACCGGAACAAATAATTAACTGCTGGCTGCAGGTTGAGGTGGCCATCATTGAGCAGCAGAAGCAAGTGTGTTTCTTCAGTTTCCTGCTGCCCTGGTCAGGACTGTGTGGGAAGGGAGGTGGGAGATGCTTTTGAGGGTGCTCAGAGACTGCTGGTCTCTCGAAAGCTCACAATGTGCTGTGTGTGGGGAGAGCTTTGCCTGGTTTATTGGCAGTGGTGGAGGTGATGGAATAGCACCATCTCACTCTGGTTTTGGTTAATAAGCAAGAAAAGATGTGTTAATCCTATCAGAGTGTCTGATAAAACCAGCAGAGATGGGCTAGGCTGTCCCATGGAGGTTTTTGTGACCACAGCAAGGGCGAGGTGCGTGCTGGAGGCTGTTGCTGTTTGAGGAGCATCCTCTGGAGAGGACAGGGATTGCTGAAAGGCTCTCCAGCTTCTTGTGCTGCCCTCAGCACTGGGCCAGTGGGATTTCCCACGTCGGTGGTAGCGTTTCCCACATTTATGGGAACCACAGGCTTCCCAGAGCCAGCAGCCACCTCTGGTCTGAGCAATACCAGAAGCAGGAACCTGTTGATCCGTGCAGAGCACACCAGAGCCGCAGAGTAGTGGGTGATAACTTCTGTTCCTGAGGCTTTGAAGTTATTTTTTTTTTTTTTTTTGACTTTTGGAAGGGGATTTTCACCTCTGATGTCCCAGGTGAACAAGCTGGCAATGTTAGAGTATGGTTCCTGCACGTGTGTGTCACTGTGGGCTCTAGCACCTCTGAGATGGCTTATCCATAGCTGGGGGTTCAGCAAGTGGTGCCCGTTTTCTGGAGCTGTGAGGTCTTTGAAAAACCTGGAAATATATTTCTGACCAGACTGAGGCATCATTTGCCATTTAAAACTGTAAATCTGTGTTTATCCAACATTAACAGATGTAACATAAATGAGTTCCTGTGCTGTCTGCTGGTTTGCTAATGGCACTTGTTTATTAGTGCTTTATGTTAACAGCTATTTGATGGTGCCCATTACTTTTTCCTAGGTTAATGTTATATAATAAAGTGAATGCTGGCCAAAAGCAATAGTAATACGATAAACAAAAAGTCCAAATGCTGGGTGAGAAATGTAATGGAGCGAGGGCTGAACTCTGGTGGGAGTTTGGTTTAATCTAAAGGTTAAAAAATGTTATAATTTGGGTTTAAGTAAATTGGCTCTTTGGTCCCAGAGGTCTTGCTCTTGTACTTCTTGTGCCTCCAAAGCTTCCACTAATGCCGATGGGAGTCTTGGGCGCACAAGAAATGCGGGTTCAGGTACTAAAGTTACAGATTGGCTTGGACCAAAACCCCTAATCCAAATACCTCTGGCTTTTGAAAGCATTTGCCAATTGGATTTGAATCTGGACACAAACATTGTGGCTTGAGCTCATCTGAGCTCACTTACATCTGTGTAAATCTGTAGTATGGCCCTGATCCAGCAAAGCACGTAAATATGTGCCTAATTTGACTTCAAGGGGACTATTGTGCGCTTAAAGCTAAGCATGTGTTTAAGTGCTTTGCTGGACTCAAGTCCAAATACATGGGAGTCAATGAAATGACACCAACTAGTGCAGTGTGAGATCTGAAATGAACCAAAATGTTTGCGTTTCTACCTGGAAATGAACACCCTGTTCACCTCCTACGTATCCTTGCGTGTACTTTGTGTTTTCATCCATCTGCACATAATGTGTTCTGTACAGTAACCTGTCCATTCAGTACAGTAAAAAAAAAGAAATACACTTTGAATTTTCCTGCTCTATTACTCATATTTCATGAAATGTGTTCTTATGCCAAGTGTCTGTTTATATATATTTATACATGTTGTTTCTTTATTGATATTGGCAAGGTACAAGAAGAAAAGAAATATTTAACAGTTAAAAACTTGTAAACAGTTTTATCCCTCATTTAAAACCTTTTTTTTTTAAAGAGTTTTTTTTTTTTTTAAGAGTTTACCTGACATGGTACTTTAACTTGGTTTTGGTTTTACTTGTCTGACCAATATGAAAAGTGTTTGTTGAAGATATAGGTTTGTTTTTAGCTGCGAATACACACATTAAACATGTTTGCAATTAACTGACATGTGAACATGCCTTTACACTCAACTGCTAAATGCCACTTTTGTACTTTAAATCCCACGTTTGGTGACTGCCACGCCACATAAAGCTGTCAATGAATATTTTCACATGAATACATTAATGCCCGTTAAAAGATTGTGAATTGCTTGTCGGCTGCTGCAGCTCATTGCAAGGAGAACACAAAAGGGTTAATTGAGCCCAGCCCTGCAAAGGTGGCAGAGGCATAGACTAGAACTGGGAATTAAACCCAAAACAAATACAACAAGAAATAGCCCTCGTGCCTGAGTATGACAACCACAATGCAGACATAAAGAGGTGTAAGCTGCAAACGTCTGTAGGTTATTAATGAGGTAATAGAAGCAAAATTAGGTATCAGCAGGGTTTGGCTCTGTTTGAATAAAACTGAGATCTTTTATCTCAGAATATGCTAGGCAAGACTCATAAGCTGTGATTTGGTGGTCTAGGCTGTGCCCTTCTTGGTTATGGGAGTTGAGTCATGCCATTTAAACTCACCAGTGTTTTCCACATCCAAACAGATGTGGACTCAGATGCAGAGAAAGGTTGGCTGGGAAAAGGTTTGCATGGCAGTTTATAAGGAAAAAACGCTTTTGTGTGCCTACTTTCGAATCAAAGCAATGTTTTGCACTTCAGCTTTGTGTGTCTGGAGAGCTGATACTCTTTTCTTGCAAAGCCAGTGTGGAGGGGCATGTAATGGCAGTGCTAAAACCTCTATGTGTCCTGCTGACCCCTGCCCAAGCTGAGGCTGGCTCCCTGGTGATTTTACCAGCTTCCCTCTGGATTCATTTCAGCCTGGATGAGAGCAAAGCACAGGCACAGACCTCTGATCAAGGCTCAGTATTTGTTTCCTTTAAGAGTAAAGTTTTCTCCAAAATAATGGAAAAATACTTCTTTCCTGGCTCTTGGAGAACTTGACAGCCAGAGATGCTTCTGATGCACTGCTTGGAATGACCTGCCCTGTCCAGATCCCTCCTTAGCCCCACTGTCACTGAGTAAGTGGCAAAACTGCCACTAACTTTAATGATGCAGAATCAACCCTAAATGGATAAGGTTTGTCTTTAAGAAAAGTTACTAAAGGATTCAATTACACCATAAATGTATTCAGTGGTTGTGAAGTGATTCTGGTGTATGTACAGCCAAACCCCGAATTCCTTCTCAAGTAAGTGTCTGGGTGAGGATTGATTACAAATCCTGCTCTAAGTTACACCCGTATAACTCCCCCGGAGCTGATGGCATTCCTCCCTGCTTCCCTTGCATGGACAGGGCAGGGAGGCTGAGCTGTATGGAGCCTGCCACATCCTGCTTCTGCTCTGCTTGGATGGGAGCTGGGAGGGATGGAGCCCGTCCCTGCGGATCTGCAAAGCTCCTTGTGACCTGGAGCAGCACCTGTGGTGTGATGGAGGCTGCACCAAGGGGTGGGTTTGGCCCTTCAGCCTTTGAAGAGCTCTGGAATGATGTAATCCCAACCCTGTAAGCTGCTGCAGGACCCCGGGGTTGAGAGGTGCCCTATAAATCTCAGTCGCTGGGTTTTGTTACCTGCCTGCTCTGCTACATGAGTAATGACTCCAGGTAAAGAATGGGCGCTGCAGAAACGGGTAATTAACAAAAACATCCTTCTGTGTTTTCTGCTCAGCTTCCGTGACTGGCGTTTTCAAAAGCCGGGCACGTATGATTTGTAGCCTCCCCTCTTTCACCAACGCAGAGGCAGGGCTGGTTTGAAACCTGGCAATCCCTGAACACTTGCCCACTTTCCTGCCCTTTCATTTGATGCAGCCAAGGGCTGGTTTTTCCAGAGAGTCGCTGGTATCCGCCTCGACGTGACGTTTTCGTGCTACAGTTAAGTTTTGTGTTGGTTCTTTTTTCTTTTTTTTTTTTTTTTTTTCCTCTGGAGCGTGGGTTGCTTTGAGAGTGGCCTGGTGCAAGTGCATTAGCAAAGTGAGCCTGCTGTAAAATATTGCTGCATCCAGCTGCCCCGTCAATAGGTCAAGCTATTTGTCCGATCCAGACAGGGCGTCTAGTTCTCCTGGCAGCGTCCCTCGCCTTGGCATGGGAAAACCTGTTTTGTTTAGCACTAGGGAAACAATATGTATAAATAGTAATGCTTGAACCTAAACACTCCTGTTGTCTTTATGCACAGAGTGCTGTGTTACTGGTTATTTTATGATAGATTTTTTTTTTTCCCTCCCCCTGAAGGATTCGAGTCTCAGCCTGCAGAATAGCTGCCGTTGAGTGGAAGCATTCCTGCTATTTTCCCCCCTCAATTCAGAGGAAGCAATGCACTTGTTGTGTTACCTTGGTGAATCGAAAGTGGTTTTCACTTCCCTTAATTAAGCCCGCTTTGGCTCTGGCCCCTCCAAGATGGAGAGCGGAGCGCACTCAGGAGCGCTGCCGCTTGATTTGAATTCCTAAATTCCTCTCCTTGCAAACTTCAAAGGCAAGTATATTGCTCTGTCTAAGAGGCACCAATTATGTAAACCCTGGGCTATTCAGAATGTTCCATAATTATTTATTTTCAACGAAAGAGGTTTTAACCCAAACTAGACAGAAAACTGGCATTTCTCCAGTTATTAGATTCTATTGAAAAAGGTATTAAACAATGGGCAGGGTAACATGGTAGATTAGTGTCCCTTCATCTTCCTGACCTGGGCATGTGTCAGAGCTGTACTGAGCTGACCAAAATTACTTTGATTTGATGGCCATTAAAGGTCAGGAGCAGAATGGGATCAGGCATCTTAGTTGAGGCTGAAGTACAGAACATTATATATTGATAGTAATTAAGTTGTTTCATTTAATAAGCACCATCAGATTTAAAGGCATTGTTACAGTATCAGGGCTGGGAGGAGGAGACAGGCAGCTGTGATATGGGCTGGGGGAGAGAGGGAGAGAGAGAAAGGGTTCTGGAATGAGTGAAATGTGTCCCTGGAGTAATTTTTTATTTTATAAACTGAATGCAAACCTGATGGAGAACTATGGAAATGAGCAGTCATGCTGGATACATACACACACACTCTCTCAATATTCCTATACTGTGGGTAATGAAAAGTGCCTTCAGGGATGGGGTGGCCCTACCATTCATCAGTGCCATAGCCTTAAGTGGGTAATAACTAAGAGCTCCCATATCTAGTGTGTATATAAATTCTAGCTCCTCAGTATATTTTCTGCAGACTGTATTTAATTTATACAATTCCTTAGCTTTAAAGCTGTCAATTGATAACATTCAATCTGCGAGCCTGACTGATAAAAGGGAAGGGAAGAAGTATTCTCTAGTGACTGGAGCAGGAGAAGGGTGTAGGGGCCAAAGATGTGCGTGGGCAGCAGAGTGGTGCTTCATGTGGGCTTTACTGAGGCAAAAAAATCCCCTCTTTGCTCTTCTCTTCAGCTCTTTGGGACACAAGCTGGTCCCTCTGCTTGGTAGGTGTTGAATGTATCCACAGCCAGCAGGCAACCACCTGCCATTCTCCACCTGTGGTAAGAATGGCATTGCCCTGTGCTGCTGACCTTTGTGAGTTTGGGAGATGCTGAGAGTGGTGGCTTCCCTGCATCCATATTCCAGAGATGTCTGTAGGATCAATCACTCTGTTTCGGAGGGTTGGTGATGGAGCCAGCTGGCTTTTGCAAGGAGCAAGATGGGAAAGAAGCCCCCAGTGCAGCAAAATAAAAAGGATATGGGTAAGTGAGGGCTCTGCAGGAATTAGCTGTCCTGTGGATGCGTGAGTGGATGTTGAACTTGGTCAGTACATGCTAATCCAAGTGTTGACTCTGCCCTCGGACACAGCAGTGCTGGGGGATGTGAGTCTCCATGACTGAGTGGTGTGCCAGTCACTCGAGCACCATAAAGACAGCCAAGCTCTCACACTTCAATAAATTTGGGAAGTTGAAGGGAAAATGGCCGAGCAGTTTGGAATTAAGCTTGGGAACCCAATATTGCACATTTTTTCACCGCTCGAAACAAAGTGTTATTAACAGGGGAGCTTTGTTCTTGATCCATATTTCAAATGTCCTTGTGTCGGGGAGAGACTGGTCCAGAGCTTGGCTCAGCTTCCCTTCATTGTGAGAGGTACTGGTTCTTCCTGACCCCAAGCTGCTCCTGGGCTGCAAAGGCTCCCCAGCACCTGGCTGTCCCACACGGGGCCTCTCTCATGGCACAGTGACAGCACCTGCACAGGTGGCTGCTGGGACTCACAGCTCTGGTGAGACTTGCAGAGGTCAAACTGTGAGGATAATGGTGATTCCCACTGGTGGTTTTGGTGCTGGACCTGCTATGAGGCACGGCAGGTGCTTTGTATCCCAGTTTGGGCGGTCTGGTCTGGGGGCAGTGAAATCATCTGGTGCTTCTGTGGGGGGGGGTTGGCTAAGGCATTGGGTAGAGATGTGAGTTGGGGTCCAGCACAGGTGAAGGGCGTGGCAGAGAAGGTGCTGGTCATGGCAGATCTTCAGGAGAGCTGGCATCTCTTTCTTCTGGTCTGTGGTTACACACCTTGCTGATAGAGGCACCAGGAGGTTAACCTGGCTTTCAGAGTAATTTCTTCCTCTATATGAGACTTTGAGAAATGTCATGCCTTGCACGTGGAAGCTTTTTAAAAGTAATTTAATATATTGATTGGGAAGGAGCAGTAATGAGAGTGAACTGGATGGGGACTCTGTGGATGAGGCATGCAGAGACTGCTGTTCTTATGAAAGAATTGTAGAAGGTGCTGATGCGGGCTTGTGTGTCTGCTGGTTTGTGTGAGAGGAAATCCCACTTGCCATGGGGGTCTGAGACAGTCAATTAATTGAAGACTATCTTTGCAACCTGGGTTCACCTGAAACTCCAAATAGTGCCTTGAAATGCAGCTAGATAACATTCTCTTTAATTCTGAGCTGATGCACCTGTTGCTCAGGCTGCAGTGCTGGAATTCAGTGAAAAGGAAGAGTAACCTACCAGTAGTGCCTGCAGGAGCAGGACGGATAATTCTTACAACGGCTAAAATAATTGTATGGGATGTTCTGAATCCAGAGGGTGTTTTATAAGTTCAGCTGTAGTTTTAAAGGACTGAAACCTTGAGGTTGCTGGGGCTAAGGGAGCACAGCTCCCGCAAAGTTCACTGGCTCCAGGCAGCTGAGAGTGGAAATGATTGTGCAAGCTGGGAGGTGCCGGATCCGGCCGGGAGCAGTGTGGGACGAGCAGGAAGCGTGGCGTGGGGCAGGCGTCCAGGAAGAGGATGCGAGGAGGAGTGGGCACCACGTTCCTGGAAAGCTGGTGGTGGGGAAGCGCTCCTGGCCGTGGGTGGACATGGGAGTGGTGGCAGGGTGCTCGTTTCAAGTGTGGTAGCCTGCAGGACAGAAGATGTCTAAGTGGAAATGTAGTGGCAGGGCTGGGTTTGGGTTTGCTTTGGGCTCAAATTCAAGAATAAAACCTTTTATTGGTTTAGCAAGGCTCTATCCATGCTCCTCGCTGGAGACACTGCACTTCTTAGCGAAGCAGAGAAGTTGGCTCTTGTATTCACTGCCTGCTTCTCCTACAAAACTCCTACTGCTCCCTGCATCTGTGACCCCAGCTCCCCAAGCAGCCCATTTTTCAGTGACAACTGAGCACCTTATTTGAGCAAAATAACTGCATTAGGAGAGGGTTCCAGTACAATCAATAAACAAGCATTGAGTAGAGATAAATAAACTTGAAGCAGGCATCATAATTAACTGGGGGGAGGTAGAGCTAAATGAGTTAGCAGTGATTGAAAATTTGGCAAAGAAGTTTTCAGCTGGCACACCTGCTTTGCCCAAACTCTTTCAATGGGAGAAGAATCTCCCGGAAAAATTACTCGAAATGGCCCAAATCACAGCTCAGAGCTCGAGACAGCCCGAGACGGGAAACAAAAAGAAGGACCGTCTGCCAAAGAAGGGCTGCAAGGTCTTGGAGAGCTGTGATGGAAATAAACCTGTTGAGAGCTAAACAAAACCCTGCATCGCCCCAGTACAAAAGAAGGAAGGAAGGTGATCGCCTCGAAACGCTGGTGCGCTCCATGAAACCCCTGCACCCTTCTAAGAATACCCTTTCAGTATGTGGGTCAGGAAGCAGCAGTGGTTTCAGCCTGGATGCCCAGCGAAAAACAAAGCGATTGTTCGGTGGTATGTTAATGTGGCAGGTGCAGTTTTATTTAAACAAGAGGTGGCTATTGTTTTCTGGAAGTGTGGTGATTTACAGGCTCATGGCTTATCCTGGAGGATCAGGGTGTTAAGTCATGTGCGTGTATGTGTGTTTTAGCCCGGGGTGGCCGTTCTCCTGTCGGCGTTTCTGAGCCAGGAGGAACTTAAAGGGGACGGTGGAGCCTGTAAGCTCAGGGTCGTCGAGCCAGGGCTGTAATAGGTAAACTACAGAAAGTGGGGACCTGGATTTGGAGTGAAAGGGGGGTGTGGGCTCCAGCCCGTGTTATGGTCTTGGAGGCTTGTGTAGGACCCCAGCTGATCTCAGTGGGATTCATGTGTGAGGATTTGTGAAAAGAACCTGGCCTTATAAACACTGCTTGCCTGGCAAGCCGCGGGAGAGAACAGGAATTAACAAATATCTTCATTCCTGACAATTATTCCAATGTGGTACCTCCACGGCTGAGGACAGAAGTGTCAAAAACGCAGTATGTGACCTGGCATCTCCCCTCTCCTGGTCCTCATTGATTTTGCTTTTGTTGAGCTCCATCCTGAGCAGAGGGGCAGAAGAGAAGCCCCTTTTCCCATAGCAGAGACACTGAGGTACGTGGGCTGGAGGCTGCTCCTGCCCCATCAGGGAAGCCCAGCTGGTTTCCCTTCCATGGGGCTTTAACATCACAGCAAGGGGCTCCTGCTGGTGCTGTTGGTGTGGTTCTATGCATTTAATCTGATTTGTGAGCTTAAAAAGGTCAGAAGGCTGATATGAAGCCTACCTTTGCATGGTAACGTGTTTGTGGGGTTTTCGTTTGGCTTCTTTTTGGAGAGGGTGTCAGATAACCCAAGTGGGCTGTGTAGCTGGGGAACCATGTCTTGTCCTGCTCGACTCCACAGCAGCATTTTCATCTCACCTGTACCTTGCCTAAATCTGTCTCTGCAGAATGCAGGTGTGGATGCAGCTGAGCTCTTCTGCACCTGCTGGTTGTTTATGTCTCTATTTTCTCTCTTCTACCTCAAAAGGATCTTTCCAGAATGGTCAGGCTGTTCTCTGCTGCGTGCTGAGTCCAGAATTTTTAGAGACTGGATAAAATAGTGTATTCTGGCCATGAAAAACCTGTTGGATTTCTCCAACTGGGGTGTGAGGGCTTTTTTTTATTCTCCTTGGCTGGAGAAGAGGGTCTAGTGTGATTCTTAAATTTTACTCTGTTGCAGAGTGAGAATAGGAATAGCTTCACTGGGATACATACATTTGTACTAAAGTGAAAGCATTGTAAAGAAACATTTCAATGAAGCAAAAAATTGTGGCTTAAATCCACTTACACAGGTTATATTTGCCGATGCCAATATCCAGGAGTGAAAAACATCTTGTTTACCCTTCCTTTTAGCATTGGGGTTAAACATGATGTGAATGTGGTGTTGATAACACCAGACTTGCCCAGCAGTGGGGTCTGCCCTGTGCAAGCCCTGGCCGATCCCTTGGAGAAATCCTGGCCGGGTTGTTGTTGGATTATGCTGGGATGGGAGCTCAGGTCCCCAGGCTGAGCCCCTGGACCTCCCTCCCTGCCCTGCTCCTCACTGGGCTGAGCCCCGGAGACTTGGAAATGGCAGCTTAGTGCTGCACTTTCCCTTGTGGTGATTAATATTGCTGGAATATTTGTCTGATGGTAACTCCCACCGACGGGCAGGGCAGTGCCCTGTTGTGCTGCTCATTGTACGAGCTGTAGTAAATGACTGTCCCTTCCTCCCTGAGATCACGGGCTAAAGTTAATAGCGATTTTGACATGCAGGGTACTTTCTGACTAAGGGCTGTTGTTATTATTCCTAAATTTTTTTTTTTCCATAGAAACAGAACATTTTATTACTTTCGCTGAAGAAATCCACGTTATCAGTTTCCTTTCATGCAACAAAACACCCTCCCATTTTTCTTTAATAAACATTAAACGCTCAAATCTTGTTCTGTGCTTTGCATGTAGAGAACACGGCAGAAATGCCAAGTATCCTTCGTATTATTTTTCCTCATGGAGCTTCCAATTCACTGAGTCCACCAAGCCAAGATAACACCATCTCGGAGGGCCAGTGCTGCGACAAATTTACAGTCTGGGAGCTTTATATCTTTCCAGGCAATTGTCTTCAAACAGACAGTGCATTTCTGCGTGTCGGAGTCCTAGAGCTGGAGTTTCTTCTGAGAAATGGCCCAGCCTGCCACCACTGAACCCCTGAGTGACAGCAAGTGCTTTTCAGCTTCTGTTGTGATTCTTTTTCCTTTTTTTTTTTTTTTTTTTTTTTTTTTTTTTTTTTTTTTTTTTAAGAAGGGTTGGCAGCCTGAGCTATTCTCAAGGATTTGGAAAAGAGCCACAAACAGGAATTATTGAACAATTGCTCTGTGAAACTTAAGATAACAGTTTGTTCCACCACAGTGGAATTGCTTTGTGGTAGAAGGAAATTATCTTTTTAGCTCTTGATTAACATTATGTGAGAAAAATAAAATTAAAGCCTGATTGTATCTGTGGCTGAATGGAATGCGTGTTCGTGCGAGGGGAAGAGGGGACAGATGTTTGCGGGTGACACATACGGAGATGAATGTTTGTGACACCTCAGATTGTAGGTGATTCACAGATTAGGAATGTTTTTAATGTTTGGAAAATTCCTTATTGCTTCTTTATTGCCAGATTAATGCTCGCTCTGTGCTCAAATTGAGTGTAAGTACTAGACTGTTAATGAGTGTGAGCGCAAACTGCAGGTTGGGAAGCATATTTTTTTTGGTGCAAATTAATATTCTTGCTACTATGATGAGTTTTGGTGCCTTTGGTTGGTTCACAGAGTGAAACAATAACTTGCATCTCCATAGTTACTCTATAAAATAGTACTCTTGCCCGTGAGTTTATCACTCACACTTATTAAAAGTAAATAATACCATTGAGAGCCCAAGTACATTTTTAACATACCGGCCCAATCCAACCGCCTTGGAAGTCAGCGGGAGATTTTCTGCTGGGGAAGTAGAAGCAGAGGAGAAGGCAGCAGGAGCAGTGTTTGGGGTACTGATGGCAGAGCGCTGCACCTGTTGAACAAATCCATTCTGTGAGTGCAGGATTTTGGTTCAGTAAGCTCTGTATCAGATCTCTCACAATGGGGGGGGGGGGGGGGGGGATGCATTTACAAGTGCTCCAAAAAGGCCATATTCAGGTTTGGTTTTGGTTGTGGGTTGTTTTTTTGTTGGTTTTTTTTTTTTTTTTTTTTTTTTTTTTTTTTTAACCCACCGGCACGAGTAGGAGTTGCCCTTTCCTATTTACGGAACGATTGCCTGAAATGGATGCTCTGAAGGAGTGAAGCCCAGGGAAGGTGATTTGTGCAGGGCATGTGGGGTTTTTTAGGGCACTGTGGCTTTCCCCAAGGCCTGGAGCTCAGCTCTGCAGTCGCATCTTCCCGGCTTCCTGCCTGGCCCGGCAGCCCCACCACTCCCTGACAGCGGCAGCTTTGACACCCTGCGACTCAGAGGGAAGCTCTGAGGATGCCGAGTTCCAAACATGAACTTTCTGAGCAGGCCAAATTTCTGCTGTGATCTCCCAGCTCGGTGCCTGTGCTTATCTGTGTTTGCAAGACACGCCGCGAGATCAAAATATGCCCCTTCTGAGGCGATAGGAAAGAGGCTCGATGCTTCTTTAATCATGTCTGATAAATTCTCACTTGTAATGAGAGCCCTAATTAAGGGAAATTACCTATTGGAAAAGAGTTAAAAGGGGCCCACATACTCCTTCCAGCAAACTTAAAGACAAAAGGAAGTTTCTAACAATGGGTCACTGGAGATGCATTTCCGCTCGGCTTTAAAAAACAAGGTACTGTCTAGCTGATGAGCGGTGAAGGCGAGCAACGAGGCTTTGATGAGCCTTCTCCTGCTTCCTGATATTGTGACCCTCTTAACAAACACCCCAGACGAAAATCAGCATGCCTTCGGTATGCTGTAAGTGCAGGCAGGCTATCTGAAGAGATGCCTCACTCGCAGGATATGGTTTAAATCCTGTTTTGAATAAGGTTTACATCCTTGTCACTGAAATAATATTTTTGTACCGTGAAAATCACTGTGAAGAGACGGGCAGACAGGTCCCCTAATATGTAAACAACTTATCTTTGATGTCACTTCTTACTGACTTTTCTTGTCCCAAGGAATACCCAAGAGTTCAGCTGTTTAATTTTACTTTAATGCATCTCTTTAGAATGCCAGAAGGTGTTCACTGTTCTTGATTTCAAAACCCCAGAGTGGGAGGTGCACGATCTGGGTTCTGTTTTGCCCTTATTGCTCTGAAATCAGCACTTTTGCTTCCACTTGGGTGGTTGGGGAAGTTCTGGTTTTGCAGTCAGCTCTGTGATTAGAATAAAAACAAGAGGGATTCTCTCTGGGTGCAAGGGGGGGGGGGGGGAAGAAATAAGAGGCTCTAGGTCCAAGAGTTTTGGTCACTGTGATCATCTGGAATGAGCTTTCCACGTATCATTAATTTCTCCTCGATGGTGCTTGCTGGAGTGAGCTGAATGTGGTGCTCCAGACATACTTTACATACTGATCTTTCCTTAGGCTGCTTTGCAGTCTCCAATCTCCGTGTCTTGCAGGGAGCACCGGTGAGAAGCAACGTGATCTGCTCTCCTTCTAGTGTACAAACTGCAGATCCTGTTTGCAGTAAAGGAACAGAAAGCTGCATATGCAATAAAAATACTGGGGTTTGCTTGCAAACACGGTGCATCCCAGTTCCAGTATCAGATATTAGTGCCTGGACTGGAGGAACAGGAGCTGTTTGCAATCCTCCCCTCGGGACTGCTGCATTCAGCTCACAGAGCTCTAGGTTCCATCTTTGAGCCCTGAAAACATTTGAATTGACATCCAGATTTTTCAGTCTGCATTGGTTATTAATATAAAGAGCATCATTGATCAAACTGTAACTTTGTTCTGTGCTATGCTGGACTTGTTTATTTTTTCTTTCTGTGAAGCAAATCATCAGCAATTTTCCCCATCAGTAAGATTTTTTGTTTCACAAAACCACAACCACAACCAGCAGTGGCTTGAGTCATGTTATTTCTTTATTGTTAGGTATTTGTAATGTATTTTTATTGCTCATGATATGAATGTGGCTTAGGCGTGTTTAACCACCTCATTTGCTTCCCAACACCTCTGTGGGATGGGTGTTGCTACAAGCCCTTGTAAAGTAAGAGTAACCTGGGTAGCACAGAAATGAAACTATTTTCCTAGAGATCGTGAAGGAACACGGGGGGCTGAAACAGGGATCCAGCCTGCGGTTTGGCCAGTCCTTGCCCTAACCACGAGCTCCTCTGAGCTCTCTGGAGTGAAACATGTGGAGGGGTTGGAGCCACAGGGAGGGATGGGGCATGGGCACCGCTCCAGCTTGGAGCTCCTCAAGTGGTTTGCATTGGCATGCCAGGAGCTTTGGAAGGACACTTGCCTTTCAAATTAATAGCACGCTTGAGGATTTTCCAGGTACTGCTAGAAAATTACGTGAGCACACTCCCAAATGTAAAACCAGATGTGCTGGGTCAGACCGCAGGCCTCTCCAGCCCAGTGGCCTGTCTCCTGCAGTGGGTGGCCAGAGCAGAGCATAAGGTCAGGAGATGTGAGTCATGGGATGTCGCAGAAAAGCCTCCTGTGTTTGGCACCAAACCCTCCCTGGTGAGGAGGTGATGACTTTGCACACTGAGTAGTCACCAGGAAGCTCTGCAGGCTCAGCCACATGTTGGTGTGGCTCTGAGAGCAGCTCACTGGAGCTCCAGCTACCTCCTGAAAACATCTGGCTGTTGCCAAATTTGCTGTTGGTTTGTTGGCATTGGGGTTTAGCTTTTAATCTAAGCGTGGAGGGGCTGGGTGGGGTGCTGGCTGTGTCTGTGGGCTGGGAGATGGTGAGTTTGCTGATGCAGAGTCCTGCCTCTGGTGTGTGATGGTGGATGTGACACCTCACCTGCTGAGCTGGTATCTGAATGACTCCTGAAGGTGTCCCAGTTCAAACAAAATCTCCTTAAATATTCTATTGAGCATATTCTCCTGAAATGTAGGTGTTGGTGACAGTGATGGACCATGTTGACACTGGCTGATGGTGTTACAGCACTCTAGTTTCATTTGATATAATCCAACCTGGGTCTGCTTGGGATGCAGCCCTGCTGCCATCCTATGCAGGCTTCTTTCCACCTGCCTGGAAATCCACTGCCTCCCAGCAGGCAGAGCTGGTGAGCAGAAAATGCTGCTGCCATCCTCCTGGTGGCATCTACTGCCTGCCACCAACTCCTTTGATGCCTTTGGGAGACCACCTGATCCCTGCCTTCTGGCACCTGGAGCGTGATGGTGCTTGTCATGGTCCCCCATCTCATTGATTGCTGAAATGGGAGAAGCATCAGAGACAGCCCAAATCCTTGTTCTGCTTTTATTTAATAATAATAGTATGAAAAACTTGAATCCTTTGCTTTTTCAGAGCTATTTTCTGCACAGAGGAATTTGCTACATACATGGAAATGTGGGAGGTGTAATAGCACCTGAGCAATGTGTATTTAGATGGACTTTTGGTCTAATTTGAAAATTGGTTTTGTTTTATACCAGCTTTGGTTGCGAAAAGGAATGATTAACCCAAACAGGAGCGGCCGCTTTACTCGCCTTTAATTATGTTTGCAATACATCACGGTGATATGGGGGAGCAGAAAGCCTTTCTGCATCCAGCACATTTGCCTCGTAGCATATGGTCCTATGGAAACTGTTTTGATTCAGAGCCCCCAGTAGCATATGGTGAAAAAATCCGCCCCTGAAGTCAAATTGAAAGTGGAGGCTGGTCCTGGGCCCCAGAGGACCCCGCGTCTCCTGCCAGCCGGCAGGACCGGAGTCAGAGTATGTGTCACTGTTTCACTCATCATGAAGATTTTATATTTGGTTTGGGACGCTGGTGCATGAGGTTCTGGATGTAAAAGTCAGAAGAGATATGGTTCCTGTAATGTCTGCAGAGATCCTTGTGTCGATAAGGTCAGCAGCAAGTTAATAGATTTTTATCTTCTCATCACATGAACTTAATATAGTGCAACTGTTGGAGGGGAGGGGAGAAACCTCCCTGCCATTATTTTCTGATGTGTTTGAGGGGGGTTTAAAAGACAGTGTGTGCCTTAAAAGCCTCTCTATGCTTAAAGTGAAAATCAATAGTTCAAAATTAATAATACAAATATTCAAATACAAACTGAAGGTCGAGCACTGTGTAGTAACCACAGCTAAAACTGATTAGAGCTGCATGAAGAGGGATGCATTTCTCCATGGCAGAGATGGAATGGACAAGAAGGGGGATGGAGATTTCCTATTCAGTGCTCCCAACATCACCAGACTGAGTTTACTTAAATGATGCCAAAGCAACATTCAACTCCGTGCTCCTGCCACGCAGAGTGACGCAGAAGCACAACCAGAGCCTTTACACTACAAAAATAACCATAAATGCTACTCAGCCTTGTTCCTAAATCGATGCACCTATGGGAATGAAGACCCTGACTGAGCCCTGGGGTGCTCACAAAAGCTTTGGTAAAGGGGGTGAACAGTGCTGATCACCGTGGGGTCTGCTGCCAGCCTAGGGGTGAAGAGGAATCAGAAGCAGGGACAAGGAGGTAGGGAGGCAGAAAGACGCTCCGTGGCCATAAATATCTGTCACCACCCAAATCTGGTGTTGCTCACGTTGCAGGCACCGTGATGGAGGAGAGATTCTGTGGTGACCGGGGAGGGGCTGCTCCTGCACCAGCAATGGCAACCTGGGGCTGAAATACGGCGTCTCTGTCAGGGGCGAAATCCATGGAGGGACACCGGTGGGTCACGCTGACTAGTAGGGCTCAGCGATCAAACGTGTCACACCTGTCTTGGCCACGGGTGCAGGTGTTCTAGGTCAGCTCTCGCTGTGGTTATCAATCGCTGACAGTTGACAGTTTAATTTTACACCACAAGTACCTCATTACTTGTGTAGGCACTTGAAGAACATGTGGGCACTGGGTTGGATCAGTGATCAATGACAAAGGTTGCGCAGGGTGCAAGTGGTAGCAGTAAAAGTGAAGGTCTCCGTGCATGAGTTGGCAGTGGTGGGGATACATGACAAGGGGAGTTTAGCTGACAAACAGTCTGTCAGGGCTGGAAGAATGGAGGCTCGCTGGAGAGCTGGCGCTCCATTATAAAATACAGCTTGCCATTTAAAAAAGGAGGGGATAAAAAAAAAAAAAAAAAAGGGAGAGAGATAAAAAAGGGCCCTGGCTTTGAAAAAGTGTTTAAACAAATTTAATGCATGTGAGGGACTGTAAATTTTTATTTTACAAGCATTTATTTCATGACATAGAAGCATCCAGGTGTTTAGGAATGTTGTATTAAAGGAAAGTGGAGAGGCTATTTCATAGACATACACATGGGTGGTTCTTCTAGTTTAGGCTGCCCAGTGGGTGCAGATTTGGGATGTTCAATTTGTAACCGAATTTTTCCACGTGAGATTCCTCTTCTCTGCGTATCGATGACCAAATTTCTCGTGATGGATTTCTTCTGCCACAGTAGGGGAAGAATTGTTGTTCCAACACACTTGAAAGTGTTGCTTTAATCAATCCCATCCAACTTTTGTTTTTTTTGCCGCTTGTTTTCCCTTTGAGGGGTTTCTGACATTCTTTTCCACGTCGAATCCACCCGGCAGATTTTGTCACTGGGGCGATGACTGAGAGAAGGAGACATATGGCATTAGTTTGGTAGCGCCGTGCATCTTGCATTAGGATGTAAATCTTGTTTGCTTGAGAAACCGCACTGAGAGACACTTTGCTCGAGGTATAACGTTATTGAGTGCACCTTGTAATAATTGATATGGCGGGAACGATATTAATGGAAATAATGTGAATTTCGCCCAAACTGTAGTAAATAAGGAAAAGACTAATAGTCTTTGCCCTTCGCTGAATTGAACACGTCTTTAAAAAAAAAAAAAAAAAGATTCTTGTTTATGTCTCGCTCGCTGATTAGGTGTAGGCTAACTTTGATCACATCACCTACGGTTCCCGCCGAAAGGACACGTGCGGCGCAAGTCGCGCTTTTAGGAATTGCTAAAATGATTGAATAAACAGCTCCGAACACACACGCCTTTAAAAAAAATGAGATGCACGCTCTCTGTTGGTGCTTTGTATTGATTTACTGGCAGTGCTGGAAAGCCCTCCCAGGGCTTTAGGTGTGCGGGCTGAAAGGTCCCTCTCCCACCGCTCGCCTGCGAAGCCGAAGGCGCCGTCGTCTTTGCTCTTTGTTCAGTTCCAAGGTATGTCCAGTCTTCAGTCAATGACAGCGGAAATGAATGAGCCTCACGTGTAGGGGTGGAAAAAACCTCTCCCAAGAAATGGTAGCAAAGGACAAAATCAAAAGGCCGGATTGAGATATGCCTGAAATATTAATTAACTTCTGAGTCAAATCTGGGCTTCCTCAGAGTCTGGTGGCATTATCTTTTTTTCTTATTCAGTGCTCTCTAGTATTTCTTCTAACTTTGCTTCAGGTGGTAGAAAGGGAAGTTTTGGGGATATGCTGTTATTACATCTGGTGACAAAGTGATCTTTATAAAATACTAGTGGTACAGACTGTCACAGCCATCAGAGCAGTGAGACTGATTTCAGTTCTAAACTGGTCTATCAGTGCTCAAAAAGGCAATTAAGATTATTTGCAGTATTTTTTTGTATTTCTGTGCACAAATAACATTGAGAAGTTTCCTTTCCACATCCATGACTACCTTTTTAGTGAAAATGACCTCCTTTAAAATTTGCAGCAGGGCTATCTATGATAAAAGATCATGCCTGATGGGCAAATAAAGATTATTATTGGTGGCCTGATATAGTAATTATTAGTAATCAGATTATTATTATCCCTTGAAAAGGGATGTTTAAGGTCAGGTAAAAGCAAGTCTCTGTCTTATGATCCAAAAATGCTGTGTTGGGTCCTGATGTTGACTGGAACAATCCCATTAACTTTAGTGGCATGAAGAATGGTCCAGTAGGGCTCTCTTCATATGATAACTTGCCAAACACCCTTTAAAGTGTCTTGAAGTCAATAGGTAGATGAACCCTCTTGCTGATATAGATCTCTGTATCTAACCAGCTGTGTGCTGAAGGCAAAGAGTAACAGACCAGTTGTGTGTTGAACCATTTAAATGTGGCACCACAGGTGTGGGAGTGGGAAGGAAACGTGGGCAATGACAGGAGAACGAGGGGAGCTGGCAGGAGAAAAGAGGTGGCAAAGATGTACAGCCTTTTCTGTCCCTGGTTAAAGGGCAATATCACGAGGATCCAATGTGATACAAAGGCCTGGAAGGGTTGTGACGTGGAAATGAAAGAAAAAATGCCTGGAGAGATGGAGGAAGTTCTGCAGTAATTTGTGTCCCTATTAGGCCATGTTAGAGAAAATGAGTGGTGGAGGGGGACACACACTCTGGAAGAGAAAAATGGGGCAAAGAAAGGGAAAGTAACTGAATTCAAATATAACGATGATACAAAGGTCCATTCATATAAAACTTTGGAAAACCAAGGCTTTTCTGACTGCGTGGGTCCAGCTTGAACCAGGTAGGTATTGAGGGAGCATCCAGTGTCCTTGCTATTGTATAAAGGAAGGACAAAATTGCCAGAAATGTACAATACTAGAAAATATCTAGCAGAAAACAAAGCACCAGAATGTATGGTGATCTACAGTCTGTTGCAATGCCACTGCCTGCACTGAGGTTTCACAGCCAGTGTGTGTATGTAGGAAACAACCACCTTCAGTTTTTAGGAAATTATTGGGCCACGTGTTTCCCCTGGCGACACCGGTGCAAATCCAGGGCAATCCCACCAAAGCTGGATGTTGCTTCAGCTTTCCTCTGGGTACAGATGCCTGGGTTTGGCCAACCGAGGTCGCTTACACGAGTGTGACCTCACCACAGTTGGTGTTGCTCTCCACTTGAGGTGATTGAGTGAAGAAGTTGGCTCAGTTGCTGCTGAGGAAACACAGTGTTCATGTTTCCAAGAGCTGCTTAAAATACAGGGGATTTTCTTTTCACATGTATTATTCAGAGCTTGAAAGGGGCTGGTCTTTTCTGGCTACATCAAAATCTTACCTTTTTTTGTTTATTGGTTTTGCGTTTTGTTTGGTTTTTGGGGTTTTGTTTGTTTTTTTACCTCCTTTCTCCTCTCTCCCAAACCATCTGTTTCTACATTTCCTACAGGCCTTTTGGATTTAACAGGAATAAATCCTCTGGTCTCCTGCAAGTAGGCTTAGCTTTGTCAACCACAAAGTGACCAGATAAGAAATGGGTCCAGTGAATTCAAATCTCATGTAATTCGTGGCTGTGACAGGGAGGGACAAATGGCCCCCCCTTTATCTCCCCACCTGCGTGGTGGGTTCTTCTCTTTTGGTTTCTTTTCTGTTGGCCCTCACCCTGCCTCCATGCTGGGTGAGGTGGTATCCCTGTTTCACCCTGCTCTTAAAATGGAGTGATTTAAAAATTTTCAACCATTAATTTTTTTTTTAGAAAAGGTTTTGAAATGAAGAGTTTCCGGCAGCACTGATGGGGCAAAACTCATCCCCTTTGCCCAGGAGCTTTCCTTGGTGAAGGAGCACCGGGCAGAGTGCTTGGGTTACTTAAAAGCAAATTTTCCCCAGTGTTTTCATGGCAAAATTCACTTATCCTTGGATAGGAGCAAATAGTTGGGCATGGGTGGCTGCCTGTCCCTGTGTTGCAGCAGGAATGTGAGGATTGCTTGCCTGTTCCCTGCTCAGGGTTCATCCTTCTTGGTGGGTCATGGAACCAAAGCCTGGGGAAGCTGAGAAGGAGCTGAGGAGCACCAGCTCATAAAGAGGAAAGCACGTGCAAGGCCTTCCCCTGCTCTTATTCCAGTTATTTGCTACTTTTTATGCTGATTTGCATGAAGGCAGAGTCGTGGTCACTGTGACATTATTAAACACTGCTATAATGAGTTTAACACAGCTCAGACACATTTTCTGGTACCATCTCCTCCGTGCAGGGCCATGGAGACCTCAGCAGCTCTGCCCTGGAGTGGGCAGGTGGCACTGGGAGAATGACAAATGGGATCAGGATGTTTTTCATATGAACAGATAGTACAGAGTGGATGTGCTGGGGAGCCTGGGAGGGCAGGGAGTGAAATCTGGGATTAGGTGCCATGCAAAGCAAACCCTGCCTGATTTGAAAGATGGAGATGATGTGCTGTGATGTCACCAGTGGGAAAGGGTGTGCAGGTGGGAGAAGGATGGGAAACACCTACACCTTGATGCTGAAGCATCCTGGTGGTTGGGCATGTCTAGTTTGTTGGTTTGTTCTTGCCTTTCTGCTCAGATTATGAGGCACGTTCTTTGGGTGAGGGAGAGCTGTGAAGACTGTGCCTTGCTAGTAAGTCCTATGATGATGGATTTTTTTTCCTCCAAATGTAAGAATAAATACACTATCACAAAATATAAAGAAGGAATGATGCTGGAAAGCCAGGCAGGATTGAGTGTGGGGCAAGTGAGGAGCTGACAGCTCAGCCCCAAGACCAGGACGCTGCAATAGGAGCTGCAGTTTGGCACCCTCTTTGCTAGCATGTTAACACCGCTGAAATTCAACCAGATTGCAGAAAGAGCTTTTGAAAAAACGCATTTTATTTTCTTTTGTGGGTAAATGAGCCACAAACCCCTGTGGGGAGGCACACCGTGCTGCCCTGGGATGCTCAGCTCTCCACAGGGGACAGGGCAGGGAAGCCCTGAGCGATGCGCTGGCCCCACACCACGAGCACATCCGTCCCGGTGCTCCCCAGATTTGGTGGTCTTTAATTTGGCATTACATACTTGGTGCTTGTCTGCAGCTCGTCTGATTCAAAGTTCTCCATGGGGTCTAATGTACAAGGCCTGGCCTGTTTTCATTAGGTTTCCCGAGCTCTCCTCCCTTCTCCCCAGTGTTGCCGCACAAAGACACTTTTGTCAGGCGATGTTGGACTCTCCTCAAAATCCAAGCACTTTCAGGAAAGGACTTGGAAGTCTATCTTCTCAGTTTCCATATCCCTTTGCCCTCTGCTCTGGCATTTGGTTTGATTGGTTGTAGAGTCCTCCTTTTTCTCCCCCCAGCCCCCCCAACTCGCTTCTTTTTGTTGATCTGTCTGCTCCAGAGTCTATCTTGCAAAGAAAAAAGTGTATTGCAAAGCATGCAATCCAACTCTCTGAATTATTGCACATTTTAAAGTATTAACTCCTTCAGTCCTCGGCCGGTTTAAGTGCTAGGACCAAAATCATGACAGGAATGTTAAAGGAGTATTATTATATTTTATGTTCACTGCCACAAGTTTAGTAAGAAATTTAATCCCCCCTCTCTTGCTCACTCACTCTCACTCTCTCTCTCTCTGCCTCTTGAGAAAAAAAAAAAAAAAGGAAGAAAAAAAGGAAAACTGGCACCAAACTTCCATTTGACTTGGCAACTTTTTCACTAATGTGATTTGATATGCTTTACTAGAAAGCGTAACGTGCTAATGTTTCAGAAGAAGCTGATTTTCTATTAGTGAAAGTATGGTATATAAAAGATCAGGCATTGCTATTAAACTCTTCAATCAGTGAATTTATGGCCTATTCTAAGTGGTAATGATATAATGGAATGCAATCATTTAATATTGGAAAATATGTTCGGTTTGACGTTTTGGGGATTCCAGGAAATACTGCTATTTATACAGCTACATCTGCGCAAAAATTAAAAACAGGGGGGGAAACAAAGGGCTTATAAAAGGAATCCCAGCCAGATTGTTTAAAATCAATTTGTCCAAGATGCTTTCATAATGTATTATACAAAAATCATGTTTGATATTTTCACGTATCTGTTTCCTCAGAATATGCCCCATGATTTATGGACCCCGAGTACCGATACCATAAACAGACTGGTGGGGTACTACTTTGTTTCACGTATTTCTAAGCCAGTTTGTAGATTACTTTTTCAGGGGCAGAGGTGGAAAGAGTATTTCTGCCTATGGGATATAATTATATTATGATTACTACAGAAGAGGACATAGTTCAGCCCCAATGTTTCAATTAATAATGTACTGTCAGCTCTGAGGGATGATATGAAACTGTATTGGATCAAAGATTATCAGCATCACCTGGGGCTGCTGCTCTCTCTGCTTTTCTTTTTCCTCTTCTGTTTTTTTTTTTTTTTTTTTTATGTTCCTGAGTGATTCTTTGCAGTTTTTTAGAGCATAATATTTTGCTTAAAAGTAAAATATTGCATTCTTGCAAGCCTGATTACTTTACTTTTAGGGGCAGGAGTTGGTTTCTTGACATATATGAGCAGATGTTAAGCTCCTTCCCTTATATTTTAACATCTAACATCTTGCATATACCTTTTAATTGTTAATGTGGTCAGGCAATAAATTCAGTGTCTTAGGGGAACTAAGAATAATTTTCCAAATTTCATTCTGTCTAGCCAGTTGCTAGGAAATGAAGTGCTTTGGTTAATAATATATTTAAGATATTTGCAAGATCTCAGCTTAATATTTGTTCTGTATTTACATGAAATTCTCATCAAAAGGGAAAGCGTAATTAAAATACATTCAGTTTTTGGTAGCATTTAGCACTGGCTTGAAACATACCACTAAAAATTATGAAATCGTTTTGCAGACGAACGGGAAAATATTATTTGAAATCTGACAAGGTTTATTTGAAATAATGCTTACTTTAAAAAAATAACTCCTTTTAGGTCTTACAATTCTACACTTCTTACTGAAAAATGGTTTCCCAGTAGCATACATATCCTATATCAATGTAACTAAATTTATATTGTTATAAATTTTTGAGGTTGGATTCTTGAGTTTTGAAATTAAATAACCACAGTTAACTGTATTAAGTGTAGACTTGAATTTGATCGAAAATAAGAAAAGCACTTATGACAAGCTCTGTAAATGCTTAAATACTTTAGTTGTGTTTGTGAGCATTAAATTGTATTATAAGGAGCCAACACTGAGTATACACGCTCCTGTGGGACAGCTTTGACTTTTGGGAGATTAAAAAATCGTGCATTAATGAAATTCTGCAAGTTTTTTATTTAATAGATAGTGCTTTTCAGGGTATGCAAAATAATTGGTAGTGGAATGCTGTATGCATCTTTACACTCACACCACATAATGTATATAATTACTTGGAGAAACTGCTTAACTTTAATGGGGCGTTTCTTGATCATATAATAGGAAAACTAACAGCTTTAATTAAGATTTATGAAGCAGAGAGGTAATATATTCTGCTAAATTAGGTAACTATTGGTGGGTAGTGTATTTTTTAAGCAATTAAAGGCCCGATCCTGCAGCTCCTTTGCTGTGTGAGTCGTTGCCAACTCATGCAGGTAAATCCTGCAGCCACGTGAGCGAGGGCTGCGGGAACGGGGCCGGATTTTGCCAGTGTGTTTTACAGTCCCTAAGGTATGGCAGGAAAAAGCTACAGATGCTTGCTGGGCTTATTCCTGGTTTTAGGCCTGGCTTTGAGGTAATTTCCCCCACTCCTGATACTTGGCATGCTGTAATCAGCAGAATGAATCAGCTGGCATTGCCCTTGGTGGATCAGCCCCGAGGAGCTCTCATCACTGTGGAGGGAGGTTTGGGGATAAGCTGCAGTGAGGAGCAAGCAGGGCAGTGTTTCCATCTGGAAAACTTCACTGTCCATCAGAAGAGAGGTGCAGAGCCCTCTTGGAAAGGCTGTGTTGGTGGGGCAGTGTGTGTGCTGCAGGTATTGGGATGCACCACCAGCCACGTGCTGGAAACCACTATAAGTGTGTGCAGAAAATGGGATTGGGCCAGAATTTTTCATATTTCCATGGTGCACACTTCCACTCTGTTTTCTCATGTGTTGTGTGAGGAACTTGATTTTTTCTTTTCTCATTAAACCACAAGTGAATAGTATATCTTGGTTCTGGTCATGGCCAATCTCCACATTCCCCCTGCACCCTAGCATCTCTGTAGAGCTGGAGGAAGAGGGACAGCCACACAGTCCCTTATTTCCAAAAATGTTCTCAATTTTAAACTGCACCAGTACGTGACAACCTTTTCTAAATGGTTACTTTCCACCCAAACACACAGGAGAACTGCAACCTTTCTGAAATACAATCACCTGATCCACAGAGATCCTATGAATTGAGGATGAGGAAGATCTGAATGAGGGAAGGATTGATTTATTACTTAGAAGTGGATCAGACACTCTAGTGCACAGTTTAATGCCTGGTAGAAAATGAAAGGTTCCCTCCCCAGAAGACTTTAGAAGGCCTTTTATTACTGCAAAATGGGGATACTGAGACAGGGACTTGACTAAGACCATGGGTTGGTCGCTCTTTCTGCTGGATTGTAAATCCTTGTTTTGCTTTCCTTATGCTAGTGCCCTTTGAGCCCCATGCAAGCCAAGTTAACTTGGACTACAGCAAGAATAAGTTTGTGTCACGGTGGGGTTTGTTTCAGTTGTTTTTACCCCTTGTGCTCATATGAGTTCACCCTGCAAACTGGAGGAACTTGTGCTGAGCTAAGGAGAAACAGCACTGCTAAGGAAAAAAGGGGTCCTTGAGCTCTAGGATGGAAGAAGAATTAAATGCATTTGGTTCCCCTCAAATATATTCAGTGTTTCTGTACCACTGCCCTCTGTTTTGTCCCAGTTCCTCAGCTCAATTCTTGTTGTTTCCCTGATGCTCAGTGGGCCTCTCTGTTGAAAGGAAGAAACCTCCCAAATTTCCCTGTAGGCTGCAGTCTTCAGCTGGTGACACCTCCCTGCCCAAACCTTTACAGGGAAAGCAACTGGGGCAACACCAATTTTCATTTAAAATGCAGCCAATTTCCAATTTTTTTTTGTGGAAAAGCTGTGCTTGAAAACATGTCCCAGAGCACCAAGCCCGGTATCTCATTAAACATGAAGTATCTCGCGATTTTTAGGTCCCTCTTCTCATAGTTCATGGGTTTTGTGTGCTGCACCCTGGCAGTCTGCAGTGGTACTTTTGGGGTTGGTCAGAGACACTGGCCCCAGACTTGGCCCATCAGTGCCCATGTTTTCTCTGTGAACATGCCATGTTTGAAGGCTCACATATCATCAAGGCCGTAATTCTCATGAATTTGGCTTGGGAAAAATATGAGCACTAAACAGAAGAGGAGGGCCGTGGGAAGCACATTTTGTAAAGTATACCCAACCAGATAAATAGGCTTTTTAAACCCAAAATAAACAGATAGAGAAAACTCACTTAGGCAAAGGATGCATAAATTATCTTTACCCGAGGATGCAGTAAGTTATTCCCCCTTTACATTCAAAATCTCTGTTTTCCAAGTCCGTATTTCATGTCTAATCACTAAGAATGCCCTCTTTGACTTCACCCGTGCCTGCAATCGTGCCCTTTCCTGAGAAGGGCCCATTTGTCATGCGGGGAAAGAGGGTTTAATTAACTAAGGAAAATGTACCTAAGTTGGAAACTGTGAGCTCTGGCCATGTTTCCATAGAAAATACATGAAAAAACATGTATAGATGATCACAAACTACTTTATTTATTTATTTTTTTTTAATTTCATGAAAGGACATTTTTTGGCTGCCCACTTCACTCTTCAAAATCCATAGAGCTTCTGGACAAGACAGATGGGAGTCCCACATAAAAGAACAAGTGTGGAATATGCATTTATCCCTCACAAAAAAAATACATTTTTCAAATTCACTTTTTTTCCTCCGTTTCCTTTTTCCCTCTGGGAATCCAGCAAATGTCTCTGTTGTGCACTCCAAAAAGAGCCAAGGTTTTAACAGGGAGTAGTCCAGAAAAAAAAAAAAAAAAAGGCAACTTGCAGATCCTGTGCTAAAATTCCAAGTATTCCTTTAGAACAAACAAAATTGAAAGAAACAAAGGGAAACTATCAAAGGAAGGCATTTAAGTTACTGGAAATCTAGGGGAAGCCTTAATTGTCATGCCAGCAAAAAAAAGTTATACGAGGTTTATATCAGAGCTTTATTTACTGTTGTGCTCAACAGCATATAAACCACTTAATATGAGAAATGCGGGAACCTGCAGCACCTATAACTTGTGCCCTTTTTTTTTTTTTTTTTAAAACAAATCCATGTTTGTAGTTTAGCTCCAGTCTGTAACTCCGGATCCTCAGCAGCCCAATGGGTCTGGCTGTTCATGCACACATTTGTTTGAGGTGTGAGTCTTTGCAGCCTTAGGCCCTTGTAACAATCTGCTTGATTTCTCCAAGCATTTAGTGGGTATTTTGTTATAGTTTTGCCAGGCAAAGACAAACAGTCCCTCTGATGGGGCAGCACGGCTGGGTACTGGAAGGCAGGCTGGTATTTGGTCAGTCCTTGAATTGTCCACACTGTCACCTTGTTCCCACTGACAAAATATGCTCCGAAGTGCCTGGTGACTTTGCAGGTGCTGGTGCACTGAAGTGCTGCCTAGAAAGAAAGATATTGCAAAGGGCTGATTTTGCTTCTCCTAAAATTGTGGCAAAACTCACAAATCAGTGAAAAAGAGGACTGGGCTCTCGTTATCCCGGGCATGGCCACAGTCCAGGCTTTTCTTACGGAACTATTTCCTAGGAAATCTGGTTTTATCTTCTGAAGCTGTGAATTGTTCTTCTCCAAGCTGAAATAAGATGCTGTGGGGACAAAGGAACAAGGGGTAGTGGAGTGACAGAAATGGCAGGTCCTCTCACAGAGCTATGGAAATGTGTCGACACTTTTGCAGAAGGGATGAGAGAAGCCTTCTTTCTCTTTACATGAAAAGCATGGGGAGGAAAGGAAAAGGGCTGCTGCATTTCTATCATCTATAATCCTCCACTTAACCTATGAATTAGCCCTTGTGTGAGCAAAAAGGAAAGTTGGTGGCTAAACCATAACCCGCCCCCCCAAGTGGGTACAAGTCTTCCTGTTCCCGTCCTGAGCACTATATATAATGGGCCCCTTGAATTAAGGAGATATATTAAAAAAGAATCCTGGCTGGCTTGCACCATTTTCTTCCTGACTGTGCATATATTTATGTTATGTCCAATAGCCCAGGACCAGCTTTTTCAGAGCCGGTGTCAAGGTGTAAGGTGCAATTTTAACCTAGTAATTCCATACCCACTTTAAACTGCTGGCACCAATGTTGGCAGGAGTGGATTCCTAATTACTCGTTTATACCCAAACTGCAAATTAGGTTTAGCTTCAGTGTGCACTGTGGTTCACAGTGAGGGTGAAAATATGTGCAGAGTTACCTAGAAGCGAGCCTGAGCCAGCAAAAACAAAGAGTTCAGAAAGTAGAAAAATCCCACAGTGAGCTGTACAATTTGGCCAAGGACCCTCTCTCTGCCATAGCTGATACCATGTACTTTAAAGGAAAATACAAGAGGTTTGGAAATAGAAAGGATGAGAGAGCTTCCCTGTAGGTTGCCACAGAGAGTGAGATTCATCTTTTCTGTGTATTGAGCTCTCTGAACAGTTGGATCCAACTTAATGTGGCACTCAAAGCCTTCTTGCTGGGTGAGAGTGAGAAGACCATAATGAGTCAATCCATCTGGGATGAGGTCTCAAATCTTCCTTTGTGGATTGCAGCAAGAGGCTGGGTGACCACGTGGCCAGAACTGTCTTCCCTAAGGCCAGGTGAGATGCTTTCTGACCACAGGAATTGGCAGCTGTAGACACACGAATGCCAGAGTTTGTGGTTAGTGTTCATTCTGCACGATGCTGGCACTCACCATCTTGCAGATTCCCTTCCTATCCGGAGGGGAGGTGGGTGCTGCTTGGGAGTAGTTGTCGAGTCCTGAGCATTTGGGCGTTGAAATGTTCCTGTTCCAGGGCTGGGCTGCATCCACACAGGATGTGGGAGGGCAGGAGCAAAGCAACTCAGTCTGGCTAAAGGGGATTTATCAGTGAATCCCTGAATGAGGACAGAAAAATGTGGGCTCTGTGGCTTCTGGTCTCTTGCTATTTCTGCTGAGCCGTGTCTGATGTGTGTCCCATTGATGGCAGATGCTTGGGCTGGAGGCAAGGAAAGGTCAGTGACAGTAGATGTGTTTGTTTATGAGGAAAATAGATGACGAAATGGGA
This sequence comes from Pyrocephalus nanus, assembly GCA_038380795.1. Taxonomy (NCBI): domain Eukaryota; kingdom Metazoa; phylum Chordata; class Aves; order Passeriformes; family Tyrannidae; genus Pyrocephalus; species Pyrocephalus nanus. The sequence continues at coordinate 4,001,668 of CM076270.1, read as the reverse complement.
TGTGTGGCTCTTCCAAAGGAAGCTCCGAGTCCACTGAACAGAGTGGATTTGTGTTGTGAGTAAACTCCCCACAAAGAGATTGCTCTATCTCTGGGCAACACCATCAACAAACCATTGTACCTTCCTCACAGGGATTCAGCAGAGAAGGATATCACCCTCACCTGAGTCCAGGGATGCCTTTATTGTGGAGGAGCAGCAGGAGTTTCACAGCGAGGAGCCCCTGTGTTTGACGGGTGCTGGCCCGCAGTCTGGCTGGCCGCACTGTGACATGCCATTTTTTATTATGTAGAAGGAAATTTTGCAAATATGCCCAAGGGCGAGGCAACATCAATAAGCAGGGAATGAACGCTCTATTACATTCATTTGGTTTCGTAACTTCTGTTGGGTCACAGGGGAGCTGCTAAACAAAACAGAATCTCTTGTATACCGGCTATATTTAGTCGCACGGAGCTTCACGTTTGTTCTAGGGCTTGAAGAACAGCGTGTCCAAACCTGGGGCTTGGGCTTGAGTGTGTACTTAAGCCCTGGCCCTGCAAAGACTGATGCAGCGTTCCTAACTTTGCACATTTTTAAGTTCAAATGAGCTTTGGGATAATGAGACCCCTCCCGGGTTGTAATGGGAAATGTCTGTAACCTGTGCGGATTATTCCTTCCACACGTTCATAACACTCGCGCACGCACGGGAGTACAATGTGTGTTTGTACTTGTGTGGGGCACATAGACATCCTTGAACTGAAGGAAAAATGTTGACCTTTGCCTTCCAATTGCCTACCCAAATGTGGCTAAAATAGTATCTTACATAAAATAACTTGATTGTGTGTTTCAACATCAAACAAAACTCCCGGCGGTGGCTGGCGGTCCCCGCAGTGGTGGCCCCTTCTTGTCCACGTGGGCTCTAAAACCAGACAACATGAACCCTTTTCCACTAGACCATGTGACTACACCTCCATCATACCTCTATTTTTTCCTTTACAGCAGAGTGCTGGATTGTTTTGGAGGAGGGATTTGAAATAATTTGTGTGGGAATATACATATATATATTTATATATATGTTAGGGAAAGTTAGGGCCTGTATGTACCTGTTATCAACAAATAGCGGTCAGGCTGCATTAAAACGGATCACAGTAGTTCATGACAGGAGTTTTCATAGTCATTGTAACAGGTTTTCCAGTTCCTGGCAATCAAAACTCATGAATTAGGTGCCTCAAATGCATGGAAGTTAGAGCATATGGGTTTCTTTATATTTTTCTTTAAGCTTCTGAGTTCCTAAGGTAGCTTGGGTAAGAATTTCAAGCCGTCTTCTGTCATGTTGTAAGCTGCTGCTTCTAATAGAGAGTTAAAATTCTCATATATTCACATGACTGCAAGAGCTGAGGCTTAAAGAAAAACACAGATTGTCAGTACTGATGCTAAAATTGGAAGAGTCAGCGGCACATCCAGCTGTGCTGTGAATATAGCACAGTTTGTGAGCTTCCAGGGTATTTTTGTTGTCACTGCTGTGTGTTAAATATTCCAAGTTGGCTACCCAGGTGGTCAGATTCATGATGTACCTATTCAATCAAAAAGAGGATTGAAACTTCGATGGTGGAGGATGAGCCACGGAGATGTCTCCAAAATGCCCTTCTGTGATGAGTGTGGGAGGCTCCTGATGCTGCATTCCCACAGCCTTGCAACAGGCAACACACTGCCCTTGCAGCAGATTAAAAAAAAAAAAAGGTAAAACAATACATAAGTTTTTTTAATTATTTAAAAGTTGCTGCAGAAATGCACGCTCCTGCTTGTCTCCCCATTATTTTACATAAAATTGTTATGCATTCTAAGTAGTAGCAGCCTGGGCCTCTTGACCTCACAAGAAGAGCTGTTACTATACATTTAACAAAAACAAGGTATTATGTATTAGCCTACACATTTTGCAATAGCTCCAGCAATCTAGTAACTACAGTCCAATTTAAACCGTGCCTGGAGGCAACAAAAATTGCACAAAATGGCAGCTAATTTATAGAAGGGAGAGAGGAAATATTTGGGGGTCTATTCCTTCAAGCCATCTGATTCGTATTATTGACTCATTTAGAAAACAGAAAGTGAGCAGAGACAAGTTTTTAAGGAGTTTGGTTTCACACAAATGACTTGCAATTGCAGCCCATTATTTTTATACCAAGACTTCATTAGTCATATCCCTGTCAAACCTGTGAGCAGTGTCAAATGTTTTCAGAAAACACACCAGGACAGGTATGGAACTCATCAGCCCGTGGCAAAGGTCGCTCTCATTAAGGAGTCAAAAATGAAAACTTTCAGTGTCTCTAACACATTGCACAGACGTTCCTGCCCCCACTTCTGAAGCGCGGGGCCGAGCGAGCACCTCCTGCTCCCCAGACATTCAAATAAGATCAAGATGACAGGGCAAGAAAATGAATAGGATTCTTAACTGGCTGTACTTTATAATACGGTACTGATTGGAAACAACCAGAAAGTTGTTTGCCATGTCTATAGTACCATTTCCTGGGGTTAAACACAACATCTGAAACGGAGCAATTAAGTCTCCCTAAAAAAAAAAAAAAAAAAAACAAAAAAACCAAAACCCAACAATAACAACAACAAAAACCAACAAAAAAACTGGGGTAGCGGAAAAAGTAAAAAAGGAGAAGACGTGGGTCTGCGTGGTGCTGACTCGGCACGCCAGCCATGCTCCGATGAGCAAAAGAAATGTCTGTGCAAACTTCTTCCCACCTGGGAGGTTGGAGGGGAGATAGGAGAGCTGTGACACCGGAGTTGTTCGGGGCTGGCTCTCAAGCTGTGCCGTGACAGATGTGTTTTGAGGAATTCCGAGGCGCGGAGATAAGAATAACAAAAAAGCCATTCACTGGAGCACAGTTACACAGGCTTAGCACAAAGGGGCGAAGAGAAAATGTGTCAATACGCTCCTTATTTGTGGAAGGTTCGCCGTGTTTCTGCAGCATGCTGCAGTTTGATCTGTGGGCTGTCGCCAACAGCAGCAAGGGTTGCTGTGCTGCCCCTTAAAAGTTATTCAGAGCGCCCTGGCAATGATAAAGGATTCCCTTTAGCTGCCTCACTCTGGGACACAACAAAGTCCTTCTGATGTAGAAAATGTTGTTTGTGTTACAGAGGGTTTGCTTATTTAAAAACAGCGTCTGTGGGGGATTACGTAAAACGGCAGAAATACTTTTAGGAAGTTTTTTGTTTTTCAACTGCTCAGCTCATGTAGACTTGGGTTTGCTTGTTGTGCTCCGGACAGGTCCTTGGGCAGCCAGGGATGGGGTCTCCAAAATGCCTTGGCATTTTCAGTCTCAGTGTTCCCTGGTGGATTGTGACAGTTTTTGGTTACAGGCATAACCTCTGTTGGGTTTCCCGTCAAACGGGGACAAGAAACTGGATTTCTGTGGGTTAGTCAGTTCTTGCAACGTCAATTCGTGAAGATTTAAGTGCTATAGTGATTACTTAAAAAAAATGGTTAAAGTTGCAGGTTATTTTGCATGTAGGAAGATGAGTGTGTGGATAACAATACTTATTTGGAAATCTTGGTGCCATGTCCCACGCACCACCAGCATTTGTGTGGTGTACTTATACCCACTTGGGTTTATTTGCCTCCCTCTCCCTACCTTGCCTGTTCATGCCTATGCGTGTGTGCTTGAAAAGATGAAGTGCTTAAAACCCCTCCTGCCAGACAGCTGGGGGCACGGATCTTGGAAAAGTGGGGAGAAATGCCAGTGCTGCCGAGCAGCTGTGCTGCTCTCACGTGGCTCCTGGTGGCCTGCTTCTCCCGTTGGAGAGTTGGCTGAAATTGCAGGTTCCTCCTTGAACGTGGAAAATGGAGGTGATGTGAGACACAAAAAACTTAGAGCTGTCTTTGAGCATCAGCAAGAGTGTGTGCACGGATGAGTGGACCTCCAGAGCCACCATCCATCTCCTTTGGCTGTGTGTAATCCACTGGGAGCCACAGTGAGGAAGAAGAGAGCCGAAATTTCTGTGTTCAGTCATTCTCAGGCAAATCTGCCTCTCGGTTGCTTGATTCCCCTCTCTGCAAAGCTGGACCAGTGTGACTCTCTTTGTGAATGCTGGGAGATCTCCTGGATGGAGCTGCTGGGGTGAGCTGAGAAATCCTGACGCCCATCCCTGACAAGCAATCCCTCGGCTGGACCCATGGAATGGAAAGTGATTTCTGACACCTCTTACCTACACCCTGGGCTCATACCAGGGAGCTGTTCCCCCCTGTCCCGAGTGCAAGATGCGGGGGGTTATGAAACTCCCTGTGCTGAGCAAGTTTATCTGCTGCGATATCGGGGCTGGGGTTTGCTGGGGTGTCCGTGCCCTCACCTGCCAGCCCCAGGTCAATCCCTGACCAGGCGGCACATCCTGAGTCCCAGCCCTGTGATTGATGCACTTGGCCGAGAACTTCCCTCCTGCCCTGCTCAGGAAACAGGAGGGCTGGGGAGATAGCGCTCGCCTTTCTTTCACAGTCCCTGCTTCCGAACTCTAATCACCTTCTGCTGTGGGAAAAGAGATGAGATGCTGCCTAAAAAACAGATCATTGTCCGCCTCCTAGATTAATGCAGAGAAAGCAGTATTGTCTGCTGAATGGATAAACCTTCCTCCTGTCACTCAAAACCTAAATTCAACGCTACTTCATTTCTAAGAGGCTTATCTTCCTTGAATAGACCCTTGCAGCTCAAGTAAGAGGCGATGTAATGAAGCGTGTTTTTTTCTTAAGTGAGAAACCTGCTGCAAAGAAGGGGTGAAGCCTGTGCAGCTGTTCTAAAGGGCCTTTGCAGACTCTCGAAATACTTGTCATTTATCTGGTCTTGCCTGACAGCAAATGAGAGAAGATCAAGTTCAAAATCTGCCGGCGCGGCTTTCAGGGCTTCTTCATCTGTTAATTAAATAATGGTCATTAGCGCACAATGCCCCCCGATAAGGGCGGATATGATGCCGAGATGGAAATATGGGGTTTGGGGGCTTATGAATAAGCAGATGGCCCCCAGGAATTTTCCTAGTTTGACCCCCCTCCCAGCGATGCCTCGGTATGTGGCTGGAGGAACTGGCAGTGAAACAGGTGGCATCAGGCGGATAAATAAATTCGTAGGAGCGTGCTGAAATCATTGTAGAATTCACTCCTTTCATGTGGGGTAGCGATTAATTCTGGGATTTCCCACAAACCAGCCTGTTTTTTGGAAAATCACACACGCCACCATTGCCACAAATAATGACCTGTGTGCTTTCCTGGAGCCTGCTGCAGTAAAGGCTTAACTTAAACTTTTAATGTATTTTGGGAAAAGTAGGCTCTAAATTAAGATTGGTTGCTCAACATCAGAGGGGCCAAATCCTGAGGTGTTTACTCAACTTTTCCTCAGTCAAAACTTACTCTGATATCAAAGGGCAGCTCTGAGAATTGCTGAGATGGGATGTAAGGTCTGTCTCTGAATAACTGCAGGTGATAGAGGAATTTGTTGTGGATGTAAGAGGTTCAGTCTTCTTTTTATGGCCTACATAGATTTAATTTTTCTAGATGTTTGCAGCCAGATTTTACCTAAAGGCACCAATCTTGTGAATACCTCTTTCTTTCATCACTGATAAAATGACTTTTCCAGTCTCACCATCACCATGTGGACTGTGGCCATCCAGTTTGTGCCTCTGCAGTTATGGGCCACGTCCTGAAAAGTCCTTCCTTGGCTCTTCCAGACACTGCAGTGAATGTGGGTTTACCTCAGCTGTGACCACATAGGAATTACATCTGATTTTTCCCTTGAGCTGTTGGTTTTCTTCCTGGGATTATTTGGTAAAAAAAGGGAGGAGACCCAGCACGGTGGTCAAAATGTGGGAAATGAAGGCACTGCTTATGCCAGAACTACCTGTGCCTGAAGTGATGCCCAGTTTGGCTTGGATAGGAAAATAAAATCTTTAAGAAAGTCCTTGGGAAGATTGGCCATTGGGAGGGTGGTGGTCAGCTCAGGGGCATTTGGCAGCTCCCTGTGCTAAGGAGAAGTGTAGAGGAGAAATGAGGCACCTGCTGGATGGTGACTTAGAGGATTTCTAGAGCGGCATGAAGGAAAGCTCAGAGCCTGGAATGCAGCCCCCTGTCATGGGATGGAGCATTTCTAACCCTGCAGTGGGTGCTAAAGGCCCCATGGGGCAGTTGAGTCCCCAGGGTGGGTCCCCAGTATGGCCTGACCTGACCTGGACCAGCGTGGAGACCAAAAAAAGTCAAGGAGGAGTGGGAAAGGCTGGGAAAAACATGAAATGTTCAGTAAATGAGTTCATGCAACAAATCTGTGTTAAAGCAAACATTATGCTTGTGACAGAAAACAATAAAAGTAAGGAAATTTGCAGTTAATGGTAAAATGTACCATATGTCCCCAAATGCCTGGGCACACCAGGGCACCCTGTAACTACTTTCTTGATGTCCAGGTGTTTGAAGACCAGATGGTAGGTTTCACCTCAAATTACAGATTTTCATTCTGTTCCTATGTATTTTTGTCCTTCGTTGCCTTTATCATCGTGTTAGTGTGTCTTCACTGACCTTCTCCCACCGTGTGCTGAGGGAAATGTTTTTGAAATGGGGATGATCTGCAGTTCTGGTTGGCAGAGGTTGTTTTTTAGGTACCTTAGAGAGAGAAAACCTTGCTGACAGTAGTAGTGCCCTGAGCAGATTAGTCAATGCTATCACTAAATGTGCTGTAACCCTAAAATACTGTACCTGGTGTGGTGGAGAAATAGTTGTCATCACAAATCATAGGTTATTCCTCCAGCCCTACATCCTGAGACGCTCTTGACAAATATAATGCTATATTTCTTGGAGTAATAGGCATCAATAGCCCAATTCCCCGGACTACAGAAAATTAACAAATGCTTCCATCTCTCCTTTCATTACAGGAATTATTTATGGAGATGTTTTGGTGGTAGGTGATGTTTGTTAACTGTTTAGGGAGCTGGCTGGAGGCTCCGTGTCTGCAGATACTTACTGACCTTTCGCAGATTTTTTTCCCCTTAGCTGATGTCGTCGTCAGTAAGGAGACACCTGCATCCGTGAGCAGAGCAACACAGCACTTCAGTATTTCCCCTCCTTCACCAGCTGGATAGGACCCCTGATACAAAACCTGAGAAATGTGCCAAAAGCCTTCAAAGTTCAGGCCAGAGGTGTTTGTGCAAGATAAAAATGGGACAATATAGCATCCCTGTACAACTCATCCGTTTACACATGACACTCGCGCCGTGCTCTCTGATTAGCTTGTTAGTGAGGAGGCAGGAAGAGGTGCAATCAAGTTTTTATGATTCATCATTTCTGTTCCCTGTTTGGGAGACAATGTCAGTGCTCTTTGCCAATCATAGAAGGTGGCTTTCGAGTGCCTTAGGGAGATGCTTTTTTTAAAGATGCTCTCTGTGTTTGTGAAGGCTGAGCCACATTTCTAAGTAATAGGGAAGTCCTGGAGTTTGTTTTGTGTTGTGTTTCTTTTTTTTTTTTTATTCTAATTGTATCTCCTAACAATGCTTTTATGTTTGCTGCACGTAAGCTAAAAGAAAACATGCTGCCAGTTTGTCTCTAATCCTGTTTTCACTCAGAAGTGTTTGTGCAGAAATAAATTAGAGATGGTACCTGGAATATTTTCCACAATACAAAAGGCAAATGTAAGTTTTATTAAGTTGAAAAGGATACATTCCCTTCTTCTGACCTTGATTTTTTAGCTATATTCTCTATACCCCTGCTTTAGAAGTATTATTCTTCATCCCATCCAATTACCATTTCTATCAGCTCTTCTGAAAGATTATGCTTTTTGGGTGTTCTTCTGTAGATGTCTTTCCAGTGGCTTCACTTGATGAATGTGACAAGTTTTGTGTTTTCTCCCTCCCCTCATTGAATTGAAAAGTTTTTTGATAAATACAGGCCAATAAGTGCCCAAAGGCAGTGTTTCAATGGCTGCTAAATCTTTCAAGGTTAGGACTTAACCTCCGTTCTCCCTAATTCAACTGCAACCTTCAGTCTGGAGCCAATCAAGAATATCAGATGATACTTAAACAATGAAGGATTTCTGATATTCAGGTACAGCCTCTGTTCAATAGGATTGCAAATTCTTTGTGTGAAGAAAGTCGGTTTTGCTCTAAAGTACTGTCACAAAAAGTGAAATTACCATTTGCTTGGAATGATGCCATTCATCATTGTCAGAATACTAAGCATTGTAAGTAGCTAGGCCTCTCCAAATTAATGCCTTGTTTTGCATCGGCTAAATTTCCCAAATCCTCGAGGATGGGTCATACAAAACTCATCTCACCGTTTTAATTTATCAATCCAATATGAGTGCGGTGAAAGGGAGCTTCATTCGGTCTTAGCTCTTTTATTTACAGTCTAATTCTAAAAGAAAAGGAAATAAGATATGAAAATAAGTTGGAAAATAAGATAAATCTCTCAGTGAAATCACAAGATCTACTCAGTCCTGTAGCAAACCCTCTATAATTCATTTGTAGGTCAGCTCAAGGGATTAGCCATGACGTATTTGGAAATTCATTTATTTTTATTTTATTTTGCTGTTTCTTATGCATAAGGGTAATGCTGTCCCCAAGGCTTTTCAGGTAGCCCTCAAATCTTGACAACATTTGCTGTCTCTAAGGCCTAAGCCAAAATTAATTTTCAAATAAACAGCATAAAAATGTATGGAGTTGTATAAATTTGAATACAAAATGCATTTGTTTTGCTTGCTTCCATCCACACATACATACTGTTGGCTCAGCCAAAAATCATAACATGACATGGAAATTAACGGCCATATGTACATCATGAAAGTCAAAAAAGTTTCTTAGCTTATTAGAAACACCATAGTGGTTTTTTTTTTTTTTTTTTTTTTTTTTTTTTTTTTTGTGTGTGTGTTTGTTTTCCACCCACACTCTCCTTGGTGTGCTCTGCTATAGATGTGTGCTGGGGAAGCGCTGCATGTTAATTGTGCTGCTCTCTCCGGGTGCCTCCCAGCCCGTGGCTCTGCCCCTGGACCACTTTCTGCATCCCGGGATTCTGACGGGTGGGACACCTTGAGAAGCCTTGACATGTTTTCAGTGAAAGTGAAATTATAAGCTACTTGATATCTCTTGCAATTTATTTTATCAGGGGAGCACTGAAAGTGAGAAGGGTTGTTTGGGCAGGCAGGCTGGGAAGTGCCTCTGGTCCTGCAGTGAGTGGAGAGTTGGACTGGAGGGTTAAAAACAAAGCTGTGAAGGAGAATCCCCAATTTTGGGCTGAACCAAAAAAAAAAAACAAACAAAAACAACCAACCAGCAGCTCACATGTAGGGATTATAGAGTAATAATGCAAACATTTTGCTGGGGTTTAAATGCAGTATGGAGTGGACTCTTCTGTCATGTTGCCGCTGGCTGCATCGCATCCCGAGACGTGCCAGGAGCTGCTCTTGCCCTAGGAGCCCGTGGCACCTGCAGGATCAGCCCTGTGGCAGATAAAAATAACTCCTCTGTGCTCTTAAATTAAAACAATGCCTCTTTTCGGCGTAGTTTGTGAAACCTCATTCCACAAGGGGGCTGCAGGCACGCCGGAGATTTTGCAGTTGGCAGGCTGGGCAGTACCTGGGAGAAAGGATGCCTGTTCCCAGGTGGAGCTGCCCGAGCATGGGCCAAATCCAGAGGGAAATGGTCCCTGGAGTCAGAGAGGTGCCTATGCATGGCTTTTCCTGAAGGTGTGACAAGTGGCTCTCTGACAAACTCAGCTGTGCCTTGTGCTGGGGACGGTGGAAATCAGGAGGGAAAGCCTGAAGGGGTATGTTGGGATGCAAAGCTGCATCATCACGCTCCTGCTGCTCCTACCCCAAAGGTCCTCCATATTAATTGGGTTAGCTGAAATATCCTGTCACCTGTGCTTAATTAAAAAAGGTATGGCTGTGTGAGATCTCACTGGTGCATTGCCTGAAACTTTGTATCTGGAGCAGTATCAGCTGACCAACAAATAGTTGGTTAATTATTAATTTGCTAAAGATTATGTTTAGAAGGGTAGATCACCTTGAAATGTTGCTTTCTATTATCTTTCCCGGCCAGGCAATGAAAGATTTCAATTTGATGTGACATGACAAACTACAAACAAGTGTGTTTTAGGCTTTGGCAGGTGAGGAAGCTGGGGTCCCGAGGGGTGCTGCCAAGGACTGGTTTTTCTGCGCCATGCCTAGCCAGGATTGGGTGTCAGCCTCCTCCCTGGCATGTTTGGGGTGTGTACAGATCCTCTGTTTAGCAAATAATTCATGTCCTGGGTCATCACGAGTAACTTGCGAATGCTCTTCCACCTTTCAGTATTTTGAAGCTTTTCTTTTCAGAAATATTGGCTCACCCTGCTGTGCACAGTGCAGAGCCTTCCATCCCAAATGACATCAAAGTTCTTTATGGATTATTTTCCATGTTTATTTATGCCATGCCGGACTTTGGGGTGAAACGTGTGGGACACTGCCTTGCCCTGCTCCTGCACACTGGCTGGTGCAGAGGGCAGGGTGCTCCGGGAGTGCTGCTCTTCCCCAGCCAGGAGCACGTCCTTGATGTGGATGGAGAGGTTCAGACCTTCCCACCTGGCTCTTCCCAGCTGCTGTTTGCAGGAGGGAATTTTCCCTCCAGGCTGAGTGAAAAAGCCGAGGCCAGTTGCTAAATGAGTGTTGTTCTTCCCATCCACCAGGGAAGAGCTGCCCCGTGGCCCGGGCTGAGTGGGGAACAGCTGTGGGCTCTGTGCCAGGCTTGGCCTTGGCTGCAGGTGGAGCATCTCCTTCAGCTTTTGGTCTCCTTCCAGATCTCCCTGGTTTGGTTCACCCTCCATCACTTGGCAGGTTTTGCCAACTGGGCTGCAAGAAATGCAAGTGGAGGATTTTTCACCTGCTGCCCAGAGCCCAGCCCTGGGTTAAGTGGGGGTGGGAAGGGGAGCGTGGGCAGCAGTTGGGAGCTGCTGCCATCCCCTGCAGGCTTGGGAGCTGCTCTTAGCAGCCCAAATCTGCTTGCTTGGTTGCAGGTCAGAAAGAAAAAGAGAGGAGGCAAAACAGTTTTACTTGCAAGTAAAGGGTATTTGATAAAATGCGCTTCAAAAAATGTGGCAATCAACATGAATATTTGTATACAGCAAGTCTTAAGACTGGAAGATGGATTTTAAAAATGAATAATTGCCCAAATAGCAAAGATGAAAAAAAGAATTTGGTTTGTATGTGTTTCTAAAAGTGAAATAAGCAGATAGGATCATTGAACCATGTGATATGGCTTATCATCTGCTCTCTTTAGTGTATCTTTTGAGATCTGACAAAAAATCCCTGAGGAGTGTTTTTTTTTTTTTGGTTTGTTTTACGTACTTGGAATCTCTTCAAGTCAAAATCCCAGAGGGACACAATACCTTATTCTTAATATACACTACATACAAATTGCTTTTTAATTAGTGATGCTTCCTAATTGCTATTTTAGGCAGCATTTGTAGAACGGCAGAGTACAGTACTGCACTTCTGGCTGTGCACATTGCAGTCACTGACAACATGTTTTTGACATGTGAACTACGTGTTTTGCTGTACCTAAACATGTTTTTGACATGAGAACTACGTGTCTTGCTGTACCTAAACTCCATCAACCCAGACACATCAATAATATGTTTAGCCCTGTAAATGTCTTTCCATTGTGCTCATCACCCTATTATGGCAATTGCCTCTTAGGTGACTTTCATTTCTTGCCAAAGCGTAAAACACCCCATGATGCATGAAATGTGGGATTTGCATTCCCATTTGAAGCCTCGAATTCAAAAGTGTGATGGTGCCTGGTTCCTTGAGGGCCTGTGCACGTCAGTGCAGGGTTCTGCAAGGCTTGGCAGAGCAGTGTAGGGGGTGGTGTCAGTGCTGCATCCTGTGGAAGAGCAGAGAAACAGAGGGTTTTGGTTTCTCTTAGGAAAAGGTGGCCCTTGGTTTGCCTGGCCGTGCAAGTAAAGGGGCAGATGGTTGAGCGCTTGCTTAGCTCTTTGCTTTAGCTAAGCAGGGCACGTGGCTAAATTATAGTTATTCCCTCTTGGCTTTGCTCCTGGAGAGCAAAACCCCTTTGCTCTGTCTCCCTGCTGATGTGCTGTTGTGGGGACAGGTGGCTGTGGCACCTGGCAGAGCCATCACTGTGTCCTTGTGCTGAGACTGGAACCCCCCTGTGCTCCTTCTCTCCCCAGGCTAAGGCAGGAATTCTCTGTTGGCTGCAGCGAGGTGGATTACACTCTCTCCTTTTCTCCAACTTCACTACAATCCTTTTATCCTGTGGTATTTATACTTCATATAGATGAAGGAAAAGGGCTGTCTAGTCCTATACCTGTATCTTCAATAAGGTTATATGCCTTATAACCTGCACAGGTTATATGACATCCAGCCATCACTGGGAAAGTGAGAAAAGTTTCAGTGTTTTGGTTAAATCCATTCTTTGGACTCCTACACAGAGTTTTTCGTAAAGCCTTCCTGTTTACAGCAGGTGAGGATCTGACTCCCTTCTTTGCTTTCAGTTTGGCACTGCCACTAAGTCCAAACTCGAGATATTTTCTGTTTCTGTGAGGAAGGGGGTGGGGAGGAAGGAAATTTTGAGGAAAAACTTCTACGTTTGTGAGAGCGATTTTAATAACTTCGAGTTGCCCGTGCTAATCCTTTAACAGGAAGGGGGTTTGAGAACCGACCCAACCTCCTTTCCTTTCATTCGATCCCAAAACACCTGCAACTCTCAGCAGAGTAATCTATGAATCACTGTGTCTGTCGTCCACTTATTGTCTTGTCTAGTGCACTCCACGGTGGAACTAATCAACAGCCTTGAATGAAGCATTGCTCCTGAGCTGAATTCCTTAAAGCTCCTGAAGTATTCAGCAAGGAGGAGAAATCTTTTGGTATGATTTGCTCCACATTCCAAATTCATTTATAGGAAGAGAATAGATGATTAACAACGGGTCGAGAGACACAGATTTAGCACTGCTTTGCCCTGACCTGCCCCGAGTTACTCCTTCCACTTCCCAGGCTGCTCTAATAAGATGGGTTCAAGGAGTGGGATGGTAAAAGCTGCTTGAATCCCCTGCACGCAGCCGTCTTAATTTGGTTTATTTGCCTTAATGAAGAAATCTGGGTCCTTAATCACAGGTGAACGGAAAAGGTCACTTGCCACTCTGACAAATGGGTTTACCCTGAGCTGTTTGTGTCGGGCTCACAGATAGTGTGGTGTTTTTTCCCCCCCCCTTTTCTCCCCTGCAATGAAATGCCAATGTCTCTGCGGCACCTCCTGTTGCGGCCATTACCTGTGGTGCCTGGGCTGCCTGCCAAGGAGCACCCTCAGTAGCAACAAAAGCATAATCATTTCCAGTTGGAAAAGGCTGAGCTGTGGTAATTTTCCTCTTTGAAAGCCACAGCAGCCGAGCTCGGGTTAAGCAGGAGAACGTTTGGTCCTGGGGCAGAGCACAGCGAGGGTACAAAACTTTGTCGTCTGCAGCAGCCGTGTGGGGAGATTGTGAGGTCCCCAAATAATGTTCTTCATCCCCACTGAGCAGTGTCCAGCTGACCTCAGCAGTGGGGTGGCCAGGAAGAGGTTTGCAGTTTGCAAATGCCTCCCTTTTACCTAGGTACGGGTGGGAAATGCTAACAAAATTGATGCAAAAGGAGTAATTAACATCTCCTAAATGAACAGCTGGTCTGCAGAGGGGTTCAGAGGAATGAGGAGTGTAAAAAGGGCACCCTGCATCTCCCAGGGCTGGCCATGCTGTGCAGCAGCACATTTTGAGGGTGCATTGCAGGCCCTTTCCCAACCAGCGCAAACCTTGAGCTCGCTGACCCTCGCTGCTGACTTTGGTAGTAACCTGTAGCAGTAAACCCATGCCTCCATCCCGATGTGCCTACTGGAAAAAGCCAGCTGAGTGGTCTCACACAGACCCTGGCTAGTGGCTTACTCCCAGAAATCCTTCTGCAGCCAGTGCAAAAGGGAAACCATTTCAGAAAGCAGCTTAAGAGCTGTGCAGGTACACGCAGGGAAATAATTTCTTTTAAGTAGGGCTGAAAACCTCAATGTGTGTAAAAGACAGAGAGCACTTAGAGCATGTTCGTGGTGATGTATGTTTATCACCACATGTGAGCTTTGTGGACACGTGGGCTGTGGAAAATAAAACCTTTGAGAAGCGAAGCTGCCCAGGAGGTTTGCAGAAGTATCGCCCATGCAGAGCAGTGTTCAATGTCAGCTGAAGATGAAGCTCTTCTCCAGGCCCTGGGTGCTCCCAGACAGCCTTGCTGGCAGCCTTCTTGGGTCACGTAAAAAATGAGTTGGGTCAAACCACAGATGTGCTGACTGGGTGTTGAGATGCACTGATGTTCCCTTTGCAGGAAAAAAAATGATGTCTCTTTTACTTCACACTTCTGTTTTGAAACAAAAAGCCAGGTGGGAGCTGGTCCAAAAAAGAGCTTTCCAACTTTATTTGGCATTTAAATTCTGCTATTTTGGAGTAATAGTCAAAAAGATAAAGCTCTATCCTGCAGAAACGTCCTTGGACATGGAAAAATGCAGCAGACAGGTGACTGGCAGGAAGCAAGAGCGGCTGCTCGCACGCAGATGCAGACGACTAAATAAGTTTTGAGATCATCGTTCCTGTTCAGGTCTTTTCCTTTGATTCTTCAGATTATTTTTATGTCAGAGGCAAATAAGAAACAAAGACAAATCTGCAAAATGACAGGCCGGGGTTTATTGGAGCAGGAAAATAAGCCATTCACAACCACTTCCCGGTTTGCCGTGAAAGGCAAAATCATTCACAACGCTGAATCATGGCAGCATCAGCTGCCTGAAATGACTGCTTTCTGAAGTTAAATTGCTGCTGGAATGCATGGACTAAAAAAAGATGTTAGTCCTGTTCATTTACAAGTACAAGTTTTCCTTAGGTTTGCTTTCACAGGTTCTTTTGCAGGGCTGATGGAGGGCCTTATTTTCTGACAGGTGACATTTAAGAACATCTCTTTAGTTCCTTTGGGGAGCTACATTATTTTAAAGAGAAAACCCCATCAGAGATGATGGAGAAATACACTCACTCTCATCTCCAAGAACCAAAGTGGCAAGATGAGACATGGGTTGCACTTCTTCAACTGAAGTTATTGCTGGTGAAAGTGTCTGATTCTTCTCCCTGACATGGACATGGATTTTGGAAAGAAAACTTCTCCTTCTGGGTGAAAGCATTATTTCATCCAAGTTTTCTGTGAGAATCTCCTTGGCATGGACTTTCAGAGTCAGCTGGGTACCAGTGCCTTTTAGAGATACTAAAAGTACTGTGCAGGAGCTGAATGTTACATCTCTATAATGTATTTTTTGGCAGGTCTTATGCCTCCCCAGGTGTTGGTGACAGGAGATAGGTGGTTTATTACAACAAAAACATAGCTCCTAAACTTCAGCTATTTAGACTGAGCTAGGTGGGAGAAAACCTTTTGGAGCCCAGATTTAACAGCAAATGGGTGCTCCTCCAGCACAGCAGTTCCTGCACTCCTGGCTCTTCCTGGGCATGCTGTTCCTTGGAGTTTCAAACCTTTCTCTGGCTGCAGGGAGCAGAACCCGTTCCCTTCAACCTGACCACATTTTTCTTTGTTCTACCAAATTTAACCTGCATGTGCATGGGCAAAATATCTGACAGGACCATCTGCTGTGATGCCTCCTCGTGCCAAAGCTTTCCATTCCTTCCAGTTCACAGACTCTGCAGGTGGGATTTATCTGCTGTAGGTATCTACGAGCACTCCTACCACTGAGCAGATGGTTTAGATTTCCCTTGTATGTGACAGACAGCTTGTAGGATGTCATCTCACCTCAGACTGGACATCTAAACTGAGTCCCTTGAACAGTCTCTGCCAGGGCTGAGTTTTCTGCAGCCTGGGTGAAGCTGATGTGGGTATTGTAAATGCCCAGAACCGGCGGTGGTGGATCCCGGCGTAGGATGTGTGCAGACAGCAGAGGGTGCTGGAGTTTTTTCCCTTTCAATGCACCTCCAAGGTTGCGGGATCATTATAGCCTAAACTCAATTGGCTTTTATTCTGATTGCTGAGCACACAGAAGCCAGGCAGGTACAGCTAGAGAGGAGGTACTGAACTTGAGTTAAATGGACAATGTCACCTTCAGAAGTCACACCCCTGCCAGAACTTCTGTATCTACCAAATCAGTAAGTGAAAACTGAGATTATCATGACCTGAATCAACAGATTTTTTTTTTTTTTTTTAAATTAGGATTTTCCTCTCTTAAAACATTTTAGAACCTTCCCCCCCCCCCCCCCCCCCCATGGAATTGAAAAAAAAAATAGCCTCTACAGTCCTTTATTTCAGAGAGTCAAGAATCCAAAAATTTTTACTCTGTCAGAAATACAACTTGCAGGCATCCTCAACCTCAAGCAAGCTGTCAGGGTAGAGTTTTACAGACCAGAGTAGCAATGTTGTCAGCTGGCATCTTGCAGCAACATCCAGATCTGTGCATCTGAAGAGCTTCACCCAGGACCGACAGTCCCATGGCCAGGGCTGCATGAAGGGGTCCTTTGCAAACGTCAGTGGTAACACTTTCAAGAGCAGGATTTAAAAGAAGCAAGAGGAGCAAAACAGAGTGCCAGGCTGTAAGACTGGAATAACTCCCTTAGGCTCAACAGAGCTTAAGTGACTTAAAATTCTCAAAGCCAGGCTTTCCCCATCAGCACATGGACGCACTGGTTGGTTGCAGAATAAGTCTGAAATTCAGACTTGCTCTTCAGATCCCACCCAGGCGTGCCATGAATGAGGAGCCTGAGGGCTGTGTTTTGGGCTGTTTTGTGTGTGCTGGCACATGTACTGGAGTTTTTGGTGGTGCTCATGGCAGGGAATGGGAGTGGACGTAGGGCAGCAGCCGCTTCACCTTCCAGTTAGTGCATCCTTACATCCATTCCATCCATGTTTAAAAGCAGAAATTTCACACCCCAGGTTACCACTCCAACTGATGTCATAGCCAGGATTAAAACTTAGGAGTGACTGGCTTCTGGCCTACTTATTAATCTATTAAATCACAGAGTCTCTATGCCTGGTTACTGGGATTGCTTGGCAGCAGCCAGCCCAGCCCGATGTCTGTTGCTGGCTCTGTTACCACGTCAGCTCGGTTGCCAGCTCAAGGGCATCCAGTCAACAAATGTCTTATTTTTGGATTCTCCCATTCTCCTGAGACCACTGCTATGAAGAATGACCTCCCTTACCTCATTCACCTTGTTTGCTGTTCCCAGCCCAGATAGTGCCATGGCTATTGCATGAGTCAATCGTCCCGGTGGTCTCGTTGTGATGTTTTCCTTAGCATTTGAACCAGAGCAGTGGTTGGCATCCACAGGACGGTCCAGATGAACATAGAAAAGTCTATATTTTTACTCATGTTAAAGCTATGACTAAGCTAACAAAAGTCAGGAAATCCAAACTGCAGAATGACAGGTTGTCCTTGGATTGCCCTGCCGTGTCTAGGCAAGGGGATGGCGGCACACACGGGATGGAGATTTGCAGTCCACAAGGAAGTGCTTCCCTGTGCAAATGTTCTGAGGGTGGAAGAACTGTATTTGTACACACCCAGTTAGGAATTTGATGAGTTAACTTATCTTGCTTTTAAGGTCAATTTGTTCTGCTCCAGAAGCTAAACTTTTTTTGTTTGCAAAAGCTCATTTTGCAAAGATCTGTGGCTTCCTTGTGTTGAAGGAGAAGTCTTCTTTTCAGGTCTGAAAGCCAGGGTAGTTTCTCCACCTCTGAAGAGTACACCACTGTCTGTGGCTCATGGTACCTTTTGCACAGCAACACCCAGAAACTTCTTCCCACTGAAAATGGGCCATTTCCCCATCATCTTTTCCTGTAGCCAACATCACTTCTCTGTTTCGATTATTTATTCATTTATTTATTTATTTATTTATTTTCTCCCATATGTGTTTACAGGTGTGAGCCATCTTTAGGGAATGCACTATGGGAATCCAAAATCTTCCAGTTTGTCTGCAATAGAGAGTAGTAAAGAGTCACAGATTCTTATGCCAAACTATGCTTTTTGTGAGTACTTGGAAGGCCTCATCTCTGTTTCTTATTAGAACTGGTAAAATTATTCAGACAAAGTTAATTTTAATAATTTCCAAATTTCTGGTTCCGTTCCACAGTGTAATTCTTTAAAAACGTTTTGCTTCTCTCATTATCAATGTAAATGGGTAATTTTAATTTTCTTTCCTTTTGGCAACGTTGCACGTGCAACATTCAGTATTTGTAGCTGTTGCTGAGCGGACTGACCCAGTGTTGCGGTGGAATGGCTGGACAATCTGATGCCAAAAAAAAAAAAAAAAAAAGACATTTAAATACAGGATTGAATTTTGCAACCTGATAAGAAGCAGCAATCCCAACTGGAGCAATCCAGGCTCCCCTCCCGGCATGCTGTGGGTCCCGGCGGCTCTCCGCTATCTCTCGGGGCGGCTGGGAGCTACAATTGCCCTGCAACTTCCTCCCCTCTCCTTGCAAGGAGAGGATGGGAATTTGCTGAAGGCTTTTATCAGCAATATGCATCTGCCCCCATTCTCACTCAGCAGCTCTCGCCAACCAGTGGGAAAAGTCGGGCCAAGGCGTAATCTGCTCCCAGCTTGCTTCCTGCTGCCGTGCCCCAGGGATGGAGGAAGCAGACAAGTGGCCCTGTGTGCTCTCTCTTTGCCAGGCCCAAAAGTTCAAGAGGCTCAGGGAGACAGAGGAAAGTTTCTTGCTCTCTTTTTCAGGGATATTGCATGTTTAATGCTGGAATATAGTAAAAGTCTGTAAAGGTGAGTTATATGGGACAAAACCCGGAGGAGCCTTACAGCTTGAGTGAATTTTGGCCACTTGCTCAGCACAATGTGATGTGATACAGTAAGGTGCCATCTGAAGAGTGACTTCAGGTTTCAGTTTGTAGTTTTGCTCCACCTGCAGTTTGAGTGTACCTGGGGCCACCGCTTCTTTGCCATTTCAGAAAGTTTTAGTGTCAGAAGTTTCTCGTGTCTACAAAAGTTGTTTCTGATGAAGCGTGGGGTGGAAGGGACATCTCCACCCCTGGTGCATGTAATTTAAATAAGTTTGGTAGAAGCTTCTGGATATAAAAGACTGATGTATACGGCTAGGGGGTGAACGCAGGGAGAGCGATGGGGTTCCACAGTGTGCTGGAAACCACCAGTGAAATGCAGAGCAGAAGCTGTGCTGTGACAAAGCACCATGACCCCTCCAGATATGGACAAATTTTCACTATTTATCTGCAGTCATTGGTGCAATGAGGTCTTGATCCCCAAATAAAGCCATGAGGTGCAACTCTGGTGTAAATGGGAGGAACAGTCCCATAAAAATATGAATGGGAGTAAACACTGCTTGAGACAGAACAGCCATATTTGCTCAGAACTACACATCTGAACTAGAAATGAACACTGGAACTAGAACTAAAGATTTGTTTCTTTGTATTTTGAAATAATTTTTTTTCCCCCCAAAGCCAGGTAATTGGTGAAATTTTGCTTCCATTTAAATCACAGGAGTTTTATCTTGGACTTCTATGGTGCCAGAATTTCCCCCCATGTGTTTTTTTAACACCTGAGCTTTGGTAGGGTTCAGAAGAAGGCAGCTGCAATTAAAAAGTTGCTCCCAGCCCTTCTGTGTTGTATCAAGGTCTGGAGTTAACAGGGCAGTCGCAAAGCATGGCACATGATGCATTTCTGCATTAAATACACCCACATTATCTTACATCCCAAGCAGCCCAGATTGTCAGTAGACAATTATGGGTTTTGCTGGGTTTATTTTGATTGGCCTGCTCTCAGTTTTCCATAGTGGTACTCTATTTGTAAAAACAGATCATTAATGATAACAACAGATGACATGTGTCTGAAATATGGGGTGGACGAGGGAGTTAGTTTTTCTTCCTATTTTTTTTTTTTTCCTGAGTGTCTGCACTTTGACAGCACGTTTGCCAGGCTGTCACTTGGTTGAGAGATCCACAAGATTAGGACCTCATTGTGTGAATGTTTTCACAGCACTTGTTGCTGCAAAGAATCTTCACACTTTGGTGGATGAAATCTGGACTCCTAGACACAAACTGTTAAGAAGCAATCATAACAATTAGCTAATGTGTCAACAATTAGCACTTTCCATCAACCGGCATTGAGTGGAACCTTCTTCTTATCCATACGCAGACAAAAATGCAATGATGTAGTAAAGAAAAGCAGTGAAATTGGCTGGGCTTGTCCCTTGCTGTAGCCAGCAAGCTCCCATGGGCATTGTTTACAATGATTATTCTTCCATTATGATGTTATTGCACAGGTCAGGGGTGGTAGCTAGACTGAAAATAAGCTTCTTTTTTTTTTTTTTCTTCCCCCCTTTTTTTTTTCCCCTTAAAATCTTGGCTGCTTTTACGAAAGTACAACAGAAACAACTGCTGTGAAAAGGTCAGCCAGTAACAGTACTTTAGTGTTTAACTGGTAAATATTTCAAAATAGTATTTCTAATATTTTACCATTTGGAAGTTTTTCAATGCATCTCCAGCCCAGCGCGACTCAATCATTGTAAGATTTCCACGGTCTCCACTGGGAATTCTTTACAATGGGTACATTATAGTCTGTTACCATATCTACCACCAGTTGGTCAGAATTTGTTTTAATATCTTTTTATATGGTATGTTACTGGCAGTAATATAAAAAGCTCTGTTTTCGCAAGTATTTTACATATCTCCATATGTAAGCACTGAAGAGAAATGAAGATAGTTCTTCTGACATGATCCTGCAGCCCTCATACAGTAGCTTCTTAGAGGATGATGTATTTGACTGGAAAGAAGATCAGTGTCTTCCTCAAGGAAACATCTTTTGGAATGTTTCCTGTAACAAATGGTGCTCATAACGGGCTACTGTGAGACGAACACAAAGTACTGCAGCATCAGTGATGGTTTCTCTGGTTAATTTTGGAGCTGGAGCCAAAGTGAAACCATCTTAAAAACAAGCAGTACAGTTTCTAAAAGTAACACTCTGCTTGACTGCCAGCCAGAGAGACTGATTTAAAACAGGGCACGGTGCTGGAGCACAGACTCTTCTGGTACAGCACCCTGGGAGCCGCAGTCTGGACCATGTGTGCATGTTCAGGAATTATTTGACAGCTCAATAAAGGAGGTGTGGTAATATGAACAAAAAGGTGGTTGTAAGAATGCAAGTAAAACCAACAGTAATCAAAGTTTACTGATTTCTCTCAGTGCAGCCTGTGCTGGAACAGGGGAAAGGGACAACTCTGTGGTTTAGGGGTGGATGCACCATCTCCCCAGCTCCTCCCGAAGCTCCCTGAGACTTCAAACACAAGAACCTCAACGTACCTCACTTGCCTCCTTCTAATCCCAGCTCTTCCCCTGTCCCTTCCTTCCAGTCTGGGACACTGTGATACTAAACAAATGTTTGAGGTGTGTGGAGTGGCAGGGGGGTGGGGGAGCACAATTACACTGAGGATTATTAATATGGGAAATATGGCCGATAAATGTGAGAGGGGTTGAGTAATGCAGGAACATTCTTCGCTAAATTCTTTAGTAGCAGAGTAGGCAGAGTGCCACAGACAGAGAAAATCCTCTGAATTGCGAGCGTGTTCTTATGGGTTTTGCCAAGACGAGGACAAACCCCGTTCTTTCTTCCTGCATTAGGACTCCTATTCAACGATACACTTAAGCATGTTTTTAAATTCCCTTGACGTTTGAAAGCACTGTTGACTTTAATAGGACTTAAGCACCTGTTCGTGGTTAATTGTGTACTTTCAGGGCTTTTCTTGGGGAAAAAAAAAAAAAGAGGGATAGACTTAGGCATGTGCTTAAAGTTAAGCAGGTGCTTAAGTGCTGTGCAAAGCTGAGGCCTTAGAACTGAGTCTAATCTCTGAAGCCAGAGGATGGCTTTTCCCTGCAGGGTGAAAGTTGTTTAAGTGATAAAATGAAGACATGAGAAATATCTACAAGAATATTTCTCTGAGCAGCACCCAGCGATGGGTGTCAGCTGCTGACACGTGAATTACAAAATTAATTTACAACCAAACTAAATGCCGAAGCCTCTTCAAACATTTACAGCTACAGGTGCAGATAATATCACTGGATAACTCGAACTATACCCTGAAAAAAGCTCTTTTTTTATTTTTGCTTTAATACTAGAGTTGCTTCTGGCCAGCACAGGGCTTGATCCCCCAAGTGAAGGAGGATTGACAGCCCTCAGGTGAGATGGGAGAGCAGGCATGTTTTTTTTTTCTTCTGAGAAAAGGCTGCTTTGGTGTAGGCAGTGATTGATGGCTCAGAGAAAACAGTGCCAGAGGTGTCTTTCCTGCCTCTTAGCCTGAAATTAGGCGACAAGCTTTTGGGTGATGGTGGGATTATGGTGTCTCCTTCTTCTCCAGAGCTGCCCTGGATGTCTCTTCCTCTCCACTCCTTGTCTGAGAGGAGCAGACACAAGTTCTCTCTTTCTTTCTCTTGGTTCATATTACAAGTTCCACCACATCAGGGACTGTCTTGTTGGAAGGTATGGAGTAATGCTCAGTGAAGTGGATCCTGCCTGGAACTTCCAGGTAGTGCAGTAGTGTGCTGATCTTGGCTGGGGTAATTTTCTTCACAGTGGCTAGTATGGGGCTGTGTTTTTGATTAAAAAGTTATTAAAAAATACTAATTTTTTTTTAAATAGCCAAGTGAATATAGATTTGGTAATCAGAATCCTACTGCAATTTTTAAAAAAATAGCAGCTTGGCTTTTCCCCTCCCCTCATCTACTGAGTTCAGAGTGGAGCAGTGTTTACGTTTTCTTATGGTAAACATCCTGAAAGACAGACAATCCAAATGGGATGAACTGAGGTGTGGTGTCAGTGTGAGCCTTGCCTTCATCCTTGGAGAAACCAGAACAGGGTGATTACACCTTTCTGATCCCTGTGAGCCTCAGCTGTCCTGCCCCGTGCTGGTGAGCTGCAGGAACAGTGTGGGGCTTTGGTAGGGAAGGGTGGTGGCTGGTGCAGGTCTGAGGTGTTGGGTCCTGCTCCCGTGGTGGAGCTGAACCTTGAAGATGCTGCAGAGTTGATGGTGATGCAGCATGACAAGGCAAATCTGAAAACGTGGGTGTTCTGGGGAGTGAGCAGGTTCTCCACCGTTCTTCTTGCCATATTTGGTGGTGTTCTCAAAGCCCCATTTCCTTCAGTACTGTGAGTAAGTGACAATATTGTCTTCTATTAAGAAAAAAAAAAAAAAAAAGAAAGAGAAAAGAGAGAAGTTTCCAGCCTTTGTGGTAGCAGAGATAAGCTGGAAAGTGTGAGCCAAAATCATTCCCAAATAAAAAAGCAAATAATTAAAATCCAGCGTGCATTTGAAACAGCAACAAAACCCCCCAAGCCCAAAATAAACCAAAAATTAAACTGTAGTCCTTGCCAAGTGAATTTGGATGGTGGAGGTCAGCAGCACTGTCTTGCTCATGGGAGAGGAGTGATGTCCAGTGCAGACTCCCCTTCCCAGGACTCTGGTTGTGATTTAACCCCTTCACCATGAAACTGTGATAAAGTTGAATGAAGTTTAAGTGGTTTAGGGGGAATTATGGGGCTGTGGCTGGAGGGATGGATTCCTCAGCTGGTTCTAAGGGTTTTTGGAGAGGATGTACATGCGTCAGCTGGACAGGAGGAGTTTTATCTTCAGTCAGGAATCTGGTAATCAGAGCAGAGTGTTTCACACAAGAGCTGCCAATTCCTGTCCGCACCGTATCACAGATAAATAGGAAAATAAAAAACTTGAAAATTATTGTTTGGTTTTTTTTTTCATATTTAGCTTCTTTACAAAACATTCGTATGGCAAGCAATCCTTGCCACTGCAGAGACAGCAGAACAAAAACAAGGAGAGCCAGGTGCTCCAAATAAGAAAATGTCAGGAAGGCTCTACGTCTCCGCCGAGCAGCCTGCGCTATAAATTGTGGCAATGCCACCACTGTGACCTGGAGCCTGGGGGAAGAGAATAGTATAAAAATGATAAATCACAGCCAGAGTTCCAGATCTTAATCAGACAAAGAAAGCTGGTTCCATTATCAGGCAGATTTATATAATCGCTTACTAATAACGCTGTCCTCTTCCTCCGGTTTCTTTTAGTAGACGTGGGGTAAGACCCCAGATAACAATCCTGAGGTCACATCTGTCCTGATGTTGGAAGGGACCAGTGCTCTTCCAGGCTGAAATTCTGCATCACACAGGCAATAGTTTCCTTGCATTATTCCCTGCTTGAACTAGAGCGTCTCTCAGGAGAGCAGTGAGTCCTCCTGCATCTGGTGAACATTCCTAACAATTATTTTTGGTTGTGTTCCTCCTTGCAGTGTCCCCGGCTTCCAGCCACTGCTCTCATTATATATCCACTTACTTCGGCTCCAGGGATTTCCACTGATCCATAATCTTTCCCCCTACTCTCTCTGTAAGCTGAAGAAGGTGTTCCCCATGTTTTTCTGTCACAGGCACACTTTCTGATTTTTATTGCTCCACTTTTGAATCTTCTCTAACACTTCACGTTCTTTCTCAAAGCAGAGGTGCCAGACCTCATGGAAGTTTTCCAGGAGTATTTTCTTTGGTGCCACCACTGTGGCATCGCTGCTGTGTCCCAGGCAGGTCTGTCTGCTCCTGTCCATCTTTCAGGGGAGCCTGATTCCTCTGCTGACTTGTTGTCTTCCCTACTCAATTTTTGCATCTTCTGAATATTAGTCAGGTGTCTTTTTCTTGTCATCAGTTAAAAACTCTGACTGTGGTAATACCTGAAAGTGATTCTTGTAGGAGTCTTGTGAAATCAGTTACTTGACAATGATTTATTTTTGCAGTTGCATTTAAACTTGTCTTTTAGGTGTGTGTTGGTGTCATTTTATTTAATTCCATTATCAGATAAGATATAATTATTTACTAGGAAGGTCGTCACCATATTTCAGTTTTTAAAATATTATCTAAGGATTTATATTCTGATATACATTTATAACTATTATACAGCCAAATATTTTGAACATTCTGTGACCAGAACTACCTTTGCCAGATAAAAGTATAAAAAATTTTCCATTTACTTTGATAGGATCTGTTAATAATAAATGCCTATCAATTAGCATTAACTCCAAATGTATTACTTTAATTCCTAAGGAAGAAAACCTTGTTTGTCAAGGGAATAACATTAGTGTAATTTGTCTGCTCTGATAGCAACTTGATTTGACTTTGCCTGGCCCATCTCACCTTCCAGAACCAGGCTGGATTTCCTTCAGTCCTCTGAAACTGGCACTTTCTTCTTACAAATCCACAGTCACAGTTCAGGGGATGTCTCCTTCAGCTGCTATAAAACTCTTGCATGCAAATTTTTTTTATAAGTTAATATAAAAAAAAAAAAATCTGTCTTTCATTGCTACAGTTTAATTTCCTTTTGGGTTATTTTGAGATTGGATCATCACTGAATATTTGGGTGCTACAACATTTTCCCCAAATATTTTGCAGAAGAATCTGTTGGAGCACTTCTTGCTCCTGTATCTTGTTTTGGACAATTATCTAGTACCATAATTCAGATCTTTTTTTTTCCTACTGAACTTGAGTTTTTCTTGTGTCATTATTTTCCTCTGGCAAATTTCTGTAATTTATAGCTTGAAACTAACATTTATGGTTCTTAGCTTCCCTCTTTTCTGTTATATTTATATCAGCTCCCACTT
Organism: Pyrocephalus nanus; assembly: GCA_038380795.1. Taxonomy (NCBI): domain Eukaryota; kingdom Metazoa; phylum Chordata; class Aves; order Passeriformes; family Tyrannidae; genus Pyrocephalus; species Pyrocephalus nanus. The sequence goes on along the minus strand of CM076270.1, from coordinate 3,976,015 downwards.
CCCCTCTAAGTGACACTGTTTTATAGGTTTTCTGTTTGTTTAGCTTTTTTCTTTTCCCATTTTTTAACTTTAGTGGTAACTTTCTTTCTCAACTACAGAACAAAGCTTTGTAAACATCTTGTAAAATGTTAACTGATCCCAAGTATCATTCCTATCCTTCCATTTAATTTCTCCTCTTCCACTGAATGCTCCGATAATTGCTTTCAGCTCAGTAAAACCATCCCTTAGAGCAGTAAGTGTGTTAACTGGTGGGACTTTTATTCTTATTACACATAATGAGCGTAATTAATGTGATTTCATGAGGACTGGGTGTCATCAGCATCCTGCTGTAATCCAGGTCATCGCAGTGCATGAATCCCAGTTGAAATTGTGTTTTCCCAACCCCCCCCATATTACTTTCTAATTAAACTGGGCATTCTCTGATTACATATTTTGCTGCTGAGGAACATGTAGCCAGTCAGGGTAAGAGCATATACTTGTGCCAGCTCTGTGTTCACAAAAACACCACCACAGAGTGTGTTGGGAGATGTCTCTGCACCATCCTCATTTTCCTTGGAGGAGGGAAAGCCAATATGGGAAATGTGTGCCCCTGCGCTGTGAAGCGTGCTGTCCAGACACCTGTACATAACGTGGAGTTAAAGAGGGGAAATAATAGGGGAACCATTTCTGTTGTCATTTCCATTTGGATCATCCTCATCATCACATTTCAGGGTGACAGGTACAGAAATAATGTGTGAAAGTCTCTTTCCATGGTGCATTTTGAAAGGGGCTGCACCTGCGTTCGAGGAGTTGGTCTGAACCGGGCGTGAGAGAAGGGTTGGAGCTGTTTGTGTGTGCCTGTGTGTACCCCTGCATCTACAGAAAATTAAATTATGCTTTAGCACCAAATACATTTCAGTGGACTGGGAAAGACTCTTGGGAAGATGCTGGGTCTTTTTGCTATGATATTTTCTGGTAATTAAACAGTTCTCTATTTTATAATAGTTAGTGAAAATGAGAGTGGTTGGAAGGGTTATTTCTGTCTGTTACTATTAGATTCTCCAGATTTGCTGACCCTGAATAATTAAATGTTTTTGATCACTCTGTTTATATTACCTAGAACTGAAGTAATTCTGATCCTTCAGCAAACTTGAAGCACAGCATGGAACATACTGAAAGGCGCCAAAAGATGAAACATTTCAGTTTTGTGGTTCACATCTGTCTGTCCTGAGACCAGGAGACCATTATAATACACTTAGAGCATTTAAAAGCTCCTCAAGGTTGAAAGCCCTGATTAGGGCAGTATCTGTTCACATGTGGGAGTCCTGCCTGTGCCAAACCTGGGAGCAAGGAGCCCTCGGGTCCCTCTTCTATGGGAAAAAGATGTTAATGATGTCGGGTAGTGGGGGGAAAAATAAGGGGAAAATGTAATCAAGGAGACCCTGACACTGAAGTGGAAATAGCAATGTACACATCCATCAGTTTGTACTGTTTTTACAGAGAGTATAAAATATTTAAACTGAAGCCATTAATCATCCTGCTCCTCCGTTCTAATCCATGGGAACCACAGGAGGTCACCAAATATGCATTTAATATAAAAGAATGAGAAATACTGGAGGGAAAAGTAGTGTAGTCTAAGGGCTAGAAATGCTAAGAGCAAAAAAAAAAACCAAAAAAACCCACCAAACAAAACTTCAAGCAGAAATTTTGCTAAAAATGAAAATATTATTTTTATAATGTTCTGTTGGAAAATCATTGCATTTTGGGCAGAAATTCAAAATATATTTAGATTTAGTTAAAAAAAATACCTAAGATGGAAATTTGTTTTACTTCTTGTTTTTTTTTTTTTAAGATAGTGCTGGACAGGAGCATTCTTTATTTTGTTTATTTTGATAAAATCCCAACATTTCTCATGGAAAACAGATGCTTCTTGCAGAAGCCGTTGCCAGGTTCACATTCCAGGTTTCCATCAGGTAATTTTGATGGATGCTTTCAACCCCTCACATCGCTGGGTTTTGTAATATTGATCCCCAGTTTTAATACCTAAAAGGGAGAGGGGAGGGGAAAAGGGATGGGGATGCATTTTCCTTCTTTCACTGGATGCTTTGGGTGTTGGCGTGGAGAGGAAATCCAAGGACTGTGGCTAAGCTGCATCTCTGTGATTTATCCAATATTGTTTGAGTTTCCTGGAGCAAGCCTGCCTATTTATTAATTTATTTCTTTACTGGTACAGCGGTGGTGTGTGGAGCCAGAGCTCGCTGTGCTGGGAGGGAATTCCTCAGTGGAGTGGGGTGAGAGGTGGCAGAAGCAGATTCACTGCCCAGCCAAGGGATGGAGGGAGGAAATATTTCCATTATCCAGGGGCACTATCCCTTGGCTGCTCTGAGAGCTCAGGGGCGTGCAAAGCAAGAGCACAGAGCTCTGCTGTGCCTTGTGCCACCCGGGAATGCCGGGAGAGACAGAACACACGGCACAGCTATGGCTTTCCAAAACCTGCTTTCAGCTTTGGCACAATGCAGCCACTGTGGAAGAAGACATTAGGAACAAAAAATAAAGCTTGAAGCTTCAAGAACAGGCTGCCAGAATTATTAAGAAAAACATCAAAATGATGCCATTAAAAACAGATGGGGATTCTATAAAGTATTGAAAAGAAAATGTTTAATTATGAGCCTTATGCAAAACCCATCAAAGTTGGATTAATATTATAGTGCTGTTGCTGTAGAGGGTTTAAGTAGTCCGTGGTGGAACATTAATCTTTCACTCCTTTAAAAATAATGTTTTCCTTTTGTTGATGACAAATTCCATCTCTTCACCGTTGAAATCATATATCCAGATTAATAGCATCTAACATAATGAAATCAAAAGGCACAGGTAATATGGATTAGTTTAGAAAACAACAACAACGAGGGGGGAAAAAAAGCCCCAGGGGGAAAAAAAAGCTTCACTGGATGAGTGCTTTTGTCAACATCCTGTTGTTAAAGGATGAAGGGGTAGTCTCTGTTCATAGGTATCCTTGTCTGGGATATCGTGTCATGGATGTACATCCTGACTGTTTCTAAAAATGTGTCAAGCAGAGGATGCTTTACAATTTTTTGGGGTGAGGGAGTCTCGTCTGTCTCGAGTTTCTGGAAGATTGCCCATGGCTGCACAATCTGAACACCTCTGGCAAAAAGTGCTGCTGTGAACTTGCCTCTCCCAGCTCAGCTGGCTGGAACAGCTAGAAAGAGTTTCTGGGATTTTATTTAATGGATGTATCTGAAATGTGGAGTTGCTGGTGCAGAGAGGGTTACTTTGGAAATGTAGGGCTGCTTTTCTCACCTCCCCTCACCACGACACTGTACTGTCCCACCACCTATGGGGGCTTTGGGGCTGCCTTGGTGAGTGTCCTGCCCACACAGACCAGCCCCTGCCCAGCATTCCCCATCGCTGACGGGATCTGTGCCACCCACCTGCATGAAGAGATTTGCACCCCAGGCCGGGAGTTTGAGGCATTTCCTTTCTTCATCAATCAGGTTGAGCTTTGCAGGACTTGACAAATTTTGTCACATGCATCACGATGCTTTTGGGTTGCCCAGAGAGGCTGTGGATGCTCCATCTCTGGAACTGTTCATGGCAAGATTGGATGGGGATCTGAGCAATCTGATCCTAGTGGGTGGCATCCTTGCTCATGGCAGTGGGTTGGAATGAGATGATCTTTAAGATCCCTTCCAACCCAAACCAGTCTGTGATTCTCTGATTCCTTTCCCTGGTAGGGTTGGGCATGGGTATGAGCTGCTGCTTTGGGCTGGAGAAAACCCCCAAATGAAACCTTTCCCTCCAGCCTCTGTCATCCTGGTGTCTGAATTTGGACTTCTTACATAAATGAGATGAGGAGATTTTGTTTCTTTGGCTTTTCTCATCCTTGTTCACTCTTCGAGAGAACAAGGGCCGTGGTGCTTGGTGCTTTAACCCATGTGTTGGGATTCACTGCCCTGGCCCTCCATCATGGGTCTTTCCAACGTTTGCAGCCAACTCTTTGTGCACAAAGCTTTGCTTGGGCTGTTTAGCATTCAGCTGCTTTATCAGTGAACCACAGGGGCAAAAACTTGTTGCTGTATTCAGTTAATACAACAGGAACAATTTTTCTTCTTCCCTTCCATCCGCCCCCCACCCCAAAAAAAAAATTAAAATAATCTGTACTATATTGAATCACCAGGTACACCAAAAGCAGGCTCTTATTTTAGCAAAAATATCAACACTGACTGCCAAGGTAGATTTAAGATATTCATTACAAAATATTTTGTCCTGGGCTTTAAGAATAATGCACTTTCACTACAAAGAAATGGTTACTCTGAACATTGGACTTTTTTTTTTTTTTTTTTTTTTTTAGTTATTTACAATAGGTTTCAAGATTTAGAATTACCATGAAAGATTTACTTATATTGCAGTTCATGTAAAATTTAAAATCAATAAAGTAAATAAATTTAGCTTGTCTGCCTGAATCGATTTCCTCCGGTGCTAACGCAGCCCTGTAATACTGCACCTCCTTATCTCCCATGTCATCCTCCAGTGAGAGTTCCAGGGTTGCAGTGGTGCTGTGTTATCATGTCCTTTGCCTCTGAGCCGCTCAGCACTTCGACATTTCAGACCTGGGTTTTGGGCGCTGACTCCCCCTGAGTGGGGAGCTGCCCGTGCTGGGAGCCTCCTCCCCCTCGGAGCAGCCCCGTGGATGGAGGAGAAAGGGAATATTGCTGCCAAAACAGAGGCAGGTATCTGGGCTTGGACACAGCCGAGGTGTGCATGGAGAAGAGCTGAAGGGTTCTTTCTCAGGGCAACCCCACACAGGAGAGGGCAGAAGGATTGCACTTGTTTTTGTCAAAATGCCAATACTTAGGAACAAACAGAGCTTTTTTTTTTTTTTTCCCTCTTAAATGTTTGTTTTTATTTTTTTGTTAGTCTGTAGGATTTCAATAGTGATTAAAAGCCAGTGTGCTCGTAGTTGTTTTTCTGAGCGTGAGAGGTGGGGCAAGTGCAGTGTGCATGGAAACAGGAGTGACCCCCGGTGATGGATTTTCCTTGTGTTCGCCCTCTTTTTTATGTAGATGCCTTGGCCAGTCGTCAAAGGTGATCCACCTTTGGGAGGTGCCCTGGCACGACTGAAATGCCATGGTGAAGGAAAGCTCTTGGTCACAAATGTTGTAGCCAAGCTGCAGGTTTTACCCTTGGCAGTCTCCTTAGCGTTCCCCACGGAAGCTCAGATGATAACCTGAGCCATGGACCTACTTTGCAGTGCTGTCAAGTGTGCTCAGCAGACACAGCTGCACCATTCATAGGATTTGCAGCAATAATAATCCAAAACTGATGAGCTTTAAAAACATTGGATTTACTTATTAAAAAAGGAAACACATAAATACAAATGCTTTGATTCTGGGTCTGGCAAAAGGGTGACTGTTTTTATAGCCACACAAAACACTGTTCTTTTAAGGGAGTACTCTGGTTTCATGTGAAGTAAAATGTTCCTTTTTTTATTACTTGTGAAAGAAAAGAAAATATCAACCCCGTCTGTCAGTGTTGCTGTCGAGTTTAAGATGGAGCACCCTTCCGGAAGCTGTGAGAGGGATGTCTATAAAATGTTAGGCAGACTTTAAAGGAAAACAAAAAGGAGAATAGAAAACAGAAGAAGAGAGGGCATAGTGATATAATAAAAAGAGGAGCAGATCTCTTTCTGGTTTAAGTTAGGATAAATTTGAGTGAAGCCAGTAATGTGCTGAATTTATACCAGTTCAGCAGCAAAACATTTGTGTATGTCCAAAACTCATGAATTTGAGCAAATAAATACAAACTCTGTAATCAGTTTTATTTATTTTCTGAGTCATGTCTGGTGCATGGAGGCAAGAGGCTCCAGTTAGAGGAGTAGAGTTGTCCTTCAGTCCGGACTGATGGTGAACTTGGAGCATTAAGTCGTAGGAAGCTGCAGGATTCCCTGTTTCAGCTCTGCAGCTACTGGCAGTTTTGCAGGTGATTATGAGCACCTTGGTGTGACTCTAGCCCGCATACAATTCTTATACCATCCTGGTCAGCCTTGGAGAAAACAAGATGTGCTGGGTTTTGGGTATGTGCATTAATGACCAGGTTTCCCAGATGAGGAGTCGTACAGCTCCTGAGGCTGTTTCTCACTGGAAAACTTGGCCAAGATATAGGGAATTGGGCTAATTAGGAAGATGTTAAACACAGCTCTGCAGTAACAGCAGCTGACTGGCACGCTGTCTGGAACAGGAGGCTTACTGAGCCTGACTGTCACGAAGCTGAGAAAGGAAGAGCCTGTTGTTTTATTAACTGCAAAACTGTCTTTGATTGCATTAGCAAGGCTCTCCCGCAGCAAAGCAGCCTAATTTTCCGGGGAAGGCAGAGTGGGTGCCCGGAGGGGAACACTGTGCTCCGAAGGTCAGCCCGGGCTTTCATTTTTCCCCCCTGTATTTTTGATAAAGAGTTCTATGTTGTCAGAAGTGAGCAGTGGTGGTTGCCCTCCTAAGCACCTACGGATAGGCTTGAGCAAGTGCTTAGTTTAAAAACTACCGAGCGTCAAGTCAAGAGACTCCCTGTCCTGTTCTGCACTGCTGGGAACCAGAGCACTTCTCCTGGCACTGAGATAAGGGGAAAGACAAGGTCCGTAGTCACCCATGTAGAAGTGGTTCAGAAATGCCAGCCCAAACTTTTGAGATCCTTTTGCTGTTTACTTCACCTATTTAATAAATAGATAAATAATCAATCCCGTACAGTGCTACTTTTAATTCTATTATCTCCTGTTTTGTCACTGAGGAGCACAAGCTGCGTCCCTGCACGGGGTACCTGAGGTTTAATTCTGCACCCAAGGAGTGGCAATGCTCTGCTTCTCTGCAGGAAGAGCTCAGTCCATGCAAAGCAGAAATGCTCAGGACCAGCCAGGAATATTTCTGAGTGTATGTAATCAGCACCGAGCTCGCAGACTTTATTTAAACCTTCAACTTTTCTACACTTAGATTGTCAAACATTTTAACAACATATCCACCAAGTCATCCCTTCCACTCTTCTTGCTTAGTTTCATAGAATTTGATTTTTTTTTTTTCCCTTTTCAAGTAATGAAAACATCCTCTGCTCCCTGGGGCAAGCAGGGGCACTGGCATCAGAGAGGTTTTCCTTTTCAGCACAAAGATGCTGGGCTTGTTCCCCACTGCTTCAGCTGTGCCTTTAACTCAGCCACCACCACAGTGACTTCTGCCCATCATTTCACAGAAATATGGAGCTGTGATGCCAGTCACTATTTACTGACTAATACCCTGTGGTTAATCCAGTATTTCCTCTGAGAGGTGTGACACGATAACAGACTGTGCTTTTAATTTTAATGGCTACTAATGTGTGATCCTGTGTGGTTTGAGGTGCATTAATTAGCATGTGGGAATAGCTGAAAACAGATAAAGGGATGAGTCAAGCTGACAAATTCTTGTGTTACTAATTTTGCCATATCCAGTATTTATACTGATCCAGCTGCTGGACTCCTGTATAGAGTTCACCACCTTGAGTTGTAGATGAGGTTAAAATCACGTTTCTGCTCATCTTTCTCAAGATGGAGAGAGAAGATACTGGAAGAGGGACATGATATCAAATAGGCAACCTTGACGATGCCTGATTTCCTTGCTCCCTTATGCACAAACTCAGCCATAAATATAAAATTCTCACAATGTTTCCACTCTTTGGGTCTTATCCACATTGAACATTGAGAAGTTGTGAACTGAGTATTTATGCAAAAAGTGAAAATGTAAGGTAGGATCCTAGACCTGATTAACTTGTCTCTCTAGAAAGCTGTAAAGTTTCCCTCCAAAAAATATTCCCCCCTGGCACCAAAGAGAGGATAAAAGTCAATATCCATAGTGCAAGGAAAATATGAAGTGGAACATATGGATTTGGAGCAAACTTGGCTTGACTCAGTCCTTGGTTTCCCTGCGACTGGAGATGATGTAAAGGGTGTCCCCATCCTTACCACGTGCTCTGGGAAGCAGGATGGAGGATCTTAGCGATGTCTGTGGGCAAAATGACAGCGTTTGTTTTCTGAGCTGCAATTTCTGCTCCTATAACAGAGTTTGAAATGCAAATAGATTTAGAAGGTTCTTAAAATTATTATTTCACTGATTTTATTGCTCAGCTCCGCCTGCTCAGCCATTTCAGCTCGATGATGGCCGTTTTCTGTCCTCCCTTTGTATGTGCACACACAAGCCCTGTGTGATCCCGGGTACGAGTGCATCCCTCAGCGCTGTCGAGTTGCTCTCTGGCCAAGGGGCTGGAGGAGCTCAGCATTTCTCATGGTTTTTCTGCGCTATCTCCAAAATCAGCCCCGCACCTCCTCCTCCTCCTCCTCCTCCTCCTCGTTTATCAGCCAGAGCACACAGATAACATCCTCGTGACGTGGCCCTGACCTTTGTCAACCTTTGTTAAGGCTCCATCTGAAGTCCGGCCGAGTGTTTGTAAACAGGATGTAATTAAGGCTGGGAACTGACAGCGCCTGATGGGAGGACAATGCGGAGCTGGCGGGACCCGGGCTGTCAGATGTCCGCCCGCATTGTGCTGCCGGTGCCGTCGTGGTAATTGGTGTCCTCTGGCCGAAGGAAGTGCACTCAACTCGGATTAATCTGCCGCAGTGCGGAGGCCATCCCTGCGAGCCCGAGTGTTTCCTCCGATAAACCCCTCCGGCCCCTCGGAGCGGGGCGGAGGGAGCCGGCAGGGAGCTGCGAAAGCCGAGCCCGCGGTGACAGGTGCCCACCGAAAAACTGGGAACAGGAAAGGTGTGTGTGTGTGTGTGGGAAGGGGAGAGAAAAACTGGCAAAGGCGAGACGTCTTCGCAGCTCGCCTTATCGGCCGGGCGAGCGGGAGAGGCTGCGGATTTATCGCGTCCCGGGGCAGCCGCAGCGAGCGCAGGAAGATGAGCGAGCAGGAGGGATGCAGATAACGCCGGCTGCGGGACCAAGGCTGGATCGGGATGCGGGAGAGCCCTTGGCAGCCTTGGAGCAACAGTTTAGTCCCGCTTCTTGTCCAGGAGAAAGTTTAAAATACAATAAATATATATACATATGCATTCATAAGCATAAGTATAAAATGTGTATGTGCATGAACACACACACGCATACATATGAAAACTAAAACAATTGAAGGAAAAATGTTTTCCTGGATTTTTAGCTATTTATTATTTTTTAAATATCCTGATTAGGTTTTATAGCTCATTTTATAGTCCCTAACTGGTGCATAGATGAGGGTAGAATTGACTGAAAGTAAAACTTTAAGCCAAGTACCCCATTTGGTTTGCCTGCTGCTTGTTCAGGGATGAGAAAGAAGCTTGGCTTTAAAATTTATTTTTCATCACCTAAAGTGAGCAAATATGTTTCAGAGTATATCCCTTTAATTTTTCACATTTCCAGGCTGACAGGTGTCTGTTCACATTAACCTAAAGCTAGATAAATATTCATGGGTGTGCACTGATTTAAGAGAGGTGTAGCACTCTCACTTTTTTGGCATAAATGTGCCTAAAAATGTTATGGCTTGTTTTTCTTGTAGGTTTAGATTAGATCATCAGCTTAAGGATTGTACCCATCCCACTAATACTTCAGGTTTATGCACTTAGTATTTATGCAACACACTCTATTCCATATTCACTAGGAAATTCAAAAATTGTCATTTCAATACAAAAAATAAAAAGGTGTCCATGAACGTGAATCAGTTGAGAAGGTGTATGACAAGGTCTGTCTAAAATATATGGAGCAGATGCTTTGAAAATTCTGATAACACTATGGCAGTTTCCCAAGGTGACATCTCTCACAACATCCAAACACAGACCATTCAGGGAATATTTTTAAACCTGGTAATTTAGGAGTCAGATTGTGCTCCTAATGACATCAGTAGTCAAATCCATGTTCTATTTTGCTCCAAGGAGAGATGAGCAATAATAGGGGCATTCCCCATATCCCAGCCCAAGAGCTCAGCTGTGTCAGAAGGAAGAGGAGAAGGTGGCCACTGAGTTGTCCATTGAAGTGACAATGACTTCCAGAGGAACTAGGAGTAAAAAAGACTCTGGTAACTTTTCTCCACTTTTTTTTGGGTCTGCCTGAGAAGGGAGGCTTAAAAATCAAAGAAACACTAACAAAAAAATCCACCTGTTCCCAGGGGAGAGAAATGATTCCCAGAAGCCCGCAAAGAGACTAGAAAAAATCCTCTCTCTATACATATATTTATGTATGTACATATTTATGTGTATATGTCTATTTCTGTGAGTGTATGTGAGAAGACAAATGAATGAATATTTTTTTTCCTCTATATGAGAAGGAAAACAGAAGAAATATTCTTTGGCAGCTCTGAGAGCCATAGTTTACTCAGCTCGGAAATATGCCTCAAAGTTCAACCCAAAGTTGACCAATCCTCCAAAGCTGCTTATAGCTGCAGATAGCGACATTTGTTTCCAGATGTTAATGGGAATGAGGTAGAGGAGAGCAATAATGCCTGGAGCCTGTTGAATGGAAATGCCTGTTTTCCTGTCTTAGATTGTACAGAGTTGTCAGACATCCATATCCCAGCGCTGGGAAGACAGGCAGGAGTGCAGCGGTGTCAGAAGGTTTGCCAGGTTTGGTTTTATGTACATGTGGAATAGGAAACAGAGCCCTTCACTCAGCAGCAGCAAATAAATACAAGAAAGCAAAGGGCTGAGCACAACACCTTTGGGAGCAGAGCAGGGCAGGAGAGAAGGGGAGGAAGGACGGAAGCTGCTGAGAGATGCAAAGGGGCTCGTGGCTGAAGAGAGATGAGGCAAACCAGGGCAAAATGGTTCCACTTAACCTGCCTAACCTGCTTAACTAAATAAACCCTTGCTGCCACATGCAGCGGGGTTTCCCTCAAAGACCACTGCCGTTAGATGAAAGAGTTAAAGACAGAGCACTCCGAAAGAATTAACCTTGATGTTTAAATGCATTTTTGACGTGTAAATGCACCCGCCAAAGGAAAAAACCAAAATACCCAGTTCAGCAAACATAAGGTGTTGTTGTTTTTTTTTTTGTTTGGGAAGGGTGGGTTAGGTTTTCTCTTTTTTTTTTGGTTAGGTAAATCATTTTCTTTTTAAATGAAATTCTGTTTGACTGCATGAAATATGAACAGTAATTAAATGCACAGTCTGTGGGCCTTCCATACTTTAAAGCTCTTTCTTAAAAAAAAAAAACCAACACAACTGCTCACCTCAGACAGGCCAATTACCCAAGAATGATGGAGTCAAGAGGAAAGTAGCTAAATTTCTTTACTTGAATGATCACAACCACAAGCCAGTGATTAGTCCCTGCAGCACCAGCGGGGATGTGGTGGGGACACTCACATTGGAAGACTTCAAATAGTCATTTCCTTGGTTAAAATAAAATCTGACTGCACTAAATAGACAGTTTTTAATCTCAATTGGACATCTGAAGATTTCTCAAGCTGTTGTTGGCTGCGGCAGAAACAAATTTTTCTGCTTTGTTGATTAAACCAGTGGTCTCCACCATTGCTTATCGGCCTGCGACGAGCTGTTCTTTTTAATTAAAAGTGAGCCACCACGAGAGAGCAATTAACAGCTAGTAATTACTGTGCTCTTCAGAACTGCAACATTTTGCCTTTCATTCCAATTATATAATGGACAAGTGGCTTTTTGATCTTCAAATTAGTGAGCTCTTGTACTATTTGTTTTGAGGCAGATTTGGAAGGTTAATGATGGCCTGTGGTGGCACTCTTTCCACTGACTGATGTAAGACAAGAAAAAAAGGGGAAGGAAACAGGAATAGTCTATCAAGAAATGCAAATGCTGCCTTCATGATAATGAACAGGAGAAACACAGGCAACTTAATATTCAGGTTATTTAATGCAAACCAAATAAGCACTCATTTTGGTGCTAGCCCATGCTATGGAATTCTCTTTTCTTTCTTTTTTTTTTTTTTTTTTAATAAGAAAAAGTTTAATTAAGCATTTCAATATAGATTCTTTAGAGAGTGACACATAACATTTAACTGTTTGATACTTAATTGTGTTTGCCTTTGATTGTGGCACCTATAGTTAAATGTTGTACAACATTACTGAGGCATTGAACTGTCCCCTAGGACTCGCGATGCATTGACTTTGTCTAAAATCTTTTAAGTAATAAGTCTTAATATATTTAATGGCCACTGTGCCCTTTGAGTACAAGGAGCCCTTACATCACAAACAGTTGTCTGATTTTAATTAATATTGATTTGCATCTCTTAAATAGAAACTATAATTGTTGCTGTTGCTTATGGCTCTATAATAATCCTGGAGGATAGACACGGGGAATATGCAGTGTATATAGGAGTGTGTGTTTTAAAGGAAAGATCAATAATGCTGTTATTAGGGCAGATCTCTGCTCTTTTGATTGGAAACTGCTGCAATCAGCTGGGTGCTGCTGTGCTGACATACACCAGTTGTGGTATTTGTATCTGATTTTTTTAAGCTGTTGTTATTACTGGTATTACTTTTTCATGTACAAGTACAAATAAGGTTTGTGCTGTTCTCAGCTACCCTGATTTTTTGGAAGAAGCCAACAGCTGTAGTATTCTGCTACCTCCTGAGTGGATTAAGAATTTGGCACTTTCCTTGTGCTGTGCATGGCTGGATTATTCACATCTGCACAGTTTAACAAAACCACGGACCCCACTGAACAGACAAATTACAGATGTTGGGGAAACAAAAAAGGTGTCTTCAGTGTGATGAATAAAACATAAATCTCCTTCTATGGATAGCTGAAACAACAAGGCCTGTGTTTAAATTTCTTCACATCCATTGATTTAGTTTTTTCCTTGACTAAACACAATCATTAATTACATAAGTAACAGTAGGCGTGACAGAACATAGACAAACCTTTTCTTTTGGGCTGTTGGAGCTTTAGTCTTGCAGTTGTTCCTGTAGAAGAGAAATGGACTGCTGACTTTCTTGGAGATGGGATCAAGTTTGTATTGCTCAGCAGATGCTGAAAATATAAAATCAGATATAAAAATCAGGTTTTTGAAAGTGTTTAAATTGTGTTTTCAAGTGTCCACCTAAAACCTGAGCTGGAGTATGATACTATAGCTATGATTTTAAAGAAAGGCTCTGCAACCAGTGTGCCAAGCTGCTTACATGGCTTATGGTCTGCTGGGTAACTGCAAGCTGAGCTCTTGAAAATGTACAGTGAGAATCTCTTTCCATGTCCTGATGAACAAAGCTTCCACTGACAATATTTTGGCCTGGGAGGAGTTCAGAACTGAACCCACACACAGGGCCTTGGAGGTGAAAGGAGTTGGAGAGTTGGAAAACAAAGAGGCTGCATGAAAATATTTTAAGCAGGAACAGGGATGATATACATACACACAGTTTTGAAAAAATACTGGAGGTGCTTGAACGTTCAAATCTCTTCAGAGGAAACTGTTTTGCTGTATGGGACAATTGTTGACTTTTCAATTACAGGTTTGTTAAGGATCATGGAGTGTTTTGGTTCACTGTCTTGAGCAGTCTCCCAGGTGGTTCCAGCTTTAAAGATGAATGTGTGCTCTTTGTTCTGGTCGCTGTGGAACCTCTCATAGTAATACTTGCCGTGGGCTGAGATGTCACCAATGTTTGAATTGCAGGGATGTGGGGAAAGTACTGGGGCTGCATTCTGCATTATCTTTCATTCAAACAGTTATTTGAAGTGGTTCATAGTAGCTCTGCTTTGTTTTCCTTTTTCACAGCATGTTGGGGTTTCTCTTGGAGAGGTGAAGGGAACATTAGGATGGACACAGGATTTCTGAGCCACTGAAATGAACTGGGGTCATGATGGGGCAAATGGACAGAAGGGAATAAAGACTCAAACCTTGAAAATTTAGGAAGTTGCTGTTGGGAGAAGTATAGAGAGCAGAACACCCTTGAGTTGGATTTATTGGAAACACACACCAAAAGTCTTCTCAATTTTCCTTTGATTTTAGCAAGCCAGCCCATTTCTTGGGTCCTGGCATGCCTTGGAGAGGTGAGGTGTGTGCATCTCTAGAAACACTCCTAACAAGTAATTGGTCCTATGGAGAGGGTTGCCTCTCTCCTTTCCTAATCTGAGAGTGGTTACATGCTGAATACGTAAATACTGGTATAGTTAGTAATTTTGGATGACTGCTGATGGTGGTGGTTCCTTCTGCACTCAAGACCAAGTTAGTTTCCTGATCTCTCTGCCTATCATCTGTCCCCTACATCGTGGCCCTGATCTGGTGTAGTTCTGTATCCAAAAACATCCTGAGGGATTCGCTGAAATGTAGGTAAAAGGAATTGGCAAAATCATTGAGATGATTGCAGTGGCCTGATCTTGGACATTTCTAATATCTAATTCAATATAAATATGGACTGGGCTGTGGTCACTTGCACATAGCCCACAGGGCAGAGGCACAGATGTTAAATACTGACAGGACAGGATGACACCCAGTGTGCAGAGTTACATTTACCTACGCAGGGTGCCATGCAGTGGAAACCAAACCTGAAACACTGGTGTGCTGAGATGGCATGTTAAGGAAGAAAAGGGGTCAAGGTTCCATCAGTGGCAGTGCTGCTCTTCACTGCAGTGAAAGGCTCTGAAGATTTCTGCATCTGGTTATTGATGTCAAAGCCATTAACTTTGTAAAACCAGGCAGTGCTCTCCAGCCCTTTGCCTCGCTTCTCACGGCCATGGATCCTCAGCCTGACTTCATCCCAGTTTATCCTGATGGATATCAGCACGAGGGGAGGATCCAGGCATTTGCTGCAACCCTTGCAAACTCTTCACCATATATCCACGTCCTGGAATCCGAAGGGGAGCCCTGGCAGCAGCGCCTGCAGTGCGGTTCACCTCCTCAAACAATATATTCCCTTGATCTGCACACATATGGTGACTCCTGTTAATGGGAGTTACACATGCTGGGTAAGAGGAGACTAAACCTTTCCTACGTTTTTACTAGTGAAATACTGGAAATGGGATGATGGCAGCCAGCTAGATTGCGAGGAGTCTTGTCAGAAATATGATTAGGAGTTTGTTTCCATGTAGCTCACACAGCAACAGACACGAGCCCCGAGCCAGAGACGAATAGTAGCTCATATCTAGAGAAGGCAAAGTGTTCTCTGAGATGTTTAAATGAGAATTCCAGAGCGGATGAAAATTGGCCTCTGAGGGAATAACATTTTCTTTTTCTTCATAACTGCGGATAAAAATTCCAAATAGATCATCAGTGTGTATACTGAGGGGAGATCACATTCCTGTGATATTGCTGGAAAATTTGGTAGCAATGTATTTTTTTGTTTTTTAAGTTTTTATTTTTTTTTTCCTCCCTGAAAAGAGATATTTTTTTCTCTTGGATTTTTGCCATATAATGCAATAAAATGAGCCCATGAGATACAAGAGATTTAAAGTCTGTTGTTGTTCATTACATTACAGAGAGTCATACAGAATTTAAGGTCCTATACGTTAGTCTGCTTCTGAATCAACGCAGGCAAGAACATCCAAGGTAGAAGAGGCAAAACCCTGGATGCCTTTGCTGTAGCTGGAAATATGAGAATAAGTCTTCTGGATGTGTATTTATTTTGGAGTCTCAGAAAAACCCAATAGGAGCAGGGCTGCTTTATGTGAGGCCTGGAGTGAAAGGATATATAGATATTCACCAAAAAATAAGAGTGATCAATTTAACTTTCATCCTTTCTGCCTTGTCCTGTGTTGCTCTCACATCTCCTGGGCTGAGCAGAGCAGGACTCCGTGAGGGGCTTGAAGGGAATTGAAGTAAAAATCACTAAATTACTAAGGAGGAAGACAATATAATTTTAAATTACAAATTGCATTCTGTAAATTTTAGTGAGAAGAGCTCTACTCAGCTTCAGCTGGCCTGTTCTCTTCTGCAAAGTTTTGTTCTCTAGGATTTTTTCTAGTCCTGTTTGCCGTACCCAGGCAGCTCTTCTCATGGCCATGTCCTGCTCTGATATGGCAATGCTTGGGTTAAATGCAGTGTTTCTCAGTGCAGGGGTATTTGAAAATCGTCTGCAGATATGTCTAAAAAAAGGGCAATGTTGTGGCAACACTAAGAGTAATATTTTTTCTCGATAGAGAAAGGGGAAGTTTCTTCAGAGAGTTTTGAAAAGTTCAGTCTTTGAAAAAAGAATCAAAAACATACCTTTTAAAAGGTGTAATATCTGTCCCTTGTTTTTTGATACACCTTGATTTTTAATAAGCGCTTTAAAAAATATTTGCAAAGATCTTCCAAAATATTTGGAATCTTGTCTATGACATCATTGTTTGTACCCTTTCCTTACAAATCCAGTCTTACGTTAACAAATTACTATTTTCTTTTCATTGCATTTTTGCTTAAATTTCTTTCAGTTTTCAAACACTGTCCCCATAACCAGGTTCCTCCATTTCTTTCTCTATTATGGGTGTCATACAAAGAGATATCGAGATCTTCATGGTTCATACCAGAAAACCTGTAATGAGTTATTTTTTTTGGCTGGAGCTAATAGTTATTAAATCCCCCCTATTACTCCTGCCCTGTGGATGTCTCTCCTCCAGTGAGCACCATGTGCTAATCTCTTGTTCTTCCAGTGTATGCATCCATGCTTAATGTGGGGAAACAGGCTTAAACCTGTTAAACTCATGTTAAATGCTCAGACTTGGCTTTTACAGCTGTCCACATCCAAAGGTGGGAGGGCATCCCAAAGCATTCCCAACGCTGCTAGTGATGCAGACTGTGACCAGGCACAAAGCATTTTGCACAAAGCTGCACATTTTAAGGTTGGAGCTCTGGCTTTTGAAGTTACCTGCTGATGCCATCGCTCCTGGCAGGTTGTTTTAAACAATCATAGGATCATCCAGTGGTTTGGGTTGGAAGGGACCTTAAAACTCATCTCATTCCAAACCCCCTGCCATGGGCAGGGACACTTTCCACTATCCCAGTTTGCTCAAAGCCCCATCCAGCTTGGCCTTGGGCACTTCCAGGGATGGGGCAGCCACAGCTTCTCTGGGCAACCTGTGCCAGGGCCTCACCAGGGGAGATTTTCTTCTTAATGTCCATTCTAACCTTGCCCTCTGTCAGTGAGAAGCCAATCCCCTTGTCCTGTCACTCCATGCCCTTGTCCAAAGTCACTCTCCAGCTCTCCTGGAGCCCCTTTAGGCACTGGAAGGGGCTCTCAGTTCTCCCTGGACCCTTCTCTTACCCAGGCTGAACACCCCCAGCTCTCCCAGCCTGGCTCCAGAGCAGAGGGACTCCAAGCCTTTATGATCATCTTGGTGGCTTCCTCAGGACTTGCTCCAACACATCTATGTCCTTCTTATGTTGGGGACCCCAGAGCTGGATGTAAAGCTCCAGGTGGGGGTCTCATGAGAGCAGAACAGTAGGGAAGAATCACCTCCCTCATCCTGCTGCCCACTCTGCTTTTGATGCAGCCCAGGAAGGTGACAGGGAGCGTGCCCTCCTTGGCTGGGTCCAGGCTGCTTGAAAAGTTCCTCTTATCTACCTGTGAGGCAAATGTCTGAGACAAATCACTTCCCAATTTTGGGAGCCTTTCCTTTTAGTGGGGTCAGGTGCTATGTCCTCACCCAAGATTTGGCTGTGGAGCTGCCTGGTGAACAGAAGTGGTGCTCCTCTCTTTGGGGAGTAAAGAAATGATGTCAGATGCAGAACATGTTTGTGCTGTGCCATCATAGCCTTGTTTTCCATAAGGGGCAGCAGAATCCAAAGGAGCCCCTGTGTTCAGAAACCCACGGATTTGGTAGCAGCAGGAACTGCCTGAGCTGTTTGTCAGTAGAGCTGCTGGGTGCCATGCCAGGGTGTAGCCATAGGAGATTGGAGACCATGCAGCGGACTGCAAATTAATTGAAATTTTGTGTAATGGCCTCTGTTTTTTGCAAGTCTAAATTTTATCTAGCACCGTGACTCTTAAAAGATGGTTTACTTTTGTGCTGTACTACTTTTCCTTGCTCTCTGTGAAGTGGGAGATAATGTCCTGGTCGTCCAGCCCCTTTTCCAGTAAATTAAAGACGTTTTGTTTGCATGCTGATCACTTTAACGTACATTGTTCTAGGGAATATAATGCACATTCCTGGGAAAATACTCTTTTTCCAATAGAGGGAGTGTTAGTGCCAGGCAATGCCCTTCTTTCTCACTCTCTTTGCATCTTGTAAACTTACCTATAAGCAAATAAAGTATGTGTTGTGGCTTGGTGCTGTTTGGGCTGAGTTTGCTCCCCACTTTGCACCAGCTCACTGACTTCTCTGAGCCAAGACACACACACAAAAAGATCAATCTGTTCTTAACAGCAGAGTGAGGTGAAAGTTGGTCCTCCCAGAAACCTGCCTCCGGATGGTAACGCTGAGACCTCGTCTCTGTCACCCTTTGCAATTGTTTGCCTAATCTCTTGCAGACAAAAAGGTCATGTTGGCATCCAGAAGTTCTTTAAAGGAAAAAAAAAAAAGAAGTAAAAAAAATAAAGAAAGGAATTCAAACCTCTAATCCCCGTCACCTTCCACTGAGAAGGCTGGGGGTGGTGTGGGGTGGGGAGGAGGAGAGCAGCCCCAGCTCTCAGAACAAAACCAATCTAAGCCCCTTGCACGTCAGACAAAGCCTGGGAAGGGGATGCCTGTCTGGGAGCAGCAGCTGGGCCATGGACCCCAAGAGCTCTCAGCCTCTCTGCTCCGATCCCTGTGCTGCTCAGCCACTCTCTGGGGAGGTGGGATGCACCAGGACATCACCCTCCTCAGCCCCCAGCTTTCTTTGGATAAATCATAGACCTCCTGCCCCAGGCATTAGAAAAGGAAGGGGATGGTAAAAGGCAGGAATAGGGAGTAACAAGTTGGCATCCAGCACGTATTTGGGATGTGACCATGAATGAATTGAATTCCTACAGCTCCTGCTTGTGGAGGGTCTTCCCTCCTAAGAGCAGTGCTTTGCTTTCCCTTCACTGGGCTTGCAGTGCAGGCTTGGTGCTTGTTTGAATCGTGGGCCAAAGCCTGCTCCAGACTCAAATGACACTGAAACTTGCACTCCTGCTGCAAGTGAGATGAGGATCTGATCTGATCTGAACTTAATCTCTAGCAGCTGCCTTGATTGGGAGTTTACCTTCTGAGCAAGACAGGCAGCACTGATTAAAACCCAAGTCAAGGGGGCAATGACCCCCAATTTACTGCCTGCCCTTCGGCAGTTGAGAGGGTCCGGAAGTCAAACTCCCAACCTCTGTAAAGGCTGTGGGAGTGGGGGAGACTCTGGGGGAGTTCCTGGAGAAGCTGGGAGCAGTGCAGCAGCGTGGGGAGGCAGAGTGGGTGCGAGCTGGACTGTGCCTGCCCGGCGACAACAAAGGCTGTAAATCCGGCGTAAATCACGGAAGCGGAATTAACTTAAAATTATACTTTCAGGGTGAAATATTAGTGGTCGTAACAGTTTGTTTTTGTCACACGGTCGTGTGCTGCAGTGGTTTTTAGGAAACTTTTCCTGGTAATTTAGCTTCAGGATATATGGCATGTGCCGGGATGTCTTTAATGGGGAGATGTAATAGCGTGTGCTGTGGGACCTGTGGGTTCAACGCCAAAGCAGGCAGCAGGCATTTAAAATGTAAAAGGGAGATTTACAACGTTTCTAGTGGCACAGAATGATAAAAGTCAATGACCAAAAGTATGGAAAATTAATTTAGATAGAAAAGATGCATCCTTCTGTCTGTCTCACGTCTGCTGTTCTGGGATTTCTGCATAAATCTATATGTTTTGGTTCTATTTAGTGCTGCGGGTACTTTGATTAATTTAGCTACATGTTACTGTCATGTTGGGCACATTCATCTTCTGTCTTGAAGCATGTACTCCTCAGCCTCTCTATCATTCCACCCCTTCAGGCCTTATTTTCATCACATTTAAGGGAACTCTCCCCTGCCTGTCTTTATCTTGTTAGGCTTTCAGCAGCTTAAGTTGAATCTTCATTCTTTCAGTCTTGCTGTCAAACCTCCTTTACCAAGTTATCTCATTTTCCTATTCATAACATCTAACCCATTATATTTAATACTCTGACACAATTGCATCTGAACATTATGTAGGACTTGCCAGCACAAATACTTGTAAATGAAATCAGACCACCCCTGGAAGGAGCAGTGGTTGGCTTTGCCTTGCCAGTGTGTTTTAAATTGAAAAATGCCCAGGACGAAATCCAAACCTGGAGAAAGCAGAGTGAGTAGAGCCTCGTCTGAGAGCTGAGATGGATTTGACCCTTCAGTACTGAAAGCTGGAAGGTTAATAATGATCACATAATGTGATATGAAGCAGAAATTAGTGTCAGAACTCTCCCAGTGGGTGTGTGTACATCTACAGATGACAAAGCCCTTTACAAGGATGGGTAAGTAACAGCCTTCATGCTGCAGCTGGAAAACTGAGGCAGGGCAGTTGAGGGACTTCCCAAATTTCAATAAGCCCCCAGTGCTGAGACCTGATTTATTTCAGGAGAGGATCCAAGGTCTCCTTTCCTGGTGGCATTCTCCAGGTTCTCATCCCCAGGGTTGGAGGCTCATCCCTGCCAACAGGAAGGTTTGTTTTTAATCCCTCTGCTTTTTGAACTGATGAAATGGTGCTGCAGAGAGGCCTCTTCAGCGCAGATGGTTTGAGGCAAAAAGGAAAAAAAGAAAGAAAAAAAAGAGTGTGGCTCCTGGGTTAAACACACTTTTTGGCAAAGTTCTATTGCTCTTGCACCTTTCAGAGGTTGCAGCAGCAGGGGATGGGAGTTGCAGAGGCACCACTGGCCATCCCATGGCTCCTGCGCTGTTTTTGGGGTGAATCTCAATGTTTCTGCCTGTTGCAAGAGCTGGGCTGGTTTGTGAAAGAGAATATATGAATTAGTTCCTTCTGGTAGCGCTGGACAAAACTCAGTGACCCAGGAAATGTTTTCCTCCCCTTTATTCCTATAACTGCCTTCTTTTGCTGGCAAGCTGACCTTTTTAAATGCTTCATCCTTTCCCTCCCAAATGTGGAATTTCCTCCCAAAAAAATCATTCTGGCTCAAGCCCCAAGGCTGGTCAGACTTAGTACAGGCTAGAAATGGGTTTTGATAGAGGACAGCATCATGCTTTTGGCAGAGTGTCCTGGCCTGGGAGAGCAGTAGTGGAGAATTCTGCAGTGCTGGGGCTGGGGGATCCCTGCCTGCCCCCTGGGGCTGGACTCACACTTCTCAGTCGCCTCAAAAAGGGGTTGAAGTGTTTTCTCTGTACATTGCTCTATTTTTAGGAGGAGGAAAAGCTATTTTAAGCTAGGCTAAAATGTTTTTATGGCTCTTTCTGAGCCTTTTGCAGCTATTTGGTCTCAGGGTAATTAAGGCATTTGGCCTTACAAGTGGAAGGATTATGAAAACAGCGTCAGCGATTTCTAGAAGTGCTCCAACATATTCCCAAAATAGGATTTTTTTTTTTTGCTTTCGATTTTTTTTTTTGCTTTCGATTTTTGTTTTAACAAATGAATGATGCTAAGTGAAAACACACTGTCTGCCACTTTCACTGGGGTGCTCTGACCCAGCCCCTGAGGATGGAGAGCACAATAGTGCATTTCCTAGACATTAATATGCACCACTTACATTATTTTTATTAACTGGAGCAATCAAAATGTCTTTCCTTAGCTTCTACTTATCCTTACTGCTGGCAAAAGCCGCTGGAAGATTTATATGGGAATTTTTCTTGGATAGAAGGAGGAAAAGAGCTCCGATTTGGGGCTCAGGGACAATCCACTGCCTGTGGGATTGTGGCACCGAAATCCCACTGCAGTTCCCTGCCATCTCCAAACCTTTTAAAGTGATGATTAATGTTTTACCCCTGCTCTTCCTGCTAGAACCAAGTCAGCTCAACCAAACTCTTTCCATTAAAAGTGCATATTTTCTGTAGTGTGTAGGTGATGCAGAAATGTTTCACACCCACTGGGTTTGGGTTGGTATCAACCGCAGCGTTCCGGGACCGTCTGCACTTCAATGGGTGTGTAAAGTAGGTGGGATGAGGCACTGGAAAACAAGAAATATGACTTTCAGGGCTGGCCAAGCAAGTGGCTTCTTGTGGTCCAGAGGAGATGTGTGGGGCTGTTTGGCTGTGGGCAGCCCAGGCTTAGCTGTTGGTGAGAACTGGTGTGGATGCTGTTAACTTTAATATGGAATTGGAAAAAAATGAGCTTGATGATGGCCCTTATGGCCAACAATTTGCTCTCTGGAACATATGTCTAAATTCTCTGTGATAGAAACAAATAGGGATTTAACTATGTCAGATGAACATGTAAGTAGAATAATGTCCTAAACAATCTCATTACAAGTCCTAGTGCAGTCAATATAATCAGTCTAAAACCTGGCAAGTGGATAGAAAAATACCCCTTTTGCAAAAACTACATTTATTCAAATATTTCTACAACTATTAATATCATTGACTTGAGGCACAAATACAGGTTAGTGCCTTTGGGCCTGGGTACCTTAAACATTAAAATTTATTATTATTATTTATTTTTATTAGCTTCATGTGGCAGAAGATTTATAATATTTTAGTTTTTATTAAGTACTTGTGGTTTTTAAGACTGATCATAATTGTTGCTGGGCAAATCTCAAAAGGGGAAGAGGATTGGCTGGTTTAGTTTTGATTAAACTCTCGGAAGTTTGGGCATTTGTCCAAACTGTCTCAACCTCCTGCATTTCTAGTATGGGCCTGCATATCTTCAGAGGATAGACTTTTATTTTTCTTTTTATCTTTTCCTTTGCTTTTTCATTTCTTTTGTGAAGGTTCCTGTCCTCCTTCTGTTTGGGCCAGACGCATGGTAAGAGTATTTTGGTTTATCTGCTTCTGAATATGACCTGGGAAAGGCAGCCAGGAAGAGAGTTCAAAAAGTTTGCAGCAAGTAATTAAAAAGAAGTTATCTGTATCCCTGAGCTGTTAACCCTTAAAAGCCTGGTCCAGTTTGGAATTTATGCTATCTAATAATCATAGAATCACAGAATATCTAGAGTTGAAAGGCACCCATAAGGATCATCGAGTCCCACTCCACATATGTATTTTGAGCTGCAGACACATCATGGCCTTTCAGAGATAAATCACTGGATAAATATTTTCAACAGAGACGCAAAAAGAAAAATATGAACAGTTCCTTGTTAACAGAGTGCATTTTTGTCTACTTAGTTCTTCTGCCAAATATTTCAGTGGTCTTCTCACTTGCATTCTTCAGAACCGTGCATGAAGAACATCTTCACATTACAGGTCATTTTGACAAACATATAGTAAATGCTTTTCCTGCAATGCTGCTACATTAGATTACAGAAAAATAGGTGGGGAAATGTCCTACTATAGCTCCCTGTTAATTCAGTTCTGCAAATCGATTCCTGTAGTTTCACAACATGTGTTGGAAACAAAAGACAGGTTCTAGAGCAGTGCATATTTTGTTTTGCAGGTGTTTTGCATACACACAGAGAGGCATGAAATTTATTTGTCCTGTGGTTTTCAAAGTATCTTAAAGGAAAATTTCATTGTAATTATACTTGTGTGAAAGTATTTTTTTTTATTCAGAAGAAATTACATGAGTTTGGTTTTTTTTTTCCCTTGTTTGTGGGAGCATTGTTTTCATCTGACAGGTTTCAGGCACCTGTTGCAGCAAGTTGTTACCATGGACTTGCTGGCATTGTCAGGACCTGGGGCTTTAGGTGCTGTTCACACACACAAATGAAACCATGTCTGTGTGTGCTGCTCCTGAGCTGGGGTGTTGCATGGTCCATGGCTGCTCAGAGTGATGGCTTTGAACAACTGCTGGTGATTCCCTTGTTCAGACTGGTGCAAACTGGCCGAGTTCTTGGAAGGAGCCACGTTGAACTGGTGGGCTTCTCTTACGAGGTTGGTTTGGTTACAGGCAAGTGTTGAGGAGGAGAGCTGCACAGGAGGGGCAGTTTTTGTATGGGTTGTGTCCATCATAGTCTGGAGAACCTGGATTTCTCCCTGATGGAAAAACCAGCATGCTTCCTCCCCTCCTGGAGGGACAAAATGTGTCCTCAGTGCCTGGTACTACCATGGAGCACATGATCTCCAGTTTGAGAGCTGTGCTCAGCTCGCCTGCTTTGTGTAAGATTTTTTGTGGAGCACTGAGCAGACCTTTATTCCTTTCTTCAGCAAGAACAACTTTCTCCATTTCCTCTCAAGCACAGGCTTTTGCTGTTATAATCGTGCAATTCCACCTGGGTTAAAACTGAAAAGTGTTTCTAATTGGATCCAGGCTAATATCAGGCCAGCACACAGTGGTTTTCCAGCGTGACTGGGATATTCCACCCTCTGCCAAGCAAAAGGACACACTTTTTGCTGTAAAATCCCCACGATTTTCACTTGGAAAAAAAAAAAAGCCCCTTTTTCCTTAAGAAAACCAGAATAATGTATATAATAAAAATATTTTATACAGGGCTGTATTTTGATAGTTTGGGAATGATGCTTTACTAGACCAGTTTCTGGTCACTGGTAGGTTTTGGTGGTGCTGACAGCTCTGTGCACAAACCCACCAGCCGTGTCTGAGCCGCGACCACCAAGCGTTTGCATTCGGTCACCTTCTTCAAGTGCTGAGTTTTAAGTGCTGCAGCATTATGTAGTTTTATTATTTTAATAGATGAGAGAGGCCTGTGATCAATAGCAGGGATGCTTTTATCTTAATCATCCATCCCTCATTCATAAATATGGAGATTTTCAGCCTCCCCTAATATTGCCTGTGATCTTCTGTGGTGTGGTAAAAAGGACCAAAGTAATTTCACCATCCCTAAAATGCCATAAAAGTAGTGGTCAGGTTATATTAATTTTGCCAACCATATTATTGTGCATATCTGTTTAAAAGGTGTTAGGAAGGCTGTAGTGGGAATATATAAGGTTCTTTCCCCCCCTGACAGCGTTTTGTCCCTAAATCTCTTGAGTTAGTTCAGGATGGCACAGAAAAGGTGTAACCTACGTGCAGCACTGAGCCAATACGTAGCCAACCTGCGAAATAAATGGGTGAATATTTCCTTGACCAAACCAGAATCAGTGACCTTAAAACCCCCTAATTTCTCTGAAGTGAAGCCTCAGATCTAACGTGTCTGTTTTTCAAAACTGAAATTAATGTTTTTGTAAATGGTCAGCTTTATTATATTTATGTAGGGAGGGTGCCAGGGCTGGAAATCTGTTAAAAACAACCAGCAACGTTTGTTAACCGCTGAATGAAAGGCAAAAGGAACATTTGGGATTTTTTGCTCTACTCATCGATTTCTAAGATGTGAGTGCAAAAGATTTTAAGGTAATTTCTTAGTAAGAACAAGGAATTTTACTGTGTCAGTCTGCCAGCTCTTATAAGCATTTTATTACAGAGATAACAACCAGCAAGTGCAAGAGTGCCTCTTAGCTTGCACGCTGCTGGAAATCAGTTTTAAGGGGGATGAAGGAGCCAAAAATTTCAGCTATTGGTAGGCAAGAAAAGGCACTTGCCTTAGTCTTCGAGTATGGGGGTTTTAGTGAAAAAATAGTTGTCAATTTTTCCTTTTGTATAGAGAAAGCAGAAACAAGAAAGAGGAAAAAGTGCCAGGAGAAACAGTTCAGAGATAATATCTTCTAGAACAAATGGACTTTAAGACAGGCAGGGTGATGGTGAGGAGGGGAGCTGAGGATGAATCTCTCCCTTTGCTGGCCTTGATTTTGCTGCTCCTGCTTCTCCACAGGCACCTTCTGGTCCTCCCAGCACCCTCCCTGGGCAGGGACCTCAAGGAGGAGGCACCCAAAATATACAGGGAGGGAATAAAAACATAGAGAACAGGCTAAACTCTGCTTTTGTGATACCCCCTTTTCTCACCTGTTATCTACATTTTCACCATGTCTAAAGGGAAAGGTTATAAACCCTCTGCTCAAGGGTTCTTTATGGAAAAGCTGGAATGAAACAGCACGGAGTACGAGCAGAAGTTTCAGACTGGCTGGATGTCTCTTTCTGTCAGATGCCACAGTGTCAGGCTCAAAGCCATTTGTCATCCCTGAATTTCATTATCTGCTCCTTCCCTGTCTTTCAGTCTCAC